>CM056200.1:106111505-107491828 GCA_029692085.1 Gymnothorax javanicus
CTGGCGAGGAATCCAAAACCCACAAGTAGGACACCTGTGGGTAGGTAGGGCACTGGGGGTGTTTGGAGCCTTGCGGACTTTGCGTTTCTTCATGGCGATCTCTGTGCTGACTTCTGCATCGATGGTGGCTGAGCAAGAGAGGGTGCTCCCCAGGTCGGTGAAGTTTTCCACCGCCTGGAGCTTCTGGCCCTTCACTGTGATGTTGGGTTCCTGGTATGGCTTTCCGGGGGCGGGTTGGAACATCACCTTGGTCTCCTTGATGTTGATAGTCAGCCCGAAGTTCTCACATGCTGATGAGAAACTGTCCACTTAAAGCTGCATCTCTTGCTCTAGGCAGGCGTTCAGAGCACAGTTGTCCGCAAAGAGGAAGTCTCTAACAGCTGTCTCTGTCACCTTGGTAACAGCCTTGAGCCACCTGGGGTTGAAGAGCTTCCCATCAGAGGGGAATCTGAGGGGCATGCCAGTATGTGAGTCTCTGAAAGCAATTGTCAGCATTGCCAAGAACATCGTGCTGAAGAGCATAGGGGCCAGCGCACAGCCCTGCTTCACACCGTTGGTCACAGGGAAGGCCTCCGAGGCATCGCCATCATCAAGGACACGGGCCATCATGCCATCGTGGAACTGACGCATGATAAAGATGAACGTCTCTGGGCAGCCAAACTTGGACATGATCTTCCACAGCCCCTCCCAGCTAACAGTGTCGGAGGCCTTTGAAAGGTCCACAAAGGTGGTCCTGATGTTGCTCCGTACACTTCTCCTGCAGTTGGCGGCCTGCGAAAATCATGTCCACTGTTCCTCGGCCAGCTTGGATGCCACCCTGACTCTTGGGCAAGTGCCCTTGCTCCAGGTGGTGGAGGAGTCAGTTGATCAGGACGCGGGCAATGATTTTGCCAGCGATTGACAGAAGTGAGACGCCGCAGTGATTGTAGATGTGTACGATGTTTGCATCCCTGAACTCTTGGGGGAGTTGCCCAGAGCTCCACAAGGAGGGGAAGAGATCTGTCAGCCGGTTAAACAATGCCGGGCCCCCACTCTTGTGGATCTCAGTGGGTATAGCATCCGGGCCGGGAGCTTTCCCAGTGGACATCAACTTGATGGCCTTCTTGAATCTCAGTGTCGTTCTTGTCAAATCAGTCCTGGTGGGTTCTGGTGGCTGGGCCTAGGACCTCAAGAGCAGCAAAGTGGACTGTGTCTCTAAAGGACGGCTGCTGCTCTTCAACACTGGCTTCGCTGTCAGGTGCACTGGAGATTGTGCTGTCTAGAGCACTCTGGAGCTCATGTATTGTCTGGGCATTCTTCATTTTATTGACATTGAGTCTCTTGGTGACCTTCTGCCCCTGGGGTCTCCTCTTGGGCTGGATGTGAAGCACCAGCTTGGAAACGATGAGGCGGTGGTCTGTCCAGCAGTCTGCACCACACATAGCCTTAGTCACACGCACGTCCCACCTGTCCTTAGCCCTGATGATGACGTAGTCAATGACATGCTAGTAGCGAGAGCAGAGATGCATCCACAATGTCTTGTTACAGGTTGCGAGGCGGACCATGGTGTTGGTGAAGGCCAGGTTGTATGCAGCGCAGGTCCAGAGCAGGAGCAGACCGTTGCTTTTACACTTCCCCACAACGTGCTTCCCTAATACTCTGTCCCAGACCTGATGGTCGGAGCCAATGCAATCATTGCAGTCACTGAGGACAATGAGCTTCTTAATTGGCAGGATGGAGGAGATGAGGGTGTCAAGTTCTTCATAGATCTTGTCCTTTGTCTCGTTGGGGTTGGACATGGTGGGATCATAGGCGTTAATCAGTGTGGCAGTCTTTCCCCTGCCCAAGGGGAGCTGCAAAGACATCAGGCAGTCGTTGAGACCCTGGGGGATGCTAGTGAGCTTCTTCACATGGTGGGTCTTGATGGCAAAGCTCACACCGGCCTGGTGACAGTCTGCGCTGCGGCGGTCACTCCAAAAGAAACTGTAGCGGCCTCTGATGTCTGTCAGCTGGCCTTTGTCCACGAAGCGGGTCTCATGCTGAGAGCTGTGATGTCGACATTATAGCGTGAGAGCTCGCGGGCTAAAAGCACTGTTTTCCTCTCTGATCTATTCGCTCTGGTGTTGTGGAGCAGGGTGCGAACATTCTATGTTGCAAGCGTGAGCATCAAGTTCTTCTTTTGCTTGACTTTTCGGCCGGAAGTCCCACCAGCCGCAGCAGGCTGACTGGGGATGTGTGGAGCACACTATGTTTGGGACACCTTTTCTAGCCCCACCCTCTTGTTGTGAAGGCGAGCTGAGTGATCCTAAAAAGGGCTACTCGGTCACTCGGGGCTGCCAAACTCCACTGCTGCTCCAGTCCAGTGAAGAGCGACCGTATGCCCTGAGCCGCCTGTGTGCGGTTTGCAACTATAGCTTGGATGGATCCTTACCAGCTGGTTTGCCGCTCCCCCATCACCACAGGACTTGCAGGGTTGCAGTGAGTCCAGGAACATGATGTGCGCTGGACTTGGATTAAAGTGTGGGAGGGCTGCACAGGACACCAGCCTCACTCTCTCGTCCCTGACCTCCTGATCCAGTGGCAAGGCGTGGCCGAGAGAACTGGGGGAGGCCCGGGATGCAGCAGGATGACCAAAAGCATCTTAGGTGTCTAACCACGCTCTTCACACGTCCTGCGGCTGCCGTGCTGGGTCTCGCCTTCCTGACCGTTGAACCAATCCAGTGCTATCATCCGTACAGTCCGCCGAAAAATCAGTCTTCACGCGCTCTGGACAGAAAAGTCCCTCCTAACACACCAGAGGGCTTGAGGCCCGACTGACGCCCCTCACCTGCTTTAGTCCACCTGCCAAAGCGGTTTTTACCGGGGTGTGCCTGCTGCGCGTACGACAGCTACTTGGAGGCAGAGGTGAGAGTTGAGTGCCAGAGGGATGCCGATGTAGGACAAGCTGTCCTGAAAAGGGCATGGCAAGCCCACCCTACAGAGGTACTGGCCCTCCTATAACACCCCATGACACCCCAAGTACTGCCATTTCTATATTCAGAGATTGTCCAAATGAGTGTTTCTTTGTTTTTTAAGATGCTACACAAGATGCCTCCATAATTTTCATAGATAGATGTCATATTCATGAACTTCTTTTTCCGTTTTGTATCCAAATACTTTCGATTTGATTTTTGAACACAAGTTTACAACTGTTACTTTTGTTACAAACATTTAAAATGAAACTTAACAATAACGAACCCTTGAAACACTCCTCCCAATTTACATTGTATAAGTTACTTGATTACTTGATGGTATGTTGTATTATTACAAATGTTGCAATCATTATGTGGCAATTTATTTGCTAGCTGTAGTTAGCGGCTGGTCAAATCAGACCTGGAAATGCCTAGTTCAGTTTCTGTGTGGCCCAACATCCGATATCATTGCATATAAGAAAGATAACAGTTTTAACACTTGGAATATGTTTGATGAGGAACCATTATTTGGCATTTCAAACCATCCCAATTAACTTGCTGAAAGCAAAAAAATTTTCTTTATTAAAGGCATTCTTGGAGCGTAGATCTTAAATTTCAAATTCCCTGTCCTTTTAAACTTCATCAAAATACTGGGTGCTTGCAAGATAGTGACTCACATCTAGTTGCCGACTCTCTTATGTAAGCAGAACGGTCCAGCAGGAAACAATGAACCAGCTGCATGTAAAAACATAGGGCACTGGGGCCCCAGAAGCTCCCGCCGTTCAGACAAACAAAATGTCAAAGTTTTTGTTGATGGACGCACGCACGGATGGAGCCCGATACCATAGCTCCCACGCCACTTGGGCAGCGGGAGCTAATTAGGAGCCTGTAACTGAAATGGTTGATAAGATGAAGCAAAATGTCTAAGTTTTTGGTGATATTTTTAGGCCAGCGACCTTGAAAAAATAGGCCAAGGTCACATTTAGGCATGTCATTTGTAGGCCTTTATGAGATGCATATCCAGTGAAAATTAGGAGCCTGTAACTGTTATAGTTGATAAGATAAAGCAAAATGTTGAAGTTTTTGGCGATATTTTTAAGTCGGTGACCTTGAAAAAATAGGTCAAGGCCACCTTTAGGCTTGTCATTTGTAGGCCTTTATGAGATGAATGTCCAGTAAAAATTAGGAGCCCGTAACTGAAATAGTTGATGAGATAAAGCAAAATGTCGAAGTTTTTGGTGAAATTTTTAGGCCAGTGACCTTGAAAAATAGGCCAAGGTCATCTTTAGGCAGGTAATTTGTAGGCCTTTATGAGATGCATGTCCAATGAAAATTAGGATCCTGTATCTGAAATAGTTGAGGAGATAAAGCAAAATGTTGAAGTATTTGGTGATATTTTTAGGCCACTGACCTTGAAAAAATAGGCCAAGGTCACCTTTAGGCACGTCATTTGTAGACCTTAATGAGATGCATGTCCAGTGAAAATTAGGAGCCTGTAACTGAAATAGTTGATGAGATAAAGCAAAGTGTCAAAGTTTTTGGTGATATTTTTAGGCCAGTGACCTTGAAAAAATAGGCTAAGGTCACCTTTAGGCACATCATTTGCAGGTCTTCATGAGATGCATGTCCAGTAAAAATTAGGAGCCTGTAACTGAAATAGTTGATGAGATAAAGCAAAATGTTGAAGTTTTTGGTGATATTTTTAGGCCAGTGACCTTAAAAAAATAGACCAAGGTCACCTTTAGGCACGTCATTTGTAGGCCTTCATGAGATGCATGTCCAGTGAAAATTAGGAGCCTGTATCTGAAATAGTTGATGAAGATAAAGCAAAATTTTGAAGTTTTTGGTGATATTTTTAGGCCAGTGACCTTGAAAAAATAGGCCTAGGTCACCTTTAGGCGCGTCATTTGTAGGCCTTTATGAGATGCATGTCCATTGAAAATTAGGAGCCTGTAACTGAAATAGTTGATGAGATAAAGCAAAATGTCAAAGTGTTTGGTGATATTTTTAGGCTTGCCTGGAATCCATCTATATCAAGCTCCCAACGGTCACTCACTGATATAGTCTGGCCTTAGTTGGTAGGCCAGCGTTTAGCCCTTACGTCACTAATGAACTGGATATATAAATATTCATGTTTTCTGCTCTTGGGTGACCTTTTGGCGAGAACCACCAATCGCGCGGCGACATTTGCAGAATGAATGCTGACCGAGGTATCCGTCGCATCTTGTTGTCAGAAGTGGTCGCTAAGTAGGCGAGCAATTAAACGTTGGGATATACAAGTATCTATCTTATATCTGCATGTTGCGTGTATATTTCCTTTTACTTTGCTACATCAGGCATTTTACAACACAACTAGCGGCTGGACTCAGCATATGAGTTAGCTGGCCAGCAACAGCGTTCGCGAATGTTATTTGACATGAGCTTAAAAATTAGATTGTAGCTTGCTTGCATTTACTCTTGGAGTGGTTGTTAGGTTTTAAACAGGATATTTGTTTGGCCATATTTGCATTTTGTTTATTTCAGTGGGATTCCCCGGCATAATGAAGGCTAAATTAAATAATACTCAAATTACATAAGGTATTTCAGCGTAATTGGCATTAGCTATAGCTTGAAGGGAATGATTGCATCAGCTAGGTAAAGCCTTTGAAGCTGGAATACGACAGTTGCTAATTTATTCCTTGCTTGTCTACTTTCTTCGGAAAAAAGAGAAGCTGGATAGCATGTTCCTATTATTGCAACCTATTGCTGCACAAAGTTTCGGCATTTTTAACGTGGATGGCCAACGCTTATTTTGCCGCTTTTCCCTGCTTGTTAAATATGTAATATCAATCCAGCACAAGATCTTAGCGATCAAATATATTCCTTTTCCCTTTAAAAATGATCAAACATCGATGGCAATAACTGTATCACTGAACATATAAACACAAGCATTATTTCAGTTTGAAAGTTTAATTCGTAGTTTGCCGCAGTCCATACTGTATTTCTGCATTGCCAGATGTTACGTGACCGCTGCTGAGAGAGACACAGGTCTCGAACAAAGTTCATTTCTCCTGATCTGTTGGTCTTAAAAATGCCATTGCAGCACCAGAATATTTGGAAGATATGTGACCTGTGAAAAATAAGTCCAGTATTTAATTCTGTGACAATGGGGCAAAATAAGCGGGGATAATCTGTGCTCACGTTCACTTCATTTCTCCCCATTGGATTGGAATCAATTCATTCAGGACCCGCCGCAAGTCTATCTAAAGGGGCGGGGCACCCTTGCGACTGTGAGCCAATCACAGATCTCGCATGGATTTTGTGCGAATATTTGAAAGTCAAACGCTGGCTGCCGACTTTGTTGACGGACACACGCACGCACAGACGGAGCCCGATACCATAGCTCCCGCACCGCTCGGCGGCAGGAGCTAATAATAAAGTCCCGTGCCAAAGAACATGAGTAGCTTAACTAGCCAGCTAGCCAGATAGCATCGTGGCTAGCTAAGGTAACACCATCTGATTTTCCTCAGGAGTTTCACTGCTGAACATCACAAAAAGGAGACAAAAATTGGAATTTATTTTAGCCAGTATTACCCTCGCCTCATCTTCCTCTCCCTTTTTTTGCGTTTGTTCTTTATATGCATCCTATCTGCCATTGACTTCAATTAAAAAAAAAAAATTCAATTATGTTATCTAGGCACCTGAATATTTTCATGATCATTAAACACTTACAGATTGTAATCTTTAGAATTATACTTCCCACAACTACGATTTATTGGTCTTTGCTGTTGCTTATAATATTAAAACATTAGAAGTTTTTGGAATAAATATTGCAATTTAACATTTTCATATGAGTGTACAATTTGTGTGCTCCATGGGCACATCTTTCTTTTAGATTGTCACGGCGATCATAGCGCCACTGCCATCATATCACCACAGCCATGAGTTTAATTGTGAGCAGATCCCCATCACACGCAGGCTCGGGTGCAGTTGCACCTTCAGTGTCTCCGCCACTGGTCATCAAGTACTTGAATATTTTGGGACAGCTTGATTTTTATGCTTTAGGCAGGTGTATGAGTGGTTTAGCCGCACAGCTGTAGTATGTGTTCCCCCATTTTGAGCTGGAGACCCTTCAGTTTTAAATATTTTGAGCACCTGTCTTATATGTTTTTTTTTTTTTTATTTCGGAAATGTGCTTGTGCTGCAGACCGGGTTTTGAACCTGCTGTAAGTTCCATTGTTTGAGATCAGCGGCATCCGATAGTCCATATCGGATCGAATGACATTTCTTTGGAAACCTCCATCGACTTGGAGTCAGACTTTAAAGACCTAATCAACACTTGCATGGAAACTGACAAGCAGTGTGTGGTCTCCGGTCCCATTTTGTCTGTTTATTTTGGGGACATCAACTTCAGCCGGATCCGACAGCTGCATATCTGGCTTAAAGGTTATTGTAGCATGCTGAGTATCCCCTTGGCTGATAACTTTGCAAGCTTTTGGAAGAGGAAATACCTCTTCGGATGTGATGGCCGTCATCTGAACAAGGCTGGCTCTTGTCTTTTATCATGTAACATTGAATTAGCCATGCAATCACTCATCACTCAAAATAAGTGACGGTGAGTCAGATGCAGAGTCATTGCAAACACAGCTGTCATTATTTTACTCCTGTTTCTTGTGATTTTAATATGTCTGTGTCTACTCATAATGCAGCTATTGGTGAGTTCAAGGCTAAGGAGTCTAGCCCTTTCCGTAATAATTTAGTTACTGCTAAGCCTCATAGCTTGTGCTTGGAGTCGCAGGATGATTTTATCAAGCAGAAAGGCTTGGGGATTATTCATATTAATGTTCGTAGTCTCCCCTCAAAGCTAGACTTTATCAAGTTTTGGGCTCTTCAGACGAAGGCTGATATTTTTGTGTTTGCTGACACTCCGTTTACACATGGCCGGATATTTTCATAAACGAACATTTCAGCATCTCCATTTTCAAAAATAATATCATGCACTCGTATTAGTTTTTTGAAAAGTTTTCGTTTACACGTACCCGTGTATATATGCCATCAAGAGCATGCCAAACCTGTAGGTGGCAGTGTAACGAGAAGCTCAAGCCCACGTTAGCCAATCAGAATCCTGAAAATAGCAACAACAGAAACGAGTCATGATCATCCATGATCACCACAGCCAAATGAAAATGGAAACATAGGTCGCACTTTTGGCACAGGCGCAAGATCTGGCGCATACTGTGACGTCGGCTGCCTGAAACTCCGTTTTTCTCAGTTTACATGCAAACTTGCAAACGAAGTTTTCCAAAATCTCCACTCTGGCTGCAGTTTTTAGAAAGAATCCTTTTCAGAGGCGAATTCTCCGTTTGCGTGTAAACGTAGGGCACAAACGCAGGGAAATGTCTCCGTTTGTCAAAATAACCATGTACGTGTAAATGGGGGCTGAGTCTTGGCTGTCCAACAAGATAAAAGATGATGTGATTTCCCTTGAGGGATATAATGTCTTTAGGTCTGACAGACTCAAACCTTCAAGAGGCGGTGGTGTGGCCATTTATGTGAAGGAATGTTTTACTGTTTCTGTTTTAAACTCTGTACCGTTGTACAGGTGCTCTGAGTTTTTAGCTTTGAGTGTCTGTTTAGGAAATGGTGTAAACTGCAGCTGACTGACAGTTATTAGGGTTTATCGTCCACCATCAGCTCAATCTGACGCAGTCGATAATTTAGCGAACTTATTGTCTGCGCATGAAAACTCTGAAATCATTTTACTTGGTGATTTGAATATCGACTGGCTCTCCGATGCTTCAAATAGCTTGAAAGATGTGTGCATTAATTTGAATATGTCTCAGCTGATCTCACGTCCTACACGGTGTTAGATTTCAGGTTTTCTCAGCTTGTTCCCCCAATTTGTCTTTCATCTTTCCGAACAGATGGTGAGCTGTGAGAGTCAATTGGTTTTGGCCAATGCCTTGATCACCGCTATACACTATCTATGCAAATCAACTGGGTACCGGCGAACGGCCACCATTGATCTTATTAAATTAGGATGAGGTGTTTTGACATCCTGTAGCAGAACCGGCTCCTCTGGATGCACTGGTGGGGGCAGCTTCCTGGCCGGGTGTTATTTGTCACTCCTTCACACTACTTAAACTGCCTATTTTCCTTCATTCTGTGTGTGATGCTGACCTCTCCCGTGGGCACAACCGTTTTCCATCGCAACTGAACTTTTAATAAAGGGCTTCATGTGTCTCATCATTACCGTTCGCTCCGTATACAAGTTATTTCCATCCGGAATTAACCGTGAATTAAACCGCCTGCTTTGGAATCGCCGAATCAGCGGTAAAAGAAGAAACTAAACAACAGAGATTTTCTTCAACGGCCTGTCCCTAAGGATCCTAATAGAGCTACTCTCTTCGATCTTATTTTAACTAACAGGCCTCATAATTTTAAAGTTAATGGCGTTTTCCCTTCGGATTTTAGTGTCCACTGTCCTGTAGCTTGTGTCTGGAATAATAGTAACCCAAAATCAGAATCCAGGGTAATAGTCAAAAGAAATTTTAAACACTTCACGGAACAAGCCTTTTTGCATGACTTGTATCTGAGTGACATGCATTACTCTGCTGTTATTCCTGACCCTCATTTAGCGTTAAGCTATTTTATCACATCTTTTAATACTGTGGTGGATAAGCATACCCCTTTTAAAAAGTTGAGAGTTAAGAACTGGGCGAATCCCTGGTTTTCCCCTGATATCTCAGAACTGTTAAAAGCTCGGGATTTCCCATGGAAGAAAGCACGTGTTTCTGGGTTTCGTTCTGACCGCCAACATTTTCGTTGCCTTCGCAATAGAACCCTTACGGCGATTCGGAAAGCCAAGTCATCATATTATCTCTCTAACTTGTCTGACTCCGGCAGCAATCCTGTGAAATTTTGGAGAACTTTTAAGTTCTTGTCTCAGCCCCCCTCCTCGGCTTTACCGAGTAGGATTACTAAGGATTCTGTATTTCAGATGAAGGGGAACTTTGTGATATTTTCAATGAGCATTTTGTTAATGCAGGCCACCTTTTTGAAAATTTAGGGTTATTGCCGGCTGTTCCTAGCTGTGATAGCAGGCCTTTTGTACCTGTACCTAATAACTTTGGTTGTTTTTCCTTGCGTCCCTTTTCTGAAGAGGAAGTGCTTGAAATACTTAGTAGCATTTACCCTAAGCAATCCACTGGGGCGGATAAATTGGACCCGAGCCTTTTATTGCTGGCTTCACCTTTGATTGCTATTATCCTGACACATTTTTAACTTAACCCTGTTGACCGGTTCGATTCCTGTCTTGTGGTAAACGGCTTTTGTTCTTCCCTAACATGAATGTGGTTCTTCGGATGCTCTGAATAACTATCGACCAATTTCAAAACTGCGGTGCTTGGCTAAGGTTTTAGAGAGACTGGTCAATAATCAAGTTAGAGCATTTCTATCGGACCATGCTATCTTGAATGTGTTTCAGTCAGGCTTCAGACCAGGTCATAGCACTGTGTCAGCTGCAGCCAGGGTATTAAATGATATTGTTACTGCCTTAGTGTGAGGTATCGCTCAGGAACCAGTCGCGAGAACCAAGCAGTGCAGTAAAACTGGATTTTATTATGGAAGGGGGAAAACCCCCGCAGAGCAGGAGGCAACAGTACAGAGTCCACAATCCAAAAAATCAAAAATCCAGAGGGCGAAATCCGAGTCGTTATCAGGGCAGCAATCACAGTACTCGTAGTTGGGCAAAAAAGGGTTCGATACACAGATGCAGAAGGTAATCCAAAACAGAGCCAAAATCGTAATACAGGGACGGTCCAGTCAGAAGAGAATCACAAAGAATACAAGGCGAAAACAAGCGTAGCACAGGCAAACCAAGTGAAACGTTCTGACGGGGAACTGCTGTGAGAAGACTGCTTAAATACACTTAAATTCCCGGGAAGTCACATGCTATGATTGGGAACAGGTGAATTGGATTTCAAAACGCTACTAATTTCCCGGTCAAATTGTGGGACATGGAACATGGCACACTAGCCGTGTTTCTAGGGAGAACCTAACCACATGAAATCCAGAGAACGGGGTGGCAAAATTTTAGCCAAAAAACATAAAAACATCAGTTATGGGAAACTTATTATGAGGGATCAATCATATTTCATAAAATAATCATAAAAAACCCAAAATTAATCCGTCCGTGGGGGTATGCATCTGGGCCAAAATTTGACAGCCTGAATTGGATCAGACTAATTACTAAGGAACAGACACGAGGGAGAAACCACATGAAATTGGCAAAAAAGCCAAAACGCAGCGATTGACAAACATACAGCTCCGGTTAGGGAGTTCTAACGTGCACAGATAATGAGGCAGAACAGAGTTAAACAGGTGCGGAGGATCCGCTGAAACGCAGCCAAGTAGATTGAGTGAAGACAAGGGGCGGAGACTAGAATAGGGCGAGTGCTGAGAGCTTGTTAATCAATTAGTAAAGTGCAGCTATACAATCCCTAGTGCTCGTTAGTAAGTTAGTATTATATACAATGTTAGTTTGGGTTAGTAGATTTAACTAAAACAAACTGTTAGTACTTGTTAGTAATATAGAAAAGCAAGGTGAAGGAAGCAAACGAGATTGGAAGGAATGATTGGAAACCCAGAAACCATGAAATCACCTGAAAGCGTGGCACGCAATACTGGGGGAAATGAGCTGTCACATAACACAAGACCAGACAGGGGAGACAAAGTGCAGTGCATGGCAAGATACAAAACAATGACTGGAATCTAACTGTGGGAATGGACTATGGCAGAAAACAGGCAAAACAGAAACAAAAACATGGCATGGAATCAAGGCATTACAGAACATGAACAGAACATGAACAGAACAGAATCATAACACTCGGACAATAGACAAGACTGTGGTGCCCTTTTTATTGACCTATCGAAGGCATTTGACACAGTTGACCATTTTATACTCATAGAGCAGCTAAGTGCCATTGGGTTTGATATTAAATCTCTGAATTGGTTTAAAGATTATCTAACTGGTAGGTGTCAAGCTGTTGTGGCTGATGGCTATCAATCAAACTTTATTTATCTTAGCAAGGGGGTTCCACAGGGTTCAATTTTGGGGTTCTTGCTGTTTGCACTTTTTATTAATGATTTTGGTGCTAATTTTGTCGACAGTACAATCCACCTGTATGCAGACGATACAGTAATCTACTCAGCTGCCCCTTCTGCTGAATTGGCTCTTCAAAATTTGCAGTCAGATTTCCAAATCTTCCAGAAGGCTCTTTTAGTCCTTAAACTAATTTTAAACTCTGAAAAAACAAAATTCATGCTATTCTCTCAGAAACCTGCTGCTAGGTTATAATGGTAGCATCACGACAGTAAATGGAATTCAAATTGAAAGAGTTCCTTGCTACAAATACCTTGGCATTTGGGTGGATGACAATCTTAATTTTAGGAAGCATACTGATGAGCTAATCAAGAATTTGAAACCTAAATTGGCTATGCTGTACAGGAATAAAGCCTGCTTTCTGAGGAGTTGCAGAAGACAGATTGTTCAGGCAACTATTCTCTCTAGAATAGATTATGAAGATGTAATTTATATGCACTCTGCTCCCTCCTTACTGAAGTCACTTGATGCAGTATGCCATGCTGGTTTAAGGTTCATAACTGGAGATGGCTTCCAAACACATCACTGTACTCTTTATTTTAAGGTTGGTTGGTCTTCGCTGGCCATGAGAAGGGAGCAACATTGTTGCCTTTTTATATACAAGGCATTGTTCGGTAAACTGCCTGGATATTTGACCAGTTTGCTTAACTTGAGAGGGGGGAAATACGGTCTGCGCACTCTTGACTTTTTGGTTTTAGATGTCCCAAGGATGTGTACTGAACTGGGAAAAACTGCTTTTATGTATTATGCTCCACAGAAATGGAATAGACTTCAACAGTTTTTAAAGTTGGAAAGTCTTAGTTCATTTGATTGTTTTAAATGTCTTTTATTGGCTTCCACGAAGCCGGAATGTACATGAGTAATGTAGTCATTGTTTTTATTTATTGTTCTTGGTTGTTTTCTATTGTTCGCAACTGGGCTCCATTGCAAAAGAGAGCTTGCTCTCTATCGGACTCCCAGTATAAATAAATAAATAAATAAAATGTTCAAGATCGTTGGGTTGACCGAGAGCCCATGAGTTCTTGCCTCTTCAAGACTGAACTACGTTTGATCTTGCGTAGACAAGCGAGAACAAAGGCGAGCAGTCTCGCTTTGCATCTCAATATGATGTCCACTTCCGCACAGCTTGTTTTTATGGCCTTTGATGCAAACCCTAGTTAGCAGCCATGTTGGGAAATGTGCAAGAACTCGGGGGTCGTTCAATACACAGGAGTCTTCCCTTGCGAGACCTAGCCGGGAGACACTTCAATCTGGAACATGCTCCAGGTGCCCGCTCAGTCTTGATTGTTGGTGACGTGTTTGGATAAATTAATTGTTTTTGATGAATTGCCATTCTATTGTATTGCCACTTTGGTTTTTGAATTCAGTTTTTAGAAATTCATCCATTGTCTTTATGTGTGGGGGTGTTACGTGCTGGGGAATTTCAACCACTTGCTGGTCGTTTAGTTTCTTGGTCTACAGCTGAAGTCTGAAAATCCAGTTTAATGATCAGATGATTGGATGATTGATCCCACTTGGCTGCACCCTACAAGAGGACCTGCTGCAGTATAAAGTGGCTGGAAGAAGACTGTGGCTCATTGTGTGTTGTTTTGAGTTGGTTTTACAATTTCTTTGATTCCTCCGTTTCTTTGTGGTGTTTGGACAGCTTTTGTTTTGTTTTTGTGCACGTTTTTGGTGTAGATCTAGGCCAGAGTAGGAAGCTGCGGAAGACTCACCCTAATTTCCTTTTAGGTCAGGAAACAGAATAACTTTATAAGATCTAGGGTTGTAGTCTTCAGGGGCCCTGCTTTGGCCAGTCCAAACAAAAATTGAAGATGTGCAAGAAGTGTGTATATATATATATATATATATTAGTGATGTCTGATGATATTTTATACATTTCAACTTTTAAAAAAAAATTCTTTCCTAACTTTTTAAAACTTTCAATGACATTCAGTGAGAATAGGGCTAAAACCCAGCCCTTTTAGAAGTTTTCCTCCTCCTTCATACTTCACTGGAAGTATGACTTGAAACTTCATTCAAACTTTGAACACATCAGCATGTTCAAACTTTTTGAGAAATCAGTTTACGCTCTACATAGACAATAATGGGCTCTGCTTAAAAAAATGGCTGCAGGGTTGGCTCACTGGTAAAGCGAGCGCACTGCGGTGCAAAAGTGACGACCACAGCATTGGATCGAATCCAGCAGTGACAGTGCTGACTGAAGCCAGCAGCCTTTTGAAAGTAGCACATACAGTGTTTTGCTTTGCACTGCTCAGGGATATGTGAGGGATACGGTCGGTTTGGGTTAACATTGTTCATTGCTCAAGCGCCTCCAGTTGGTCATTCAGGCACTCCTCTCCTCTAAGCAGGTCCGTATATGCTTGGATTACCTCTGCCCTTGTTCTGAGCTTGTGAGGTTTGATGCTGTGAGTGAAAAAGAAATGGCGGCTGACAGGTGCATGTTTGGGAAGAGAGTCGTGACCTGTCTGTGCCCTCTCGAGATGGCAGCATGAGTCGTGAAAGAGCATGCTTGCATAGAGTTCACTGATTGGATGTTCTCTGACAAATTCCATCTATGTCCCAGTTCAGCTGGACAGCCAGCTCCGTGAAGTAATGGTGACTCCAAATCTAATTCATTTCACAGTGATGAAAACCACTGTGATCCTGGGAACATTTAAGGCTTCAGTAGTTTTTGTACCCTTGCCCAGATCTACAGTGATCTTCAGTAAGATGCCCCCCCAATTTCTGGTGCATATTAAGATATTGGATTCCACGTTTAACAAGGTGGCATAAAGAGATTATTTTTAGAATTTGGTCACGTATCATTTGCATGCAATGAATGCGTGAAGTCTGACATGCATTGACATCACCAGACACTCAGTATCTCCCCTGATGATGTTCTTCAAGGCCTGTGCTCCTGTCATCTTTAGTTCTTGCTTATTTTAGGTATTTTTTGCCCTGAGTCTCCTCTCCAGCATGTAGAATGCTCATTTAGATTCAGATCCAGTGACTGACATGGCTAACAGAACCAAAATAACAAAAATTTGTCACTATAAAATTAATCATGGCACAAACTCAAAATCTTGACTCAGTTTGATCGCAGAGAACTACATCGAATTTCATGGGCTTCATAGCTTTAGTCCTGTTATGACATGCATGGTGATTTGTGGGGCCTTTTACACACTGGTGTGTAACTTCCTAACTCATTTCACGTCAACAGAATTTGCTGCAGATGGACAATGGTTAGGTACTTGATGAAACATCTAAAGCTAATTTGAGGAAATCGCATAGTATATATCCGCTCATATTTCAGAAAGCTTGTTATTGCTTTGCATTAAGGGTTATTGAATGTAATGTAATAGCCAAAAAGGTAATTCAAACAATTTTCAATTTTATTTGTCATACAAGACAATGTGCAAAATATGAAGGGGTCAATTATGAAGGGATCAGAATACTTACTGAAGCCAGTTTTCTTGACACTTGACTTTGTACATGAACTTGGGCTACACACGTTTCCCAACAGTATGTTTCAACATTTGAATTCCTTGTGTGTCTCTCTTCCCAATTCAGCTGTCTGCATGTCTATTAAGTGTATGCATGCTGCGATGGTTTAACTTGGGCTTCACACTGCCGGAGCTACCCCCCAACAGGTCATGTTTCCCTAACCTTTCTGGAGTTCCCAAGTGTGTACTCCTCCCAAGTTCAGCTGCCTGCATGTCTATTAAGTGTCTGGAATAATTCAGGCTTCTTTGTTGCCATCCTGCTGGTTTCTTCTTCATGCCTAGAAAGAGCTACTGTGCCCCATCTAGGAGGGGATTGAACCATTTGTTATCCCCTACCTACCTGTGGCTCATTGGTCTAAGTCCTCCCAAACCATAAAGGCTGTGTCCTTCCTGGTGTCTGGAATAAATCCGGCTCAAGTCATTTGCCTGCATGTCTTCCCCATTCTTCTTCAACTCTCTCTAACTGTAAACTATGGGTCTAAAGGAAAAATTCCCAAAAAATAATCTTTATTGAAAAAGATTTGTTATCCTTTACCTGTAATGAATTCAACCTTTTCCAATATCCAGGCCTGCCAATTCTTCACCAAGCTATAGTTGCACAGGGCTCACCATCAAGTCCGAATATGAGAAGGAGAGAAGTGGAAGATAGCATTTGACACCCCACTGGGCTACTACAAGCTCCTGGTTATGCCATTCGAGCTTGCTAATGCCCCATGCTGTGTTCAGAACCTCATAAATGATGTTCTCTGAGACATGGTGTGCCATTTCAGATATAGCCACCATAGCCCATTCTCCATTTACCAAATCCTGTTTTCATCTGCTGCTAGGCTCCTTCTCCCCCTATTACCTATGTGACATTCACCCTGTGCTTTATGTCTCAAGAATGAAACCTGTGTCTCTGTTTCCCTACAGTCTTCCCTCCCGCTCCCTGCCTCTCCCAAGCTCATGGGTGGTAGCCCTGGGTTCACTGAGTGTCAGATCTTGGACATTCGGTGAAAGGGATGCAGCCAGCAGTTCCTTATGGACTGGGTAGCGTATGGACCAGGCCCTAGATGCAGTCTGGATGAAGTACAGGCTTACAGTACTTACCATTTCAAAGTTCCCACGAAATTCCATGAATATTCATGTTTTTTCATACACATGAAAATTTTTTGATGGGCAAAAAAATTTTCGGATAGTTTTCCATTAAAAATTTGGTAGCCAAAAAAAATTCAGGAAAATTTGCAAAACAAATTATCACTGAAAATTTGGCGAATTTCGGATTGAGGAACTTTGGAATGGTCAGTACTGTAAGCCTGTATTTCATCCAGACTGCATCTAGGGCCTGGCTTAATTACACTGCACCTCGTTGAACAGGCAGTACTGGTAATTTGCATAATTAATTGGTGTTTGGACTGCAGTACTGGAGGGAGGTCTTCAATGAGGCATGTTTTTGACTGTCATCACACCTCCCCTTTGTTCTGGTGTGAGCATAGGCCTAGCAGACACACTTTGGTCCACTTGGTGAAATTTTCTCGAGGAATACTAATCTGGTCTCTGAGCTTCAGTGGGCCAAATAATCCTTGGTGTGTTTCAGGAGAATTCAACCAAGGTTTACTGAGGTGTTGTCCAAACTTAAGTAAACTGGACAGACTTCGGGATACCTCGGTAAAATTTTTCCGAGGTTAACCGAGTTGGCCTCAAATCTTCAGTAAACCTCAGTGTATTCTAAGGTTTTACAGGAATTTCTCAGAAAAAGGTGCACTTTCTTGGTTTTTGGGTGCTGCTAGTGTATGTGGTTGTGTGCTTGGCGACGGCAGAACATGTATTTAAGCCCTCTAGTTCATGTGCAAGTTGCTGGATTGTAAATTCGCGTTCATGCAAGTTACTCAAGTCAATGCTTAGTTTCAAAACTCATCTTCGTTCGATACAACAAGTACTTTAGTGACAGCTTTTTCCTTCGGAAGCAGTTCTAATCATTTAGTTAATTTGAAAAAGCTTCCAATCTTAATCAGAGTCCAGGGTCCAAGTTAACTCGATTCAAGTCTGTTCTTGTTCATCTACTCAAGTCATCAAGAACAAGTTTCCGTTTTTTAAGTTTTTTTCTTAATCAGGGTCCAAGACTGGAACGCCGTTCTTACTGACCTATCCAGTTTGCTCTCCTTGTCCAGTTTGTTAGGAGTAAGCTTCCAATGCTGAACTGGAGCCAGGACTGGGACTGTATTCCCCTCAAGCAACCTCTCCATTCTCTGAAGCAGTTCAGTGCTGGCAGAGCCTGTGTAACATCTGGCAGCATCCCAGGAGCCTGGGCAGCAATAGCAGCTCAAGCTTAGCCCAATACAACTGTGCTGTACTGTTTATCCTTCTCGGGGTTCCATCCCTGCTACCCTATCTTGGGGTTCTGCCCCCAATCTCTATTGTTTTGCTGTCAATATATTACCAGTTAGATTTTTCTTCTGACTCGGCGCTTGATTCCTGGCATAGACCGTCAGACTTTGCATAGTAGAAAGAGGGCAACCTTTTAGCAAATACGCAGATATTCAGTGTGGTACTGGTTAAAGTTCTTTGTACTTTTGTATTTGTCATGTTTGGAGACTATTGTAAATTTCTGAGATGATTGACCATATGTTGGACATGGTTGTCAAACCGAATGGCTTATATATACAAGTAACATATGTATATAGCCCATGACTTACGCTGTTTTCCTCAACTGCATGTGTCACAGTTTGATTTGGGCATCATCAAATGACGGGCCATTTCAGCAGAACTCAGTGCGGTGCACACTGTAGAGTGAACATGATTTTGTATAAATGAATAGGCAGTGCTGGAAGTCGAGCTTATGGACATTAAAAGAGCGGGCATCTGATGAAAAAAGTAACATTATCTTCTTCCAGCTTGGAGCCTCTGGCGCTAATGCTCATGCTAGCCTATGCTGTAACCCTGCTCACCTCTTCGATGAATGCTGGATTTGCAACTGAGAATTGAAACGATCCTTTAATGATCATTTCAGTGCTGTTATTTTACTCCTCTGGGGTAGAGTATGACTCAGTGGGTCATAGCCTAGATTTTATATGTTTTAAAGTTATTGGTCTGCTATTTTTCATTTCACCCCAGAAAAACCCTCTGACATCCTTCCAAAAACCCCTCCCCCTCACTCCCATCATCGGCCAAACTGAGGTTGAAGAGGGGCGCCATTGCTGCCCTGCTTCCTGGTGAGGAATGTCTTGAGCAGCTTAACTGTGAGCAGGACCCAAGATAGCCTAGCTGGACCATATTTACTCTCCTGTTTTTGTGGTACGTAGGTCCACCTGTGTGGATGTGTCTGTGAGACTGTGCGTGCACATCTGTGTTTGAATAAGGATGAAGCGGGTAAGTCTGAAAACGTATAGTACTCATTAGAGCAGGGGAGTCAAGCTCCTGTCCTAGACGGCCAATGTGTTTGCCGGCTTTTCTGGTCTCCGTCCAATTAGCTGCTAATTAGCACCTTTCAGAACAAGGTATGTGGCCTCATTAGCCAATCAGTGACCTGAATTAATTGCTGGTACAAATACCAGCTGCAAAACTGTGGCCCACCAGGATTTGAGTTTGACAACCTTGCATAAGAGTATGCATGCATATAGGATGCCAGTGTGAGAATGCTCACTTAATACGCAGTAGTTTGAGAACACTGTACACATCTGAGATGACACACACTGATTGCACATTGGAGTGAGCGTGTCCTATCATCAAGCAATAGTGTGAGAACAAACTGCGCCTATCAGAAAAAGAAAGCACACTTATTGCACATTAGTGTGAGGATGCACTATTGAATGAATGAATGAATGAATGAATGAATGAATCATTGCATTTATGTAGTGCCTTATATATTCAAAGCACTTCGCAGTCATGGTGGAAAATCTCATCTCACCACCACCAATGTGCTGCACCCATCTGGATGATGCCATGGCAGCCATTCTGTGCCTGAACACTCACCATTCATCAGGTTGAGATTGAGAGGAAGAGGACAAATTGCATAGCCAATTATGACCCCAATTCCGAAATAGTTGGGACAAAGTGTAAATTGTGAATAAAATCAATACGCAATGACTCTCAAATCACACCAGCCAGAATTTTATCCACAATAGAACAGAAATAACATAGCAAATGTTGAAACTGAGAAATTTTACAATTTTATCCACAAAATTAGCTCATTTCAAATTTGATGGCTGCTACAGGTCTCAAAAAAGTTGGGACAAGTGCCTGTTTACCATGGTGTAGCATCCCCTCTTCTTTTTAACACAGAGTGGAGGCGTCTGGGCTTTGAGGAGACAAGTTTCTTGAGTTTAGCCATTGGAATTTGATCCCACTCTTGTTTAATACAGGCTTCCAGCTGCTGGAGAGTTTTGGGTCTCCTTTGATGGACTTTTCATATAATTATGCACCAAATGTTCTCAATCAGTGAAAGATCAGGACTGCAGGCAGGCCAGTTCAACACACGGAATCTTCTACTACGAAGCCATGCTGTTGTAATAGCTGCAGTATGTGGTTTTGCATTGTCCTCCTGAAATTCACAAGGCCTTCCCTGGAATAGTTGGTGGAGGGGGAGCATATGTTGCTCTAAAAATACCTTTCAGCATTCATGTGTCAAAAAAATGCAAGTGTCAAACACCATATGCACTAATGCATCCCCATACCATCAGAGATGCTGGCTTTTGAACTGAACGCTGATAACAGGAGGGGTGGTCTTTCTCTTCTTTAGCCCGGAGGACACGACACCCATTATTTCCAAAAAGAATGTCAAATTTGGACTCGTTTGACCATAGGACACTTCGCCACTTTGCTACAGTCCATTTTAAATGAGCCTTGGCCCACAGAACACGGCGGCGCTTCTGGATCATGCTCAAAAATGGCTTCCTTTTTGCATGATAAAGTTTTAGGTGGCATCTGTGGATGGCACGGCGGACTGTGTTTACAGACAGTGGTTTCTTGAAGTATTCCTGGGCCCATTTAGCAATGTCCATGGCAGAATAATGCTGGTGAGTGATGCAGTGGTGTCTGAGGGCCAGAAGATCACGGGCATTCAGTAAAGGTCTTCGGCCTTGTCCCTTACGCACAGAGATTTTTCCAGTTTCTCTGAATCTTTTGATGATGTTATGCACTGTCGATGATGAGACCTTCAAAGCCTTTGCAATTTGACGTTGAGGAATATTGTTTTTAAAGTATTCCACAATTTTTTTTACGCAAGCCTTCATAGGTTGGAGAGCCTCTGGCCATCTTTACTTCTGAGAGACTCAGCCTCTCTAAGACATCCCTTTTATAGCCAATCATGTTACACACGGATGCCAGGTAACATAATTACTTGCTAAATGTTCTTTCAGCTGATTCTTTTATATATTAATGGCTTTTTCAGCCCTTTTTTGCCTATGTCCCAACATTATTGAGACCTGTTGCAGCCAGAAAATTTGAAATAAGCTCATTTTCTGGACAAAAATGTAAAATGCCTCAGTTTCAACATTTGAAATGTTTTCTATGTTCTATTGTAAATAACATATTGGCTCATGAGATCTGAAAGTCATTGCATTTTGATTTTATTCACAATTTACACTTTGTCCCAACTATTTCGGAATTGGGGTTCTAGATCAGGGGATGATTAGTTGGCAGGTTGAAAGAACCAGGTTGGCAATTTCGCTGGAACACCCTGGAACCCCCTTCTCTTGTCACAGAGTGTCATGGGATCTTTAATGACCACAGTGAGTCAGGACCTCGGTTTTTCATCTCATCCGAAAGACAGCATCTCCTTCAGTTCAATGTCCCCATCACTGTAATGGATCATTGGGGATTATTACATCAGAGGGCAGATTGCCACCTAGTGGCCCACCAGCACTACTTTCATAGCATCTTAAAGTTTTCCCAGGTGGTCTCCTATCCAACTAATAACCAAGCCCACACTTGCTTAGCTTCAGCCACACAGAGCAGATCAAATGCAAGCTTGATGCATGTTAGGAAAACAAATTGGTGTGGGAATAACTGTTAAATGCTCATATGAGAACGACTCTATCTTCTCTCCCTCTTCGGTTTAATTGTAACTTCATTTAGAATTCTGACCTGTACTCATTACATCTTCCTGAGTTCTTACTGCAGTTGCTGTCTATTGCATCATGGAATTCCCTCTCTGAAAACTGCACAAAACAATGACTGACAATCTCAATCAGCGGCCAACATCTTAGCCCTGTTTTCTTAGTGAACAGAGCTAAGAAAGGCGTTCAGTGGCAGTATTGGGATGGTGAATGTATGATCTGAAGTATATACCTATAAGTCCCATATTATGCTGTTTTTTTTATATGATATTAATATTATTATTATTATTATTATTATTATCCCCCAGCATATAATGCGGGGGGATATAGTCATGGGTGTGGTTGTCTGTCTGTCCGTCCGTCTGTGAACATTTCATTTCCGGGGCATAACTTGAAAACCGTTCCATATTTTTCAACAAAACTTGGTGTGCACATTAATCATGATCTGACGTGGTGCCTTTTGCTAATCCCACGTTGATGTGGGCTGGGGGGATGTGCCATATCCTCATGGCCCTTGCTATTATTATTATTATTATTATTATTTTTATTGTTATTATTATATTTTTGGACATCCAGAAGAGACGTTTATAAACCTCTCAGCAAAAAAAAACCATCATAAAAAACATCAAATTTTTTGGCCATTTACTACCTGTCATTATCTTCCTATAGTAGAACAGACCGTATTGAATGGGCCTCCCCTCTATGATAATGAGCTCTGCACTGATTGGCCATTTAACCATGCTTGATAGGTAGCAATAGTGCAGTGAGGTAGACTCAAGCAGTGGTTCCCAAACTCTATAATGGAGACCCACTGTGTTTGCTGGTTTTTGTTCCAGCCACAATTGCAATTCCAGAAGTTTAATGAGTTGCTAATTTTCCTTAACTGTGTAACCCATACTCATATGGATTTTTTACACTTTTAAACCACATTATGTCTGAAATAGCTATTAGGGCTCTTGCTGAGGAGCTGGAGAGCCGCACATTAAAATAGTGCTGTATTCCAAAGTTCTTCATTGCATAAAAAGAGAGGAAAATAGTTGAATCAATTGACTTTAAGTTGTTGAAACTGTGGACAAGTGGTCACTAAAACTAATCATTTATTAGGCAATTAAGATTTCAAAGACAAAGCAAATTATGATGAGTCAAACCTGTTTGGTGTTATTTTTGTGATCGGTTTTAGGACAACCATTTGGAAAGAACTTGAACACCTGTGTTCAGAAGCCTAATTAGCAGCTTATTGAAACACCACAGTCTTTATTTTGATCATTTAAAACTTATTTCCATCATGTGGCTTGGCTTCCTTTCCAGGAATGTCATAAAATAAGCACAATATAAACATTTGGCTTTTAAACATCATGGAATGGACAGCCATTTTTGTCAAAGCACTTTAAGAGGGTGAAACATCTCTCTAGCCAGAAATGCAATTAATGAAAAAAATTACCAGCTTGTGAATTCTGGGATTGTAAGTGTGGGTGGAACGAAAACCAGCATACACAGTAGGTCCCCAGGGCCGAGTTTGGGAACCGCTGAGGTAGAGAGTGGTGGGGAGGTCTAACAAGAATGTGGGAGGGAGCTGTGAGGCATGAACTATGCAGAGCAGGTCAGATTGTGATTTAGAAAACTGCAGGAATTTTAAACCACGTCACATACCCCAAGGTGGACAAGGGAAAATTCAAGGGTCTTCAAAGTCCACCTTCTCTTGGCTATTAGATACAATGGAGACCAAAGTAATGGTAGATTGAAACATTTCGAAAGGTCCTAGGCACTCTCAAAATTTGCTTAAATTAAAAAGCCTTCATTCATGTGGTATATCCAAATAAAGGAAAGGTTCAAACATGATTGCTGCAACTTAGTTGTGTTTAAACTTGTTCTATTTTGGGCATGCCACTTGAATAAAAGCTTTTAAAATGAAGCATTTCTTGAGAGTGTCTTGGACTTCAGGAAACTTTTCATATTTTTGCACTTAAAACCAAAGAGCACCTCAAAAAAAAAAACATTTAAAAACAAAGAAATAATGAAAAGCATCAAACGAAGAGCCTTCTTTCTTTCATGCAAATTGAACTGAGAAAAGGAATTTTCCATAAAATGGGCCCTTTAATGCAAAATAATTCAATCACAGAGACTCCGCAATTAAAGAAGACATGATTTATTAACCAGAATATTTCCAAAGCAGATCAATTCATTTTGTGAGGCAGAAGCCTTTCTATTTCCCCAAAATGGCTTATGAGGCAAAAGCTCCCAGTAGGGTGTAAATCCTCGAACAGGGCTGAAAAAAATGAAGGAAAAAAAAAACCACGGAGTCAGAACTGTAGGAGCCAAGAGCAGAATTAGTAGTACAATCAGAATGAGCTTCATTGGCAGACCAGGTCAGAGAGACGGCAGACTGTGCAATGGAGGGCAGGTTGATTGTAGTCATGGGGGCCAGCAGAGGTCAAGCAGTGGCAAACAGTGTCAAGTGGAGGCAGTTACTCAGAGTCGAGGTCCAGGTCTGAGACTGAAGCTCTTGAGTCAATCTGGAGGAAGCTAGAGACTCTGGGTTGGGAAGTGACATTGCAAAGCAATGAAATGAAAACAATGAGCAGGGAAACGGCCAACAAGAAAACAAGATTTGGGAAATGAAATTGCCAATAAGAAAACAAAGAAGATGCGGGAACTAGAAACTAGGAATAATAATGAACATAGAGAAATGCAAGAAAGTGAGCTCAACACAAATGAAGGTGAACAGAACCGCGAAAGGAGGACGAAAGACAAGAACTTAAATAGACAGAGACTACAATCAACAATGAGGGTCAGCTGTGGGAGGAAGGCAGAGGAATGCACACAGGGAGAGGCAAAGCCCCAAGACAATAATTCTGTCCATCCATCCATTCATTATTTTACGGAAATATTTAATTTTGTTTATTAGCTACTGTTGTGTTTTTACACTTTCACAATCTACATCCAAAGGACACCGGAGTAAAGTTAATGATGCTTTATTGGGTTTTTTCTGTAGGCATTACATTCCATGGTTTAACTTGTGGACACAGTACTACCACTCTACTACACTGTATCAATGCGCCACTTAGCACTACATGTCAATGTATCATACGCATGACTTATGATTCTTAACTGAACTAAAAATAGTTCCCATATGTATGTGAACATAACATTTCCTCCCTTGCAGCATTGATGTCCATCCCTTAACAGAAAAATCACGGCCGTATCTTAATAATGGAAAACTCATAGGTCTATCCTTAAAGCAAATAAATAGTTACTTGAAATCTTCACATCAAAACATCAATACTGAACTCTAAACACTAGGCTTAACCACTCACACACATTCAACATGTCAGCATTAGACAATTACAATGTATGACATTTTTTTTTTAACAAGTTAAGCCTTTGAGGAGGATGGTGAACTCTTTGAGGATAGCGTCTCTCTTGTGGCTCAGAGCCCTGAAAAGGAACCTCGGGGGTTATCCACACTAGCAGGTGTGTGTTCATCATCATCAGGAGGTGTGTCTGAAGCCGGGAACATGACTTCATCAGAATTCTCAGGAACATCATCCTCAGTGTTCATGTTGGTGGCGTTGTGAGCTGTTGCATTGAGCAGTTGATCAACATGATGTCGCCAGATGACATCACGTCCAATCTTCACGGTGTATGTCAGAGGTCCTGTCTTCGACAGAATATCGCCATGCTGCCATTTCTGCTTTGGTTGACAGTAATCTCTTGCCAACACTTCTTGTCCGATTACAAAGTTTCTCACAGGATGTGCTGCAGCTTTGATGGATTGTTTCTGCAGTACATCTCCACGCAAGTCAGGCTTCAGCAGGCGTGACCTCAATCGCCTTCCCATGAACAGTACAACTGGAGCTTGACCTGTTGTGGCATGGTCAGTATTCCCGTATGCATGTCGGTACTTTGCCATTTTCTCTGTCAAGGACATTGGAGCATTTGTCATTGTTTTCATTGACTGCTTAAATGATTGGACAAAGCGCTCAGCAAGCCTGTTTGTGGCAGGATGGTTGGGGACAGCAGTTGTATGCTTGATGCCAGTCTTTCAGACGAATGATTGGAACTCCTCTGATGTGAATTGACTGCCATTGTCACTGACAAGTCGTTCAGGCAATCCTGTTCTGGCAAAGAATGTTCGCAGGACTTCCACTGTTTTAGCGGATGCGGCATTTTTCACTATGAAGACTTCTGGCTACTTTGAATATGCGACAATGACCACAAGAAACATTCTATCCAGGACTGGCCCTACATAGTCAACGTGGATCCTTTGCCACGGGGCGGTTGGCCACTCCCAACTGTGGACAGGGGCAAGTGGAGGCTGCTTTTGCGTCAGCTGACATCCAGAACATGTCTTGGCTAAGTCCTCTATCTGGTGATCAATGCCGGGCTACCATATGTAGCTCCTAGCAAGGCTCTTCATCTTTACGACACCCATGTGTCCCTCATGGAGTGCTTCAAGGACTCGGGAGCGTAGCTTTGGTGGCACTACAACTCTCGTGCCCCACATGATGCGCCCATGACACATGGATAGTTGCTCATGCCGGCTGAAGTATTCGGGCAAGCCTACTGTGTTTTTTGGTGGCCACCCCTTCACCATTAGCTCAGAAACCTTTGCCATAGTTGGATCTCAGCTGGTCTCTTGTTTCACCTGTGCGCTAGTGACGGGTTCTCCATATGGGTCAAGTGAAACAACTCCGCTGGGTCTGAAGTATTGTCCTCTGGTTCAAATGGCAAACGTGAGAGTCCATCAGCATTGCTATGCTGTGTTGTTCTCTTGTACTCAGTCACATAGTCATGTCCACCTAAGAACAATGCCCACCTCTGTAAGCGCGCTGCAGTCACAGCGGGGATGGATTTTCTTGGGTTGAATGTGGCCATTAGGGGTTGATGGTCTGTTATCAGTGTGAAGCATTTCCCATATCGATACTGGTTAAATTTCTTCACACCCCAAACAAGGCTAAGCCTCTCTCTATCAATTTTCACATAATTCTTTTCAGCAACACTCAAAGATCTAGAGGCAAAGGCTATAGGACGTTCAGAGCCGTCTGGCATTTCGTGCGAGAGGACGGAACCAATGCCATATGGCGAGGCATCACACGCCAATCGAAGAGGTAAGTCTGGGTTTTAGTGTGTCAAGACTTTCTCTGATGTGATCAGTTCTTTTGCTGTCTAGAATGCTAAATCACATTGTTTCGTCCATTTCCAGGTCACCATTGTTTGCAAGAGGTTATTCAAAGGATGAAATACTTTTGCTAAATTCGGCAAGAATTTGTGATAGTAATTGATCTGACCCAAAAAAGAACAAAGTTGAGTTATGTTGCAGGGCTTAGCCGCTTTCAGGACGGCATCAATTTTGTCCTGGGATTTGTGGAGGCTATCTCTGTCAATTCTATGTCCACAGTATTCGATGGAGTCTTTGAAAACCTCACATTTGTCCTTATTAGCTCTAAGTCCACTTTCAGCAAGTCTTGTTTGGACTGCTTCCAGGTTAGCAAGATGAGAGTTTTCATCATAGCCTGTCACAATAGTGTCATCTAAATAGCACTGTGGGCCGGGAACGCCCTGAAGGACCTGATCAATCGCACGCTGCCACACTGCAGGGGCAGACGCAACGCCGAAGACTAGCCTGTTGTACTGAAAAAGGCCTTTGTGGGTATTGTCAAAAATTTCTTGGATGCATTATCCATTTCCATTTGTAAGTTAAGCTTGGGCCAAGTCAATCTTTGAAAAATGTTGCCCACCAGCTAATGAAGCAAAAATGTCTTCTATGCGCGGTAATGGGTATTGGTCTGCATGTAAAACTGGATTTATGGTAACTTTGAAGTCACCGCATAGCCATATTGCACCGCATTTCTTAACGACTGGTACGATGGGCGTTCCCCAGTCTGACCATTCAACATTAGACAGAATTCCCTGGTCTTCTAACCGTTTTAGTTCTGTCTCCACTTTAGGACGCAACGCATAGGGGACAGGACGAGCTTTCAGGAATTTGGGTGATGCATGTTCATCCACTGTGAGGTGCACTTTCATTTGTTTTAGAGTTCCAATGCCCTCTTGAAACACTGATGCTGTGCACTGAAGTAGCAGGTTGAGCTTTTCCGGTGTAGCTAGACTGCATTCATTCAGGTCAACCTGCATAGACTTAATGGAGTGCCAGTTAAGCTGTGTCATTTGCAGCCAATCACGTCCAAATAAGGGTACACCCCCACGTGGTAGCACATACAAGTCCAGAATTTTCCTTTTGTTTTTATATTTCACCTTCACTTTGTTTTTCCAACTGGTACCACTTTTTCTACAGCCCCAATTCCGAAAAAAGTTGGGACGAAGTGTAAATTGTGAATAAAATCAAAATGCAATGACTCTCAGATCACATGAGCCAATATAGAACATAGATAACATTTCAAATGTTGAAACTGAGACATTTTACATTTTTATCCACAAAATGAGCTTATTTCAAATTTTCTGGCTGCAACGGGTCTTAAAAAAGTTGGGACATAGGCAAAAAAGGGCTGAAAAAGCAATTAATATATAAGAAAATCAGGCTGAAAGAACATTTAGCAAGTAATTAAGTTAACTGGCATCAGGTGTGTAACATGATTGGCTATGAAAGGGATGTCTTAGAGAGGCTGAGTCTCTCAGAAGTAAAGGGCATAAGGGGCAAGGCCAAAGACCTGTACTGAATGCCCGTGAGCTTTGGGCCCTCAGACGCCACTGCATCACTCACCGGCATGATTCTGTCATTGACATTACTAAATGGGCCCAGGAATAACCCAAGAAAAGACAAAGGTAGGAGGGCAACGGCATTCAAAAAAGGTAAAAAAATTTAAAAAACTGCAGGTGCTCTTTGGTCTCCCACGAGGAAGCATAATAAGACAGAAAAAAGGAGGCAATCCAAGGCACTCTGTCAATAAAAAACTTTATTTACAAGAGTAAGTTCATACTAAAAGAATAAAATGCCAACATGTTTCGGCCTCTGTCGGCCTTCATCAGGGTAAACACAAGACACAGCAATCACAAAGCATATAATTAGGTAAAAGAATTGTTAAAGAGATAGGCCACACCTGTGGCACTAATGAGGCTCAGGAAACCCCATAGAAAAAGGAGTGTCCTGCAAAAAAGAGAAGACACAAAAATACACATAAAAATAAAGCCTTAGATGTCAGTACCAATGGAAAATACTATAAATCACAAATACATATAAATTAACCACCTTAGAGTAGAGACTATAAATTGCTCAACAGAAAAAGTTTAGTACCACAGTGGGGGAACCAAAAACAAACTTCCATTACAAAAAAAAGAGATACCATATCCATAGAATCATTAAGACCTGAGGGTGTCAAAGCCCCCAGGGTAAATATCCAACGACTCTCTCTTTGGTTCAGTGTTTTTTTCTCTATCCCCTCTACGGGCTGTTAGAGGGATATGACCATGGCTGTAAATGAAACAGATCTATCTTTATGCATCTCGCTAAAATGTTTCACCATAGCGTAATCTAGATCGTTCCTACGGCCTGCATAAAGGTGTTCAGCTACCCGGTCTTGTAAGCGCCGCTTAGTGCGACCCACATAAAAGGCATTGCAAAATGAACAAAGAAGAATGTATACAACATGAGTGGTTTTGCAACTGATAAAATGATTAATTGTAAAAACCTTCTGAGAAGTAGGATGAGTAAAACCTCTAGATTTAACCACTACACCTGTATCACACTGCTTACAATGACCACTTGGAAAAGTGCCTAGAGGCACCTTAGGCAGCCATGTATTTTGAACATTAGCAGCCGGAAGGTAGCTTCGTGTTAGTCTATCTCCCAGGAATACTTCAAGAAACCACTGTCTGTAAACACAGTCCACCATGCCATCCACAGATGCCACCTAAAACTTTTTCATGCAAAAAGGAAGCCATTGTTGAGCATGATGCAGAAGCGCTGCCGTGTTCTGTGGGCCAAGGCTCATTTAAAATGGACTGTAGCAAAGTGGCAAAGTGTCCTGTGGTCAGACAAGTCCAAATTTGAAATTCTTGTTGGAAATCATGGGCGTCGTGTCCTCCAGGCTAAAGAGGAGAAAGACCACCCCTCCTGTTATCAGCGTTTAGTTCAAAAGCCAGCATCTCTGATGGTATGGGGATGCATTAGTGCATATGGTGTGGGACACTTGCATGTTTTAAAAAGCACCATGAATGCTGAAAGGTATATAAAGGTTTTAGAGCAACATATGCTCCCCTCCAGACGACATCTATTCCAGGGAAGGCCTTGTGTATATCAGCAGGACAATGCAAAACCACATACTGCAGCTATTACAACAGCATGGCTTCGTAGTAGAAGAGTCTGTGTGCTGAACTGGCCTGCCTGCAGTCCTGATCTTTCACTGATTGAGAACATTTGGTGCATAATTAAACGAAACGTCCATCAAAGGAGACCCAAAACTCTCCAGCATCTGGAAGCCTGTATTAAACAAGAGTGGGATCAAATTCCAATGGCTAAACTCAAGAAACTTGCCTCCTCAATGCCCAGACGCCTCCACTCTGTGTTAAGTAGAAGAGGGGATGCTACACCATGGTCAACAGGCCCCTGTCCCAACTTTTATGAGACCTGTAGCAGCCATCAAATTTGAAATGAGCTCATTTTGTGGATAAAATTGTAAAATTTCTCAGTTTCAACATTTGCTATGTTATCTCTGTTCTATTGTGAATAAAATACTGGCTGGTGTGATTTGAAAGTAATTGCGTTTTGATTTTATTCACAATTTACACTTTGCCCCAACCATTTCGGAATTGAGGTTGTATTATGTATGTTTTAAGTAGCACTGTAGTATGTTTCATTTTCACATTTGCAAACTTTTCCTTGTAGTCTCTCTCTGATATGAGTGAAAGTGCAGAACCTGTGTCCAGTTCCATCTTTAATTTCTTCCCCTCAATCTCTGGGGTCACCCATATAATTTTCCTATCACTGTCAGTCATTGAATGAATTTCGATGTGCGCCAGAGTTGTATCTGCATCATCTGAATTTGAGTCACTTGCGTCTGTGTCATTCATTTCATGGACCTGTCCTTCCTTTTATCTCTATGCTTTTCTTCGTTTTGTTTCATTTTACACATTCTCTGGATGTGCCCTTTCCTATTGCATCGTTTACAGTTTTTGTCACGGAACCAACAGTCTGCTTGGTCATGAGAACTTTTTTCACAACTGAAACATGCAGTTGCTTTTGCTGGACGTTTAGTCACAAATTTGTTAACAGTGCATTAATTTGCCACTTTCTTTTGCAGTTCTATGGCGATGTTTCCCTTACTACAGCAATTTCCAATGCTTTTGCTAATGTCAAGTCTTTCTCGGTCAGGAGCCGTCTTTGTATACTTTCGTTGTGCATGCCGCACACAAGCCTGTCATGCAGTGCATCAGGCAAGCCTGCGCTGAACTTACAATGTTCTGCTAGTTTCCTGAGCTCTGCCATATAGTTCGAGATTGACTCATTCTTTTATTGATTTCGGTTATGAAACCTGAATCTCTCAGCAATGACGAGTGGTTTTGGGGTTGAAATGGGCCTGTAGCAATTTAGTAATGTCATCAAACATTTTCTGGGATGGCTTTTGTGGTGCTCTTAAACTTCTTAGCAGATTGTAGGTCTTTGCACCCATTACGCTTAGCAAGACTGCCACCTTCCTATCATCTTCGATATGGTTAGCCACACAATTTTGCTCCAATCTCTCAATATAAGTGTCCCATTCCTCCATGCTACTGTCAAAAGCATCCAAATTTCCAATAGCACCAGCCATTATTTTGTTTTTAAATTCAGTCTCTTGCCCTCTCTCTTTAGTCTAGTTCAGTCTGTCTTACCCCTCGTTTACATCGGAGGTGAAAGCGCGCCTAAGCGCTCAGAAGCGCAAATTCACATACGATCGGGCGCCTGGCCGTTTACACCAGACGCGCATATCTCACATTTTATTATGTTTAAGTGTTCCCGTCAATTGTAGCCATGTATGTGCACTTCTGGGGCACCTGTAGTAATGAGGTTTTATTGGGGTAGACAATAAAACGGTGTTTATAGCCTACTACGTTCATGCAAACAATGAATGGACACAGTATAGACCAAGTGCTTCTTGCTAGCATTGTTTGGTTATAGCCTACCTGAAACTTCGGTTTTCTTTTAGTTGGCATATTAAAACCTTAACATGTTTGTGTATCTTTTTAGATTTTTTTTTGTCATCTGGTATTTTGTCCTCTCGGTTGTCATAGTGCGAGTCGACAGACAAGAGAACTCTTGCTCTTTACCTGTTGGTCCGAAGACTCCGACAGCGGAGAAAATGGATTTGGGTCCACCCAATAAACTAAAAAAGAAGAGAAAATGGTGTATTCCATCATCTCGTGGCCGAATTGAGTCTGGACAGAGATCGCCACCTGAAGTACTTCAGAATGGACGCAGAGAAGATGGACAATCTGCTTTCTTTGGTGGGACCCGATCTGACCAGGCAGACTACTAATTTTCGCGAACCCATCCATCCAAAACAAAGCCTGGCTGTTGCACTGAGGTAATTGTTTTCACTGGTACTCAAATATGAAAGCAGTGAAACAAAGAAAATGCTGTTTTACTTTAATATTTTATTGTAACCATAACAAGATAAAACAACCAATTGTATTGCTTAAAACTGACAGCAACTTAAAAAGGATTAAACAGAACTGCAATATCCGAGATAAAAAATATATATTTAAAAAATAAAGTTCTTTGAGGCGTTAATTTAACATTCAAATTTAACAGCATTTAAAAAAAAATAAGTAAAATTAAAAACAGCAAACAGAAAGGTTTCTTTACTTGGCTGCACAGCCCCCCCACCCCCATCAATCAAACTGGTGGAATGTTTTTGGGGATGAAGGGTCTTCTAGCTCCTCCTGCATCAACCTGTGCCTCTTCACCCCTCCATGTTGGCCTGGGTGTTGCATTGCATAGAATTGGTGTCCTTGTTGTTGTGGTCCTTGATGTGTTGGGGGTGGGGTGTGAACTTGCTGGTGGTGGGATGTTGATTGGTAGGGCTGAAAAGCAGTGGGATGTGGCTGGGTTGTGTGTTGGTGCACCCATTGCTGTGGGGGTGACCTAGACACTGCAGTTGAGGTTGGGTGCGTTGGTCATTTTCTTCCTGCTCCAAGTCTGTCAGGTATTGGATCATGTGCATTTGTGCACGTGCCTGGGACCTAGGAGTCAGTCTGTTTAGCCTGGGGACAAGGCTGAGGGCAAAAAAGTACATTTCCTCCTCATCTTTTGGTACATGGGGGGAGGCACAGGCACTTTATCAGCAGTCAGGATATCAAATTGTTGCTCAACAGCCCCTGTAGTTGATGCTCCCCGCCTTTTGTCCTTACCCTTCCTGCTAGGCTGTGCTGATTGTGCAGCAGACCCTGATGACAAGGCCTGCGCTCTGGGATGTGGTGGGGGGGGTTGCAATCCTCTGTGGAGTGGAGGCAGGGCTCCGTCCACCCTCTGTGGGATGTGGAGAGGAGGTTGTTGATCTCACTGTGGGTGTGCCAGGTCTTGAAGCCAGTGTACAGGTTCCTGCCTCAAACTCATCTATGCCACAGGCCAGGCTCAGGGGTGTGTTTTCCTCTGGTTCAAAAGCCTGCAGAGTACTTTTTGAGCTAAAAAAAAAAAAAAGGATTAAGATATTGTGAATAACAGAAATATGCTCTAATATTTTTAATGTTAAAATATGTGTTGTATGGTTATTTTTTTCTACAGATTTATTTAAAAAAGATTTTAAAAAGTTTCTATTTTATTTGTAAATACAACTGCTTACCTTCTGGGCTGCAGGTGTGGCAGTAAGAAGGACATGATATTGGAGAATTTCCACTCCTTAACACTGCCTCCAGCGGAGCCACTTGGGACATTTTTGTTTTTTTGTTTAACATAGCTGTCCCTTAATTGTCTCCACCTCTTCTTGCATTCTTCCACTGTGACCGAGCAATAAACATACATTATTAACACACATTATACTTAATCAAAACTTTTCCTTTATTTTCACAGATTCCTTGCCACAGGTGAAAGCTTTGCCAGCCTGGCATTCCAGTATTGTCTAGGCAAGGCCACTGTTTCAAAGTCCGTACACATGACCTGCCAGGCCATGGAGAGGCGAATGATGGCGACACAGTTCCCAAGACCCACCCAGCAGATGTGGAGAGACACAGCTTCAAAATTTTGGAACAAATGGAATTTCCCTAACTGTCTAGGGGCCATCAACGGAAAGCATGTGACAATAGCAGCGCCCAACAAATCAGGCAGTCTATACTTTAACTATAAGAAGACCACCTCCATCATTCTGCTGGCTTTGGTAGATGCCGACTACCGCTTTATCACTGTCCAGGTGGGGGACTTTGGGAGATCAAGCGATGGAGGCGTCTGCACTGGGTCTGAGCTGGGGAAGGGAATGGAGGCAAGACCTTTGCAGGTGCCTGCAGACGGTCCTCTTCCAGGATCTGGCCAAGGAGCTGTGCCATACATTATGGTCGGAGACGCAGCCTTTCCACTCAAGACCTATCTGATGAGGCCATTCCCAGGACAGCATCTCCCAAGATGGAGGAAGATCTTTAACTACAGGCAGTCCAGGGCCAGAATGGTTGTGGAATGTGCATTTGGGATTCTGGCTGCGAGATGGCGGGTGCTGTGCACCCACATCGCCATGAACCCAGAGAATGTGGACTCTGTAGTGATGGCTGTGTGCATGCTGCACAACTTCCTCCTCAACCCATCACACAACCAGAGATGGCTGGATCAGGCAGAGGAGCGAGGGGAACATCTACAGGGTGTCAGGAACATGGGAGGAAACCGTGGATGCAGGGAGGCGTACGACGTGAGGGAGAGGCTATGCACTTTCTTCATGTCCCCTGAGGGAAAAGTGCCTTGGCAGGACCGAATGATCTAAATTTCTACTGTATTTTATATTCCCTTTTTGATCGCATGCCTAGTGGATACTAATGTGGATACTTAAACTGATTTGTGAAACTTTAAATAGTATTGGTATTCTTCTGTCTATTTTGTGCTTTAAATAAATTTGAAGAAAATTATGTCCGTATTCATTATTTACAGTTGGCCGAGACTGTCATCATCAAACCCTTTTCTGAAAATAGTAAGCATATACTAATATATACTAATTTAACATTAGCTTAAACACTTGCTTGAATGATTTGCTGCAATATTATTTGCACTAAACTTAAAACATCACTTGCATTTTGGGGAGGGGGGGGCCGTAAGTGTAGCCAATGGCCTATGAGCTGGGATGAAAATACATTTAAAGTATTTAATTCCACTATATCAACCATGATCTGCCATAAATAGAAAATACTTGAACAATTTTAACACATCAACAATTTAAGTTTCAAAATGTGCTTGATGGTCACACACATGAATCTTCCCATGGCCATTGTAATAAAAGCTTTTCATTTGGAAAGAGCTGCTTCAGCATGTTACTTTATCTGTTGCAACTTCACTGACTTCACTAACACCTATACGAAAACAATAACTGCCAGAACATTTATATGTAAAATCAGGGTTTTTAATTCATTATTTTGCATTAACACATTAATAAAAATATATAATCAGCTCTTTTGAGCTGAATACATGTTACTTTTCTATTACTATCTTTTATAAGTAATCTGGCAGCCAGATGTAATTATGGGGCATCTGTATGCCTGGATAATGGAACAAAACTTGCAGCATTATTGTAATTTATTGTAACAACTAAAATAATTTTTTTATTACTAAGCAGTTGTGGTACAAAAACAAGCAGCACTATGACCTCTGAAGTTAAAAACATACAGTCCAAGGTTTGAAGGTTTTCTCTTAGATTTGGAATGTGTTTTTGTTTTTGGTTCACACGTCAGAATAGTTTTCCTTATGGAGTAGTAATGGCGCTGGTGGGGGGGAGGTAATGGCTGAAAGCACAGGTGGTGGGCCCTGTACTGTATGTGATCACATCAGTGTCAATTCTGTTATTGAATCTATGCCAAAGAGAAACCGGAATCTGTCTTTGTCTTTTAGGACGTGACGAACTTCTGGAACCCGTAAACATACTTACTTGTTGCTCCAACAGACGTCGCAACAGCATCCCATCGATTGTTTTTGATAAAAAAATATGCTGAGGGTCCTAGAGCTCCCTGTACTTCTCTACTTCCATGATCAACTTTATGTCGTCCATTTTTCAAATTCGCGGTCAAATTCGTGTTTGTTGTTCAAACAGTCACGGTTTGTTTGTTGGCAAAATGACGGTGGGGTCTTAATTCATCTAGGCTTTTCAACACCCCCAACCCCCAACTCTCTCTCTCTTTCTCTCTCTCTCTCTCATTTAAGAAGCTGTTTTGTGGTTTGTTTCCGATATGCTTTTGTCTTCACTGTATTTATGCAAAGTTTTTTTTTTTTCATACGAGAAATTCCTTAAACCTGTAATAAGTCCACCTCTATTGTTTGCCGTCATTGCATATGTGCACACACACACACACACACACACACACACACGCATATATAACGTGTATAATAATATTTTCTATCATTCATAATCACTCTTCAGTGTGTTTTCCTGTCAGATTCGTGCGCGGCGCACGGAAAAAAAATAGACCAGACACCGAAACCATTGTTGCAGTTCGCAAGCCGTTCATGGCGTTTCGTAGCGCTTCGGCGCGCTTTCGCATCCGATGTAAACAGTCCCTTACTCTCACCTTATCTGACGTTTACTCACGGTACAACGTGCCACTGTCGTTGAAGGAGTGAGCTCGCTAGCAATCCTGAAGGCTCACAATTCCTTCAGGGGGAAACTTCCATTAAAGTTCCTGCACACGCGATGTCGTCCTTAAATCCTTGCAGCCAATTCTGTTGTGTTTTTACACTTTCACAACATACATCCAGTGGACACCGGAGTAAAGTTAATGATGCTTTATTGGGCTTTTCTGTAGGCATTACATTCCATGGTTTAACTTGTGGACGCAGTACTACCACTCTACCACACTGTACCAATGCGCCACTTAGCACTACATGTATCATACGAATGACTTTTGATTCTTAACTCAACTAAAAGTAATTCCCATATTTATGTGAACATAACAGCTACCGTCCTTTATATTTTACTAAATTTAATCTCAGCAGGGAAATTCTGCAGCCTGAGTCACAATTCATTTCCAGCATGTATCCAGCTGGACTATGAAAATGAGGTCCAGATACAAGCAACTACATCCTTCATGCGATAGAGCACTGTCCTTCGATGGAAATGTATATGGAAGAAGGGAACACTTTTATTGCGACGATTATATATTATTTACGTATTCACGTACACGATTGCATTAAAACAAACTAATGTACCGTTACGTAACAGTTCAGGGGTACATTTCTCAAAAGCTTAGTTTGAACCGGACTATGGAAGTTGTTAAAAGAATTAGCAACTGAGCTAGCTGCACTTCTGGGAAATGTACCCCAGCTCAGTAAACTGCAGGATGGTTGCGGACATTCGGTTACATTCTTCCTGTGTTGCTTGGCTACTACATCAGCAAATGACGATGTGTTATTTTTTTATCTGATTTTTTAGAGTAGGCCAAGGATACGAATCAAGGACACACATTGATTTCCTTCATCAGCCATCATAATATTTCAGTCTTTGCTAATTTCATTCACTTGCGACTGGAATCCGAAGTCAGACTCGTGGCTACATTCTGTGGTCAGATTCATAACTCTAGGCTCTGAGCTCAAAAACCCATTAGCCAATGAGGACACACCCCCACAAAACATCCCGCCCACGCAAGGGGTTTGTGTTAGAATTGCAAACAAAAAAAATCTGGCAGCGCAAACAAGTGAGTTGGAGGCGTAACCGCAAATTTGATCATTGCGAAAGCAGCAGAGGGAACTGTGGATGAGGGGACATATTATCAAACAACTAAAAGACGAATGGTTTACTTGATAACACAATTAATTTAATTTAATTAATAAAGTTAAAAGTTTAATCTTTCGGGTAACTTTTTTGCTTCAGTGCATTTTATTCTCTCTAAATTTTGAAATTTTTGTTTGATATCCAAAAACTCTTGTTTGATCATTCTGGCCCAAATCTGATTCCATAAAGATAGTAAATAACTAACTACTTTCATCGTGAAATTCGTCTAATTGGGACAAACAGCTTATTAAAATCCTATTATTGCAGTTTTAGTTGAATGGAAGACCAGCACACACAGGGAGGTACTAGGACTGAGTTTGATAATTACTGGGCTAGGTGCTGTGGTCACCCAGGAATACGCAGAGGGGTTGCCCTCAGTAGCTTACATTCATTCAGAATTAAACTTTGTGGTGCACCAGCTAGAGTTCCTGGATCTTAATAGGCCAAGATACAAACAATCATGAAATTTGTGTGTGGGGCACAAGTTACTGCCAGAACGGATATCCACTGAAATATATGTTCAAACAGTAGCAAAGCTCAACATGAGTGGTTATAGGTGGTTGGGAGCCGTTTCGAGTCGTATCCAGCAGCAGAACTGGAGATGCCCCGGGCGTGTCAAAGCCCCTTGCATGACAGATATGGCTATGGCGTTACGGAAGTAGTAAAAACAACAAAAAAAAAAAAAAAGGGAATTGTCTATCTTGCCATTTAGCATGCGATTTATGAAGTATACCTTTATGTCCAAGTTTGCTAATGTTAGTAAATTAATTTTAACACTTTACAAAATGTGTTTATTACACATGAAGCTAACTTTTGAATGAAGCTAGCTTGCTAACAAACACGGTGTCTGTCTTTCCCCAATGGCCTTCCCTGCCAACCCCCATCCCCAATTTAAAATTTTTATGCTCGAAATAATGACATTTTTTCATTCATTCTTTCAAAATTTTTGTGTTCGGAAGCCAGAAACGGAGGCATGCGGCTAGATATTTCATTTCCAGCCTTTGTTGACTTTTTTCATTTTTAAGATGTGTAAAGCTGATGAATACGTATATACTGTGCATATACAGTCTAGCAGAATAGCGGAATAGGCAAAAAGCTTGTCATTTCCGTTGCATCAGGGGCATTTCTGGAATGCCAGGGGTTTTACACACTCGGGGCTTCTCCTGAGCTGCAGCCATAGACTGTATAAAAAGACTGTGATATCACCCATTGGTTTCAGCATACCATTTAGGAAGCCTCGATTTTGGCAATTTGAACAGTGCCATTTTGTCATTTCAAAACCAGATGTGATTCCTATTGGATGAGAGCGTGAATTGATGATCCAGGGAGGAGCGTCGCTCTGGATCTGACTGTATCGGACGAGGACCAGAGGATAGCCACGCCCCCAAAGCATATTCTGGCTTTATCTTTTATTCTAGTCTATTTGGGACCATAATTTACAAAAATGAACATCATGATATATCAAAGGAGACTTGAAACTTGCAATAGATAACATAAAATGTGTGGAAAATCATTACAGAAATAATAAATCAGATGGGAAAGTAGGGTCATTTTCTCATAGACTTCTATAGCATTGAACTTCTTTCTGCAACCACCATTGTCTGCTGGCCATTTAATAGAATGTAATTTTTAGAGATTTCCGCATCGGCCTCACTTTTCAGACCCGGGTGCTGCGTCCATCTTTTTATACAGTCTATGGCGGTAGCAAGATAAAATTGACAGTTTCTACGTGTGATTTTGGTATCCAGCACAGGCCAGGGCACAAGAATATTGATGCTGACTTACTCTCATTTTATCTGCTTACTTGAAAATTAAATAATGAAGGAATATCACACACCTCGCTCTGGAAAAGCTGCACTGTCAACTGTCCAATTACTTTTGGCCCTTTAAAACTTACACCTCTAATTTACCTGAGAAACGTAATTCCTAGTGGCAAACAAATGCGCCAAACAGTTCTGGGTTAAGTTTCAAGTTGTCATATGTACAAGTATTTCTTTGAGGTACTACGGTGGCCGACAGGCGCAAACGTACTGCAACGGCCCAAAACATCTCCAATTGGAGAAACACACTGCAAAAACGGAAACGATGCAAATTCAAAAACACGCAAACCGCAAAAGTAAATGCAAGAAAAAAACACTGCATTTTGACTTCAACACAACAGAAGTGCGCCCAGCTGCTATGGGGAGCGCCAACTAGAACAGCTTTTACTTTTGACCAGGGCGAGACTAGCTAGCTAAGTCGGCAAAAAGGTTTTCTAGCAAGCTAGCTAGCAGAAAGGTTTTATAGCTAGTTAGCTAGCAAGTGTCAGTTTGCTAGCTTGGCTAGCTAGTTCACTAGCCTAGCTAGCGAACAGTTATTTTTGGTGCACAGATATCAATAGAAAATGAGTGAATAAAAATTATCCATTATTTCACTATCTCACATGGCTAGAGTTGAACCGCGAGCATTTATATTATACCAAATATAACTGTTATCTAGGTAGGCTAGGGAACTAGCTAGCTAGGCAAGCAAACTAACGATAGCTAGCTAGAGAGCCTTTTTGCCGACTTAGCTAGTCATTTTTGATGCATTTAAATGCTAGATTACAAACTAATTGACGAAGTTATAACTATTCACTGCTATCCATTGAATCTGTGCATCACATTTAAGGCCATAATTGGCGGCGAACACTTTGCGTATGCTCAGAAGGTTGCAAAGCTGAGTGAGCCCTTTGCGCATGCTCACAAGGTCGCCGCCCTGAGCAAACACTTGTGGTGTTAAAACCATAAAACAAAATACTCCAGCCAGTCTCACTCTGGTCAAAATAGAAACTGTTCTAGTTGGCGCGCCATATAGCACTTTTTTTGTATTGATGTCTAAATGCAGCGTGTTTCTCCATTTGCTTTTGTGGCTTGAGTGTTTTTGACTTTGCATCGTTTCTGTTTTTGCAATGCCTTTCTCCAATTGGAGACAGGCAGATGCAGCGCACGTGTGTTGACGTGGATATGCAGTGTTTTTCTCTTGCATTTGCTCTTGCGGTTTGCATGTTTTTGAATTTGCATCGTTTCTGTTTTGCCGTGCGTTTCTCCAATTGGAGATGTTTTAGGCCATTGCAGCGTGTTTGCCCCTGTTGGCCACTGTAGTACGAGTGATCCTAGGTAAGCCTTTAAAATATAGATCACTTGCCCAACCTATCAGTCACCATGGTAAAATAAGATCCTGTAAAATAATAATAAAAAGGATTACTTTTTGGACCAACTGAAGTGGTACTTTAGAGGGAAATGGTTGGAAAAGGGGGGACGACATAAAATATGCCGCAGAACACAGATAATATAACAACAGTGTCAATGAACAGATATTTATGGACCTGACTACATAAGGGGATATGATCATCAGGCCAATGAGGACAGATAAAAATCATTATACATACGAGGAAATAAAAATATGAAGAGTTTGTTTCCAAAACACAAAGTGCCAAAATTACATAAATTGAGATAATAACAAAGACCTATAGCCCTGTGCTTCTTACAAATGGTGCAAAAATCCATTTTTAGAAATTCATACTATAAGGTGTATTTTTTCAAGGTCAAAATTTGTGTTTTTCTATAAAAGGCAATAGGCGCCAACATAGAAAAAGCTGATTTACTCAAAATGAGTAAAATGGATATATTGCATTTTGGAAACAAACTCTTCATATCTTTGTGTACGTATGTTTATGTGCGTGTGTGTGTGTGTGTGTGTGTGTACGTCTGTGTGTGTGCATGTATGTGAGATTAATTCTGATGTAAGTGGTTGATCCTATTTGCGGTTTTCAGATAAATCTCTCTCTTTTTTAAAAAAATCCCTTTTCAACTGGGTAAGAGCCAGTCCAACTGCCCCCGATCCAGATAGAGCAGATAAAGAGTAGTGATGTTCAGTCATTCAAGTGTTACTGATGCGTAGAAAAAGGTTAAAGGCGCAGCGCTCTTGCTTTCCCTCTGTCTGACTGTAGTAGTTAAATGCAGGAACTGGGGCGTACACGGCATCCCAGAAGCACCAGCCCTTTGACCCGTTTTCAGATGCCTGACATCAGCCTTCTGCGCAATACATCCAGCATAAAACTTTAAGCACTAGACACCTCTCATCGAAGCATCCGCTAACCAGATGTTGACTCCCGAGTCAAAAATAAAAAGAAGAACCTTCGAGATGATGGCACTCCTTGCCTGTGTGACATAATTCTTACTGTGTGACATCATTTGTTATTTATATTAAACCATCACATTATCATCCATATTACAACATAGGGACATTCCCCTTTTAGTGTAATTTTCTTGCAGGAATGCATGCCCGATGCCTCTGATTCATTTTAGTTAGCAAACTGGAATTATGGCCACGAACGGACACTGTTGTTGAGCACAGGATTTCCATATATGTCGCTGCGTAGCAAGCTCTATGTGAGTTGAGAGCCTGCGGGAAGGTGGAAGAGGTCGATATGAATTTTGCCGATGCACTCGCGTATGTGTGAGTGTGTTTGGCCAGCTGTTACTCACCAGGGCTCAGGGTAGAAGGAGGAGATACAGCTGCTTTACTGACAGGCAGTATCAGGAGTGGGGCTGTGAAGCAAGTCAAGAAGTGGAATATGTGTCATGGCGAATAAAGTAAATTTCTGCATAGTTGCAAAAATACATTCATTTGTGTGTTTTTATGCATTTCTTTTGTGGGGCAGCGTCATACATCATTAGCCGATGCTACCTGACTTGGCAATTTTTGTCAGTATTCTACATATTCATGTATTATGTTGAAAGCATCTCGGAGTTACTCAGCAGATTCTTGACTGTTCCTCGTCCTCAGTGAGAAAATGTATTGAAGCACTGAGCTGAAGCTTCAGTTTGGATTACAGTGGGACGCTCTTAGCTGAATTTTGATCCCTCCTGCTGTTATCACTTGGAACCCAATGGGCGATTACTTGCCAATTTCCCACTAATTTCATTTTACAAACTAGATGAATGCTGTTGACACCATTATCCCCAAATGACAGCATTCTCCGTATGGACAAAATTCTTAGTGTGGCTGAGTGGATGCGCAACAACAAAGAGTGTAGGGTACAGAAAATCAACAGGAGACCTGCTGAGGGTTCCAGTGATTTTCCCAGCAAATTTTACCCAAGTTCTTGCACAAGTTATTGCAAAATGTAACAAGAGGCACTCCGAGAGTGCAAACCTCCACCAAGGCAGCACAGTCGAAATCTTGTTGAGTGAACATGGCTCTTAAGAAATTTAAGGTATCTGCAACATAGGATCTCAAGATGACTGCCATGGTGGCCATATTGTTGGACAGCGTGCGTTCAGAATCGATAGCCTCCACTCCCGATGCAACAACAAATAAACCACAAACTTTAAAAGCTATGGCTTGCAGCAAATTTGAGTTATCATGTCATAGAATTTTAAGATTGCTACCAATGCGGCCATATTGTTAGTTGAATCAGAGTGAAAACCGATAAGGCTCCGTCCCGAATGTATCAGCAACCAAATATCGCTTGGAGCAAATTTAAGTTGTGACGCACAACATAAGGTTTCAAAATGGCTCCCATGGCGGCCATATTGTTTGATGCAGCGCGTTCCAAACTGATAGGTTCTGTCCCTGATGCGAGACCAATCAACCCACAAAATTTGAGTGGTATCACTGGGAGCGAAGCTCAGTTATTGCGTGTCACAGGATTTTTAGATGGCTGCCATGGCGGCCAAAATCAATAGGGTCCATCCCTGATGTAATCGCAACCCACCCACAAAATTTACAGACAGACAGACAGACAGACAGACAAACCAACGCCAGCAAAAACATAGCCTCCTTGGCGGAGGTAAAAATGAAAACTTTGGCCTTGTAGTGGCACTGCTGGATTAACATCTGAAGACCACAAAGGAAAAATGATCAGAGTCCAAATGTTGCATTTTTGTATATTTTATATATTATATATTCGTATAATATTTATAACAATATATAATAATATTATATATTATTGTAATATTTTATATATTATTTATTTTTCGCATATTTTTCACAATTTTAGCTTGAGAAACAATTTTCACTTGATTGACTCATTTAGGACATTAGTGTCAATATAACTCATATGACACACGTTTGATGCATGACGTACGGTAGTTAATTACTCTAATGTTATCCTCAGTTCTTTGACTTTGATAATTAACGCTTAGAGCACTAAATGCAACTATTTTTACTCAATGATGTAAAATATCAAAATTAAAGCTGTTGAAAACCTATCATTTGGCAACTTGTAGTCGCCACATGATAGGTTTTCAACAGCTCAAGATAATTAAGTTTAGATATTTTTTAAATTTATTTCAGCGCTCTGTTTTAAATGTCTTAAGAAGACATTTGCGTTTGTATTCAAATCTGCCTGTCCCCGATCATCTCTCATTGCCCTTACCTTACCTTAAATTGCTCAGAAAAAAATCATTGCTGAAAGGAATAAAATGTTATCTTGTGGTTGTCATTGCTTCTGCCCTTACCTTGAGAGTCCATTCTGTATGCGCACTGCAGCTTTTGCAGTGACAGATTTGTGTGAACTGGTATCTAAGAAAAGCTGAGCAGGAGTGTTTTTGGTGGCTTTGTGAATAGCAGCTCTGATGCTGAATGTTGAATGAAAATGGTCTTTTCCGAATTAGCATCACTTTTGCTTGTAATAATAATCATAATATCGTATTTCTAAGTGCACTAAAGGAAAGTTGCTAAGGTCTTCCATAGAAGTGGGTTACAAAATAGCAGTCAAACACAAATAACAAAAACACAATAGACTGACACTTTAAATACAACCACTTTTCCAAAAAAGTTTGGATGCCGCGGAAATAAAAATAACTACAGAATGCAATGATTTGCAAATCGTTTAAACTCTATATTCAACCGAAAATAGGTCAACATATCAGAACATGAAACAGAAATTTCAATGTGTTTGAAAACGTATATGGTCATATTGATTTTGATGCATGCAGCATGTTTCATAAAAATTGGGACAGGGGGATGTTCATCAGTGTTGCATTACTTCTTCGTTTAACAACAGTCACGAAGTATTTGGGAACTGAAGAGACCAAATGCTGTAATTTTTAAAGTTTTGTGTCATATTTCTCATTTTGTAATGCACCAAATATTCTCTGAGTGTGACAGGTCTGCACAGCAGGCAGGCCAGTTTAGCACCCAGACTCTTTAACTACAGAGTCGTGTTGTTGTAATATGTGCAGAATACGGTGTTTGGCATTGTCTTGCAGAAATAAGTGAGGCATTCCTTGAAAAAGATGCCTGGATGGCAGTATATGTTGCTCCAAAACTTGTATATACTGTATTGTTCAGCATTGATGGTGTCTTCACAAATGTGCAAGTCAGCCATGCCATGTGCACTAATGCACCCCCATACTGTCATGGACGCTGGCACTTTGAACTGTGTGCTAATAATGAGCGGAATGGTCCCTTTGCTCTTTAGCCCAGGGGATGCAGCATCCATGATTCATGAAAATAATTTCACATTTTGATCGGTCAGACCACAGGACAGTATTTTAGTTTGCTTCTGTCCATCTTAAATGATATCAAGCCCAGATAAGGCCTCAGCGAAAGATTTTTTATACCCAATTATCTAACTGACCTGTTGCCAATTAACCAATTAGCTGTGAGATGTTCCACCAAGTGTATTTCTTTTGCATAATACAACTTTTCTAGTCTATTGTTGCCGCTTTCACAACTTTTCTGAAATGTGTTGCTTTCATCAAATTCAAAATCAGTGGATAATTTTCAAAAAAACAGTAAAATTTCTCAGCTTAAACATCTAATATGCTGTCTTTGTACAATCCCAATTCCAAAAAAGTTGGGATGCTGTGTAAATTGTAAATAAAAACAGAGTACAATGATTTGCAATCTCATGAACCCACATTTTATTCTCAATAGAACATAGACAACATAGCAGATGTTAAAAGTGAGACATTTTACATTTCATGAAAAATATTAGCTCATTTTGAATTTGAGGGCAGCAACACGTCTCATGAAAGTCGGGAGAGGTGCAACAAAAGGCTGGGAAAAGTAAGTGGTACTAATAAAAAACAGCTGGAGGAGCATTTTGCAACTAATTAGATTAATTGGCAACATGTCCGTTACATGACTGGGTATAAAAAGAGCATTTTAGAGAGGCAGAGTCTCTCAGAATTAAAGATGGACAGGGATTCACCAACCTGCAAAAAACTGCGTCTAAAAATTGTTCCTCGGTGTAAAATTACGAAGACGTTGAACCTTCAGCTCATAATATTAAAAGATTCAGAGAATCTGGAGAAATCTCTGTGTGCAAGGGACAAGTCCAAAGGTCAATATTGGATGCTCGTGATCTTCAGGCCCTCAGGCGGCACTGCATTAAAAACAGGCATGATTCTGCACTGAAATACACTGCATGGGTGCAGGAACACTTTCGAAATCATTGTCTGTGAACACAGTTCGCCGTGCAATCTAAAAATGCAAGCTAAAGCTGTATCATGCAAAGAAGTCATATATGGACACAATCGAAAAACTCCGCCGTCTTCTCTGGGCTAAAGTTTATTTAAAATGGACTGAGGCAGAATGGAAAACTGTTCTGCAGTCAAGTGAATCAAAATTTGACGCCATGTCATGCAGTCTAAAGAGGAGAGGGAACATCCAGCTTGTTATCAGCACACAGTTCAAAAGCCAACATCTCTGATGGTATCGAGTTGCATTAGTGCCTATGGCATGGGGAGCTTACACATCTGGAAAGCATTATCAATGCTGAAAAATATATAGAAGTTTTATAACAACATATGCTCCCATCCAGACAATGTCTCTTTCAGGGAAGGCCTTGCATATTTCAGTAAAATAATGCCAAACCACATACTGCATCGATCACAGCAGCATGGCTTTGGAGTAGAAGAGTCTGATTGCTGAACTGGCTTACCTGCAGTCCAGACCATTCACTAATAGAAATCATTTGGCGCATCATAAAACAAAAAATTCGGCAAAGAAGACCCAGGGCTTTTGAGCAGCTAGAATCCTACATCTAACAAGAGTGGGACAACATTCCTCTCCCAAAACTTCAGCAATTGGTCTCCTCACTTCCCAGACAGACTGTTATTAAAAGAAGAGGAGATACTAAACAATGGTAAACATGGCCCTATCCCAGCATTTTTGAGATGTGTTGCTGCCATCAAATTCAAAATGAGCTAATATTTTTCATGAAATGGTAAAATGTGTCACTTTCAACATCTGATATGTTGTCTATGTTCTGTCGTGAATAAAATGTCACTTTATGAGATTTGCAAATCGCTGCATTCTGCTTTTATTTACATTTTGCGCAGCATCCCAACTTTTTTGGAATTGAGGTTGTACAAAACTTTTCAAAAAAATGTAAGGTTTAAGTGATTTATAAATCATTGCCTTCTGTTTTTATTTACATTTGACACAGCATCCCGACTTGTTTGCCAATGGGTTTGTACATAGACATATAAAAATGTGGACAAAAGCTTATTCTCCCCACGCTTGCAAAAGCCTCTATAGTTGAGAAATGGCAAACTTGCACGTTGTATGGATGCTGGACTGAACCCAGAGCTGTGCAAGGATGGAAATAACATTTTGTTGCTGCGACCATGCATCAGATAAGAGTGCTGAATATTAACATAACATGAACATGAATGGCGAGAACAGGCCGTTCAGCCCAACTAGGCTCGCCAGTTTCTTTGTACCATCGTGAATATATCACTTCAGATACTCAATGACTCAATGGTATCTAGCTTTAAGTCAAGTCTGCTCTTGAAAACTCCCAAGGTCTCTGCCTCAACAATATGGTCAGGCAAGCTGTTCCACACTGAAATTACTCTTTGGGTGAAGAAATATTTCCGAATATCAGTGCTAAATTTACCTTTAGTCAGCTTCCATTTGTGACCCCGAGTTCTGCTAACAACACTTGGTTGAAGGAATCCTACATAATTCACTTTGTTAATCCCTTTAACATATTTAAAGACCTCAATCAAATCACCCCTTAGTCTCCTTTTCCTAAGACTAAAGAGATTAAGGATCTTCAGCCTTTTCTCATAGCTTTCATCTTTAATACCAATAATTAGCTTTCTCTTCTCTGAACTTTCTCTAAAGCCTCTATGTCTTTCTTAAAAGTATGGTCCCCAGAACTGAAATACAATACTCTAGATGTGGTCTGACGAATGTGTTGTAAAAAAGAAGCATCACCTCCTTGGATTTGAACTCAATACTTTTGGCAATGTATCCCAAAATCCATTGGCTTTTTTAACAGCTGTATCATGCTAGAAACCTGTGAGGGTTTGGTCAACAATCAAGATCTTTCTCTTTCTCTGGGCTAAACATTCCAGTTTAAAACCTCCCATGAAATGTAATCCCGTCTAATGTTTTTTATTACCTACATGTACTACTTTACATTTGACATTAAATTTCATTTGCCACATTTCTGCCCAATTCTGAATTCTATCCAAATCATCCTGAATCAATTTAAAGGACTCTAAACTATTGCCAAGCCCCCCCAATTTAGTATCATCTGCAAATTTCACTAATCTGCTCTCAATATTCCTCAATGCAAAAATCATTAATGTTTTATAAACAACATATGCAACCCCATCCCTGGGGGCAATGTCTCTTTCTAGCTCAGATGATATACCACTTGACCATTTCAGCAAAATGTCCTGCAACCAGTTATGAATCCACATATTGAATACCACCTGTAACAGCAATGGAGCTTTTTTTAAAATTAGTCTCTTATTGTACTGTGTCAAATGCTTTCTGAAAATCCAAACCATTCATGTCATAAAATCCTTTGGTCATAAGTCTTAAAACCTCTTCAAAAATTCCAGAAGGTTTGTCAGGCATGACCTTCCTTTTTTAAAACCATGTTGGCTATCCTCAAGATATTGTTACGTTCAAGAAATAAGTCCAGCTCATCTTTTGGTCTCCTAGATTCCCATACAGACTTGCATTAAATGCAAGTTAAACAATGACTGGCCTGTAATTTTGAGATGGCTGCAGTCAAATTCGGTGAGCTAATATTTATATTGGTATTATATTGCCCTGTTTCAATCATTTGGTATTTTCCAGTTTCTAAAGACCGTCTAAAAGATGGCAATAAAAGATGATCACTTTCCCTGAGCACTTAGGATATAAGCCATCAGGACCCGCATTCTGCCTTTTTGATTTAACTTTTAATACGACATTATCCCTAACCTCAATTTCCAAAAATAATGAGCATTGGACAAAACCTTTTCAAAAAGACCCGTAAGGTTTAATTTAAACAAAGTAACATTTAAGGTTCTGTATTTATTATCATATAGCACATCCATTTTTACATGCAAACCTGCTTTTTGACAATGGGTTTTCTGCTACAGACATAAAAATGTGGACATAAGGGTTATTTTGCCCCCCACTGCAATTTGTCTTTCATGAGTCTTCTAAACTTCCTCAGCTCTTTTTTGACCACAGCCCGCTTTTACCCAATTCGCCTTAGCAATCTCATTGTTATCATTTTATTGCATCTATATACATCTACATCTAATATATCTATATATATTCTGAATAAGAGCCTACGTCTGTGCCTATGACAGGCTAACTTGGATTCCACAGAGCCTTTGAAAGGAGATCTTCGAAAGCTTGCATGACAACATAAAAACTGATGGAAACACCAGCTTGATGTTTAATAGCACATGTGGAGAACTAGTGCCATTTGAGATAAACCCCAAGTACTGTCACAGTCCTTAGCTTAGCTGCCAGTCTCAGAGGTTAAGAGGATTGCCTATTCTTCTGCCTCATGACTCACTAATCTATTCATATGGTCTGCAAGGAAGTGAGCAAGAAGTAGCAGGATGCCATGCCAACACTGTCTGTAATGACTATAATGATCCCCTTTCCCTGCGGGGATAATTAATGAATCACTGCAAATGAACAATGTATTCCCTCTTTTAGCCCTTTTAACAAGTTTATTTCGGGCAAATGTACAAAAATTAAGGAGGCACGCTGAAATCTGCGGCACTATACTGTGACCACATTATTCAAGACTAATGCCCAATTAACTGCATGAGTGGCATATAGTATTACCTGTTTCAACCATTTTTAAACTGCTGTTTATTTTAAGGAGAAGGAACTAAAAGTTAGGAGGCATACTAAATTTCATATGCAATAAACTGCATATGAAAGACATATTACATGTTTTTTAGCATTCTTAACAATTGTGTATTTTAGAAAGAATGGACTAAATGTTATGATGTTTTTAAAATCTGGCACTATAATTACAATGGTCAAAGTGCAATAAACAACAAAAACCATAAACTACAATCGCATCCCTGTAAAGTGCACCAGCATAAACCAAGGTGTGCCTAACGATAACATTGTCAAAAACACTTTTTTTTGCGTCAAACACTGGAACTGTGACGAAGTGGAACACAGATCCAAAGACGGATCACAAACCGAAAACCCCAAAGGGAGTCTTTTATGAACTCTAGACTGGGGTAATTAAGCCCAAGTGAAGAGAAGAGTGAGGTTTGGCAGGGGCCAACAGGCACACAGAGGGTCAGGCTGAGTGTAGTAGATGGGATTAATCTGAAGGCGGGGTGGCAGGCTTAAGGGATCGGGGCACACAGGGCAAATCCACACTCTCAGACTTGGACGCAGAAGGTACTGGAAGGAGCACAACTCATCAGAGTCGCACAGGACGGGGACTAGGATCCCTAATGCATATGTTTTCAGCAAGAGTGAAATATCGAAGATGGAAGACACCAGTCATGCAAAGGGACGACTTAAACCAGGAACTTAAATATACAAAGACAACAATAAACACAATTGAAATGTGCATGAAACACGAGGAGGAAACACAAAAGGAGGGGTAACAAACAAGATAATAATCAAAAAACAAGAAACCAATCGCAAAATGAAACCTTAACTGACAGAGGGCTAGACCTTTAGGAACCAATTAAAAAACATTCAGGACTTTACACAATAGTTATATAACCTGCATTAGTAAAAACCACTCCCAATATACGAATATGGTATGGGAAACTGGTGAGCCATGGGGACAAATGTGCCATATCACTATTTTGCCTATTTTTAGCAGTTCTGACATCTATTTGATTGCCAGTATGTGATATGGATCATTGGTCCCCATGGCTCATCGGACCCCAGTCTCCCCTATGTTAAGGTGCTGCAACACAGTTTATGTAGTCAACTGTAAATAGATCTATGCATAGAGTACTTCTGTCTCAGCATCTGTCTATAGTCATCATCATGATTGATCCCCTCCACTTAGAGATACAGCATACATACAGAATATGGTCATATGTGTAATTGGTAGAGTATACCAACATTAACACTTTTAAACTGCACGGTGGCATCTTGCCAAATCTCACAAATTGGCGACTTTTATCATCTTAACCACGATAAAATGTCTTTTAGGAATGGTTTAGACGTACAAGCAATGCGTTTTAACCTTTTAGAGATTTCAGACTGACAGGGTGATTGGAACACTGTTTTTGCAGTCTGTGATGAGGTTCTGATCCAGACTAAAGAGGACACTAGAAATGGTGCAGTATGGATTTACAGTGTACTGCTCATTTTAAATGTCCTCAGTCAGCTGTTATCTATATTGGCAATATGTCTTGCAGTGTCATTTGTATTGCATCATCTCTTGCTTAAAAAGTGACAGAAACAACCGCTGGCAGTTAAGTCTAACGTTCAAAATACTTCTGCCTCTGTCTTTTATGCTTAGCCTGTATGTTTTTTGCTTAAGATTTGCTATTATTTTCATTTTATAATTAATGCAATGGTGTGTGGAGAGGTTTGTGAATCTCTCACTCTAGCATTTAGATAAATCACCAAGTGAATTAAAACCACTGAGTTGGTTACTATGCCAACAAGCGTCCTCCCCCAGATATTTCCATGGTTCCAACAGATGCCCGAACAAACAGAGGCCTGAGGCCAAACGCCATAATGCTATTTCAGACATGCTTCTAATTATACAGTGAGGCATGGCACATACATCTCAATCTTCACTTGTTCTTATTCAAACAATGCACTGACAAGCCAAAACAGTAAAACCAATCACTGGTGCAAAAGATCGATTATATCGTAACAATGGCACATGCCAAAATCTGCAGGCAGTCGAGCAAACAGTTGGTTCTCTTAGTTGACATGTTGGATGTGGGAGAAATTAGATCTAGTGACTTTGACAAGGGCCAAATCTTCATGGCCAGATGATTGTGTCAGACCAGCTCTTAAGCAACAGCACTCAGAAAAAAAGGTACGTTGTATATATTTGTACCTTTAGGGGTACAAAGGCTTGTCACTGGGGCGGTACCCTCAAAGGTACTGCTGTAGTGCCCTCAGAAGTGGGTACTTATTTGCTTTAGAATATTAAAGCACCTTGTAGACCCTCAAAAAGGATTCCTACAGGTAACTTGAGGTCCTATTATTAGCCCTAGGTGGTACATCAGTGCAGAATGTACCGTGGGGAACAGTAATTGATTCCTACTGTACCCCTATCTCTGACAGTGAAGGCATTTGGGGTGCTCCTAGTCAGCAGAGGTAAGTACCTAACAACAGTGGGCCAATGAAGGACAAAAAGTGGCTCATCGATGCACAAGGGCAAGGAGGCTATTCTGTCTGGCCTGAACTGACAGAGGGCCACTGTGGCAGAAGCCATGGAGAAATATGATGATATTTATGTGAAGAATGTGTCACAATGCAGACTGTGTTGCATCCTGCTGGATACAATACTTCTTAACTGCAGACCCGTCGGAGTGCCTATTTTAACCCCGGTCCACCATTGAAAGGGCCTACAATGTGGACATGAGCGTCGAAAGTGGACCTTAGAACAACTGAAAAAGGCCATTTGGTACAATGAGTCCCATTTTCTGTTTCATCTTGTGCACTGTTTACTTGGGGAAGAGATGGCATCAGGATCCACTGGGAAAAGAAGACAAGCTGGTGGAGGTAGTGTGATAATACTAGCCATTTAATCTTGGGTCACACTTTAGATGAAGGGTGTTGCTCAGAAAGGCTTTATACAGCATGTATAATGCCTTTATAAATCATACATAAGCAAATGTCATGCTTTGTAAAGGGTTAAATAACACATCCTTGTTTAGCATGTGATGCCAGATGTGACACTGGCAATGTCACTTAGCTGACAATGTCACTCTTTATAGTATTTAGCTACTAGCAAAGTGATATTGTCAAGTTATATGACATCTGGCATCATATGCTGAATAAGGATAGGTTATTTAAGCCCTTCCAAAGCATGACATTTGCTTATGTCTCATTTATGAAGGCATTATACATGCTGTATAAAGCCTTTATGAGCAACACTTCATCTAAAATGTGACCAAATCAGGTATGAGTTGGCCAAAGTTCTTTGAAAATGTAGGTCAAAGTTCAGAAATTTTTTTACACCATAAATTTTGTTTTAATGGTTTGAGCAGAATCTAAGCTCGTGTGATGCAGTTTTCACTGCTGCATACTCTGCCATGCAACACCATGGGGGTCATCCCCTCTTTTGCAGTAGGATAAACAATTCCAAATGTCCAGAAAATTTTCCATTTTCGTCTACCTCTGTTAAAATTTGATAAATGACATCTGGGAGTGTCTTATAGTTTCTCAAACTTGTTTCTAAAAACAATAATAATCATTAACTTTCAGTTTCTATAGCAACAAAATTTTCCCACCATATGAAGCAGAGAGGTATGTTGCGCCTTGCTCCACTTGTTGTTCTTATAGCCTATAGAAGATGTCTTTGTCATCTGAGGATGGTACACGATGGAAAATAAAACAAAATGCATTCAAAATGTTGAGAGAAATCTCATTCATTCCAGTTATGAGGACAGTTATTGAGGACAAAAATGTTCTTAATGTACATTCTATGATAAATTATTCTTCTCTGATATACATACTCCTAATACAAGCTATGAATATATCTGAATACATACAGTGCTGTTACTACCATTGTGTAAATACCCTCTGTGTCTCATCTCATTCAACAACTTGCGTGTCTATTGGAAGTATGGTCTCCTTTTGATTGGTTTGCTTCTTGTGCGTTTCCTGATCCGCAAATGTTTCTCATCTCATAGTTACCCCCTTCACATGTGTGACGTATTTATACCCCCTCCTTTCAGTTTGCAAGTTGCTGTATTGTCATTGGCTACATTCACTTTAGCAGGAATCAGTACTAGCTAGCAAAACTCTTCGTCTTTTGAAAGCAAAATAGAATCTTTAATGATAGTAATATATGGAAGTACTCTTCCTTGTCTCAGTAACAGGAACGAGCTCCCAAGCCTTTCTCACGATCTCCAGGATTGGGACCGCGTTCCTGCTGATCCTCTCCCAGTCCGTTCCTCTGTCCAGTTTATTAGGAACAAGCTCCCAAGTCTTCTACAGTCATCAGGATTGGAATCGTTTCTCCTTCTTGCCATCGGACAGTTCGGCTCGGAGGAAGTGTGCTCTACATCCAGCAGTCATCCCGGAAAGCCACTGGCTTCACACTGCTTCACGTTCCACAACTGAACTGAAACGTGGTATTCTTATTCAGGCTTCGTTCCACTGTCTACATTATTACTATCTATAAACCCTACCATTGTACTCCATACTTCATTACTTGTCTGGATGATTACACAGTGCATGATGAGGTGCTGAAAAAATATAAATATTCTTTTTTGCCATATCTTGTTGTGATTCCAGTGTCCTGTGCTGTCTGCCAGGACACTGGTTGGGGTTTGAACAGTTTCTTATACCAGGTTTCATAGCTCATATTCATTACTCATGTCATGGTTTTAACAGTTTCTTGTATCAGGATTCGTATTTCATAGTTCTCACGTTTATTCATGTTTTTTACTTTTCCATGTTTTGTTTTTCGCCAGGTCCTGGTCTGCCCCGCCAATCCGCCTCTCCAGTGTCTGCGTGGTCATTTCCATGTTTTACTTCTCACACTACATTCGGGAGTGGCTTACGGTTTCAAAGTTCTTTCTGATGTTTCTTTCTTCAGGGCTTCCTAGTCTTCATGCTTGTTAATTATTTTAATTTATTACTCACAACTTACTAATCAATCACGGGGGGTGTTTCCATCAGATAGGCACGTACTAACCATTACTAATTTAGACAGGGATTTAACTCGCATGCTTCCTGCTGTCGCTACATTCTTACCTGTGCTTTGCTATTATCTAGTTTAACACTTCTACTGTTCATAGTACCTTATTGGGTTCTTATAAGCTGCAACACGCTCATTGTTCTTAATGAGCAAATACCTGCTCTTATTGTCTCGTAACGCTACAGGTGTTTTTCCTCTCGTCCTCGTAATCATGCAGTCTCGTTTCTCCCTGTCGCTCTACAGGTGCTCATCATTGCCTCATGATTCCCTCTGCTATATCTGGGGATAGGTTGGAGTTGGCTGGCAGACAGAGTCTTGTTTCCTTGCCATTTCATGTCTCGCTTCTTGCTCGTGTTCATAGTCTTGCCTAGTGGTTTTTTCATAGATCTCGTTTTGTGTTTTCGTATGTGCCTTGTGCCATTTCAAAGTTCGTTTATTTTTGTTTATTGGTTTACTTCCCTAGAGTTTCTAGTGGCTTTTTATTTTCCTTGTTTTGTATTTTTCTTTATCAGCTCTGTGAAGCTTTCCTTAGTTAGATTTTTGCAACCCTTTGGGCCGAGTTTTTTGTTGGCCATCGTGCCTGTTCTGTTTTTTAATTTCAATAAATACTCTCAACCAAGTCTTGCTATCTCACGCCTGGTGTCCATCTGAGTCTCGCAACATATCTGTCCAGATGTTTTCAGAATTGTTCAACAGTACAAGCTTTTTGAGATTTTTAATGACAAATTTTAATCTGGTCCTCCTGTGAGGCTTACTAATTGAGGAATACCCTCTCTATTTTCTGACATGGGCATTCATCTAGCTTGGGTAGCATGGGAACAAGCCAGGCTCAAATCAAAAGGTAATTCAGCCGAAATTTGATTTGAGCCCAAATCCCCCCCACCTTGTGACAATCTTAAGCAAAGCCTGATTTTTTTTTAAACGGCTCTTCAGATTATCTTGCCCGATTCTTCTGTGGTGTGCAGTGTGTTAAGAGTGTATTTGAAATCAACTAAAGTCCTTGGAAGCCTGTCGGCACTGCACCCAGTTCAAGTTACAAACATTAAAAATGTTCAATATTTTTGATCCAATATCGAGTGGTATGAGATCCGAATAGTTGAGTGTGCTCTTCCACTCATGGAAGGACCTAAACACTGAAATATATGATTATATTTTATTATATGTTGTGTCTCTCACATCTAATCATTGGTTAAGATTTCAAAAATCTGTTGGTGTACGCCAGACTCAAGGTACACTGCAAAGGCCCTGATGAAGACCACCTGTTGTGGTTGAAACATGTTGGCATCTTTCATCTGTTTGCCTTGTGGGAATAAAGGCTTTTTAATTGTACGAGTTTGAAGATTGCCTGGATTTCGTGTATTTTCTGGATTGATACACTGAGAAGGCCTTAGGCTTGTGGAGGAGTGGGTTTGGGTGTTCTGTGCATAGTTAGCCTGAGACAGGTGTTGGGACCTGTCATGTGGTTGTTGGAAGCAGTGGCTCCTGAGAACTCCCCAGCTCCCGGTTCACCCACACCACCAGATGGTTAACTTCTGGGTGGTTCCCTGATGTTACACTTACTTTGACCCCCTGCCTACTCATGAAAGCCTTTCACAGCCTAGAGGTGAACTGGGAGCTTCAGTCACATGATATTCCCTGGAGCCTCCAAATGCTGGAAGACCTGTCCCTCTGGGGCATGAGCCTCCACACCGTAGAGAGCTAATCTACCACTTTCAGATTGGTGAAGTACTCCGCTGAGACAGTTAGGTCCTCGCTGAAGTCCACAGCAAGATGGGACCATAGCCACTGAGGTATCTGGAGAGATTGAAGCTTGTCTGCATGAGCGGTCTTGGAGCCTTTCTGCTACAGTATATCTAGAAAGGGCGCCTAGGGCACAGGTTTCACCCCGAGTTTTTATTTTTATTTTATTTAACCTTTATTTAACCAGGGAAGTCCTATTGAGATTGAAATCTCTTTTTCAAGGGAGCCCTGGAGGTTGAGGTGGAGATGGAGAGGACAAATTGCATAGCCAGTTAGATTAGGGGATGATTAGGTGGCGGGCCGAAAGAGCCAGGTTGGGAATTTAGCCATGACACCGGGTAACCGCCTACTCTTGTCAAAGAGTGTCATCAGATCTTTAATGACCAGAGAGAGAGTCAGGACCTTGGTTTATCATCTCATCCGAAAGATGGCATCTCCTTCAGTATAGTGTCCCCATCACTGCACTGGGGCATTGAGGGATTATTCCAACAGAGGGCAGATCACAACCTACTTGCCCACCCACACCTCTTCCAGCAGCAACTTGTTTTCCCAGGTGGTCTCCAATCCAAATACTAACCAAGCCCACACCTGCTTAGCTTCAGCCACGTGGCTGGAGCAGATTGAATAGTGGTATGGCTGCTGGCCTTGTATTTGCATTGGCTCTGTCTCCTGATAAGGGGGCAGGAGACTGGAGGGGTGTGGTTGGTTTTCTGGCCCCCAGGAGGTGGTTGAAGTGGATGGAGATGCCAATGAAAGAATCCAGGGTAAGACTGTCATCTGTGTGAGCCAATTCTGTCCAAACTTCTTGCAGAAGACCTGTCCAGTGTAGGGGCAGGAGGGCTGCCTCATTGCACTCACTAGATGCTGCAGGATGTATGAAGGATGAAGGCATGTTGAATGACCATCCAGTCCCCTTACCCTAAGTCTAACAGCGCCATTTCCTTCCCATCCAACTGGTAGCAGTACAGGAAGTACTCGTTGAAGATGGGGTACAATTAACCTCCCTAGACTGTGGTAGCCCTATTTAATGTCCAACCAGCAAGCAACAAGATGACCGCTACCACTTCTTTGACATCAGACTGGATTATGCCAAATTGATGGGCAAAGTAGAGAGAGCACTGTGGCAGAAACCCTCTGCATTTCACAGCCGACCCATCAAATTTCTTCAGCAGTGACAACACATCTGAGGAGAGATGGTGGCATTGTGCTGTGGGTGCAGTTAGTGGGATGGGTGGTAGCTGCTGTCCAGTGACTAATATAGTGAGATACAGGAGCTGGCAAAGTACTTTGCAAACCTCTGAGCCAAGATTCAACAGCTGCTTTGGGTGGTGCCCCAACAGAATGCCTTGCTCTGTAACTGCCATTAGTAGAGACTGCCCACTCACTGGGTTGCCTTAAGCTAGCAGGGTCGCAATCAATAAAGCTAGATGGCACAATGCAGATGAGAGGATACAGGAACACTTTATTTTCTCTCAAGCCACTGACTACCTGATTACTATAACAGGACTGTGTTACCATGTCCACTAAGTGACTACCTTGAAGAGGTTCAATGGGACATATGCTAATTCTCAGGAGAGATGGTAATATGATGCAGGTTGCAGGGTTTTTTGTTTTTTTACTTAACAAAAAACAAACAAGCAACTAACAAAATATCAAACATTTTCACAAACATAAATCCGGCTGCCTCGCAATTCTCTATGCAAGAAAAACCCTGGGTTATAGTGGGGGATATAAATCTCCAGTTACAATATACTGGTGTGCAGATTGAAGTCAGGTGCAAATGTTAACTGAATTATTGGAAGATAATCTGATTGGCTGGTAATCAGGACCCTGGCGACACTGAACCACTGAATGGCTGGAGAATGGGTTGAAGTGGAGATGGGTCTGACAAAATAGAACAATCTGTATCTACTCTGGTGAATTCTTCTCTTGATTGTCGACTTTGATGCCGATGTACTTACCACTGGGAGGGTTTTGTTCATTGAGTCAGCAGGGGGGTTATCTTTACCAGGAAAATAATTATTTTGTCATCCATGATATTTTTAGTTTTGATTCTGGTCTTTTGGGGTTCTTGAGCTTATCAGTGCTCTCTCTCTTTTTAGAGTTGTCACAGCCGCATGTCTGTCTGATCCTCCGGCTGCTGTCCATGGTCCTGATCAGGGCACAACCACCGATTCCCTCGCAGTCCAGGCCGGTATCCGTGGTCCTGAAGCACAATTTCAGCAGCATGGGAGAACGGAGGGGGAAATGCATGTTTACTTAATTAGCCGTATATGGAATATGGCTTAGCCATATAGCTGTAATGGAGCCCTATTCAAGGGGTGTGAGATCTCCTTCCTGTGCTGAATCGGAGCTCCCCTTGTTCCTTTCATTCATTATTTCTGACTCCAGTTTGTGTTTTTTATTCTGACCAGTTGTAGCTAGGCTCCTAATTCTTTTTTGTTTTCTTTTTTAAATTGGGGGGTGGTTGTAGTTTTTCCTGTTCAGTTTCCATATTATCCTGCCCCGGGGGCAATAGTTTATTGTTTCTCTTTGCTTTTTGTGATGGCTGCAGCCCCACAATGTGGATCCCCACACCACACTGCCTGCTCCCCACACCTTTTGATTCTTTTGATTTCTATTCAGTTTATGCACTTTTTACAGTCATCATGCACACACATTAATTGACAATGAATCAAATGACACATAGAATTGATTTCATATATCATACTCACAGCTTTATTTATACACTGCATTGTTTCTAGTTTGATAGCGCGTACATTCTAGTTACTTTGGTCAGAGTATGTTCTGTTTATTGAATTTTCTTCTCTTGGTTTCTTTTAGTTCATGGTGTGGCTCAGGCTAAGAGGACCCAGTGTGCCCAGCTGTCCCAAATCCCCGTGATTGTGGAGGAATCGGAAGGGACAAACTGTGGCTGCTCCCGGGGGTGGGGAGAGAGTTATATTGTTAAAAGCATTTGTTTAGTTTGTATATTCTTTAGTATTATGTAGAACATAATTTTTTCCCCTTAAACCTAGCCTTATGTCTCTTGTGCTTTGTTTAGTGTTTGTTTGTTTGTCTATCCCCCTGTTGCAATGGGCTGATCAGCCATTTTAAAAGCCCAGTGTTTTTGAATTGTTGTTAGGTCAGTTTTTGCTTTGTTCTGTTTGGGGTTAGGTTGGAATTTGTTTCAGTTCAGTTCTGTTTAGTTGACCTCTTTTATGGGCCCAGAACCTTTTGTATAATTTTTGCTTTCATTTATGTTATATATTTTTGTATTTTGGATTAATAAACACTTATTTCTTTGAAACTTTAACCTCCGGTTCCTTGTGCCTGCCTGCTATCTATCAAACTGCACCCTTGTCTTTGGAATACATGTGTATTATATCACGAGGAAATGTAAAGTTTAACCTGGTGGTGGAACTAGGGTCGAGGTTGTAGGGTGACACAGAATGATAAGGTTTGTTCTTTGTACACCTGGAATGAGCACAAGAAGTTTCAAGCAATTCCCATAAACTGGTCTAGTTATCTAGTTACATAAAGTGAAGGACCTGCTGTGATAGCACCTTTAGCTTCTGAGGCAAATGCATAACATCTCGAAAAACTCTGTTTTGGGGATGTATTTATGACAGAATGATACTCCTGACCATGTTGCAGCTGTGAAGCCCATTTTTTCATTCCTTTTGAGGTAGAGTATTGTGATTTTCAAACCGTCTGCCAGCTTTGAATGTAAATGTCCTCAAATTAAATCCGAAATCTGAACTTTCTGCTCATGTACATTAAATTATGCCAACTCCAGTATGCTGTGGTTTAGAGCTAAAATAATAGTGTTGTTGACGTCCAAATATTTATAGAACTGGCTGTCTATAATTTATCTGAATATTAAGGAAAATATTGTCGCACCATATGGATTAATTCATCTGATTTTTCTTGTTTTCTTTGGTTATGAATAACCTTGTCTTTGGCATTATCATGGTGACATAGAGAAATACTGGCTGTTTATGATTTAATAAACTTAGGAGTGGGGTGGGGTTGTGTGTGGGGGTGACCAAAGACGGGTCAATTATGACCATGATGACATCATAAATTCTGAAATAGGAAGCATTGCCCAATCATAAACTCCATCTGTTTAGATCCTTAGAAGTACAGAATGTTCCCACTGTATTCTAAAGGCACAAAACCATCTCTCTTCCTACTTTCATTGATTTTTACTCTTTTTCAATTTATGTTCTGATAAGAGAAAATAATGGGGAAAGGTTTTCATCTGCAAGCAGCATATCTTTCGTACAAATATGTTGATTACTTGAACATCAAATCAGTTAATTTGTAAAATTAGTTACTGAAATAAGATTATAAACCACAAATCATCGTCTGTTTTAGAGATTATGCTGCTGAATTGTGAGAGGACCAGAACTAAATACCTATTGAACAACTATGATCTAGCTGTATATTCCTGCATTAGACTTAAACTGCTTTAGTCTTGATTATCCTAAGTGTAATGATTAAACATTATTTATTGGACTTGAAATATTTCAAATGCGTGTCCTTCCTCTCTCAGGCACTGTACCACAATCGTTGAATACGAAATCAAAGACACAGACTGCTTTACTTCGGTATTTCAGAATAGTGTTTCCCGGAGATATGCTTTTTTTAATCGAATCATTTAAATTACAGTGTCAGAGGAAAGCCCTTTCCGAGTTTCCGGACTATGCTCTGTGCCAGGAATGAAACCTGGACGGTTGTCTCTTTAAATCAGCGCTGCAGTGTTGATATGTCCTCGAGCAGAGATGGTAAGAACCATTCCCCCCCTGCAACAGGGAGTGGGAGCAAATGTGCGCGTGAGCGAAGACAAAATTTATCAAACCCATTCCCATGGCAACTGGTACACTATGGTAGCTTCCAGTCTGAGCCCAAAGCGGTGAAACGCTTCATTTCTGCTTTATACGGGTTAAAAATGCGCGCCTCGCTGGCAAACGGCATTTTTCGTTCACTTCCCCCCCTTCTTTCAGATTTGGGAAACGGTATTTGTCCCTTCACTAGCTGTGTCTTTGGCCGCTTTTCTCGGACCATCTCTGCGTGATAATCTGTTGATAATTATATCTGCTGCCGGCAGTTTATCATCCTAACAAATGGAGAAGACTTTTCCTGCACGGGGAATTATGTACAGCGTACAGAGGATGGCAAACGTAGGCGTGTTACAACACCAGTTGCATATGCCAAATTAGGTAAGGTGACCATATAATCCTCCATTTTCTGTCGAATGGTGCTCACAGTAATTCTGCGGCGGTGCAATGATAGAGGGGATGATGAAGCATACAGGTGTACGCTCGCCAAACAGAATCATTATACAGGAATGACGGCGCATAGTGTTCCTTTCTGACGGGCAATCGTGGTGCTGCAACGATATGTCACAGCTCATCTGGTAAACACGAGAGTACATAAAAACGTGTCCGTTTAATAAGTAATGACAGTTTTTGAAGTAAAAAAAAAATCTCTTCTTTCAAGTAGTATTTGAGAATCGGGTGAAAATTCGTATAAGACGGGGAGTGCGTATTTCTTTCGAGTCAAAGGGCGTCATTGTTGTCTCCATGTGATAAATGGGGTAGCCAGGGGTACCTCTAATATTGCAGAGCATGTATTTTCATGCCTTGTATCAGCCAACTCCGTCACTTGACAACGGTTTTTCTCAGCGGTGGAGCCAAGCATAGCGTATATTTTTCGAAACAATTTTCTTTCACGTTCAATACACACAAAGTACTACTTTACGCTCTGGTTGTCTGACTCATCCGATTCTGTTGCAGATGGATGCAGCCCCGGGTGGCTCACGCAGCTCATTACAACTGCTCACGGGCTCCTGCTTGACTCAGCTGCAGCCTGTTGGAATGCTAGCCTGGTAGATGGGCATGCGGGCCGGAGGGCTGAGTGCGGGCTTGTGACCACCTTGGCTGGGCCACCACCGTTCACCAAATACTTAAACCTCAACTCCCCGTTACTCATGGTGAGTACGTCACTGACCAAGTCATATCCACGGAGCCTCTCACCTGCATTATTCTTAGTGGGCGTGTTTGTGTCATCCGTGGGCCATATATATTTGGGCTTTGGATGGCTGTTAAGTTCCAGTGTTCTTTTTTTTCCTGTGTAAATTGTGTGACGTAAGCTGGTGAATTGTGGCGTATCTGTAGTGGATCTCATCGATTAACTGTCGTGTATCTTTTACTGACGTCCATTACTTTGTGTCATTGTCCCCGGTTTTTTATAGCCAACCTTTTGGTTACTTCTCGTCAGAGTGGTGCATTCTGGAACTATTCTACACGAACTCATTCGAAAATACACACGGTGCACCCGCTCTTATCCAGCGAAAAGAAAACGCTTTGCTATCAGTTTTCTAGCAAGGACGTGTAATGTTGTGTTTTCTATTCATGGTGGTTTATATTCTGCCTGCATGCCCATACCGTGTTAGAAAAGCTTCGGGCGAGTGCCTGTTTCGGACCGTCTTGTGTCTCTGTGCCAGGGTGGGAGACGAGAGCTTGTATACCTTTCAACAATAGTAGGTCACTGAACACCGAATGATATTTTGTTGTTTGTTGATCAGATTATACGCAACCTCTTTACATTACCAAGTCATCTTTCGTGTCAGTTTATGCCGGAGTATTCGCTTGTGTTTTCGCCTGGAGAGGAGAAGAACCGTCGGTAGCGCTACGCTCTAGGGAAAGGGCGGCTGTGGCAGTCCTGGAAGTGAGGGAGCGTGTGCGCTGAATACCGATCTGTCGTTGTCAGATGGAGCACAGATGTCAAGCCGTCACTGCGTTGGGTTTTGGCTTTGTGTACATTCACCATCCTTCCAGAATACCACCGAAGCTCTCAGATAGGCAAAGCGAAGAACAATCTCATGCATAATGAGCCTTACAACACGTCGATCGAGTGGCAAGCAGATGAGACGAGAAAGATGAAATATTTGCCGTGCAGTGTTTAAATGAAACATTGTAGCATAGTTTTATAATGTCTGTTGTGCCGCAGTGCTTCTTGCTGAAGTATTTGGACATGGCGATATTTGCTTTTTATGCTCTATTCCATTTTGTTTATGTGGTGCTTTTCACGGAGACGGTGCCACAAAGACACTTCACAGCTGGAATGCTTAACAAAAATGTGCAATAGCGCACTCAGTAAATTATCACAGCAAATTACTCTAGTTGAATCGCGGCTATTCTGGAATGTTGAGCAATAAACAGTGTTTCTTTACTGGCAAGTTTTTTTTTTTTTTTTTTTTTTTTTGTTGCAGTAATACTCGTTGTAACTGTTCAATATTTGAAGAATATCAACAATGTGCTTAGTGAAAACTTGATAAAAAGGGAAATTCTTGTTACTAAACCCTGGAAAGTCTTGGCCATAACAGGGCTTTCACGTTTCAGAACCATGGACAGAGATACAGTGTCCTCTACTATTATTGGCACCCTGGGTATATATTTTCAAAAGTGCGTGTGAATCAATGCCTTTATCTTCTTGACATCTACTTCAAATAAAAATGTCAAACTAGCCTTTATGAGAAACAACATGATTTAAAGAAAAAAATTATCACGAAACAAATATTTTTCCCAAAATCATATCTGTCACAATTATAAGATCCCTTCCGTTTAATACTTTGTGAAGATATCCTTTGGCAAGATAACTGCTGTGAGTGTTCATGTAGTGTGTATTGATGTTGGAGAAGACATGGAAAGTGATCTTAGACCATTCCTACATGTGGAATCTCTCCAGAATGTTCAAATTCCAAGTTGTAAGGTTGTGTACTCGCCTCTTCAGGTCATACCACAGGGTGACTTTTGGATTTTGGTCAGAAGACCAAGATGGCCATGGCAGAAGCATGATTGTGTTGTAGGTACACCAGTTCTATGTTGATTTCATTGCGTGCTTTGGATCATTGTCCTATCTGAAGATCTAACTATGTTTAAGCTTTCTGACGGTGGCAGTCAGGTTTTCATACAATATCTGCTGGTGCTTGATGGAAACTATGACATCAGAAATAATGAGACGGTCCAGTCGGCTGCAACTGCATGGGTGTAGCCCCCGAAAGCCCAAATTTGTGCATTCTTCGGTCAATACTGTCGCCATAGCAACTAAAATCGATTTCTGTCATCACTTTAGTATATTACATGTCCATACCAAATATGAAAGTAATCGGCAAAAAATTACAGTCTGTAGAGCGTCCGCAAGGAAGTGTCTACAAACGAGGATGCGGCGGTGGCGACTGAGACGACAAGCATGAATCCATAGTATCTACCCAACTTCGTCCTGGGGCGACAATAACTTGCTGTCTTGGCCCTTTCGAACTAAAAATGACCTACATTGTCAAAGATCCATCCTTATACTTCACAGAGGGTATGGGATGAGGTTTTTCACAGAATCGCTATCTTTGTTTTGACGCCAAACCGTCCTCTGGTTTTCCCTGTAGTTTTGGTCTCATCTGACCACAGAATCTTTTCCTATAGGAACTTCAGTAGTGTTAACTAGCACACAAGTTTTCTTGTGATGACATTAGAGGCTTTTTTCTGGAAATTGTCCCTGGCATCTTGTGGGCTTATTGTATAAATAGAGTGGTACTTGCGCTGAAAATAGAGACATGTCCTCTTCCAGGCAGACTTCTGGCCTTTCTGTATGCTTTAAACTACTTAATTATTGCTCTGATAGTCGAATTTAGTATTTTCAACTTTTTTTTTTGCCATTTTCTCACTGCCATTTCCATATTTGTGGAGCTCAACAGATTTCTGTCACACATCATTGCTCAGTTCTTCTGTCTTAACCATGGTGATGGATGACTAAGGGAAATGGGCCCGTGTGTCACCTCATACTTATACCCCAGGGAAACAGGATGTTATGGGTGTCTATTTAAGTTTTCCTTATCATTAAGGTGAATATAAAAAAAGTGAAACAAGATTTTGAGATTTTGAATATATGGAGCTGGATTTTTATTGTAAAAATTTCTTGGGATGTCAGTAACCGTGGCACATGCAAAAAAAAAAAAATTTAGTTTAGGATAAATCTGTTTTTTTCTTTCAATCGTTTTCTTCAAATTCAAGGTTAAATGTTCATTAATAATTTGACTAAAAGTTAGGGAGGATTAAGAATGACCAGATTTTTTCTTGGCCTTTTTAGCTAATATTTAATGAGGATACCAATATTATTGGAAGACCCTTCAGTGGGGAACGTCTGTTGTTGCCTCATAGCAAGAAGGTCTTTGTTTGAAGCAGGCCTGGGACCTGCCTATTGCCGCTTTTCCATTACACAGTTTTAGCACTACTCGCTTCTCCTCGACTTGACTCTACTCGGTTTCAGTCGTTTTCCATTACAATTGAGTACCACCTCAATGTGGATGGGGTCATCATAGCAAGCATCACTCCCTGGCCAATCAGTGGCCTGCAGTCTGTTGACGTCACATTTTCGGCTGGACTCCGCTCGCTGGGAACCCGAGCTGAGTAGGTACTAAAACCTAATGGAAAACCCTAAATACCGAGTAGAGTGGAGTCGAGTAGAGCAGAGTAGGTGCTAGTGGAAAAGCCCTATATGTGGAGTTAGCATGTTCTCCCTTGGTTGCGGTGGGTTTCCTACAGGTGCTCCAGTCTCCTCCCACAGTCCAAAGACATGCATGTCAGGCTAATTGGAGAATCCAAATTGCCCATAGGCATGAGTGTGTGAGTGAATGGTGTGTGAATAGAGTGTGCGGCCTGTGATGGATTGGCAAGCTGTCCAGTGTGAATCCCTGCCTTTCGCCCATAGTCAGCTGGGATAGGCTCCAGCTCTCCCCGCGACCCTAGTGAGGAAGAAGCCATGCAGATAATGGATGGATGGATGGATTGTTTTTATTTGGTTATTTGATTGTTTATGTTGGTGTTGAAAATAGCAATTCTGTCTGATTTTGTCTGTTGTTCTATTCTATTTTCGTTGATCACGGTAAAGAGAACTGGTAATGTATCCGCTTCAACAAACTCTGATAGTAAAAGTCTTCAGAGGCAAAATCTTATGGTGAAATTGGTTTATCCTGTGTTCTCATGATTTAACGGTGGTCTTGAGGTGATCCTTTATAATTTACATTGGCAAAGGAGGTTTTCTTTTAACCAGCTTTCATACTTCTTCTGAACACAGATCACTAATGAGAGTACATCTGATTCTCTTTTCTCTATAATTTCATTCTAAGTAAAACATCCTGCCAAATCCAAGCTCTCTCATTGTCTTGAACATTCTCTCAGTGTGTCATGCACAGCCAGTGAAGTACACTCATTTACCCATCATAACCAATAAAATGTACCGTTTCTGACAGTGTAAGATATCAAATACTCTCCTTTCCGCACCATCCAGTTAAATACCCAATGTCCCCCACTGACTCACCAATCAATTAAGCAGTCTTTCACACTGCATACCAAATGAATTACACACTGCCCCCACTGCTTAACCATTCAAATACTTACATTCTGCCACAGCGAAATCAATCAATACCAGTTCATTGGTGTTGATGGACAATTTAGCAGTACATGAGTGCATTCTTCATCTATTAACCCACTCACTGCCCACTCATTTTGAGTCACTGTGTCTAGTTGAAAATATGTGTTGAACTTAATCTGATTGAGTCATCTCTAACACTCAGATGAGGTATGCTAAGGTGAAAAAAATCAAAACAATCAAAATCAACTCATCCTTCAGATATACACAGTGAGTCAAAATGTGCTCAAACATAAGGTTTAGCAAGCAATAAAAGGGTTATGGTAAACCTGGAGCCAATTTTTTTTTTTACCAGTAAACAAGTGAATTAAGGTAAAAAATGAGCTTCCTTGTAAACAGACATGGGGCATGAAGAACCTCATGAGGGAATGCCTATTGATTACTATTTGGCTGATTAATCCTCAGTTTACTTCATTAATTTTCAATGAGTAAGAACGTGATTCATAAAGGTCCACAGAATATTATCTTCCAGTAAAAATGTCATTATTTTAGATTAAGGATGTCTTATTTAGAGTTTATCATGCATGTTATAATTGCAGTAGTTTGACCCCTTCGGACAGAATACAAATATTGCCAATTTTTTCCCATTATGCATGAGCCTATTTAAGCTTTATAACTCAGTTTGTGTCACAGAGACTGTGGAAAATTATTCCAGTGAAGCAAGAAATTTGGAAATTCAATTACAGAATTGTTTAGGAATTTAATTTCAGAATTCACGGAAGCCGGCGTATATATCTGCACAAAGGGGTTAATATTTTGTGGCCTGCAATGAAGATATTATTTTTCATGTTTGGTCTTGAGATACCTCTTTGCATGTATTCATCATCTATAATATACTGTTTATATTTTTCTGCTTTAATACTGCATGCTATACCACAGTATACCGCCAAGTACATTTTTGGGAAAAAGTTTTGTAACAAATGTGTTTTATGATGTGTCAGCCCATTCCTTTGTCTTATTTTGAGATAGTAAACCACTCCTCTGTCTTCTGTTTTATTAATGCATTGAAATACGCACTTTGGAATTTTATTATTTTTCAGTGTCGGGCAGTTTCAAAACTTGTATCATTTTCACCCATAACATTACATTATTAACTCATGCTTTTATCCTTTGGGCTTTTGACAGCATTTGCACTTAAATATAGCACATAGCAGGATATATAAATTACTGATGTACTGTTGATTAATTACGATGCTCCAGGGTATAAGAACTATAATTGAGGTTTTGTTGCTAGGAATCAAACAGCTTTTATGGTTCACATAAAATAATCAGCTTGATTTATCAGTTAGTTTTACAGTTTGATTAACGGTAACGTCTGGTTTGCAGTCACAAGCTATAATCTTCTTTAGATAGATACACTTTATTGAACCCCGTGGGGTAATTTATCCTTTGCATTTGACCCATCCTATAGTTAGGAGCAGTTTGCAGCCATCGAGCAGCACCTGAGGACCAACTCCAGTTGTAAAGCCGGAGCCTTGGTCAGGGGCAGTGATGGGAGTGTTCCTGTAGAGCAGGGCTGTTGAACATTATCCTGCAAGGGCCGGTGTGGGTGCAGCTTTCATTCCAATCAAGCACTTACACACCTGATACTACTAATCAAGCTCTTCAGCCAAGACTCTTGGGATTGATTAGTGGTGTCAGGTGTGTAAGTGCTTGGTTGGAATGAAAGCCTGCACCCACACCGGCCCTCTCTGGATAATGTTGAATAGCCCTGCTATAGAGCATGCTTTTCTGGGCAGGGGAAGCTGGAGTACCTGGAGGAAAACCCACAGGCACACTGGGAGAGAACATACAAACTCCATGCACAGAGCTCCTAAACCAGCCAAGACTTAAATCTGCTACCTCCGTATTATGAGGCAGCAGTGCTAACCACTGTGCCACTGTGCCAAAGCTAATGTCTAGAATGCGCATTTGGTTTTATAATTTGTGATAAAAATTAGCATTTTTACTTCACCATAGAAATGGGCGAGAACATTTCAAGAGGAAAACCTTGGGAAATGGAGATGGTTTGCTTTTTTTTTTGTTTAGTCTTCAGCAAAGTGACCTGGTCCAGTCAGCTCAGGAGAAAGATGCTGTGGCACGTGATTCCTCTGACTCACACGATGACTACGCCTTGTTTCTTTACTCTATGCAGTCGCACCACCAATTACCCACTGCCTATCCCGTAAGAGGATCACATAGACAGCGTAGTATTTAGTTCATACAGCTACGTGCACCTGGCCGACCAGAAGTGACTACTACACAGCAATGAACTAACAAATTTTAACTGGCTTTACGCCCATTGTCACTGGCGAGGCTGCGCCAATTGTCGCCCACCCATGTGGACCTCTGGTGTGGCTGGGATTCGAACCCCCTTCCGCAGGGGATTGTGTGCTTTTCGTTATCAACAATTTATCGTAGCAGTGTTACAGTTTTCCAAAGAAGTACCTAAATGATCCTGGAAACCCTTGGAAAAATCTGTCTTGTGCACAGAGGGTGGAAAGACCTTTTCCAGAATTCAATAAGATATTTTAATAGCTTTTTTAGCTTTAACCTGGATGCCTTGTTTTTAGCTCACCAGCTAATAGGCAGGCTGAGCTCTTTGGGATGAGGTGGCATCTGGTATTGTCATCGTGGTCAAGTTTGCGGTCGTAGTCGTGTTACGTTAGCAAAATCTATCACACTCTTCTCCTGTGAAACCGCCAGCCACATTCACTTCATAATTTATTTGGACCTTTCTTGCTTGGGACCATGTGTCAAAAGTTTGTATGCAGTTTTTCAAAATTTTCATTTTTAGATTTTTAACAATTTTTTAAAATTACAGTAAAATTTCCCCAATAAAAAATATGCCTAGTAATATTATGGCTAAAGTCATGCAGTTATGCCCTCTAGTGGATGCTCAGTATGTTGTAATATAGTGAGATTTACAAGGGTTTTTCCCAGGCTGGTTCTCAGGGTGCGCGCTACCCGCGCGCCACGTCGCCAATGGCGGAGTGGTCTGGCATGTGGCGACCGAAAATTGGCCACAAAGCGCCACGTTGGCAAAAGCCTAATGGAGAGAGTGAAGTAATAACCTCAGGTTTTGCGCCATGGCTGCCCGATGCCTACATCAAGTCCAATCGCCCGCTCGCCGCCGGCACTCGCTATCATATTTGGTTCATACTTGGTTCATACTTAATTATGATACATCAGTCATAAATTATCTTTATAACGTTCATTCCGATCGCACTGATTGGCTGACGATTCATCATTCCATTCGGGACTTTTCTATGTTGTAATTCACGTGTTGGAAAAGGGAATTCCGGGTTAGGAACCTCACTCACCTCCACCATATTAAAAACAATGCGAGTGGTTTGAGATTGACCACCTCAATAATATTAAATTATGAATCTAGCGGGACAGCCACAGATAAGCGAAAGTAAGCATGCAGTAGTGTTTTTCTTGCTGAACAACCACTCGTTAAAGCAGCGCATTAATGTCATTGGGACAAGATCGGTTCTGTCGTGCAAAGGAAAAGGCCTTAAATTCATTTATGATCGATAATGATTATTTGTGTATTTTTAACAATAAAGACATCCTCTACTATGTGGACAAATATTCTGAGTTTGTTGAAAATAATGGGTTGTGTTTACCGTAACTATGAGAAGCTCTAGAGGAACCTAGGCGAAATCACGCTACATCACTTGGGGTTCTTTAGCTTTGTTTTGATGCCCTTAAAATAAATGCTGAGCCACGCATGAAGTTGTTGTTTTTCAGCACTGATATTAAGGTGCGCTGCCTTGGTATTTTATATCACATGGGCTACCTTATACAAGCAGTCCACTCGCAATCGTCATACTTTAGAGCAACCTTATAACTAAATAAACAGCAAACTTGTTCGTATGCCAGCTATTTGTCAGAATGGCCCAGTATTCTAAACGCCACTACCCAGTTACAGGTCAGAAATAGCGGAAAATAGATTCGCAAATTAGTCGGTAATATAGCAGAGATTACTAGCTTGAGCGAGCCAACGTACTGTCCACTCGAGGCAGAACTGGACAACTCTTCAGAACGGAGTTCAGTGCAACCACAACAAACAATCAGTCGACTACCCTGCAAACTGTTAGTAAGTATACAACAATGATAGCATTTTTCGCGACTTTAAAGGTTCCCTGACATGAGGCACAACACCTGAAAGTGTTGGTTTATTTTGTTCTACACTCAAAAAAATGAAACCCTATGAAATGTTAGATTTACTTAATAATGTTATGTCAACTGGTTCCACGCAATAGCTTTGCGAAACCTTTATTTGACTTTTAACATTTTTGGCCAGTTTAATTAATTGCATTGAGTGGAATGTACTTAACTCAGTTTTTTGGAACCAGTTGACATAACATTATTAAGTAAATCTAACATTTCATAGGGTTTCATTTTTTTTTGAGTGTACATTATTATTTATATCTCTCTATGCACTCAAATGGCTGAAAATGGCTGAAAAATCCAGCAATTGCAAGGAAGAAAAGTGATTTTTTGCACTCTTACGCCCCGCCCCCTGAAAAAAGTTGGAAGTTTCCGAAATGTAAGTCACATGATCCTATGACGTCATCAATGGAAGGCACCTCTGCCATCGGTCTCTGCACGGTCCCATTACACGCTTGTTTACACACGTTTTCTGTTGTGTTTGTTTAGTGTATGAGCCTGCAATAAAGATATCTATCTATTTATCCATCTATCGATCTAATTGTTACACTCGACAAATCGTGTTACGTAGCCTAACGTAGCTAGATGGCTGGATACATAGTGGACATGAGGACAACTATCCAAACTCAGGTATAAATCTAATGATGAGTGTACAACAAGGCATCAAGATAACTAGCCGATTCATAAAAAATATTGTATGCACATTGTGAATGACGTCACAAGCCTACAAGCCATGGTTAGTTCCACAGTGATCACGGATGCCCACCTGCTACAGCACAGCCTCCCAAGTTCATCTGGCTAATAATGCGACGGCAGATGTCGATAGTCCAGTTACTCTCCAGCTGTGGCCGTTACCCTCGCCTGCTAACTTATCAAAGTTAACCACGTATGGCATTAAACTTCAGGATTATTCGCCAGAACATTTGCCAGAATAGGTGGCATTAAGCCGCTTTCACACCGGACGCGAAACTAATTTTTTGCACGACTGATTACATTCAAAGTCAATGCATAGACGCGAATACACGCGAAACGCTCTGCTCATAAAGCTCGCTAAATGCCCAAACCAAGGCCGGGGCGATTGGATAGAGGGAAATAAACGAAACTGTCATTAACTAACGTTAGCTTGCTAAATGGGTAATGTGGTTAGTTAAACTGACAGGTTGGTAGTTAGTGTGTAAAGCCGCTTGTACACTGGACGCGAAACGAATTTTTCGCACGACAGATTACATTCAAAGTCAATGCGAAGACGCGAATGCACGCGAAATAATAAAATAATCTGATCCAGAGGATGACGAAATATCAAAAGATGAGGAGTCTGATTTCATTATATCTTTGACTGAGCTAAGACGCCGCTAAGTAGTTTCCTCTTCTTACGAAAATGAACTAAGTTACTATAAGAATTGTATAGTGGTCTTATGTGTGGTCGTGGGGTTCTATAGTACGTTTCACCAGCTATAGTGTTACAATAGTTTTTTTCTGTAGTGTTATTTTATTCGCTATGGTAGCCCTACAATTTTCAATAGTAACACTGAAATCTTTATAGTGCGTTCCAAAAAAACATACAATTACTACAGTAATACATAGTTTTTTTGCGGTAAATTTTATGGTATTCCAATAGTGGTTTTTTGTAAGGGTCTGTCAGCCGGCTATGGTAAATAAAGCGTACTGTACGTACATTTCGTTGTCGAGCGAGCAAGATCTAACCAGCTGCCTTCCTTGCGTGACGACATGTTGATCGATAAGGCCAGTTCAGGAATTTCGACCCATTTCTATGGGGTGTTCCCGATCAGCCTCGTTAATCCGAAATAGTTTAAAAACCACAAATTTTCACGGAAAAGCGTTTGCATCTTCGTTTTAATTACTGCGGGGAGTTAAATGTTAATTTTGAGTTATTTTATGTCAGGGAACCTTTAAAATGACCTAATGCCTGTCGGTTACATGCGACTCGGCCACAAGTCATTTTCAGCTGAACTCCAAGCAGCCGACTGCATGCCGCTGACGTTGAGCCAGAAGGACACAAAAGCAAACGATCAGTATGATTGTTTAAGTTAAATCCAAAGCATGATCGAGCCTCTGGGCTCTACATTATAAGCTATTGCGTTCAGAAACAATTTCATAACGTGAGTTGGCTACTAAAACTGTGCTGTCGACAAAATGCTAATCATCTTCGTCTTGCTTTATGGCAAATGATGCATCCAGACATATTTCTCCAAAAAACTAAGAAGTACATACAACATCGCCTTATCACGGTATACAGTTGAATCCGAAAACTTCTACCGATTTTTAGCCAAACCTATGGCATTATTTCCCTCATATTGGCATTCGTTTGCCTATAATGCATTTTTGTCCACAACTAGTGTGTTATTCAGGTAAAATTTTATCTAGATGGCAATCATGTTTAAACCTGAACATGTTGCATTCTGAGCAAATGGAATTTACATAATGTAAATATTCACATTTCTTGTTACTTCAATCTGACATTTCTTATGAGTTTTAGTAAAATAATTCTGACAAACAATTATTATCAATTGGAAGAAGATAAGTGCTAAATTGAGTGTGGGTTCATGGCATTCAAGTCATATTTTAATGTATGAGCCCAAATAAGGTTGCATCCAGGTGTATAGATGTGAATTCATAGTGGCTGTATGGGATAACTTTCAATCCATTCCACACCCTGAATTACACAGCAACCAGCGTGCCTAAGTTGGATCTGTTCACATGTAATAATCACTTGGCCACAAGTGGGGATTACTAAATGACAATCTTTAGCATGGTACGCTGGCCCTATCAAGTTAGTAATTCAACTATTTGTCATCAAAGTGATATTGGACTTCTATCGATTAAGTTCCCATTTGTGTAAAGTAGCAGCCAGATAATTAGACTGGAGGATGGCCTTAATAGTCCTTAATACTTACCCGGCACTCTTAAAAAGCTGGCACTTGAACCAGCTTTCTGTCACCACAATATTGTTATACCATGTGACTGTGTGCAGTTTGTCGTGAAGTTTTGGTGGGTGTTAGTTATACAAGTTCCGTAACTATTTTTCTGTGAAAAATATTCAGCAATTCCATTTTCTGAACAACTCTCTGTTTTATTCTTTTCATCTCTAGTAGCAGGCAAACCACATTACGGCTGCAGGAAAGCCAACACCGACAGATGTCAGGATACTAGTTCAGTGTTCTCTCACCATCCAATTTGAACAGGGTCGTCCCTTCCTATTCAAAAATGTGTAATGGATTTCCATTCATGTTTAAATTTTAATCACAGTTTAAAAATGTGATTTTTAATGCATTTTGCAGCCTGGATACTACTACTCTATTTGAAAATTTATTGTAACTGCCAGTAACTACCAAGGGGATAGGAATACACCCGGAAGTTGACGCTCAATTGAAAGCTCTGGAAGATAGCAGATGATCACCTAGCGGTAGCTTTTCCATTCACCCCCATTCATTTTGTCTGACTTTTGACATCAAATAACTTTACACTAAAAACATTATGAGCCTTCATGTCAGCAGCAATATTTTCTACAGAAAAACTACATTTTGTAGCAGACTTCTTTACTTCGTATGTAGTGTTATGGTCTAATAATAAGCATTTTTACCTGATGGCACCAGGCTAGGCTAAAAGTGACGTGAAATGCCGGCGACTTTCTGTCGCACAGGAGGTAAATAGCCTACTGTTTAGACCAGAAGCCCATAGACGAATCACAGACAATAGACGATTGAGCCACATCGCTAATGAAGTGAAGTACCTATGAGGTAATGGAACTAAAACATAATAACATTGACCGGAATCAGATTATACTTACAGACGCAATCGCTTGCTGGCTGGGAACTATGTGTAGGGTACATCTTCCAGACGAGTTACCGCTTCTCAGGACGTTGGTATACGTCACAAAATGTCAGCGAGCTAACTTTGAGCCTGCGCAGTAGGCGTGGTGCTCAACTGACAACTCGTTCAATTGAGCTTCATCGCTCTCCCGTTGAGAACAGCGCCATCCCGCCATCCACTTCTTTTACTGTCTATGGTAACCACCCTGATGGGAAGAGAACCTGGCCAGAACACTATGACAAGATGATGCATACCTACTAGTCTCTGGATGTCTGTGCACTTATTCTGTGACTGTGTACGCACACTGTATGACTGAATCCAAGTTCTCTAAGGTTTCTAACTAAAATTTAAGGCAAAATGTGCGGCTAAATTGTTTTCTCTGTGGCTAACTTAACTTCGGGGTGATTAGCCACCGTGGCTAAGTGAAATTTTTGGCCAGCACACACCCTGGGTTTTGAATGCTGGGCTGTGACCTACAGGGTCATTTGTCCTATTTTTTTTTCAGTTTACTAGTCTCTTTTATTTTTTTTTTTGTGTAGCCTCTGTGATTATGGTCTGAGCATCCTCTGCTGGGATTAGTGACTGGTATATCTATGCCTGCTTGCAAAAGAGTGTTTCTTATTTGTGGCATAGGTGATTGGTGATTTTCTCAATCTTTTCAACAAATGTAGAGGTTGAACTTGATTTACACACCAGTACACTACAATACAGGCCTATCAGGAGGCATCACCTATAGTCAGAATTTAACCACTGTGTCTCACCAATGGAATTTTGCCAATGTGTCTAAAATTTGGCTCAGTTGCCTCAAATCAAGGACATGTATTCAAATGCAGCCAAGGTCTTTCTGCATGGAGTTTGCATGTTCTTCATATAATCACATGGGTTTTCTCCGATTTCCTCCCAAGGCCAACAATATTCTTATTCGGTTAATTAAAGACTCTAAATTGCCAATGAATATGATTTTATAGCTGTCCTGGATGTGTTCCTGCCTCTGGCGCTTTGAATGCTGCGACAGGCTCCAGCTCCTTGGTGAGTCTGACCAGGAATAACGCAGATTAGATGATGGATAAGTTTGGCCTGCATTTCCACTCAGAAGTTTAAATTAAATTTTTATGTTTTTATTTTTTTTGTGTGTTTTTCAAAGGAATTGTTAGTTTCAATTACCAACTTGGTAAATGATCTGGCGAGTTTTATTTACCAAATTGGAATTCAGTTTTTTAAAATGTAGTCTGTACTTTGATAATTTTGCGCATTACTAGTAACATTTGAAATACTTGCTTTTAATTCTCTCCATATTTGTTATTACATGTCCCAGTTTTCAACTGCCATTGCTCCATTATGCTAAAAACAAAGCTCTGTATCACCTCATCCTTAAGAGATGATAAAACAATTATAATATTTCCTCTTGAACTGTTGAAGATGCTCCTGGAGTCTCTGGGTCCCCCAACATAACATACAGCTTTAATACAGCAGCAGCTAAAATTATCTGACTTTGAATTCATGCAGTGGGGGGCGCCCCGGTGGCTCATCGGTCCAAGCGCGCACCATAAAGGCTGTGGCCTTCCTGCGGCGACCCAGCTCGATTCTGGCTCGGGTCATTTGCCACATGTCTTCCCCCATTCTTCTCCCCAACTTTCCTGTCTCTCTCTACTGTGTGTGACTATCAAATAAAGGAGAAAATCCCAAAAAATAGTCTTAAAAAAAAAAAAAAATCATGCAGTGTAGCACACTATCATTTACATAGTTCAGTTTTTGGCTCGAAAACACCTGAAAAAAAATTTTATTTTCAATCAGTGGTCAATTTGAGAGATGGAGGCTATTCCATACATGATTGTCCCAGTTTCATGGCTTGCTTAGAAAGTGAAGATTTCTAAAAAGCATTTGCACTACTGGCCTGACAGGAGAACACAGACTGGTTCTGATTAGGTCATAAATAGATGTGGATAGCCCAAATGCATGAAAGTGTGAGGGGGCTAGTATCTCTAGTTTGACAAATGGCAGCCCCCCAGGTCACCAGCTCACAGGCCCATTTATTTGGTTGCACCAAACGTCAGCATTCGTAACAGAGAACAGAGAAGAGATGACTCCAGGATGCTTTACCAAGTTTCAAGAAAAAGTTGTTTCTCTTTGGTCATTTTTAACCAAAATTGAATTTTAAAAATACAAGTGTTATACATAGCTCAACAGCTGATAGAAATCCTTTTAGCTTTTGCTGTGCTTATAGAAGTACCTGTGCTTACTTCAAGCACCAGTTTGGCGCATTAGCTGGACTGCTGATGGATTTGGTCTTGTTAGCATGGAGTGATGGCTGCTCATAATACGGTTTTGCAAACATGGCAAATGGACTTAAAATCAATTATATCAACATTTAATTATAATTTATGTCTACTTTTTATTTAAAATTTTCAACGGTTGCATTGAATTTGTGTCATACCTCTGGTGGATATATGGCTTTGGATCTTATACGGCCAGTCGCTGACAGTTAGAGCAAATAAATCCTAGAATCGAAACTTGGTACTAAGGGCTGTATTTTCTTGCATTCGCAAATGGAAACAGATGTGGTGGTGTCTTTATTCAGAATTTCGTCCATCACAAGCAGCATATTTATTGCCTTAGCTCGGTTTGGTATTTTCATGCTCCGCTATCAATGAGTTTGCGACATAGAGGGTTGAACTGCCCATTAAGCGATGTGTCAATGTATAATGCTGGCACAGTGCAGCTTTCATGTCAAAGACGTAGCTTGCGTTTTGACTTACCCAAACCACCTTTTAAAGCAATCGCTGTTGTTTGATGGTTGTTTCCTGATATGAGGCGGACAAGGAACCAGGTTCAGATCAGAGGTACAGTCCACTGAGGTTATTTATTGATAGGAATGTGGTAACAGCCCAGAACAGGATGAGCACAGTCCAGCTGAGCTGGTATGGAGGGACGAGGATAGTGGCATCCCGGAGCAGAACCCTGGTGGTGTTGAGCTGGACTGTCAGACAGCAGGCCCAATAGGAATGCAGTGTCAATCCTGGAGACCAATGAAGGCTTTGGGGGTGTTCCTAATAAACTGGGCAGAGGAACAGCTGGAAAGGCAGGTTAAAAGGAACATATTCCCAATCCTGCAGACCGACAATAAGGTTTTGGAGTTAATTAAGTTCCAAAGAATAGTTGGATATTTCACTATCATAAAGGTCACAATAAGTTTTGAAGACAGTGATACAATTCCAATATAGAAGGTATGAATTGACTGGTTGCTTAAGGGCAATAAAGCATGAGAATTCAGCTACTCTGCTTAACAGAACTGAGGCTAATATACACCACAGAAACATAAGGGAACAGGGCATAGAAGGGATTACACCCAGATAAGGGGAAGCATGCAAGACACCAAACCAATGAAGGAGACAATACCTCGAAGATGCATAGGTTGCTGTAAAGAGGCATAAGACAATTAAGCAGACACAAGGGCTGTGACCGTTTCCTCTGAATGAATCCCAGCCAGCGAAGCTGCTTGCTCACATATCATCTCTATCCTGTCCCCCCCGCTTTTATTATCCCCCCCCGCATATAGTACGAGGGGATATAGTCCTCAGTATGTTAGTCTGTCCGTGTGTCCATCTGCGCATTCGTCCGTCTGTAATCATTTTGTTTCTGGAGCAGAACTCCAATACTGTTAAATATTTTTGACAAAACTTGCTGTGCATATTAATCAGGTCCTACACTGGTGCCTTTTGATGTGTTTGGATTTCTGAGATTTTTACTTTTTCTGTGTTTCCATGGAAATGACTGTAACTTAGGCAAAATGAGAGTGGGGACAATTTCTGGAGCAGAACTCGAATACCGCTCAGTATTTTTCAACTAAACTTTCTGTGCATATTAATCACATACTAGACTGGTGCCTTTTGATATTTTGGTATTTCTTAGCCTTTTTTGATAGGGATTATTTCTGCACTCAGTGACTTTTGGAATTTTTAAACAGTGATGTCAACTGATTTGCTAAATGAAGACATTGTGGGGGCTGGGGGGATGTGTCATCTTCTGATTACTCTTGTAAATGCTCACTTTTGTTAGGTGAATAATGTAAATGATGCATATAAATGCTGGTGAGCACTAATGGGAAGGAAAAAGTGAAAGGGTATTACTACTGCTGTGATTATTTTGTTTGTTCAGTTTTGCCCTTGTTTTAACACCTTGAGTGTCATTTTTTATGAGGTTTAAATGGCCCACATTCATGCATTATGCATTGAAGCTAATTTTCGCTTTCCTCTTTTCTTCACATCATTGAAGCACTTACTACATTGGAGCGCAGTTCTCAGAGGACTGAAGACAGTGGCAGTGATGCAACCTATGTGCTTGTTCTTCATCTGAAAAAATAGCCTGTTCGCTAGGGCGTTAACGCACTGGTTTTGAAGGGAAGGACAAGGGTTTATCTGACTGGCCCTAATAGAACTAAACCCCCACCACATTCACATTCAGTTTGTATTGTGTAGCGAACTGCAACTAGACCAGATGAAGGTTACCCAGGTTAGCACAGCTTGGTGTCATTTCCATGACATGACCCTTACACCACAACAAACACAAAGAAGTCTTATTTGGGCATGTTTTTCTGGCTGTGGTCCTAAGGCAGAAGGTATTATAATGGCTCAATGAATCCCACCAAATACTGGGAGATTTTGAAGGGAAATATTATAGTTTCCGCCAGGGTGCTGAGATTGTCGTGGGTGGATTTTCCTGCAGGCCAATCAGCACAAACACACCTCAGAATCCACACAGAAATAGTGTAGTGTGGAAGCAGCCTCACTGCTATGCAATTGACATAGCAGTCTCTGTATTTAAAAGCTGTCTTCTGAGCTTTAGGGAGCTGTCAATAAGTGCCAACCCAAGGACATGAAAGTCCCTGCATGGAGCGATAATCAAACATCCCTCCAAACATGTTCTTTAACCTCATCACAGATTAAAGTAAAAGATTCACAGCTGTTATCTGTGGCAGGGATGCCTGCACAGCGTAACAAACCTGGGGTGCTAAAAATTTTAACATGACAGGTTTAATAAAAAATGAGATTATGTTATGAAAACTTCGAAACTTTAGAATAAATGCGAAAATCAAAGGATACGCAGTGCTGTGAAAAAGTATTTGCCCCCCCCCCCCCCGATATCGGGGTTTTTTTTCCCCATATTTGACACACTTAAATGTTTCCCATCATGAAATTAATTTTATAATGAGTCAAAGATAAAGAGAGTAAACACAAAATGCAGTTTTTAAATGATGATTCAATTACTGAAGGAAGAAAGCTGTCCAATCCCACCAAGCCTTATGTGAAAAGTAATTGCCCCTTAGTTAATAAATCAACCAATTAAACAAATTAAATTCAAAATTGGTCTATATTTCACGAGACACACCTGGGCATGATTACTGCTAGCCCTGTTGAATCTAAACATCGTTAAAATACAACCTGTCTGGCAATGTGAAGTGGGTAAAAAGCTGCACATGATGCTGTGATCTAAAGATACTCAAGAACATGAGAAACAAAGCTGTTGACATCTGTCAGTCTGGAGAGGGCTACAACGCTTTTTCTAAGGCTCTGATTCTCCAGCAAACCACGGTGAGAGCCGTTATCTACAAAGGGAGAAAACGTGAAACAGTGGTGAACCTTCCCAGGAGTGGCCAGTCTGCCAAAATTTGTCTGAGAGCCCATCAACGACTCATCCAGGAGGCTGCAAAAGCAGATAAAATCTAACTGCAGGCCTCACTCGTCTCAGTTAAAGTCAGTGCTAATGATTCCACTATAAAAAAAAAAGAGACAAGGCAAGAATGGCATCCGTGGGAGAGCTGCAAGGCAAAAATCAATACTGACCAAAAAGAATACAAAGGCTCCAAAATGCCATCTTGATGACCCAAAGACTTCTGGTATAATATGCTGTGGACAGTTCGGACAGCACGAGTCCTTTTACATCTGGTGTAATGCTATCACAGCATTCCACAATAACAACATCATACCAACACTCAAGTCCTATGACCTTAACCTGTAAGAAGTAGTAACTTTAACCAAAGGCACAATGTTTTCCAACTCGTTTGTAATTTATGGCAGTGGTCTTCAACGTCGTCCCTGGTGAACCAGTGTGTATGCTGGTTTTTGTTCCAACCAGAATTATGATCACAGGATTTTAACAAGCTGTTAATTTGTCTTAAGTGCATTTGTTTAGAGCAGTTATTTGCCCTCTTAACTCACAAGTTAACAGAAATATCTATGTTTGCCATCATGAATAAGAAATACCATACCCACATTGTGACGTATTGGAAATAAAAGCATAAAATTAGAGAAAACAATGTAACCAGTCAAATTAAAGATGTAGTTGGCTCCTAATTGACGAAAACTAATTGGCACATCATGACAAATTTATTAAACAAGCAAATGGTAAAGAGTCAAACCAATTTTGTGTTATGTTAATCTAATTAAGTTCACCTGAAGTTTTTTGAAAGAACTAAAACATTTGTGTCCGGCAGCCTAATTTGGGTTTTACTGATTTCCTTAGTGTTTAATTTGAAATGTTGTTACTTTAAATTTCTTGCAGTATAGAAATGAACACACTATCTTCTAGGGTATTTTATTCTCCATAGCATGTATGGATATTTCAATGTAACGTTTGGCTAAAGAAAGTAATTAACAACTCTAAACATGAGAAACAGCTAATTAAAACATTAACAGCTTGTTAAAATCCTGCTATTACAATTGTGGCTGGAACATAAACTAGCATACACAATGGGTCCCCAGGGACGACGCTGAAGACCACTGATTTATGGCGTAATGCTGCTGTCACTTACGATAAAGCACAGTGATGCTGTGACTTACGGTAATTCAGAAAACGCAGTAACGGTCCTTTGGGTGGTTTCAGAAACGATCGGTTGTGTTGTGTCAGATGGTTGGGAAGAATCAACGTACAGTATTTGGTCATTTTGTTGTGATGATTTTCTTTATTCATTATATTCATTCATATTCATTGTCGGTTCAACTGTCAATTTAAGAAAAAATAAAGTTTCACGAAGCATTGGAGCGATCTCCGATCACGATCATTCATGATTTTTTTCCACCAATTTTTCCCGTGAAGTTTACAGTTCACCACTTTTCTTCCACGCAGTAAAACCAAATGTTTAAGTTCTAAACACTTTTTTGTAACACTTTTTAAACATGTCACAGTGTTTAGATTCAGTTTAAAAGTGTATTCAACAAACCTCAATCGCAACATCCAATAAACATGAGTGTTCTGAATTAGAACACCTATTGACAAAACTAATCAGCATGCATTTAGTTTTTACACACAGGTGTTTAGATTACAAACGTGTCACATGTTTCACAGTTTTACAGTGCAGATTTTAATAATGCCTTGATCTGTTCTCAACCCAATTCCAGTGATTTCAGGAATTTTCTTGAAGCAGGCCAATAATTTGCCCCTCTTGAAACGCAGTAACATCTTTTCTACTAACATAAGATAAGTTTTCCGACATAGTTGTGTTAGAAATCAGATGCCTCTCACTGCATTAATCAGGGTTAAAAGAATAGTTGCCGCCTGAAACATTAATCACTGCAGTAATGATTCAATAATAGGCTCATGGGTATTTGCATATTTAAATCCACAGGGTGACTTTTTTGGCCAGGCTGTTTATGCAGTTTTTTCATTCTATCGGTTCAACAATTCTGCGACTGAGCATACTATTTAGGTGGGCTGTAAAGTAAAACTTTGATTTTTGAACTTTATTATCTGAATGCATTTCACAACCACCTAAATATCATTTTGTAGGGGGATTACAACTGCTTCTGGATTGCCGTATTATATTCTGATTGTGGTACAGCTGGGCTAGGCTATTAAAATAAAAAAATTTGATACCTTCGCAATATAATGAAAATTTTATTTTTTTTGCACAAAAAAATTTAAAATTACTAATGTTTATTTTTCAAGTACTTTTTACTTATTTTTTGCAAGACCACAAACAGCCTCGTAGCCAATCATTGTTCTCCCAAGTGGCCAACCCATTTGAAGCTGCAAAATCTTTGCAAAATTTCAAGCAGAGGCTTGAGCAGAAAATTCATGTGGGCTATGGTAGACGTCAAATGATACATTAGTATTTAATCAGCGACATTCGATCAGTGTAAATGGCTCCAAACATATGCCTGTCTTGCCAGTTGTGTGCAACATCTGATCAGTGCATTCCTATGTTCACAGTTTGTAGCCTTAATGTGGAAATTCTATAGCAGCCTACATCATATCTCACATCTGCCTATCAAAAAATATGATCATAGCTCAGTGATATATTAAATTGCTTCCCACTGAGAAATTACTTATCTCACCGTAAAATATTCAATCTTATTTGTTAATGTTAAATACATCCTTTGGAAATGGTCTGTAGAAATGAGCCCCTAAGAACCATACCGGGCCATCCCGCACTTTTAGCGAAATTGAGTTGAGGTAGTCAGCATGTGCAGAAAACTGAGATCTACGTTTCCTAAATGAGCCAACCCAATCTACCCACATGGATTGTTCAAACAAGCAAACGTCCTCTCTGCCACTATACATATGCACTGCACTGCCTTAGCCATAGTGGACCATCCCACAACTTTTCCATTATTCAATGTGAACATGGCGGCTCGGTATCTCACTAATGAGGAACTGCTTGCTATGATTGATGATGATGGTGAAGTGGAAGATAATGGAGACCCAGAGTTTGTCCCAAATGAATCAGAAGATGATGGTTCTGCTTCAGAAGGAGGTACCTTTCACTTTAAATGAAACAGAAGGGCATCCAAAACCGACATAAAAAGTGCATAATGTAATTTTACATATCTTGGGTTTATAACATAAGCAGTGTTTCTAGTTCCCAGATACTCTAGATGACACAGGAGGCTGGCAACTTTAAGTCCCATTTTCTCAGAAGTTCCCCAGCATGGGTTGGCCCAGTATGGCTCTTAGGGGCTCAAATGTTCTCATGCATGTTCACACAGGATTCTGAGGTAAAAGCTGGCTGCCATGGTTAATCAGAGTCATGTTAGTTTAACCCTTTAAGTCCCGGGGGTAATGCTATGGCACTACACCCAAATCCCATTGGGTTAATAAACAAACAAGATGAATTATGTATGTTTAGCCATTCACTCTATATCTCTTTATTTAGGCAATGTAAAGTCTTGAAATATAAAGAAAAGTTCTTTGCCTAATAACAAAGAACATTTTGATTGATCAATCACAGTGATTAATAAAATATTTAAGGACTAACAGCCCTTTCAATCTTAGACATTAAAACATTTCCTCATTTGCAACAAATGAAACACTGTCATTGAAATATAAAGGTTGAAATTTTTTCTATATACTTAAAAATGAGCTTTACAATGACACAAAACAATTTTCAAATAATTTTAAATATTTGAACGCTAGTTATTCTTGAGTTACAAATGATACATATATACCATTACAGAAACTCCGAAAACTCTCAACGTTATCAGGTGTGGCCAGTTTTCATTTATAACGCATACCTGTCAACTCTCACACATTCGGTGTGAGTTTAAGTGGCATATTTACGTTCCTCTGCTGTAGTCAGCAATTATTCAATCAACGCGTATGGAAGAGATTCTCGCACGGAATTGAAGTCCTTGTGCACTGGAGGGGTTGGAAGAAATTGAATTGCATAAAGACGTTTCAAATGATTTTATTTCATTTATACGATCATGTAACACATGCATTGCTTCCAATCCCTGAATAAAGAAAAGCGTAAGAAGTCTGGAGTCGTAATCGGTGTGCGTTATAAATGAAAACTGGCAACATCTGATAATGTTGAGAGTTATCAGAGTTTCTGTAATGGTAATTTAAATGAGTGATTGAAAACAGGTCGTGACCAATCATTAATTTTAAGGGATTGTTTTGAGCCTCCCCTATCACCAGTTCACCAGCCGCCACTGATATATATATGTGTGTACATACACAAGATTATGACACAAACTATTCAGTGTTCATTTCAAATTTCGCACCGCCATGACGGTCTCGCGAGGTCTCCAGTGTGGTATTTGATACGTGATTTTGATCATTGAATACTGAATAAAGTTTTATGGGGGCATGGCATGATTTCAGAGTCAAAACAAACCTTTGGCCCTCTCCTATTGGTTAACGTACAATAGAAGGCACAAGGATGAATGTAAAATTGATTTTGATTGGTGTGAATCACACAAGGTCGATGGTGCCATGTGGCATTCTTGGGATTTTAATGCAGTCACGCCTGAGTGGGACTTAAAGGGTCAATATGCAAATTGATGCATCGTAAACCAGGTAGGACGCTGTACCAATATAACCGATGTAAATCCACATAAATTTGAGTCAGTAATGTGCATAAATGGAAAATTCAGTTTCTGTCGTCATCATTTGGATCTCCCCGGAATCTGTGGGCTGACATTGCAGCTCAGTGGGCATAAGCACGATGATGTCACCCAAGATGTGAAAGATGTGCTGCTGTAGCATTCATCAGTGATTGTTCCATTGTACAGTAGATCTTGATAGTTTCCCTCTGAATGACCAGAGATCACATTCACTCAGTTCAGTCTTACACCCTTGCCCTTTACATGCCAGATTCCTTGAAACTTTAAATTATGTCATACATGCTAACAGGTGAAATATCCAAATTCCTTCCTGTCCATCTTTGTGGGACATTGTTTTTAAACCTTTCACAAAGTTTTTTCCGGGCATTATTGACAATCCTTAGCCCATCTTTGCTCCTGAAGGACTAGGCCTTTCCTGGATGCTGCTTTTGTACCAAATCATGATTACAATCAACTGCTGACAACAGACATTTCAATTCACATCATTGTTCTTTTTTTTTAATATATATACCTCATTCCAAGTCCTATATTGCCCCAGTCCCAACTTTTTTTATAATGTGTTGCAGGTCTGAATGGCAGGAATGGATGTATATTTACAAATAAAATGAAGCTGTCTAGACAAAGCATTAAATACCTTGTCTTTATACTGTCTGCCATGAAACGGAATTTAAAGTTAGTGTAGAAATCGCTGCTTTCTCTTTTCATGTGCATTTTCCATATGGGTCATTCCATACGAAGTGGAAATGCTTAAGGTACCTTTTGGGCCATCATGGTCTCAGATTTCACTCTACCTTTGTATATTTGTTCATTTGAACTCAAATGATGGGTATCTCCAGTTTTTTCACAATGGGCCCACTGGTATGGATTTTATGGGCCTCTGAAAAAATGGCCTGTAGGGGGTGCTTTTCAAAGCATGCTGTAGAAAAAGTCTTATATCTTTGATTCTATGACAGATACAGATCGGGAAGGTGGTTTGATCCTTGGCATGAACCTTGCTCTTGGCTGACAGTCTTAAAAGTTCCTTGTATCAATGGTGAATGCCGTAGAAATTAAGGTCAAAGTTGGGGTTCAAAAATATTTTCCACTTTTTCAATCCTAATTACTCGCTAATAGTTGGAGGGAGTGATCAACTGACGCCAGGAACCTTTTATTTCAGGTAGATTCTTGCCATTTCTATCAAAAAATTGAAAGAAAACTTAGTGGTTGTTCAGATTAACCCTTTCAAAGTTGGTCGCAGCTGAAAAGAGCCCAAGTTTAAGGGCCTGGCTCGCCCCCGGGAAAAAGTTGCACTGACACCACTTTGCACCTGAGCAGTGTCTAATGACCTGAATTACACTGCTATGGCCCAAAAATCCAGTATATACGCCTGTTTCCCACCAAAAAGCTGGCCTAAAAAGTTATGAAAATCATTGTTTTTCTTTGCATTGAAATGTACATGGCAATGTACTATTATGTGCTGGAAATAAAGAAACCCGCTGGAACATCATGTGGGTTACTTTATTTGAGCTGAAAACCTGATATTGATATTCTTTGTGATTGTAGTGACCTTATTAGGGTCATTCCATGCCAAGTGGAAACACACCTGGGCCATCATGGTCTTAGATTTTACTTTAACTTTGTCTATTTGCTCATTTGGCCCAAATAATGGATATCTCTGATTTTTTTGCAAACTGCCCTCTGGTATTGGTTTTATGGACCTCTGAAAAAATGGCATGTAGGGGTCACTTTTTGAAACATGCTGTAGAAAAACCCTTATATCTCTGGCCCTTTTACTGATACAGGTCTAAGGTTTTGATGGGTTTGTAATATGAGGCTTCCTCTAGCACCACCATTGTTTATAATGGTTGTACCTGCTCTGGTTTCCATGGAAACTGTTTGAATTTGGGCAAATTTGAGATTTTTCACTTTTTGTGTCCATTTTTTGTGGTGAAGAAAGTCTATATACTGGACCAATGGTGTTTTCCAGTATAATTCAGGTTATCTGACATGCAGCAGGGGCAAATTCATAATGATGCAACTTTTCCCTGGGGATGGACAGACCCCGTGAACTTGTGACTTTTTCTGTTGTAAGCAAATTTGAAAAGGTTAATCTAATAAACTATTATGTTCTGCTTAAATTTTTTGATAAAAGTGTCAACGATCTATTTGAAATAAAAAATTTCTTTTGTCGCTTCTTCAGTATCACCAGTAATTGGTGAGTTATAAGGGTCCAAAAAGTGGAAAAAATCTTAAATTTGTCCAACTTCAAACACAGTTTCCATGGAAACAAGAACAGATACAACCATTGTAAATGATGGTGGTACTAGAGGAAGCCTCATATTACAAATCCATCCAAACTCCAGACCTGTATCAATAAAAAGGCCGGAGATATAAGGGTTTTTCTACAGCATGTTTTGAAAAGCGCCCCCTACAGGCCATTTCTTCAGAGGTCCATAAAACCAATACCAGAGGACAGTTTGCGAAAAAATCAGAGATATCCATTATTCGGGCCAAAATGAACAAATAGACAAAGGTAAAGTAAAATCCAAGACCATGATGGCCCAGGTGTGTTTCCACTTGACATACTTTTTCCTGCTGGGGTTATACATTACGACTTTGGTTCTACACTGCAAAAATGATAAGATAAAAATACTAGGTAAGATGAATTTACTTATTTTAAGACTTAAAACACTTATTTCTATCACCATTTTTCTTAGTAAGACATGAAAACTTTTCTTGTTTTGAGGTAATTTTTACTAGCTTGCCAATGGGGTAAGTAGTCAAATAGTAACTTGTTTTAAGTCTTTTTTCTTAAAATAAGTTACTATTTGACTTGAAAAGTGAAATTTACTTACCCCATTGGCAAGCTAGTAAAAATGACCTCAAAACAAGAATTTTTTTTTTTTTGTCTTACTAAGAAAAATGGTGATAGAAATAAGTGTTTTAAGTCTTAAAATAAGTAAATTCATCTTACCTAGTATTTTTATCTTATCATTTTTTGGAGTGTAAAACCAGGCTAGTACTTTTGTTTTTTTTTTTTTTTGAGTCTGCAAAAGTATGAGTTTTTCTTATGGAAGGCTGCCTTCACAACCCACAATATGAAACTAAAAGAAATATTCAGATGACACTTTATATGGATGAACTTTTACTACCAAAGTAAAGGTAAAAAACTGCAAAAGTCTAAGGCACACTAAATTTTTTTTTATTAATTCTGTCTTTAAATGTTTACTTTTTGTTTTCCACACCAGTGCCACGGAAGATAAAAAGTATCTTTGAATTTCCAAATGCTAATTTAAAGAATAGTTCTATAATATTCTTCGAAAGTTGATAGAGATCGTATAGTCTTGACAGAGCCCTGATGTCAACATCATCATGGCTGTCTGCAATTACTTGGAGGGATAGATGCAAACGAGTCTGGACAACAGTGGCAAGTTTTCCAATCTGCTTGGAACATGCAAAAGGCCAGTCATCATATAAAACTGTAGCACAACAGGACAATGTCCCAAATTTTTAGGCTAAGCTTAATTACAGCAAATGTTGATTTGATTTAGCTTTTAGCAGTTTACAGCTCTGTATAGTACATTTCTCAGTTATTAGAATTTTTTTTCATTATTTTTACAAGCATATTTGCCTTACGAAATCGCGGCAAATGTGCCTCAGGCTTTTGCACAGCACTGTATGTTCCTGTTGACTCATAATAATGCTGTGATATTTGCCCCCTTCCTGACTTCCTCAGTTTCAGTCAATCAGAATTTATTTATATAGCGCTTTTCATCCAAACCTCACAGCACACAAAGTGCTTTACTCAATTAAAACATAAAAACAACACCCCGCTAGCCACCCCATCCCTCCGCTCACAAGGTAATGAACCACTCATTTTAAAGAAAAATTAAGTTAATTAAACAACAAATACATAAATCGGACTCTATAAAAACTGAACAGATTAAAAACAAGAAGTGAGAAAGCGCTATCATAAATCTGATAAATCTGCATTAGCAAACACCAGAAGCAGACTAAAAAAGGAAAAGAATGAATTAAATAAAAAATAAAACTATATTTTTGCTTGTTATATTTAAATATTTCAGATCATCTGACTAATTTTTTCTTAATGCGGGACAAAAACAATGTGAGTAAACAGAAAATTCACCTAATAAATAATCATTTCTTTTTCTTATGACGATAAAGAGTTTTTCTGAACCTGTATCATTCGTGAGATATAATTGCCTCTAAACCTAAGACCTGGTTGTACCACCCTTGGTAGCAGCCACTGCATTCAAATGTTTGCGATACCTGGTGGTGAGTTCTTTACATCGCTGTGAGGGAAATTTGGCCCACTGTACTTTGCTTTTTAATTCAGCCACACTGGAGGTTAAGCATGTACTGCCTGTTTAAGGTCATGCTACATTAGCTCAATCGAATTCAAGTCAAGACTTTGACTACTCCGAAGCCTTCATTTTGTTTCTTTTGAGCCATTCAGAGATAGACTCGCTTGTGCGCTTCCGATCGTTGTCTTGTCGCATATCCCAACTGCTCATGAGCGTCGAGATATGAGCATTTGCCCGGACATTTCCTGTCAAGATTTGCTGGTAGAAAGGAGAATTCATAGTTCAATCAACTACGGCAAGTTGCCCAGGTCCTGAAGCAGTAAAACCTGCTACAATTATTACATTATCAAATCACCACAATGATTCTTGTTCACTGCAATTATTTTTGAGCGCAGCAACCTTTGTTCTACATGGTTTCATGCTCTTTCCACTCAAATGTCAAAAACGTGGTACTAGCTGATAGTGTTTGGATACCGCAGAAAGGAAAAAAAAAACAAATCAAAACGAGAAACAGCATATCACAACCTAGGCTGTTTTAGGCTATTTTGTTTTTTATTAGGCTATTTCTTAATTTTGTTTGCAGTTCGGTTGAAGAGTAAATATTAAATATTTCCATTCTCGGCCAGCGTTCCATTTTCATCTCAGTCCTTCCTAATTCATGTTTACATGCACCGACAGGCTCGGCAGCAGTTTTTCCCATTTCAAAGAAATTCTGTATTCGGATCATAAATTTAACTGTGAGCATTTGGTGTTAAATGCCAGTATATTGTCCAGCGACGGTTTGTCACCTGACTGAAATTGCAGAATGGTTATGAGAGCTCTAATGTTACCAGACAGTGGTAGCTGTCACGGTTTTGGAGGCTGGTGGTGGCTTTGAGAGCTTTCTTGGTTGCTCTCGTCCGGGACAATATCGTTTTGCCCACAATCGGATTCTTGGGCCAGCTGGCATTAATTGGGGGTGGCGCCCGGATTCTATTTAAGCCCAAATTCCGCCTCACTGCCCTTGCTAGAGTGTCAGTGTTTTGTTTGCACTATAGCCGGTAAGGTCTCTAGTAAGAGAGTTTTTGAGGAATTAGCTGCAAAAGAGGAGAGTGCTAGTTAACAAGGGAGCCTGTCTCTCTTCTTTCCCTCTTTCTTGGCACCGTCTGGTGCTAAATCTTTTATCTCAGTTCCCCAGATTTTTTCCTTTTCTTTCGTTCTGTCGAGCTCGCGTTTGCTTCCTTATTTTTGCTGGGACTGGGTCTAGGTCTTTTGGAAGCGCGAGTCTCCCTCTTTTATTTTGTCCGTTTGTCTCTTATTTTGCTATACTTCCTTTCGTTCCGGCCACAGCATTTGGCGTCTCGAAAGAAACCAACCATCACAGGTAGCTGTTGCTGTGAAAAAGTATAAACTCACCAATGACATTCCAACAACTTAGTGCTGCCACCATATGGAGGAATAAATAATTTTACTATTTTCACTTTGTTTGGTTTACTTACCTAAATAAGAAAATCAACATGGAGGACGTATTTTAAGGATGTGCATGCAAGGCGAAACTTGTTTGTGGAATAGGCTAAAATTCTCTTGTTAGAAAATTGAGGTTCAAAGATGTAGAGTAGCTTAGATTATAAGTCTACCATTATACTCGATACATAAGAATGCCATTGTGCATTTTTGATAAATTGTCAATCGTTGCAACAAGTTTTCAATGCTGACCCAATACGTCTCCTGGAGGAAGACTGACCTTAACACTACTTGTTAATGTGCCACTGCCAGCAACTATTAAATTCAAAGAACAGATTTATTCACAAGCATAGCCTTGTAACAGCCATGCTGCCCTATGTAGGACTGAAATTCACTTGCACAGCTTTTAAGCTGTGACAACGATAATCGCACAAACTACAATGACAATAACAACAACAGCAGTCCCTCTATGGGAAAAAAATTGTCACTGTCCATTGTAACATATTTTATAACATTATTATATTCATGCAGCTTGATCAGAACCCATTGCAATGAAGGTCTGACGTCTGAGGCTACAACAGGGTCAGAGTTCACTTAATTTCAGCCCTGGGAATGCTCAGCACTGTCCCAAGTTTTCTCCATTTGTAGATAATGGATCACAACTGTAATTTACTGGAATCTCAGACCATTAGAAATCGAACCATTTCCAGACAGTTAGATGTCAATGACTTTGTTTCTAATCTGTCCTTAGATTTCTTTAGATTATGGCATTAAGTGCTGCTGTTTGCCGACTCCTCATTGCTAGACTGGGTGTATTTAAGTGACATTTAGATTCAGTCGTGCTGGAAGTAAACACATCTGGTTGTATCTAGTGAAATTGAACCCAGTTATCCATTCAATTTGTGTAATTGGTTGATTTAGTAATTACGGGGGCAATTGCTTTCTCACAAAGGGCCAGGTGGGTTTGAATAGCTTTTTTTTTACTTCAATAAATGAAATCATCATTTAAAAACTGCATTTTGTGTTTAGTCTGGTTATCTCTTTCTCTGATATTAAAATTAGGTTGATGATTGGAAACAATTAAAGGAGCTGTGTTACAATCACTGCGCATGCTCAGAACTTACATCTCAAAGAAAGTGAATCTGCTTGACTGCAAGTCACAATCTGATTCCATCCTTGCCAATCCGTCTTCGTTTTGCATTGTATTAATCTATTTTATTACTCCAGCATTATGCTTTTTACATTAAGGAGCTTTCTATGGAAATTTGAGTATTCAGTGCGCCATTTCAAGCAGGAGCCAATGGATACGAAGAATGCAAGCTGATTGCCATCACCAGTAATCATAGAAGAAGAAAAATATCTTCTATATTTTGACTTGCTGTTGAATGGATTTACTTTGTTCAAAGTTGCGAGCATGCGCAGTAATCGTGACACAGCTCCCTTAAGTGTGACAAATATGTAAAAAATAGAAGACACCAGATAGGGGGTGCAAATGCTTTTTCACAGCACTGTAGAATACTTTGTCAGATTGTGCAGGTAAAAAGTATTGAGTTCTGACTCAGTACATTGGACATTGCAGAAAATGAGTGCTTTTTTGAGGGCTGATACCAAATTGGTACTGAAGTATTGATTCTTGCGACAACAGTACCCTCAAGTCTGGCAGCTGGACAGACTCATACCTTCGGCTTCTCCATATAAGCACTTTGAGATATAATCGGCCATTAATTCACAGACACAAGGATTCGTGACACGTATTACTCGAAGAAGTGTACTTCACTGGCACAGCCTCAATTCCGGGAGGGTTGGGGCAACGTAAAGAACATAATTAAAGACAGCAAGTATGAATCGCAAATCCTTTTTTACCTGCAGTCAACTGAAAAAGTACAAAGACAATATAAAAATGTTTAAATCATCAGCTTTATTTTTTTTAAATGGCTGTATTGAAATGTGATGTTTGCAAGACATTCAAATGAAGTCGGGAAAGGAGTATTTCCACCTCTGTATAACATCACCCCTGCTTTTAAACATGTATTCATTTTGGAACTGAGGATACTGATTTTTGGTGCATTGACAGCTAAATTTTTTCCCATTCCTGCCCAATATAGGACTTCAATTGGTCAGCAGCACAGGGTTTCCATTGTCATATTTTGCATGTAGTAATTCGCCTCTGTTTTCAATGGGAGACAGGTCTGTGCTACAAACAGGTCAGTGTAGCACTCACACTTTGGCAATGAAGCCACCCTGCCGTACTATGTGCAGCAGTGATTTCTTGACATTCTGCTGAAACAAGCAGGGGTGTCCCTGAAAAAAGAAAGCATCTGGAAAGCAGCATATATTGTTCAAAAAATGTGTGTGTACCCATTTGTGTCAGCTGTACCCTCACAGATGTGCCACTTTCCCATGTTGAGAGCACAATTGGGGCCCCAGACCAAGACAGATGCTGGCTTTTGAACATGTTTCCGATAACATATGGGATGGCTTTTCTCATCGTAAGCCTTAACACAACATACATTATTTCCAGAAACAATTTGAAAGATGGATTTATCAGACCACAGTGCTTCTTCCTGCTTCACATCATTCCATTTCAGATGAGCTCGAGCCCAGAGAAGTCGGTGGTGTGAGGTTTCGTTCTGGAACCAGTTGCGAGAACACAGGATAGCAGTAAAAGTGGCTTTATTGAATGAGGGGGGGTAACCCCCGCAGGGCAGAAGGCAAAGGTACAGAGTCCACAAGCCAAAAAAAAAAAAAAAAAAAAAAAAAAAAAAAATCACAATCCAGGAGGGCAAAAACAGAATCAAAAACCAGGGCAGCAAATACAGTACTCGTGGTCAGGCAGAAATAGGTTCGGTACACAGGCACAGGTTTGTCAGAGAAGCAAAGCCAAAATCCAGAGGGCAAAATCCAAACCGTTACCAGGGCAGCAAACACAAAACTCGTAGTCGGGCAAAAAAGGGTTCGAAAACAGATGCAGACAAAAGTACAAAAGAGCAGAGCCAAAAATCGTAAGTCGGGCGGTCCAGTCAGAAGATTAACACTATGAATACAAGGCGAAAGATAACAGCACAGGTAAGCAAGAGGAAACGTTCTGACAGGAACTGCAGGAGAAGACAGCTTAAATACACTCAAGGGAAGTCACATGCTATGATTAGGATCAGGTGATGAGGATCAGACTAATTACAAAGGAGGGAACATGAGGGAGAACCTAATCACATGAAATTGGCAAAAGCCAAAACGCGGACAGGGAACACGAGACAACCTATGACAAAACATACAGCTCCGGTTAGGGAGTTCTAATGTGCACAGATAATGAGAGGCAGGACAGAGTGGAGCAGGTGCGGAGGATCCGCTGAATTGCAGCAAAGACTAAGTGCAGGCAAGAGGCGGAGACTAGAACAGGGCGAGTGCTGAGAGCTTGTTAATCAATTAGTAAGTGCAGCTATACAATCCCTAGTGCTCGTTAGTAAGTTAGTATTAGTTAGTAAAACAGAAAAGAGAGGCGAAGGAAGCAAACGAGATTGGAAGGAATGTTTGAAACCCAGAAACCATGAAATCACCTAAGCATGTGACACGCAGGACTGGGGAGAAGCTGTAGCTTAACAAAAGACCAGACAGGGGAGACAAAGTGCAATGAAGGGCATGAACAAAGACATGGACCGGAATCTAACAGAATAGTGGATTGGGAATGGCAAAAACGAAAACATGGCAAAGTACAAAAACTAAACAGAACATGGCAAAACCTAACAGAACTGATCATAAACATAACAGGGAATGGCAGAAACATAATAAACATGGCAGAATCAGAACAGACAGAGCAGAATCATAACAGGTGGTGCTTCTGGATCGTGTTGATACATAGTATCCTCTTTGGCTAGCAGAGTCCTAACATGCATTTGATGACACAAACTGTGTTCGCTGACGCAGGCATTCTGAAGTATTTTAAAGCTCATTTCCATCACAGGAGCATGTTGGTTCTTAATGGCCCACAGTCTAAGGGCTTGTAGTTCATATACATCCAGTTTTGGTGTTAGGGCTGAATGATTTCACAAAGTAATTGAATTGCAATGTCAGACCAATGCCATTGTGATGAAACTCATGATCCCTTCCCTTCTATACTCACTATGTGAAAGCTAATGTAAATCATTCAATTTATACCCACCACAGCACTAAGTGCTACTAACATATTAACTAGACTTCAGGCTAAGATGTTCAGTTGAAATTATTGAAACTGATGTCAACAACATATTAAATGGTATGAAAACACCTCTTTATTCAACTTTTGAACGCGAAAAAGCAAACTTCACAGTAGAATTCTGACAACTTCAAGCTTTGCGAACATGTGACATATAAATATGTTGTCTTCACAAGTCAAAAAAACAGACATTGTTACTGCTTACTGCTCAATGCAATACTCTAATTCTCACCAGGAACAAGCCAGAGGCTTGCTGCAAACATGTTGCCCAAATAAATAGGCCCTTCAGTCTATGTTTCAGCACATTTTTTTCTGTGCTCACGGAGCAAATCTGAAGAGTGCCAGTGACAGTGTATTTTGGCTCATCTATTACTTGAGGAAGAATCCCATGTCAAAAAAAAAAATCTACTTTTTATCCCCAAATAGATCCGTACATTTCTGAGCTGCAGCAAAAATGTAATTTCTTGAATAAATTCCAAATGATCTAGCTAATGCAGTTGAAGCGTGTGTAACATTTGTTATCAAGCTGGCTAGATCTGTATAGTCTTGAAAACAAACATTTAATGTTTGCTGACTAAAGATCCCTGCCAAATACTTTACCTTATAGCTAGCCTAGATGACAACCCAGCCACTATACATTATCTAACTAAGCTAGCTAGCTTGTTAGAGATGGATAGAAATTAGTCTGCCAACTAACTACCATAACAAGCTAACTGTTGTCGACTGGCTTACATAGCTATCTTTAAATTTTAAAATAATTTTACGCTGTTCTTAAAATTCAATGCAACTGCTGAATGTTCCCAAATTTGATTTGCTGTCGGCAACACCATTTGATGGCAAATAAGTATTCGCAAAAGCAGAAATACAAATCCCATTGCCCCTGAACAGGAAGAGAGAAAATGGACTGGGCAGCATTAGGTGATTATAATAGGTGTGTCATGATGCTGTTTTTTTTAACGGCTTAATCCGCCAGTTTGCTCTGTGCCAATTTTTCCTCAGCAAATTGAGCCAAATGACACAGTGGCGCAGTGGTTAGCATTGCTGCCTCTCAGCAGAAGGGTCATGGGTTTGACTCCGGCCTGGGGCCTTTCTATGTGAAGTTTGCGTGGGACTACGCCGGTATCCTCTCAGTCTAATGACATGCATGCCAGACTAATTGGAGACTCTAAATTGCTCATAGGTATGAGTGTGTATGTGGATGGAGTGTGTGCTCAGTGATGGACTTGCGAGCTGTCAAGGGTGGGTCTCTGCCTTTCGCCCATAGTCAGCTGGGAGAGGCTCCAGCTCCTTGCAACCCTTATGAAGAAAAAGTGGTATGGATGGATGTTCATGAGGGGTTACCAGCTAGTATTTTTTACTTGTGAAAACTATTGCATTGATATCTGTGATCTGTTTTTGTTTCATCTGTCTCCAGCTCTGTGGCGGCTGGTGAACTGGCGATAGGGGAAGCTCAAACCACAGTTTAAATTGTTTAAATGAAATAAGATCATTGGAAGCAATGGAATTGCATAAAGACATTCCAAATCATCTTATTTCATTTATTCAATTTAAAAGATAATGAAACACATGCATTGCTTCCAACCCTGAATAAAGAGAAGCGTGAGAAGTCCAGAGTCATAATTGGTTTCCAGTTACTAGTGGTGAAATCCACCGTAACGCATGTGAAACTGATAAACCTCCATGCACAAGGACTTCAATTCTGCTCGAGAATCTCTTACAAATGCGTTGATTGAATAATTGCTGACTACAGCAGTGGAAATTAAATATGCCACTTAAACTCACACCGAATGCATGAGAGTTGACAGGTATGTGTTATTAATGAAAACTGACCACACCTGATAATGTTGAGAGTTTTCGGAGTTTCTGTAATGGTAATTTAAATGATTGGTTGAAAACAGGTCTGGACTAATCATTAATTTTAAGGGATGGTTTGAGCTTCCCCTATCGCCAGTTCACCAGCTGCCACTGCTCCAGCTCATGCATGGAAGCTGATAAAGATGATAATTTTCAACATTTGGTGTTTGCAAATCACAGTTGATCACATTGTGATGTCTGTGTCGTTTCAATCAGTTGTTGAGCCCTAGATTATTTTTACCCTCATTTTTCTTGCCAGGAAATTGTTCCTGTTTCTCCAGATTCTTAGAATCCTTAATGGTATATTATGGTCTGTTGATAGAATCCCCTCATTTCTTGCAATCGCACACTGAGAAACATGGTTCTTAAACCGTTCGATTATTTGTTTATGCAGCTTTTGGCAAAGTGGCAAACCTTGAATCATCATCCTGGTGAACAATTATGCCTTTTGTAACTGCTCATTTTATACCCAATCACAGCTAAATCACCTGTTACCTATTCACCTGTTTAACTGTGGAATGTTCCAGATGGGTGTTTTTCTGGAGTGTCACCAATTTTCCAGGCTTTCCATTCCCCTGTGCTAATTGTTTTGGAACCTGACACTGGCATTAAATTCAGAATTTTCTAAATTTTGGCCTCTCTTTTTTTAATTGTATTTTTCATATTTTCATAACAATATCTTGTCATCTCTGAAGAGTCATCAATTGTATCCATCAAGGGAAAGACTGAAATTGACTGTGTCTTCATAGCAATTACCACCCTCCAGGTGTTGGTGACATCATCTATACTTACGTCCCAACTGAAGGTGTGGAATGAATCTCTGAGACAGAAACAATAAACAAGAAACAGCTTTTGTGTCTAGTGAGCTCATCAAACATTTTCCCATTTTAATTATACATGCTGATGATCAAAATCATGCAATACAGATGCAAGTATGATTTATTTCCGCTGTCATCTTAACACAGAACACTCTGGCTTGTACTGGATACTTGGCTTGTAACTCAAAATGGTGTGGGTTTGGTTTCTGCTTGGGGTGCTGTCATTTTACCCTTCAGCAGTGTTTTACCTGTGTTACCTCTCTAAAATATTCAGCGATTTGAATGCATTGTAGGCATAAATGTAATCCGACTGAGTCATGAGGCTATGTGTGTTATACAGAAATGTACACTGAACAAAATAATGCACAATGTAACATTTTGACAAAAATTAACCCCAAAAAAACCTAAGGACCCCTATATGGAGCTGCAGCTACTGTATTCAAACCTTTGGAATGTCTGGCCTGATCGGAAGGTTTCTTGTGATCCCAAATATGTGCTTCTGAATTATAAGGAAATGCATGTAACATCATGTTTTAGATCTAGATAATTTCCATTTAATATTAATCTGTGGTAAATAAAAACATGGCGCCCCTGGTTTGAATATTTCTCTCAATATAAATGTCATGTAGCTTCAGTGAAGCGCTACAACCAAGCGCATACAGAATATGTATGTGACTTTGTCCTACAGTATGAAAAGAAAGCTTTTTCTGGCTTTGAGCCTACATGGGAAAACTTAAGTGAAAAATCAGAATTCAAGGGGTCAACTGCCTTTTGGTTCAAATATGAAGAACCAGGTAACACACGGTTTAGCTACACCATGATCTGGCTGAAATTGTGCATCATGCTTGCGGGTGCGAGCTCAGGAATAACCAGAGGTGGACAGTCCAGGTTCAGGAAGTTAATGTGTGTTTTTTTTTTTTTTTACTTGGATTTGCTAAATAATGCAACATTTCAGCCCGGAGGTTGAACTAATTACTGAAGTCAGCAGTTTGAGTTTGTGGGTGGAAGTAAAACCTGAGAGGTAGGGCTTGTGCACCTCAGGGAACAACCAATAGCTTATATATATATATATATATATATATATATATGGCATTCTGTAGTACATATGTTTCATTCAGTGATTGAGTTAGACAAGTGAGGCCTCGTATCTAGCAGGACTGTAGACAATCATGTTGGTGGCATTATTATCGCCCACATATTGAATAGTGTTCTATTGTCAACAAAATTTAACGGGTGCAGTTAAAACATGCATTGCCACCAATAATTTCTGTGGTACCGGTATTGAACAGTATTTGTATTTTTCATCTCATGGGCGTTTACAGATGTATCATTGCAGGTAATGTAAAAATCACTGAACTGTATTTGGATGGATTAGTTCAGTGCGCACTTATTTCAGATAATTCGGTAAGGGAATGTTTAAATGGGTGAACTTTAATGGAATGGTAATTTTTCAAATCAATGAAGCATGGACTGCTTGTTTATACATGTAAATGCGACTTTAAATTGTTTGTCTGTTTCTCTATGGTAATGTGGAAGTCTCTATATTTCTGGCCAGGGGTTGCTAGTCTTGTTTAGGTGCGATATCAACTATACGAGAGCCGGGAATGGTAGCGAGCCAGTGTGTCATGCAAGGTACCCTGAGGTATGAACTGGGATGCTCTGCAATGTCAAGGTCAGCCTATTCATTGGACATGTTCTGAATTATACAGTGCTGTGAAAAAGTATTTGCCCCCTTCCTGATTTCTTATTTTTGCATATTTGTCACACTTACATGTTTCAGATCATCAAACAAATTTTAATATTAGACAAAGATAACCTGAGTAAATACAAAAAAATGCAAATATGCAAAAAAAAAAAAAAAATCAGGAAGGGGGCAAATACTTTTTCACAACACTGTACGTTTATTACGTATTTCCTACTGCACCAATATATACTGGATAATAAGTGCTCGTTTGCACAGTATTATACTGTGCACAGGCCAGTATGTGATTGTGTTATATGTTAGGCAGTCACTTGACCACCAAGATACTATGCTCATCTTGGTCACGGTGGGGTGTTATTCTTCAGTATTTCATTGTAAGTTACTCAATACTTTGAAAATATGTCAGGCTGAATCAGTAGCAGTCCGTCGACAATAACAAAGGCCTTCAGTAACCTCACCTTTCAGTGTTTAATTACCCAGTCCTTCCCCAATTTACTTTGCCTGATTGGCAACAGTTGCCTAGGCTTATTGGCACATGATTGTCAAATTTATTTTGGAATAGCATTGTTGTACGGGGCATCACAAAGTTATGTGGCATTTTCTTCTGGATGTAAATAATGACGCAATATCTCAATATGTCTTCATAAATTTTGAATTCATGTAGCTCATGAAATGGCACAGATTTGTGTAAATTACTTTTTGAGGCCCATTAAACAATAAGGTACGAGAATCCATTCTATATTTTGCTTTAAGTTACGGCTAAAGGGTGTTGTTAGGCATGACGCACAGCGGAATGACAATGCAAAAATGAAGATAATCCAAATAAATGTAAAAAATCCAAGAGAGATAGACGTCCGCAAATGTTTTGGATTTTTTGCATCCTTACAATATCACATCAATTACATTCAGTAAACGTAGCCTAAAGTTAATCACCTTGTCATTGTAATTTTTGAATCATTACAGGTAATATACTGGTCTTGGATGTTCAATCAATGAACTGTTTGATTATTAAACAGGTGAATTTAAAGGGGAACTCAAGGATAATGCATAATGCTGTTTTATACAAACATAATTAGTAAATAAATGTTGTAAAATGCAAAAATGTGGAATTTTTGTTTTCAAAGACTAGATAAATGAGGTTTTATTCCCCCTAATTAGCTGTCGTCTGCTACAACGGTCGCGTGATAATGACAAAACGTCGCCCTTCGCCCAGAGGTATGTGCGGTTATTGTGTTGGATAGTGTGATTATCCAATTATCCTTAATTTTAGCTATTGCCGATATTCCCAGGATTTGGCTTAATTAACCGCGAATGATGTTCGCAAGATTTGTCTCGATTACCCGTGACTGATTTTAATTCGTTGGCACTCTTAATGAGACATCAGCTGCTCCACCGAGAAACGAGAGGGTTTTTAAGTAGCATCACATTTCCAGCTGTTCTCACTGATGAGTGATGAACTGGCTTTAAGCGACAGACAACAAATGTGAAAATATCTGGTTATTAATATGTAAATATTCAGTAACGTCGAAATGCCGTTTCATAAATCTAACATGCGATCGACGCATATTTTAATATTGACGATACTTCGTTTACCTTCCCACTCGGCGTCAGTTTCACTCTCACGACCATCACTTCATTAGCTATGGTTAGTTGAGCACATCTAAGAAAACCATAACGATGTAGCAGTACTAGGTAGGTAGTTGCATCAGAAAATGTCAAAGTAAATTCAATATGAAACCGAAACAGAAAATCTGGCCCTGGAATATCGGCGATAGCTAAAATCACATGTCTCGGATGATATACCTGTCATCAGCTCAGCATCTGATATTGGCTGATAAGTAACAGAAGCAAACCGTTAATATTGAAGCAGCCCTGCGTATTTCAGAAAGTACTCAACACCATCTTGTGCAACTAGCCAATGGGCCATATTGAACGATCTTTTGTCATAAAATAATGGAATGGGACAATCACACTATCCAACACAATAACAGCGCATACCTCTGGGCGAAGGGCGACGTTTCGTCATTATCACGCAACCGTTGTAGCAGACGACAGCTAATTAGGGGGAATAAAACCTCATTTATCTAGTCTTTGAAAACAAAAATTCCACATTTTTGTATTTTATAACATTTATTTACTAATTATGTTTGTATAAAACAGCATTATGCATTATCCTTGAATTCCCCTTTAAACAGGAACAACTTGAGAGCAATCATGCTGTAAAGGGTGAGGTTACTGAAGGTGCTCTGAGCATCTGACAGCACGCCATTGGGCTGAATACGGTAAGATTTGGTCTGTCATTAAGGTATGTTTTTTGCTTTAGCAATTTTTTGTTGATCACTGCTCGTCACTTTTGGCTGTGATCAGTATTCCAGTTGTAAGAGCGATTTGAAAACAGGCACTTGGCTTTCTCACTTTACTGCACTATGCTGTTGTAAACACGTTAATCTGGTTCAATGAATTGGTAAAATCATTGTAGGGATTGTTATATTGTTCATTTAAATGGATTTATTTAGGAGCTTTTGTACAAGCAAATAGCTACTAAAGATGCCAGGCAATCAGAAACTCGAATGTTCCTTGACTTAAAATGCATTGTCAAGACAACAAGGTAGACGAACACAAACAGCCCACATTGTCTGCTCATTTTGGGGAAAAAAAAACTCAGATAGATGCTTCCCAGGTAGATAGGTCCTATAGCCTAGATCATTATTTCTCCCATAGGCCTTATTCAATATTGTACTGATTTTCAGGTTTGTAGTTTCCATTGAAAATATTCCCAAAGAATACTATATGTTATTAATTGCTTATTGCCGTATTGCCTTGTTATTGGCCCGAGGGTCGCCGTATTGGCGTTAATACTGCGACCCAAAGGCCAATGCCAAGGCAATGCGAAAATAAGCAATTTATAATATTTTTATTAATTGGTCAAATATGTTGTGCTATCATGCCAATATTATGACTATGACTTCTGAAGTACGCCGCGACTTCAAGACTCATTAAAGAGCTAAATGCTAGGTCCGCGACTGTCGTCTGCTTCTCTGAAGAGACCGAATCCTGCAGTTACTGCGACCGAAAGGCCAATACCAAGGCAATGCGAAAATAAGCAATTTATAATATTTTTATTAATTGGTCAAATATGTTGTGCTATCATGCCAATATTATGACTATGACTTCTGAAGTACGCCGCGACTTCAAGACTCATTAAAGAGCTAAATGCTAGGTCCGCGACTGTCGTCTGCTTCTCTGAAGAGACCGAATCCTGCAGTTACTGCGACCGAAAGGCCAATACCAAGGCAATGCGAAAATAAGCAATTTATAATATTTTTATTAAACGGTTAAGTATGTTGTGCTATCATGACAATATTATGACTATGATTTCTGAAGTACGCGACTTCAAGACTCATTGAAGAGCTAAATGCTAGGTCCGCGACTGTCGTCTGCTTCTCTGAAGAGAGCGAATGCCACAGTTGCTTGTGCACGTGCTGAACTTGGCCAATACAACTCGGCCCATACAGGTCGGCCAATACGGGTTGGCCAAAGCAAGATATATTGGCAGGCCGTTTTTACTGTATGCGGGCAATAACATACATAACCAATTAATAAAATGGCTTATAACCTAAAATACCCACTCGTCTAACTGTGGCCCGTCTATCTGGGATGACAAAAAAAAAACAACTGTTGGCTGTAGTGTGCAGGTTTTCTGTTGTCTGGCAGTTTTGGATAATTTGCTCCAAAAGTTGACCATTGTGCAGACCAACTGTTGTTTTATCTGTGTGTATTGCTAGTTGATGGCAATCCTGTGGGAGCAACAGCAAATATTATGAGACATGATATGCGGGCATGTGATCTAAAACAATGGCTGATCATCAAATGATGCTTATTCAGCTGCTCTGAATCTGCTGTGGTTTCTGCATCCAGCATGCCTACTGCACTTTCCTTTTAGACTTGCATTGTGATTTTTGGGAAAATTTGACATTTTGGGGTGGCAATTTATTGTCCTGATTCTAAGGAGTTTCTTTGTATTGTGATCTGGACACACCACACCTGTTTCATGACTGGATTTACTCCATGCAGATGATTGCCTATTGTCAAAGATGAACACAAATTCTTCCACATAGCTAGAGAGAAATAACCATCGGATTTTTACATACGTACATTGGGTCATCAAGTGACGCTCATGTCATTTAGAGCCATTATGTTACATTTTTATTATCCCCCCAACATATAATGCAAGAGGATATAGTCATCAGTACGTTTGTCTGTCCGTCTGTCTGTCCGTAATCATTCTGTTTCAGGAGCGGAACTTGAATAACGTTCAATATTTTTTAACAAAACTTTCTGTCCGTATTAATAAGGTATTAGACAGGTGCCTTTTCATATTTTGGCATTTCTTTGACTTTTTTGATAGGGATTGTGTCTGCACTCAATAACTTTTGGAATTTTTAAACAGTGATGTCAACTGATAAGTTCAATCAAGAGATTGCGGGGGCCGGGGGATATGTCATCTTCTGTTGACTCTTGTTAATTTATATTTTGAAGTGTAAAAAAAATACTCTTGTGGATCCTGTGCAAACAACAGAATTCAACAGCTCCATCATAAACACCAGTGTTGTATTAATGAACTAAAACCATACCTCAGAATTGAAGAAGAATAGTTCAATAAAATGAATCAGGGCAGCATTCCATTCATTTCAGCTTATTTGTTTGACACTTCTCACCAAGGACCGTCATAAAGACACTTTTACCATTTAGCCAAGGGGGGCAGCGTGTAGCCTAAATCCCCTGTACAAAATATGAGGTGGAACTCCCCATCGGGAGAACTCTCAGGAGGAACCTGGCTAAGGAGGGGAACCGCATCCACCGCGAGCTGAAGATTTCTGATGCTGTAGATTATTGCAAACTCTAGTGGGGACTGATGGAGTCTGATGTCTTGCGGACTGCAGTTAAGTCGGAATAAATCGGACGGCAGGCGGTGTAAAGTCGGTATGAACAGAATTGGGCTGGAAGCTGGAGAAATGAGACTCGGTGGGGTAATCATTGCTTCTATGAGTCGTCAAGGCACCATCTTGTCCCCCAAAAGATGTGTTTCAGCCAATATGTACACATGCATATGCCTTTGACAGAAATAGGTACCTCCGCCAAGGAGGCTATGTTTTACGTTCGGTTTGTGGATTTGTTTGTTGGTTTGTTTGTTTGTTTGCAACATTCCTTATGAACAGATTTTCATGAAATTTTCACTTGCGGTGTGTCTTGGCCAATCCTAGAGGTGTTTTCATTTTGGGAGTGATCCGGATTAAATTCAGGATCCAGGAATTTTTTAAGGGGTTCTTCACCATTGCATGAATGGAAGATTGGAGTAACAAATGCCATACATCTAAAAATCCACTGAATGGTGGTAAAGTTCGCAATGCCTTGCTGGAAGTATGGGCTCTCAGAGTTGTTCTTATTACCTCTGCCCAACGACGTTTGAGGAGGTTATGTGATCATTACTGTTTGTCTGTTGGTTGGTTTGTTGGTTTGTTTGTAAGCAGGATTACACAAAAAGTTATGGATGGATTTTCCTCAAATTTAGTGGAATGATTAAGTATTGTTCAAGGAAGAGGTGATTCGATTTTGGGAGGTCAAGGTCAAAGGTCAAGGTCAAGGGCATGCAAAAGGTCAAAAACACAGTAAAAACATATTTGCGCGAACACTACAGGACTGCATAAACACAGAGTTGCTAGCTAATACTGGCAAAAATAACATTATGTACATTGGTGGAGATACTTGCGCTCTCTGAGCACAGCTCTAGTTTGTAAATGTAGCAGAGGTATGACTGAAGCAAACAGAAACTGGGTTTTGTTGTACTGAGGTGTTCCTTGCTGGAGGGGAGGGGGGGAGGGGGGGGGGAGGGGCGGGTGACAGTGCTGATACCAAAAATAAATGCTCCAAGAATAAAGTGAGTTTTCATCAGGCAGTACACTGGATTTGGTCCAATCTGGCAAAATAGTGGTTAGACCTGGACAGATCATACTTAAATAAGGATTGTACGGTCACGCCTCCAGCCTTCAGACTCACCGGTCTACTGAGACCCGGACCGCATTATTCAGCTCCACAATCGTCGCATGCACCTGTTGTTAATTTCTACTGTGAGGTGGTATTGTGCTATTTATGACCGAGCCTCGCACTTAGTGTTAGCGAAGTCTCGTAAGCCACATGTCTGAGTTATATTGCTAGTCTTGTATAGACTTACCCTTTGCGTATGGCGTGTATATTCTAATTCTCTAACTTAGTGCTATTTATTGTTGATATCAGCACTTCAACTTTATATTAAGGAACCTTGTTTCCTGTTTCCTTGTTCTATTTTAGTCATACTTTGTTGCTGTAACTAAAGCCCAGTATTTGTATTACTAATACCATTATGAAGGAACATTGTTTCCTATTCTGTTTTGTCGCTTCGTGTGTGCCTCTCTGCAGTGCAGAGGGCATAATAAATCCAACCAAATCCATCCTTGCATCCTGCAGTCCTCAACTTCCTGTCCTCCATGTACATTACCAGTGTGCAAAGCACAACCTTTAAAAGAATTTGAGGGGCGTAAGACTGAAGCTCACTGCGGCCGATGCTGTGGGAGAAAAAAGGGGATTGTGTGTAGAATGGAAGATACTGGAATTCTGAGGATACATGAATTCTTAGTAATCTTCCCCTCATTAAAAGAAGGAAGTCGCCCTGATTATTTACTTGTTTATTTCAATTCAGTAGAAGCTTTGAAACAAGCCAGTTTATTCTCAAATTTGCTTCTTCAGTTCTTTCTCCTGCCCCACTTGTGCCTTGTGCATTTTCAAAAGGGGAATTGTTCAGGTGTAGGGCTATCCATTTAAATGAGCATCAGGTCATTGAGCGTGGAGCCTTTCAGTCTGTGGCGCAAGGGTTTTTTTTTATTCTTCTCATTGTAGAAAAGATGGCTGCAGTGATATAGAGCCGTGACTCGTCACATAGTTTAATGATAGATAATGGTCAGTGGCCATTTTTCTTTCCTGAAGGGTTACTATTCAATCTGCAGTCCTTCATTCATATGTTGAAAAGGCTAATCATGAGGGAAATTGCAGAGACGCGCCGCAACGGTCTTTGCGTCAAAGTAGCTATCGTGATGTTTGTCAAAACATGCTTGTTTTCCAGATTAAAAACTATACTGCATTTTGATTGCTGGACCCCTACTGAGGCAACAACATTTCAGTAGATCTGTATCATGATATACAATGAAACCTATAGGCCTGCATAATCGAACTTAGGGTCTTTATGAAACAATTTGAAATACTATTTTTGGTATGGTGCCTGCATCATAAAATAGCTTACACAGTAACACTATTTAGTCTGTACACTTTTGAACGATTTTAGTTTGCGTATGCACAGCAATATTTATTCTCATAAGGTGCGTGTTGTTCCTTTGAAGAGGCCCACTTTGAGTGCATGATCCAGGTAATACCACAACAGCTTTACAGAGTTTAAAATCAGGAGATAGAGCAGGCTGCTCCACATTTTGTAAACCAGATGGTCCCTGTGCAGTTTGGATTTCTGTTTAGGTTGTTGTATTGCTGTTGCAAAAAAGGTTCTTCCATTTAATCTGTAGAAAATAACTCGAGATTCTAAACTTTTGAGTGGTATGGAATTTATAAGTTATTATACTTTATATATTTCTATATTTCCCAATCCTGCACTGTATTTTTAAAAAATGTTGCTGGATGTCCTTGGTGCTAAATAGTTACTTTCCTCAATTCGACCGCCAGCTGCTTTCACACCTCATCGTGTGTGCCATCGTCCGTGGTTGATTTAGACCAGTTGCAGCATCTGTGATGGTGGGTTACGGTTATTTGACACAAAGTTTGAGGAAAGTGATTGATATCTTGTAGAAAGACAGAAGTTTGTGCAATAATTTGAGCAAAAAAATTGTCAAGGTTATGAGTGATTAATAAATGTTGTCTGTGTGCTGAACTCTTCTCCAGGACCTGAATAATGCACTGTCATTCCCCCCGTATCCTGGGGATTACCTGCACCCTGTGGTGTACGCCTGTACAGCCGTCCTACTGCTATGTCTGGTGGTCTCCATCCTCACATACCTGGTGCATCACAGGTACTGCCTACCTTATTCGACCCATACACCCCAGCGCTTGCAATCTTACGCCAAAATCGAATGGTTGACATTATCTAACAGAAACCTTTGGGAAGTTTTATGGGAGAATTTAGTAGAGATCCTGATCTCTTCAGACCACAGTGAGAGTAGGTATGTTGAATTTGTCACACCTGAGTGTGAGCTTGCACATCCAGGGTAAGATCTGAGTCGGTTAAAGACGTCTCTCTGCTCATTAGGCACGGCTAAAGCGCAGCTGATTAAACAGAAAGACAGAGAGATCTAAAGCACAGCTCATCAAATACAGGCAGCGCTAAAGAGCACAGGTCATCAAGCATAAAAACACACAGCAATCTAGAGCACAGCTTTGAAGCACAGCTGATCAGACAGAACAACATAGGGCTCTAAAGCACAGCTCATCAAACACAGGCATCATCACACAGAATCACAGGCCAGAGTTCAAAACACAGCTCATCAAACACAAACACAGGCATCATCACACAGCAACACAGGCCAGAATCCAAAACACAGCTCATCAAACACAAACACAGGCATCATCACAACTGGAACACAGGCCACAGTCCAAAACACAGCTCATCAAACACAAACACAGGCATCATCGTATACAAACACAGGCCACAGTACAAAACACAGCTCATCAAACACAAACACAGGCATCATCACACAGAAACACAGACAGCAGTACTAAACACAGCTCATCAAACACAAACACAGGCATCATCGCATACAAACACAAGCCACAGTACAAAACACAGCTCATCAAACACAAACTCAGGCATCAGCACACAGAAACACAGGCCACAGTCCAAAACGCAGCTCATCAAACACAAACACAGGCATTGTTGTATACAAACACAGGCCACAGTCCAAAACAACTCATAAAACACAAACACAGGCCACAGTCCAAAACAGAGCTCATCAAACACAAATACAGGCATCATCGCATATGGACATAGCTAATCAAACACAGGCATCATCACATACAAACATAGGCCACAGTACAAAACACAGCTCAGCAAACACAAACACAGGCATTATCACATAGAAACACAGGCCACAGTACAAAACACAGCTCAGCAAACACAAACACAGGCCACAGTCCAAAACACAGCTCATCAAACACAAACACAGGCATTATCGCACACAAACACAGGCCACAGTACAAAACACAGCTCATCAAACATAAACGCAGGCATCATCGCACAAAAACAGAGGCCACAGTACAAAACACAGCTCAGCAAACACAAACACAGGCATTATCGCATACAAACACAGACCACAGTACAAAACACAGCTCATCAAACACAAACACAGGCATCATCGCATACAAACACAGGCCACAGTCCAAAACACAGCTCATCAAACACAAACACAGGCATCATCGCACAGAAACACAGACCGCAGTACTAAACACAGCTCATCAAACACAAACACAGGCATCATCTCATACAAACACAGGTCACAGTCCAAAACACAGGTCATCAAACACAAACACAGGCCACAGTACAAAATACAGCTCATCAAACACAAACACAGGCATTATCGCACACAAACACAAGCCACAGTACAAAACACAGCTCATCAAACACAAACACAGGCATCATCACACAGAAACACAGGCCACAGTCCAAAACACAGCTCATCAAACACAAACACAGGCATTATCATATACAAACACAGGCCACAGTCCAAAACAACTCATCAAACACAAACACAGGCCACAGTCCAAAACAGAGCTCATCAAACACAAATACAGGCATAATCGCATACAGACACAGCTAATCAAACACAGGCATCATCACATACAAACACAGGCCACAGTACAAAACACAGCTCAGCAAACACAAACACAGGCATTATCGCATACAAACACAGGCCACAGTACAAAACACAGCTCAGCAAACACAAACACAGGCCACAGTACAAAACACAGCTCAGCAAACACAAACACAGGCATTATCGCAAACAAACACAGGCCACAGTACAAAACACAGCTCATCAAACACAAACACAGGCATCATTGCATACAAACACAGGCCACAGTCCAAAACACAGTTCATCAAACACAAACACTGGCCACAGTACAAATCACAGCTCATCAAACACAAACACAGGCATCATCACACACAAACACAGACCACAGTACAAAAGACAGCTCAGCAAACACAACCACAAGCATTGTCACACAAACACAGGCCACAGTCCAAAACACAGCTCATCAAACACAAACACAGGCATTATCATATACAAACACAGGCCACAGTCCAAAACAACTCATCAAACACAAACACAGGCCACAGTCCAAAACAGAGCTCATCAAACACAAATACAGGCATAATCGCATACAGACACAGCTAATCAAACACAGGCATCATCACATACAAACACAGGCCACAGTACAAAACACAGCTCAGCAAACACAAACACAGGCATTATCGCATACAAACACAGGCCACAGTACAAAACACAGCTCAGCAAACACAAACACAGGCCACAGTACAAAACACAGCTCAGCAAACACAAACACAGGCATTATCGCAAACAAACACAGGCCACAGTACAAAACACAGCTCATCAAACACAAACACAGGCATCATTGCATAAAAACACAGGCCACAGTCCAAAACACAGTTCATCAAACACAAACACTGGCCACAGTACAAATCACAGCTCATCAAACACAAACACAGGCATCATCACACACAAACACAGGCCACAGTACAAAAGACAGCTCAGCAAACACAACCACAGGCATTGTCACACACAAACACAGGCCACAGTCCAAAACACAGCTCATCAAACACAAACACAGGCATCATCGCATAGAAACACAGGCCACAGTCCAAAACACAGCTCATCAAACACAAACACAGGCCACCGTACAAAACACAGCTCATCAAACACAAATACATCGCACAAACACAGGCCACAGTACAAAACACAGCTCAGCAAACACAACCACAGGCATTGTCACACACAAACACTGGCTGCATTGCAAAACACAGCTCATCAAACACAAACACAGGCCACAGTCCAAAACACAGCTCATCAAACAAAAACACAGGCATCATCACACAGAAACACAGGCCACAGTCCAAAACACATCTCATAATGCACAAACACAGGCCACAGTCCAAAACACAGCTCATCAAACACAAATACAGGCATCATCGCATACCGACACAGCTAATCAAACACAGGCATCATCACATACAAACACAGGCCACAGCCCAATACCCAGCTTATCAAACACAAACATAGGCATCATCGCATACAAACACAGCTAATCAAACACAGGCATTATAACAACATACAAACACAGGCTGCAGTACAAATCACAGCTCATCAAACACAAACACAGGCATCATCACACACAAACACAGGCCACAGTCCAAAACACAGCTCATCAAACACAAACACAGGTATCATCGCATAAAAACACAGGCCACAGTCCAAAACTCAGCCCATCAAACACAAACACAGGCCACCGTATCATCAAACACAAATACGGGCATCATCGCATACAAACACAGGCCACAGTACAAAACACAGCTCAGCAAACACAACCACAGGCATTGTCACACACAAACACAGGCTGCAGTGCAAAACACAGCTCATCAAACACAAACACAGCATCATCACACACAAACACAGGCCACAGTCCAAAACACAGCTCATCAACCACAAACACAAACACAGGCCACAGTCCAAAACACAGCTCATCAAACACAAACACAGGCCACAGTCCAAAACACAGCTCATCAAACACAAAAACACAGGCACTATCGCACAAAACACAGGCCACAGTAAAAAACTCAGCTCATCAAACACAAACACAGGCATCATCACACAGAAACACAGACATCATCACACACAAACGCAAACCGCCAATACTAAACACAACTCACTAAACACAAACACAGGCATCATCGCATACAAACACAGGTCAAAGTCCAAAACACAGCTCATCAAACACTAACACAGGCCACAGTACAAAATACAGCTCATCAAACACAAACACAGGCATCATCACATACAAACACAGGCCACAGTCCAAAACACATCTCATAAAACACAAACACAGGCCACAGTCCAAAACACAGCTCATGAAACACAAATACAGGCATCATCGCATACAGACACAGCTAATCAAACACAGGCATCATCACATACAAACACAGGCCACAGCCCAATACACAGCTCATCAAACACAAACATAGGCATCATCGCATACAAACACAGCTAATCAAACACAGGCATCATAACATACAAACACAGGCTGCAGTACAAAACACAGCTCATCAAACACAAACACAGGCATCATCAAACATAGGCCACAGTACAAGACACAGCTCAGCAAACACAAACACAGGCATCATCACACACGAACACAGGCTGCAGTACAAAACACAGCTCATCAAACACAAACACTGGCCACAGTATAAAACACAGCTCAGCAAACACAAACACAGGCATCATCACCCTGAAACACAGGCAGCAGTACAAAACACAGCTCATCAAACACAAACACGGGCATCATCGCATACAAACACTGGCCACAGTCCAAAACACAGCTCATCAAACACAAACACAGGCCACAGTACGAAACACAGCTCAGCAAACACAAACACTGGCATCATCACACTGAAACACAGGCAACAGTACAAAACACAGCTCATCAAACACAAACACGGGTATCATCGCATACAAACACAGGCCACAGTCCAAAACAGAGCTCATCAAACACAAACACAGGCCACAGTCCAAAACACAGCTCATCAAACAAAAACACAGGCATCATCACACAGAAACACAGGCCACAGTCCAAAACACATCTCATAATGCACAAACACAGGCCACAGTCCAAAACACAGCTCATCAAACACAAATACAGGCATCATCGCATACCGACACAGCTAATCAAACACAGGCATCATCACATACAAACACAGGCCACAGCCCAATACCCAGCTTATCAAACACAAACATAGGCATCATCGCATACAAACACAGCTAATCAAACACAGGCATTATAACAACATACAAACACAGGCTGCAGTACAAATCACAGCTCATCAAACACAAACACAGGCATCATCACACACAAACACAGGCCACAGTCCAAAACACAGCTCATCAAACACAAACACAGGTATCATCGCATAAAAACACAGGCCACAGTCCAAAACTCAGCCCATCAAACACAAACACAGGCCACCGTACAAAACACAGCTCATCAAACACAAATACGGGCATCATCGCATACAAACACAGGCCACAGTACAAAACACAGCTCAGCAAACACAACCACAGGCATTGTCACACACAAACACAGGCTGCAGTGCAAAACACAACTCATCAAACACAAACACGGGCATCATCACACACAAACACAGGCCACAGTCCAAAACACAGCTCATCAACCACAAACACAGGCATCATCGCATAAAAACACAGGCCACAGTCCAAAACACAGCTCATCAAACATAAACACAGGCCACCGTACAAAACACAGCTCATCAAACACAAACACAGGCACTATCGCACACAAACACAGGCCACAGTAAAAGACTCAGCTCATCAAACACAAACACAGGCATCATCACACACAAATGCAAACCGCAATACTAAACACAACTCACTAAACACAAACACAGGCATCATCGCATACAAACACAGGTCAAAGTCCAAAACACAGCTCATCAAACACTAACACAGGCCACAGTACAAAATACAGCTCATCAAACACAAACACAGCCATTATCGAAAACAAACACAGGCCACAGTCCAAAACACATCTCATAAAACACAAACACAGGCCACAGTCCAAAACACAGCTCATGAAACACAAATACAGGCATCATCGCATACAGACACAGCTAATCAAACACAGGCATCATCACATACAAACACAGGCCACAGCCCAATACACAGCTCATCAAACACAAACATAGGCATCATCGCATACAAACACAGCTAATCAAACACAGGCATCATAACATACAAACACAGGCTGCAGTACAAAACACAGCTCATCAAACACAAACACAGGCATCATCAAACATAGGCCACAGTACAAGACACAGCTCAGCAAACACAAACACAGGCATCGTCACACACGAACACAGGCTGCAGTACAAAACACAGCTCATCAAACACAAACACTGGCCACAGTATAAAACACAGCTCAGCAAACACAAACGCATGCATCATCACCCTGAAACACGGGCAGCAGTACAAAACACAGCTCATCAAACACAAACACGGGCATCATCGCATACAAACACTGGCCACAGTCCAAAACACAGCTCATCAAACACAAACACAGGCCACAGTACGAAACACAGCTCAGCAAACACAAACACTGGCATCATCACACTGAAACACAGGCAACAGTACAAAACACAGCTCATCAAACACAAACACGGGTATCATCGCATACAAACACAGGCCACAGTCCAAAACAGAGCTCATCAAACACAAACACAGGCCACAGTACAAAACACAGCTCATCAAACACAAACACAGGCATTATCGCATACAAACACAGGCCACAGTACAAAACACAGCTCATCAAACACAAACACAGGCATCATCACACTGAAACACAGGCCACAGTCCGAAACACAGCTCATCAAACACAAACACAGGCATTATCGCATACAAACACAGGCCACAGTACAAAACACAGCTCAGCAAACACAAACACAGGCATCATCACACTGAAACACAGGCCACAGTACAAAACACAGCTCATCAAACACAAACACAGGCATCATCGCACACAAACACAGGCCATAGTACAAAACACAGCTCATCAAACACAAACTCAGGCATCATCACAGAGGTGTAGGCAGTGCTCTATTGCTTGACGTATCGCACACAGACATTGGCAATGCTCCAAATCACAGCTTATCACCCAGCACCACAGGCAGTGGTGTAAACCACACTGCATCTCAGACAAACACAGTTAGCACTCTAATGCTTAGTTCATCAGACACAGAACCTCAGGCAGCGAGGCAGGTCAGTCTCCAGACTGCTGACCGCACCACAGCTGAGTAGCGCTTTAGACGGTCAACTTTCACTGTCAGTCTTTCACTCTAATTACTTTCCCTCTCTGTAATCCTGTCTCTGCTCTTTTTGGCAGCACGATCCGAATCAGCAGGAAGGGATGGCACGTGCTTGTCAACCTCTATTTCTACACGGGCGTAACATTCGGCGTTTTCGCTTCTGGCATCAACAGAATCAAATACCCCCGTGTCTGTCAAGCTGTGAGTATCCTGAAGTCAGGAAATAAACCGCAGGTGTTAGTGAGGTACTGAGAGAGGAGAGGCGGTCCTGATCGCTGCTCTGCATTATGTGCTATGGGCTTTGCTGTTTTCTTCATGTTGTCAGATTAACGCTGAATGCTCTTTGTTATGAATGTCCTCAAGCATAGCTGCATAAGCAGTGAGGCTACCTCATCCCATCCAAAAAAATCAACGTAATGTTGAAACTATATTTCAAATTCAAAATGTATGTATGTATTTATGTACTTGAGTCACTGTGGTACAATTACTGATGTAAATTTTAAGTATTCTGCCAGTGTTGCATTCACCTGTATGTTGTGACTAATTTCTAAATGCAATTATTTCTCTGGGCTTTAAGCCTTCTTCTGGCAACATGCCTTGTAGTCATTTGTGCAGAATATCCTTATGCAGGGTGAATGAATGTAAAAAATTATGTTTGTAACAATCTGGAAGGAGATGGATAATGTGTATGCAATGTGTGTATGTGCGCGCGTGTGCAGACGCAGTAATGTTTAGGCCATATAAAAAATTAAAAAAAAGAAAGAAATTTGTTGGTTAGCATCCCCGCCCACCCTGGAAAAACCCTCCTGCTTCTGATTAAAAAAATATATACATATATTTTGAAAAAATCTGTTAAAATCACACCAAAAAAAAAGTGAGAAAAATGCTCAGAGTCCCTGTCCTTGTGGCAGACGGTCTGTTCGGCTTTCGATCACGGCACTGCTTATGCATAAGGCAGATTTGGTTCTTTATGTTAATACATGTACTTGTGATTTGGATTTGTTGTGCTGTGTAGATGCCAAACTCTGATTACTATTAAAAAAAAAAAAACTCCCACCTGCTCTTGAAAATTGAAACGTGAAGGATGCTAACCAACGAATTTGTTTTATGTGGCCTTATTGAGATTTCCTGTGTGTAATGCAGGTGGGGGTGGCGTTGCATTACTCCTCTCTCTCCACCCTGCTGTGGCTCGGTGTCACGGCCAGGTGCCTTTACCAGCTGGTAACCAAGGTGATCAAGAGAGCACCCCAAGCCCAGGACGGGCAGCCCCACCAACAGCCAAAGACCACACCCACCGTGATTCGGTGAGAAGAATCTCATGCACCCCCATACATAGGCCACACCCACCACAACAGGGCAATGAGTATTTATCACATTCCATGCAGGGGACACCCACTATGATTTTACCCCTTTGCGCAGAATACAAATAATGCCATTTTTTCCTGTTGTACATGAGCCTATTTAAGCTTCATATAACTCAGCATTTATGTCGCAGAGACTGCGGAAAATTATTCAAGTGAAGAAAGACATTTGGAAATTCAATTACAGAATTGTTTAGGAGTTAAATTTCAGAATTTACGGACGCCGGCATCTATATGTGCACAAAGGGGTTTTAAATTACTGAGTCACTGATTTTGTTTAACATGTTGTTATCCTTCCTGACTGGTGTTACACTAATATTGGGACAGAGGCGGTTTGGCTGGACTGTTACAGGTCCATCACTTAATCAATATAGAGCTGTAGTTGTTAGTCTGCAACAATATTAATGTGAGAGCGTTACACAACAATGAGGAACAGTACCTGTGAGTGTGGAGCATTATATGGCAATATGCTTATCTGCCAAGGTGTAACTAGCCAAAACTTGACCAGACAATGAAAAATAATAATCTGTATGATGATGTTAATGTCATGGAGCATCGTTTTTAGTGGAGCATTATATGGCAGTATGCTTATCTCCCAAGGTGTAACTAGCCAAAAAAAACTTGCTAAGATAATGAAAATAATAATCTGTATGATAATGTTAATGTCATGGAGCATCGTTTTTAATGGAGCATTATATGGCAGTATGCTTGTCTGCCAAGGTGTAACTTGCCAAAATTTGCTCAGTTATTGAAAAGTAACAATATGTGTAATGGCATATGGAGCGTAGAACTTAAAAACAAAAAAAGAGTAGCCTGAGAACCTAGCCAGCATGAAGCTGTGCCAGCAAGAGAGTATCTGACAGTGTGGAGCACTACGTTTTGTCTAGCCTACCCAAAAAATGCAATAATACAGTCAGGTCTATAAATAATTGTGTCACTGACCAAATGTAATTGTTTTGGTTCTTCACACCACCACAGTAAATTTATGATGAAACAATCATGATGTGCTTGAAGTGTAACCCTTTAACTTGTGTGTTTTCTCAAAAATATTGTATTACCTGTGTGGGAATTACAGCCATTGTTACACCTCAGCCATTAGGGCCCATGGGGTATTGTCATCATAATGGCATCTCTACATCTTTCTGTCTGTCTGCCTATCTGTGCATCTGTCTGTCCCACATTTTTTGCAGGCCAGTACTCAGTAGCTATTAATATTCAACACCTCATACTTATCACATGTGAGGACCTTGGGCTGTAGTTGTGCAATGACCTACTTTTATGGGGATTTGACCTTTGACCTAGGTGCAGTGACCTTAATCTTGGAAATTTTGTGCACGCTGTTTCTCAACAATTAATAATAGAGGCAATGCGACCTTTGACCTTCGCACTATGGCCCTCTATACATTTATATCATAATATTACTAAAATTTTTGCATGCATTCAATATCAAAAGTTAAAGTTTGTGTGTGTGCCTTGGGTAATAATGATCCTGGATAACGTTGATTCCAATCTGTTTGATATAATGGCAAGGCTGGGGCGTTTTATACGGTGACTGGGAGGTGCAAAACAAAATTACACAAAATTGTTTTCTTAAAATGCAAAAATGTTTTTTAAAATGTAAATTTGTTTCAAGTTTGTAAAAGTGTTTCACACTTTGTAATTTTGTTTTACACTTCCCAGCCACCGTAGTTTTAAGTGCCTTGCACATTATTTTTTAATACTTGGCTGCAAATCACTTGCAGTAAATGGCTGCCTGATGTCTGGGACTGAGAGACACCAGACGTCAGGTTTTTTCTCTGGTGGTGCTCTGCCGGGCTTTCACTGCACCCTTCCTCAGTTCTGCTTGTTCTTGGGGTATTCTGCCTTTAATTTTATCTTCAGCAAATGAAATGCATCCTCAAGTGGATTCAGATCAGGTGATTGACTCAGCTATTGTAGGGTATACCACTTCTTGGCCTTCAAAGGTCGTGGGTTGCTTTTGTAGTATGATTTGGGTCATTGCGCATGTGCTCTTTGAAGCACATTCAAATGAGTTTTGAAGCATGTGGCCGAGTATGAGCAGATAACATAGCCCAATACGATTCAGACTTTACCCTTACATCATCTATAAATACAAGGCAAACTGAGAATCTGAGTAAACAAAAATGCAGAATATAAATGATCCTGCCATTTCTTGAAAGTAAAGAATTATTCAAAAACTATATTACTGATATGAAAAAGTAATTCCACCCTACACCTAATAGCTGGGTGCAGCAAAAACTGCAGTCATACGCTTGAGATAACTGGCAGTGAGTCTTATACACTGCTGTGAAGGAATTTTGGCCTCCTCTCCTTTGCAGAATAGTTTCAATTTAGCCGCATTGGAGGGTTTTTGAGCATGAACTGCCTGTGTAAGGTCGTGCCACAGTATTTCAGTTGGATTCAAGCCAAGACTAGACTGGGCCACTCTAAAAAATTCACTTTGTTTCTTTGAGGCCATTTGGAGGTAGACTTGTCCTGCCGTATAACCTACCCGCGTTTGAGCATTAGATCACAAACTGATGGCTGGACATTCTCCATCAGGGTTTTCTGGTAGAGGGCAGAATTCATAGATCCATCAATTATGGCAAGTCACCCAGGTCCTGAAGCAGCAAAGCAGCCCCAGACGATCATACAACCAACACTAATTTTATGATGTTCTCATTGGGAAATACTGTGTTGTAGTGCTGTAAAAAAGTATTTGCCCCCTTTTCGACTTCTTCTAATTTTGCATGTTTGTCGCAGTTAAATGTTTCAAATCATCAAACTATACATAATAATTGACAAAGATGACCTCAGGAAACAAAATTCTGCTTTCAAAGGACAGTTTCATTTATCGAAGGAGAAAAAGCAACACTACTCTACCTGGCCCCATGTAAAAAATAACTGCCCCATGAGTTACTAAATCAAACAAGTAAACAAATTTAATTGATAGTTGGGTTCAATTTCACTAGATACACCCAGACATGATTACAGCCAACCCTGTTGAATCTAAACATCACTTAAATAGAACCTGTCTGGCAATGTGAAGTAGGCAAAAAGTAGCACATGATGTCACCATCCCAAAGAAATTCAAGAACAGAAACGAAGTTGTTGACATCTATCATTCTAGAGAGGGTTACAAAGCTGTTTCTAAGGCTGTGGGACTCCAGCGAACCACTGTGTGAGCCATTATTTACAAATGGAGGAAACTTTGAACAGTGGTGAACCTTCCCAGGAGTGGCCGACCCACCAAAATTCCTCTGATAGCACACTGACCACAGTTGTTTTCCATAGTCTCCTTTGTTTTTAATGTTACTGAGCTCACATATGCATTCTTTCTGTTAAAAAATGTACCAAATAATTGTATTAAACACTTGCAATGTTTTGGCTATTACTCTGATGGGTTTCTTAAAATTATTTTTCAGTCTAATGACAGCTTGTTTCTCTGGCAGTTACAGCTCTTTTGACCTCATATTATGAGTTAAGAACTACAGATTCCTGACTTGACAGGCACAAGTTGATTCAAATTAAAGCTGAAAATTGCACTTAGAGCACTTTAAATCATAATCATGATCTAATTTCAACTCCAACACATTGTGGCAGACTGCAAAAATAACAATTACTTTGTCATCCAATTATGCGCACAGCATGTTCGGAGACATTATGAAAAGTCTTCCCAGGACTGTGGAAGTTGCTGGAGCAGTCAGCTCCATATTAGGAATGATTTTGGATAGCAATATTGGATGAGCTTTTTTTTCTGTAAGAGAAATTGTTTGTACAGGAAGTGAAGGAATTAGGTGAATCACGGCCCTTTAAAGCATGCAATACCATTCAGGTCTATTCTCATATTCTGGTTCTGACGCAGAAGTCATATTAGGACTGCGTAAACACAATTACACTTTACTGGAGTGTGGCATGACACAAAGCCTGCGTTCTCTCTTTCTCCCTTCCTCCCTCTCTCTCTTTTTCTCTGCATGCCCCCCCCCCTCTCTCTCTCTCTCTCTCTCCACAGATTTTATGTAGTCACTGCTGGCGTGCCCCTCATTGCTTGCGGAGTGACAGCAGGCTTGAACATGGATCACTATGGTAGCCGAGAGGACGCCTTGTAGTGAGTGCAAAGCGAATTTGTCTCTGTTTCTGTGTCGTCACAGAATGACAGGTTTTACAGATAAATGTACTTGCCTGCTAATTTGAAACACATTAGATATTTCCCATATTTCTAACCCTTTCCCTTTATTTGTTATTCATAATGTTCGCAGTAACCAGACATTAATCATCATTGTGGCTCTGAACTAACATCTCTGCATCTACTGAAAAATTTTGGTGCGTCTCCTGCCCATCATCTGTGCGTCATTCCTCAGTTATGATCCAGCCTAACATCAGTGCTGTGTGTCATTACTCTTTAATGGCCAGCCTCCGGACGGCCACTCGCCCACGACCGCAGGAAGTACGCGGAGGGTTGGAGGGGCGTCAAGCAGCGGATAATTTTGGAATTCGAGTTATCTGTCATTTTGGCATTAAAGTTTATATTGTGTCAGAGTCTGTGGGCTGGCGTACGAAACTCTGTGGGCGCGAACAGGATGATGTCACCCAGGAATGTGAATAGAGTGTTCATTGATGTGTGCTCCGACTCGGAGGACGGTAGAGCCTTGTTTGAAGCTGATGTGTTGCCTCGTCCATAAATAGGACAGTTTAGCGAGGGAGGAAACAAAATAGTTTTCCGGGGCTCGGAGAAGAGGAGGATGTCGTGGAGGAGAGGAGTACAGAGGCGGCAGCCGGCTGAGCTGAAAATCAGGGAGGCAGAAAACAACCCTTTTAAACTGAAGATTACTCTTGACCTGTTTTTGGTTATTTTCAATTATGAACTAGTTTTACTATTACAAGGATGATCCACTGGTAGTTAAACACACAGCTTCTTTTGTAATGTGGCGATTAAATCATGACTCAATGTATAAAAATATTCTATTTTTGAGAATATATTTTCAGAAAAATGAGAAACCACTCTGGAAATTCTGCATTGGCCGTGATCACATCCTGCATTCCAGGCTATCTAACCTACACTTCATGATTGTTAAAATTAAAATGAATAAAACAAACATTTTGCACTCTTAGCCACAATTAGCAAACATGATCCACAATTTAGCATCAAAATTACACCGTTTATTTTTTGGTTTTATCTTAATACCCAGAACTGGATGGATACACCTGATAGTTTGGAGTATTCTTTGGGTTAATGCAGCATTAATGAAGGAAAATGGCTGAGAACAGGTAAAGTTTAAAGGGATATTTTGTGCTTCATCAATATTCTGTTCAGCTGCTGCCACTGGAGAAGAGTCGAGTATTTGAGCGATGGTAGAGTGTTTCTCACTAATCTATGACTCATACTTTCCCCGCCATTGAGATTTTCCATCAATCAACGTTTTCACTGTTATATGGTGCCGGGCGCTGTTGCGGATCTTCTGACAAAAATAGGTCAAACGAACAAGAAGATGGTGTGTTCTGGTGCACCTCGCAAACATGTAAAGAAAGAAATTATGTTTTTTTTTTCCTCAGGGATGTTCCATGATCACAAGCTTTTACACAAGCTGAGATGAATCTCAAAATGAATCTCAAAAATGCTGGTGGTGGCTGGCTAATTATAAAAATACTCTCGAAAGGAAAGTGGTAACGTTACCTGTACAATGAAATTTCGCTGTATCTCCACCCAAATATCATCGTCTCATACCAAAAATCCCTGAGACTGTGACCAAACATCTAAGATGTGCCAAAAAGGTCGCCAGCCTATTATCAGTGTGCATCTTACCAAATATCTGAGTGTCTAGTACTTAACAGCATTGTGTCTCCCACCTAACATCAGTTTGTTTCCTACTAAACATCAGTCTTTCCTAACGTCAATTTCTCCTTCCTAGTTTCAGAATCTCTGACATGACATCAGTTTGTCTGCAATGTAAAATCAGTATGCCTCTTACTTAACATTAATGCAGCTCCGAGTGAATATCAGTCTGTCCTTCCAAACATTAGTGTGCCTCTCACCTCACATTAGTGTGTGTTCCTCCTAACATCAGTGCATCCTACCAAACATGTGTGTCCTTCCAAATATCAGTATCACCTACCAAAGACCATTGTGTCTCCTACTAAACATCAGTGTCTCCAACCAATCATCAGTGTGTCTCCAACCATACATCAGTGTGTTTCCACCCAGTCATCAGTGTCACCTACCAAACATCAGTGTGTCTCCGACCAGTCATCAGTGTCTCCAACCAAACATCAGTGTGTCTCCAACCAGTCATCAGTGTCTATAACCATACATCAGTGTGTCTCCAACCAGTCATCAGTGTCACCTACCAAACATCAGTGTGTCTCCAACCAGTCATCAGTGTCTCCAACCCAACATCAATGTGTCTGCAACCAGTCATCAGTGACTCCAACCAAAAATCAGTGTGTCTCCGACCAGTCATCAGTGTCTCCAACCCAACATCAGTGTGTCTGCAACCAGTCATCAGTGACTCCAACCAAAAATCAGTGTGTCTCCAACCAGTTATCAGTGTCTCCAACCAAACATCAGTGTGTCTCCAACCAGTCATCAGTGTCTCAACCAAACATCAGTGTGTCTCCAACCAGTCATCAGTGTCTCCAACCAAACATCAGTGTGTCTCCAACCAGTCATCAGTGTCTCCAACCAACATCAGTGTGTCTCCAACCAGTCATCAGTGTCTCCTACCAAACATCAGTGTGTCTCCAACAGTCATCAGTGTCTCCAACCAAACATCAGTGTGTCTCCAACCAGTCATCAGTGTCTCCAACCAAACATCAGTGTGTCTCCAACCAGTCATCAGTGTCAACCAAACATCAGTGTGTCTCCAACCAGTCATCAGTGTCTCCAACCAAACATCAGTGTGTCTCAACCAGTCATCAGTGTCTCCTACCAAACATCAGTGTGTCTCCAACCAGTCATCAGTGTCTCCATCCAAACATCAGTGTGTCTCCAACCAGTCATCAGTGTCTCCATCAAACATCAGTGTGTCTCCAACCAGTCATCAGTGTCTCCAACAAACATCAGTGTGTCTCCAACCAGTCATCAGTGTCTCCAACCAAACATCAGTGTGTCTCCAACCAGTCATCAGTGTCTCCAACCAAACATCAGTGTGTCTCCAACCAGTCATCAGTGTCTCCATCAAACATCAGTGTGTCTCCAACCAGTCATCAGTGTCTCCAACCAGTCATCAGTTTCAAAAACATCAGTGTGTCTCCAACCAGTCATCAGTGTCTCCAACCAAACATCAGTGTGTGTGTCCAACCAGTCATCAAACAGTCATCTGTCTCCACCAAAATCAGTGTGTCTCCAAGTATCAGTGTCTCCAACCAAACATCAGTGTCTCCAACCATCAACATCATCAGTGTCTCCAACTAGTCAAACAACCAAACATCAGTGTCTCCAACCAGTCATCAGTGTCTCCAACCAAACATCAGTGTGTCTCCAACCAGTCATCAGTGTCTCCTACCAAACATCAGTGTGTCTCCAACCAGTCATCAGTGTCTCCAACCAAACATCAGTGTGTCTCCAACCAGTCATCAGTGTCTCCAACCAAACATCAGTGTGTCTCCAACCAGTCATCAGTGTCACCTACCAAACATCAGTGTGTCTCCAACCAGTCATCAGTGTCTCCAACCAAACATCAGTGTGTCTCCGACCAGTCATCAGTGTCATCAGTGTGTCTCCAACCAGTCATCAGTGACTCCAACCAAAAATCAGTGTGTCTCCAACCAGTTATCAGTGTCTCCTGCCAAACATCAGTGTGTCTCCAACCAGTCATCAGTGTCTCCAACCAAACATCAGTATGTCTCCAACCAGTCATCAGTGTTTCCTACCAAACATCAGTGTGTTTCCAGCCAGTCATCAGTGTCTCCAACCAAACATCAGTGTGTCTGCAACCAGTCATCAGTGTCTCCATCCAAACATCAGTGTGTCTCCAACCAGTCATCAGTGTCTCCATCCAAACATCAGTGTGTCTCCAACCAGTCATCAGTGTCTCCAACCAAACATCATTGTGTTTCCAACCAGTCATCAGTGTCTCCCACCAAACATCAGTGTGTCTCCAACCAGTCATCAGTGCCTCCAACCAAACATCAGTGTGTCTCAAGTCATCAGTCATCAGTGTGTCTCCAACCAGTCATCAGTGTCTCCAAAACATCAGTGTGTCTCCAACCAGTCATCAGTGTCTCCAACCAAACAAACATCAGTGTGTCCAACCAAACATCAGTCCAGTCATCAGTGTCTCCAACCAAACATCAGTGTGTCTCCAACCAGTCATCAGTGTCTCCAACCAAACATCAGTGTGTCTCCAACCAGTCATCAGTGTCTCCAACCAAACATCAGTGTGTCTCCAACCAGTCATCAGTGTCTCCAACCAAACATCAAAGTGTTTCCAACCAGTCATCAGTGTCTCCAACCAAACATCAGTGTGTCTCCAACCAGTCATCAGTGTCTCCAACCAAACATCAGTGTGTCTCCAACCAGTCATCAGTGTCTCCAACCAAACATCAGTGTGCCTCCAACCAGTCATCAGTGTCTCCATCCAAACATCAGTGTGTCTCCAACCAGTCATCAGTGTCTCCAACCAAACATCAGTGTGTCTCCAACCAGTCATCAGTGTCTCCAACCAAACATCAGTGTGTCTCCAACCAGTCATCAGTGTCTCCAACCAAACATCAGTGTGTTTCCAACCAGTCATCAGTGTCTCCAACCAAACATCAGTGTGTCTCCAACCAGTCATCAGTGTCTCCAACCAAACATCAGTGTGTCTCCAACCAGTCATCAGTTTCTCCAAACAAACATCAGTGTGTCCCAACCAGTCATCAGTGTCTCCTCCCAAAACATCAGTGTGTCTCCAACCAGTCATCAGTGTCTCCAACCAAACATCATTGTGTTTCCAACCAGTCATCAGTGTCTCCAACCAAACATCAGTGTGTCTCCAACCAGTCATCAGTGCCTCCAACCAAACATCAGTGTGTCTCCGACCAGTCATCAGTTTCTCCAACAAAACATCAGTGTGTCTCCAACCAGTCATCAGTGTCTCCAACCAAACATCAGTGTGTCCCAACCAGTCATCAGTGTCTCCAACCAAACATCAGTGTGTCTCCAACCAGTCATCAGTGTCTCCAAAAACATCAGTGTGTCTCCAACCAGTCATCAGTGTCTCCAACCAAACATCAGTGTGTCTCCAACCAGTCATCAGTGTCTCCAACCAAACATCAGTGTGTCTCCAACCAGTCATCAGTGTCTCCAACCAAACATCAGTGTGTCTCCAACCAGTCATCAGTGTCTCCAACCAAACATCAGTCATCAGTGTCTCCTACCAAACATCAGTGTGTCTCCAACCAGTCATCAGTGTCTCCAACCAAACATCAGTGTGTCTCCAACCAGTCATCAGTGTCTCCAACCAAACATCAGTGTGTCTCCAACCAGTCATCAGTGTCTCCAAACATCAGTGTGTCTCCAAACATCAGTGTGTCTCCAACCAGTCATCAGTGTCTCCAACCAAACATCAGTGTGTCTCCAACCAGTAATCAGTGTCTCCAACCAAACATCAGTGTGTCTCCAACCAGTCATCAGTGTCTCCTGCCATACATCAGTGTGTCTCCAACCAGTCATCAGTGTCTCCAACCAAACATCAGTGTGTCTCCAACCAGTCATCAGTGTCTTCAACCAAACATCAGTGTGTCTCCGACCAGTCATCAGTGTCTCCTACCAAACATCAGTGTGTCTCCAACCAGTCATCAGTGTCTCCATCCAAACATCAGTGTGTCTCCAACCAGTCATCAGTGTCAACTACCAAACATCAGTGTGTCTCCAACCAGTCATCAGTGTCTCCAACCAAACATCAGTGTGTCTCCAACCAGTCATCAGTGTCTCCAACCAAACATCAGTGTGTCTCCAACCAGTCATCAGTGTCACCTACCAAACATCAGTGTCTCCAACCAGTCATCAGTGTCTCCAACCAAACATCAGTGTGTCTCCAACCAGTCATCCGTGTCACCTACCAAACGTCATTGTGTCTCCAACCAGTCATCAGTGTCTCCAACCAGACATCAGGGTGTCTCAAACCAGTCATCAGTTTCTCCAACCGAACATCAGTATGTCTCCAACCAGTCATCAGTTTCTACAACCAAACATCAGTCTGTCTCCAACCAGTCATCAGTGTCACCTACCAAACATCAGTGTGTCTCCAACCAGTCATCAGTGTCTCCAACCAAACATCAGTGTGTCTGCAACAAGTCATCAGTGACTCCAACCAAAAATCAGTGTGTCTCCAAGTATCAGTGTCTCCAACCAAACATCAGTGTGTCTCCAACCAGTCATCAGTGTCTCCTACCAAACATCAGTGTTTCCAACTAGTCATCAGTGTCTCCAACCAAACATCAGTGTGTCTCAACCCAGTCATCAGTGTCTCCAACCAAACATCAGTGTGTCTTCAACCAGTCATCAGTGTCTCCAACCAAACATCAGTGTGTTTCCAAACAGTCATCAGTGTCACCTACCAAACATCAGTGTGTCTCCAACCAGTCATCAGTGTCTCCAACCAAACATCAGTGTGTCTCCAACCAGTCATCAGTGTCTCCAACCAAACATCAATGTGTCTTCAACCAGTCATCAGTGACTCCAACCAAAAATCAGTGTGTCTCCAACCAGTTATCAGTGTCTCCTGCCAAACATCAGTGTTTCCAACTAGTCATCAGTTTCTCCAACCAAACATCAGTGTGTCTCAAACCAGTCATCAGTGTCTCCAACCAAACATCAGTATGTCTCCAACCAGTCATCAGTGTTTCCTACCAAACATCAGTGTGTTTCCAACCAGTCATCAGTGTTTCCAACCAAACATCAGTGTGGCTGCAACCAGTCATCAGTGTCTCCATCCAAACATCAGTGTGTCTCCAGCCAGTCATCAGTGTCTCCATCCAAACATCAGTGTGTCTCCAACCAGTCATCAGCATCTCCAACCAAACATCATTGTGTTTCCAACCAGTCATCAGTGTCTCCCACCAAACATCAGTGTGTCTCCAACTAGTCATCAGTGCCTCCAACCAAACATCAGTGTGTCTCTGACCAGTCATCAGTTTCTCCAACAAAACATCAGTGTGTCTCCAACCAGTTATCAGCGTCTCCAACCAAACATCATTGTGTTTCCAACCAGTCATCAGTGTCTCCCACCAAACATCAGTGTGTCTCCAACTAGTCATCAGTGCCTCCAACCAAACATCAGTGTGTCTCCAACCAGTCATCAGTTTCTCCAACAAAACATCAGTGTGTCTCCAACCAGTCATCAGTGTCTCCTACCAAACATCAGTGTGTCTCCAACCAGTCATCAGTGTCTCCAACCAAACATCAAAGTGTTTCCAACCAGTCATCAGTGTCTCCAACCAAATATCAGTGTGTCTCAAACCAGTCTTCAGTGTCTCCAACCAAACATCAGTGTGTTTCCAGCCAGTCATCATTGTCTCCAACCAAACATCAGTGTGGCTGCAACCAGTCATCAGTGTCTCCAACCAAACATCAGTGTGTCTGCAACCAGTCATCAGTGTCTCCAACCAAACATCAGTGTGTCTCCAACCAGTCATCAGTGTCTCCATCCAAACATCAGTGTGTCTCCAACCAGTCATCAGTGTCTCCAACCAAACATCATTGTGTTTCCAACCAGTCATCAGTGTCTCCTACCAAACATCAGTGTGTCTCCAACTAGTCATCAGTGCCTCCAACCAAACATCAGTGTGTCTCTGACCAGTCATCAGTTTCTCCAAAAAAACATCAGTGTGTCTCCAACCAGTCATCAGTGTCTCCTACCAAACATCAGTGTGTCTCCAATCAGTTATCAGCGTCTCCAACCAAACATCGTGTTTCCAACCAGTCATCAGTGTCTCCCACCAAACATCAGTGTGTCTCCAACCAGTCATCAGTGCCTCCAACCAAACATCAGTGTGTCTCCGACCAGTCATCAGTTTCTCCAACAAAACATCAGTGTGTCTCCAACCAGTCATCAGTGTCTCCTACCAAACCTCAGTGTGTCTCCAACCAGTAATCAGTGTCTCCTACCAAACATCAGTATGTCTCCAACCAGTAATCAGTTTCTCCAACCAAACATCAGTCTGTATCCAACCAGTCATCAGTGTCTCCACTCAAACACCAGTGTGTCTCCAACCAGTAATCACTGTCTCCAACCAAACATCAGTGTGTCTCCATCACCAGTCATCAGTGTCTCCTCAGTCCAAACATCAGTGTGTCTCCAACCAGTAATCAGTGTCTCCCCTACAAACATCAGTGTGTCTCATCAACCAGTCATCAGTGTCTCCAACCAAACATCAGTCAGTGTCTCCAACCAGTCATCAGTGTCTCCACTCAAACATCAGTGTGTCTCCCAAACCAGTCATCAGTGTCTCCAACCAAACATCAGTGTCTCCAACCAGTCATCAGTCAAACATCAGTCTCTCCAACCAGTCAGCAGTGTCTCCAAACATCAGTGTGTCTCCAACCAGTCATCAGTGTCTCCAACCAAACATCAGTGTCTCCAACCAACATCAGTGTCTCAGTCATCAGTGTCTCCTACCAAACATCAGTGTGTCTCCAACCAGTCTTCAGTGTCACCAACCAAACATCAGTGTGTCTCCAACCAGTCATCATTGTCTCCAACCAAACATCAGTATGTGTCAGTCATCAGTTTCTCCACCAAACATCAGTGTCTCCAACCAAACATCAAACATCTGTGTCCTCAACCAGTCATCAGCGTCTCCAACCAAACATCATTGTGTTTCCAACCAGTCATCAGTGTCTCCCACCAAACATCAGTGTGTCTCCAACTAGTCATCAGTGCCTCCAACCAAACATCAGTGTGTCTCTGACCAGTCATCAGTTTCTCCAACAAAACATCAGTGTGTCTCCAACCAGTTATCAGCGTCTCCAACCAGACATCATTGTGTTTCCAACCAGTCATCAGTGTCTCCCACCAAACATCAGTGTGTCTCCAAGTAGTCATCAGTGCCTCCAACCAAACATCAGTGTGTCTCTGACCAGTCATCAGTTTCTCCAACAAAACATCAGTGTGTCTCCAACCAGTCATCAGTGTCTCCTACCAAACATCAGTGTGTCTCCAACCAGTCATCAGCGTCTCCAACCAAACATCAAAGTGTTTCCAACCAGTCATCAGTGTCTCCAACCAAACATCAGTGTGTCTCAAACCAGTCATCAGTGTCTCCAACCAAACATCAGTGTGTTTCCAGCCAGTCATCAGTGTCTCCAACCAAACATCAGTGTGTCTCCAACCAGTCATCAGTGTCTCCAACCAAACATCAACCAGTCATCAGTCTCATCATTGTGTTTCCAACCAGTGTCTCCCAGTCATCAGTTCAGTCTCCAACCAAACATCAAAAACATGTGTCTCCAACCAGTCATCAGTGTCTCCAACCAAACATCAGTGTGTCTCCAACCAGTCATCAGCGTCTCCAACCAAACATCAGTGTTTCCAACCAGTCATCAGTGTCTCCAAAACATCAGTGTGTCTCCAACCAGTCATCCAACTAGTCATCAGTGTGTCTCCAACCAAACATCAGTGTCAGTCTCTCCAACCAGTCATCAGTGTCTCCAAAAAAACATCAGTGTGTCTCCAACCAGTCATCAGTGTCTCCTACCAAACATCAGTGTGTCTCCAACCAGTTATCAGCGTCTCCAACCAAACATCGTGTTTCCAACCAGTCATCAGTGTCTCCCACCAAACATCAGTGTGTCTCCAAGTAGTCATCAGTGCCTCCAACCAAACATCAGTGTGTCTCCGACCAGTCAGCAGTTTCTCCAACAAAACATCAGTGTGTCTCCAACCAGTCATCAGTGTCTCCTACCAAACCTCAGTGTGTCTCCAACCAGTAATCAGTGTCTCCTACCAAACATCAGTATGTCTCCAACCAGTAATCAGTTTCTCCAACCAAACATCAGTGTCTCCCATCTCAACCAGTCATCAGTGTCTCCAACCAAAACATCAGTGTGTCTCCAACCAGTCATCAGTGTCTCCAACCAAACATCAGTGTGTGTCTCAAACCAGTGTCTCCTAATCAGTGTCTCCTAATCAGTTTCAAACATCAGTCTGTCTCCAACCAGTCATCAGTGTCTCCAACCAAACACAAAACATCAGTGTGTCTCCAACCAGTAATCAGTGTCTCCTACCAAACATCAGTCTGTCTCCGACATCAGTGTCTCCAACCAGTCATCAGTGTCTCCAACCAGTCATCAACCAAACATCAGTATTTCTCCAACCAGTCAGCAGTGTCTCCAACCAAACATCAGTGTCTCCAACCAGTAATCAGTGTCTCCTACCAAACATCAGTGTGTATCCAACCAGTCATCAGTGTTTCCACCCAAACACCAGTGTGTCTCCAACCAGTAATCAGTGTCTCCTACCAAACATCAGTGTCTCCAACCAGTCATCAGTGTCTCCTACCAAACATCAGTGTGTCTCCAACCAGTCTTCAGTGTCACCAACCAAACATCAGTGTGTCTCCAACCAGTCATCATTGTCTCCAACCAAACATCAGTATGTCTCCAATCAGTCATCAGTTTCTCCAACCAAACATCAGTGTGTCTCCAACCAGTCATCAGTGTCTCCATCCAAACATCAGTGTGTCTCCAACCAGTCATCAGCATCTCCAACCAAACATCATTATGTTTCCAACCAGTCATCAGTGTCTCCTACCAAACATCAGTGTGTCTCCAACTAGTCATCAGTGCCTCCAACCAAACATCAGTGTGTCTCTGACCAGTCATCAGTTTCTCCAACAAAACATCAGAGTGTCTCCATTCAGTTATCAGCGTCTCCAACCAAACATCATTGTGTTTCCAACCAGTCATCAGTGTCTCCCACCAAACATCAGTGTGTCTCCAAGTAGTCATCAGTGCCTCCAACCAAACAAACATCAGTTTCTCCAACAAAACATCAGTGTGTCTCCAACCAGTGTCATCAGTGTGTCTCTCCAACCAAACATCAAAGTGTTTCCAACCAGTCATCAGTGTCTCCAACCAAACATCAGTGTGTCTCAAACCAGTCATCAGTGTCTCCAACCAAACATCAGTGTGTTTCCAACCAGTCATCATTGTCTCCAACCAAACATCAGTGTGTCTCCAACCAGTCATCAGTGTCTCCAACCAAACATCAGTGTGTCTGCAACAGTCCAGTCATCAGTGTCTCATCAACCAAACATCAGTGTGTCTCCAACCAGTCATCAGTGTCTCCAACCAAACATCAGTGTGTCTCCAACCAGTCATCAGTGTCTCCTAACCAAAAACATCAGTGTGTCTCCAACCAGTCATCAGTGTCTCCAAAAAACATCAGTGTGTCTCCAACCAGTCATCAGTGTCTCCAACCAAACATCAATGTGTCTCCAACCAGTCATCAGTCAACCAAACATCAGTGTGTCTCAACCAGTCATCAGTGTCTCCAACCAAACATCAGTGTGTCTCCAAGTAGTCATCAGTGCCTCCAACCAAACATCAGTGTGTCTCCGACCAGTCATCAGTGTCTCCAACCAAACATCAGTGTGTCTCCAACCAGTCATCAGTGTCTCCTACCAAACATCAGTGTGTCTCCAACCAGTAATCAGTGTCTCCTACCAAACATCAGTATGTCTCCAACCAGTAATCAGTTTCTCCAACCAAACATCAGTCTGTATCCAACCAGTCATCAGTGTCTCCACTCAAACACCAGTGTGTCTCCAACCAGTAATCACTGTCTCCTACCAAACATCAGTGTGTCTCCAACCAGTCATCAGTGTCTCCTTCCAAACATCAGTATGTCTCCAACCAGTAATCACTGTCTCCTACTAAACATCAGTGTGTCTCCAACCAGTAATCAGTGTCTCCTACCAAACATCAGTCTGTCTCCGACCAGTCATCAGTGTCTCCACTCAAACACCAGTGTGTCTCGAACCAGTAACCAGTGTCTCCTACCAAACATCAGTGTCTCCAACCAGTCATCAGTCTCTCCAACCAAACATCAGTATTTCTCCAACCAGTCAGCAGTGTCTCCAACCAAACATCAGTGTCTCCAACCAGTAATCAGTGTCTCCTACCAAACATCAGTGTGTATCCAACCAGTCATCAGTGTTTCCACCCAAACACCGATGTGTCTCCAACCAGTAATCAGTGTCTCCTACCAAACATCAGTGTCTCCAACCAGTCATCAGTGTCTCCTACCAAACATCAGTGTGTCTCCAACCAGTCTTCAGTGTCACCGATCAAACATCAGTGTGTCTCCAACCAGTCATCATTGACTCCAACCGAACATCAGTTTATCTCCAATCAGTCATCAGTTTCTCCAACCAAACATCAGTGTGTCTCCAACCAGTCATCAGTGTCTCCTACCAAACATCAGTGTGTCTCCAACCAGTCATCAGTGTCTCCAACCAAACATCAGTGTGTCTCCGTCCAGTCATCAGTGTCACCTTCCAAACATCAGTGTGTCTCCAACCAGTCATCAGTGTCTCCAACCAAACATCAGTGTGTCTCCAACCAGTCATCAGTGTGTCTGCAACAAGTCATCAGTGACTCCAACCAAAAATCAGTGTGTCTCCAAGTATCAGTGTCTCCAACCAAACAGCAGTGTGTCTCCAACCAGTCATCAGTGTCTCCTATCAAACGTCAGTGTTTCCAACTAGACATCAGTGTCTCCAACCAAACATCAGTGTGTCTCAACCCAGTCATCAGTGTCTCCAACCAAACATCAGTATGTCTCCAACCAGTCATCAGTGTCTCCTACCAAACATCAGTGTGTTTCCAACCAGTCATCAGTGTCTCCATCCAAACATCAGTGTGTCTCCGACCAGTCATCAGTGTCACCTACCAAACATCAGTGTGTCTCCGACCAGTCATCAGTGTCACCTACCAAACAACAGTGTGTCTGCAACCAGTCATCAGTGTCACCTACCAAACATCAGTGTGTCTCAACCAGTCATCAGTGTCTCCAACCAAACATCAGTATGTCTCCAACCAGTCATCAGTGTCTCCTACCAAACATCAGTGTGTTTCCAACCAGTCATCAGTGTCTCCAACCAAACATCAGTGTGTCTCCAACCAGTCATCAGTGTCACCTACCAAACATCAGTGTGTCTCAACCAGTCATCAGTGTCTCCAACCAAACATCAGTATGTCTCCAACCAGTCATCAGTGTCTCCTACCAAACATCATTGTGTTTCCAACCAGTCATCAGTGTCTCCATCCAAACATCAGTGTCTCCAACCAGTCATCAGTGTCTCCATCCAAACATCAGTGTGTCTCCAACTAGTCATCAATGCCTCCATCCAAACATCAGTGTGTCTCCAACTAGTCATCAATGCCTCCAATCAAACATCAGTGTGTTTCAGACCAGTCATCAGTGTCTCCATCCAAACATCAGTGTGTCTCCAACCAGTCATCAGTGTCTCCTACCAAACATCAGTGTGTCTCCAACTAGTCATCAGTGCCTCCAATCAAACATCAGTGTGTCTCTGACCAGTTATCAGTGTCTCCAACCAAACATCAGTGTGTCTCCAACCAGTCATCATTGTCTCCAACCAAACATGAGTGTCTCCAACCTGTCATCAGTGCCTTCAACCAAGCATCAGTGTGTCTCCAACCAGTCATGAGTGTCTCCAACCAAACATCAGTGTGTCTCCAACCAGTCATCATTGTCTCCAACCAAACATGAGTGTCTCCAACCTGTCATCAGTGTCTCCTACCAAACACCAGTGTGTCTCCAACCAGTCATCATTGTCTCCTACCAAACATCAGTGTGTCTCCAACCAGTCATCAGTATCTCCTACCAAACATCAGTGTGTCTCCAACCAGTCATCACTGTCTCCAACCAAACACCAGTGTGTCTCCAACCAGTCATCAGTGTCTCCAACCAAACATCAATATGTCTCCAACCAGTCATCGATGTCTCCAACCAAACATCAGTGTGTCTCCAACCGGTCATCAGTGTCTCCAACCAAACATCAATATGTCTCCAACCAGTCATCGGTGTCTCCAACCAAACATCAGTGTGTCTCCAACCGGTCATCAGTGTCTCCAACCAAACATCAATATGTCTCCAACCAGTCATCAGTGTCTCCAACCAAACATCAGTGTGTCTCCAACCAGTCATCAGTGTCTCCAACCAAACATCAGTGTGTCTCCAACCAGTCATCAGTGTCTCCAACCAAACATCAATATGTCTCCAACCAGTCATCGGTGTCTCCAACCAAACACCAGTGTGTGTACAACCAGTCATGAGTGCCTCCAACCAAACAACAGTGTGTCTCCAACCAGTCATCATTGTCTCCAACCAAACATCCCTGTGTCTCCAACCAGTCATCAGTGTCTCCAACCAAACACCAGTGTGTGTACAACCAGTCATGAGTGCCTCCAACCAAACAACAGTGTGTCTCCAACCAGTCATCATTGTCTCCAACCAGACATCCCTGTGTCTCCAACCAGTCATCAGTGTCTCCAACCAGTCATCGGTGTCTCCAACCATACATCAGTGTGTCTCCAACCAGTCATCAGTCTCCTACCAAACATCAGTCTGTCTCCGACCAGTCATCAGTGTCTCCACTCCAAACACCAGTGTGTTTCCAACCAGTAATCAGTGTCTCCTACCAAACATCAGTGTGTCTCCAACCAGTCATCAGTGTCTCCAACCAAACATCAATATGTCTCCAACCAGTCATCAGTGTCTCCAACCAAACACCAGTGTGTGTACAACCAGTCATGAGTGCCTCCAACCAAACAACAGTGTGTCTCCAACCAGTCATCATTGTCTCCAACCAAACATCCCTGTGTCTCCAACCAGTCATCAGTGTCTCCAACCAAACATCAGTGTCTCCAACCATACATCACTGTGTCTCCAACCAGTAATCAGTGTCTCCTACCAAACATCAGTGTGTCTCCAACCAGTAATCAGTGTTTCCTACCAAACATCAGTATGTCTCCAACCAGTAATCACTGTCTCCTTCTAAACATCAGTGTGTCTCCAACCAGTCATCAGTGTCTCCAACCATACATCACTGTGTCTCCAACCAGTAATCAGTGTCTCCTACCAAACATCAGTCTGTCTCTGACCATTCATCAGTGTCTCCACTCAAACACCATTGTGTTTCCAACCAGTAATCAGTGTCTCCTACCAAACATCAGTGTGTCTCCAACCAGTCATCAGTGTCTCCAACCAAACATCAATATGTCTCCAACCAGTCATCAGTGTCTCCAACCAAACACCAGTGTGTGTACAACCAGTCATCAGTGCCTCCAACCAAACAACAGTGTGTCTCCAACCAGTCATCATTGTCTCCAACCAAACATCCCTGTTTCTCCAACCAGTCATCAGTGTCTCCAATCAAACACCAGTGTGTGTACAACCAGTCATGAGTGCCTCCAACCAAACAACAGTGTGTCTCCAACCAGTCATCATTGTCTCCAACCAAACATCCCTGTGTCTCCAACCAGTCATCAGTGTCTCCAACCAGTCATCGGTGTCTCCAACCATACATCAGTGTGTCTCCAACCATACATCAGGGTCTCCTACCAAACATCAGTCTGTCTCTGACCATTCATCAGTGTCTCCACTCAAACACCAGTGTGTTTCCAACCAGTAATCAGTGTCTCCTACCAAACATCAGTGTGTCTCCAACCGGTCATCAGTGTCTCCAACCAAACATCAATATGTCTCCAACCAGTCATCAGTGTCTCCAACCAAACACCAGTGTGTGTACAACCAGTCATGAGTGCCTCCAACCAAACAACAGTGTGTCTCCAACCAGTCATCATTGTCTCCAACCAAACATCCCTGTGTCTCCAACCAGTCATCAGTGTCTCCAACCAGTCATCGGTGTCTCCAACCATACATCAGTGTGTCTCCAACCAGTAATCAGGGTCTCCTACCAAACATCAGTGTGTATCCAACCAGTCATCAGTGTTTCCACCCAAACACCGATGTGTCTCCAACCAGTAATCAATGTCTCCTACCAAACATCAGTGTCTCCAACCAGTCATCAGTGTCACCTACCAAACATCAGTCTGTCTTTGACCATTCATCAGTGTCTCCACTCAAACACCAGTGTGTTTCCAACCAGTAATCAGTGTCTCCTACCAAACATCAGTGTGTCTCCAACCAGTCATCAGTGTCTCCAACCAAACATCAATATGTCTCCAACCAGTCATCAGTGTCTCCAACCAAACACCAGTGTGTGTACAACCAGTCATGAGTGCCTCCAACCAAACAACAGTGTGTCTCCAACCAGTCATCATTGTCTCCAACCAAACATCCCTGTGTCTCCAACCATTCATCAGTGTCTCCAACCAAACACCAGTGTGTGTACAACCAGTCATGAGTGCCTCCAACCAAACAACAGTGTCTCCAACCAGTCATCATTGTCTCCAACCAAACATCCCTGTGTCTCCAACCAGTCATCAGTGTCTCCACTAAACATCAGTGTCTCTCCAACCAGTAATCAGTGTCTCCTACCAAACATCAGTGTGTCTCCAACCAGTAATAAGTGTCTTCTACCAAACATCAGTATGTCTCCAACCAGTAATCACTGTCTCCTACTAAACATCAGTGTGTCTCCAACCAGTCATCAGTGTCTCCACTCAAACACCAGTGTGTTTGCAACCAGTAATCAGTGTCTCCTACCAAACATCAGTCTCCAACCAGTCATCAGTGTCTCCAACCAAACATCAGTATGTCTCCAACCAGTCATCAGTGTCTCCAACCAAACTTCAGTGCATCTCCAACCAGTAATCAGTGTCTCCTACCAAACATCAGTGTGTCTCCAACCAGTCATCAGTGTTTCCACCCAAACACCAGTGTCTCTCCAACCAGTAATCAGTGTCTCCTACCAAACATCAGTTTGTCTCCAACCAGTCATCAGTGTCTCCAAACAAACATCAGTGTGTCCCCAACCAGTCATCAATGTCTCCAACCAAACATTAGTGTGTCTCTGACCAGTCATCAATGTCTCCACCCAAACAATAGTGTGTCTCCAACCAGTCATCAGTGTCTCCTACCAAACATCAGTGTGTCTCCAACCAGTCATCATTGTCTCCTACCAAACACGAGTGTGTCTTTTACATAACATTAGTGTGTTAACTACCAAACATTTTGTCTTCTACTAAACATCAGCAAGTGAACCACCAATCCGGGTGTTTCTTACCACGTCATCCCAGTCATCAGTTTGTCTCCTACCAAAATCAGTGTCTCTTACCTGTCATAAGTGTGTCACCCACCAAAAATCATTATTTCTCTTGCCAAAGGTTAGTGTCACCTACCAAACATTTTATGTTCTCCCAAACATCAGTGTGTCTCCTACCTAACATTATTGCGTCACCTACCAAACATCTGTGTGTCTCTATTATAACATTTGTTTGTCACTTACAAAACATCATTGCGTCTCCTACCAACCATCACTTTCCCCAACCAAAAATTTGTGTCTCTGACCAATCATGACTGTGTCTCCTATCAAACATCAGTGTCTTATAGCAAAGATCATTGTGTCTCCTACCAAATAGTGTGTCCTCCATCAAACCTCAGTGCATCTCTTAAATGACCATCTTGCTGAGTGGTTTTGCCACTTTTTTGACGACTTTTGACGACTACCATTCATTGATGTGTTTCTTACTAAAGATCTGGGTGTTTCTTCGAAATATCAGTGTCCCCTCATAGACATCAATGTTCCTCCTACCAGACATCCCACAAAACATCAGTATCTCCTTTCAGACATCAGTGCTCCCTACCAATAATTCGGGTGTCTTCTACCATTCTCCAGTTTGTCTCACTCTCCTACCTATCAGCAGCGTGTTTCTTACCTAATATCACTGTACCCTCCCAGACATCAGTGTGTCACCTAGCAAATGTCAGTGTCATCTATCTAACATTATTGTGTCACCTTCTAAAAATCAAGTGTCATCTGCCAAACATCTTTGTGTCTCCTACCAGACATCAATGTGTCCTGCCAATCATCACTGTGTCTCCTACCAATCATCAGTATGTCTCTTAGCATTCATCACTGTGTCTCCTACCAATCCTCAGTGTGTCTCGTCCCTAATCAGTCCCCCCACATCACTGTGACCCCTACTATTCATCAGTGTTTTCTAACAACAATCAGTGTTTCTTCCCAATCATGCCTTTTTCTCTTTCCAAACCTCAGTGTCTTCGACCAAACATCAATGTGTCTCCTATCCTACCTAACATTAGTTTGATTCCTAGCATACATCACTTTCTCTCCTACCAAACAGTAGGGTTTCCTTACCGACATCAGTGTCTCCTCCCAGTCATGTCTGTGTCTCCTACCAAACATCAATGCGTCTTCGTCCAGAAATCAGTGTATTGCCTCCCAAACATCAGTGTCACCTTCCAATCATATGTCTCCTACCAAACATTAGTGTTTCCCACCAAACATCAGTGTGTTTCCTTCCAATCACTAAATGTGTCTCCTACCAAACATCAGTGTCTCCTACCTAACATTAGCGTTGCCTTTCAAACATCAGTGTGTCTCGCGCCAATCATCAGTGTGTCTTCAACCAAAAATCAGTGTCTTCTACGAGATATCAGTGTGACTCTTGCCGAACATCAGTGTGTTACAGACTGAACATCAGTGTCCTCTCCAAACGTCAGTGTCTCTCCCATAGCGAAGCAGATAAGTGAAACAATCGTTCAAAAAGTAATGCAAGCATGAAATTTGGTACAGGTACTCTTCAAGGTCCACTCTTTCCAAAAATACCGCTGGCCATGCAAAAATTCAAGATGGCGGCCGTTTTTCAAGATGGCCGACACATCTGACTGAGCATTGCTGTTTTAAGTCAGAGAATTGGAGGAGAAAATTCATAAATACTGTCCAATTCTGGGTTTTTTGACACTAGAATGGTAAGTGAAGGTAATTTTGTCCATAGCAGTTGCCTATCACACATAACCAAGATGGCGTCCAAGATGGCCGCCGTGAAAGACACATTTTGTGATATCTCAGCTACTAATAGAGATAGTCAAATGATTTTTTTACATCTAATCCTACATTTTTTGGGTCAGAGAATGTGATAGACTTTGATGTTTGGTTGAATGTTGAATGTGATGTTTGGTTGCAAAAGCTGTAAAGGCTATCTGAAATGTATCAAAGATGACACTAAGGATGTTTGCCATGAAACAAACATTTTCATAGAATTATACTGCCTAACTTGCAAATTGCCCTCTGACAGTTATTTATCTAGCGAAGAAATAAAAAGGTACTTTTTTGACTATACACATCGAGTTAAAAAAAGATAAATAAATAAACAAATAAGAAGACGATGAAAAGAAGTGACAAATTTATTTCAAGTGACAATAACCCATCAGGGTCATACTTTGATTACTCAAAGGCCAGAGAATCAAAGAACTACACCTCTCATTTGCAAGTGCACAGAGCTGTGCAGGTGAGACCCAGCCTGTAGCACTTGCACCTGCCACGACAGCCTGATTTGCAGCCACATTTGGTCAGCTGTTGGCAACTCTTGGCTATGGAGGAGTTGGCTGTCCAGAAGACCTGCCACTCTTCACCAACTTTCTGCCATCCCCATTAAGCAGGGCTCTCTGGTTCTGGCTGACACTGGGTTGCCTGGGCCCACACACAACCAGCTGGAAGGCAGCATGCCTAGTGTGCTGGAGCAGAGCTGCTCTACCACCTTAACCAAATTACACACACATTCCTGTATGGGATACAACCAGGTTTGGGTGACCTACACCTAGCCCGATCATTCATCCAGTGCCATTTAAGTCCCGTGTGATCTGTACACCGTTCGGGTAAGTACATAAAGCAAGTTAGGTATAGCCCCCTTACCCTTGGCTCGGCTCTCCCGCGCTGGCACACCCTGTCAATTCAGGTGCGGCTATCTAACTATATCTACTAACTACCAACTACTGTAATCTAGCTGATTGATATTGGGCTGTTAGAAAGCATTTGGGACACTAAACTAAACTACACTACAACTACTAGTCTAATACTACAGCATTTTGTATTGCAAGATCAGCTGACACTGAACCCCATGGTGAGTTACACAGCAGCGATGTCATCAGTGTGCCCTGGTTGTGTGCTGACATCACTCTATTACATTTGTAAGATCTCATAATTTCCTCAATTCCATTCTGACAAATGTGAAAATGGCTCCATTGCATTCTATGAGCCAAAAAATGTATGTGCACCAAAAAAAATCATGTATATATTTTCAATATTTGCGTAGATATGAACAATTAAAATTAATGGAGGCCATCTTGGATGCCATCTAGCAATTCAAATGTAATATTAAGAAAATAATTAAAACAAGGCTTCCCATGAATCTGGTTACCAAGAAACATTTTTATCTTGAAAATATTTATCAGGGAATGATAACAAAATGAGTTGATGCAAAATGTGGTCGGGCATAGCAGCCATCTTGAAAAATGACCGCCATCTTGGATTTTTGGGTGGCCAGCAGTATTTTTGAAAAGAGTGGACTTTGAAGAGTACATGTACCAAATTTTGTGCTTGCATCACTATTTGAACAATTCTTATGAAATATGCAGTAATCTGCTGCACTGCCACTGAACATCAGTTTGACCCTTCTCAAACATCAGTGTGTCTCCTACCAAACATTAGTGTGTTTTCTACAAGTGTTTCCTACCAAACTTTAGTGTCTCCTACTAATCAGTGTGTTTTGTTACAAACAACAGTATCTCCTACCAATCAGTGTGTTTTCAAACATCCTTGTGACTCTTACCTGTCATCAGTGTCTCCTACCAAACAGTGTTTCTCTTACCCACATCAGTATGTCCTCTAACAATCATCAGTGTGTTTCCTACCAAATGAGTGTTTCCCCATCGGTGTGTCTCTAAACAAACATCAGTGTCTCCTTTGAATCATCATTGTGTTTCTTACCAATCAGTGTGTCTTGTTACAAACAACAGTGTGTCTCCTACCAATTATCTCTGTGCCTTCTACCAAACATCAATGTGTCTCAGTGTCCAACATCAAAATCAGTGTGTCTCTGTGACGGTGCGTTCAGGAACCACTCGCGAGCACAGAAATTCCAACAATCGTAAGCCTTTATTACAAAATAGGTCAGGACCAGAAGACACAGGAATTGCCAAGCCAAAACAGTATCCAAAAAAAGCGAAGTCAAAATAACAGGCAGGGGTCAGAACCAGAAGCAGATGTGCAACAGTACATAAGCAGTAATCCAAAATCGTAGTCAGAATCCAGAAGGGTAGGTCATACAAAGGGCATCAAAAACAGGAATCGTGGTCGTACAAAAATGGGTCAAAATCCAAATAGGCACAAACAAGAATAGCTAGGGCAAGGCAATCTCAAGATCATACGAGAAGCAATAATCAAAAGGCATACAAGGAGCTCTGCACAAGTGAATATTGGTCAATGTTCTGACAGAGAATGAACTGCAGTGAAGACTTTAAATAGACAAGAGGGAAGTCACATGCTATGCAGGGACAGGTGAATTGGATAAGAACTAATTACAAAGGGAAGCACACATGGGGAGATCCTTAACCACAAATAATTTGCAAAAGCCAAGACATGGACAGGATCCACACAGACAACCTATGACAGATAAACAGCTCCGGTCATTGAGTTCTAAGTGCACAGACAAAGAGTGCAGGATAGCAATTAAGCACGTGCGAGAGATCTCAGAAATGCAGAAAGATGCAGAGAAAGTAAAGGCAGAGGCGGAGACTAGAACAGGGCGATAGCTGAGATTGAATTAGTGGTAATTAGTAGCGGGCAACTTTACAAATTAACCCAAGTGCTCGTTAGTTAGTTAGTAATATGTACATGGATTAGTTAGGTTAGTAAACTATGATACAAAATATAATTATTTGTAATCAAGGAAAGTAAGGCGAAGGAAGTAAACGAGAATTGAAGCAATAATATGAAACACCAGAAACCACTGAAATCACCCGAAGCATGTAAGCACACAGACTGGGAGAATGGACTGAACCAAACTGATCACAAGACAGGGGTGACAAGTGCAATGAATACAGAAATGGCATGAACAGAAAAACCGGGATGTATAATGAGCAAAATGAATAAAGAAAAGACATGGCAAAAAAAAAAAAACAGAATCATGGCAGCAAAACACAGAACCATAACAGTCTACAACCAGTCATAAGTGTGTCTCCTACCAAATGTGTTTCTTTTATGAAACATCAGTGTGTCGCCTACCAGACCTCAGTGTGTCTCCAATTTAATATCTGTGTGACTCTGATCCAACATCAGTCTCCAGGCAAATATCGGCACTTCTCCTCAGAAACATCATTGTATTTCCAACTTAACATCAATGAATCTCCCTAGTGCACATTCTCCCTGTGATCACATGGGTTTCCTCAGGGTATCCTGGTTTTCTCCCACAGTACAGAGACATGCATGCCAGGCTGTGTGAGTAATTAGTTTGTTATTCCTGCTTTTATTTAGAAGAGAATATGAAGAAAGGCATAATATGGCCGTAAAAGTGCTGAAGTGCCGCAAAGCAAGTAAATGATCAATCAATCTTACTTAAGCATGTCCCCTCCCTAAAATCAGTGCGCCTCACACAGCCTGCCTGTGTGCAGCAGGTGTGGCCGAGTTCACACTGGTATAAGCAAGGAAAGTAGAGTCCGCACACTGTGGATATGCTCCCAAATAGTCAATTTATTGCTGTTTTCATCAGAATCTTCATGAAGACCTTTCTGAAACGCCAATAAATTGACTATTTGGGAGCATATCTACAGTGTGCGGACTATACTTTCCTTGTTTATACTAATTCCATTTGGTCCTGCACCTGTATTACAGACTGGATGTGCGCGCACTTCTTTCTTTTTTCGAGTTCACACTGGTCCCATCATCAGCTCATTTCTAAAATATCTCAACTGAGCTTCCATTACGCAATCACCCACTTATTTATTCCTGATTCCAATGGAAGAAATCAGTACCCTTGCTTTCCTTTCCAAGGGAAAGCAAAAAACTAACTGAAAATTATGAAGTGATACTCAATTTCTCAATTTGCGATGGTGCTGAATGAGTGGGTGTGATAACAGGGCATGCTGTGCTGTGGGATTCTCTCAGCAGGGGAGCATATGCTGGTGATGTGTGCCATCTGCGGTGTGATTTCCTCACATCGGTAATTACTTCACTGCGCTTTTTACAGTTGCTGGATGTCATGGGAGACCAGCCTGGCGGCGTTCTATGGTCCCGCGGGGCTCATCGTCCTGGTGACCTGCGTGTACTTCCTGTGCACGTATGTCCGCCTGTCCCGCCACCCGGAGGTCCGCTACGAGCTGAGACCGATGACGGAGGAGCAGCAGCGGCTCGCCTCGGGCGAAGTCAGCCACTGCCATGGCGGCGACTCGGGGGACCCGGCCGACGGCCACGTCAGGTGTTCAGCCATCAACCCCTCCATGCTGGCCAACGAGCACTCGCTCCGGGCCCAGCTGCGGACGGCCATCTCCACCCTCCTCCTCTTCCTGGCCACCTGGAGCTTCGGCGCGCTGGCGGTGTGGCAGGGCCACTTCCTGGACATGATTTTCAGCTGCCTGTATGGGGCCTGCTCGGTAACGCTGGGCCTATTCCTCCTCATCAGCACTGCGCCAAGCGCGACGACGTGTGGCACCGATGGTGGTCCTGCTGCCCGTCCCGTCGCCAGGCCGATGCCCCGCACAAAACCGCCGCCAACGGCGACGTGCGCACTAATGCCCCAGAAGTCCGCTGCCTCGAGGGTTCGCCCTGTCCCGGGAAGGCCCTGCTGACCCCCCACGTTCCCACCCCCACCTCCTCCCACTACAAACTGACCCACCCGGGGCCCTGCTGCTCGGCCCTGTGCAGCCAGCAGCTCCTGGAGGAGGAGTCCCGCCCTCTGCCCCTGCCCCCGCCGCCCCTGCAGAGCTGCCTGAAGGACAGGACTAAGCTGCGGCCCTACAGGCCCCGCGCCGGCATGCTCCGAGACTACGCTTACCACATGGCCTCCTCCAGCATCGACAGCAGCGTTCACAGCTCCCACCTGGACAGCCCGCGCAGCACGCACGAGGGCCGGACCTGCCACTCCCCGTTCCAGGGCCCCGCCTGTCACCACGGCGAGCTCGACGAACACGTGTGCCGCCACCACGCTACCTGCGGCTCCAAAGCCGGCATGTGCCCGCAGGAGAGCGTCGTGCCGTACGGCTGCGCAGACACTGCCGATGAGGACACGCCCATCCACTTGGAAATGGACCCATGCGGCCTTTCCCTCCCCCAAAATTCCACCAATCAGAACAGGACTCTCAGCAGCACCTTGCAGGAGGACTTCCTGTACGGGTCGGACAGCACAGGTAACATACGGACTGGACCCTGGAAAAACGAGACCACTGTGTAGCCCCTGGACCGTTTAAACGGGCACTCCCCGAACCCCGCGCACACTTTAATTAACACCATTTCCTGTCCCTGTACTATACTTATCCAAACCCATGGCCACCCAGCAACCCCCTCTGTCCTCAAACCACCCCCTCCCTTACACACACCTTTGGGTAAATACAGCCTTTACAGGATTAATTTTAATCCCTTTGTTGCGTGCAAAATATTTTTATTGTATGAAAATTGCATATTGTTTCTCTTCTTTCAATATTTGCCCATTGATGGAATCTTTTCGAGGTTTCCGTTTATAATTGCTCCAAAAAGTATAATGGATAAGTGCGGTACATCAAGAGATTTCTTTTGTTCTATCTATTTTTCTAACTGGATGAATTGAGATCTCCTAAATGAGTGTGTGCTTGAATGTGGGTGTATTTGCGTTACTCCAGACTGAGATATTTTGACTGCCCTCTGGAGAGCATGAATCAAAGTAATTTAAGAAATGTGATTAAATTCAAGCTTGTGCAGTGGCAACCAAATGATGTGCAAAAGCGTCACTGCGGTGTTTCTTTGCAGAAATCCCTTTCGCTCCTGTTACTCTCTCGCACAGAATCCTAAATCCACACTGCTATCGTAGCATGCTTACACACCCCTGGACATCAGCACTGCTCCAAACTCGGAAACCCCCAGAAGTACAAACTGATTCAGGAACAAATCAATCCTCCCTTAGAAATCCACACTGCTTCATTTGGACACTCATTCCTCCACATAAATATGCAGTTTAGGGAAACATGCTTAAACACCCTCGCAGCTCCATACTGTTTCAGTAAACCGCATGTGCTTCTGCATAAATCCGCACTGCTTCAGTTACACACTCATGCAGCCTCTAAAACCTTCACTGCTTCATTTACACACTCATGCAGTCTCAAAACCCCTCACTGCTTCAGTTACACACTCATGCAGCCTCAAAACCCCTCACTGCTTCAGTTACACACTCATGCAGCCTCAAAACCCCTTACTGATCCAGTTACACACTCATGCAGCCTCAAAACCCCTCACTGTTTCATTTATACTCTCATGCAGCCTCAAAACCCCTCACTGTTTCATTTATACATTCATGCAGCCTCTAAAACTTTCACTGCTTCATTTATACTCTCATGCAGCCTCAAAACCCGTCACTGCTTCATTTATACATTCATGCAGCCTCAAAACCCCTCACTGCTTCATTTGCACACTCATGCAGCCAGAAAAGCTCTCACCGTTTCATTTTCCCACTCAAGCTTTCACTGCTTCATTTACGCACACATGCAGCCTCAGAAACCCTCACTGATTCAGCTATAGACTCACGTGTCCTCAGCTATCGATCCACACTAACTCAGGTATACATCCACTCCGACCCCTGACCTTGCACTGTCCTGATATTCACAGCCCTGCTGATTTGCAATTAAAGTGGATGGATTAAAGGTCCAGCAGCAATCCATAAAAGGTTTTTATATTTTATAACCAAACACGTGACAGCAGTCCCCTGTGCCTGTGTAAGATCCTTGTGGTGGGCGGTTCTGAGTCACAGCCACACAGAGTACAGCTCAAACCTTTAACTGCACTCAGAATGAACTGACTGGATTTTCAGTTTCTGACATTGCAGTATTGATGGATTCAAACGGATATTTTGGTTGTTATTATATTACATGTGATGATATGGGTGTATAAATTCATTCTTCTCGGAATAAGAGGTGCATAGTGTGGTGTGTGTGCGCGCGCGTATGGTCCGCTGCATGACAATTAACAGTAAGGGCTGCTTTTATATTTCAGCGGAGTACACGTCAAAATGCGTTTGAATAAGCGTGGTGTGACGTACGACTTGTGCAGAGGTTGCAGACCACGTCCTTGTTGATGCGGCATAAATCCTCAAAAATTTGTAAAATTGTCTAGTTAGCAAACTGCCTGCATACTCTGCCCTGATAATGGTTGGTGACATGAGTGGTGATGTCACTTGAGATAATGCTAGCTCGCAAAGCAAATTTTCGACAACAGATGGAGCGGTTTTATCCACGGCCAGCTGAAGATGATTGATGATCTAAGCAATCTTAACTAGAAAGATGCACTGTCAAATCCAAGAAAAATTGCTTCAACAATTTTTTCAACAAACTCGGCGATGCCACTCGCTCCATACATGTCCACATGAGCTCTCCCGCCAAAACAATAGGCCCTTCTTCATGTAAAGTGACATTCAAGAGCGTAGCAATCATTCAATTCAGTTCCCCTCAATATACCCACATATTCGCACAAATTTTTACTAGTTTCAGTGGAAACCTGACTGGGTGACGATGGTATTTAGGTTTACAAGATTGAGCTTGTCGTGTTAAAGGGGCATGCGCAGTGCGGTCACTAAAGCTTTGCATGGGCCATGAGAAGCCAAGTGATCCTAGTGAATCCCAGCCATTTTCCTTGCCATCCAGGCAAACTTCACTAGCAGTTACAAAGCTTGGCTGCTTTTGACTTCTTTTCATAGAAATTTTCCTCAGTTAAGCAGGCCCGACTTCAAAGTATGGAATCGGCGAAGCCGAATGTCGGAAGGCCCGTCATCGGCCAAGGAAACGCATAAATGCTTATGGATGGGCAAAGTGATGTTCGCCACTTGGCAATACCTAAAAAATATCTGCCTTAATTCCAATGACTCGGCGTTTGCGTGCCATATGCGAAAGCTTTTGTGATCGAACTGTCCAGCTGATGGCACAATCCATTTACCAAAGCCTCGCCCAAAGTTCCACCACCTAGCTAAATTTTAGTGCCGCCATGGTTCAAAAGGGCGTATTCTGTTTGAATGTTTCAACGAGCGACCAATCAGAGGAATGTCATTTACTGTATTTCAGTTTATTAGGTTGGATGAGTTGAGGTTTCTCTTTGTTGTACACAGAGTCCCACTAAGAAAAAGAAACAGCAACTGTCATGAAACCAATGTTCCTGCATGTGAAGAAATGTAAACAAACTGCTATCATCACTTAAATGTCTCTGTTGTTAATTTCTTTTGCACACAATCAAGTCTGATGAACTTGATGAACAGTAATGTTAAAAAGGCTAACGCGCACAATGGGAAATGTACATCTTACAAGTGTGCTGCATGGGGGTTGCAGTCCTGCACATGGACTTTAATAAGAGGGACTGATGCTCAAATTGGAAAAAAGGCACCACCCACTCGATCCCTTCACAGCATCTCCACCTGCAAAACCAGCTGTAATTATCATTTGACATGGCAAGGGAAATTATGCTGGCATTAGGCAGGGTCATTACAAGGTGCTGTGTGTAAAACAGCTTCCATAACCACTGTGCGCTTGAATATGTAATTTCTATTACACATACTGGCAATTACCTGCTGCCAACTGGAAGACCGACCATTTCTCAGAACAGCAAGTTGAGTGCACTAAATGAAAAGGTTGTTAAGTATGCAACATAAATGGATTTTGCATAAAAATTCCAAGATTGAGCCCATATTTCAGTGTCTTTGGCCAGGGCATTCAGTAAAACTCTACACATGGATGCTTGCTGGCTAATAGTGTGTTACTATGCAACAGTGACATTGTGCTTGCTGTATAGTTACAATTTATTTGACAATAACCTTTTATTTGGCCATTAGCTCAACTGACGGTCGAGCACATACCTGAAGGCACCATTATTTGTGCACTAGGCCACCCAGTGATATGATACATATAATAATAATTTTAAAAGAAAACACCCATAATTAAATGTCTTCATGGAACAAAATCAGCTGTTTACACACTTTGTTATGTTAACTAGAGTATGTTTTATTTAAAAAAACAAAAATAACATTTTTCATTGCTGAAAGATATGCAGGATCATTTTTAAAACCTTTGGAAGTTTCCTTGCGGGAAAGTGAGTGTAGGCCAATGTTAACTTTTACAAAATTACTTTTTCTGCATTATTTCAAGTGGGCAAATGTTAGAAAGACATCATATTAAGCCCAATAACGTCAATGTATTGAACATTTTAACATGTCTATTAATTTCATTCAGTTAAATCAATTATAATGCGGCAAATGTGAAGACAAAATGACCGTAGTGCTCATAGTACGTTTGTTATGGGATATAGCCTATAACTTTGCCTACAGAAAAATGCATGAGACTACCGAAAAAAAGAAATAGAAGATAATGATGACCCCTTTCTGTATTAGCTTCAGGGAGTTGCCGGTATAGGCCTACAGTTATAAATATGTTTTTGATTTTGCTGTTTAACTAGCAAAACTGAACTGCAAGTGCTCAAACTCTGCAGTGTACAAACTAGATGTGCAACCTGATTTTATTATTAAGCAGACGCTAATGTTCATCTTCCTATTGCTACAAATTAAAGGAGGAGACAGCACCTCGGCAAAGTATATTTCAGTGGAAAGCAGAATTCTTGAAGTGTCTAAAACGCTGAGTTTTATGAATTTTGATTTGGTAATGATCCAGTGCGACGCATTTTTAGACCAGCGAGTCTTCAAATCGGCGTCAATATCAGGGGACAGACATTTTTACTAGGGGAATCTAAGGCTGCGTTCAGAGTGCACACTTGTCCACTTGCTCACGCACTCTCTTTATATTGTTTTCAATGTAGAACATCCACTACATAGTGCCCTATATAGTGGGTGAGTGTACATTAAACGCCAGTGCCGCGGTGCTTGTGCGTCAGTTATTCTCATTCGTGACGTCAATTGTTCTCTTTCCTTTCATCCCGGCCATGGAGCTGCTCAGAGAGCCTTCAGTAAGCTCTCCCTTTACGGCTTGGCTGCCCGCAAGCTGTTTTCATTTAAGCTGGCCTGATTAACAATCAAACAATTTATCGACTGAGCAGCCAAGACCAATACATGACCTATAATTAGAAATGGTAATGAAAGGTGAATTCCCATTGCCTACATTTATATAATTGATATGGCATTGTAAATCCAAAACTTTCACTGACTTTGCAGCATTTATTTTCGCCGTCCTTAGGATTGTCACACAGCTGTGCAACTTGCCTTTCAGCGCCCTTTAGTCGTGACAACATTCAGAATAAAGAACGGATTCTCGCAGCCTCGCAAACTAATTTACGCAAATCTGTGCTGCTGAACGAGCAATAACAAGCACTGAAATTATAAAGACATATTGGTATTTTACGTCGTCATTTATGGGCAGAAGAATACACCTCATAATTTTGTGGTGCAATGCATAACAATGCTATCAAAAGTAAATTAGACTGTTGTCGGTTTTTACCAATTAGTCTGAGCAACTGAGGCTAATTGGGAGATGTAAACTGCGAGAGGTTTAGGTTATTAAGCATTTTTTAAAGGTGAGGTTTCCAAAGATCAAATTCAAAATCAGAAGATTCCCCAGTAAAAATGTCTTCCCCCTGGTATTGAAGCCAATTTGAAGACTCGCTGGTTTCAAAATGCATCGCACTGGATTATTATCAAATTAAAATTAAAATCTTCAAGAATTCTACTTTCCTCTGGACTATACTTTGCCGAAGTGCGGTCTCCTCCTTTAACATGGTGAGTCAACTCCTGTAGTAGTATCAGATGCTTTTCCATGTTCAGCAACACCATTTATCCACTGACAAAATATGCATGGCAACTTGTAATTTAAGTTTCATCCGCTAACTGCAACAACATCACTGACCCTTGTTAAGTCCAGATAGATGTCTGTGGACACAAAAGTGTTTTTTACTGGAAAACCTTACCTAGCTCAGAATAGCTATCAATATGGACAGTCGCTAGTATTGGGCTGCAAACTTTGCTAACTCCCGTTTACGCCTAGCCCGTTTTAGAGCCGGTGCAGCCGTTTTGCGAAACGCCTCTAAACAGGTCGCTTGCCTGGCTTCGATCAGCTTTGTGCATCTCATGGCGCGCGTCAGCAAGGTGAATTCTATGAAAAAACTCATTCAATAACTGCACTGCACATTAAAACAACCTGTGCCACACATGAAAATTTAATTAATGAAAACTGGGAACATTTCAAAAATCAATTAAGAAAACAGTATTTTTTTTTTTTTAATCAGGTCATGTCCAGATTGCAAAAGTACACATACTTCTTTATCACATAACTGTAGTACTTTTCTCCTAGCCCAGCTCATGACATACAGTATTTTTGATATTACCCTAGGTACCTATCACTTTTGTGAAAATTTCATTGGCTGAGAGCATGGGAAAAAAAATTGCTCCATGTTCCTTCACGTTGTAATTATTTAGCCTAACTGAATACTAAGTGTAACACTGGGTAAATTGGTAAGGCTCAGCGCTGTAGCAAGCTAGGTAAGTGCCACTCAAATGATTAAGTTCATGTTACCTAGTTAGCTAGCTAGCGTGTACGCAGCACTTTTTCATAACGATTGTGTAACATTAGTTTTTTAGCTAGCTACTCAGCTAACTGAATTTACAAACCATTGCTAGTTCAGCCGTGAATGTCTGTGACTCAGTAACTGGCGCTGTTAGCAGAGCATTGGAGTTAGCTCTATGCTAACACTTAAATGGCGCTACTGGAAATTACATCTTTTTTTCCATTAAATTATGCAATTCAGTTATGTGATAAACAGAATCTTATACTCTTGGTCGTGTCAAAAGAAAAGTTATGAAACTCGTTGAGTAAATTTTGTGTTTTTTGCTTGCTAAAGCTCGCAACAAATGCAAAATTTACTCAACTTGTTTCATAACTTTCATATGATATGCCCACTCATGTAAGATCCTCTATTTCTTTACCAGCTCTTTAATTTATTTGGTGCATGATGTGTGAAACCTTATCAAACAGCTAACATCAAGTTAAATCATTTTTACAAATTAACGCTGATTAGCAGGTGATTGACTCCTTTCCCTTTGCCAATAGTAGATTTTGCCTTTCTGCTTTTTTCTATTTTGGTGAGTCATGTTCAACGTCACAAACACGCCACAAATTAGAGTTCGTAAACAGCAGAAAGCGGCATGGAGTCCAGTTTCAATAAAAGCGGTAGTCGTTAAACATGTGGCCGGCACGGTGGCACAATGGGTAGCACTGCAACCGCACAGCAAGAAAGTTGTGGTTTTGAATCAGGCCTGGGGCCTTTCTGCGTGAAGTTTGCACATTCTCCCCATGTTCACGAGGGTTCCCTCCAGGTACTCCGGTTTCCACTCACAGTCCAAATACATGTTTGTCAGGCTAATTGCAGACTCTAAATTTCCCACTGGTATGAATGAATTGTATGTTGGCATGAGGAAGGTGAAAGTGTTGTTAAAATATAAAGAATCAATCAATGTTCAACATGCCCTTGTTGCCTTCTCCTGGGCACTTACCCTTGGGTGGCTCCCTGCTGTCATCGTACTGTAAGTGTCATTCTATTTGCGCAAAAAATCTGAGGTGAACCTGGTGAGATCGACTCTCAAAGGGCTGAGGGAGTGAAGTTGGTGAAAATTGTAGATTTTTATGCATTTAGTCAGATTATTGCCATCCTTAGAATATCACATTCAGTACTCAGCCAATAGAGAATCACTTTGCCATAATCACGTCTCAGTCATATTCATATTGGTTTCATAGTGGTTTTGATTATTCAGCGGATATATTGTTTGATTGTTAATCAGACAGATAAAAATGGGAGTAATTAAGCGTGATACTGATCTCAAATAGAAATGTCTAAATCAAAAACTGATGCAACTAATTAAGCTACCAAGTGCCAACATATTGCAATTAGCAGAGGATGCCTTTGCCTCCTTGAAATGTGTCTGCAGGTATTTCTGATCATTTGTCAAAAGCAGTGTAGCACTACGTCTTCAGCTGGCAGTCAATCCATGATAGTTTAGACTGAAATTATGCAAGGGCAAGTGTGTACCACTTCAAACATCCTCCCCCGCCCACTTTCTCTCTGCTCTCCAAGTGGCCTCCATGTGACGTACGCTGTTACGTAAAGTTATGGTGGTTACCTTTTTATTTCTTTTACTTCAGTCTCTTTTTCAAACTCAGACTCAATCATCGTTTCCTCTTGTATGACACAAAGAACAAAATCACCGTCGCATGTTGTTCCAAAGAACAATGAATAATCGCGCTGATGGTCTAAGGATATGAGCTACCTATTGAGATGTGTAACTTAGCCATTCTGGACGTAAGCAAACCCGCTATCTTGGGCTCAATTTCAACACCCATGTCACAAATATCTTTAATTATCTTAAGGTATTTTTTAATTATGCCTTTTCACCCAAAAGCACATAAATATTTGCATGTACACACAGGTTTTGTTGCAGAATAAAGAAATTTGATGATAATGGTGTGCAGCGTGTGCTATCTTTTGACAAATATAGCTAGCTTGTTATATCGAGTGAATGTAATAATGAGCAAGCAGATCTCAAAATTACTAGTGTAGTGTGATTGATATAGCAATATTAAAGCAGAAAGAAAGATCATTTCCATCAATTTGCACTATGGTAGCAGTTTTCGGCAAGGCAGTACAAATAGTCAGAAAGCCGGAAAAGTGGCAAAAATGAGTAAGTCCACCCAGTTGTCACGTTTCCATCAGTGCTGATCGGAGCTAGGACCGATACATACTCGAGACTATTGCAGAGTAATTTGAACCAGGAATGAATGCCAGTTTTGCTCTTTCCCACTGAAGACAAAAGCCTCTCCAGCAACATGTCCTGTTTTTATGTTGCGAAAAAACTGTGTTATTTTTCTAAATCAGCAGTCAAGCTAATGGTACCCTTAAAAAAAAAACTGACGTTTATGGTAGATAAATGTTTGGTCAGTTTACAGATTAATGAAAAATGGAGAGCTCACTCCCTGGCAATTTTGAAACCATCTAAAAAATAGGGTAAACTAATGCTATTCCTGTCGTGGATTATTGATGGTGCAGTTCATTATGGAAAGCATAAATTGTGGGGAGAAATGGCAATTGATCTGAAACATTTTCACTGCTTACTCATAATGGGGGACTGGTGCCAGTGGTAATCACGTATAGATTAGTCAGAATCAATTCCGACAAAATTCATCCCATGATTTATGGAAAGCTTAAAAATATTCTAGACTAAAAGCCTGAAAGTCTTGGAAAGAATAGGATGTACCTTCTATTCTTGCAAAGCATAATGTTAAAAGGTTATTAACCAGCAAGGACACACTGACACATTGTGACAAATTGCGCCCACGATGGGGTAGGTTGTCACGTCATTTGAAGTAGGTACACCTTGTATTTTTCCAATTGAATTATTGCATGAAAACACAGAAATTTTATGACGCTCATAGTTATTTTTAATTTAAAAATTTTTGGCCTAGAAACCCCGCGGCAAGTTTGAAGTGTGTTAAGTGTTAGTCACTAAGCTACTCAGGTAATCCATGGGGAGAAAAGTATAACCACACAGAAATGGGTGCACAATTGATACAAAAATCACCTTTTGACTGTAGAATGCACTGTGACAAACAGTCCTGGTGGTTAACCAGCCTTGGGCTTCTCAGTCAAAGGTAGTGCAATTAAAAGCAGCAGCTGACACAGTGATCAGTCACTGATAGAACGTAGTGCTTTCCACCTGATTTCTGACAATGAGGCCAGTGCATAATGCCACACAAGTATAAATTTTCATGCATTATTAAATAAACACAGCACTCGTGGACGAATGTCGTAAATTGCATAAAACCCAGACTATGCAGAGGCATGGAACTGCCCCAAGCTTGAAGTGTCCCGATGGCTTATTTTGCAGTAGGCGCATTTCTGTGCCGAAATGAGAACAGAGGACAGTGCAACTACCTTCCACAATATGGACTAACATGTTACACCTGAGCCCCACTCACCCCCACCCACAAACCACAACCATAATCACAAATTTTACACACCCCCTGCTATGAGCATTATCACCTCTTCACGATCCTGCTGCAGTATCTCTGCACCATGTCTGTGATAGGCGTACTCGATGTAGTAACCCACCCAGCCCAAATTGCTCGATCCTGTCTTGTTTTCTTCTGTTCCCCCCCCCCCTTCTGGTTTGTAATCATAAATTTTTTAGCTTTCTCTTCAGAGATTCTGGCTGTTTTAATGCAAGATTGTGCAGCTTTTATGATGTGTGCGTGACTTTTACGCAGTCTTTGAGCACGTTTGTTGAAGAATAGTGTAACAGTAATGTGAGAGCCATGCACGGGTGTGATATTTGGTTACCTGGTTGACAAACAAGGAATTTGCAAAAATGCAGACTGTGCAAGGGAGGTGGGCTCATGGGCTAGTATTGTATGTTTTAGTGGGCTCTGTGCAATCATGTGGAAGCTAGGTAACCAAGCGAGACTCGTGACTGTGCAGGAGTCTTGTAACTGTGCAAGAGTGGTGTGACTGTTTATCTTGCTTGGCTGTATGACGGACATAATCAGTTGTGCAGTTCTAGCTGGAGTAAACAGCCAATCTTCAACTGCTGTTGTAACTACTGACACTTCTGTCAGTACTACATAGTGGTGCTGTAACTGAACCCAAAGCCACTTTTCACCTTTTTTACATTACCACTGTTTCCAATAAATGTGTTTTACCACCACAAATCTAGTAAATTTGGGTCTCTGTGTCAGCAAATTGTGATATTGTTTTGACACGTTGAATTGATAGAGAATGCCGGGAAGTGTCTATGTGTGTCTGGATAGTGTGTGTGTGTGTGTGTGAAGTGCGGGTCCACACGTGTTTGCTTGTTTGTGTGCGTGCATGCTCGCGCACTGATGTATGCTGACATGAATAAGATAAATTTGAGTGAACATGCGCCGTGAGATTTTTTGTGTGTGGGCATGTGTCTGCGCACACATCTGTGGACATATAAAAAAGACAGGGGAGAATGTGCGCTTGTCAGTTGCGCCTGTGTGCGCTGACATAGTGAATAAATAAAAAGTTTGTGTGTGTGTGTGTGTGTGTGTGTGTGTGTGCGCTGCCATGGGGAAAGTAGGGCAGCGGAGATCAGTCAGCTGGTGGGCCATGAAAACGTCAGTGCGCATCTTCATCTGCCTGCCTTTTTCTTTGCCTCTGTGCAGTAATCCAGTTATCTGCCTGCTATTACAGCTGAGTTCATATTAATATAAACATACCATAAATTTAAGGGGACAAGATCTATTACCCAGGAGTATAAGAGAGGATTGGGCATGATTGTGTGGTTTTGTCAGTTCATGTGTGGGTAACTGGGTCATGTTTACAGTGAACGGCAAAGATGATTCAACCATGATGTGAACTGGACGAAAAGGCTATAATTTTTTAATATTGTGCACGTAATTGCGAAGGTTGTGCCTATTTACACATACTTATGGTTAATGCGGCATAACTGAACTACAGCCATAGCTGTAACAATAAATTGCGCACCAGCGTTGTTTAAAAAGCTGACATTTGGTTCGTTGCGTGTAATTGCAGAACTGCGCGGTAATGCCACCTAGTGGTCGTGCTGGTCATCATCTCTCAAAAATCAGGCAAAGGGCTAACATGATTGATGATGTCACCTAAAACAGAAGTTACCGAACCTCTCCTCGAGTACCCCAGCCAGATCTTCGTAATTGATGGGTTCCACCTCAAACACACCTGATGGAAATAATCAAGAGCTTGATTATTGGTTTCAGGTGGGCTTGAAGTGGAACACTGGCTGTCTCCAAAACAGCCTACTTACTTTCATAAATTGCCTCCTCTATTATACCCAATGTCACTGTGATTGAACCCCAATCTGCAGCTCTGCCTAAAAGAGTATGGTTAATCTCCTGAAGTTTTCTCAAATGCAATAGCCAGACCATTTAAAAATGTGAAAGACCTCAGGAATGTGAAGTAAAATACATTTAGAGAAACCTTGCATGCTGAATTCTGTTCATCTGGCATACTCAACTGCTTGTATTATATAATTTCTATGAAAGAGAATGGGAAAAAAAATGCTGGCGTCAAGAGCGGATTGATAGTTGCAAAATAAATGCAAAAGTTTCACATCAGAAATCACCCTCATCAGCTTGCAGTTAGAACTCACACCGCATTCGCAGCTTACAATTTGTTCGCACAAAAAAAAAATCTGCCATATTTGCTGCTGATATCTGTTAGTCTGAAACTCACACCACATTCACAGCTTCATCAGAGGTGTTACTCTGCAGTGGGTGTAGTAGCAGATGTAAACAGCAGATAAATACGGCTGTCTTGCGTCTTTGCGTGAGCATATAGTGCTGTGAAAGAGTATTTGACCCCTTCCCGATTTGTTTTACATTTGCTTATTTGTCATATTTAAATGTTTTAGATCATACAGCTAATTTAAATATAAGATGACGACAACGTGAGTAAACACAAAACGATCCTTTCTTTTCTTTAATGTAAAGAATTATTCAAAACCTATATCACCCAAGTGAAAAAAATAATTCCCCCCTCCCCATTTACTAATTGTTGGTTGTGCTGTCCTTAGCAGCAGAAACTGCAATCAAACGCTTGCGATGACTTACGAAGAGTCTACATCGCTGAGGAGGAATTTTTGCACATTCATATCTGCAGAATTGTTTTAATTGATCCATACTGTAGGATTTTCGAGCATGAATTGCCTGTTTAGGCTCATTCCACTGCATCTCAATCAGATTCATATTAGGAATTAGACTAGCCTCTCTAAAATTTCCATTTTGTTTCTTTTGAGCCATTCAGAGGTGGAGTTGCTTGTGCACTGGATCATTGTCCTGCTGCATAACCCAACTTTGCTTGAGCTTTTGATCACAAACTGATGGCAGGACATTCTCCTAAAGGATTTTCTGGTAGAGAGCAGAATTCATGGTTCCATCAATTATGGCAAGTTGCCCAGGTCCTGCAGCTGCAAAGCAGTCAAAAACCATCACACTACCACTACAGTGTTTGACTGTTTGTATGATGTTCCTATTGTGGAATGCTGTGGTCGTTGATGTACTCTTGAAGGAATTTAAATAGGCTAGCCATGCCAGGGAAGGTTCACTCTTCTTCCAAGTTTTCTCCATTTGTAGAAAATGACTCTCACCATGGTTTGCTGGAGTCCCAGACAGGGGCGGCGTTAGGCCTGAAAATTTGGGGGCTAATATCCATACCTTTATTGACAACAATTAGTCCTGGCTAAAAGTGAGACATTTTACCATTTCATGAAAAACATTAGCTCATTTTGAATTTGATGGCAGCAACACATCTCAAAAAAGTTGGGACAGGGCTGTGTTTACCATTGTGTAACATCCTCTCTTCTTTTAACAACAGTCTGTAAACGTCTGGAAAATGAGGAGGCAGTTGCTGGAGTTTTGGGGAGGAATGTTGTCCCTCTTCTCAGATGTAGGATTCTAGCTGCTCAACAGTCCTGGGTCTTCTTTGCTGGATTTTCCATTTTATGATGCGCCAAATGTTTCCTATTGGTTAATGGTCTGGACTGCAGGCAGGCCATTTCAGCACATGGACTCTTCTACTGTGAAGTAATGCTGTTGTGATGGATGCAGCATGTGGTTTAGCATTGTCTTGCTGAAATATGCAAGACCTTCCCTAAAAGAGATGATGTCTGGATGGGACAATATGCTATTGTAAAACCTCTATATACTATTCAGCATTGATAGTGCCTTTCCAGATCTGTAAGCTGGTCACGCCATGACACTAATGCAACCCCAGACCATCAGAGATGCAGGCTTTTGAACTGTGCACTGATAACAAGCTGGATGGTCCCTCTCCTCTTTAGACCGCACAACACGGCGTCTGTGATTTCCAAAAAGAATTTCAAATTTTGATTCATCTGACCACAGAACAGTTTTCCATTCTGCCTCAGTTAATTTTCAATGAACTTTGGCCCAGAGAAGACGGCGGCGTTTATGGATCTTGTTCACATATGGCTTCTTATTTGCATGATACAGCTTTAGCTTGCATTTGTAGATTGCAGGGCATACTGTGCTCACAGACGATGATTTCTGGAAGTGTTCCTGACCCCAGGCAGTGAATTCCAGTGCAGAATATGCCAGTTTTTAAATGCAGTGCCGGCTGAGGGCCCGAAGATCACGAGCATCCAATATTGACCTTCGGCTTTGTCCCTAATGCACAGAGATTTCTCCAGATTTTCTGAATCTTTTGATATTATGTACTCTAGATGCTAGGGCATTCAAAATCTTCGCAATTTTACATTGAGGAACATTTTTCTGAAATTGTTCCACAATTTTTAGACGCAGCTTTTCACAGATTGGTGAACATCTGGCCATCTTTACTTCTGAGAGACTCTGCATCTCTAAAATGCTCTTTTTATACCTAGTCATGTTACTGACTTGTTGCCAATTAACCTAATTAGTTGCAAAATGCTTTCTCCAGCTGTTTTTCATTAGTACCACTTACTTTTCCAGCCTTTTGTTGCCCTTGTCCCAGCTTTTTTGCAGACGTGTTGCTGCCATCAAATTCAAAATGAGCTAATATTTCTCATGAAATGGTAAAATGTCTCACTTTTAACATCTGATATGTTGTCTATGCTCTATTGTGAATAAAATGTGGGTTTATGAGATTTGCAAATCATTGTATTCTGTTTTTATTCACGTTTTACATAACGTCCCAACTTCAGTGGAATTGGGGTTTATATACTTAGCACCATTAAAAACGCACAGGTGAGGTATGTACTGTATTTGCGGCAAATTGAAGAATCGATTGATTTTTATTGCTCTCCAATGAGGCATGAGAGGAAATAAAGAAAAGCGCATGGTATTGTAATCCTGACGCGCACCACGTGCACGCGCCAAGCACTTCAGTAATAACAAACATTGAGCTGTTTGTGATGTGTACAGTGAAACTTGACTCGTTCTTTTTGGTGTGGTCAATAGCCTACATAAAGCCAACAAAAAAAACGAAAAATGCTACTGCATCAAGAAAATGCAACGGCTTGTGACACAGGGGAGAGAAAAGGAGCCTTTGGCATGTTACGGGCAGGTCTCAGCCGCCCAGAGGTGGTGCGTCATTTGCACTGTCACTGTTCAACAATTAGTTGCTGTCTATCCGAGAATGGAACACAGGCACCGTCACTGATCGACCCCACTTAGGGTAGCCACGAGTGACGATGGCAGCTCAAGAGCGCCACATCTGGTTACAGCCTGTACGTGACAGATTCCCGGACAGCAACCAAAACTGATCATGAGATGAGGGGTCCGAGACGATTGAGGGTGAGCGCAAGTATCGTTTGACACTGTCTATTTGAGCAACACATGCGCGCACACGGGCCCTACGGAAAACCCAGTTTTTGCCCATCAACAGGAGTAGGAACTCTTCACTTCTGACTGTGGGTACCTGCCTCTGTGTCATTTTTTGGCACTTTATTTCCCTGTTTCTGTCTGAGAATGGAAAACAGGGACTGTCGCTGACTGATTGTAGGGGCCGTGTGCATGCATGTTTTGCTCACGTAGACGGCGTCAAACGGTACTTGCGCTCACCCTCAATCGTCTCGGACCCCTCATCTCTTGATCAGTTTTGGTTGCTGTCCGGAATCTGTCACGTACAGGCTGTAACCAGATGTGGCGCTCTTGAGCTGCCATCGTCATTCGTGGCTGCCCTAAGCGGGCTCGGTCAGTGACAGTGCCTGTGTTCCATTCTCGGATAGACAGCCGATTAATTGTTGAACGGTAACAGTGCAAATGACGCACCACCTCTCGGCGGCTGAGATCTGCCCGTAACATGCCAAAGGCTCTTTTTCTCTCTCCTGTGTCACAAGCCGTTCCATTTTCTTGATGCAGTAGCATTTTTTTTTTTTTTTGTTGGCTTTATGTAGGCTATTGACCACACCAAAAAGAACAAGTCAAGTGTCACGGTACACGTCACAAACAGCTCAATGTTTGTTATTACTGAAGTGCTTGGCGCGTGCACGTGGTGCGCGTCAGGATTACAATACCACGCGCTTTTCTTTATTTCCTCTCGTGCCTCACAGGAAAAGCAATAAAATCAATTGATTCGTCAATTTGCCACAAATACAGTACATAACTCACCCGTGCGTTTTTAATGGAGCTAAGTATATATAGGTTGCAAGTTTCCTGGCATTGGCATTACTTGATGACCTCCGTAGGAGTAAAACCGAGGTTTACGAAGTAAAATTCCACCACAGTATTTTCTTCTAACCCTCTGCATTTTCTCATTATTGGGACTCTTCATTCAGACAGTAGATCTGTTCAGTTAAATAAGCAGGCCAACCTCACAGTTTGAAAAAAAGAAATTTGCTGTATTTGCTGCATCCCTGCACACTTTTTCAGTGTCCTGGGGCCTATTGCACAAAAGTCCTGGATCCTGGATCAACGCCAAAACAAGGATTGCCATATCCCGAACAACGCGTTGCTGGCTTAATTGATTGCACAAAGCCAACAGCGGGTGGAGGAGGATAGGCTAAGTGAAGCCTGGTGCCGCTGATCCTGCTGAGTGCGCGCACAAGGCTACCTCAAATAGACCCCAAGATCGATCACAGAATCACTGATCATCACCATGGACACTAAGTAGCTGCAGCAAACGCATGCGCCAGCAACACTCAAAGACTATGTTCAGATAAAGGGACGATGGGATCGCTGAAATGCCTCTGCTTGCTATTCCTTTAGTTTCTGTCTGAATGGTGCGAGACGTTTGAGCAGAGTATTAAAGTGAGCTAAACTCAAGTGAGGGTAAACTCTGGAAGTGTTTCAGCGCCGTCAAAAAGGAGTAGCTGATGCACTTGGGTGTTACCGTGAACAAGATAAGTCGTCGCTGTCAGACAGATCTAATATCGAGCGTGGCCACCATTGGTCAAACTTTTGTGTGACATGCGCATGACAGCTGTGAAGGCAGAGCTGAGTCTGAGTGAACTATAGAAGCATAAAATTGGTCTGTATCTGTCTCACAATTTTGCTACAAGCCCTTTTTTGTCCCACACAAACTGAATGGATGGTCCGATCTAGAAGATGTTTTCAGATTAGTTGAGTTTACTTTCTGCTTTTAATCACCTCAGATGGAGGCATACTCAAATTAAAAAGTAGAATGTTAGCGTCAGAAAATTACGTCAAGGAGCCTCCTGAAAATGTTTGATTCCAGTGCGACATTGCACTCGTGTCCAGCACTAACGCAACGACTCTACCTTACCCGTCGCAGTCTGAATGAAGGCAGAGAAAAGTAGCAGCAGTGCTGTATGTAGGGGTTACCGCAGCGATTTAAGACCGCGCTGAAACACGGTAACCTACTTCATACAGCACTGCTCATTTTCTACTCTGATGGAAGTCTCAACTTGGGGAATAAGGACAAATCTGACAATGACGGATTCTAAATATGGTTAAAATGTGACATGGAAGGGGGACTGATTGAACTGTGATGGTCACTGTCACATGGATACTTGAATATAATGATCGAATATTGGCTATTTTACTGACATCAATGGTCACAAGTTTCTAAGATAATTACTCTGGGCCTACTATAATTGAGATAGCAATGTGTAGTGGACAATTTAGAATGACTGTTAAGGACATTGATTTTCAGTTTGGATGACTGCTGAATGAGGTGAAATTGGCTGGAGACAGGATCTTAGCTAGTTTGTAAGCTAGCTCCGGAGCTGGCTAGCTCCACAGACTTTGTTTCTATAGTAACTAGTACCATGGCTTAGCTCACACGCTCTGTGCAACCGAAATGGGGCTTGAGATCAGGCTAATCCCGTGCCGATCCTGGGCTAATCCCTTATCCCGCCTTCATGCAATAGGCCCCTGCTCAGGAATGGGGAAAAAAAAAAAAAAAAAATAACATTAAACATAACATTGCCATGGCACTGCTTGCTGTTTGAGGGAAAGAGAGAAAAAACAAGTGTTTATTCTCTGGAGTGCAAGGCCATATTGCAAGAAGCAGCATAAATGATTCAGCTGGTTACTGCACAGAGTGAAACCCAGACCACTCTCAAATCCAGTGATCTCAGTCATCCTGCCACCTGAGTTAATCCTCTGGTAGGTTTGTGAGACAGGAACAGGTGTAAATAGCAGGTGAAACGGGAGTGATTTTCAGCAGTTATTTGATACAGGTGAGAGCAAAACTAATCGCCAGATGATTTTCAATAATAATAATAATAATAATAATAATAATACATTAATTATTAAGTAAAATGCAACACAAAGTCCTTCAACCGCTTGAACTTTAATGTTTCACTTAAGTTTTCTGTTCGTTAGCTTCATAGTTGGAAAAAGCATTTTTTTCATATTGCTGGACAATGTCACATACATATTCTGTATCTGCTGGTTGCAGCGCTTCACTTAAGCTGCATCGCACTGATATGGAGACAAATACTCACACCCAGGACACCATGGGGCTCTAATTTCTTGGCGCAGCGCAGGGTGGCGCAGCCCACGCGGTGGTAATTTCGTCCAGTGCAGCCCGCGCAGTGTTAATTTCGTCCGGTGCAACACCGTGCGGAGCCACTTTGGCAATTTGGTAGACGGACGTGCGCCGAGATGGGTGTGGCAGCGTAGTAGGGGGAGGTGTCACATATTCATCAAGACGCAGTGACAATTTCGTAGCAAAAGTCTCCGCTGAAATTGCGCAGAAATTGCGCAGCTCCAACATGGTTTACTTTCTGTGCAGTGGTAATTTGGCTGACCGGCGCACAGTGCGCACACGTCACCGAAACCTCACAGGCAGGTTTCCAGAATGTCAGGCACATTTCAATGCAATAAATAATTACAGCAACCACTATTTAATGTAACTATTTGAATCAGCACATAAATTATAGTATCTATATCGATTGTCCTGATGTCAGATCAAAGAGCGAGAGAGAGAGAGAGAGAGAGAGAGAGAGATGTGCATGTGGGCGCGTGAATGCGTGTGTAGGCTATGTGGGTATGTGTCCTTCAGCTGCTTTCACACCGGATGCGAAACGAATTTTTCGCACGACTGAATGCATTCAAAGTCAATGCAAAGACGCGAATACACGCGTGTACTCGCGTCTTTGCATTGACTTTGAATGTAATCTGTCGTGCAAAAAATTTGTTTCGCGTGCAGTGTGCAAGCGGCTTAATACTATTTTGTCACTTAGGTTTTATCGTTTTTAGTGGGGGAAAGGAATATAGCCTGATTGCTATGATCTCGTACTGAGTTAAGATCACATATTGAAAATAAATGTGTAAGGTATCCAGAGGTGTATAATCCAGGGGTCAGAAAGTTAAAGTCCTGCCAAGTTTTTCTCCCTCCCATAGAATGAGCTGATCACTCATATTGGCTCCATCTCCTGTCTGAAGTAAATCCAGGTGGTTGGAATAAAGTTCTAGGGAGGATTTTTACTTTCTGAACCCGGACTTTACACCTCTGAAGGTATCTTGCATTGTTGTCCATGCATGTTAATCCCAAAATTTTAAGCAGCAACAGGGTGTAATAATAGGAACACGCTATCCATCGTTTCTCTTCCCAATGATGCAGGCAGAAGAAATAAATGAGAAACCGTCGTATTTCATTCCAACTTCATAAGTTTGAATGATCTGACGTAGTTTCGTTTTGAAATTCCATTCAAGTTCGCTAATGGTAATAATTTGCGAATGCCCTAGCTAGCCAGCTAACTCATATTCGAAATGCTTAATATAGACGTAAGTGGCGCAGAAAACATGCCTGAAGCAGCAAAGTAAAATGCAAAATTCACGCCTCATGCAGATATAGGACAGAGGCTTCTTTATTCCAATTTTAAAGGTGAGAAGAGGAGCTCATTTGATTGGTGAAGATTTGACTCGGCTGTGTTATACCCAAACACGCCCTCTCTCCTCCCTCTTTGCCACTTGCGCCGGCAGGAGGGACCGAGGCGGGACAGAGGAGTACTTGCGCCAGGCTACGCCGGGCACGAAATTGCAAAATACGCCTGGATACACCCCGTTGGCGCGGCGCTCCCCCCATTCGTCGCGCCTGCGTCGCGCCTGCGCCTGGTCTACGAATTTAGAGCCCCATGTTTTTATGGCCACAGCATTACATCATTTTATGCACATTTCCCTGTAACATATTTGGGATTGTTAGAAACCTTGGGATCCCCATTATAATTTAAAATAGACCTGAAGTTCCACAGGTTTGAATACAGCAGCTGCATTTGATGGACCCACATACGGGTTCGTAGGTTTTATGGGGTTAACCAATGTTTTGGCAACACATTGCATAAAACCTCACGGACTATTATTATTTTAAATGAATTCACCATAAAAGCCTTCATCTTTCTCTTTCAATCCATCCCTCTCTCATTTCTCATCAATTCATGCATCACTGGTTCTGAGATGCAGTCCCCCTTGGTGATGCAGTGGCCTGCACTGCATTCAGAGAAGGAGTGCAGCACAGACTGGCACGTGACCCATTTTATTTCAAGACGCCACATGGAAGACGCTTTGTCCTACTTTAGACCAACAGAGCGGAGAGCTCCACTCCACAGTGCTGTACTAAACCGTACGCTTTGATACTGAACATGCATTATATGAAGCGTGTAATGCAGCAAAATCACCACAAGAAGATCAGAAATTTGAATCACACACTGCATTGTAATCCATTTGGGCAACATTTTTCACACTCCTCATATGATTTGAATGCACAATTACAGTTGAGGGTAAATTTGACGTACTTAATGGGGAAAATTGTTGTTTTTCTTTGAGATTTGATTAATAAGTTATCAATCAGGGGAGATATTACACCGTCACACGTCTTTGGAATGTCCTATTTTTATGAATATCATCTGTTGTAATCCCTAAAAGTGGCGGTTTGATGGTCTTTGTAAAACAGGGGCGTAAAATCTAATCCCAAAATGGATAGTGTTGGTGCAAGCTTTTGTTGTAGCCCAGCAATAAGACACCTGATTCAACAGCTGATGTTCTTGGAACAAAAATTAGAAGAACATTCAGGTGTTTCAGCAGTAACCTGAAACATCAAAAAAAAGTACATCAGTCCTTTTCAAATAAGACTAGACACTCCAGTGAAAAAACATTTCTATGGATCCAACCTGCCTTGTGTCAGCAGCTCAGGTCATTGATGGTGGTGTTATTGTGTAGAGAATTTTTTTTTTGGCACACCTGGAGCCCTTTGCCAATCAATGTGATAGCCTGTAGGTATCAATGCTTACCATGTTCATCCATGATAATGCACCAGGTAACAAGCTAAAAGAAATCTCAAACTGGTTTCAAGCACATGACAATACACTGAGTGTATTACATAGGCTTCCTCAGTTAGACGACCAGATCTGAATCCAGTAGAGCACCTTCGGGATGTGCTTGAATGGGTGATTCAAAGAATGCATATGCTGGTGACAAATCTGCAGAAATTATCCAAAGCAGTCAAGTGGAAAAGAAACATTCTCACAAGTTGAAAGGGCCATTTACGAAGTACAAACCCCAATTCCAATGAAGTTGGGACGTTGTGTAAAACGCGAATAAAAACAGATTACAATGATTTGCAAATCCTTTTCAGCCTATATCAGGATTTTTCCTGGCTCAGAATGAGCTGGTGGTGGTACCCAATCATGGGTTCACACTTGCATATGTACCTTGTTTTCAACTGGCTCGTGCAAATGTTTTACAAGCAGTGTATTTTAGGAGTTATAATTGCATGATAAAAAAATGAGAAGTATTATTTTATGCATATTTATTTTTAAAAAAAGCACTCTGAACAGCATTTTAGAGCAACCCTCAATGACCCATTGAGGTAACATCACACTAACAGGGGTGTGCTGGGCAAGCAGTAGTAGTAATAAAGGATGTGCGGAGGCTGCAGCACAAACCAGACCTGATAACTGTAGGTAAAATGCAAAATTAGAACATAAATATAACAATATAAACAAGTATTTTTCTGACAAATTTCACAAGTAGCAAAATTTTGTTACAAGGTAGTTTAATACATCTACACAGTTCACAACCAGTGGCAGAACATTTCAGCTTCCTAGGTTTCATTTTGAAGAACCTCTTCATGCGCTCCTTGTATTCAAAGGCCTCCTGGGGCCGACTGCACAAAAGTCGGATCCTGAGATCCTGGATCAACGTCAAAACAGGGATTGCCATATCCCACACAGCGCGTCGCTTGCTTAATTGATTGCACCAAGCCAACAGCGGGTGAAGGAGGATAGGCTAAGTGAAGCCAGCTGCAGCTGATCCTCCTGAGTGTGTGCACACGGCTACCTCAAATAGACCCTGAGATCGATCACAGAATCGCTGATCATCACCATGGACACTCAGTAGATGCAGCAGACGCATGCGCCAGCTTTCAATTAAAGACCACATTCAGACAGAGGGACGACACCGTCTCTGAAACGTCTGTGCTAGTCTTTCAGTTTCTGTCTTAATGGCGCAAGGCGTTTGAGAGGAGTATGAAGGTGAGCTAAACTCAAGTTAAAGGAGGAGACCGTACCTCGGCAAAGTATATTTCAATGGAAAGTAGAATTCTTGAAGTGTCTAAAATGCATAGTTTTATAAATTTTAATTTGGTAATGATCCAGTGCGACGCATTTTAAAACCGGCAAGTCTTCAAATCGACGTCAATATCAGGGGGCAGACATTTTTACTTGGGGAATCAAAGGCTGCATTTGGAATGCACACTTGTCCACTCGCTCACTCACTCTCTATATTGTTTTCAATGTAGAACATTCACTACACAGTGCCCTATATAGTGGAAGAGTGTGCATTTCGAATGCATTATCCAATCAAACGCCAGTGCTGCGGTGCTTGTGATGTCAGTTATTCTCTTTCGTGACGTCAGTTGTTCTCTTTCCTTTCATCCGGGCCATGGAGAAGTTCAGAGGGCCTTCAGTAAGCTTCATCCTTCACAGCTTGACTGCCCACAAGCTGTTTTTATTTAAATCCTTTGCGCAGAAGCCAAATCTGGCTATTTATGTGTTACCTTATTTAAAGCTTTATAATTCAAGATTGCAGCTTCACAGATAGGAAGGGAATGGCTCCATTGAGTCAAGATACTTCAAGCATTTAGAATTACATTGAATTTCAGTTTATTTTCATGATTTCAGTAGAGAAAAAGGGCTGCAAACATAAAAAAATCTTCATGAAAATTCAGCATTGAAGTTGTAAAAAAAAAAAAAAAAAACGAGAATTGAAAAATGGCTGAGGGGGGGTAAAACTATACATTTCTGGGATCATAAACTCCTTGACCAAAAGTACAAGTCATCAGGAGCATTACATTCTAAATAACCAACTCTCTAGGCACCAAATACCCAGGTGGCTCCCCGAACTCCAAGATCCCTCAAAATGGCGCACAGTCAAATCAAAAAAATAATCATACATTTAACACTAGTCAACTTTTGACGCATAAAATTCAGTATGAATTAATGATTTTCTGGTTGAATTTAGTATGAGTTTATCAATACAGGTGCAGTTGGACATCAGTAGTCACCAGTAACCTTTCAAAAAACACAAAACATGCCTTTTCTCCATGATAAGGTTTAGAATTTTGTCCACTTTTCTTCAGAGTCCCACAAGCCAGCACATATACTCATTAAAGCAACTGTTTATTTAATGGTCAGAACATTCAACCTGCAATGAAAAGCTAGCAGTTCCCACTTCCGAGCTTGCAGCCTGATATAAACACTTTCCACACCTTATCAGGAACAAGTATAACTCACCAACTCAGTAATATCTGAAATAGACTTTACATTTTAACAGAACAGACATTCCACTTCCAAGAAAAAACCAGAAATGCCCCAAAATACAATAGCTATGATATGCATAGATTAACGGTTACTCTTACTAACCAAATAGACAAACAAGCTCTGTGATCATTACGGCTATGGCAAATCGAGAATGAAGAAGAGCTAGCCAGCTAGCCAGCTAGCCATAGTTTAAAAAATATTTAAAATTGCACTTACCCAAAGTGTACAAAGACCTTTTTTCATTGAATCCCTCCTCCAGAGACACAACTGTATTGGGTAGAAGGAACCCTCCAGTCCTGTTTCATTCGGAATTATTCCCATTGACCATATCCGTACCTTATTTAAATCCCGTAAATATAACTGAACACTTCAGGCCAGTTTTGGGAGTCTTTTTTCTTTGAAATGGCGTCATTTTCAGCTGCGCAATCCTGCGCAACATAAAGACAATACAACCTACTTTGCTGTTACGCAGAGGTTTGTATAGTCTTCTTTTTGTCCAATCAATGTGTTTCAGTTACCGTGGAAAGTTTAAACTCTCTGGTATTGGATAAGAAATGAGTCAATCAATACATAATCACCGGGAAGATTTACGTGGGCATGAACTATTCATAGATGTCATGTGACGTCACAGAGTAATCCCGCCACCATCTTTAGGAACGCCCAGGGACCAGGGTGCAAATTTTTTTCTACAGGATACTTGCACCATTATGAACGGAACTCTGTTGTAAACTTATTGTAAAATTACAGTAAAAATAACTGGCAAAAAAGGCGCAAGTTTATAACAGTGTATTTGCAGAAACTGAAACTGGCGCGGTTTCATTTACATACTTCAGTTTTTAGTCTTCATCATTGATCCTAGTTGGAGCAACACGCAGTATCATCCTGTTATCCACTGTGTCAGGGCAAAGACAGACTAAATGAAGACAAGTATTCATGTGCACTTCAGAATGAAGTTGTTCCGATCTTTATACACAAAGCAAACATATAAATTCATACATGTATATAGGCTAACGAATATAATCTGTTATATGTATATAGTGGATATAATCTGTTTTATGCTTATAACGGATTTTGTCGGTTTTATGCATATAGCGGATTTCGCTTATAACGGACAAAATCAGCTGGTCCAATTGAATCCGTTATATGCAAGTTTTACTGTACTAGCATACCAGTACTAGGCCTTCCTGTAATCATGCATGCATTGTAATGTATGGCAATAACTGCATCCACCGCGAAGCGGATGCCACATCAAATTTCGCACTTCTAATGAAGTGTCACCACACACAATGCCTTTATTACAAATGTGCGAACAATGCTTCATCGCCTCAATCATAGTGAATAACTTATTAATCTTTAATTGTGCATATGCCTATTTCGGCTCTGAAAGCGACTGATTGTCCAGGGTTCTGCCCAGGATGCTAGGAGTGCTGAACGGAAAATATCTACCGTCTCCTAACCTGTCAATCCGCCTTCCACGAGCTACGAAGCATAATATACATTATTCACAAATGATCTTGTCAATGAGGGTCTAAGGTTTAATCTGAGAATTGGTGGTGACAAGTAATGTGAGGGTGCTGTGCGTGCGAGCTGGAAAAATTTTTGCCAATTTGAATGCAAATATTGCCTCTCCGTCACCAGAGACGGAGGTCTTTGATATTCTCCATGGTGCATATGCGAGATGCCTCTCACTCCGAGAACACTCCACACTGTCAGGTCAGGTGCTGCTAGTTCTCCCCGTTTAGGCAAAACGACAATCATTTATTTGGACGCTTATTTGTTGCATTTAAATCAGCGTTATTCAAAATTGCATACCTTTCAACTTGCACGCATATGACTTGACTCTCACGCTTTTTATATTTAATTGCTGAGTTTTATATCAACCCTCGCTGTACCGAGAGTGAGAGGCGATATTTCATTTGAACGCGGGTCACTCATTATTCAATCATGCGTATTTTAGAGATTCTCACGCTGAATTGAAATCTCTATGCATGGAAGTGTTTCAGTTTTTAAACGAAGAATTTAAACGATCATGAAGCGCAAGTTAAATTGCCTGATGTGCGGAAAAGATTGCGTGGAAGTTTCAGAGCAGTTTTATTTTCTAAAGCATAGGCCTAGTAAATGATGTTTCTGTACTGAATTCAGCCCTTTATTTCATCGCATATGGAGTGAAGCCCGTCTTCAATAGCCAATGGATTATTACGATGATTGGAAAACGCATCAATAAAGAGAATGATTGAGAACTAGCCAGGATGCCAGGGCGCGGGTCAAAAACTAAAGTTCGCTATTCTGACAAAAATAGAAGGGGGGAGCATATTTGGGGTCATTTATGTATTATTTCTTGCGGTTTTATTGGACGCTGGATACGCTCATTTTAACTGATCTTTGGAAAGCTGCGTGGTGGTCGGTGCATTCCGAGTACTGGTCGGGGCCGACAAGCATCGGCAGAACCCTGATCGTCACATTCACACTTGAACGCCTCCATTATCATGGAAAACATTTTGATATGCTAATTCAGCGCGAACTCTGATTGGCGGAGTATATCAAAAGGCGTTAGTAATCCCGTTGGAAGCACATACGGATCCAAACATTAAATGCCTATTTTATTGAAGTAATGTTGCCTTTCTTCCGCAGAGAGATGAGCGATTTTTGTCTGGCCAGGAGTTTCCCCTGTGCGCACTACAGTCCTAAAGATGGCGGCGACGAAAATAAAGTCACGTGACTGACCCCCATGAATAAGTGTGCGTTACGCAGATGTGCCGGAGTAAATAATTGAGTGATTGGCTATCAACATGAGTACACAGGAGGATGTGAGGGAGCACTGAACTCGTCGATGGAGGAATCTATGCGTAAATCAACGGTAGGAACTACGCGTTTTTGATATGTGATCACTATAATTGATAGTAAAATGACACAGTATCAACACCATGTCGAATTTTTGCTTCAGAAAACCAATTTTTCTTAACGACTAATTGGGATAGCCACTGGCTTACTATAGCTGAAGTGGTTTCTACAGTGGACAACAATTTTTTTGGTAGCAAGAGATCAGTTTAAATGAACTGCTGGATGGATACTATGGGCAAGTATATTCATTAGTTTGCACATCGGGCTTGGCTGAGGAGTTTAATTCATGCAACTCCTGAAAAACAGAGATGGGACTGAACTCGTCTATATTCTAAACCGCATTTGAGTTCGGCTTGCTAGTGAATATTCAATAACTGATCCAGGTGTGCCATCTAGTGCTAGAATATTGTAACTGCTTGCATAAATTTGCAGCTCCTTGTCCGCAGGTGGACACGTCTGCACAAAGGGGTTAAAAATGCATCAGACTGGATTACTATCAAGTTAAAATATGCGTTTTAGACACTTTGAGAATTCTACTTTCTGCTGAAATATACTTTGCCAAAGTGCGGTCTCCTCCTTTAAAGTGAACTCGAGAAGTGTTTCAGCGCTGTTGAAAAGGAGTAGCTGTTGCGCTTCGGCGTCTGTGTGAATGGGATAAACCGTTGTTGCAAGACATACCCTATTTAAGATATAACATCGAGACAAGAAAATGGACAGATGTGATTGTGCATAAAATGCACACGTGAACTGCCAAGTAAACCCAAGTGCTTAGAAATTTTTGCAAGCATACTTTTTCCGATATACCAAAATTTTGCTTAAGCCCTTTTTTGTCATGCACAAACTCTGAAATGATAGTCCGATCTAGAAGACGTTTTCACACTAGTTGACTTTGTTTTTTGCTTTTAATCACTTCTGATGGAGGCATATTAAAATTAAAAAGTAAAATGTTAACGTCAGAAAATAACTTCAACCTCCTGAAAGTGTTTGATTCCAGTATCGGGAAGCGAGCGGCATTGCACGTATCCGGTGTTAAGGCAACGACTTTATCTTACCCGTCGCAGTCTGAATAAAGACGGAGAAAAGTAGCAGCGGTGCTGTATGAAGGGGGTTACTGTAGCGATTTAAGACCGCAGTGAAACACTGTAACCCCCTTCATACAGCACTGCTCATTTTCTACTCTGATGGAAGTCTCAACTTGGGGAATAAGGACAAATCTGATGATGACAGATTCTAAATATGGTTAAAATGTGACATGGAAGGGGGATTGACTGAATTATGATGATGACTGTCACGTGGATACTTGAATATAATGATTGAATATTGACTATTTTACTGACATTAATGGTCACAAGTTTTGAAGATAATAACTCTGGGCCTATTGTAATTGAGATAGCAATGTGTAGTGGACAATTTAGAACGACTGTTAAAGACTTTGATTTTCAATTTGGGTGACTGCTGACTGAGATGAGGTTAAATTGGCTGGAGGAAGGAGCTAAGCTTGTTGGTAAGCCTGCTCTGGAGCTGGCTAGCTCCACAAACTTTGTTTCCATAGTGACTAGTGCCGTGGCTTAGCCCACTTGCTCTGTGCAACCGAAATGGGGCTTGAGATCAGGCTAATCCTCTACTGATCCTGGGCTAATCCCTTATCCAGCCTGTGTGCAATAGGCACCTGGTCTAGTCCATCGATGGCCACCTTGCAACACACATCCAAGTGCTGTAAGGCTCAGGGTGGGATACAGTTGATAAGCCTCTGGAGAAACAAGCCACTGAAGCACCTCCTCCAAAGATTTATTCTGAAGTAGGGCAAAAGTGAGAACAAAGATATAATCATTCTTCAAAACCAATAGACTGAGCGGGTAATGGTGCAGTTAATGTACCTGATATACACTGATCAGTCACAACATTAAAACCATGTTTTCTCGATCAAGCCGTGTTGCATTTGCAGGCTACTTTGAAAGTGCTCAAACTGTCAGCTATAAATTTAATTCATCCGCGTTTGGAAAGGGCAACATACCCAGCCTCCACCAATATGAATGAAATCAGTACTTTTTCGGCTTACCTTGATGTTTGGGTACTTAGAGAAACATTCCGTGTAAAAACGTCAAGCATACATCCAGTCAATAAAATTTAGAATTTAATTTGTAGAGCTGCCATAGGTAATTGTAAATAACAGTGGTAGCCCTATAACTGACACACCAGGTTGCTAGGCTCGGGCATGCGCAGCATATGCATTCGCAATCTTAATATTAAATTGAAACCCACTTTCTCACCAATGAAATCCCCCAAAATATATTTGTGCCTCTTTTTAAAATCGTTCTGGCAAATAAAAAGCTGAAAAAAGTGGAGGGTGGAAATGGAACTCTTTCCCCTTTGTGTACCAACCGCGGTACAGCAAAGCAAACTTGCTGCACATATGCGTTCCTGCAGGCAAATGGTAAATTTTACAAACGTTAAACTTTGGTGGTAACAGTGTCATTTCAATTAGGGATAACTGATTAATTCAGTTTTAGGTCGAGTTTTGTTTCATTCATTATCTATTGGATCTCCATTAGCGGCGTTTCACCTTAAAGGAGGAGACAGCACCTCGGCAAAGTATATTTCAGTGGAAAGTAGAATACTTGAAGTGTCTAAAATGCATAGTTTTATAAATTTTAATTTGGTAATGATCCTGTGCGAGGCATTTTGAAACCAGCGAGTCTTCAAATTGGCTTCAATACCAGGGGGCAGACATTTTTACTTGGAGAATCTTCTGATTTTGAATTTGATCTTCGGAAACCTCACCTTTAAAAATGCTTAATAACCTTAACCTCTCGCAGTTTACATCTCCCAATTAGCCACAGTTGCTCAGACTAATTGGTAAAAACCGAGGACAGTCTAATTTACTTTTGATAGCATTGTTATGCATTGCACCACAAAATTATGAGGCGTCTTCTGCGCATAAATGACGACGTAAAATATCAATATGCCTTCATAATTTCAGCGCTTGTTAAGTGGCACAGATTTGCGGAAATTACTTCGCGTGGCTGCGGGAATCCGTTCTTAAGTTTGAATGTTGTCACGGCTAAAGGGCGCTGTAAGGTTGCACAGCTGTGTGACAATCCCAAGGACGGAGAAAATGAATGCTGCAAAGTCAGCGAAAATTTTGGATTTACTTTGCTAAATCAATTATATAAATGTAGGCAATGGGAATTCACCTTTCATTACCATTTCTAATTAAAGGTCATGTATTGGTCTTAGTCGCTCAGTCGATAAATTGTTTGATTGTTAATCAGGCCAGCTTAAATAAAAACAGCTTGCGGGCAGCCAAGCCGTAAGGGAGAGCTTGCTGAAGGCCTCTTGAACCACTCCATGGCCTGGATGAAAGGAAAAGAACAACTGACGCCACGAAAGAGAATAACTGACGCACAAGCCGCGCACTGGCGTTGATTGGATAATGCGTTCAAAATGCACACTCACCCATTATACAGGGCACTATGTAGTGAATGTTTCACACTGAAAACAATATAGAGAGTGAGTCAGCGAGTGGACAAGTGTGCATTCCCAATGCAGCCTTAGATTCCCCAAGTAAAAATGTTTTCCCCCGGTATTGAGGCCGATTTGAAGACTTTCCGGTTTAAAAATGCGTCGCACTGGATCATTACCAAATTAAAATTTATGAAACTATGCGTTTTAGACACTTCAAGAATTCCACTTTCCGCTGAAATATACTTTGCCGAGGTGCTATCTCTTCCTTTAACTTACCTCCAGGGTCTGCAACAGCTGGGAACAAGGGCGTGATCTGTCGGGAGCTGAGTTGCCCTCCGCTGGGAAAATTCGTGGTGAAAGATTCTTGTCAGTGCCCTATCCGTGCCTCCTGCCCTATTGGTTCTCCACATGCGCAAAAGTTTCTGCGCAAGTGCATTGTTTAACTCATATTTACGGCACTGCCCGATGTGTTCCACGATAAAACCCTTCACTGGTTGGATTGGCAATTTAATGGTCTATTCCAGCCAACCAATAACTCGTGTTTTCACAACCTTCTACCTGTGAAAGTGCCCTGGAACGGCTGTCAAACCCATGACATACCGCCCGTGAACTTGTAACAGATTGCTGTACTCCCAGGTACATTCTCTGACATCACACAGCCCTTCAAACAACAATGGATGTGCCCATGGATGTTGTGGTGATGCAGGCGATACACGGTGAGAAATTAAGAAATAATAACTTTATGGATATGTGAATCACATTTACACGTTCTAATTAAAGTTATAGTCAAGTGATTATATAAAACAACCTGTTGTGTTTATGAAATGATGCCCAAACATTTCTCTGACAAGAGAGAAATATTGCCGGCTAGCACTGGCTAGCTAACTAACGTTAATTGTTGTTTTGACGGTTTGTCGTGACTTGCCTGGAACGCTTTAAAATCGTGACTCGTGACTTGAAGTGGTGACTCTAGGGTTCAGAATCTTGGCTGGAACACACAGTAAGTGTTGGTTAAGTGATAGAGACAGAATCATGTCTGACAAACTTACAAATTTCTATGCAGCCCTGCGGCAATATTTGGAGGGCCGAAAAATAACGCTTTTGGGCAAAGCAGGGAGAAAGAAAGTCACCCATGTGGCCAACAACTACATGCTGAAAGGTAACTAATAGCCAGGTTTCACTAGCTAAGTTAAAGTAAGCTAACGCTAGACAAAACAGGGTTTGCAGGTGCTGTTGCAGGTGACTAGTGATTAGTATGATATACGACCAGTTAGTTTTTCAGTTTATGTTTCGAAATCTATCGTTCATCAACAGAATTACCACAAAATTTGTATTAGAGAGTGTGACGTTACTATCGGCAGGGCTGCCAACTCTCACGCATTCGGCATGAGATTTAGCGCTTCATTCACGTTTCCATGCCGTAGTCAGCAATTATTCAATCAACGCAGTGCATGTGTTTCACAATCGCTCAAATTATTTCAATGAAATAAGATCATTTGAAACTTTTTATGCAATTCCATTGCTTTCAACCCTGAGTAAAGAAAAGCGTGAGAGGTCCGGAGTCATAATTAATTTCCATGTTACTGGTGGCGAAATCCACTGTAACGCATGTGAAACTGATAAACCTCCATGCTCAAGGACTTCAATTCCACCTGAGAATCTCTTACAAATGCGCTGATTAAATAATTGCTGACATACAGCACGGGAGCGTGAATATGCCACTTAAACTCAGGCCGAATGTGTGAAAGTCGGCAACCCTGTGTTACATGGATAAACACCAGGGTGGACAGCAGAAAGTGCTGGTGAAATATGAAAATGACAGGGTTAGTACATTTCAGACACAAAATTATGATTTCATATTGAGTGACAGGGGAGTTTGAATTTAAATCTGGCAGTGACTGGTCAATAAGTTAATATTTCCATCCTGATAAACACCTAACGTTATATATTTATGTCTTTCATAATGTGTTGGACATCAGAAATTTAAATGGTCACAGTGCTTAATAGACTGATTAGCTATCCTAAACATCCAAAGCAAAACTAACTTCACCACAGTAATTTCTGTCACAGTCAAAATGAATCATTTTATTTCTGAATGGTTAGTATTAATGTAAAGCCTTTGCAACACGTTTGTTTTTCTGTCTAAACAGAGAATCACTTATTTTATACCGGCCCTAGCCGGCAGTACATGAGGCTGGTTGTTGTGTCTGATGACCAGAAGCGAGCAGTACTGGAGGAATGTCACAACCATCCCGGCACAGGCAACCACAATGGTGCGAGGGCCACCAGAGACAGGGTGGTTGCAGGATACTGCAGGCCCACTATAAAAGAGGATGTCACAGATTGGGTAAAAAGTGCTTTTCATAGGATTGAATTTACCATCATGGCTTTCATGCAGTTCCTTTCCTGTGAGAATGTGCATGCAAAATCATTATACAATTTACTCAACTTCAGGTTTCAGATTTTATCAGTCTTTTATCAGGTCAAATGTTGCCATCACTGTCAGCTGAACGACCCGATCGAGACGGTGGCAGCAGTGCTGCATCCTATCAAGGTAGGGTTTACTGCCTAATGCAAAGTTATTATGTTGACTTATGCACGGCAGTGTGATAATAGCACATATCTCCACAGGTGACAGAGGCATGGGAAGTTCTGGGGTTAGACCTTATCGGCCCGCTAAAGGAGCCCCCCATAAAGAGTCAGTACATCCTAACCATGACTGATCTGTACACTAAATGTTTCATTGCAGAGCCTCTGCAGACCAAGACTGCAAGTGAAGCACCAGCAGCCTTAATCGCCAAACTATATTTGTTTGGAATGGTCCGTAAAATAATTACGGACCAAGGAAGAGAATTTGTCAATACTGTATGTGTTCCAAGTACAACTTTGAGACAATATATTTCACCTCCTGTACTCCACCCCTGTATATTGAAGTACCAGTGTGTAGCTTAAATGACAGAAATGTGATATAGTATTCATAAATATGTTTTCATTTGTGTATAATCATATGGAAATAAGGAATGTTACATTTTCCTTATCTTAAAATGAGATGTTTTTTTTAAATCTTCCAGAGGGTGACCTGCTTCCCATGGAGGTTGCCAAGTTAAATACCAGCTCTAAATAGGGACTTAAATGTTTTAGCAAGTTTCTGCCTCATGTTTTGTAGGTTGCAGTCTGCAACTAAACTGCTAGATATCACTGTTTTCTGCACACTAGACCTTTTATGCCTTGGAAATTAAATACACTTTATACATTTTATGTGTTGTCAGTTTGAGGTTCCTTATCTTGCCTCATTTCTGAGATTGCATCATATCCTTCATCAGACAATGTTTTTCTTGATTACCAACAGCTCTGAATCTTCGAGGCACTGAACATAAAACATGCAGAGTCCAATTCATACCATCCCCAGACCAATGGCCAAGTAAGTTTGTTAAAGAAAGACATACTCCCCAGTTTCCAAAAAGTTGGGATGCTGTATAAAACCATAAAATAAAAAAAGGATGCACTGATTTGCAAATCCTTTCATTGAATACAGGGCACAGACAACATATTTAATATTCAAACTGAGAAATGTTGTTATTTGTAAATATACACCCATTACACACCCATTATACACCCAATTTGATACATTTTGTTTTAATGACGTTTTGCACAGTGTCCAAACTTTATTGGTTGCATATCCATTTGTTTTATTGTGCATTGGCACTGACATGAAAGTAGTGGACACCAAACAGACTAGAAATATTGTTGAGAAATAATAAAGCTCTAAAAATACAAAAATATAAGCCATAAACCCAGAAAAGCCAGTAAGAATAATCCAGACAAGCAGAGAAATCATGAACAGATGTGGGAAACAGTAATATTTTTGCCACCTGCCATATGGTTCTATAATTCATCCCCAGACAATGCACTCCTAGTATAGATTTTTTTTAAATTCCCACATATTACAGCCAATAATGAATCCTTAAAGTATAGGCTAGTGTATTGCTTTGTATGTTTGTACCAAGTTGTCACAGAAATTTCTACAGGCACAAAAAGGGCTAGGTCATCGTACCATAACTCTTTTGTGTTCTTTTAATGTGTTTTTTAGTGAATTTATTGTGTATTGTTTTGGTGAAGGATGAGCTTACCAACCAAAACATAAAGCTTGCCCTCAGAAAATACGTCAACGAGGAGCACGATGATTGGGACCTGCACCGGCAGGCCATTGTATATGGAATCAACACTGCAAAGCAGGTAAAGACTTTTTTTATGCAAACTGAAATTTTAGAACAGTACCTTAATTGCTGTTGTGAAGTCTTCATGAATTTTAAAAGAAAAATTTTCATGAATTTCCAAATTTTTTTTTTTTTTTTGAAACTAGAGATCTACATGGTACAGTCCGTGTTTTCTTTTGTTCCACCGCCATCCCCGGTCTCCCAGAGATGATGAATGTGTGTCCAATGGGAGAAACTATCCAAGTCCAGAACCCAGAGGATGAGCTGGATCAGAGACTGAGTGACATAAAAGCTCTGAATGAAAAGGTCTGGACTGTTGTAAAAGACACCAGCAATTCCACATGTTGTAGTATCCTGAGTTTTATCTTTGGATTTTTTTAGGTTCTCGGCAACAATTAGAAGGCACAGAGCCAGCAGAAGAAGAGCTACTCTGAAAGGAAACGAAAGCATGTCAGATAGTGTTCCCTAGAGGCTGGGGTTGAAGTACTTATTGATGAGAACCCCAAGAAACGCAGAGTGGGAGAAACTCTTCAGAACATGCATCAAGGACCTTTTACCCTTACCTCTGTGTCAGCAAAAGGTGTGGCAACTTTGAGGAAGGGGGATGGCAAAATCCAGACACTGAATGTGTCACGATTGAGGCCATACAATCACTTGAAAGGTTAGATGTATTAAGTTGATGTCATTGTGTTCTGTGTAGGTAGTATTCAAACAAGTAACAGTGTAAAACCACAGTTTACTGTCCAAGGTCAGGGCAAAACACAAGTGGGTAACCTCGTGGTTCATGGTTATGCAGCAAATGACCGACTGACAGGGCATCAATATGGTAGCCATGGTCCACTGTGGTTCAAAGATTTCGGGCCTCTCCAAAATGAACTGGTAAGTGCTAATTCCATAGAGTGACTTGTCATGTACAGTATGTTGATGTGCTTTAAATGAAACCTTTGGTACTTTTTAAACTGGACCCTTTTTCCCATGTTGCTTTTTTATGTTTTGACTGAGAGCACTGCAGCCTGCAGAAGTGAAACTTAATCTTGCAGGCCAGGATCCTAGATCCAGACCCTGCTTTGGTCAGTTAGTTAGTTTGTGTTATTGTGTGGCCTTTGGTGTTTTAAAGCTTTGAAAACCTTTTGAGGCTGCAGTAGATCAGAGGTAAAATTACCGTTTTCCTCATTAAAGTCTGGTCACCTTGAACAGAGCGATAAGACGCTCATTTATTGATTGCCCCGCAGAGGAAATTTACTTTGACATGGCAGCATAATAGGATAAAAAAAGCTTAGTACATACAAGCTTAGTACATACAATTGAGGCTGGCTGTCGTTTTTGTTATTTACTTACACAGTTGTTATGACTGGTGTTTGGTTATTGAGTCTGGAGTCAGGGGTGGAGGTGTTGATGACAACCAAAAGAGCCATGTAGAGGGCGTTGGTGTTGTCTGTCCAGTCCAGGCCAGTTTGTTGCTTGGATGGAGCCCTTGGAACTTGGGTTCTGTGTGTCCTAACCTTTTCATATCTGTGATGGACCTCAACTGTCATGTCGCAGTTGGCCACAGGATGAAGCTCAGTTTCACTTCTGCAGGCTTCAGTGCAGTCTCACAGTTGTCCCCGTTAGTCACTCAGACACACAAACAGGAGAAAATAGGGTACTGGTTTACATAAAATACTGAAGATGTCCTTTAGTGTCTTAATGAATGATCACTTACTCAAATGTTTTCATAATCACAGGTATACTTTACTTTTTTCTTAGCTGAACTATGTGGTTGATAGAACCAGTCCACCTCAAGAGCTGATTGTGCGCGAGGGTCCCATCTGTCTCACGAGAGAGGACTTCTGGTGTTTAGGCTGAAGTCAGAAAATGGAATGCAATGCAAGGTGATGTTTGAGTGCTTTTTTTTTTGGCATTTTGGGTTTTCATTGGGTTGCTTCATAGTTCATTGAATTTTGTAATCCTTCCTTTACGTTTTGTACTTGCAGATTGGGAATGCTTGTTTCAAGATGGTTGAGGAAGCTGCCCAGAGACATGTATGTCAGTCATACTCTCCTGTGCAGCGTTAATTTTTTGATTTCACATACTCCTGGATTCCGTCATGATAAAATACTGACTGAACATCTCATTTAGGGAATGAATGTCCACATCATGGATTTGTATTCGGTTCCCACTCGTTGGTTGGGTGAGATCCAGCTGCCGATGAGTGTCTAGAGTACAATATTATATGTAATGTATATGCAGAGAATTAAAAATGCTAAGTTGTAGGAACTTATTCATGTCTAAACCTTATCTTGCCAGGAACGCATGGGCTCAAAAGATGCCATTGTAATACCAGCATGGAGTAGGCAGCATGGTGAAGTGGACCACTATATGCTCTGTGTATACTTTCAGTTATTTGTATTCTCTCATGGTTTTAACATATACCAGTGATAGCTCATGTTTTTGTTTCTGTGGTCATTATGAAATATGTTTTTTGCAGGTGCTGTTGGTAGCAAAGAGAGAGATAATTTTCCTAGACTCTCTGTGTCCGCTTGGATTTGGTAATGAGGCTTACAGGACCATATTTAGGTTCAAACTAGAGTTTTTGACCTTGTTCTAAGGCCTCACTTGTGATTCCTTATGGCTGACACATAGAACATGTAAACATCAAATGTCGCTGCTGTCAGATTCAATGTGAATGTGTCGAGGAGCCACTTTTCAGTCAAAAAGTATTTTTTCAGTGAAAATGCACAACGTTCTATTGACTAGTTGGCTGAAACTGGCAAAGTTTTTTTTTTTTTTTTTTTCAAAAAAATTCCAAATTTTCAATTCCAAAACCCTGTTGTTCAGAATCACCTGCCATTAAACTTGCAACCAAGTTTCTGCAGTTCTGAAGCTAGTGAGCTATTCTGCGCCCATTAGAGTCTGTTTATAGCCTAAAATATGTAACTTTATTTTTAAAAAGTCTATTTATGAATCAATCCAAATAATGCAGTGGTCTTATTGAAAAATTCAATGCCCCCAAAGTCACATTTCTGTTTCACATGCATTCATGTAAAAATAATAATGATAATATTTCTGTAAAATACATTAGTTATATGTTGACAATGGTATGTTTTTAATATAGGACAGCATCATTATATTCAGTTTATTTCAGGAAATCTTTCGGGTAAATAGGATCTTTAATATAAATAGGATTGTTTGTTTTTGGGTATTACCCACCCAACCCCTACCTACAGAATAATAAATTCACTCACATGTACAACGTACATAAGTACATGTACATGAGGAGGGGGGTGGACTAGGTGATCTGTTAACATCTGCTAAGATCACACATGCATATAGCCACTGAGTTTGTATGTTAGATAAGCACAACAATTATTTTGTTGTAGGCTAATTGGTGTTATATAAACTCAAGAACTAATAATATCAATGTTTTATGAGAAATATAGTCCAGTATGATGTAAAAATGCGTATGTTTTTTTTAAATAACGTGAAATTTTTTCGGCCAGCCACTACCTCCCCATCCCCGCCATCTGGAGAGTGGGCCAGTCAGGTACGAATTCCCGGGCCACTTTTTTGCCCCAGTCCGCCCCTGCACTCACCTGACAGCCATCTTCACTTTCCATCCAGCATTTTATCTCTGCATGTAGTGAGTTTTACTTTTAGTTTGTCTGTCTGTTGTTACTCATGTATGGTAATAGCATACCAGCTGATTTTATGGGGTAATCCGAACCTCAGATATTTTTCTTTGTTGAAGGATGAGCCCAGCATTGTGAAGGACCTCCACCTGGCTGTACAGTGGATCCACCGCAATCCAGGAGTGTTCAGAGGAGAAGTGAAGGAGCCAACTTACCTGCGAATGGATGAAGAGGACCAGCAGCAGGCCTTGAAGGTGGCACTGGAGGAAGAGGACGCTGGCGCTAAGGACCCCTTCCTGTTTTAGTTTGAAAATATGGAGGATATGGAGATTTTCCTCTCAGTGTGTTGTGATCAGCAGGGCCTGAAAGTCAACACTGTGTGCTCAAACCCTTACATTCCTTGTGGCTGGACAGTGATTAAGTTCCCAACTGTCCCACCCTCACACTCTTTCTTTGGTTGAATGCTGTTAATAATAGAGCAGTAGTGTTTTGACAGATTTAATACACAGCTCTAGAGCTGTATATTTTGTTCAGGGGGCTCTGTGACAATAAATGATTGGTAATGAGAGTGATAGCAGGGCCACATTACTGAAAAGTCCAACACAATGCGGAATGAAGAGCAAGGTTGGAGACCCTTGGATAATGGGATGTCAGAAAATCCTCTTGGTAACAGTGGGAGAAATCCATTCAATTCAATTTTATTTTATTCGTATAGTGCCCTTATACTCCTTTCTCCATGGTACATTCACCACAGATTAAGGCGGGTACACTTAATAGTGCCAAGTGGCGTTCAGAGGCCTTGTGTCTGCATGTTATTTTTATTTCTTATATCACCTAACTTTGGCTAAGCATCTTGTCACAATGTTAAAATGAGCAGTTATGAAGCCTCAATATGATTTTGTATTGTGTTATATGGGCCACGTCACTGAAAAAAAACAAGTGGGTTTCAGATTGTTCTATAGTGTGTTTCTTTTTAAATAAAATATGATCTTTCCAAAACATTCCTGTATTGTAGTGAATTTTATACTATTATGCTTGTTAATAAAGTGAGAAAATTAATAATAATAATTAAAAAAAAAAAAACTTGCTGGCTATCAGCAGTATCTTTGCTGCAGTCGAGTAAAACGAGCAATTGTAAAGCCTCCATATGCTTTTGTGTTGTGTTATATTGGCCACGTCAGCGACAAAGCAACTAGTTGTTCTATAGTGTACGGCCTTTTTTTTTTTGGCTATCCATCTATGTATCTTCTTTTTATAATTACCTATACATCTTTGTAATCCTTGTTATACATATTTTTGTAAAATAAACACCCAAAAATAAAAATCTTAAATAACAATAAATAAAACTATCTTTCATGAAATAAAATGTATTTCTGAAATATCTTGTAGTGAATTTGTATATGGTTGTTAATAAAGTAAAAAGGAAGTCGCTGGCTGCCGTCAAGGAAAATGTTAACATGTGGTACAAATCGAGCAGAAATTCTACGCAGTTGTGCAGTATTGGCATTGCGCATGCGCAGAACCGATTGGGCAGGAGGTACAGATAGGGCACTGGCCGTGTTCGAAACCACGCTCTACGGTCTACATACACTATTCTCACTACACACTAGTCACACCAAAGAGGATGCAAGACCAAGGGACGAAACTCTGGTGCTTTTTTGACAACAGCCACTAGGTGGATCCTGGTAGCGCTGCTGCCATTTTGGACTGAAAACGCCAGGCGCACTGACTGAAAATAGCTCAGACAAAGACAGAAACGACGGAGAAGCCATGTAAGCTAAGGAACGATTCAAGTGGAGAAAACGCAAGCAGTGTTCAGTGATAAACTGCAAAGGTGCCAAAAGGCAGAAAAAATAGTTTACATAATACATGTGGTTGCAATACCCCGTAACAGCCAAGTAATTTATTCACTGCACCAATGAATACAGATCGTTTCAAAGCACAGTTGTTCTGGTCTGACAAATCCATACTAACTAAATGACCAAGATGTTTGACACTACCAGACCAATTTATGACACAGCCATTCAAATACAACCTGTCATAATCATTAATAGGTGATCCGAATTTCAAACCAACTGTCTTTTAGCATTATATGTCACATTATATTCATTTGTGAAAGACTGGCATAAATTAACCATAGACTGTAAGGCACGTAGGCTGGGACTGAGCAAAGCGATGTCATCAGCATATCCCAATGCTCCAATATAATGAGTACCTAAATGACAACCAAGCTTAGACTCTTTTAACAAAACAATCAGTTCATCAATATAAACTGTAAACAAAACAGGTGATAAGACTCCCCCTTGTTTAACGCCATTAGCTATGTTAAAATATTCAGACTTACAGAAGTCCCATGAAACACACACTTGCTGACGAGTGTAGATATCAATTAGAAGACGAATTATATGAAAAGGTAATCTCCGCTGGATAAGCAATGTAAAAAGTTTACCGTAATGAACTTTATCAAAAGCACGACTTGCATCCAAAAAACCTGAAAACATCACTGTCACGTTTGATATAGCAATCAATGGTCTCAAGAAACACAGCTGTACATATTGTCGTCGATAAGCCTTGTTTAAATCCGAACTGTAAGTCAGAAGTTTTACTGGCTTAAATAGGTTCATCGATATTACGTTAGCATAGTACGTATTCACTTTTCAATGCCATAATATTTAATAATTACGAACTTAAATAGTTAAATAATTAAATATTTGATAAGTTGTAAGGGTTATGGTTATCCCTAAGTATAGAGAAATTTAGTTTATTTATGTCTGGGACTTTATGGGCGAGATGTTTTACTGGCGTAAATAGGTTAATTTATATTATGTTAGCATGTAGCATCTAGTCACTTTCAGTCCAAAATGGTGGAGGCAGAGCTTTGCGTGTTGCAATGGAATGTTCTATTAGCTTTCACTTCTTGGCAGTGTATATTCTTTGGTCACACTACACGCTACTCATTACGAACGAACTCTCCCTGTTGCTTATTCTTCTTGTTATTCCTCAGCGAGTTTTTGTGGCTGTTTTCCTCGCGTTGCATCTTGGGCAATTTATGTATGAATAGTGAGCTTACGATGCACCCACAAAATATCTGCCCGATCTAATATACATCCGGGAACTTCTCGCGGACACAAACTCACTCCCCACGCATAAGTGAACACCCTACCCCCTAAATCTGATGTCATTGGTAGTGCCAGTAGTACGTTAGTGCGCGGTTTCGAACACGGCAACTGACAACTCTTCTTTGTGTCGGTCAGAACTGGTGAAGCAATTTTCCCTCTCGTAAACGATCGTTGCCATTTGAAACGGTCGATGCCATATCCGAGCACCTGATCTTGCATTTTAAATCCTCGTGAAGTTTTCGTCATATTTCGGAACGATTTGAAACGGTCAATGCCATGTCTGAGCGCCCGATCTTGCATTCCGAATGCTCGTGAAGTTTTCGTCATATTTCAGAACGAAGTGACGATTCGCACTTATTTAAGCGCGTCCAAGCACAAAAATTGATCGAAATTTCCGTTAGACGCACTTATAAGTGTGGCCAAGATGCACATTGCTCCATTGCCCACACTTATTTTAAGTTTGTCCAAAGCTAAATTTTTTTTCTTGGCCAAACATATTTTAAGCGGTACTTTTTCTAAAAACTGGAATGGTCATCAACTGTCGCACTTATAAGTCTGGCCAAGAAAAAAATTCAGCATTGGCCACATTTATAAGTGCGAATAACATCGGCCATTTCGGAATTCTCTGAATTTTAGCTCATCACAATTCTTGTAATCACAATTCTCTAAAAACATGGCAGACGAAGAAGCTGCAGTTGGCGGATGAAGAAGAGCCAGGAGCTGCTCGGTTGGAATCCATGCAGAAACCAAAGGGCTGAATATGTTTTTACGCTCAGTTGCAGTGAGTTTAATTTGCAGTATGAGATATTTTCATAAATATTGTAGCACAATTTGGGTGAATAGGAGTGAAAGAGGGTGAAAAGGGGGACTGCCAATGCTGTCAGCTGAAGTTACCCCTTCTGTGTTTATTCTGAAGTGGGTTAAACTTGAGTAGTTATGCATGGAATTAGCCTGTGTTGCACAATCTCCCGCTGTCCTGGGCTTTATAGCCCCCCTCCGAGCTGTGAGAGGGCTGCTAGAAGCGCGATTTAGTCAGGCTATGCATGGAAGGGGTGAAAATTCCAGTATTTACTTTGCATCAGAACACAGTACTTAGAAATTCACCCTACATGTAAAATATAACACCCTTGATACAAGGAGTCAGAACAGCAGGGTGGATATATGTTGGTTTAGGTTGAAGCCTCCTTGCTTATTAATATAAATTATAAATAGTTTTATATTCAATCTTCTTGCTTCTCAGTAGGCAGGTGAAAGAGAACCAGAAGCTGCTCAGTTGGCAGGTGAAGGAGAACCAGAGACTGCTCGGTTGGCGGGTGAAGGAGGCTGCTGGGTTGGAGGGCGAAAGAGAACCAGAACCGGCTCGGTTGGCAGGTGAAGAAGAACCTACCTCACCATTCGCTGAGCTGATAAAATCAGCGATTCGTGAGGTAGACAACTTGAAGAAACTGTACAACCGCAACAATTTTGACACGGACACGTTCCTTGAAACTTTGCCTGAAGATTGCACTTACAAGATCACAAGTCTTCGTGGCACTTCAATTAAGTTTCTTGCAAGGAGCTCAACTACAGACCTGACCAAAGAAAATTACAAAGACTGGTTAGCAGAGTATGATGCCATAAATCAACACTTGCATGAGGATGAAAACCACCAAGGGTCAAATGTCTGGTTATTTGGTGCAGAAATATTACAGATGCTAGCACAACACACGGAAGTGGATTCCGAGTAAAGATCCTCAGCGCAAGCTAAGCACAAATCTATCTGCCAGGGTCAAGAACCTGAACAGCCCCTTCCAGCTAGTGCTGAGGATTTCTACAGAAGGTTGCACCACTATTGATAATCATTCAGTTTGCACATTGGAAGCTTCCAATTTAAAGATCTGTCCAAAGAAACTATTGGAAAAGTCAATAAGCTTTTTGAATCAGGCCATACACCATCCACTGCTAGACAGCAGTTTCTGAAAGACCTTAAATCTGAATGCAAAGATGATATCACTTATCATCAGAGAAAGGCGGATCGCTCCATCACACCAAGGACAAGAGATTTCAATTATCTCTACACGAAATTTGGAAAGGAAAACTATGGAGGGAAGGACAGACAGATGTTTACAAAGCTGCTCAAAAAACTTTAATCATATAAAGAACAGAATCCAGAGGCAAGTACCAAGTACCAACTTTATGAGGGTGACAGTAAACTTCTTATAATTGCACTAGTAACTCCGTTGATGAAGAGGGTTCACAAAGAAGTCCCCCAATCAGGAGAACTTGTTTTTATAGATGCAACTTCTAATACTGAAGAACACAACTTAAAGGTCTTCATGTTACGCACAAATCATGTTGCTGGTGCACATTGGCGGCCTTAAGCATCTGGGGGCCCGTTTCAAAAGCAAATATGGGGCCCTATAAAACATAAGAGCTTTTTTGCTGGATGAAAGCTTACACCTCAGCCTATCCAGTGAAATTTCAACTTTTCTGGCTGAAACTTGATGTTTATTTGTGATGATTTACTAAAATATTGGCAATAAAAATATATGCATGTGTAAATGTGATAAATTTCTCAAAAACTAAAATGTGCAACTCAGCCCAACAAGCTAGCTGCATTACCAACTTATTCTTTGTTTTCTTTTTTGGGGACGGGGTTTCTGGATAGCTCTACAACATAATCACTGGGTTAATGATACGTTAAAATTTGGATGTAATTAAAACTTCGACATCCCACCTGTATAATTTAATATTGCTTGAGTAGACTAGGTTTAGAAGCACTAGATGACTCGTATTGCCTGACCTTAATTCACATTTGCATTGTAGCTATAACCATTACTTAACACTAGATGTCGGGAGGCTGCCTTTGCCTAGCCATGATTATAATGATGTATACAAATCATCAATACTTTTTCAGCATGTTCACTTTATTAATGTTTTCATTCAGTTGCGATGCCATGTGAATGAAAGAGCATGTTTTTTCGCCCAAAGTACATTTAGCTAAAGTTATATTAAAATGCGGCAAATTGTGTAATGTTATGTTCTGATAACAGATATGCGAAAAAAGTTACCTTATAGCCATAACTTCTAATTTAAGAAATATGCGCACATTATGCGTTTCGATGAAAGTTTGGAAGCATACGTTCGTTTTCAAGGTGCCCTATTTCCATCAAATAGGCTGCTGATCAGACACTAATAAAAGCTAAGTAGACAAGTTCTTTAATTTTGCAACTTAAATTTTGCAAATTATCAACGCATCTTATCGATCAGAAACTATTTTGACTGGGCCGGTTCCGGAGGCTACCAGACCGTGACTTGGCCTGAATCCAGAAATCTCTATGATGTCCATAGCTAATTTAATGCGTAAATAACACATACAATTGCTAATTAATGCTTTAAAATGTATACATCAAAGCTCACCGTAATATTTATTGTTAAATACCTCTGGAATGGAGCAAGCAAATTATTATTTGTTTTGTTCACATACCAACTGATGAATCCGAGGCGCTAGCAGCATTGGCTTAAGGTGACGACTGTATTTCCGAAATTTTCAGCTACCATAGCTCTTTAGCAACCATCATTTGTAGACGATGAATAATTACTACACTTCTTAGCCAGCTCAGTCTTCATGCAACGAATATATCTGACAGAGAAAACCAGCAACTCTGACCACAGAAAACCGTGTATTCTCCCCATTCGCCACAACTCTGAGAAGGAGTATCAGCCGGGGGTGCGCTATAATGCCTTCATAGAAGGCTTCATGCAGTTTTTATAAGTCATTGCAAAATGTGACAATTTCAGTGGCTATTGGGGATCCCAAACATTCGCCTTTTTGGGGGGCCTCAAATATTCGCCTGGTTTGGCTCTCTTGGCGGTGCGCCTCTGCATGTTTTCATTCAGTCAAGGTTTAGGATATTAATTTTTGCCTAGCAGTTGGGGGCCCCCTTGAGGGCAGGGCCCGTTTCAACTGAAACGGTTGAAACATAGGTAAGGCCGCCTATGCTGGTGCATTGCCTTTGGGGATCTTGATGACTAGTTATGAAAAAGAGAGTACTTTATGTCAGGGTTTTCAGACACTGAAGTCAATTCTCCCATCCTATGCATTTTTTGGGCATGGACCTGAAGCAGGTCCTAAAGTAATACTTACTGATAATTGCAATGAAGAGCACAATGCTCCTAGCCAAGGATGGCCAGGGGCCATCCTTCTGCTGTGTACTTTCCATGTCCTACGACAAGTATGGAGGTGGCTTCACGACAAGAATCACTACATCAAACAAGATGATCATCCCTACTTGTTAAGCCTGTTTAAGAAGTGTCTCTATGCTGAAACCGAAGAAACATTTCAGAATTGCTGTACAGAGATGTTTCATGATGACAGGTGTAAACAATATGCAAATTTTATGAGTTACGTTTCAAACCTGTGTGAGAAAAAAGAGGCATTTGCTCTTTGTTTCCGTAGTCACTTGCCTGTGAGAGGGAACCACATAAACAACTCTGTGGAAGCACAATTTCTTATTCTGAAAGACACTGTCTTAAGAAGAGCAAAAGAGTACAATGTAGTGGGTCACCAATTCAGAAGAAAGACAGAAACTGGCTAAGATTCCCATAGGGGAAACATTGCCACTATCCTTCTACAACAATTTGCGAACTGTTGTTGACCAAAGTATTCCAGTCACATCAGCAACTGTAAATGATGATAATGAGCTCTCCACAGTAACGGCTGAGAATCAGGCCTGCAAAAGACAGGAATTAGATGATAACTCATGTATTGAATCAGCATCAAATTTACTGAACAACTCATTTGAGCAGATTGCAGAGAAACTTAAATCAACCAATGATACAAATCTAGCCAGAGCAATTATCAAATTTTCAAAGCGAGTCACGAGTCTAACTGGACCTACAAGAATGCATTCAAATCTTATAGCAGCTCTTCATAATTTTGGGACAAATGAGTTGAAAAAAACAGGCATAGGAAAAAAAATCAGGGTCCAGCCCAATATAAAAAGGAAGTCTGGAAATGGCAGCCGCCAGGCTGTCTCAAAAGGAAGGCCTTCAAAACTACAGTCAGCACAACCAAGCCTGGAGGTGCCTCTGAAGAGGAGAAAGCTGCGCAGGCAAACACAAATCCAGCAAAAAGCCAGGGTCTCATGTAATGAAATCAAAAACAAAACATGTACAAAGAAAGAAGAGGAGAACAGATTCTTCTTAAAAGAGCTTACCTGTATTTGCAACGATTTGACACTTCACTGGGCCATATTAGATTTTACCATGACTATAAGGAAGAGGAAAAAGGTTGGGATAAAGAGGAATATGAAAATGAGTAAAAAGAAGATGATGATGATGAGGAAGATAGGCAACAATAATAAGACTATTATTAGAATGACACGTAGCAACAAAAGCTGGGACAATGGAACGCAGAAACATTTGTGTGTAGAGATTTCTAATCTAAATGATACTACAGACATATGAACATTGGGATCTAAATGAATATTTCTTTGATGTCTGATACTATGTTTATGTGGGAGGCAAAAAGTGGTAGGCTAGCTGAAATTCTCTTGATTATTAGACTAGTATTGAAATGCTCCCTCCATGGGTCTTTTCTCTGGTGTTACTGCATTATTGTTCCTTGTTTTGTCTTGTTTTGCCACATTTCCTCCTTGAAAATCACATTGTTACATCAAATGCTAACAGTGTGTGTACAGTTTTGTACTTACTAAGCTAAAGGCATGATTTAGCATCAAAAAATGTTATATGTAACTGCCTGAAGAATTGTCCCATTTGTGTCAACTTGGTTTGAATTTCACATTGTGGGGTACCTCATATTTAGATGACGAATTGATGTGCTACAAAGGTTTATAGTGTCGGTATAGAACGACTGAGTGTAAGCGTTTTGAAGAATCCTTTTACTGCACAAAGGATATTGAGACAATTTTGACTGACAATTAGTAGAAGTACACTGTATTTTTTTTTATTTTGTCAAGATGCCTTGTATGTACGTATATGTATGAATTGTCATTCAGGGATTGGTAACAATTCAAGTTTGAAATGATCTTGACTTTATTTTGGCAAGTCCTCCATGATGGAGCCATTTTGTATTTAGCTTTTAATGTATTCTGTCCAATAGAGAAAAGCTACTTCATATGCTTGTGCTTTTGCAGTTTTCATACTGTGTAAGAAAGCATTCTGCTCAGTGCCTGTACACAACATGCATGTAGTAAGCTGACCCGGTGTATGTGGATTTTTGTTTGCAGTATTAATTGTTAACACCTGTGAAATGCAAAATATAGGCATGAAATGGTTTCTAAACAGCTCCTTGCAGGATCCATACAATGTACTTCATAACATCTACTATTAGACGTAGTCATTTCCTAAATAGGTAGAAAATAAATTTAGAATCATTAGTGAGTGGCCCAACATTGCCTAGCATCCTTCTATACAGCAGATTACAAAACTTAAAACTTACCACGGCCACCCGCACAATATTGTATTTGATGGGCTGAAAGGGAAAAAATATGTGGTGCAGGTAAAATCTGTCCAGTGCAGGTAATTCTGAATGTTACCTGAACCTGCGTAGGTAGGCAGAAAATACTATTTCGAGCTTTGCAATGGCATTATAAAGTGTACAATATGAAACAAATATTAGATTATACCATACCAGAAAAAACAGCAAAGCAGAATCCAGGAAAGTCATTCTTTATTCTGTGGAATATCAGGAAGCCCTCCCATCATTCTCTGCTTTTTGAAAGTTTTACGTAACATTTTGCCTGTATTTTCTGTCATGTGGTATTCAAGGAATTCTCAGGGCATAATGCCCCATTATTTTGTCACTTGTATGTTCCTGGCATATGGACACTGTACATGGCTTATGCGTATTATCAGGGAATACAAGTGATTAATCAAAATTAAACATGTACACTACAGAAATTTGAAGATCCAGTTTCCATTTGTGAGGAGGTAATACATACAGGTATAAATTTCCACTTTGATGGCTTCAGATAACATGAACAGTTCAAAATTCCTTCAGGCAGACATATAATCCATTAAAAACTTACTCTGTTAAATTGTACAAAATCCTGTTATTTTTCATTACTACTAAATTGCATGTTTTCTTAATAATCATTTCACAGGTTAAATGTCTGCACTCTAATCGCATTAAATTTATCTTATTACTACTTCAAGTAGGCTATCTAATTGCCAACACTGTACATTTTCTCATGTTTTCCTCTATTTTACTTAATGAAAAGGTTAAGCAATATATGTTGCAAGTATGAAAGTTCCATCCTAAAAAAACTCTCCTACAAACAGCACCCATGCAGTTCCAGAAAGGCTGCTAGGGGCCCAAACTTACTCTTAGGCCGGACCAATTTAATTTCTTGTTTCTTGTATTTTTGAAGGAAAAAAATGGACATAAAAAAGAAAAGAGAACAGGCATCGTGTGATGGGTCCAAATGCTACCAAAGGAGACACGAGGTCAACACATATGACTGGTTAACATTTCAAACAATGAATATTGAATATTTAGTGCATTAATAAGTAGAAAACTTGAACAACAAAAAAGACAAGGATTTTTTCAACAATATAAGCATTTGGGAGTGGACGCATAACCTGAATGGTACATGTGATCTTTTTTTTTTGAAATCAGAAAAAATGGAGCGGGCAAATCCAAGAACCAAGAAACAAAATTGGTGTGGCCTTATCACCAGAAAGGCTGCCATGAGCGCATAGGTGTTGATCATTTTCGCCTCTAATCAGTTGTATAATTTTTGGTGTCTGTTAAGGTTTCTCTTGTCAGCATAAGTTTTCTTGCATTGACAACACTTGAAGTTCTCTCGGTGCTTGTTGGCCATATGCCTTTTCAGCTTTTGCCTGTGATTGAAAGTTTTGTTGCATTCATCACATATACATTCATGGCAGCCTTTCTGGTGATACGTCAGGTCCTTCTCTCGGAGGTACTGCGTGTTGCAGGTGGGACTCCTTTTTTGCCTCGGCCAATCCTGCATCCATGTCTTCCCTTAAGCACTGTGCTTTAACCTTCTAGTCCTATGAGGGTACAGTATAGAAATCAATTTCACTTAAGCACATTTTATATAATTATGTCAGATGGCTTATGTGGCATTTTTGTGGATATCTGGAACTGTGCAGTGAGGGGTTGGTTCCATTTAGGATTACAATACGTTAGAGGCTGCAGGTGCAATTTGAAAGTTATGATGCTACTTGTTATCGCTCAACAACAGGGAAACATAGCAACGATGGGGGCTTATTTGTGCGTGTAGCATGGAAAGAGCTATTCATGCCTGTTGTATGGATAGAATTTGATTTTCAAACCATTCAAGATACAGGATGATAAGTTGAATACTAGCTCAGAATGTTTGGTAAGTGCAGTTTGTATTGATCTTACTGTGAAGCAAAATAACCCTTATTAGAATGAGCATTACTAAATAAATGCATGATCATTTTCGATTAATGGGGCTCAATGGGGCAGAATGCAGACATAACCAATGAATGAACAAATGAGGTTACAGGTTTGAAATAGATGGAAATATATTAGGCAGATAAATGAAATAGTTTATACACAAACCTTTCGTCTGTCAGCAGGAAACTTTTTCCACATTGTCCCAACCACAGTGGACACCTGTCCAACTCCTGCTCCCTCTCCAAGCTCTTCCATGACAGCTGGCTGTGGAATGATGCAAACAAATGAAAGACTGCTTGTAGATAAGTCACTGCCAGCCTGACAAAAATGGGGTGAAGTATGCTGTTTACACCTTGTGTGTGTGTGTGTGTGTGTGTGTGTGACTTGGGTTGGCATTGTTCCTGTGTGAATAGGGGGTGAAAACCAAACTCACACCTAGGAAACAAGGGAATAAAAATTGGGTGAAAACTTAACAGAGCAATGAACAATTTATGAGGGATGTGCAGGCTTGGTTTATGCAGGGCCTTTAATCATGTTTATAACCTTGATTTTCCTACCACAAGTGTCTTTCACTTTTCGGGGCAAAACTAATTCAATCAATCATTATGCACGGTGAGATTTCATAACACCGTATTAGCCATTGTTGCTATATTTAAGAGAGGGGCCAAGGAAGAGCTGCATGTTTGTTGAAAACTGGGTAAATACTTTTTACAGAGTTTAGCAAAATCATTGAAAATTGGATCCTTGCCAGTAAGAATAAATACAGAACATCTTTGGTAATTTGTGTAGTTCTCAGTTTGATAAACAAAAAGATTAAATAAAACTATTTATCACAATAACCAAGGAGGCTTCAACCAAGAGAAACATAAATTCACTATGCTGTTCTAACTCCTTGTATCAAAGGTGTTATTTTTCAAGGTCAAGTACATGTAGGGCGAGTTTCTTTTGTGTTCTGGTGCAAATTTAAATCTGCTACAATATTTATGAAAATATCTCATACTGCAAATATAAACTCACCGCAACTGAGCAGAAAAAAGTGTTCTAGCCCGTTGGCCTCTTGATGGATTCCAACCGCGCAGCTCCTGGCTCTTCTTCGTCCGCCAACCGCGCAGCTCCTGGCTCTCCTTCGTCCGCCAACCGAGCAGCTCCTGGCTCTCCTTTGTCCGCCAACTGAGCGGCTTCTTCATCCGCCATGTTTTTCGAAAATTGTGATTACTAGAATTGTGATTAGCTAAAATTCTGATAATTCCGAAAAGGCCAATATTATTCGCACTTATACGTGTGGCCAATGCTGAATTTTTTTCTTGGCCACACCTATAAGCGCGCCAGTTGATGACCATTCCAGTTTTTAGAAAAAGTACCACTTAAAATAAGTTTGGCCAAGAAAAAAAAAATAGCTTTGGACACACTTAAAATAAGTGTGGGCAATGGAGCAATGTGCATCTTGGCCACACTTATAAGTGCATCTAACGCGAATTTCGATCAATTTTTGTGCTTGGACGCACTTAAATTAGTGCGAATCGTCACTTTGTTTTCCGAAATATGAGGAAAACTTCACGAGTATTCGGAATGCAAGATTGGGCGCTCAGATATGGCATTGACCGCTTCAAATGGCAACGAGCGTTTACGAGAGGGAAAATTGCGCCGGAGATCAACTCTCCTTCGTCAGCTCTTTCGTAGCCTCGTAAATTGTGCTGATTTTGATACAGCGTCACCACCACTGCCAGTGGTTGCAAGCCGCAATTGCAGTTATAATTGACATAAATGACAGATCCTGATAGTGAGTGCGTTTTCATGGACTTTAATATCCCGGCTATGAGGCTTATCCTGGTTATGAGTTTCCCATAAAAACACCAAGCATAATGCCGTGAGCTGGTGGCGGTAAGAAATTTGGCAGTGGTGGCCGCCACCAAATTTTCTATGCAGGAAATGCATAGAAAATGCAGATGCCTGTATATTCAATTGAGTACACTACAAAGAAGATATTTCATGTTCAAACTGATAATCTTTATTGTTTTTTTGGAAATATTCACTCATTTTTAATTTGATGCCCGCAATATGTTCCAGAAATGCTGGGACAGGGGCAACAAAGGACTGGGAAAGTTGAGGAATGCTCAAAAAACACCTGTTTGGAACATTCCACAGGTGCCAGCGGTAATAGAGGAAAAACTGCATGGTGAGTATGAAAATTGGCATCCCGGCGCTGGCACTAATGGAGGGAACTGTCTGGTAAGTAGGTGAAATTAGCAGCCCTGTGCCAATGCTGATGGAGGAAACTGCGTGGTAAGTAAGAAAGTTGGCATTCCATCTGCATGGAGGAAATGGAGTGTAAGTAAGTGAAATTGACAACCTGGTGCCAATTACGGGGGAAAGGCATATTAGGTAACTAAAATTAGCATCCCATTGCTGACGCTAATAAAGCAAACTTTGTGGTAAGTAGGTGAAATTGGCAATCATTGGCCTGCAGTACTGGGTGAAACCGTGCGGTAGGTAGATGAGATTAGCCTATTGGTCCTGTTGGTAATGGAAGAAATTACATGGTAAGTCAGTGAAATAGGACTCCTAGTTCTAGCGCTAATGAAGAAAAATGCATGGTTAGCAGGTCAAATGGCATCTTATTGCCAGCAGAAATGGAGGAAACTGCAGGGTAAGCTGGAAAAATTGGTATCTGAGTACCAGTGGTTTTGGAGAAAACTGCATGGTTAATAGGTGAAACCAGTATCCCCAATGGCATCCTAGTGCCAGCAGTAACGACAGACACTGCATGGTATGTCAAATTTGCATTCCTTTGCCAGTGCTAATGGAAGGCAACTGCTTGGCAAGTAGGTGATTTTGGTATCTTAGAGCTGGTGCTAATGAATGAAACTGAATGGTTAGTAGGCGAAATTGGCATCTCGGTGCCAGTGCCAATGAAGGAAAAACGCAGAAAGTAGGAGAATTTGGCATCTGGGTACTGGCACTGATGAAGAAAAATGTGCGGCATGTAGGTTAAATTGGTATCTGAGTGCTGGTGCTAATGGAGGAAACTGTTTGACAAGAGGGCGAGTTGGAATTCTGATGCCGAGACTAGTGAAGGAAACTGCGCGGTAAGTAGTGGAGATGGCTTTTTAGGTCACCTGAGACAAGTCTCAAGTGACCTATTCTGATTGCCTTTTGTCCGTCGTCGTCCGTAAACAATTCACATTTTCGACTTCTCAGAAACTGCTGATCCAATTTCTAAAAATTTTGCAGGAGGCTTCCTTGGTCAAATATGCACCAAAATTGTGAATTATATGGTGCCCACCCCCAGGGGCTCTGAGGGGCGGGGCTAAAAGTGGTCAATACATTTTCAACTTCTTCTCAGAAACCGCTGATCCGATTTCAATAAAATTTTGCAGGAGCCTTCCTTGGTCAAATATGCACCAAAATTGTGAATTATATGGTGCCCTCCCCCAGGGCCTCTGAGGGGCAGGGCTAAAAGTGGTCACTACATTTTCCATTTCTTCTCAGAAACTGCTGATCCGATTTCAATAAAATTTTGCAGGAACCTTCCTTGGTCAAATATGCACCAAAATTGTGAATTATATGGTGCCCACCCCCAGGGGCTCTGAGGGGCGGGGCTTAAACTGGTCAATACATTTTCCACTGCTTCTCAGGGTGTTTTCACACATAGTCCCTTTTAAAAGAACCAAACTCAGTCCTCTAAAAGTGGACCAAAAAGAGGACCGACAGAAAATGAACTCAGTTCTTTTTGTGTTCACATTGTGAATTTATTTCAAAGAGGACCGGGTTCTCTTTCTGGTCCACTTCAGCTCTGATAGGGCCTCAGTCCTCTTTCTGTTCACACTGTAGTTCCTTGAGCTCTCAGACCCCTACTGCACTGTATTCTGGGTAGTTTTTACTTGGAACAAAATGTCTGCTGCCATGCTTTTTGTCAGTGCCCTATTCGTACCTCCTGCCCGATCGGTTCTGCGCATGCACAAACTTTCTGCGCATGTGCATTGTTTAACTCATATTTGCGACACTGTGTTCCACGCATGCATAAAACCCTTTACCAGTTGGATTGGCGATTCAAGTGCTGGATAAGCGATAGAGACAGAAGCTGCATTTCAAGTCTTTTAAATTGCATCCTAGTTCCCCTCACTTGCGTCCTATCCTTGCGTCTTAGTCCCTCCCACCGAGGATGCATGGAGGAAACAGGAGAGATGACAGAGGAAACGAGGACATATGTTTTAAGTGACATGAGATGTCCTTTCCTCAGTTGCGTTATATGAAGGGACGCTAGTTTCTGATGACGGCCTTGGCTGGAGCTGTTGGAATATAATCCGCGGCAATTGGCACGCATGTAAACTGTGAATTAATCACAAAATTTAATAATCAAAGTAGGAAATACAGTTCAACTGCCGCATGCAATATATCACTAAAAATGGCACAGGGTAGCCTAAATTTTAACTGTGGTAGTTCTGTGATTAAAATGTTTTCATAAAATATTTAAGTTCTCCAGTAATTGACTCCCCCTAATTTTCTTTTGCATTGTGCGCGACCCTATTGATAATATAGACATAGATAAATAGCCTATTTTAAACTCATGCATTCAGGATATCTGTACCCTCATCAGAAAAAAAAAAAAAAAATTGACATCCCCCTATATAAAAAACATTTATTTTCGTAGCATCTACGAATCTCCATTTCTTATCGATTGTAAGCTGTAAGGGATAACTTGACGTTGTTTTTCAGATCACAGTGGGAAAAAAATAAAACCTCCGCCGGGTGCCTAAAGAGCAAGAGAGCGGTATGTGGAAAATGCACCGTCAATGTGCTGAATGTCTGTTGAGGGACAGGTATTATCACATATTCATATTGATAAAGGAGGGGTTTCGTTAATATGCTATTTTGGCCCACAGGGTTTACATTCGGGATCGGAAAAATGAATTATGTATTAATACGTAAATTCCTGTCAAGATACCCATACTGTCAAACACTTCCACAAGATTTCACGCGATAGTTTCCATATTTTGCCATGACTTGTGCTGGAAGTGATGAACAAAGACGATTTTGCGCAAAATGTGGCAATACACCTATTCAAAAAAAAAATCTATACATGAAGGACCATGAAATAAAATATGATCTTCCTACAATGTCCTTGTGTTGAAGTGAATTTGTATACTATTATGTTATTAAAGTAAAAACTAAGTTGCTGGCTACATGAAGCAACATGAAATAAAATATAACCTTTCTAAAATATCCTGGTGTTGTAGTGAATTTGTATACTATTTTGTTGTTAAAGTAAAAAAAAAAAAAAAAAAAAAGTCGCTGGCTTCCGTCAAGTAAAATGTTTACGCATGTGTGGTACAAATCGAGCAGGAATTCTACGCACTTGCGCAGTACTAGAATTGCGCATGCAGAGAACCGATCGGTCACACGGGCAGGAGGTACGGATAGGGCATCGAAGGGTGCAAAAGGGCGAAGTGAACCCGGCGCACTTTGTGTTCACAATACGTTGCTTAAGAGAATCGTACTGTGTCTTTTTAGCGAACCGTACTGAGACCACCTCCTGTGGTGGTCTCAGTACGGTTCGTTTTAAAGGGGTCTGAGTGCGGTGATTGTGTTCACATATACACAAAAAATGCTGAGTCATCGATTTGAGTTTGTTTTGAGGGCTGAAAAGGACCAAGTGTGAAAACACCCACAGAAACCGCTGATCCGATTTCAATAAAATTTTGCAGGAAACTTCTTTAGTCAAATATGCACCAAAATTGTGAATTATATGGTGCCCATCCCCAGGGGCTCTGAGGGGCAGGGCTAAAACTGGTCAAATTGGCTGAAATTTTCAAAATCTTCCTTCTCCACACCCAGATATGCTGGAAACCAATACTCTTCTTAGATGGAAGGCTCTTGAGGTACTTTTTCAAAATTGTGAATTTCATGACCCTCGAGCTCTATGTTTGCCCCTGGGGAGGGGGTGAAATTTACTATAGTTTATATAGGAAAATGATACTTTTGGGTGTATTTTGTTCATTTTCTACTGGAAATCATTCAAACTTGATTGGCATTATAACCATGACATGACAGTTTGATACTATGACATTTTTGACCCTGTCTCTTCCCCAGGGGCTGAGGGGTGGCGCCCAAATGGGGTCATATTGCCAAAAATTTTAACAATCTTCTTCTCCAGACAGAGATAGGCTGGAAACCAATACTCTTCATCGATGGAAGGGTCTTGAGGTGCTTTATCAAAATTGTTTATTTCATGGCCCCCAGGCTACATGTTTGCCCCTGGGGAGGGGGTTAAGTTTACTATACTTTATATAGGAAAATGATACTTTTGGGTATATTTGGTTCATTGACATCAATAACATCAGTTTTTATACAACTCAGTTGACCGTTAAGGCCCATGGGCCTCTTGTTAGTCTTAGTAGTAATGGAGAAAACTGCTTAGGAAGTGGGACAATTGGCATCCCACTGGTAGTGCTACAGGTGGAAACTGCCTGGTAAGTAGGTGAAATTGGCATCCCAGTGTCAGCACTGATGGAGGATAGTGTGCGGTAAGTTGGAAAACTGGCATCTCGTTTGTCATTCCAGTGCTGTCAATAATGAAGGAAACTGCCTGGCATGCAGGTAAAACTGGCATGCTGGTTCCAGTGCTAATGAAGGAAACTGCAAGATAAGTAAGTGAAATAGCATCTCGTTGCCAGTGGTAAAGGAGGAAAGTGCATGGGAAGAAGCTAAAATAAACCAGTTTGGCTTAAGCAAGATTTGGGTCGCACGCATGCTCTTTGCAGATTACATGTGGCAGAAGATGCACAAATCGCATTGAAAAAGGGAGGGATATTAAGTTCCTTCACTTTCCCTGTGGTAAAAGGCAGCGAACAGCATGTATTCATGCTATAAACAGGAAGAATTTTTATTCCCAAGGAACATTCTAGGGTGTGCAGTGTACATTGTACACCCTGACGAGGAAAGAATTTTGTATTCAACCTCCACCAATATCGAATGAAATCTGTACTATGGCTTTCCATGACGTTTTGTTACCCAGAAAAACATCTGGGTGTGCAAAAACATCAAGCATACATACATCCAGTCAAGATCATTTAGAGTTTAATTTCTGGGGCTGCTATATGTGGTAATAGTACACAACTGCCGCAGCCATGTTACTGATGACACATTGGATTGCTAGGGCATGCGCAGCATATGCATTTGCAATATTAAATATTGATATTAAATTCCAAACTCCCTTCTCACCAATAAACCCCCCCCCCAATACACTGTAGCTATTGGCGCCCCCCCTTAAAATTATACTGGCAAACAAAAATCAGGGAAAATTTGAGGTTGGATACAAAATTCCTTCCCCCTGACTATGTTGACTATGTGCCATCAGTCTACTCCTTCAAATCAAAACCATTGACTCCTTTGGAGCAACGTAGACTTGAAAGGCTACATCAATGAGATATTGTCAAGGTAAGTCCTCAATGTTGTTGTTTTCCACACAAATGAAAATCCAACATCAAATCTGTTGCGTTCAGTCAAGCAGTATTGAGGTTGTTGTTTCAGTATGTCTTGGCCTTGTATTTTACATGTGAACCTGAACATTTATCCAGGTTGAGAGGAGATTAGGTTCATGTGTGCTTCCCGGTTGTTTTGAACAGTGCGAATTTGTCGCAGGAACCCTGTAGCTTTTAGCTGACTCATGGAGTGGGACCCAACCATCGTGGTGTTAATAACATTAATTCACATCTGCAAAACTAACTGGCAAGCAAATTCAACTTTGTTGGCTATATATAGCGAGTAATTATGTAATCAAAATAACAAAGAAATCTAATAATTATAGCAAGAAATCTGTGCTGAAACACCCAAAATGAAAACCACGTCAACCTAGTTTTAAATGACCCAATTAGTGTGGTAGCTGAGAAAGAGCGGGCAGTAAATGGGGATGGTTAGCCCGTCGTGTGCAAATGTTTGTTTTGACAGCGGACGTTTTTCAACTATTGCTTCAACTAATTCTCCCTTTTTCAGCTTTGAGTGCGGTACATCCAAATCTTTGCATATCTGTCTCAATTCATGAACCTTGAGTCGAGAGATTGTTCTCCTCTCGCTGACTGCAGGTCTGGTGATGGTCTCCAGTTTTTCTTCTGCTATACACAATGTCCAGTGCTCATGTGCTCCCCAATCTTGCCTTTTCATGCCCTTATACCGAAAGCGTGTATTGGGATTGTTAGGATGATGTTAGGATTTTGGGATGATTGCAGCCTGAATTTGAATGTACCTTGTGGAAAATTGTTAGAAGATGAAATAACTGCCTAAGTTTTGAAAAGATCTTACTTTAGAGACGAATGCATGAAATGCTCTGAAGATTGACTACAGTCCAGTTAGACATACTCAATAATTACAACTTACCGAGGGAACAGCGGCACCTCTTGAGATAATGTCACGTAGGCCTGAAGTGTGTGACTGGAATGGCTTGGCAGGTTAAACATCGTCAAAGTTTCATTAAAAACGGTAAGTACCTTGAGTTCAATCTGCAGACAGCCAAAACTTTTTGAATGCAGCTAAACAAGCTGAGCTAACTTGCACAATTTCTTTACAGCAAAGCACAAATACAAAGCAGTGTTTCCACTTAAACAAGAACAAACCAGAACAGGTACATTCTCAAAGCAAATGAGCAAAAGAGGAGTGGAGTGACTGCAATGTGGTCCAGCACCTCAAATTATGGGTTTTATTTTTATAATTGATAGTGCCAGTTTCAATTCACATTTCTTATTGAATTAAAAAGCAAATAAATTCCATCATTCTATTAGGGAACAACCTGCTGAGGTTAAATATACACAGATGAGTCTAAACTTTAAAACCACACACAGAGGAAATAAACAGTGCTCTTATGATGAAAAAAAGTGCATGTCAAGGTCCATAGACAGACCTAAGACAATAAGCGAACAGTCAGTTCCTGTATGCGACGTGCTGAACGTGGGAGAAATAGGACCTGAGCAACTATGACAAAGGTCAAATCATTATAGCCAGACGACTGGGTCAGACCATTCACCAAGGCTTCTGGGGAGCTCACACTGGCAGTGGTCCAAGGAGGGACAAACCATGACAGGGTGTGGGCGGCCAAATTTTCATCAGTGCAAAAGGGCGATGAAGGCTATCCCATCAAGTCCGAACTGATGGGAGGGCTACTGAGGCACATTACGCAGAGAATTTTAAGGATACTTGCGTGAGGAATGTGTCAACACTGTGCGTCACACCCTGTCGCGTGTAACACTTTGTTGCTGCAGACCTGTCCAATTGCCCATTTGAACACCTCCAATGAGCATGTGTGCCAGAATTGGACTTTGGAGCGATTTAAGAAGGTTTCCTAGTACAGTGAGTCCCATTTCCCTTTACATGATGTGCATCAGCCAGAGACGTACGCACCATTTACCTGGGGCAGAGGTGGCACCTGTATCCACTGTGGGATGAAGACAAGCTGGCGGAGGAAGTTTGACGCTCTTGGAAATGTTCTGCTCGCAAACCCTGGGTCCCCCGAATCATATGAACATCAAATAATTTGTGTGCGGAGGTGGAAATGACAGAGTACAGTGAAAATGATTCTGTAGTGGAAATGATGACAAATAAAACCTACATATGGCACTTTATTCATTAATTGCAGCCATACCTATATACAAGATCCTCAAATCTGGCTCTCTTGTCCAAATTGGTCCATAGTTCCCTTTCCTCCAAGGTAATAACTAAACAATTAGCACTGCTGATTGGCCAGACTGGTTTCTCAGGAAGGGTGAAAAACCCTTGAGCACCATGATTTGGGGAAAATGGTCGTGCAAATGTGGATTTAAACGTCTTAAAATAAAGTATAAAAGAGATTTCTGCAATGTCCACCACATGCCTTCATGCCTGTGGTGAAAATGAGTGGCAGAATAGATTTCAACCATTTTTATAATAAAAAGACCTCTTTTTCTCGCCAAGTTTAATTTCATAGCTAGCATGTTATGTACCCTAAATACAGATAATTAAAACAGTATTTTTGCATAATTTGACAAAATTGATTAGATATGGCACACAAGAAACTTATTCTATTCACAAGGCACATTTACATCGATTTTTCTTTGTTTTGTTCACACGTCTAATATTTTATCTCAAGCATGCTCTCCACCCACCCTCTTCTCTCCATGGCATACATGTAAACTAACTTTTAAAAAAACTTTGAGACAAAATTGTTGGACATGAATGAAATAATGGTGCAGCTGAGGGACACTGATAATTTGTGTAAAAATTGAAGTCAATAATTTTCATAAATATTGGAAGTGGTTGCACTGCCTTTAGATAATGATGATGGTAAAAATGTTACAAATCAATCATGAATTTTCATATTTTAAGATAAAAAGCTGAAGTCTGGGATATAGGTAAAACAACTACCTCATGTATAAAAAGCAATTAAAAAGAAGCAAAAATAAATAATGAGGCCAAAATAAAGTTCCCAGAGCAATTTTAATTGAAACTTCATGTTAAAAAAAAAAACAAATTATTTGAGAAATGTTAATTTTATTGCAAATCAACCCTGGGATATAAAATGCCCAGTTGATAAAACACTCAACTTATTACAGCACTGGGGCTCATTCGTAAATGGTGCATACGCACTGAAAAAAATGTATGCACCACTTTCATTACAAATTTCAAATATATAAAAACAACTGAGACTTTAGAACATGATAAAATTAAAAGGGATTGCGCAAGTATGCAAAATTCCAAGTTGATTATGATTAGTTAAAAGTATAACATTTAAGCAAATGCACAATTCATAAATTAGACACATCTTACCATATGCTGCTTTTCTTTTTTGAGCATACACAATATTGTCAGTACAAAATCCACGCAAATCTTTATAAATAAGGCCCCTGGGCTCTGACCCCGTGGACAGCCCTCCTAAAAGCTAAAGATTAGGAAATGCTACAGTCACATAACAACAGTACAACATAAAACAAATAAAGCAGGCTCACGATAGCCAATTTAGTGATCACGTAACATTCACAAGCCTGCATCTGCTTTCTTCCCGAACAAGTTCATTAGAAATAAGTAGAGCACCAAGTTATGAAGAAAGTGCATCTTTATCATGCACATTTTTAATTATTAACATTATAGAAGCATTACTGTCTCTCTGGTGTGAATCTGCTCATGCTGTTTCAAGTGTCCCCAGTTACCGAAATTGTCACCACATACATTACAGGTGTACACTTTTTCAGTTGTGTGAGCTCGCTGATGTTCTTTAAAGTTTCCTAACCTCTGAAACCTCTGTCCACATTCAGTGCCAATGTGTGTTTTTCCTCGTTCGTGAATCCTCTGGTGAGTTAGTAAGCTTCCGGCGTGAGTGAATCTCTTCCCACATTCACTGCAGGGATACAGTCTCTCACCTGTGTGAAGCAACTGATGCTGTTCCAAGTTCCCCAGGCGAAAAAAAACCTTCCCGCATACTGTGCAGGAGTACGATTCATCCGAATGAGTTAGCTGATGCTGTTTCAAGTTTCCTAAATGACAAAAACTTCTACCGCATTCCAAGCAAGAGTATGGGTCCGCCCCTGAGTGAAATCTCAGATGAATTTTTAAGGCTCCCAAGTTAGAAAAACTTTTCCCGCAAACGTTGCAGTCGTGCTGCTTCCCTGCTGCGTGAATCTGCTGATGCCGCTTCAATGTCCCCAACTCTCTGAAACTCCGACTGCACTCGGTGCAAGAATGCAGTCTCACCTCAGTGTGAATTTGCAGATGCAGTTTCAAGCTTCCAAGATGACTAAAACTCTTATTACAGTAGGTGCACGAGTACGGTTTCTCCCCCGTGTGCATTCTCAGGTGAGTTCTTAAATGCTCCAATCGACTAAATTTATTCCCACACTGAGTGCACGAGTACTCCCTCTCTCCTGTGTGAACAAGCTGATGTCTTTTTAAGTGACCCAGCTGCCTGAAACACTTTCCACAGTCAGAGCAAGAGTGCGGTTTTTCTCCGGTATGAATTTGTTGATGCCTTCTCAAGCTTCTCGAGTGACTAAAACATTTACCACATTCAGGACAAAAAAACGGCTTCTCTCCTGAGTGAATCGACTGGTGTTCTTTCAATGTCCCCAACTGTCGAAAGCTTTTCCCACAGTCAGGACAAGAATACTGCCTCCCAGTACACGGCCTCTCTCCAGAGTGAACTTCGTTTTTTCGTTCTGCGACCTCTGAACTCTGCAGAGGCTTCTCATCGCCCTTACGCACATACTGTCCCTCATCCAGTTCACCCTCACTGCGAGGGCTCAAGTTTAATCCTTCATTTGAAGTGTTGACCAGCAGACCTGATCTCTGCCCTACAACAGCATCATATTCACAAAGGTCCTCCTCAGTTTCTATCTCAATCTCAGCTAAATTACCACCGAATTCAGTGCGGTGCGTGATCTGTATAGAGTCTCTGAGATTTCCACTGGCTCCGTGGACTTCTTTTTCTTCAAGACCATTTTGACTCCATTCTTGAGGCTCGATTTTTACTACAGTAAAAATATGCTGTTCCTGCTGAACAGCGAGTATTCCGTCGGTTTCGGTTTTCATTTGGTTGCATTCCAGTGCGTTTCCCGCCATGTCTGCTGTGATGAGCAAGTCGCCGTCTTTAATTTCAGCCATGGAGTCTTCAGTGATTCATTCTGAGAATGTCATCTCTCAATGATGGATGGACTACATGAGGGAACATTCAGGAAGGACGGTGTGGCTCCAGCACTACCCCTCGTGCCTTGGATCATAAAGTGACATGTCTTGTACTGTGGTCTCAATGGTGTGAAACGATATCTCTGTGACCCCAAATGGAAATCTTCTCCTGAACAACACTGCTGCTTTGCACAAGCACATACACTCCCTGCAGCTTCAGAACACAACAAGGAAAGAGACAAGGAGAATGAGAAAAATAGAGAGAGAGAGAGAGAGAGAGAGAGAGAGAGAGCAATTGACCTAAACTCCTTCTGGAATTTATAGAATAAATTCAACCCAAAACAAACTTAGGATAAACTAAACTAAAATTGACTGTACTGCCATCACCCCTCAACAACATTCAGTAATTGAAAAACTTCATCAGTTAGAGGAGAGGGTCAAAGACTACCAAAACCCACTCGATTCAGAAATAACCCTTAAAGAAATACAGAGCCACCTGCAGGTCTTGAAGGTTGGAAAAGCCTGTGGGGCGGACAGCATCTGTCCTGAGATGCTGAAGTACAGCAGCTCTACACTACAGGCAGCTCTCCACAGGCTGTTCAACCTCATACTGGAATCTGGATCTTTCCCTTGTAATGTGGTAAATAGCCACTAGATGGCAGTATTGACTTTTTTTGTGAAGCCCAGTCTGAAGCTAGGTTGGGCATGTCAGGGCATGCCCAGAGGGAAGAATCCCAGAAATGGGAGGGGGCTGGACAAGAGTATATAAGGAGAAAAATCGAGAGTGTGTAGGAGTAGGAGAAATTGCAAGAAGGATACATTTGACCAGACCTGTCACTCTTTTGAAGACCTTTTAAGCTTTTTGTGGATTTTTGCCTGTGTTGGAGCATTTTCCTGTCCCAGGACATCACAACAGAGCAGCCCATCTCCATTACAGGGAACTGTAAATATCTTTTTTTTTATTTTATTTCAATCTTGGTCAGTAGGGTAGAAAGATTGGTTCTGTTTGTTTAATTAAATCTGTTGAACTTAAAGGATTTTGTCTGTCATCCCTTGCTGTCCGTGGCCCATAACAAATCGACGCCATAACAAATTGGGGCCATAACAAATTGGGGGCTCGTCCGGGATAGACCATTGTGCGAGTCATTTATTGAAAATCTAAAATTTCAAATAGTGAAATTGTTTTTTGAATTTTCCTAGATATATATTGGCAGATCAACAGCAATGGATGATTTCTTGGCATCACCAACCGTAGAGGTTTTAAAGTCTTTTAAAAAGACAGAACTGCTAGAAATATGCAGACAGTTAGAGCTGACAGATGTAAAACCAGCCATGTTGAAAAATCAAGACTGGCTAGAGAGATTGTTGAATATTACATTGATGAAAATGTGTTTGCACCAGGAGATCTGGAACAGTTTCGGTGGAAAATCCAAATGTAGAATTGGAACTTAAAAATGCTAGAAATTGAAGAAAAAGAAAAAACAAAGGCAGTTTGAGTTAGAAAAATTAGCAAGAGAAGAGAAAAAAGAAAGAAAGAGCAGAAAGAGGACAAAGACAGAGATTTGGATTTAGAAAAATTAGACAGGGAAGAAAGGCTCCAAATGGAGCTACTAAAAATAAAAATTCAGGCTGAAAATAAATTTCACGCCAGCCAGGAGGTAAAGCTGGTGCCTCCATTTTCAGAGAAGGAGGTTGATAAGTATTTCCAGTGCTTTGAGAAGGTAGCTAAGAGTTGTCAGTGGCCAAAGGAACACTGGCCTCTGATGTTGCAAACTGTCCTCAAGGGTAAGCTCAACAAGCCTATTAAACTTTGTCTGCAGATGATTCCTCTGATTATGAGGTTGTCAAAAAGGTTATTTTGACAGCTTATGAGTTGGTTCCAGAGGCTTACCGACCCGAAATTCAGAGGTCTGAAGAAATCTGACAATCAGACTTATGTTGAATTTGCTAAAGAAGAAGGTTTGCTTTGAGCGCTGGTGTACTTCTATGGAGGTCAAGGATGATTTCAACTCACTAAAAGAGATGGTGTTAGTTGAAGAATTCAAGAACTGTGTCAAGGATGATATTAAGACCTACCTTAATGAGAAGCAAGCACTGAATTTGCAATCAGCTGCCAAGTTTGCAGACGAATATGTTTTAACACATAAGTCCAAATTTCAGTCTAGCAGTAACAATAGATGGTCCCAATTTCAGAAAAAAAAGTAACAGTGATACCCAAGATTCCTCACCCAAAGACAAAAGACAAATCTGGTGATGGTGCTCAGAAATCCAGTAAAAGGTCTGAACAAAGTGTGAAAGCTGACAGTGACAAAAAGTGGTCTAGTTTGCAATTATTGCAAGAAATCTGGTAATGTTACAACTAACTGTTGGTTCCTTAAAGCTAAGAAAGAACAAGAAAAGGATACCAAACCCAATGCCTTTGTGAAGACAAGGTTAGAAACCCCTGTAGTAGATGGCCGATCTGCTAAATTGCCTGCTCCTTGTGAGGCTAAGAAGCCTGATACTGCTGACTTTGTGAGGAGGAATTCCTTCCATTTGTGTCAGAGGGATTTGTGGCTCTGAATGAGCATTCTCCTCCTGTCCCCATATATATCTAAGGGATACCGGAGCTTCTCAGTCACTTTTGTTGATGGACTCCTTGGAGTTACGTGATGAGACCGCTTCTGGGGATTTCATACTTGTACAAGGTATTGAAGGGAGGACTGTATCTGTACCCCTCTGCGCTCTGTATTCTTGAAGTCAGATTTAGTTACAGGACAGGTAAAAGGTGGGACTTATGTCAAGTCTACCTATCAAGGGTGTTTCTCTGTTGCTAGGCAATGACCTGGCTGGGGGCAATGTAGTTCCCCTGTTCATCTTAACCATCCGAGCACTGAAGATGGCGATGAAGACCCATCTCTGTATCCTTCCTGTGCAGTGACTATCTGCTATGGCCAAGAAGGCTCAAGAAGAAAACACGATGTGGTGCCGTCCAGCACCTTGAATAGTCATGACTCAGGTGGTTCGCCTCATGACTCTGTTCAGCCTACTATGGTTTCTCCGTTTGAGGACTTATCAGACACTTTTATCAGTTCTCTATTCAGCCAGCCAGATGGGTCTGGTGATTCTGATGTGTCTGGAGACTTGTCTCTGTCCAGAAAGCGGTTGATTCAGGAGCAAACTAATGATCCTGAAAATTTGTGTACTAAAAAAGAGAGCCCTTCCTGATGAAGAAATAGACCAGGTTCCAGTTGGGTATTATCTCAAGGATGGAGTGTTGATGCGGAAGTGGCGCCTCCTGATATCCCTGCCAATGCAGATTGGGCAGTGGTCAAGCAAATTGTTGTTCGAAGGTCTACAGGAATGAGATCTTAACAATAGCTCATAGTTTGCCTTTAGGAGGTCATCTTGGTGTTAACAAGACTGTTGACAAGATCATGAAACACTTCTTCTGGCCTGGACTTCGGAAATGTTTCCAACTTTTTTGCAAAACCTGTCACACTTGTCAGGTAGTTGGAAAACACCAGTTAGACCCACCTGTAGCTCCATTGCAGCCTATCCCAGCATTTGGGGAGCCCTTCTCCAAGGTCATTGTTGATTGTGTTGGTCCATTACCCAAGACTAGATCTGGAAATCAGTACTTGTTGACAATCATGTGTGCATCTACCAGATTCCCTGAAGCCATACCTCTACGCAACATCAAGGCAACTGCAATTTCGAAGGCTTTGATAAAGTTCTTCACGTTGTTTGGCCTTCCCAGGGAAATTCAGTCAGATCAAGGTAGCAATTTCACTTCTGGATTGTTTCAGCAGGTTGTGTATGAACTAGGTGCAAGCAGATTCTTTCCAGTGCCTATCATCCAGAGAGTCAGGGTGCCTTAGAGCGGTTTCATTCCACTCTTAAGACAATGATGAGGACTTATTGTTATGACCATGAGAAAGACTGGGATGAAGGTGTTCATTTGCTGTTGTTTGCAGCTAGGGAAGCAGTGCAGGAGTCTACTGGATTCAGTCCGTTTGAGTTAGTGTTTGGCCATGAAGTGAGAGGACCTTTGCTATTGTTGAGTGAACAATGGCAAGAGAAAGAACCGCATATCAGTCTGTTAGACTATGTTAGCAAGTTCAAGGAAAGACTGCATGCAGCTTGTGACCTAGCCAAAGAGAACTTGAAATCAAGTCAGGGAAAAATGAAAACTTGGTATGATCATAAGGCTAGAAGCCGTGAGTTTAAAACCAGGAGACAAGGTCCTTGTGTTGTTTCCCTTACAGTCCAATCCATTGCAGGCTAGATTTCATGGTCCTTATGAAATTCTGACAAAACTCAATGATCTCAATTACATTGTGAAGACTCCAGATAGGAGAAAGCCAAAACAGTTGTGTCACATTAACATGCTGAAGCCTTATCATGATAGGAATGCTAGGGTTGCAGCTGTCACTTCAGATCCTCCTATGGCCGAGACTTGTGAAGATGAGGGGAGTTTCAAGATGATGAACCTAGAATTAAAGCTGAAGTTCTTTCATGTAAATTGTCAAATTCTGAAGTGTTGCAAAATCTTGATGTAAAACTCCAGCACTTAGAACCCTCACAGAAAGATCAGTTTGAGAGGTTGATCAAGAAATATAAAGATCTATTTCCTGATGTTCCAAAGAGAGTTTCTATAGCCTCTCATGATGTAGATGTTGGTGATGCCAAACCAATAAAACAGCATCCATACCGAATGAATCCTGAAAAGAGAAAGATTGCTGAAAAGAGGTTGAGTACATGTTAGAACATGATATTATCAGACCCTCAAACTCAGATTGGAGTTCACCCTGTGTTCTAGTTCCAAAACCTGATGGAAGCACTAGATTCTGTACAGATTATCGCAAAGTCAATGCTGTAACTAGAACTGATGTGTTTCCAATACCTAGGATTGATGATTGTATCGATAGAGTAGGGCAAGCAAAGTTTCTGACCAAGATTGATTTATTGAAGGGTTATTGGTGTGTGCCTTTAACTGAGAGGGCCAAGAGCATCTCTGCTTTTTAACACCATCTGGGTTATACCAGTATGAAGTCCTACCCTTTGGCATGAAAAATGCCCCAGCCACGTTCCAAAGGATGATACAGTCTACAATCGCCGGATTGCCACACACGGGTGCGTATTACGACGACCTGATCACATGGAGTGACTCCTGGGAAGAACATCTGAAAGATGTAGAGACGCGTTGTTCCAGCGCTTGACCCAGGCTAACCTGACTGTTAACCTGAACAAGAGTGACTTTGGTTGTGCTACTGTCACGTATCTTGGCTACGTCATAGGCCAGGGTAAGGTGGCACCCATAAATGCTAAAGTCCAAGCCATCATGGACTTTCCAGTTCCTGACAACAAAAAGCTTTGCGCCGCTTCCTTGGAATGATCGGGTACTACCGCAAGTTCTGCAAGAACTTTGCTGAGATTGCTCTCAGTCTCACCAACCAACTGAAGAAAGGCGAAAAGTTCACTTGGGATGAAGCATGCCAAAGAGCCTTCGATCGCCTGAAGTCTCTGCTGTGTCACTTCCCGTGCTCAAATCTCCTGACTTCAACAAACCGTTCTCCATAGCGGTCGATGCTAGCGACCAAGCTTGTGGATCTGTGCTCCTACAGAGAAGTGACTCTGATGACATTGAGCATCCCGTGGCATACTTCTCCAGGAAGTTCAATCGCCACCAAAAGAACTATTCCACAATTGAGAAGGAGCTGTTGGCTCTGGTTCTATCCTTACAACACTTTGAGGTCTATGTTTGTACAGGGCAAAAGCCAATGATTGTATATACTGACCACAATCCGTTAATGTTTTTGAGTAAGATGAAAAACAAGAATCGGAGATTGTTGAATTGGAGTTTGATTTTACAGGAGTTTGACTTGGAAATTAAGCATGTAAAGGGTACTGACAATGTAATTGCTGATTGTTTATCCCGTGTTTGAGTATGTGTATATATATCACGTGTTTATTAGCATATTTTATTATATGTATATATACACAAGTGTCTACTTAACCATTTTTTTGTATTGAAAAGAAAAATTTTGCCTTTATAAGTCAAAATTTTTCCCTTTTGGAATGGAGGTGTAATGTGGTAAATAGCCACTAGATGGCAGTATTGACTTTTTTTTTGTGAAGCCCAGTCTGAAGCTAGGTTGGGCATGTCCAGGGCATGCCCAGAGGGGAAAGTCCCAGAAATGGGAGGGGGCTGACAAGAATATAAGAGAAAAATCGAGAGTGTGTAGGAGTAGGAGAAATTGCAAGAAGGATACATTTGACCAGACCTGTCACTCTTTTCAAGACCTTTTAAGCTTTTTGTGGATTTTTGCCTGTGTTGGAGCATTTTCCTGTCCCAGGACATCACAACAGAGCAGCCCATCTCCATTACAGGAACTGTAAATATCTTTTTTTTTTTTTATTTCAATCTTGGTCAGTAGGGTAGAGAGTAGATTGGTTCTGTTTGTTTAATTAAATCTGTTGAACTTAAAGGATTTTGTCTGTCATCCCTTGCTGTCCGTGGACGCCATAACAAATCGAGGGGCCATAACACCCCTGAGATCTGGAACCATGGACTAATCACCCTATTTTCAAAAAAGATGACAGATTTGACCCCAATAATTACCGAGGCATCTGTGTGAACAGTAGTCTGGGAAGGTTTTCTGCAGTATTATTAATGCCCGAATACTGGCCTTCCTTACCAAGCACAATATCTTGAGTAAAGGACAAATTGGCTTTTTACCAAAGTACCGAACTTCAGACCACATTTACACCCTACACACCCTTATTAAAAACTACACCAAAATTAAAAATGGGAAAATATTTGCATGTTTTATCGACTTTAAAAAGGCCTTTGATTCAATTTGGCATGATGGGCTCTTTTATAAACTTATTGAAAGTGGTGTTGGGGGTAAAGCTTATGGCATCATTAAATCTATGTATATGGAAAATAAATGTGCAGTAAGAATTGGCTCCAAAAGAACAGAATTCTTTAAACAGGGGCGTGGGGTGAGGCAGGGATGCAGTTTGAGTCCAATACTGTTTAACATATACATCAACGAACTGGCATCCATGTTGGAACAATCTGCAGCCCCAGGTCTCACTCTTCACGATATTAACATCAAGTCCCTGCTCTATGCCGATGATCTAGTCCTGCTGTCCCCTACAGAGGAGGGTTTGCAGCAGAGCTTATCCGTCCTAGAGCAGTACTGTCAGAAATGGGCACTGACACTCAATCTGAAAAAGACCAGCGTTATGGTATTTCAGAGGAGAGCCAGACCTCAGGGAAACAGACAGAGATACAGCTTCACTCTGGGCCACACCAGGCTACAGCAGGTGGCTTCCTATAACTACTTAGGGGTTGAAATTAGTTCATCAGGGAGTTTCAACCTGGCCATAAAAACTCTCTGTAATAAAGCTCGGAGAGCTTTTGTACGCTATCAAATGTAAATTCAGGAAAACAAACATCCCTACAAGAACTTGGATAAAAAAATACAATTCTCTAATCCTACCAATTATGCTCTATCGAAGCGAGATATGGGGTCCAATTTCAAATCCAGAATTTAAAAATTGGGATAAAACTCCCCCTGAAAAATTACAATTGGAATTTTGCAAAACCGTATTAAAAGTTTGCCCAAATACCCCAAGTAATGCATGTAAAGCAGAACATGGTATATTCCCACTGAAAATTCAAATCCAAAAAAGATCAATTAAATTCTGGCAACATCTAAATCAGGCCGATCAACATTCAATAGCATACAAAGCTTTCCAAAGCAACCAACAGTCTCCTGGTGAGCAGTGAGCACCCGCTGGCCCAGCTGGCCCTGAGGTGCACCGAGATAATCACCGCAGCCCTGAGGTACCAACAGTCTCATCTGGTGAGCAGATCATCACCAGCCCTGAGGTACACTCATCACCAGCCACCGGCCATCACCGCAGCCCTGAGGTGCACATCACCGCAGACCGAGATAATCACCCACAGCCCTCACCGAGATCATCACCGCCCTGAGGTACACCGAGATCATCACCACAGCCCTGAGGTACACCGAGATCATCACTGCAGCCCTGAGGTACACCGAGATCATCACTGCAGTCCTGAGGTGAGATCATCTCAGCCCTGAGGTACACCGAGATCATCACAGTCTGTGAGCCTAGACACAACCACAACCCTCTTCCTTCAATCAAGAGATACTGAAACAAAATTAAAAGAAGAATATACAGAGCAATGGAGAAATGAAAATAAAACACAAAACAAGCTACTCTGTTATCAATCCCTGAACAGAGATATCAATTTGGCCGAATATCTGAAAAACAAAAATCAAAAAGAAAAACAAATTCTAACGAAATACAGAGTCAGTGACCACAAATGTGAAATTGAGAGAGGTCGTCACTTAAAATTGTGGAAACCGAGAGAAGAACGTGTCAGTACACACTGCCACCAGGACATTGAAACTGAAACTTTCTATGTGCTTGTCCGAAATATAAAGATATGAGAAAAACATTTTTCCCAAAATTTGAAAAAGTTATACCAGGTTTTACTCTGTACCCTGATGCAGAAAACTTCCATTTTTACTGGGGGAAGATAAAAATACAACATGGCTCACACCAAAGTATGTTTTTTCCTGCCATAATTCGAGGCTGGCGATCTAACTGTCAGTATTTGTTCTTACATCGTCTTCAAAGATAATTTAATTATCCCAAGTTTACAAGTATGATCAGTGCTTGGTGACATTTTTTAAAATTATTTATTTATGTATATAGTTTTATTTTTACTTATTTATGTATGTATATATGTATTTATTTATTTATAGTATGCTGTGGCAACACAGATTTATTGATTTGTCATGCCAATAAAGCAAATTGAAATTGAAAAATTGAAAATTGAGATAGACAGAGAGAGAGAGAGAGAGAGAGAGAGAGAGAGAGACTGAATGCAGTTGGGTTATCAAGGTTAGCACGCCATAACGTTTACAAAAAATTACTTCGGACCATGAAAATTCCTAAACTTGGACAGCTATACCTATAAAACCTTGAACCGTGGATAGGCTACAAACAAAACCATCTATCGTTTCACATCAGCAGATTTGACACTAGTAGTTAATTCTGCACTATCCAAAAATGTCTTCTTAGCATGAAGAGTGGCTGACCTGCAAGCCTAGTTCTTTCACAACAGTAATTAACAATTTTATTGAAAAATATGAATTACTAAAACATAAAGTGATGGCTGCACGTGTAGACTGGTTTAAATACTACCCATTCCAACGGTTCCCAAACTGGTTTCTGTTCCAACCACAACTGCAATCGCAGAATTTTAACGAGATGTTTATTTTTCCTCAATAGTTGATTTTCATGTTTAGAGAGAATGTATGCCCTCTTCAACCACCGTGTGACATAAATGACTATGTATTCCGTTCAATGAAGAATAAAAGCCCAATGTTAATTTTTGGTCAATGTTGCTATATTCCAAATGACTGCATCGCAGGAGACTACATTTTCAAAAACAATGGTGAAGTGATTAGTTGTTTATTAGACTTCTGAAAAGAGGTGTTTCAGTTCTTGAAAAGGTAGCCAAACAAAGCGTTGTAATTGCCCACATGGCAGCCTTGTCAATGACATGTTATTAATGAATTCTGGACCACTCCCAAAGTAGAGGAGAGTATTGGGTGGGATTGCAGATAAGAGATCGGGCGGATAGGAGATCGGGGCGGGTGTGGTGTTGGACTTAGTCTGGGATTGTGCGGACGTTGGGCACCCCCCGGGTGGCGAGACTCAGGGTGGGGCTCGCATCTCTTGTCAGAGTCCGTGTGGCTCCCAAGCCCCCCGGGGTCCCAGGTGGTGGCTGTTTCTTGCTTCCTTCTTGGTGAGGGGAAGGGTGGGAGGGACGCAAAAACGAGACAAGCGGGGATATTGGGATTGTAGGAGGTATATATAGGCGTAAGGACGAATAGGAAGCCACATTGGGAGTGGCCCTGTTCATTAACCTACGTTATCGGGAACTCCCTTTAATGAATTCTGGACCACTCCCAAAGTAGAGGAGAGTATTGGGTGGGATTGCAGATAGGAGATCGGGCAGATAGGAGATCGGGGCAGGTGTGGTGTTGGACTTAGTCTGTGATTGTTGGGCGCCCCCCGGGTGGCGAGACTCAGGGTGGGGCTCGCATCTCTTGTTGGAGTCCGTGTGGCTCCCAAGCCCCAAAAAGTGTTAATATATCAACAAGATATGGGCTCTACGTACGTCGTCAACATTATTGTGAATATAGCTTGCATATGAGATCGATGTCCGCAGCCGAGGATTTTAATCAGGTGGTCCAGCACTCCTCGCTTGGATGCTGTGGTGGCGCCGCCGATGCGGAAAGAGTGCCCAGAGGAGTATTTGGGTGGAATGTTGGATCTCATTAAAACTTGAAGGAAATGGTAGAGGAACCAGTGGCGAGTGGCTACGGCCCCAGTGTCGATCATGAATAATGGGTCTGAGGGAGAAGTGTGGTTATTGTATCTCGAGGTGACGTAGTTTGATATTGGCTCGAACGGACTGAGGGCAGAGTCTAGGCAAAATAGGAATTTGGGCTGAGAAATGCCGAACTGATCTGTTTACTACTCTTTATCTTGAACATGAGGCAGTCGGTGGAGTAGAATGAGATGTTGTTTAGGCTGGCGTGACGAGAAGGATAATAATTAGCGGAGAGCGGAGCAAACTCGACACATCTCAAAACTCAAAGAAGGCCAATAGAAACACTGTGGAAGGAGAATGGTACCCTGAACGCAGCGTCTGGATACAGTGAGAGAGGAGGTCTGCCGTTAGGAGTAAACGTTTGGTCGGAGCGGGAGGTTCTTGTTTACGTAAGCCTTTCAGCAGTGTTTACGCGTGAGAGTGGGAAATAGATGAGCACGGATAACCAGTGGCCAATTTGACAAAGAAGTTGATGCCGCTTAGGAAGACTTGTACTGGGGCTGGTCAAACCTGGTGTATGGAGTGAATGAACGAAATGAAGCTCGTAAGGGAAATGACATTGAGTGCCGGGAATGGCAATTGGAGGGCTGAATGGAATTTCTTGAATTGCTTCCGTCCTGCGAGGTACGGGGAAAGTAAGCATGGAGCGTACCCGTTTAGAATGGTATCTCGAGATAAAGTGGCGATTGGCTCGGGTTGTGGTGTCAGGGGTCGACGGTCGTGGAAAACGGAGGAACCGGAGTGGGGTGAATGTCCAAGTGCGGTGCTAAGCGTCTGATTCTCTGCCAGGAGAAACGAGGAGAGGCGTCAGCGATGGCATTTTTACGGTCGGGAATATGTGCGGCTTTGAGCATGGACTGGTGTTTTGCAGAAATTAGGGTTAGTTTCCTGAGGAACGGCATGAATGAGAGGGAGCGAGAACGGCCTTTGTTTACGGTGTCTACTGTGGTCGGTTGTCATAATGTACGATTATACATTTGGCAGCCCGTTCGTGACCCCAAATGAGGGAGGAAGCGATGATGGGATACGGAGATGCGAACAGCAAAGTAATAGCGCTCCTTCTCGGAAACGCCAAAGGAACCGCCAAAAAAAGCGTGGGTCGAGTGGGACGGCCGTAAGCGTTTGCGACATCGGCTTTAGCCAACCAGGCGCCGCGACCACCGAGGCGGATGAGAGCGGTGAGACGGAGCACAGTCAGTAAAGGGTTAACCACTGCTGGGCAAGCGGCCAGTGGGATTGCATGGAGCGACGTGCTTGAGCGTGCAGATGGCAAATGGACAGTGTGCAGGCGAGGCGGAATGATGGATTGCGGGACTGAAAGTCGGCCGAGAGCGTGAACCTTGCCACTGCGGGTGGCCATGAGGTGGATACGCGTAGTTTTTGTGAATGTTTGCCAGCGAGGCGAAGTGCAACAACAACCAAAGCGCTAGCAAAGTGCTAGTGAGCTGCGCCACTGTGAGTGGCCGTGAGGAGGATACGCGCAGTATCTGTGAATGTTTGCCAACGAGGCAAAGTGCACAAATAACCAAAGCGCTAGCGAAGCATTAGTGGGCTGCGCCACTGCCAGTGGCCGTGAGGAGGATACGCGTGCAGTATCCGTGGATGTTTGCCGACGAGGAAAAGTGCACCAATAACTGAAGCGCTAGTGGGCTGCGCTAATGCGAGTGGCCGTGAAGTGGATGCGCGTAGTATCCCTTAATGTTTGCCGGTGAGGCAAAGAGCACTAATAACCGAAGCGCTAGCGAGCTGCGCCACTGCTAGTGGCTGTAAGGTGGATACGAATGCAGTAACCGTGAATGTTTGCAAGTGGCCGTGAGGTGGATACGCGTCGTATCCGTGAATGTTTGCCGGTGAGGCAAAGAACATTAGCATTTGTAATGATTTTACAATTTTGGAATAAACATTGCGATCATTCAACAGCACCATAAATGCGTAGCATTTAATTTGCGAAGAACACGACGTTTGTATATAGCAAGAGTTGCTCGGACTAATTGGTAGAACCGACGAAAGTCAAATTTATTTATTTATTTGAAAGCCTTGTTATACATTGCGCTACGAAATTACATGGCATTTTCTTCCACACATCGATGACTACGAAAAATATCAATAAGTCTTTGTAATTTCTGAGCTTGTGTAGCTCGTGAAAACAACGCAGATTCACGTAAATAAGTTTGCCAGGCTCATTGAGCAATAAGCCATGAGAATCCGTTCTACAGTCTGAATGAAGTGGCAGCTAAATGGTGTTGTTAGGTACGATGCACAGTGATGGCGAATATAATTGCTGCGAAGTCAGCGAGGGTTTCGGATTTGCTGATTGTCATCCTTGCGGAGTCCCATCTATTACATCAACGTAGCCAACAGGCAATCGCTTACCGTACAGCCAAGCATAAAGCGAGATTGAGAACGAGTGTAAAGTAATTGTCCAGTTCTTGCCTCCGATGAGGAAAGGACTGGGGGATTGTGTCTCGGTTGAGTGGGACAGCGAATAGCAAACTCGGTTCGTGTGGGCTCCCTGGAACGAGCGGGGTTCGGGTTGACAGCTTTTTTTTTTTTTTTTTTTATATATACTACGAAAATATGAATGCGGAAACGGGCAAAATGTAAGTGGTATGATAAATTCTTGCACTGCCGAAGCGAACAGCGAGACCAGTGTAAGGTAATTGTGTAGTTCTTGCCTCCGATGAGGCAAGGACTAGTGGATTGTGTCGGTTGAGTGGAACGGGGAGTGGCGAACTCGGTTCGCATACACTTTCCACAACGAGCGGGGGTCGAGTGTTTGAGCTGTGCGAGGTCAATGACGGTTTGGATTTTTTTTTTCTTCTCACGACTAAAATATGAATGCGGAAATAGGATGGTTGAATGAGCTGGGCCAGGTCGACGCGCATACCCGATAAAATCTGTTGTCTAAGTGTGGGGGATAATGGCGACGGGTTTGGAATAGGCTACGAGGAGCGTATGGTAGGTAAGGCGGTGGCTAGTGTGTGCTGAAACTGAGGTGAGAGGAAAACTGCAAGGAGCCGAAGTAGTTGATGGGAGGGGCGGACCTGTAGGGTGAAGCACAGAATTAGTGACATGGGGAACGGGTAAGGGGAGGGGGGTGGGGAAAGTACAGGAGGGAAGAGAGGAGCGGGTGAGGCAACAGTGGGTGCTTCTTCCGGTGTAGGTGGGTCAACACCCGAACTGCTGGAGCCTTGGAGAATTCGGTTGTGGGCAGCAGGAGCGTAAAAGCCGGGTTTCGTCTGGCGGAAGTGATGGGGGGGGGACGCATGTGCATGGGGCAAAGGTGCAGCCTGCAAACACAGAGACGAAACAGGGGACGAAAAGATACCGAAGAGGTCGTAAACAGAGGGAGCAGGAACAGGAGCAGGTGGGGGGGGGAGAAACTGGTTGGTTTGCGGAAGGAGTGACTTCCACCGAATCTTGAGCAGGGAGGACGTCGCCAAGCGTGATGACGTTGGCGCTGGGGACGTTGAGCGTGGAACCCGGAAGTGCTGTGTGATCTGTACACGTCTGGTCTGCACATGGGGAGGATCAGCTACATTGCTGAAAGAGTCGGAGTATAATTTTTTAGTAGTCTGGCCTTGTTGTCGGAACGGTGGAAGGGGATTTTCTTCTACTTGAGTGCCCAATGGAGTCTGGCGGAGCCTCGGGCTCTCGCTTCTGGGCACCGCGGTTAACGAGGAGCGAAGCTGGAATTCCTGCGGCAGGGAGCCTGAAACAGGGCAACGGCCGCGGTCGTCATCGCGGGGGAGCGTGGTCCGGTATATGGGCACGCCGGTTGGGGCGAGCGGGTGATGCTTTGTGGTGGAGGTACGAAGATGGCAGAGCGCAGGCGGGTGCGCGGAGGAGTTGCGGGAACGGATTGAGAAGATTCCTCTGGAGCATCGGAGCCTTGGAATTATTCTGCGCCCGAGGGACGCGGTAGGATTTCGGATTTCGTGCTTCGGGTAAGCAAACACTTGCTGTGCGCTGGCTGTCTGATTAGCGAGTGAACGACATAGAAACGAGACGAGCGGGGTTGTGGGAATATAGGAGGTATATATAGGCATAAGGACGAATAGGAAGGCGCATTGGGAGTGGCCCTGTTCATTAACCTACGTGATCGGTAACTCCCTTTTGACAAAATAATTTTCCAGTGATCACCAAAATCAATCAAAATCCTCTTCATATCACCCCTGAGCCATAAAACAAAACTGAAAAGAATCCAACGAAACTGTAGTCTGTAAAGTGAGAACAATAAATTGCGGACGGGCCAACAGATGGACTGGGATGATAACAATATACATCCATCTGGTGAAGTGGGCGTATAAAAAATTATCATAAAAATAACGATGAACAGGTTTGAGTAATTATTACTCAAGTCAGCTGTGGAGCTGTCACTTAAAGTTTATCAATGAAGCACTCACTGTATGTATTGTTTCCGTAATGTGGCACAAAGTGTTGGCTATGGAGTAGTGCTGCACGATTTGGTAAAAATGTGCAATTGCGATTATAGTGGACCACATTGCGATTTGCGATTACGATATGATTCTTTTTTAAATGGTATCTTGAGCCTACTTGCTTTGTTATCAAGGAAAGTGCGGAGAATCATGATGGTTTTGAAGGGTATTTTTCTCAACTCAAAAATGCAAACATTAAGGTGCATAAAAATTACAAAACAAGTTTATAGCACTGTTTTCAAAATAACATTTTCCAAAAAGAGGTTTTTCCTTTTTTGAAAATCGGGATATTTTCTGCAAAGTGTAAATGCAGTGGCATTATTAGAAACTTAGATGCCTGTCTGCAGGCATTTTTGTAAACCTATTAATTGCTACTTAAAACAAAAAGCAAAAAGTTTGTACAGTATCCTTAAAAAATAAAGCCATTTCTGCAAAGTACAAAGCAGTAGCACCATTGGGCATTAGCGGCTTTCAGTTGTCTCTTTGTCTTTACTTTGCTGGGCTCTCATCACATGCATTCTTCATGCTTTCGTCTGTGCTGTCCCAAGTGTTGATACAGATTGGTAGTGTTGCCGCGGGATGTGAGATTTTAACTTTGCAAGTTTTACACAACACGCCTTTCGGTTCAACGTCATCAAATCAAAATATTGCCAGATGCAGAGATGCCAAGTATCGCGCATTTTTTTTTTTTTTTTTTTTTTTTTTTTTTTTTGCTTATTCACCGTAGTCCGCGATTGTTCAATGAACGCTTATTAATGAGATTCTCAGGCGGAATTAAAATCCTTGTGCATTGACGTTTCAGTTTCACTTGCATAAAGGTGGACCTCACCACAAGGAACATGGAAAGCGATGACGACTCCGGACTTCTTGTGCTTCTCTTTACTCAGGGATTGGAAACAATGCATGTGTTTCATGATCGTTTGAATTGTTTAAATGAAATAAGACCATTTGAAACGTCTTTATGCAATTCCATTGCTTTCAATCCCTCAGTAAAGACAAGCATGAGAGTCAATCGATTTCCGTGTCACTATTGGGGAAATCCACCTTAATGCACGTGAAACTGATTAACATAATGCGCAATGACTTAAATTCCGCGAGCGAATTTCTTCAGTGCGCGTTGATAAAGACACAGGAATGTGAATACCACTAACAGGCGAGACACTCACGCCTAATCTCTGCATATGATAGTAGATGTTGCGGGGTTTTTTCCCGCCACGAACTCACTCTGAGCCTGGGCTTGCTCACGCTCCTGCTCATGATTTTATTCGGCGTCTAATACTGGTCACTGAGAACTGTAGCGAGTAGTCACGTTACCATACCTGCTGCACAGACCACGGCTGCGTCTCGATAGGTTTTTTCGCTGGGGAAATATCCTAACTCCTGCAAACTGATCCGGAAATGATTGCGTGTCGTGGCAACAATGATAAGAGCCTTCGAATTCTTTAAATGTTGAGGAACGGTGTCTCAGTGCTTCCTAATTTACCTCCTTTAGCATAGGGTACACAGACTTATCCTTTTCGAAAAAGAAAGGAGATAACGCCATTCCATAATTATGCAAAGCAGCAGTATTTAAAGCGCAACCATTCATCTGGCCAATCGCGTAAAGAAACGTATGGGACCCCATCATGTTCACGTTGCCTGCTTTAAGTGCATTCAGATTTTTTAATTAGCGCGGTTGTATTCCTAAGCGGTAGGAATTCCATTTTACACCTTTCCTTTATCTTCAGACGTTTTCCACATAGATTAAAGAAAAGTGGTGTGGAATTAGTGTATAGGACGTAATTTTTGACTACTCGGACACAGCCCAGGATAGCGCTTTAAGGCATAACGTCAACAGACTCCATACAATTAATAGAGATGTAGTTATGTTCACTGGCAGCACAGTTTATTTAGATTGAATCGCAAATCGCCGCCTTTTTTGCGGTTATGCAATCGCATTGCTTGACATCGCGATTGCAATTGCGATAAGATTAATCGTTCAGCAATACTATGGAGCACTGAATAGTTTGCGGTTATTTGGCAATGTGTCGCAATCAAGCACTCACTATATATATTTTTTAAGTTATTTAACTCAAACTGATGCAATGGCCCAACAAGCTGTATATGTTTTGTGATTTGTTTGATATAACGTGAAAAAAATAAGCTGTATGTATTGTTCAGCTATTTGCCACAAAGTACTAATTTATCAGTAATACTGTCAAAGCTGGTCCAAATCTGTGTCATAATATAAACGGATTGAAACCAAATTAGTCCATATAAATAAACTGTTATTTATGAAACCAATGCACAATTTCCAAAAAAAAAAAAAAAAAAAAAAAGTTTAAAGACCAATTCTTTCATCAGTGTATACTGTCTGTGGCAAACTGCAAGGCATATGGTCACTTCCCAGTTTGGCTCTGGCAGGCTATATCTCATTGAGTCCAGCCCATAATAGTCAGAGCCAATAATAAATTGTTCTGATTATAATTGCACTCTGGGCAGCAATAATTGTTCAGACCTGCCCCCTTTGTACAACATTATGTAGCCATCTTGTACCAAACAGCAACTTGAGTTGACCAAAATGTTCAGTTGCGGGACAAAGCCATGATCTCCTAAGAGACGTACAACAAGGAAAACAAATGCACGCCGCACATATTTTAACAACTGAAGAAAAAAAAAAAAAAAAATTATATACAACCCCAATTCCGAAATAGTTGGGACAAAGTGTAAATCGTGAATAAAATCAAAACACAATGACTTTCAAATCACGCCAGCCAGTATTTTATTCACAATAGAACAGAGATAACATAGCAAATGTTGAAACTGAGAAATTTTACAATTCTATCCACAAAATGAGCTCATTTCAAATTTGATGGCTGCTACAGGTCTCAAAAAAGTTGGCACAGGGGCCTGTTTACCATGGTGTAGCATCCCCTCTTCTTTTTAAACACAGAGTGGAGGCGTCTGGGCATTGAGGAGACAAGTTTCTTGAGTTTAGCCATGGGAATTTGATCCCACACTTGTTTAATACAGGCTTTCAGCTGCTGGAGAGTTTTGGGTCTCCTTTGACGGACTTTTCATTTAATTATGCGCCAAATGTTCTCAATCAGTGAAATATCAGGACTGCAGGCAGGCCAGTTCAGCACACGGACTCTTCTACTACAAAGCCATGCTGTTGTAATAGCTGCAGTACGTGGTTTTGCATTGTCCTGCTGAAATACACAAGGCCTTCCCTGGAATAGGTGTCATCTGGAGGGGAGCATATGTTGCTCTAAAACCTTTATATACCTTTCAACATTCATGGTGCTTTTTAAAACATGCCAGTGTCCCACACCATATGCACTAATGCATCCCCATACCATCAGAGATGCTGGCTTTTGAACTGAATGCTGATAACAGGAGGGGTGGTCTTTCTCCTCTTTAGCTCGGAGGACACGACGCCCATGATTTCCAACAAGAATGTCAAATTTGGACTCGTCTGACCACAGGACACTTTGCCACTTTGCTACAGTCCATTTTAAATGAGCCTTGGCCCACAGAACACGGCGGCGTTTCTGGATCACGCTCAACAATGGCTTCCTTTTTGCATGATAGAGTTTTAGGTGGCATCTGTGGATGGCACAGCGAACTGTGTTTACAGACAGTTGTTTCTTGAAGTATTCCTGGGCCCATTTAGTAATGTCAATGACAGAATCATGCCGGTGAGTGATGCAGTGGCATCTGAGGGCCCGAAGATCATGGGCATCCAATAAAGGTCTTCGGCCTTGTACCTTACGCACAGAGATTTTTCCTGTTTCTCAGAATCTTTTGATGATGTTATGCACTGTCGATGATGAGACCTTCAAAGCCTTTGCAATTTGACATTGAGGAACATTGTTTTTAAAGTATTCCACATTTTTTTTTACGCAAGTCTTCACAGGTTGGAGAGCCTCTGGCCATCTTTACTTCTGAGAGACTCAGCCTCTCCAAGACATCCCTTTTATAGCCAATCACGTAACACGCCTGATGCCAGTTAACTTAATTACTTGCTAAATGTTCTTTCAGCTGATTCTCTTATATATTAATTGCTTTTTCAGCCCTTTTTTGCCTGTGTCCCAACTTTTTTGAGACTTTTTGCTGCCAGAAAATTTGAAATAAGCTCATTTTGAGGATAAAAATGTAAAATGTCTCAGTTTCAACATTTGAAATGTTATCTAAGTTCTATTGTAAATAACATATTGGCTCATGTGATCTGAAAGTCATTGCATTTAGATTTCATTCACAATTTACACTTTGTCCCACCCATTTCGGAATTGGGGTTGCATGCATAAATATATATATATATATATATATATATATATACACACACAACAGCTTGCATCACATAATGTGCATTTTACTCTATGGCAGTGGTCTTCAACATCGTTCCCGGGGACCTACTGTGTATGCTGGTTTTTGTTCCAACCACAATTGTAATTGCAGGATTTTAACAAGCTGTTAATGTTTTAATTAGGTGTTTCTCATGTTTAGAGTTGTTAATTACTCTTTAGCCAAATGTTACATAGAAACAACTATACATGCTATGAAGAATAAAATACACTACAAGATAGTGTGTTTATTTCCATACTGTAAGAATTTCAAGTAATATAACATTTCAAACAGATCCAATTAGACACTGAGGAAATCAGTAAACCCCAAATTAGGCTGCTGGATACAAATGTTTTAGTTCTTTCAAAAAACTTCAGGTGAACTTAATTAGATTGACATAACACAAAACTGGTTTGGCTCTTTACCATTTGCTTGTCGAATAAATTTGTCATGATGTGCCAATCAGTTTTCACCAATTAGGAGCCAATTACATTTTTAATTTGATTGGTTACATTGTTTTCTCTCATTTTATGCTGTTATTTCCAATACATTGCAATGTGGTCTGGTATTTTTTATGCTTGATGACAAACAGATATTTCTCTTTATCATATGCGTCCTTATAAATACAGGGAATATGCACCTGTGTTACAAGCGCGAGGCACAAGATGAAAATGCTAATTTGACATGCTCCATTAACTTGTGAGTTAAGAGGGCAAACAACTGCTCTAAACATTAAATGCACTTAAGCCAAATTAACAGCTTGTTAAAATCCTGCGATTACTATTGTGGTTGGAACAAAAACCAGCATACAGAGTGGGTCCCCAGGAACGACGTTGAAGACCACTGCGCTTTTGGATTTCAGTCAAAGGTGAAAACCTCATTAAATTCCATAGACGGGGCTCCTGAAGTCCAGCGCCAATGCAAAATTCAAAAGCTGCCAATGTGACGTGTACGTATTGACCCTTCCTACATTTATAGGGTGTATCTCAAAGCGAAGGCTGCATTTTTAGGGGTCATCACTTAATTCCATCTGCCAAACTGACATTTGGGTAAGAGACAAGGTTAAGTTTGGGGTTAGGTATAGGGCTAGGTGTTAGAGTTAAGGTTAAGGTTGGGGAAACCAGTGACAACTCGCTTAAACCAAAGCTGTTTAACGGAGATGAAATGACATTACGTCAGTTTGGCAGGTGGACTGAAGTGACAACACCTAAAAATGCAGCCTTCAAAGGATGCTGCCTATGCTTTGAGATGCACCCATAGTTTCCTTGGCATAAAATGGGAGTGAATGGGAGGCGTGGTCAGCTACTCATTGTTCATAAATGTACATAATATACCATATTCTCACAAACAAGGGATGATTAAAAATTATGTCATCATCGGGGTTTAAGTCGCGTCATTAATGAAGTACCAAAATTATTCCCATTACGTTTTTTCGACAGATAACAGGAACACTATTTTGTTAAATTATTCCCCTTAATCCACAGTACGGCCTTCATATTGAATGGAATATTCGATAACGGGAACTATTTATTTATAGATTATGAGAATTACGGCTAATGCGGTTCACTAACAAGTCTATAAATTAAAATGAATCAGTGAGACATGAGAACCATATTTATCACAAGTAGCCTATCACTTACATCAGATTATCTTCTAATTCGCCTTCCGATTTGTTTCCAGTCGGGAAGATGAAAGACAGATTATTTAAGAATAAAAGCTTTTTCCGTTCTTCATATTCTTAATTCTTCATCTGCAAATTCTTCTTCTTTCTCTTCTTCAGGTCATAATGGTAGTTCACCAACCACTTGTGTATTACCGCCATCTACTGGGTATATTATATTTATTGGTCTTTGTTGTTGTATCTAAAAAATAAAATAAATAAAAACACCCTTTCCTAATTTTCCTGCTTCCTCCCTGGCATTGGACTCCCTCCAAATCCCTTTACCAACATTCCTAGAATTTTTTCACCATTAAAATCTGAAAAACCTAGAATTCCTTTGTTGCATCCGCGACCATTCTGATCCTCTCTGTCATTGTGTTAATTTCACTTTCACAGTTAATCACCATTGCAATAAAAGGCTGAAAAACTTCCTTCTGCCCATATTAATGATGTCTGTATCCCCTCTCCCTTGATCTTTTCCCACTTATCCAGCTTTATTAAATTCTGTCCTTGTCTTGTTGCCTCGGTGTATGAAATTTAATCATGTGCTCATGCCTGTTCCACCTCAGCCCCCCTTTCTCCTTCATCACATCCATATTTCCAACACCTCCTGCATCTGTTCATCCCCTTCCTACAAATCGCAGCCACATGCCCGTAATCTCCACACCAGAAGCACCTCAGTGGTATCCTTTCATAAAGTCTCACCCTATAAATAACATAATCTAAATACACCCTGAGTGGTAATTCCCTATCAAATTAAGTAGTACAGATAAGCTGTTTTTCCTCTCCTTTTCTATGGCTTTTTAGCCACCTGGCCCCAAAGACTCCTTCGATCTTCAAAAAATAATTATTCCCCACTGATTATGGAATGCCACTGACAACTCCCTTCAAATAAAGGCGGCACGGTGGTGCAGTAGTTAGCACTGTCGCCTCACAGCAAGAAGGTCTTGGGTTCGAGCCCGGCCTGGGTTTCTTTGTGGAGTTTGCGTGGGTTTCCTCAGGGTGCTCCCTCCGGTTTCCCCCACCCACAAAAACATGCATTATAGGAACACTCCTACCAGGGCCCCTGACCAAGGAACTGGCTTTAGAACTGGATTGGTCCCCAGGCGCTGTTCTGTGGCTGCCCACTGCTCCTAACTATAGGATGGGTTAAATGCAGAGGACAAATTACCCCATGGGGTTCAATACAGTGTATCTTATCTTATCTAAAGCTCTTCTCACATGAAAAAACAAACAAATGTTGTGCCATTAAATCTTCGTATTGTCTTTTATCTCCTTCTTGTGACATTTCACTATTACAATTGCACTTCTACATATTCTCACCCCTCTTATATCCACAATCTTGTTTTCACAATGTACCCAGCTGCGTGGGCGTCACAGAAGATTCTGTTCGCTTCCCAACCTTTTGCTTCCACCTTCATTCCAATAATAAACTTTTCCTCAACATCTTCAATTTCAATTCCCTTTTTCCTTTTTCGCTTTTCTCTGCCAACAATTTCACACTCCATATTTCAAATGCGTCCGTGATCAATTTTGCTGGCCAGTAAATCAAACTAGAATCGAAAACCAAGCCTAACATCTTAAGTTAGGTTTGATAATGTTTACTTCTTGGATATTTTTACATTCATCTTCTGTTTCTTGTCTGATAATTTTACTGTTTGAGTTCTTCACTTTTGCCAATGTTTGAGCTAAAACTTCACCCTTTTCTTTATTGTCAATAAAAACATCCTCATCTCCAGTTTACACTAGATTGAACTTTCTTCATCCCATTCCGACTTTTTTAATTCATTCATAAGCGAGCAATCCAGTTTAGCGTCAGCTTTTCAACAGGCAGCATTCACACCGCAAAAGTGCAATGTCCTCCACAAAACACACTGCACTGGTCTATAAGGATGTTCAAAATAAGGCTTACTTCCTCAAGCATCTGTTCACAGTGCACAGAAAATGTTTCAGGCATCTACATACATGCTTTCTGGCACTGTGCACCCTTTCAGCACTTCTGGTAAAGGATGTGTGAAGAATTTTCATTCGTTATGAAATGTCAAATCCCACCCTCCCCCTTCATTATGCACACTGCGTGACCTTTCTTACAATAACATGAACAAAAGCAGCACAACTATTCTCCTCACTGCTCTGACCATTACCCAAAAAGCTATTCTCATTAACTGGAAATCGAAAAACAAAATATCACTGTGGAAATATTATCTAACAAACTTCATATCAATGGAGAGAATAACTGCGTCCACAAAAAAAGCAAACTGTAGAATTTCAAACTCTTTGGGCACCATAAATTGCTTTCAGAAACTAAACATGTCTTGCTCACCAGTTTACAGTTGTGTGAGTGTCTGCTGTTCTCAGTTGTTGTTGAGGCTCTCTTGGCTGAGTGGCACTTCTCCAGTCTTGGGTGTGTCCCACGCTTGAGGCCTTGTCTCTGTGGGTGGCTCCTCAGGCTGCGGGGGTCACCCTAAGGGTGAGGGGTACAATGTGGGGTCCAAGGGGTGGCTGCTGGTGTCACTGACCTGCCCTCCGCTGGCCTCGGGAGCTGCTGGTCTGTGGGCTTGGGCTCGGTGCCCGCGCCTCCTTTCCTGTCCCTAGGTGTGGGCCTTTCCCCAGCTCTGGGGTGGCCCGTCCCCCGAGGCAGGTGCTTAGCAGGTGTCTTTGTGCTCGTATCCAAGGCAGAGCCGATGGTGCAGGGGCCCATGGGGGCTTGCTGCCAGGCTGCATGCGCAAGTTGCTTGCCTCTGCCCCAACTGTTCAGATTTTTTAGCATGGAAGGAATTTGGAGGAATTTCTGACAATAAGACTACCACTCCTACCTTCTGCAGCACCAAAGTCATTCCCCCCCCACCCAAAAGCACCTCTCACCAAAGAGTCCAGTCACACGCAAGTGCTAGCTGGTAATCCTCATATTTAGTGGGGAAACTCAAATGCAAAGTTAATAGTAATATTGATAAGATATTTTTTTACTACTTCTCAAGCAGAAATTATTCCATCTCAACATCACTTTGAAGTCCTCCCAGTCCCGTAGCTCTCACCATCTCGCTAAAGCCACTCCAGTGTTTACTCATGTTTTATCCCTTGCTTAAAGCATTTCCTTTTTGTGGCTAGTTTTTCCCCTTTTATCACTATAATCAGATTCAGGCCAGCAGTATTCTAAAACAGTTTATCAGCCCCAGATGCTTTCCGTAGGACTATATAATTGGGAGTATTCCACAGGGGTGAAAATCACCATGGGGAAGATGCTAAAAATTATCACATCGATCTACTCATAATCATAGGAAATGTTAATTATCTAACAACACAATATAACTATGGACAACTAGCTACCTAGCCAGAGTATGTGCAAATCTATACAAATAAAATAACAATTACAGCGATAGGTCGAATAAATAGTACTGTAATTATGCTTCAACCATATAACGGTAGCTTCAGTCCTGATGCTGTATTTGTCACACTCACACACACACACACACACACATGCACACGCACGCACACGCACACACACACAAAATTGAAAGTACTTTTAGGCTGTTAATTTTCTAATAAGGTAATACAAAACACTATACAGGCCCAGGGGAAAAAAGAGATGACATAAGATCTGCTACATGTAAGGTAATATTGTGATATGAACCAGTGAATGCCATTAATACCATTCTTTCCTTATCACACAATATGCGGGTGTGTCGGAAAGGACAAGATGTGACGGATAATAGAGGTTAGGACATTTGATGTTGCACTGGTCATCCATGTCATACATTTGTTTTGATAAGTTATTTATTAAGGCAAAAAACACATAAGGAAGAGTTAGTGGCATTTACATCCATGCTGTTCAATCATATTGGTACTCATAGTGTTAAATTTTGCGTCAGAAAGGACATGGTGCGCGTTTTTAGCGCTATAACCACAAGGCCATTCCATCAAGCTTCTACATCATTGAAGAACGTGTCACTATTGTTAAAAATGTATGCTTTTTACTCATTTGACAGCAATAATAGACCTAATTTGACCTTAACCCTTTGTTGCATGTTGTCCAATATTTTGTACATAAGTTAATTTTCTCTAGGTTCATAGATACCCTGAAAACACAAAATGTACATTTTACTGGACATTTCCAGATAATAACTTCCTCAATAGGTGCCTCTCTGATTAGTCACATGATTTACCACAAACAATCACAATGACTGCATCCACAAGTAAGAGGCAAGTCGACGAAAATCACAAATAGTCTTATATTGTTCAAGTTTTGATCAGACTTTTTTCTTTTGGGGGATGGAAATACATTAAAATATTATGGAAATACATACAAACTGAAAACACATAACCTATGTAATGCATGTCTATTTGTTGGAATAAATCTGAGTCTATGCTCTATCAAAAATATTGGACATTATGCATAGCGAGTAAATATACTGACCAAAAAAAGAAACGCAGTTTTCTATTTCTTGATTTTATCAAGTGTTATTGATCAACAATTCATTGGTATCAAATGAAAGAGGGAATCTCAGACAATAGATATAACAGAAAATCGGGTTGAAATATATAATATAAGGTGAAGTTCGACATTACGAAACACAAATGACACTATCAGTATCTCGTATGTCCCCTACTAGCGTCGCGCACGGCTGTACACCTGCGTCTCGAAGAAATCACCAGGGGTCTGATTGTTGCTTGTGGAACGCTGTTCCACTCTTCGGTCAGTGCTTTTCTTAGCTGACGTACTGCAGCTGGCAGTGGTTGACTTCTCCGGATCACTCCATCCAGAATGTCCCACAAGTGTTCTATAGGTGAAAGATTTGGAGAAAACGCTGGCCAGGGAAGGATTTGCATGTTTTCAGCCTGAAGGAACTCCATACAGGTACGTGCCACGTGCGGACGCGCGTTGTCCTGTTGGAAAGTCAGTCGGTGACGTCGGATAAACGGAAGAACGACTGGATGGAGAATTTCATCGCGGTAACAGATGGCGTGGAGGTTTCCTTCAACAAAATGAAGGTTCGTTCGGTTTGTAGCAGATGGTCAGTTGTGATACGACGGTCAGCCACTAGAATCGTAACACGTGGCCTACCGGATCTGCGGCGATCGGCCATGTGTCCAGTGGCATTAAATCTGGTTCTGAGGCGAATAATGGTCGCAGAATGTACACCGAATTCACGGGCAACTCTATCTACCCAACTTCTGGCCTGTAGCATCCCAATCGCGCGTTCTCGTTGAACTTCCGTTCGTCGTGGCATTATAACCAGTCTGATTTTTACTCATTTTCGGTCGGACTTTTATAGGTCCTGGTGTCTACGAGGAACTCAAAAATAAAAATGGGTGTGTTAGGACAATGGTAGTACTCGAACTTAAGCACTGCCGATTGTTTGGTTCCGGAAAAATGACGGCTCCAGAATATGCACTGTGACCGCAAAAATTTGTATGGTAGAAGTACTCACCTCCAAAAATAACTCAGAGCAAAAGCATCTTTCTCAATGGGTTTGTCAAAATTTGGCACCAGATTACGTAACTGTGTTTCTTTTTTTGGTCAGTATAGCTCAAATAAGCAATGTTCAGAATACAGACAGATCATCATGCATATCAATAACCAGGTTTCTTCAACTTCACGCAAGCATAATGTCCAAAATAATGGACAGATAGATCACCCACTTGCACACACTCCCACCCCCACCCCACACACACACACACACACACACACAAAATATTGCACCAAATCCCAACAAATGGTCCAAGGCATTTGTATGTACTCAATGCATCAAATGGTTAACATTAGAATCAATAAATGAGACTGTAAAATGAGACATTTTAAGAGGTTAAAATTGCGTTATACTGTGCTTGGAACAGACATTTTAATCCATTTTCAAATTTTCTCGCCTACAGAAATACATCATGTAATACCATTAAATAGGAATGCATACATTCATGTGAAGATCACCACAATTTAACAAATTAACAGAACACATGTAAGTAAGAAATATTATCGACTGCGAAACTGCCCATAACAAAAGTGCAACAATGGCAGCTAGCAAATGAAAAATTAAACATAGCACTGTGGCTTATCCTTCTTTCATGTGCATTTTTTTCTTAATTCTCTCCTTTTAAGTTCCTTCCTTTCATTCTAGCATGCATGGGGGAGAGGGGCTGCACAGTGTGCACATAAGCAGGGACTTGCGCCAAGTTTAAGACTCCTCCTATTGCTCATACTCAGGCACAGTGGATTCTTGCAAATGTCACCAAGACCACAAGGGAGAACCAGAGGAACCTGAAATGCTCACAGATTAAAGCACCCTGCGTCATTTTTGCTGAATAAAGTTCAAATCTTATTACTTTTGGGGTGCTGATTCCAAAAATAGTGTCTGTTTTGCTCAATCGCGTCACATTTTCTCACAATGTCTGATGTTCACTTCATATCATTGTCACTTTCAACAATCACTTGAAAGGTTAAGAAGTCTTGTATCATACCTTAATCACCAGAAAAACTGCCACAAAGACATGATTTCCATCTTCCTCTGAGCCAGGTGAGAACTATTTGTTCAGTTCTTTGCCCATTTTGACATGTCTGAATGATTCTAAAGACATTATTTTATGCCTGATCCTGATTTCAGGCTTGGTAATATGGCCACTCACAGAGGAAAATGCAAACATGATCCAGATGTTTTCTGCGACATTAAAACCAAAACTTCTGACATTTGACTGCATTTGTTGCCATTTTGATCAGTGGATAAAAGTCGATATATATGGTATAATACAGAAAATCTTTATTCTTATTATGTAAAAAAACTGTATGTGGGAGAAACGTTTTTAACTTGCATTTTTTTTAAAACTCTGCATCCTCAAATTATGTACAACGAGGCCTTTTTGGGAAATCCAGCAGAATTTCTTTTGTGACATGCAAGGTGGTGTTATTTGTTCCATGTACTACAGTCAGGATACTGTGACCGCTTCAGCAAACAGGACAAAAAGTAAGTTTTATAAAAGTTACCTTCTGAACCTTTAACATTTCTTTAAGATTTAGTTTGCAAATCTCACATCACAGTTGTCAATATCTTGGCTGTATTTGTAATCAACTTAATCCTACCACAGTGAATAAATGCACTTTTTTCCTGATTCCTAACATTTTAACAGTACTGTATCTTTGTCATAAACCAAGCAAAAACAAGACAGCATTGTCTTTGATATCCCTCACCACCACAGGATCCCGATTTCAAACCCAATCAAGGTCATGACTAATAACAGACACATAAGATTTCATCCATCTCAATAAAGTAATTTCTGAGAAAACTTGTCTCCACTTATCTGAACGGACAGACGAGTTCCATTGCAATATTCCCAGCTTCACTTCATGTCGTGGTGGGGGATAATAATCACTCCTTACCAACATTAACCAATGACATCAATACAACAGAACTGCTTATGAGTTTCCTAATGAAAGCCAGACAATGGACACCACTTGAAGAATCTGAACTGCACTTATTAACATTGAAAATGGTGGGAAGTAAAACAATTTCCTTGTTGACATTTCAAAGATTTATTGCCAAAGACATATTAAAGACAATCACACTCAATACATAACATTTAATATGCAAGGAATCGTGACGAAACAACTTCCACTGAAGTACATAAAGAAAAAACAAATACATCTAAGTGGAAAAGAGAATTTGCATTACTCCCTCTGTGAGCTATTGATTCGCAAAGGAACAATCAAAAAACATTCCCATGTTAAGTAATATCCCGCCTTGTAGGTTTTCAAGTCATCACATCACTATTTGAGATTGCATTTACTGTGAAGCATTACATTCAGTGATTCCAAAACCCCTTGTACAACAAGGTTTATCTCTGAAATAGTGTCTAAATCTAGCGTAGCCAATAAGGTCCACGGAAGTGCATAACAAAAACTTCACCATCTCATTTCATTGTCAAAAGAGCCATGTCATTTATCTTTATACATCTTTAATGCTTAATACATTCTAACCCCTGTTGTATTTTGACCAAATATTTGGATGTGCAAACCTGCTATTATGTCATCAGAATTGTTTCTTTGTTGTGAATCTGTTGGTGTTGTTTAAAGTGTCCCAAATGACCAAAACTATCACCACATATAATGCAAGTGTATTCCTTCTCAATAATGTGGACCCGCTGATGCTCTTTATAGCTTCCTAACCTCTGGAACCTCTGTCCACATTCAGTGCAAATGTGTGTTTTTCCTCGTTCGTGAATCCTCTGGTGAGTGAGTAAGCTTCCGGCGTGAGTGAATCTCTTCCCACATTCACTGCAGGGATACAGTCTCTCACCTGTGTGAAGCAACTGATGCTGTTCCAAGTTCCCAAGGCGAAAAAAAACCTTCCCGCATATCGTGCAGGAGTACGATTCATCTGTATGAGTCAGCTGATGCTGTTTCAAGTTTCCCAAATGACAAAAACTTTTACCACAATCCGAGCAAGAGTACGGTTCCTCCCCTATGTGGGTTCTTTGATGAATTTTTAGGGCTCCTAAGTGACTGAAGCACTTTCCGCAAATGGAGCAAGAGTGCCGTTTCTCTCCAGTGTGTATCTGCTGATGCCGTCTTAAAATTCTCAATTCTCTGAAACTTTTGCCACACTCCACGCAGGAATGCGGTTTCTCTCCTGTATGGATTTGCCGATGGAGTTTTAAACTTCCCAAGTGATTGAAGCTTTTTGTGCAGTCACGACAAGAATATGGCTTTTCACCGGTGTGCATTCTTTTGTGGGTTTTCAAGTGTTCAGAGCGACTGAAACTTTTATCGCAGTCAGTGCAGGAGTACGGTTTTTCTCCGGTGTGCATTCTCTCGTGAGTTTTTAAGTGTTCTAATCGACTGAAACTCTTCCCACAGTGAGTACAAGCAAACTGTCTCTCCCCAGTGTGAATCAGCTGATGCCTTTTCAGATTTCCTGATTTCCTGAAGCTCTTTCCACAGTCACGGCAAGAATGTGATCTCAAGGCGTTCAATTTATTCCCATTGTGAGTCTCTTCCTGCCTTGCAGTGACCTCTGAACTCTGTAAAACCATCCCAGTGTCCGTGCTCACATAGGGTTTCTCATCCAGATCAATTTCACAAGAAGAGCTCATTTTTAACCTGAAACTGACACCCAGCTTACTAGACATATTTTTATCAGTATCATACTCACTTTGCTCCTCCACCATTTCTCTTTCCAATTCCATAAAATCAGAATTAGATTCAGCTGGTAGCGCCTTCTCAGCTGAATATCCAAAATCCCCATCATCTCTGTGGTTTTCCTGCTTTGTACACATTTGGTGGCCCAGATCTTCAGGCTCAACTTTTATAACAGGAAGATGTTCATCGTTGTGACCATTGCTCTGTTCATCAGTCTCATTTTTCATTGGGTCAGATATCGGCGCATCTGTTGAGCCCATCACTGTCCTACTGAAGCTTTCAGTACCTGCATTTTTGTCTCTGCTTTCTTGAAGTTGACTGATCCCATCAGGGTGACCCTGGGAATTCAGATTGGGTGAGAAGTGCTTTTCTGCTGGCCTGAAAGACTCCATCTCACAATCCCCAAAGTTAAGGGGAGATAGAATTCCAGTGCTTTTCAGGCTAGAAGTTGTGAAGCATAACTCAACAAACCCAAAAGTCAAACCAAAACATTGGATGTGTTCAGAAGGGGTGCAAAAGCTAGCTTCTGTGCCAAAGATCGGCACAGCTTCAACTGTCCTCTACTCTGCTTCCGTACGGCCCTCTTCGCGTCTCTGCTTGATGGCTCAGCATTGAGATCATCTCGCTGGCAACATTGCTGCTAAACATGAGCCCTTTCCCTGCAGCTTCAGAAGAAACATACAGACCAATTTTATTGACTCATTAATCATCAATATGAATTCTTCAGATTAGGAGGGAGACCAACAGCCTAGTATCTTGGTTGAATCTACGGATGCATTACAGAAATATGTAGGAGTGATGCTTGTGGTCACATAATAATAGCATATGCAGTAGGTAATGCTCTTTGTTACTGCAAATATAAATGCACGTTCCAAAGAAAATATGTAAACAATGTGTCCCAACTGAAGCAGGGCCAAAGAACAAGGAAACATAAGGCATTTTTTTTTTTTTTAATCTGTGAATAAAATGCAATGGTAATCTCAGCTGGTCAAGTGATTTGTCAGTGCCCTAAAAATATTCTTTTTACAATATTCTTGACAGATCCCAACGTTGGAAATCCTTAATTCACCTAATGTTTCAATCTACTTATATGACTTAGGCTCAATAAACTTGACAGCTGAGCTGCAAGAAACTCATTATTTAACCAGTTATACACTAATATGACATACCGCATAAATCATTCTGCCTTTGGCACTTCAACTTGACTTGCAACGTGCATACAACAAAGATAAGCTATCCTAGACAGCCAGTATTCCTTATAACCATTAGAAAATGCTCCAAAATTGAGGTTTGACCGAGCCCATAATTCAAATATCACTTAATAACAGCTTCCACGCAATAAACTAGTGTCCTCAAAACATGCACTGACGTAAATTTTCAATCGACTCCCGAATACGCAGCTAGTTGGCGATCTATTTGTTTATCTTCTCGTCATACAGATACAACGTTAGTCATTGAAATAAAGATTATAAACGTTTGCCAGCTATGTAGCAACGTCAACTAGTAGTTACCTTCCAACATTCGCCTCCGGTCGTTATATTTTGACGCACAATAATGCGAATCAAGAGTTGTTTATTCCAACTATTTATACCATGAACCAGACTTCGGGCAGAATTAACATTTTACATGCCATGTAAACAAGATCAGAGCGAGTTATTAAATCCTGTCGCTTTTTGATGACGTAAATTGGCTACGTTACTGTGCAGCGCAAAGATGGTTGAAATAAGACGCGCGAATGGGGTCTAGTACAAAAAAAAAAAAACATAAAAAATAGTTTTTCAGCACAGATTATTATAAGAGTAAGTGAAAATTAGCTTTTGTTCAAAGGCTAAAATACTTCTATATATGGGTATTTTTCCCAATACGGCCACTTTTTGGATGTCATTTTTTTTTTTTTTTTTGAAGTTGTCTGATTCTGATTCTTTTTTCCCCCAGGGTAGGGTTTCCCCTAAGGTACTCAAAAAACCACAAGGCAGAGCTTAAACCAGGGCAGAATTTTTTTTTGGGCAGGCCATTTTAATTTTTTTTAATTTAATTTAATTTCCGTGTCCTCAGATCCACTCAACTCCGTTACTTTTTCAAGTGAGGTTCTCTCCTGGTACATTGTGATATACCGGAGTTCTGAAACTGAGTGAATATCACCCTTTTCAGTGTCTCTGATTGAAACTGATAAACCATTACCATTTACCATCACCATTTTACTCACCTCCATAACCAATATTGGTAACGGAGTTGAGGTTATGGAGTTGAGTGTTTATAAGAAAAGCAGAATTTTCCATGCACCAGTGCAGTAACTTTCGATGCTTACTACCATACCATGGAGGGTTTTGCACAAGTATTATCAAAAGCATGATTAAAAATTTGTCCTACCATTACCATGGATTTTAATGAAGGTAACAGAGTGGAGTTTAAAAAGCATACTCACCATAGGATTCCAAAATTTTGAGAAATATTGAAATAATCATAGAGCCATTTTGAAAAAAAGTCCACATGGCCGCTACGGGGGTCACACAAAGGGTCTGTTTGAATGGGCCATATACTGCGATTTCAGCTTCTGTCTCCAGGGGGAGTCTGTGTAGTGATGGTCATGGAGTTGAGTGGGTTTTTTGGACACCCCTATTTTCAGTGATTTTTCTCAGAAAACCACCACCTTTGATTTTTTTTTTTTTTTTTTTTTTGCTTAGGATATTTATCTCACAGTGTCTTTTAATGTATGCATACAGTTTCCAGCCAAAGGAAATTGAAATCATTGGAGTATTGCGAGTTTCAAAAATATCATCCAGATTTGGGACACTCCCAAAATGCCCCAAAATCCACTTTTTTGACCACAAAAATGGACAGACTGAAAATACACCCATGATGCTTTATTCCCAATTAGTAAGGACACACACCTATAGTTTAATAGGTAAAAAACTAACCCTGTGGGATTATTTCAAAAATAAGGGACCCGGACTCTGCATTTCACTAACAGTGCCCATCATGAGAAAAATACCCATATACTCTAGAATTTGGGCCAGGCAGCCCCACAGTGGTCGTTCTCATTCTGGATAGGATTTCAATGAAATTACTAGAGTTAAATGCAACAGGGACAACCGAGATAGTCGAAAGAGGCTTGGGTAGAAAGCCAACTACCTCCATTGCCATTGAAAACACGCAGAAAACTGGACTGCTAAAATAATGGACTACAGCCCTAACTGACTGGGCGCAAATGCAGATGATTTCAGTCATCGATAACCAATATTATGCGGCTATTCTAAGCTTGTCCATCAGTGCAGAACATACACAGCACCGCAGTCCCTTAATTGGTGCAGCTTCTCATCCTCACAATATTAGGTAAATTTCTGCATTTCACCCACCATAATTTCAATAAAATACAAACATTATCAATTAAATTAATACTGAATGACTGAATTCTGGCCAGACCAAACAATTATCTATTTAAAATAAATCTATACCATTGATTTTTCTTTTTCTTCTTACCGACCACGCAAATTTATTCTGGCGTTGTCATTGGACATTAACATTTTGTATTTCCACTTAACCCTTTGTTGCATGTTGTCCAATATTTTGGACATAAGTGGGGTTTATTTTCTCTAGGCTCATAGATACCCTGAAAAACACAAAATGTACATTTTACTGGACATTTCCAGATAACAATTTCCTCAATAGGTGCCTCTCTGATTAGTCACATGATTTACCACAAACAATCACAATGGCTGCATCCACAAGTAAGAGGTAAGTTGACGAAAGTCAGAAATAGCCTTATATTGTTCAAGTTTTGATCAGACTTTTTTCTGTGAGGGGATGGAAATGCATTATATAGCACAAACTGAAAACACATAACCTATGTAATGCATGTCTATTTGTTGGAATACATCTGAGTCTATGCTCTATCAAAAATATTGGACATTATGCATGGCGAGTAAATAGCTCAAATAAGCAATGTCCAGAATACAGATAGATCATCATACATATCAATGACCAGGTTTCTTAAACTTCACATTATTTCTGTCACTCCACATGCATAATGTCCAAAATACTGGATGGCAGTGTGCATCCCACAAGCATAATGTCCAAAATAATGGACAGACAGACCACCCACTTGCACCCCCCCCCCCCACCCACACACACACACACACAAAATATTGCACCAAAACCCAACAAATGGTCCAAGGCATTTGTATGTACACTATGCATCAAAGGGTTAACTGTGACTCTGAAAAGCCAATATCTGAATTTTCAGGGAATAAAAAAAGATGTAATACATTGTATGCTGCAACTCCAAACCGGAAAAAGTTGGGACGGTTCATCAAATTAAAATTTGAAAGCTTTGATTCATAATCATCTTTGACCTCTGAGAACAATAGTATGTTTCACCACATTCATTGACCTGATGTTTTTCAAAATGAATACGCATTTCAATTTTGATTCTTGCAACATATTTCAAAGCAGTTTTTAGAGAAAAGCATTGTCTACTTAAATAATGTTGTTATCCCTTTTCATAACTCAAAATAAACATTTAAGGACTAAAATCACAGTGATTGTTTCAGGAGTAACTCTGTCCCATTCTTCCTGCAAAACAAGTCTCTCAATGTGCAACAGTACAGGGTTTTCATTGTCACACAAATATGCCATTAGTTCCTTATTGCCGACAAGTCAGGACTGCTGGCAGGCCAGTCCAGCACCCAAACTCTCTTCATAAACAGCCACTCCTTTGTAATGTATGCAGAATGCGTTTTGACGTCATCTTGTTATGATATGCATCAGCATCCCAGGTAAAGATGTTGTCCTGAAGTCAGCATATATTGGTCCAAAATCTTGCCTTCATGGAAGTGCAAGTTACCTTTGCCAGGGACACTGACATAACTTTGTACCATGACAGAGCATGGCTTTTAGACTTGTTGCTGGTGACAGTTGATTGCATATTTTTTTCCGACCTGAAAGACACCCACAATAGTTTTGCCAAGTTATGGGCCCAAGTATTGAAAACATCAAGGAGCTTCTTCTTCTCTCAATTTCTTTCTAAACACATCCTGCAGTCAACAATGACCTCTAGTGGGCAAATAGTAACTGAATACACAACACTCTCCAGCTCTGGCTTTAAAACACATTGGTCCTTGGATACTGCTCCGTGGTTACTCACAGCTCCAGAGCAACTTGGGCATCTCAAATGCATGTTCCTTTTCTTTGTCTTAAAAATATTGGGTTACAAATGCGTCCAAGTCATTGTCCACTTGTATTGTGAAGCATTGTCCAATGAGTGCTGAAGTATTTGGCTGAATACAAGCATATACCATCACCCAATTCAATTCAGAATTCCTCATTCTGCTTTTGTCAACAGTCATGTTACCAGTAGATACTAGCTCAGTTGGCAGCCAAAAATGCTAACAGATGGCCAGTCTTCACAGATTAGATTGTATGCTTCAGATCATGGGCAGTTCCTTTCCTCCTCTATATTCTTCTCTTCCCATCTTTCTGCTACAAGTTTATCTTAGTCTAATCTGTCCATAAGATGTTGTTCCCGAATCATGAACAGCTGAACATGTGCTTCCCACTGTTAAAAACCTGGGACTTATTTTAGACCAGAACCTAACTCTCGACTCCCATGTTAAAAGGCCATCCAAGTCGTGTTTTTTTTTTCCCCACCAGAGAAATGTATCTAGAATGAGATTGTCTATTTCTTTTAATGATTTTCAAAGAGTGATTCATTCTGTTATTACTTCTCATTTGCATTATTGCCTCAATCAAAAATTGATTGCATGGCTTCAGAGTATTCTAAATGCAGCAGCCAGACCTTTAACAAAATCAGGAAAGCGTGATCATATCTCTCCTATTTTAGCTTCCACTCACTGGCTGCTAGTTCATTTTAAAATTGAATTTAAAATATTACTATCAGCTTTTAAGACCCTCCATGGTTTAGCACCTAGCTACCTGGCTGACCTCCAAAATCATCACCCATGGCTTGAAGTATTCTTATGACGCCCACTTGGCCATTTCTCAGCCATGGCTGAAGACAATGAGTGACAGGGCTTTTGCTGCTTGGGCCCCAGCCCTCTGGAACAGCTCAGAAAAGAAACTTCACTACCTGCTTTTAAATAAACTATAAAAACTAAGTTTTAGAGTTTAACTTCTGCATAATTACTTGTGATGTAACTTATTTTATCGTTTACCTTCATGTAGTAGTTTTATCCTTTTTTTCAATTTTTCCTTGGGATTCTTAATTGTCCTTCTATATGAACCACTTTTTAATGGTTGTTTTGAAAGGAGCTGTGGGATTAATAGTATTTATTATTATTGTTACTATTATCATTATTAATAATAATTATAATTTTTTAGCAGCCATACAAGCTTCTTAATTTTTTTGGCCATATTCCTGTTTTTTAGCCTCTTGAGATAATCCCTCTCCATTTACACAGATGAAATCTTCCCTTGATTGCAAACTTTGGCACTGACATGCACAACCCCTGTAGTGTGTTCTTCACCTGAAGTTTTTTTTTTTCCCTGAACAATGGAAAGCATTTTTCTGTCATCCACTACAGTTGTTATTTTTAGTCCGCTGGGTCTTTTTTGTTTTTTTGAGATCACGTGTTTTCATTTTCATTAAGAACATATCAGAATAGATCAGCTAGCCACATGCAGTGGTCTTGCTTTTTCCCAGGAGGCTTTGTTTTAGATTTTCCAGTCAAATAATGGCTTGCTTCACTGGCAGTAGCATCTTTTATATTGAGAGTTAACAGTGACAGATGCAAAATGCAAATGCAACACTTGAAATCAGTTGTAGACCCAGTTTTTTGTTCATTTTAAATGAAATTATTAGAAAATACAACACTCCTCAACATGGAACAGCTGAGCGCCAATTGTCTAAATACTTTTGGTCCCTTGACAAGAGGAGAACCTCAAACTAGAATGACCACTTTACAGCTGTATGCCTCCACTAACCATCAAATTGCAGTATACACTCATGTCTTTCCAGACTCACAAATGTTGTGAGGACGTCGACAAAATAAAAGGTACTAAGAGCATTTCTTCCCAAAGTTTAAGGGAACTTATAGTTAAGCAAACATTTTTCCAAGATATTCACTTTTTAAACTAAGAATAATTATCAAAATAATACTGTTAGAAATTGCAACTTAAAACACTGCGTTTCTGTAGCATCACATCAGTGGTTGCCATGGCAACGGCTGTTTTAATGAATACATAGATAACTAAACAGTGTTTGGTTATAATTTCAGCTGTAATGTGAGGAAAAAAAACATTCCTAATGTCACTACAGAGCTTTTTTTTCCCAGGTTTCTATGTTCTAGTATTGATTTTGAGCCCCCTAAATCAATTTTGGGGGGAAACAGCCAACTAAATATGCATATTTTGATTTACTCATATTCAGAGGTACATATTGCAAAAACTGCTCTGTATAGACATAGATCATCACAAAATGAAGAAAACTGCCAAATATGAAGTTAATTGGATGTACAGTTGCTGAGAAATCTGTATTTTCTTGTTGAAAATCTGTATTTTTAGAAAAACGTGATTTTAGTTCGGCAGTAATAATGTGATCGAAGTTTGACTGTAATGTTCTCAGGAGGAATACATTTAGTATTTTGTTTTTAGCGGTTTTTAGGATTTTTTTACCTCCTTTTTTTCTTTTTTTTCTAAATGATAGGCTACACAATAACAAAAAACATTTTTAACACACATACACACACACAAAAAAATATATATATATATATATATATATATGTCAGTTTTTGTGTAGAATCCCCTTTACATATATACATTAAGAATTATTTCATATTTATATTATTTACATACAGCGTACATTGAAAAGAAAGAATAAAACAAAATGTACATTAGCCCGTATATCACATGCTTCAATGCACAATGAGACACGCCACAAGAAACCCACAAATTCATTCAAAATTCATTATTTTTGTATTTTAAGTTGTCCAATAAAAAGATCCCACCTATTGATTATATATTTGTTTTTATTCTGTCTTTTTGCTAAGATTACTTCATATGATGAGGTCTTCCTTGATGAGTCAAGCCACTCCTGAAAAGAGGGCCTCCCGGGATCTTCCAATATTTTAGGACTAGTCTAAGTGTTGGAATGATTCCCATACATACAATTTTAAATTCTATTTTGTTCAGTCCTTCTATCAGAATCCTGTCACATAATAGACCTAATCTTGGAACCTTTGGTATTGGTTTCCCAAGTGTTTCCTCCATACATTGTAAAGCCTTAATTCACCGTGGCTGAACAACAGGACAATCCCACAATGCATGAAGCAGAGAGCCCTGAGCCCCTCTGCACCTACAGCACTTCTTGTCCTGACTTAATCCCATACGATGTAATTTGGTGGGTGTGTAGTAAATTCTATTCAAGACCTTAAATAGTATACCTCTTCCCTTTGCTTCTGTTATATTTCTCCCTGCATTAGAAACAATATGTAACCATGTCTCCTTCTCCACTTCAGATTTCAAATCATTCCGCCATAAAATTCTCAGACTGTGACTAATTACGCAATTAACATTTTATAACATATTGATGCTGACAGCCTTATGTTGCTGCAAGAAAAAAGCTCCTCAACCGCATTTTTTCCTTTGTGCATCTCGGTGCTATACGCTTTAGTCACACAACTTTTTATCTGCATGTATCTCCAAACATCTTTACAGTCCAAATTCTAGTCTGCACACATATTGTCAAAGGAAAGATATAATTCATCCTTGTGAAGATCTCCCAAGGTATGCACTCCCTCTTTTACCCATTTTTCCCAATAAATCGACTTCTTTCCCACACAAATCTCAGGATTATTACAGATGCATATCTCCGCAAATAGGGAGATTCCTTCATCATTTTGTGTGCTGCATGCCACACATTCCTGGAGTGGTCAAAGATGGGATTAATGTCCTGCATATTTTGATTTTTATCAAATTTTCGAGATAAAATCTGTAATGGCTTAAACGGTGCTGTCAAATTCCTTTAAGTGTACCCATTTCTCCCTCCAACTTCCAATGCTCAGCCAATTTTGACAACTCAAATGCCATTTTATATAACTCAATATTTGGAAGTCCTAACCCACCTATCTGTTTTGGAGTCTGAATCTTTTTGAAACCAATTATAGGTTTTTTCCCTTCCCAAAGAAAATCTCTGATAAAAGCATTATATTGCCTGAAAATTACATTTGGAAAATTTATCGGGAGTATTCATCGGGAGGATTTTTTTACCTCCTTAAAAGGCACCAGCCTCATAAGTTACTCCCTCTTCTTCAATCTGTGTTTCTTCCCTAGTTTTACGTGCTTGTCCAGCGTCTTTGTGTTTCTTTTTTTTTTCCAAGTTCTAGTTCATGTTTTTCACTCTGTTTCACACGTTTTCTGTCCATTTCATGATAGCCTTTCACTGAGTGTGCCCCTGCCTTTATGCCAAGGTTCATAAGAATGGAGGCAATTCCTCGTTGGCCATCATTGAAAATCACCACACTCAAAGCAGTTCCAGCCTTGAAAACTGTTCGTGACGAATGTTTCCTTTGGAACACGACTCCATATTATGGACTATTTGAAGGACCACTTCATGTTCCTACCTCAAAACTAAAATTTTGAACCAAAATTGGCATTTTGCTTAGCTATAGGTCCCCTTAAGTTATCACTGTATTGACGTTCATTTCAGAGAATTATTTCCAGTGAAAATTTCCTCACATACAAGTTTTACACAGGAGCACTGAGAACTGATAAATAGCTATGTCATATGGTGCAACAACAATCACTTGAGGCTCAACCCAAGCAAAACCAAGTAGAATGCAGTTAGTGAACTAACTAAAAGTTGGCTTGGCAAAGCTAAACTGTTATCATTAGAATAAAGTTTTCAGAGCCCAGTGCTGCGTCCATCTTTTTATACGTACAGTCTTTTTTGAGTCACTGAAATCCTGGAACAAGGCCCCCGGGAGGATTTATATGCCGTGATACTCCGCCCACATTCAGAATGCTGAAATCTCAATGTGTTTATTCCAGAGACACTGCACTCTTACAGCATTTGCGGTCACTTGAGATGCGGAGCATCCTCAAATTGCCATTGAAACTCCTTAAAGGGACTGTGTCAGCCGGGGCGCATGCGCGTGACGAAGCGAAACTTCTTGAAAGCGTTAGGTAAACTACTTCAACTAGATCTTCTGAGATTTCTGTAAGCGTTTCAATCTGTTTTTTTTTTTCGCGTTCATCCTTGAGAAGTTTGTTGAAATTTTTACCAAAACTATCTTTATTGATCGTAGAGCCTGTTCGTAGCATCAGTTTGTCATAGTTCGGGTTTTTGTAGTGTTATTATTGCTTTCAAATAAGCCTACGTTGATTTTTTTGTCATCCCATGGCGGCCGTCGAACTGAAAGCGATCGCAAAAGGATCTATGACAGCTGCATGTCAGACAAAACGTTGCGACAAACAGGTTCTGCGAACATTAAAGACAGTTACTTGATAAAAATTTCCCCAAACTTCTCAAGGATGCACGCGATGCAAACAGATTGGAACTCCACCACGAATTCACCGGTTTACCTTACTTCACACTTTCAAAGTGTTTTCGCCCAAAGAAACATGGATGGATAGTATAATTTATTCTTCGTGGGTTTCGGCAAAGATAAATGCGGTTACTCTTAGCAAATCCGCGTTTGCAGGCCATCTTCTGTATTTAAAACAGCGACGAAGGTACACTTTACTCACGTACTAATAAGCTTGGGGTTTGTATTTCTGCTCTCTTGATATCGCAGTGCATGTATGAAAAAGTTTATCGACTGGACTCTACCACGCATGTGCCCCAGCTGACACAGTCCCTGTAAAATAAAAAAGCATAGTGCCAGTAACTAAAATATATAAATACAATACAAAACAAAAACAGATTGGCAAGGACAGAATCAGATTAGGACTTGCAGTTGAGCAGATTCACTGTGTTAAAGGTGCACTATGCAAGTTTGTTGACATCACTTCTGTTGACATTTGAATTCAAACAAAACAGAGGTAGCCCGCCCCTCCCTCCCATAGTTCCCTCCCTCCCATGCTTCCATAACTGTCAACTCTTGTCAGTGATTGGCCGGAACGGTTTGTTATGTTATGGGGCACAGCCTGTGCCCCTTGTGTTTATTTGCAGTTTGTGACGCCTGTGCGGTCTCCAGAGCCCAGGTTTTTTTTACAGTGAATTCAGGGGCAGGCAGCTAGCGGATCGTGGGGAGATGTCGGCGAATTGAGACAAAAATATAATCGCACAGAAAATAAACAAACTTGCATAGTGCACCTTTAAGCCGCTTTCACACTGGACGCGAAACGATTGACTTTGAATGTTATCTGTTGCTCGAAAAATTCGTTTCGCGTCCGGTGTGAAAGTAGCTTTAGGACGACAGTTTTCAAAGTTCTCAGCACGCGCAGTAAACGCGACACAGCTCCTTAAAGGTGTGCAGCATTATCACCTTCTAACCACCGACAGCCCTCACCTTGTTCCAGTTTACTTTGCTCAGTTAGCAATCAAACCATTGATCCGCGCAACTACTTATTTGAATTGGTATATGATCCAATTTATTTAGATAGCATTTTATTTTGTCGCATTACAAAATTTAAATGGCCATGAAACAACGCTGACGTGCCATTTTGTGCACATGCAAAAATAATTTGTCACATTCGATGACTTAAAAAAAATTTTCCACCTTGAGTATTACCGTTAAGACTTAAAATCCGAGCCATCTTAAAATGAATTTCATTATTTTCAATTAATCTTTACTAAGATGCAAAAAATGCTAGGATAATAGATGGAATTCTGAGGAAGATTTTTTTTTTTTTTTACCAATTATTCAGATTTTTGTCATGCTTTCCATTTAACACGGTAGCCTAGTTAATTCTGTTGGTTTCTCATTGTCACTAATCAATCATTATAGGCTACCTATTAATTTTAATTAGTCGGTTGGCATAATAAATTGCTTGATTGTAATAGGGCAAAGTACATGGGAACTGATCTGGGATAGGCTAATTATGTAATTAGCCAACCTCAAAACACAATTTTCGTCCCGCAAGCCCTTAAAATGGCCATTTGACTGCAGTTTGATCTAGACCTCATCAGTTATGACTCATAGACAAGAAAAAGAACAAGTTCCTCTGTTAGCCCCATAGCAGAAGTTATTTTTGGCATTTAAAACTATCGCAATTCAATTAATCATCCAGCTGTAGTACTAAATTTAAAACGAGTGCATATAGAAAATAAATCCCTTCTGCCGCTAAACCTTGTCTATATTTTCAACATAAACTATAATAATTATCATAATCATATAGATATCACCACAAATAAAAATGCCTTTTTTGTTCTGGCTTCTGTAGAAAAGAAAAAAAAATTACAATGTGGTGTGCTTTGACCCTGAACCTCATATTAATTGACTATGGAAAAGACAAGACATTGGCCATCCATCACCTAACATCTGGACTTAGTACACTGTATAGGTCAGGGCTCACTGGACCAGCCTCCGGTGATGTATCGTCTAGTGTGTCTTAATTTCAACCATAATATGGCACAACTTATTATATAAATTAGCAGTTTGGGATCTCAGGCTGTTGACTGAGGTGTGCTTTGTTAGAAGTGGAGCTAATGACCTTTGTAATGGTGAATTTGGACAGCAGTGTTCTAGATCTATTATATCCAGTTAAAATGATTAGATTCACAGTTGCTGAGACTGGAAATTAAAGGCTACAGTCTATTAAAAAGAAATTATCTTTCATGGAACAATTCATAACAAGAAAAAAAAAATATGGAAATTTCGGAAAATACTCAAAATGATTCCGGAAAACAGGAGCACAAAGCAAATCAACCTGCCTAAGAAATTAATTCTTCATGCTTATTCTTACAGGGTTTCCTTCAAATCCGTTTCAATTTCAATGTCACTTTTTTATTGGATTTTCTAATGTATACACTCCAGGGACATTAAGCAATTTTCCCACCCACAATTAAAAAGAGAGCAACTACTCATAATTAAAAATATTCTATTAAGACATGAAATGCGTAACTCTCCTCTATACAACTGCGACTGCGCATCCAGAACGGTCCTGTGGTTAATGATAGATCACAGGTTTACTACGTAATGCATTTTCCTTGCTCATATACAGAAGTCTGTGGAGAGGAGCACATTCACTCAGAATGACAAAAAGGAACTAGGACCTCAGGTCACAGACAACAGCAGAGGTCACTGAGGTCAAAAGCTCACGGACAGAGGACAAGGAGGGGCTATAAGTCACTTGAAGGAAGGAGGGTGCTAAAAAGACCCTTGAGAACGCTTCCCTTCGTCTGACTCTCCCCAGCTTCAGTGTTCCTCCCTTCCGATTTGCACCCCTCGCTTTTGCTGTAAGTGGGGTGGATTAGCCCAGCCAGTGTTGGTAGTGGAAGCCTGTGAACAGCGGAGGTCGTCATTGTAGGCAGGTTCTTGGGGGTAGGTGAGCTGCCAGTGAAGTGTTCAGAAGTGTCCTGCAGGGGGCGATGCAAATGAGGGGGAGGATTCTCTTTCTGAGTGAAAACACCCACCTGGGGGGGAAGGGGCAATGGTTCTCTTGTCTCCCACTCTACTGAGCGGGCAAAATGGGGCAGGGGCAACGTGACCATAACTGCCGAGGGCACAGAACGTGGATCCCTTTGTGCAATGCCAATTACGGCCTCTAGGGGCACCAGTGCAGGCTCATCCCTCAGAGTCCTGTCGTCCTCAGTGTTCAACTCATTGTCCAGAGCAGAAAGTGGTTTGTAAACAGGTACCGATGCAGTCCTGCACGCCTCTGCCTCAACGTAAACAGGCCAATCACTTCCTCCGTCTTCCTGCTTTTTGAATATCGTATCTCGAGTCTTCGCAACCGTTGATTTTCCGTTTGAATCCCCCTCACTCCCAAATGGGTTTGCATGAACACCTGAAACATGGGTAATATGTTAAAGCATGGGTGATGTCAGAACAAAAAAGCAAGTATAATAATTACTGAAAAAGAGATGTTGGCCTAGGAGCATATTAATGCTCAAACTCAATAGTCAAATAAGTGCAAGTGACAAAAACAAGCTACGCACAAGCAAAAAAAAAAAAAAAAAGGTTCAACAGCCAACAGTCAACAATACAACTTCTCACAAACACCAGCATGCAGCCGAAACAAATATTTGTATATTTCTTCTTTACAACAAGACTTCATGCTTTCAAAGGCAGTTTAACCCAATAAAACCTAAGGACCATATATGGGTCAATGAAATGTAGCTGCTGTATTCAAACGTGTAGAACTTAAGGCCAATTTCAAATATTCTAAATCTCTAGAGAAGATCCCAAGATTTCCAACAATTCCAAATATATCCAACTGAATGACAGAGAAATATGCATGAAATTGTGTACAAGATCGAGATGTTTTACATTTGATGTAATGCAAATACACCGAGGCAAAAGTTAAGCACCACCCAATTCTTAAAACAAGTTCAACTTCAAAGGAATAAATTAATAACATCAACAAACTTTGCCCAATTCTAGGAAATATTGTCTCAGACACAGCTTTCCACGCCTACAAAATCAGACTTATCTTTACCTCATACTTCATTAGTTTTTCAAGAAAGGGTATGTTTACAGCACATTTGTTAAAAGTATGGGCTGACTGTCCCGACAGATGGCAAGGAGACCTGTGCTTGCAAAAAAAGACTGTCCACTGAAATCAAAACTTTAAGTGGAAAGAAAAGAAACAGAATCAATATCTGACCAAGATGAAACCCTTTTTGTCTTTAGAAGTGAGTCATTCCATATCAAATCACCCAGTTCTCAGAAAGTACCATGTCAGATTTTTCCAATTTGTTTTCTAAAAATTCCTAGGGATATATCATGAAGCCATGTCAAGTTTTAGTTGCAAAGTCTTCATAGTTTTTGAGTAATCAGCCATTAAAGATGAGGGTCACACCACTTTTTTTTTTTTTTTTTTTTTTTTAAACAATCGCAAAGAAAGTTGGTTAGTTTCGTCCAACTTTGGAGCCATTTGTGTCCTCCAAGCTGGACTACAGTAATGTTTCATTGTTTGGTTGCACCGACTCCATTCTGAAAGGCCTTTGACTCAAGCGGACTGTTGCCACTCGGGTTCCTACAAGAGCTAAAATATGCAAACATATTATCCCAAAAATATGAATTGGCTGCTTTTCTAATTCAGAAATAAAATAAAATTTTTCTGTTACCATTGATGTTAAATTGTTCACTCACGACCCCAATTCTGAAAAAGTGGGCATGTTATGAAAAAATACAAATAAGATTGAAAAAAAAAAAAAAAAAAAGTGAATAGTCCAGTCACCCTCTGCTATATTGAAAATGCAGCACATTATTTGAAGCTCTAACTAATTTTAAAGCTGACTGCAAAACTCCAGAAAAGTTGGTGCAGGGGCAATTCAGGACTAAAAACAGGGCTCTGTCATTCATATCCCTCGGCTACCATAAAATCCTGTTTCCAAACCCAATGAACTGAATGCAAGGGGGACAAAACTTTAAGTAAAATACTGCAGAACTCTCAAAAATACTAAGGTGCATCTCCAGAACTCTAAAAAATGCTTACCTTTACCCAAAAAATAATGCTATCTTTACCCCAAGGGAGAGATGTAACCTTAATCTGGAAAGAGTCCATAGAGGAGCCCAAGACTAGTAGTATTTTCAAGATGGATATTGGAAAGGGGAATAGCTTGGTACACAAGTTCTGAAAAACGCACATGCGCACCTTCACCCATAAACAATCATGCAACTTCAATTTGAAAACAACCCACAAAAAAACTCTAGACTAGTTGCGGTCATGAGAAAACTTCACATACGGACAGAGGGGTAGACAGATGAACGGACAGCGTCAAGCAGTCATACACTGATCGTTAATTATGGGCGTACAAATAATCGTAATAAAAGTAACCTGAAAAAAGAAAAAGTGAATGCAAACTTGCCCAAATTCGCAGGCATTTGTAACAGATTACCTCCGACTGAGGGTCTGTACTTTCTTAAATTCACCTCCACATGTCGTACAGAAAGTAAAGGAGGCGTAGCGATAGAAAGGCAAAGCAGTAAACTAGGAGCATAAAAGAACATTCTTTGAATAAGGAGAATGAACAAGTCTAAAGAGAGTATCTGAAATTGAATGCATGAAAAGGGCAAAAAAAAAAAAAAAAAAAAAAAAATCTGCACACACCTTAACTCTTTTCCCCATTGACTCCCCCCTCCTTTCCCCATAATGACTACAAATGACGACCCTGACCATATCAATGAAGATGATATTTCATGCTTTGGGGACACCCCCGTTTTCAATCAATGGGGAGGCTGGGAAAAATTTCCATTGATATACTGTTCATATAGTCGTCATATGTGGTCATTATGGGTAAGAGAGATAGGCGTTACATGTAGTCTTTATGTGGAAAAGACATGGGTTTCATATGTAGAAAAGAGTTAAAAACAAGAAAATTGATTGGAAAGCAGACTTTGGCCAAGACTAACTGCCAAAAATCTTTTCCTGACCACATAAATGCTTCTCCTGGCTGAAACAGAAATAAATCATAATAGCTATGCAGGGTGAGTAAGTGTACGAGCAGTGAAGAGAGGAGCCTGCACTCCCTGAGATAACAGCACACCAGCACACACAGCGGAGGGTTTGTGCACATCTCTGTACCTGTGTGCCGCAGCTGCTCTGTGGTTGGGCTCAGGTGCTGGAACAGGGTCTGCAGGACTGAGGCGAACGGCTTGGGTTCTTAAAGACAAAATTCACATTCAAAATTGGCCAAAGCAAATTATTAAAGTGTAACCTTTATGGTGCAAAGGCATTGCAAGCCTAAACAAAATTAGCATGAAGTATGGATACCCAAGGTGCTTCAGTGTTCCCAGCTCAATTTAAGAAAATGATGAAAATCATTGCAAGCCAGATGAAAAAAAAAAAAAAACCGAGAGGGAGAAATTGATCTGAATTTGTAATGCAAAAAAAAACAAAAAAAAAAAAAAAAAACAAAAACATTATTTCATGGAAAAATTTAACCTGAGTCCTAATATCTGTGCATTTATTTGTTGTGATGATTCTTAAATGCTGCTACTTTTTATGTTAATGCAACTATCAACAGTCACAGTTCTGATTTAGTTTTTAACTCCATTAAATTTTCATTTTAAAAATCAAACTTTTCAGAAAAATTGTAACAAATACCATTTTTCAGGTCTATTAAGTGACAGGTTGTTCATATACTGAAAATTAATGCCAATTTTTCCAATCAACTCAATAGAAAAGTTTAAATTAATCTATTATTTTTAATTATCACAAGTGCATTGACAAGGATCTTCCAAATTCACTTTTTGTACTTAATCAAAAATACAGGGTACACTACTGGTCAAAAGTTTTAGGACACCCCAATTTTTCCAGTTTTTTATCGAAAATTATGTAGTTCCAGTCCAATGAATAGCTCGAAATAGTACAAAGGTAAGTGATGAACTGCCAGAGGTTTTCAACAAAAGGTAAGGTTATCCAGGTTTTTTGTACGCTGTCGAGTAGATGAAAGGATGGTTCCTCAGCGTGTGACATCAACTGTCAAACATGGAGGAGGAAGTGTGATGGTCTGGGGCTGTTTTGCTGGATCCAGGGACAGTGACTTACAGAGTGAAAGGCACCCTGAAGCAAAACGGCTACCACAGCATTCTGCAGCGCCATGCAGTACCCTCTGGTATCTTGTGAGTTGGTCAGGGTTCATCCTACAGCAAGATAATGACCCAAAACATAAGTCCAAGCCCTGCCAGAACTACCTTAGGAAAAAAGAACAAGATGGTAAGCTTGAAAACATGGAGTAGCCAGCACAGTCTCCAGACTTAAACCCCATCGAGATGGTTTGGGATGAACTGGACAGAAGAGTGAAAGCAAAGCAACCTACAAGTGCCACACATTTATGGGAACTTCTGCAACAGAGCTGGGAAGAACTTTCTGAAGAATATTTGATTTCCATTGTAGAAAGAATGCCACCAGTGTGTTCAGCTGTTATATCTGCCAAAGGTGGCTTCTTTGAGCCAAAAGTTTAGAATACAGTTTGGTTTATAAATTTATTCCATGATTTCTTTTTTAACTTCAATTGTTTATTTGTTCTATCATGTCTGTGCTTTTATTCCAGAGTACAATGAGACATTAAACTGCATAATTTTCCATTAAAAACTGGAAAAATTTGGGGTGTTCTAAAACTTTTGACTGGTAGTGTAGGTTTGCGATCCGTTCACATCATAAAACATAGAAATATAGAACTGACACTTTGTACTGAAATTTTTTTCCCCCCCAATGAACCTTTCTCACGCTGACCTTTGACCTTAAAAAAAAAAAAAAAAAAATTTTTCAATAATAACAAGATGACCATTGGATTTAAAACATCATTCCAAATCTACAGCAATTGACGCTTCAATAATTTCTAGCAAGATCTGAGGCATTCTGGCCATTTAAAAGTCTTCTGTAGAGCAAAGAACAACCCCACAAAGCCAGATCTCAAATGCTGATTTCTCAGGAATGGCTCGCCCAAATAAAATAGTCTTCTAGCCATATTTTTGGCTCACTGAGGTCTACAAAATAGCTTAATTCTAGCATAATCCCTGAAGGTCAAAGAATTACCACTTGTAGAATACAACTCTCCACCAAATCATACCCCAAAAAATGCCCAATAAAAAATGCATAAATGTATTTTGCTCCGCGTATTCATTCCCCTTATCCACTGCTGCTGTTGTAGTTCTGCATGAGCTCCGCATGTCATAAGCCCGCTTCCCTCTTTGCGCTTGTAAATTTCTAAGACCATGATTGGTCAAATACCCTCAAATTAAAATACCCATCAACCTAAAATCTCTGTCTACCCAAAAGGAGGGCCCAAGCATTCCAAATGAATCATCATCCAGCAAAGGCAGCATATTTTCCCAAATTATTCTGAGTAAGAGAGCCCATTGCTGTTGAAAATTCTTCCCAAGCAGTTATCGGAAAAAAACCGTTTATATACAAATATAGTTTCACAAGTTTGACTGTATTGGTGATGACAGTGAGGCTCTCACCTGCCAAAGGTGAAGACATAGGTTCCTCCAGGTTCTTCTCCATCTTGGTGTCAGGGACTGCAGGAGAGCGAATGTGCTGTTGAGTCCTTCTTTCTAGGCGAGGAGATTCTGCAGGACCGGTCCTTTCTGCACACGGTGTATCAGAAACTCCCCGAGACTGGGGCAGGGTGGGGCTGCCTGTCGGGCTGGCATTCCATGAGAGAGGAACTGTAGAAATTTGGCCTGCAACACAAACACACACTGTCAATCAAAGGTCATCAGTGCGTTAGTACAAGTTTAGTGTTTTATGCCTGACTTAAATGTCCTAATCATTCCTCCTTGCATTTTTTTAATCATTACTATCAATACTGAGACCTCATTTTTAAGAACTCCTCCAATAGCCATTACTGATTTGCCGGGAACCATCTTGTATCTGTCATTATGACAAATTAGTGTGTTGTTTATATTTGACGCATTTTTGGTATTAATCAGTGCTTAATTTGTAAATTATGTGGTGTCAGAGGCTATGAACAAAGGGAAATTGCATCGACGTTTAACACCACATAGACTAAGACATCGGCTATCGTTCATAAAACTGTGGTGGTTTTACAGCTTCATTAGATCCCTGACTTCACACGAGTTTCATTTGCAGCACAGAAGCTCTCCTCCTCGTATTTGAACATGTCCCAACAATGAATCACAGAGATCACCACATTAAGCGAGAAACTTTTTTTTTTATTTAGCGAGACAGCGCAATGGCGTAATCATACTTCACAATTGAAATATGAAAGATTTATTGCACACAGGGTTTTGTGGCTACTGCTAATTTCCAACCTTAGTCCCTAGTTGGGCTTTTAAACGGACTACAACTACTCTATAAAAAGGACACCGACTGGCTCCAAGTAGTCCGTCACAATATTTTAACCGTATAAAGTGGGCAAAATCGTATTACGACGTGGACTTTTAGGGGAGGGAGCATACGCTAGAGGTATCGGAGCGCAGTTAGCGCACACTAGCAGTCCCAAAGCTCAGAGGGCACAAGTTCAAGAAGTCCCAGAGCTGAACTCTGTCCAATTCAGGCACAAATTTTGCCCTGGTTACAATCCTTGTATGATTATGTGTAACACAAATTTCATCATAAGCTCATCATACGAATCATTAGCCAAAATCAAAGAAGAGCTGAGACGACATACACAGGAGGGGCTGGGGCAAACACAGGCGTGCACACAAACAGAAGGGAGCAGCAGAGAAAAATGGACCAGTGGAGTAGGGAGAGGGAAAGGAGATTTCGACGACGTGACTGTTACCTGACAGTGACTGTGTCGGCGGTCATTTCGACAGTGAGTTTGGGTGTAGCGGGGGGCAGGAGGGGGGGCAGAGGGGAGGAGGAGGAGGAGTCGTCATTTTTTGCATCGGATTCAGCTCTGCCATCATCGCTGCCTCGGCTTTATAAGCCTGAGGCAGAAAAGTGTGCATAGAGAACAAATTAACAATTCCTGCTGCAGAAAATGCATTGAAACAGTCAAACATAGGGCCGGTAAGCTAAAAATTTACATCGGTGATCAAATTTAAATAAAAATAATCTATGTCAACCAAAATCACTGGAGAACGCTATACATGCATCTCATTATTGCATCATCACCAACCCGTGCTCCTGACCAGTACCAGCAAACTCCCTGTTGTCAGCAAACCTTCAAGCACCTACTGACAAAGTAAATTCCCCACTTAGAGTATAGGAGTAAGTTCATTAGACCCTGAGAATGAACAAACCAGAAATTACGCAATGCAATATTCAAGAATCTACAAATACAAGTAAAAAAAAATTAAATTTCACCTGTTCCAGCAGCTCTCTGGTGAGGTCTGTAGGTGGATCGTGGGAGAACCTGCACGCATCCCCTTTAAAGCACTTCACCCCAGCATGAAAGAACTTGCATGGGAAATCCCGTAAAAAAATCTGGGTTAAGGCAAACTGCTCACAAATGAAAATGGTGAACGACACAATTTGTAATCGAACAATTCACACATGCTAAATTAAAGGGTATTTTTTCATAAATCAGGTTCCAACACGTATAAATGACAGCATTTCAATAATTACGGCATACTTCTCTGTGCCCTCCCCAATCATTATTCACTTGTACCCCCTCCATAAGGAAAAAGTCATTTTGCAGGCTATTATGCCTGGAACACTGCCAAGCACACCAGCGTTTGGGTTGCCATTTTAGCACTTCAGCCGAAAGATATGAAGAATGTGAACTGGATAGCCAACTCCCAATAATCATAGAGGAAGTTATTTTCTTCTTCTTCTATTTTCTTCGTTATTGGCAATGGCAAACCAGCTTATGTTGTGAGTATCCTTCGGCTAAAGTGCTAAAATAGCGCTTTGAATCCACCATTTCCACAGAAAACTCAATAATACAAAAAATAGTGAGCAAGGCCACTGCGTCTGCTTGGCCAAACATGGTCAAAATTGAACCTGGCCTAGATTTTTATCCCATATACACGCATATAAAATATGAAAAGGATCCGTGAAAAACAGAAGGCGCTAGAGCGCTGACAAGGCAAAAAGTTTACGGACGCACAACAGACAACCACAAAAGCATCAAACCACAGCATAAGCCCGATTGGACTAGAGGCCAAGTGGGCTAAAAACCATAATGCTAGAGTAACTAAAATATATAAATACAATGCAAAACGAAGACGGATTGGCTAGGTAGAATCAGACTTGCAGTCGAGCAGATTCACTTTGTTCGGATGTAGTAAGTTCTGAGCATGCACAGTAATCATGACACAGCTCCTTTAAGTGGCTGAGTGAAAAAAGGGGACAAGCAGTGACAGGATTGCAATTATATAGCGGGAGGATGCTGTGTGGATGCTACCCCCATATTGAGCAGTGAGTACAAGTTTCTTTCTCAGGTGCTGAGGCAGAGCCTCGCTGGGTAAACCCAGAGCCGTTGAAAAACAGAGTTACGACACTTCCATAAACTCCTATAGGAATCGAGGAATGCGGAAGTAATGCGTATCATGGGGCAAGCAATAGTTCCAAACAATAGCTGTGTTCGAAATCGTCCATTCATTCACTCACTCCCTATTCCCTACATTGTGTATATGATATAGTGCACTACATAGGGAATGACCAAAGGAGATTTCGGACACTACACTGGAATTTTCTGAACATGGTTGCGTCAGCAGATGCGCTGGATACTCCTGTGATGTAAGTGGACGCACCGAGCATCAGGTAAACAAACAGGACACTAACGGGAATATTGGAGGATGTTTCTGCAGGGTGGAGCCATCCCGCTCTTCTCCTTCTCCTTCTTCTTCTCTGGAAAAACACGACCGCAGGGCATTGTGATATACGGGAGTACAATGTAGTGTACATCGCTTGCTCACTCAATTTCGCTGTGCATTGTGGGTATTTTATAGTCCACTATACAGTAGATGAAATTAACCTCGAAGAATTTGAACAACACTACAAAATGGCGAACACACTATATAGTACACTATATCCATGATAGGGGGCGATTTTGAACACAGCTAATGAACAGTTCCTGCACTGACCTCAATTCTTTTTCATTGGAACACGCTTGCAGGTAAGTTGATCAAATGACTGCATTTTTGGGCAATTTGACGCATTAGCTGACCCCTCATGAATCTTCTCAATAGCGTTATTTTCTGTACCCAGCTTTAGTTTATGCTGATTGTGAGATAACAACCTGTTAAATTATTTAAATTAGTTTAGATGAAGTGAGCAGCTCTTAACGATCTAGCATAACCAGATGTCTTTTGTCCTTCATTTAGCTACCTTAAATTGCAGTTATTGGTGTTCATTTGAGTACAAAGTTTATATTTGCTTATTAGATTTGTTGATAGTTTCGACCGCATTAGCATACCCGATTTCAATAAATGGCAGCTAGTTTGTATATAGCCAAGTTTTTCTTTGGTTTAGTCATTCATTGCACACATCGTTTATGAGACAGTGCACCAGTGACAGGAGATGAGATCAGTAGCATAGCATGCATGTCAATGATCAACGTGAAAAAGTAAAACGGGAGTGTAAATGCTGATAGCTTAAATACGTTAACATTTTTTCCGTTAAAGAACTGACTTGAACCACTGGAGGCTGACATCGATAACCTGGAAAGCCGGGTATGTACTAAGTATCCAAATATGCATTTGCCAGTTACAAGGTATGAAGCCAATTGACAGAAACAACTCACTAGCTCTCTATTCTCCAAAATAATCAGAGTTGAATCAACGCCTCAAAACAACGATTGAACATTATAAACTGCATGAAGGTGGGGTTTATTGCAGGACTATTTGAATGAACAAGTTTTAGCTCGGTGTACCTTATATTCTGGCAACCATATCTGTGCTTAGAGGCTTAACAGAAACATGACAAAAGTGTACATTCGTAAAGAAGTGGAGTGCAAATGCAGTGTTTTTACAACTATGGCTAAGGCAAGCTCTTCCTCATTTCAGTAAATATGTAGACAGCGTGCATTACATTTTTTGATAATGCATATTTTGGAAAGGTTTTTAATGCTGGACTTCTATTTGTAATGGAATATTTTGAGTGTGGTATTAATACTTTCCCTTTGTTAAAGCATCTGAATACATCTTCCACTGCTGTATGCTTTAAATGCCCTGTCCAAAAAATTTAAACTGTAGCATTACTTGAGCCGTGGAGTTTGCCATTATTTTATAAATAAGCATTTGACTCAAGATTCTTGCATATGTATCTGGACGTGTTTTGTGCGATGATCATCCAGTGAAGTTTATGGAGTGCTCAAGGCCAGGTGTCCAGATCTCCTTTTCTTTGCATTTTTGTGATGGAAGAATAAAATGTCTATTTAAAACACTAGTATGTCACCTTTCTGACACCTTTTTTTTTCCCCTGTAGGACATCAAATGAGTTTCTTTGAAAACTGCTCATTCAAGGAAAAATGTATCTGCCCTCTCTCTGGGAATAATGTATAATAAAATAGTTTGTTTAATGCAATGGGTCGCCTCATTTATTTTGTACTATTGACAAAACTCTTTTATCGGCATAAATTGAGCAGTTGCTTGCATCCATTGATATCCATTTGCTGTACATGTTCACGTGAATGTCCTGACATAATATTTTGATTTGAGTAATAATGACCATAGAGACACGAAAAATAAAAGTTCATCCAATCTAAACATCATGTGCATTCAGTCAACGCGCACTGAAGAAATTCACTTGCAGAATTTAAGTCATTGTGCATGACTTAGTGACACGGAAATCGATTATGACTCGGGAATTCTCAGGCTTGTCTTTACTGAGGGATTGAAAACAATGAAATTGCATAAAGACGTTTCAAATGGTCTTATTTAATTTAAACAATTCAAACGATCATGAAACACATGCATTGTTTCCAATCCCTGAGTAAAGAGAAGCACGAGAAGTCCGGAGTCATAATCGCTTTCCATGTTACTTGTGGTGAGGTCCACCTTTACGCAAGTAAAATTGAAATTTCAACGCACAAGGATTTTAATTCCGCCTGAGAATCTCATTAATACGCGTTCATTGAATAATTGCGAAATATGGTGAATACGCCTAAAAAATGCGCGAGACCTACGCCGAATGCGTGAGACTTGGCATCTCTGACCTTACTGTATATTCTGTAACGTTACATAAAAGATAGGTGAAGCAGTCAAGTCGCTACATAACAAAGCCATTCATCAAATACATAAATGAAAACATTGGTGTTGTTACACCTGCTCACTTTACCGACTTGGTAATAACATAAGCCGATGGCACGGAATCTCCTGACCAGTGCTACACGCAGAGAACCGCAGCTGCTGCGCAGCTTACAAGAACGCACTTACGGTGGATTTACACTGGTTCGGCGCGTCAACTGACGCCCACGCCTTCCATTAATTTTCTATAGAGAGCGGCGTGGGCGTCCGAAGCAATGGCGCAATGCATGATGGGAGCGGCACGTCAAATTAGGTGCTTGCGGCGCGTCGAAGAAGCTGGGATATCCCAGGTTTATTGTAATGAATCCAGCAAACGCGAAGCGAATATCCAATCAAGGGATAGCAGACGGTGTGTACGTTGTCTTCAAGGCCACATGGCCTCTGAAATAATAGTTCCGCTTCTCGCAAGTTCCCCGTAAAGATATAAAAGAGAAACTGTATATTTTCATCTTTTTTGATTTTATATAGAGGGTTCCCTGCCAAATTACGGGGACAATGACAAAGAAACAGCAGGAGGACAACGGTGGCAGAGATCGTAGAGTCTGATAAGTTTATCGTTTTTGCTAAAAATTAAATAACTCATTTGATGCGTAGCTCAATGCTGCCAGGGGACGGCCGCATAATTACGTTTATATTCGGTGAGATATGCGCTGCGTGGGAAGACTTTACATCGTTCGGAGGCATTAAAACTCATCATTGTAATTGTATTTGCTTTTAGACACAATTGCAGTCCCTACCAAAATCAAAATCCAAGCGGGAAAGAGTAATAGTTGGTTGAATTAATATTGTTAGTGGTGTTAATTTACTTTCACCAACATGGCATTGGACAGTACTCATTTCAGGGCTGCATTTAACGGACAGCGACGTCACTGGGAATGCTGAACTGCCCATAAGCCGCCAAACCAAGAGGAGCGTAGCGTCTGCAGGCGTTTTCGTGTCGGACCAGTGAAAATCCACCGTTAGAGACAAGGTCCCCTTGGTGTTCGCGTAGCCTGAATTAAAATAAAAATGGAAAATGGCCATGGAAAAAGGCACCAATGATTTAAAAAGAGAAATATCAACAGATTATATATTAATCATTAGCGGTAGTCAAAAAAATTTATTCACGGCTTTATTAGAGTATCTTTGTCAATTGTTCCCTATGGAAAAATTTCTTTTTGTCCCCTATGGCATCACGTGACTTGCAATATCAGCTTGACCGCTAAGCCCTTGTTGGGGTGCGTCTCAGCCCTGGTTCAGTATCCAGTTCTTATAATACATCCACGGGGTAAACCCATAGCGAAGCCCATTAGAGGGTGGAGCACTTGCTTGCAAAGCTCGACATGAACGCTTGTCCACTTTTCCGGGACAAGTATATTTTATTGTCAGACAGGTGGAAGAGAAATTAGGCTCGTTCGAGATGAGCCAGGTCTGCGCAGATTCGACCACCGGCGATCAGCGCACAGTGCATGCCGGTTAGTTTTGTGTCCAACTTCATCCCGCCTTGCTCTGACGTATTACAAAAGTGGACGGCGATAAAATCACGACAGCGAGGTGGCTGCAGTTTTTAGAGCTAGGCGCTGCAGTTGCTCTCCACCGACTGCACCGCCTGGCGCCAACCTGATCTAACAGCTGACTGGTTTAGAGGTTGGCTCAACAATATGACGTTTTATATATGCACTCTACCTTTGTTGAATGGGAGAGTGTATGATTTTATTTGTCAGATTTGAAGCTTTAGTCTGGTTACAGAAAACGTGTGGCTGATGGTGACGTTTAATTGGGATTCAAGTCACAGATCATGAACTGAATATAGTCTATTGTGTATTAACGCTGCACTGTTTTAATTATTGAAGTATTTAGCAGCGCAAATATTCCTGGTAAGTGGGATGTGAGGATTTTTAGGGGGGACACCCCGGGTGAATAGGAAGCACGTATTTCTGTGACTTCCTGCATATTCTCTCAAGGCTGCTGGAAACTGTCCGACTTGATTGCAGCTTGTTGTCACCGCCCCCCGCCGCAGCCGCCTGCTCTCGTTTACTTTCCAGGCGAGGCGCAGTTCATCTTGAACGAGCCTACTTACTTGCCCAACCAGCAAAGTTAGAAGTCGCTGAAAAAAATACCGTGTCTTCACGTTATGTGCCCCTGAATTCAATTCGCTAAATGAATACATTCAGAATACCGATTTGAAACAAAAACTTTTTTTACCCACTACACGTCTAACCAGCGTCTAATTCGAATGCTTTGATTGACCAATCAGATACAGACACGGAAACGCGTGCCAGCAGACGCATAGTAGGAACCGCTTACATCAGGGAGCAGCGATGCTTCTAAAGACGTGAAACAAATTTTTTGCACGACAGATTACATTCAAAATCAATGCAAAGACGCGAATTTGCATTGACTTTGAATGTAATCTGTCGTGCGAAAAATTCTTTCGCGTCCGGTGTGAAATCAGCTTTAAGGCGCTGCAACCCGGGCAAATTCCAGGAAAATCCCCGCCAAGAAAAACAGCAACTGCACCGGAGCCGTACAAATCGAAAAGGGAGAGAAAACTGGTAGAGAGCTGGGGAGGAATTTGACTGGGTGCAGTACGAGAGAGGTGTAATGTACTCTTACATCTGCTGGACGCATCCCAACTTGGCTGACAAGTAAATGATACCAACTGCCAGCGTTAGCAACACTGTATTCACGAATCACGGCACAGAGACTGCCCAATTTCAGCTGATATTTAACTTTAAAAAACTCACACACACACGCACACAAAAGCAGGGCTGTACAATGCGACATTTATGTCGCACGTGCGACGTGAAACTTGGTCAGTGCGATGAATGAAATATGAACTGTAATAGCGCCGGTGTGATGAGAGACAGAGAGTGAGTGAGACGTGAATCAATGCCACCTCACTACAGCATCGATAGTTTAGCTGCTTGTTTAATTTATCGCTGTGATATAGTTTAGTTTTTGTCCTGAGTATATTTGAAGAGTTTGTTTCCAAAACACAATAAGTGCCAAAATTTAAAAAAAGTGAGATAACACCAAAGAGCGATAGCCCTGTGCTTCTCACACGTGGTGCAAAAATCAATTTTAGAAATTCATACTAAAAGATGTATTTTTTCATGATCAAAGTTTGAGTTTTTCTATAAAATGCAATAAGCGACAGCATAGAAACAATGTTCTTCAATGTCAAATTGCAAAGGCTTTGAAGGTCTCATCATCGACAGTGCATAACATCATCAAAAGATTCAGAGAAACTGGAAAAAATCTCTGTGCCTAAGGGACAAGACCGAAGACCTTTACTGGATGCCCGTGATCTTCGGGCCCTCGGACGACACTGCATCACTCACTGGCATGATTCTGTCATTGACATTACTAAATTGGGCCCAGGAATACTTCAAGAAACCACTATCTGTAAACACAGTCTGCCGTGCCATCCACAGATGCCACCTAAAACTCTTCCTTTTTACATGAGTCCAAATTTGACACTCTTGTTGGAAATCATGGGCCTCGTGTCCTCCAGGCAAAAGAGGAGAAAGACCACGTCTCCTGTTATTAGCGTTCAGTTCAAAAGCCAGCGTCTCTGAAGGTATAGGGATGCATTAGTGCATATGGTGTGGGACACTTGCATGTTTTAAAAAGCACCATGAATGCTGAAAGGTATATAAAGGTTTTGGAGCAACATATGCTCCCTTCCAGACGACATCTATTCCAGGGAAGGCCTTGTGTATTTCAGCAGGACAATGCAAAACCACATACTGCAGCTATTACAACAGCATTGCTTCGTAGTAGAAGAGTCCGTGTGCTGAACTGGCCTGCCTGCAGACCTGATCTTTCACTGATTGAGAACATTTGGTGCATAATTAAATGAAAAGTCCATCAAAGGAGACCCAAAACTCTCCAGCAGCTGGAAGCCTGTATTGAACAAGAGTGGGATCAAATTCCAATGGCTAAACTCAAAAAACTTGTCTCCTCAATGCCCAGACGCCTCCACTCTGCGTTAAAAAGAAGAGGGGATGCTACACCATGGTAAACAGGCCCCTGTCCCAACTTTTTTGAAACCTGTAGCAGCCATCAAATTTGAAATGAGCTCATTTTGTGGATAAAATGTAAAATTTCTCAGTTTCAACATTTGCTGTTATCTCTGTTCTATTGTGAATAAAATACTGGCTGATGTGATTTGAAAGTCATTGCGTTTTGATTTTATTCACAATTCACACTTTGTCCCAACTATTTCAGAATTGGGGTTGTACCTGGACAAGTGACTTTTGAGCCAGGACAAGTGAAAGGTAAATTTACTTGTCCAAAGGACAAGTGCCTCAAAAAGTTAATGCCATGCCCTGGATTGTGTTTATTAATGCAGCAGTCCAGAGCAGTAGCAGAATGAATCACAGGTTTACAGAAATATCTCATCTCCTCCAGGCTGACCACAACCCTCAGATCTCAAGGTGCTTCAATCTAACATAACATGAGATGCTGATCTTAAACATAAAGCAACAAGTGAGTTTCACACAGCCTGAATTCAATTGAAAATGCCATTTCCATGCTGAGGAGAGAACTTAAGACAACTATATCCCAGAAAAGCTAAAGTTGACGGTAATATATATATTTTTTTTCCTTTATTTAACCAGGGAAGTATTGCTGAGAACATTTCCCTCTATTACAAGGCTGCTGAAGTGAGGAAGGATCGAGAGAAACGCATAAAACCCCTGGAGCAATTTTTCAGGAAAGGGTCTTGCACAAGGGCCATCAGCAAAATTTTTCTGCTAATCAAGTCTCTCCAGATCAGGTCAGAATCCAACAACTCTTTACCAGAGCTACCAGTAAAGCAACCTACCTTTAGGCTATCCTGCCACAGGGCATATCCAGATGATATCCAGCATGTGTTGACATGAACAGGTCACGTCCCAGACTTCTAGCAGTTAGTGGATGCAGAGAATACAATACAAAGTACAAAAGAGACAACTTCCATTAACACTGCATGAGAACAACTAATAAATCATGACTGCCTGAAATTTGAGGAATGATTGTGCATAAAACCATCTCTAAATGTTGAAACCTAAACATAAGATATCCTGTAATACAAGCAAACAGTCTGATCTTTAAAATACTTATGATTTGATAATAAAAACCTAAAATTGTGAAGAACAGAGTCAAATTCAGAAGAAGTCATCTGCCTCAAATATTATGTGGCCCTCTGCATCCAATTTACTGAATAAAGTTTGTTCTACAGAATTTTACAGAATATCTCACCCACACTCCAATACAGAAACACATAATAAAGATTAAGATCTGATTTCCAAATTTTAATATGAAAATTCCAGTTCTCACTCTTGCCCAACACACCACAGTATGCAAATAACACTTTTTGACAAAGTCATTTTGGCATGAATGCACATGCAGGAAAGGATATTGTGCATGTAAATGCAGGTTTCCTTACTACAGAAGCCCTGGACATAAAATTTGCACACCTGGAGCTTCTTTACGCTCAAATCATGATCAAAATTGCATTGGTCTCCCTGCAAGAAAGAAAACATGCATAACATCATGTTAAGTCTGAAGCAAGCCATTGCTTCTGGCTAGGACCAACAAGCAGTGGCCACATCACTACATGAAGTATTAGACTTTACATTTCACCACTGTGGGCCAAGTCACGATCATGTTGACATGAGACTAAAAAAAATTTTTTGACCCCAATATATTGATGTACACATTTTTGGAAAGGTATTGACCTATATTTTAATATATATAATATATAATATTTTTGTAAAATATCTTGTCTGGTATGAAAATATTCACGACTGAAGTGATACTGTGATACTGTAATCAATTAAATATATAATTTAAATTTCAAAAATATGTGTAAGTAATTTATTTTTGTTGCTAAACTAGAAAAGGAATGTAAAGTCATGAAACAGTCATACTAAATCGTGTATTCTATATAACTGTAATAAAAATAGTGTATTTTTGTAAATACATCAGTATGGCATGCCTAAATATATTGGTGATATCATGTCCATATTGTGAATAAATTCAGTCGAAAATCTGCTTTTTATGTCTTTGTCCATGTGTTACCAATTCAGAATGCCCAGGTGTGACCAGACATCACTTCCAAAAAAAAAAAAAAAAGCCCCCAATTTTTTTTTTTTTTTTTAAATAAATATTTTGATATTTCCACACCTGGACATCTTAATAAACCCTTCTAGACATGGTATAAAATAATAACTTTGAAAAAAATACTATAGGAACGTGCATCTGGGAGCTTTTAAAAAATGCGAAAATTTTGATGGTAATTGGTGTCTATGTCTTACCGAGTATATAAGACCCCAAAAATATAAGTAAAAAAATCAAAGTGGCCCATTTTATGATTTTACCTTTTTCTGCATATTGTTACCTTTCCAAAATGGGATAGGTTGCATTTTTATGATAATTAGTTCAGAAGTTATGGACTAAAATATGATGAAAAGTAGTAGACTGTCCATGTGTCACCATCGTGACTTGGCCCACGTACAAAAGCAGTGTCACAATTATTGACATGAAAACAGTCAAACTGTTATCCAAAAAATTTCACACAGTCAACCTAGCACAGCCAAGAAAATGAGTATGGCTTCCTGTTGCTTTGGTGCCACATTTCCAGTGACGAACAGTGCTGACAGACAAAAATTTTAATTTCTTGCAACCTCATCAAAAACTGGATGATCATCTCTCCCCTGCTAATGTGCGCCCATACGGATATTGACCACTTGAAAGCCAGCAAACGTATATGCTCACTGCATTTCAACAAGCAGAAATTTTTGGAGTCCTGAGTTTTACGATATGCATTGTATCCCTGCTTCACAGCCACTTAAATTTTGGAAAAACCTCAAATTAAAAAAAAAAAAAAAAAAAAAAAAAAAGTTATCTATAATGGAGTCCTCTGGCCAGTTTTCGTCACAGGACATAGGTATATGTAAAGGAGAGTATACTGATCAGGACAGCAATGGGAAGGTTTATATAACTTCACAGTCACCAAAGACATGAGAGTACATGAGAAGCAGTAAAGTGTAGCATGTTCCAGTGGTCTACCCTCAAATAGTTTTAATGGCTGTGGACTGGGATCTAAGTGTTACAATGGTCTTCATCAAATGTGTAGCCAACGTTCTTCATTCTTACATAGATCAGGGAGATTCTGTCAGGAATCAATCACTTTCTGATCTCACCCTTTTAGATTTTCATCAATATCAAACACAAGGGAACCTACATGTGTGTTGAGAAGGTGGTTTAATCAACCAGGATGACAAAGAGTTTGAGTGACAGGACACTAAATGTGGGGCCAAAAACAATAAGGGACCTATATTGAGGCCAAAAGCATTTATGATATTTTAATATGTTACTGTCTGTTTGGCTGTCTGTCCCTCTGTAAAGTAAGTTTTCTCGTAAACCCAACTAGCCCAAGAGTGACTCTTTTATGGATTGTTCCAATTTGAAGATGCACATCACTTGAATCCTAATCTTGCCTCTAGTCTCCTCCCTCACGTGAAATATTACTTCACTTTCTCTACTTGCCAATCATCACAGAACCGCAAAATTTAGCAAGAAAATGAAACCCAGGCTGTCAGAAAAAATGTAGGGCACAGCTTTGTGAAGGTCTTCACTTTGTATTTTGAAACCACTGGTGTAGGGCTGGTGATGCTATGCTTATCTCATTAGGACTTACAAATGGATCACATTCTACCTAAACACATTTTTACCAACTTGGCCATTCTTAAGACTGAAACCAATTCAACATTCACTGTGGTAAATGCCAATAAATGTGTTCAAAACTATAGGGGCAAAGTCAAATTGATATTCATTGCTGACGGCAGTACTCACGCCAATAATTCTATTGTGTTATTGCATGACATCATTACAGTGGCTAATAACTATCATAGAAGGAGCTACTGTGCACCTTTCTGTAACCAAAAATTGCCTCATCAAAATACATTAAAGAGACAATACTCATAAAATGTAATCATCATTAACCTGCTCCAAACAAAGTGCAGTTTTCACAACTGCTTAATAACACTGCTCAACACACTCCATTCCTCCATATGGACCCAAAGTCACATGTACTTACTCTCTGGCATTCGCCCCTCAGGAAATATTTACAAATCCGCCGTCCTTGCGCCTCCACAGTGTGCCTCGCAAGGTAATCTTCAGAAAGAAAGACTTTCTTCTGCTGAAAGAAGAGAGATGATCAGATTAACAAGTAATTATTTACTCTTGCTCATAAAGTTCGAAAATTTTTTTTTTTTTTACCTCTTTTCACAAAATAATTTTGACAATGTGATTTATTCTTGATAGACAAAATATCTGAATTCAAAATTATTCCAATTTTATGGCAACAGTTTACAATCAGAGTAACCTTACAGCTTAAAGCCGCCCCTCGCGAAAAAAAAAAAAAAATGTGAAAAATGAATTTGTTTGTTTTCTATAAAGGACCCATAAATAGAAACCTGACCCATTTTATATGGCTGGTAGTAGTCTTTTCAGCACGTATGCGGTCAAAGAAGTATGAATCCACTGCGACTTTTTCACCAACGCTAATGCGTAACAGAGAACCTGCAGGTCATCAGACAATTTAAGTCTCGTCTTTGGGAGAGATGGAAGTGATTGGTCTTTGAGCTTCACTCCATGGAAACAGTGAAATACTCAGAAATCCTGATTTTCATGTGAAAACCCCCTTTAAGCAAGCGGGCATTACCTCCACAGAGGAACAATAAACAAGTAGACTACAAAAGATGATTAATTAAATCAAGTGTTCACACCTCTAACGTGTCCTAGGGCCAATGATGACATGTGAATTCCTTTTTGCATTCAAACCAATTATTCCAGCAAGCTAAATTTTTGAAAAAGCTAAATGAAGCAAAATTAGCTCACTCATATCCAACAGGAGATTATGTTCAGTCTGCTGCAGTGCCAGTTGATTGATGATCAACCATATTAGATTCAAAGCCAAGGTTAACCAAGAGAGGACAAAAAATATAGAATGTAAATGTCGCTGATGTCAGAGCAACTCAAAGCAAAAAAAAAAAAATGTCAAATACACATCCAGTAAACATTCAATCTAAAAAAGTTAAAATATGAACTCCTCTCAGTCTAAATATGAACACTTTCCCACCAGAGTATTTAGTAAGTATACAAGTGTAGCAAACAGTAAGTGTACGAGTAGCCACCACCAACATTTTTAATAATATTCACTGATCTTTCAACACCCCCAGAATATTCAGGTCTATTAATATGTAAACAGAGAACGGAGCTTCTAAATTTTCAAATTTAGACACAAGAAAGCATTTAATTTGAGCTTAACTCATTTTTTTTTTTATTATAATAACATGAATGTTTGTAATTCTTATCAAAAACTCCCCACATTTCATTGACCTGCTGCTTTGTTTTCAAGTTGTCTGCAAGTTTCAAGGAAATTCATCACAACTTGTGTAGCGCTTGTGATCATGGAACTTGTCATTTCCATCTTTAAATGTTTGGGAGGTGATCCAGATCGCACTGCTTTCTTGTTTGTTTAACCAATTTTTGTCAGAAGCTCCATAACAGAGCCCGCCACCATGTAACCGTGACGACGTTGATTGACAGGAAATCTTGTCTATGGCGGGTTAAGTGTTAGTGACAAAGAATTGTGCAACAGTGGATGTAAAAATTCTACACAACCATATTGAAATGTCAAGTTTTTGTCATGTAAAGCCAGAAATAACACCTGTAGCTATAATAAGGTTGTGAGAACTTAACCACTGTAACTTCAAAAGAAAAAAAAAAAAGATCGAATGTTACTGAATGCCATACGATTCTCCATCGGAGAACTATAACTCACTTTTGGTGTAGCTTCGCACTTCCCACTCTTTTGGTCACGTCCAGTCCTTCCATTCCAGCCATTCCTGCCATCTGATTGGTTCTTACGCACACCTCGGTCATGGCGCATGTCCTTCCCATCTCTGCCCGACTGAGGCCAGCGTTTTTGGTAGGCTGGATGTTAAAAAAAAAAAAAACAACAACAATCAATTAAAAAATTGACACGTCAGATCGTTAGCCATCCACCCACCCACCTTTCATGGTAATCACCGCAAGAACTGAGTGAGTGCAGATGAATGCAGGCTAGAAGGTGTTTATTATAATGTGGCATTGGGGTCCCCAGTCAGATCCAAGGTGTAGTCCACACTCTGGAAGGGCAACAAGCTCTGAAATATCATAGTTTCACCTCTCATTTAATTGTGATTACCCAAACTGCACACAAAATTAAACCATTAGAATAACACCATTTTCACTGGAGCACCTGCGACAAAAAAAAAAAACAATGCATTTAAATGTGGAGCGGTTTCATGTTAACACCAATTTGTTTATTCATCTCCATTCAAAGATATTGAGCCACACGTGCATCATGATCATTTCATCATGCCTATCAGCAATGGCAATATCATTAAATATAACAATTCCTCCAAAATAGCGTTCAACTTCCAGAAATCTGTTGCCACAATGAAATATCAGCAAAAACTGGCGAATTCCTCCTCATGATCGAACTTAAACGGTTGTCACCTAGACGAGGAATGTGTGGGAAAAGTTTCGCAATAAAAATTAGTCAAGTTCTTCACTATATTCGCCATGATATTTGTCTTATGTGGGGTTATTGTGTTTGGTGTCATTCCATAAAATAGAGAGCCAGAGACCCTGCATTTTTTACAGGACTATATGATTCACAAAATTAGATGCCACCTATAGAAAATCCCATGCATGAAGGCCAGAGTATATAAAAAAAGCTAACACAGGCAATATAACTGGTCTTCTGAAAAAGAGAAATAAAAAAACTGCATGTCTTTGAAAAACTTGTCGATAAAAAGTGTCCAAATTTGTGACATTCATTGCCTTCAGACTTTGAATGTAAAATTCTCAGAATTTTTAAATAAAAGTCTGGCTGAAATGGCTTTTGTTCTAAACATCAACTCCAAGTGATTAACACACAACAGCAATTAACTGGGAAATCCAGATGTATAACACTGCAATTAGCGCTTAAAATATTGTTGCGAACGTAACTCATGGGGTCCTGAAAAGTTACGTTGAAACAGTGCTGAGAAAACCCAGGAAACAGAATATATTATCTAGATTTTTGTGCCAATGTGTAGAGATTAATCCGTTTCATAACCGTTTAAAATATTATCTCTGAAAATATACGGGTTTTTATAAAATTCTTATTTCTGTGGAGAAAAATTTTTTAAGGTCATATTTTTACCAAGTTACGCTTCAACACGCCGGCTCGCTGTCCGATCTCCCAGATCCCCATGGAGTCTCACAGTAGTCACAGATACGGATTTCCTTCTGAACCTCCTGCTTCACATCCGGGGACCAGTCTATTGTCTTCACAGTGGAAGCTGGGCAGGTTAGTATTTTTGCGTCCCAGAAAGTTACGATCGAATGAAGTGACGTTCAATCACTAAAATCTTTTATTAAATCACCGATTTTCAACACAAGTATGTTTTCTATTGGGATTCATAATTTGGCCTGCCGTTTCACGTGTTTTAAGGAGTGGTGCATCGTTTTTGATCGGCGGAATAATTAGTGGTTTCTAGGGATGGAACGGTTCAAGTAAAAAAATCCGAACCGTTCGGTTCGCTAGTCACGGTTCGGGGCGTCTATGTATTGTTTGTTTCAAGGCATCCGCAAAAATAAAAGTGAAACTGAACAGTTGACGCGGATGAGTGTCGAGTGCAGCGTTTTGTAGGCAATAGCCCATTTGCAAGTAGGCAATATTCGCAAGTTCAGTTCCATCTTTTTGTGCCGAACATACATAACATGTCCAACAGGCGGCAGTAACGCTGAATTTTTGTTCAAGTGATGCTTAAACCAATTCTTTCAATTTTTTTTTGACAATGTGTGTCATGTGTTTTTTTCTTAGACAGAATTTTGTTTGTTGTGAACTTTTTTGCCATATAAATGAAAAGCATGTTGAAATTGACAATGCCTCCCCTGCTGCAGTACAAAAAACATACCGAACCAAACCGAAAACCGAGACACCAAAACCTTGATACATACAGAACCGTGAATTTTGTGAATCGTTCCACCCCTAGTGGTTTCCAATATCAAAAAGGGCGTAGGGTGAAAACAGGTGATGCATTTGCTAAGTCGAGCATTTTTCGTGTCCCTGTTACATTTGCAACATTTGTCATGTGGTACAATCCAGATGACAAATTTTGCATTTAGCAACTAGTCTACTCTAAAATATTCTCAGAGCTGATGTGTACTTAAATGGGCCGCCTTCTCATTTATATTTTCGTCCAGAATATTGCATTTGTTCTGTCCTCAGATGAACATGACCAATGAGCGACTTATCAAAGCCCTGCCAAACATGTTCAGACCTTATTAGAGCACAACTGGGCATTGCCAAACTGCTGGTTTGTTTTAAGTTTGTTCTCTGTTATACTAATTGAACAAGTTGAGACTTTGTTATATTTTGAAAAGAAAATTTTATTGCATACTTTTGTGTTAGTTTCGTGTCCTTGTTACATCGGCAACGCTGAACGTTCAACATCTTGCCTCTTACATCCCACAGTAGATCTTGCCATTTAACTCGTGTCACATTTTGACTCATGGGAACGCCAAAAAAAGTGAACCAGTACTTCTTGCAAATTCTTCGTTTCAAATTTGAACAGTCATGTCACACTTTGGCTCTCTTTTTCATGGAATGACCCAGTGGTCATTGTGTGAACACTTAATAGTGTGTTGCTGTATTAACTCGCAAAATTGTTTTCTTGCTCTGCATTGGCGACTAAGAATATTTATTGGTACCACATTGTGCCAGGTAGTACTTTGATCCACCTCAAACATGACTACACCATACTTCTTTCCATCATCACCAAACACTCGCCAAACACACTTGTCCAACACTCGCCCATGAGTGGTGCCACCGTGGCCACGATCTTCATAATTAACAAACATTCTCACACATTTTGCTGGCAAACCATGACGACAATGTAACCCTCAGTGGCCTTAGCATCCAACATCGCCAATATAGTCTTCCTACCGTCTTCTCCGAAGTGACAGCCGTTTTAATCAACATTATTTTTCCCTCACCAGAAATGATGCCCTGTCAGGCAACCATTTGGAAAAAAAATTATTCACCTTAAAGTAGAGTAATATTTATATGATTCCAATTGTATAATCCAAACAAGACGAATGCAACAGGGTACATCTCCAGACCCACAGCAACCTCCTTGAAGGCAAACTAAATTTGGCCTAGTGATGGCACCTCAAGAAAAGGTATAAAGCAGTGTTACAGTGGTCCCTGAAGAAGTGGGTATATTCTATGATGGAGATACACTGATCACTCAAAAGAGAGTGAGTATACTGTCCCATGCATTTCAATAGCTTTTTGGCTGATAGGCGATTATACTGGTAACCCTATACTGGTATACGGTCCAGAAAATCAACAGGGGAATTACTTTAGCCTCCAAAAATGTTCACAGCAAATTTTACCCAATTCCCATGAGAACAGTTTGACTTTTTGCATTTTTGAAAAAAGTTTGGCCCAGAAGTGATCCATCAACAATGGTCAAAGTCAACAGAATAATTAGATTGCTCTTTTATGTAACAAGATGTTCAAGGCAAAGTTGACCTGATTCCCACAAAAGCAGTTTGTCTTGCATTTGGATATGGAGTTTAACCCAACAACAAATTTTATAGGATTTTCATTAGAACTGTTTAAGTTATTGCACTTGTGAAAATTGGAAAAAAAAAAACTGGCCTGATGGTGTTGCAACAGAAAAGGTCACAGTGTCACCAACAACAACTCCAAACACAAAAAACAATCATGGAAAGTTTGACATGATATCCGTCAGAACTGTTACTGCAATACAGGAGTTGCACGTCCGCCATATTGGATTTTCGCTCGCGCAAGGGATTGTGGAACCAGTGGTCCTGTCAGTGCCCTATCCGTACCTCCAGAGCTTCAGGATGCCGGATTACACGTGTTCTGCGCTTGGATGCAACAGAAACCATCGCAGGGATCGAGAATTGAGCTTTTATATTAGAAAGAAGTGGCTGATTTACATAGGACGGGCTAGAAAGAAGGGCAAATACAGCAAGTTTGCTGTATTATTTTGCCATAAAACCAGTTTTTTTCCACGCTTAAAAAGATGCAATGTTCAGCGGTTTGTCAATTGTCACGTTGAGGTACAAGGGAGCGACTGAAGAATACGGCCTGCATAGCATAACTATAACAAAAACTTTACTGTTTCATAATGATTCATGAAATATAACTTGCTAAGCTATCGGAAGCTTCATTATAACCTAGCTGGCTTCCCATTATGTTTGCTAGCAATAATGAACGACTGTCGCAGCACTGTAAGTTAGCCAGCTGGGTAACTTAACCTTAGATTTGCGATGCAGGCCGTATTCTTCAGTCGCTCTACAGCAAGGTTCGAGGATGAATTCATGGAGTGCAGTGGCGTGCCGTCAGATGTCAGGAAGGCCTTCAGTAACATCACCCTTTCCCGCATAATTGCTCTTAAACTGTTTGCGATCAAGTTTGCCTGATTAACAATCAAACAATTTATTAACTGAACAACCACCACCAATGCATGACACGTAATGATAAAGAAATGCTAATGACAAAGCGATTACCTATTGCCTATGTTGATGTAATTGATGTGACTCCGCAAGGATGACAATCTGCACAATATCAGAAACATTCAGGGATTTAGCAGCAATCATTTTCGCCATCACTCAGCTGTGCATCGTACCCAACAACGCACTATAGCTGTCACTACATTCAGAACTATAGAATGGATTCTCATGGCTAATTGCTCAACGAGCCTCGCGAACTAATTTACGCAAATCTGTGCTACAGGAGTGCAGAAATTATAAAGACATATTGACATTTTTCCACCGCTGCAGTTCCAAAACAGATGCTGCCTCAAATGACAGAATTATAGCTCCTGGCATTTTGTCCGGGATGAAATCAGGCTCCGAAAAACACCCAAGTTCTGCAGTCTTCTTCTTCTTTTTGGTGTTTATTTGCGGTTTGCAAACACATGGTGCATTACCGCCACCGACTGTGGAGGTGTGGAGCATCAATAGAGCAAGAACATGAAATTATAATTAAAAAAAAATTTTCTTCCTTCACCCTACTCCGCAATCCTTGATAACAATATTACCACTAAACAATTGAAATTTCAATGATTAACTTCCACTGAACCCCTTCTCCAAAATTGAATTTCCTCCCCTTTAACATCAGTTATCTCTAAAATCTCCCGAGCTGCATGTACAACCATCCTAATTCTCTGTTTTTGTGTCAATCTCACTTGCACAATTTATCACCATCGTAATGAAAGCTAAAAACTTTCTCTTGTCGACACACACTAACTGCTTATCAGGACTATGTTGTTCTTTCCCTTTCGTTTCAATTGTGCCCATTTCTTTCCTCACTGATCTCTTCTCAGGCCTCACCATCTTAGTAGCCTCCGTGTATGACATTTTACTCTGTGTCTGTGTCCGCTCAACTTCAATTTCTAATTCTCTGCGTTCACATTGTTTTGCCCCCATGCCATGGTTTCCTCCACAGTGACAACAAACAGCCTTCTCTTTTGTTAAATCACAACACTCTTCTGAGCATCCCTCTTTACCACATCTTCTACACCTATAGTTCTCATTTTTGCACACTGCCGCAACAAGACCATAACCTTGACACCAATAACAATGAAGGGGAGCTCTTTCAAATGCCCACACCCTGTAACTCACATAATCAATTAAAATTCTTTCCGGCAACTCATTTACAAATTCTAGTAGCACTGACATACTCTCTTGCTTACTTCCATTTCTGTATGTAATCGCCGAGCGGCGCAAACTCCTTCCACCTCCAGAAAATCATCTGGTTTCACTGAAAAAGAAACCGCTTTGATGACTCCCTTTACTGTCGGCTGGCGTTTTAGTGTGAAACATGTTACAGGACTAGTGCCAAATACTTTTATTTTTAGTACTTTTTCCATTTATGTTCTCGCTGTACATTCCACAATCACTATTCCACGTCTTGCCACCCTCACTGACTTAACATCTCCAATCTCTTTCTTTACAAAATTTCCGACTTGATGATTGTCACGGAACACTCCATTGACTTCCCAACTCTCTCCGATCGCCTTAATGCCTACAGTAAATATCTTTGTTTATGTCATTCTCAATTCCCTTTTTTCCTTTTCCTTTTTCCCTCATCTCCTTCACACTCCATTTATCAAGTTCGGCAGTCTCCTCGTTACACTCTATTTGTTTGGACCGCTGTGAATCCCGATATGCATTGCGCGGGAGCTTCTTCCAGCGGCGCAGTGAGACATGCAACTCCCGTATTGCAAGTATTAAATTTGGCCGAGAGGTGGCGCCACAGGAAACATTGCAGAGCTACCACGACCAATAACTTCCTCCTCCATGCACCAGGAACAAAGAAAGCAGAGACAACGTGATTCCCAATGAAGCTGTTCAAGTAACAGCAATTTTTAAAAATTAAAAGTTTGGCCTGGGCGACACAACAACAAAGGTCAAAGGGTGATGAACAGTCCCTCTCCGTGCACCGGGAGCTATCACAAGATGTACTACAATTCCCATTAAAACTGAACCATCGCAATTTGAAATACACAGTTGTACTGGTGATGGCCATGCAGGAAAGGTCAGAGGGTAACACCAAACAACATGGTCCATCCTCCATGCACTGGCAACGAACAGAAGTTGTTTCATGCAACTCCCTTAAAAACAGTTATTGTGCCAACATGAAGGATCTGCATCAGTAGCCAAGGCCAATCCATAATGTATCTGAAAACTCAGTTTCAATGAAATAACACGTCAATAACAAAAGCCACGAGGCTGATATTCCTGGTAAAGAATAACAAGAACAGGCTGTAGGTTGTAATGAAACAGAGGGCATCAGCCGCATCCTTTTCCTTCATCCTCACCTGACATTCCTGGGTTTCCAGCCTGGACCCCAGTCTTGCCTGGGTTCTCTTGTCCCGTTTCCATCGTCTTTTTCCTTTTCTTTTTTTTCTTCTTCCATCTTTGGGACGATGCCCCCGTTTGCTGAGTATGGACGGCAACAGGGGGGTTGGGTGGGGGTTTGGGCGGAGCATGTCGAACTTGGAGGTACTGTTCCAGTTCAGAGGAGAAATCTTGTTTTTTTGGACAGTGACCGAGGTGATCTTTAGTCAGCTTGCGCTTCCGAGGATTCGCCGACACGGAATTCTTTTCCTGCGCAAAATGGGGGGAAATCCATTTTATTAAGGATAATCCATTTTAGATATTTAGGGATATCTGGGATGGACATATCTTACCGAGAAATGTGCAGAGCCGTAATCCCAGAACCACTCATTTTTCTTTGGAACCCTGGGGCCGTGTTTGACGTCCAACTGGCCGCCAGGAGAAGGAACACGGTTGTTCTGCAGAGCAGAGTCCTAACAAAAACACATACAAATTTGTAACTCTGTTACCAACCAGTTTTTTGCTGTTTTCATCCAAAATAAATCAAATGAACAACATCAACCATTTTGTTGTTTGAAGTACTAGGAATACCTACACAAGGCCATTTAAATTGTACTCTCTTACTCAGTTTTGGAGCTAGGATACAAAATACACCAATTTTGTAACTCCGTAACCGCGTGACCTGGCCCACATGTAAACGAAGAGTTATCTTTATTTGCATTTTCCATGCTGTCCCACCATGGGATGGTACATATTGGAGAGCTGAATCTTGGTTTGTAACTTTATAACTTGGTTTACCTTAGCTGACAAGGGTATGCCATGTGACGGTTACATGTATACTAATATATCATCATTTAATAAGTCCAACTCTTCCAATGTATGAGCGAAAAATAAAAATCAACCACGCAAAACTACGTTTCAAGTGAAATGATGGAATTTAAACATTCTGCTGATAAAAGGTTAAAAAATTAATAAATATGAGTTTAAAAAAGAAAAAATAGGACCAAGGGTCCTTGTAGCTCACCGGCAAGCAATCTTATAGTTATGAAAATTTCATGTGATGTTTGACCTTCAAATCATTGAAGGTCAATGTCAGGTGACTAAATAAAAGTTCACATACATTTATAAGACCTCCCGTGATACCCAATCCTAAGCTCTGAAGCAGTTTTGGTGATACAAGTCATTGAAAATTCAATATGTCAATTGTGAACTTTAAAAAGGTCACAGAAGGTCAAGTTGAGGACAGCAAATGGACTTCAAACCTTGGCTCCATCTGTGACCATTTTGATGATTCAAGTCATTGTAATTTCACTGTCGAGTTTGACCCTCAAAGGTCACTGACAGTCAAGTTGAATGTCACCAAATGACAGTTCATATGTCACTTCCTAGATGTCTGTAACACAAAATAAGGCTCCATCTGTGACCATTTTAGTGATACAAGTCATTGAATTTTCACTAGCTCACATTTGAACTTCAAAGGTCAATACGAAGGTCAGCAAATGAAAGTTCATAAATTACTTCCTGTATGTCGCTAATACGAACTTAGGCTCCATCTGTGACCGTTTTGGCAACACAAGTCATTGTAATTGTTTTAGGTCAAGTTTGACCTTCAAAAGGTCACCAAGAGTCCAGTTGAATGTTCATGTGTGACTTCTTTTAAGTCTGTAATACAAACTCAGGCTCCATCCGTGACCTTCTTAGTGATAAAAGTAATTGAATTTTCACTCAGGTTTGACCTTTGAAGGTCAATACGAAGGTCACCAAATGAAAGTTCATATATGACTTCCTATACGTCTCCAATACAAACCTATGCTCTAACAATTTTGCTGATATAAGTCAATGAAATTTCCCTTTAAAGTTTGGCTGTTGAAGGTCACTGAAGGTCAAGTTCAAGGTCACCAAATGAAACTTCATACATGACTTCCTATATGCCCACAATACAAACCTAAGCTCGATCTGTAATAGTTTTGGTGATAGATGTCATTGAACTTCACTATGTGAAACTTCAAGGCCAGTGAAAGTTCATATGTGACTTCCTATAAGTGTTCAAAACACAGATTCCCAACCTTCAATATTTTCAAGCCTAGAAGCCTTTAAAAATTAACATTTTGCTTGAGCTCAAGTTTGACTTATCAAGGTCATGTGAGGTCAACTTTAACACATCCAAAATATAGGTCATATATGACTTCCTATATGTCGATAATACAACCCCAATTCCGAAATAGTTGGGACGAAGTGTAAATTATGAATAAAATCAAAATGCAATGACTTTCAGATCACGAGCCAATATAACATCGATAACATTTCAAATGTTAAAACTGTGACATTTTACTTTTTTATCCACAAAATTAGCTTGTTTCAAATTTTCTGGCTGCAACAGGTCTCAAAAAAGTTGGGACACAGGCAAAAAAGGCTGAAAAACCAATTAATAAATAAGAGAATCAGCTGAAAGAACATTTAGCAAGTAATTAAGTTAACTGGCATCAGGTGTGTAACATGATTGCCTATAAAAGGGATGTCTTAGAGAGGCTGAGTCTCTCTCCAACCTGTGAAGGCTTGCGTAAAAAAAATTGTGGAATACTTGAAAAACAGTGTTCCTCAACGTCAAATTGCAAAGGCTTTGAAGGTCTTATCATCGACAGTGCATAACATCAAAAGATTCAGAGAAACTGGAAAAATCTCTGTGCCTAAGGGACAAGGCCGAAGACCTTTACTGGATGCCTGTGATCTTCAGGCCCTCAGACGCTACTGCATCACTCACCGGCATGATTCTCTCATTGACATTACTAAATGAGCCCAGGAATACTTCAAGAAACCACTGTCAGTAAACACAGTCTGCCGTGCCATCCACAGATGCCACCTTAAACTCTATCATGCATTGTTGAGCATGATCCAGAAGCGCTGCCTTGTTCTGTGGGCCAAGGTTCATTTAAAATGGACTGTAGGAAAGTGGAAAAAGGTTCCTGTGGTCAGACGAGTGCAAATTTGACATTCTTGTTTGAAATCATGGGTGTCGTGTCCTCCGGGCTAAAGAAGAGAAAGACCACCCCTCCTGTTATCAGCGTTCAGTTCAAAAGCCAGCATCTCTGATGGTATGGGGATGCATTAGTGCATATGGTGTGGGACACTAGCATATTTTATAAAGCACCCTGAATGCTGAAAGGTATACAAAGGTTTTAGAGCAACATATTCTCCCCTCCAGACGACATCTATCCCAGGGAAGGCCTTGTGTATTTCAGCAGGACAATGCAAAACCACATACTGCAGCTATTACAACAGCATGGCTTCGTAGTAGAAGAGTCCGTGTGCTGAACTGGCCTGCCTGCAGTCCTGATCTTTCACCGATAGAGAACATTTGGTACATAATTAAACAAAAAGTCCGTCAAAGGAGACCCAAAACTCTCCAGCAGCTGGAAGCCTGTATTAAACAAGAGTGGGATCAAATTCCAATGGCTAAACTCAAGAAACTTGTCTCGTCCATGCCTGGACGCCTCCACTCTGCGTTAAAAAGAAGAGGGGATGCTACAAAATGGTAAACAGGCCCCTGTCCCAACTTTTTTGAGAACTGTAGCAGCCATCAAATTTGAAAGGAGCTCATTTCGTGGATAAAATTGTAAAATTTCTCAGTTTCAACTTTCGCTATGTTATCTCTGTTCAATTGTGAATAAAATACTGGCTGGTGTGATTTGAAAGTCATTGCGTTTAGATTTTATTCACAATTTACACTTTGTCCCAACTATTTCGGAATTGGGGTTGTACAAACTTGATCTCTATCTGCAGCCATTTAGCTTTCACAGGCAATTCTGCCCACTCTCCATAAGACTTAATGTTAAAGTACAGCGCCCCCACTAGACCCACCTCCGTCGAATCAATTAAAATGGCACTCGCACTGTACATAAAGTGTATCAAGGTGAGTTGATTGCCAGATTTAGATAAAAAGTTATCAGTTTTTGAGAAATAATTGTTTGAAATTTCAAGTCCTATCTTTTAACATGTTAATATTTTCCTTGACCTCGAGTTTGACCTTTCAAAGTCATCTGAGGTCAACTTTAACATTGCCAAATATAGGTCATATACAACTTCCTATATGTCGATAATACAAACTTAATCTCTATCTGCAACCATTTGGCCTCCATAGGCCATCTTGCATATTCACTAAGTACAGCGCACCCACTAGACCCACTTCTGTCGATTCAATCAAAATGGGCTCATTCCATGTCAAGTGTACACAGTTTCGAGGCAAATTTGACACTGATATCACCGATGTTCTTCATATTTTGCACAACGATTGACCGTAATGAAGAACTCAGAAATACCAAATTTTGGACCAATCGGACCGTTCTGGACCATTTTATGGATGATCCATTTTTGGACAAACCGCCTGACCCAAAAACTTCAACAGCCTATATCTCAGCTACCCATGGACCAATTTTCACAAACTTGGTATCAAATTAATCAGGAGATCAAGCTCTTTTTTTCCTTGATGCTAAGCCGTGAGTTGCTGGAGCAATATTTCATAAAATGGGATTTGACCTTGACCTTTGACCTTTGACCTTTACTGCTTCGCCACTTCTGATTGGTCCAAATTTTCTTGTATATGATCCTCGATCCCACCCAATAATCAAACAAAAAACTGGAGGGGATCTTCATGGGATCCGTAGTGATGGGCGATCGAACCTTGGCGGTGTACCACTGTATCAGAACTCATTAGACTGCCTGGCCATACACTTCACGCTTTCTACCTTTCACATGTCACATTTCAGCGTTTTCGCGTGGAAATCATTTTCAAACAGTATGGTTTCAATGTAGCAACGACCTAGAGTTCACGTTTCATCTGTCACAATCACGTGAAAAATTGTATAGAGTTTTGTAAAACTAGAGCCGTGAAACGGCGGCGAGACTAAAACTGGAATTCCCACTGTCACATATCGTTTCAGTAAGCCGGTAGACTGACCAGTCAGTCTCTCAGGGCCAGACGCCTCAGGCTAGTGAGCCGGGGAGAACGCACATAACTGAAACACTGATGGACTCAGAAGAGGTCAACGCCAATTTCCTGCTACCAGCTGGACCTTCCAACAGTTTTTATTTTCCAGAAATACCGGAAACTTGTTTATTACATCGTAGCGATCTCTTGATATCAGTGGAGCCCAGAACAGCCACTGGTCGAACATACACACTAACTAGGAGGGAAATGAATGACTCAAACAAGGCCTTGATTGTTAGCAAACACGTAAAAAAAACGCTTGAAGTAATAAAAGCGTATATAGTATGACTGTCAGTTCGTCATTTTTAATATTTTTTGTCCCAACTGAAATAGCAATCTGCTGTGACGTGTTCTCTGAATTCTCTGAGAAAATGATGACAAAGTCGTGCACAATCCTCCGTGATGTCACAAGCTTGTGGTTGGACGCCACCGCCATTATGATGGCACCAAAAGCGACCCATGTCAGCGGCTACTGAGTTCTGACCCAGTAGTACCGCCATAGTTTGATCGGCTGTAATTTTGGATCCCACAGAGATCCCACCCAGTTTTGGGTAGGATTATTGGGTGGGATACGAGGTTCATATACAGGAAAATTTGGACCAATCTGAAGTGGCGAAGCAGTAGAGGTCAAAGGTCAAAGGTTAAGGTCAACTGCCATTTAATGAAATATTGCTCCAGCAACGTCGTGCTTCCCGTCATTTTAAAGAGCTTGATCTCCTAATTATTTTGATACCAAGTTTGTGAAAATCGGTCTGTGGGCAGCTGAGATACAGCCAGTCCAAGTTTTCAGGACCGCCAGTTGGCCCCAAAATTGGACAGTCCATAACATGGTCCAAAAATGATCCATTTGGTCCAAAAAGTGGATCTCTGCATATTTCGCTAGGGTCTACCTCTATGCAAAATATGAAGAAAATCTGTGACATCAATGTGAATATGGTGTGTACACTTGACGTGGAATGAGCCAATGGCGCTAGCCCTGTACATTGAGGTTACAAGGTAAGTTGATTTTTAAAAAAATTTATCACACAGTTTTTGAGGAATAATTTTTAAAAAGTCCTATCTTTAACATTGGGGCCAAAATTTCAAGGGCCCATGAAACGGACAAAAATGATTCAATCAAAAATCCGAAAAAAAGCCTGGGGATATGGTCTAGTAGTATGTTATGGCAAATTTACAGGAAAATTCATTAGGCCAAAAAAAAAAAAAAAAAAAAAAAATTCTCCGGACGACGGACGCCACACCACGATATAGCTTATCGGCCCATAGGGCCGGTAAGCTTAAAAAAAAAAAAAATGGCCGGTGCAAGGGACAGATAACTAATGCAAACAGCCTTTGCAGGGCAGTGAGGTCTATTCAGTGATACTGAACAGCACCAGACCCACGGCCCATCTCCATCTGGCACCACCTGCTGCCCATTTCCTTTACTTACATTGGTATTCCCTTTTCCATCCAACTTTTTCTTCTTTTTCCTTTTCTTCTTATTCCCTTGATAGTTGATCACTGCTTCATCTGCTTCAGCCTTTTCCCTGGAATAAAAAAAAAAAAATGAAGATCCAGTCAAAAATTTAGTGAACAAACGTGCAGAACAACAAACCAAACCACTTTTCGCCCTCCCTCCCCATGCATGTGCCAGATTAGGTGCCGGCGATTTGGGGAGAAATTGCTCACCAAGCTGTGAATTAAGTGTATTCAACCGAAGCATGAACTGAATTCCATCAAAACAGTATTAGCTAGGATTTAAAAGTTAGACAATAAAACAGTAAAATTGATTAAAAACTAAAAAAAAAAAAAAAACAAAAAACGATCAGCAGGAACAGCAGGTGTATCTCCAACGTGGGCAATTTTTTCGGTATTCAAATCATTGCATACAAGACAAAAACCAACTTTTCAATGTCAAAGCTGAAAAGTAACAGATAAGAACAAAATTTTCTTTTTTTTTTTTTTTTTTTTTTTTTTTTTTAATTTGGCATCTCCAATCCCACCCGAATCTGGAATGTCCAATTGGGGAACTATGAACAAGGCTTTCGCATATGCGACCCCCTATTGCCAACTCAGGAGAGTGAGAGAGCTTGCGGCTCTCCTCCGAAGCACGCGCCTGTCAGCCTGCTGCTTCTTCTACACTCATTGGTCAAAACCTCGCAAGCTCAGAACGCGGGCGGAGGATACCCGGACATGAACGAGATTAGAATCTTCCTAACGAGCGCCCGTCTGGCCAACAGGAGGCTCCTGAGAGCTTATAATTTACAATACCCTATCCCGGCAGACCCTTCCCAATTTGCATCCCTGTAGCGCATTGGCCAATTGTGCGCTACTCTGACAAGAGCTGCCGACCACTGCCGGTTGGTACGAGGCGGGGATCAAACCCGCACCGTGATAGTCACTTCTGCTTCGCAACGCGATGCTTTACCGAGTGAGCCATCTGGCAGCCCAAGAACAAAATTTTCTGTCACTTGGGTAGGCCTATGAAACCTTCATCCAGTGGGTAAGAACATTTTCCTAATCCATCATTCAATTAGGCTAATTAGCTCAAAGTATTAGCGTTGCATACCGAACGCCCTGCAACATGGATTTCAGGAGCTTTTTCAGAATTTGTTCAGGAATGGAGGCCATCAAACTGATACTCTCTTTCATATTAGCCAGATAGTTGCTCGGCATTTTGGCCAATCAGGATTTTCATCTGGCCCCTTATTAGGAAGGGACAGATCTCAATTAGGGGACAGATCTGTCGCACTGGAATCTGGCTGCAAGAGAAGCGTTACTGCTGGGGCACTCCAAGTGTAGTTCATGAAAAATGACTTAACGAATGTCACGTGATCATCAAACATGTATATCTGTTCTAATGAGTGATCAATACCCAATATTATTGATCAATAAAGGCACTCACAAAACAGTCTCTGCCTGCAGAATGAAGTATGGTAACCCATGACTATGCCTAAAACTGAGTTGAACTGATGAATAAATTATCCCAGTGATAAGACTACAACTGCTGATGGGCGATAATGAAAAAAAAAATACAATCAAAATGACTTTGTGCAATTCCATACATGATGGAAACCCAAGTAAAAATATGTAAAAATAAGACTTCAAACACAGACAAATGCAAACAGCCACCATTGACCAGCACCTCAATGAACACAGATTATTGATTGCGGATTATTAATTCCTCAACTGATAATCTATAAAAGCGCCCACAAAGTGGTAAGGCTCATTACCTAAAGAATAATGTTTCCCATGACAGTCTAAAACGGAGCTGAACCTAGAATAATGATTAATATCATATCACAATACTAATTATTGGTGATAGTCAGAAGACAATATAATTGGAATGATCTTGTGTAATGCCACAAAATGATGTAGAAGTATGTGAAAATGATCCCTCAAATGCACAGATATAGCTACCAATGACAAGCACCTCGATGAATAGGCTGACATGATTATTGATTATTGATTTTCCATCGATAAGAACAGGTGCGGAAAAGAAATATCCGCTCCTTGCATCCATGCAAGGCATCTCAATCACTTTGATGTTGGATGCCTGCACCTATGTAAGGTCAGGTTTCACGGAAATGTGAAGACAGTTGGTTGCTGATCATGAGCACGTGGGCTGAAGAGGTCTTAATTAATCGCTGTATAATAAATTAAACAATTGGCTTCCAAAGCAGGGCAATTAAGCAAATGGCATGAATCTAAGTGCTTGAACTTGAATAATTCTTGGCAGGTCAATCATGGCTGCTCGCTGACTGCTGCAAGTGAGCATCATTAGTCTTGTCATCAGGGTGTCTGTCGTCTTTTGTTTCTATACGACTTTCAGTGTGAACCAACTTGCAGAACCTGTATTCCCTGTGTAAAACAATTCAAATATCTGAGGCTATCAGTTCAGTTTCAGTCCATTATTGCCTCATACATAAGTATACTACTCAACATTTGATAGGGATATTGGGTGATTTGACCAATTTGTCAGTGAATCATTACATTTTGGGGAAACAAACTGGACTACATGAATATGATTCCTTAATAAATCTTGATTGTCATGTGCATCAGAAATCACATTTTGCACGTGCATGATGTGTACATTGCTATCCATTGGTGTGCTAGAGGGTGTCTACATTTATTATGACAATCAGAGCTAATGGAGTGTTTTATTAAAATTTTCATTTTTTCTTGATTTAACGCGTGAAAGGATGGCAAAGGCATCTCCAAAGATGCTGTTTGAGCAATGAAGACATGGCAAGGGGGGTGGGAATGCTGGAAGGTGCTACGCAGGAACAGGTGGCATAAACTTTAACTGTTTCATACAGCGTGGTATCTTGCATGTGGAACCGACATCACAATAATGGAAGTGTAGCCCCGCAGTATGGGGGAGGTCTGCAAAGGGCAACTGGGGCTGGCGATGATCATTTTCTGGTCATTCAGGCAAGATGCCATCTGATGCAAAGTGCAACGCAGAGCGAAATGATCTGCACATGCTACTGCCTGGCGAGCATGCTTCTACACAAACTGTGTGTCGTAATCTTCATGAGGCAGGACTCTGGTCACATAGACCACATCTGCGGTTGCATTTGACACAACATCATGCATACAGTAACTGGGTTATTGAGAAAATATACAGCAAACATGCACCAAAAATCAATTTTGACCATCTTTCCGGCCATCCATTGCTGTATCCCAGCAAGATACTCAGGTACTATTCACTGAAAATGATAGTCTTGTTGTGAGTAAACACATAATAAACTATTCTAGATTGATATACAGTATCTCACAAAAGTGAGTACACCCCTTACATTTCGACAATTAATTGATTATACCAGTGGTTCTCAAACTCTGTCCTGGCGCCCCACTGTGTATGCTGGTTTTTGTTCCAACCATAATTACAATCAGGATTTTAACAAGCTGTTGATTTGTTTTAATTAGGTGCATTTATGCTAATATCCACATTGAGATATATTGTAAATATCGGCAAAGGGAAACAATTAATCAAACATTTAATCAACATAAATAATCAAAAGGTTCCTCATTGGTGAAACTCTTGACACATGGAGGTAAAACCCAACAATTTACTTGGCAAACAATGGAGTCACACCTGTTGTGTTTTGTGTTGATTTAATTTGGTTCAGGCAGGTTATTTGGAAAAAACTCAAAACACCTGTGTTCAGAAACCTAATTTGGAGCTTACTGATTTTCTCAGAGTCTAATTTGATCTGTTTTAAAATGTTTTCACCTAAAAATCCTCACAATATTGAAAATTGAGCACAATATGTTCAGGGGTTTTTATTCTTCATGGCAGAATGGATATGTCCATGAAAATGTGACTTAAGATGGTATATAACTAAACATGGAATGCTGCTAATTAAGACAAAGTAACAGCTTTTTAAAATTTTAGAATTGCAATTGTGGCTGGAACAAAAACCAGCATACACAGTGGGGCGCCAGGACAGAGTTTGAGAACCACTGGATTATACAGCCCCAATTCCGAAATAGTTGGGACAAAGTGTAAACTTGAGTTTAGCCATTGGAATTTGACCCCACTCTTGTTTAATACAGGCTTCCAGCGGCTGGAGAGTTTTGGGTCTCCTTTGACGGACTTTTCGTTTAATTATGCACCAAATGTTCTCTATCGGTGAAAGATCAGGACTGCAGACAGGCCAGTTCAGCACACGGACTCTTCTACTACGAAGCCATGCTGTTGTAATAGCTGCAGTATGTGGTTTTGCATTGTCCTGCTGAAATACACAAGGCCTTCCCTGGAATAGATGTCGTCTGGAGGGGAGCATATGTAGCTCTAAAACCTTTATATACTTCTCAGCATTCAGGATGCTTTTTAAAACATGCAAGTGTCACACACCATATGCACTAATGCATCCCTATACCATCAGAGATGCTGGCTTTTGAACTGAATGCTGATAACAGGAGGGGTGGTCTTTCTCCTCTTTTGCCCGGAGGACACGACACCCATGATTTCCAACAAGAATGTCAAATTTGGACTTGTCTTACCACAGGACACTTTGCTACAGTCCATTTTAAATGAGCCTTGGCCCACAGAACACGGCGGCGCTTCTGGATCATGCTCAACAATGGCTTCCTTTTTTGCATGATAGAGTTTTTAGGTGGCATCTGTGGATGGCACGGCAAACTGTGTTTACAGCCAGTGGTTTCTTGAAGTATTCCTGGGCCCAATTAGTAATGTCACAGAATCATGCCGGTAAGTGATGCAGTGGTGTCTGAGGGCCCGAAGATCACGGGTATCCAGTAAAGGTCTTTGGCCTTGTCCCTTACGCAGAGATTTTTCCAGTTTCTCTGAATCTTTTGATGATGTTATGCACTGTCGATAATGAGACCTTCAAAGCCTTTTGCAATTTGATGTTGAGGAACATTGTTTTTAAAGTATTCTACAATTTTTTAAGCCAGCCTTCACAGGTTGGAGAGCCTCTGGCCATCTTTACTTCTGAGAGACTCAGCCTCTCTAAGACATCCCTTTTATAGCCAATCATGTTACACACCTGATGCCAGTTAATGTAATTACTTAAATGTTCTTTCAGCTTCTCATATATTAATGTTTTTCAGTCCTTTTTTGTCTGTGTCCCAACTTTTTGAGACATGTTGCAGCCAGAAAATTTGAAATAAGCTAATTTTGTGGATAAAAATGTAAAATGTCTCAGTTTCAACATTTGAAATGTTATCTATGTTCTATTGTAAATAACATATTGGCTCGTGATCTGAAAATCATTGCATTTTGATTTATTCACTATTCACACTTCATCCCAACTATTTAGGAATTGGAGTTGTATCTTTTCAAGGGACAACGTTACAGAAATGAAACTTGAATATATTCTAGCCCTTTCATGCATGGGGATGCATTAGTGCATATGGTGTGGGACACCTGCATGTTTTAAAAAGCACCATGAATGCTAAAAGGTATATAAAAGGTTTTAGAGCAACATGCTCCACTCCAGACGACATCTATTCCAGGGAAGGCCTTGTGTATATCAGCAGGACAATGCAAAACCACATACTGCAGTTATTACAACAGCATGGCTTGATACCAGAAGAGTCTGTGTGCTGAACTGGTCTGTCTGCAGTCCTGATCTTTCACCGATTGAGAACATTTGGCGCATAATTAAACGAAAAGTCTGTCAAAGAAGACCCAAATCTCTCCAGCAGCTGGAAGCCTCTATTAAACAAGAGTGGGATCAATTTCCAACGGCTAAATTCAAGAAACTTATCTCCTCAATGCCCAGACGCCTCCACTCTGTGTTAAAAAGAAGAGGGGATGTTACACCATGGTAAAAAGGCCCCTGTCCCAACTTTTTTGAGAACTGTAGCAGCCATCAAATTTGAAATGAGCTCATTTTGTGGATGAAATTGTAAAATTTCTCATTTGCTATGTTATCTCTGTTCTATTGTGAATAAAATACTGGCTGATGTGATTTGAAAGTCATTGCGTTTTGATTTTATTCACAATTTACACTTTGTCCCAACCATTTCGTAATTGAGGCTGTACGTCCGACACCATGAAACTGCCCTATTGTTTATCTCGATAAGGGAAAAGCACACAACCATTCCGTCAACAAAGGGATTCTCATTTCAAAATTTAATACAGCACATAAAAGAGCAATCGCTTTCCATTTTCTGTAGAGTTGATGCTGCGAGCACACGGAAATGGGTCATTTTCGCTGCTCAAATTCATCTGTTTGGGCTCATCGAGCGAAGCAATGGAAATGATCTGTCGGGTGGCCAATCCACTGAGCTCGCTAGTCGCTAAAAATACTCTGTTCGCGCATTTAATACAACTTGATAGCAGGCATTTAAATAGAACCCAAATTAGCCGACTTGCCGTTATATGAATGCACCACCAGCAAGCGAAATAGTTGATTGTTATAACTTAAATTTAGTAAACTTTCGAATGAGCGTCAGTCTCAATATTTCTCAGCTCAAATATAAGGCAAAGTAACAGCATATTGGCCAGATCGGTAACACAACAGACGCCGCAGCAGGCTTGATCGAGTTCGCCTTACCTTTCATTACTTGGACAATCAGACACGCGAGGACCAGTGTTTGGTGGGCTTGAAAAAAGGCCGGCGAAAGCCATGATAAAGTAATCCAAAAACAGATGAATGAATTATTTCATTTCCCACAAATCACAATCAGGAATTCAGCTCGTGGAAAACTGCTCATCATAAGTTTGTTCCTGTAACTCCTATCGATCATAATCAACTTCGCAATATCACCGGAGACACTGCATCTCGCTGCGTCGCGTTTACCGACACACATGTGACTTCCGCTACGTTCTGTTGACACTCCAGCGGAACTAGGAAGTTGTACCGCTGAAGTTATTGCAGTCCTGTCTTACTGGCGCTATAATACAAACTTTTTACTTTATATGATATTTAAAACAGGACATGGACAAGCTTCGTCGAGTTTTAGGCGGTCAAGATGAAGAGGATCAAGGCGGGTTAACGGAGGTAACTTTACCCTGAACAGTTACACAGCCGTGGCTACCCAGCTAGCTACGATCAACCTTAAGTTTCTATGCCAGTCATTATTATTTTTTTATTTTATTTAGTAGAATCCTAAATTCCAAATATCCGCACTCAGGACGGGCAGACTCGGTCCTCTCGGACTTTGGTTTTACGCGCTGTGACGCTGACTGAACCGCTCTGCGTCGTTCTGTGAAGTCAAATAGGGCGCAGGGCTGCATCTTTAAACGCACGAACGGAACAGGTTGTTTCATCGAAATTGGTGACCCGTCAGCTTCTGTAACCTGCACGTTTGCAAGAAGTACTCAGGTCGTTTATACATATGTAAAACTATAAAAGCAACAACGTGAAAATGCTCATTTGCTCAATAAATCCTCCATTTAACTGCCTACTTCTGTAAAATTACCGAAATAAAAGTATTACCGGGTTGACGTTCTATAAAGGTCCACTATGTAGGATGTACTCCCATCTAGCGGTTGGATTGCGTATTGCAGCCAACTGCAGGTTTTCATGACAACTGAGCAGCAGCACACGTACAACTAATCAACTGCGCCGGCTGAAATCAATTGAGTAAATTAGTTGTATCAGGTGAGCTTCTGCTTGGTTGGATTGAAAGCCTGCAGCCCCTCAGCCCTTTAACGGACCAGGGGTGCGTTTCCTAAAAGCATAGTTCGTCCATTCACAATCAATGGTTCCAGCATCTGTGATTTCAGGAAACACACCCCAGTTTGACACCCCTCCTCGAGAGCCAGTGAGCGTTTAGTCCAGAAACACGGCAATTTCTTGCCCCAGAGAAGGAGACCCACTCCGCCTGTAGATATGCAGGCCTTATTCTAAAATAAAGAAAACACAAAAATTCTTATTTTCAGGTGATTATATACTAATTAAAACATACTTATAAATATTATACTCGATTTCTGCAGATAGATCGCCCTAAATCTTACCCACTGGTCCTTTGATGTACAAAAGTAAAAGTACTAATTTTGGAGGTAATCAGGCTGCGACTGATCGATTATATAAATTCGACAAATTGCATTATTTATACTGATGAGTCAATGCATAAGCAGTATTTTGTTGTTCATGCAGTGTATCCATCACAAGGCCCAATAAACGATCTGGGCACTTCATCCAACACTGCAGGTCACAGAATCTGATGGGTCACAAAATTCGCTGTAACACTGGCATTGCCAGCGTGGTGTCAATCAGAACTTACCCATTAAAAAATCAGAGCCTGGGAATAAGTATTCATATAGCATTAAGGCTGCATTATTTGTGCATTATATGCATTGGGATGCCTTATTTTGTCACTTTCCCATCACACTTCATGCATCATTTATATTGTCACAATATCCTGTTTGCTATGAATATTGGGTAATCCCACTGGCTAAGTCAGGTGAAGTCTGCATTCTGGAAGTCTGCTTGTGGCCCCTTGTGGACTGGATGAGTTGTGTGTCTGCACAGCCCTTAGCACTCACAGTCTGCACCCACTGAGTCCACAAGTCAGCAAAGGTGATGTCGTAGAACCGAGAGATTAAAGCCAGCCTTTTATCAAGTTTATTGTGCTGGTAAAATTGTGAACAAGTGGTTGAACAATACAAATGAAACCCAACTGCTGAGTTCTGTGGCTCTGTCTGGTACCAGCATGGCAAGAGGCCCTAAAGATGGAGGCCCAGAGATTTATCCTGAAACAAGGTGGGCTGTTCTTTACAGTAAAGGTTGAACTGATTGGATACAAAACACAAATGGAAGGGAAAACCAATGAACAATGAGCATTTGGAGGGACATTCTAAAGATAACAATGGAAGTGGGTTGGTGGATTAGCCAGGTACAGACAGAATGATGGGGAAGGGGGAGGGCAGGAGTGCCTCCTTCTACCACAGTGGCTAAGTCTGAACATTTAGATTCAGCAATTGTTTTTGTTCTCAGTTTGTCTCTAGTTCTCTTTTGCCTTTATCTTTAAGCTGTAGCAAGATTTTGTAGCATGTAAAATAAGTTTTGTGTTTAGCTTTATTCGGATGGAGTAAGTTATACAGCTAGCTGATGAATTGGGTATAGGCCTAATGTTGACGCAGTGTTGTTTTTTTTTCTTGCCACCGTTTTAGTTAACTTTTGCGCAGTTTTCAAGTCGCACTGTTTATTATAACACTTAAGACATTTTGTGTGTTTTTTATTTTTGATATTTTTTGTTTCAACTCTATAAAAATAAGGGGGAACAGTGGTGCTGTAGGTGACTTTACTGCTGTTCTCGCGTAGGAGGGAGGTCCATTGGATTTGGCCCGGGGTCTTTCTGTGTGGAGTCGGAAGGGTGGATTTCCTCCATGTACTCTGGTTTCTTTCGATATACGCCAGGCCAATTTGATACTCTAAATTTCTCTTGGGTGTGAGTGTGTGAATGGTGTACCATCCCTGTGATGGAATGGTGAGCTGTCCTGGGTGTGTCATCGGGCAAATTCAAAAAGGCCCTCGCCCTCGATTGTGGTGAAGGTGAGAAGTTCACAATCGACTGGGAGCTCAGATTTTCTTCAGTCCGTATTATTCTGACCGATGCAGCCTGCAGGTTTGGGCTCTGTCAACATGTTCAAATTAAGAAAAAATATGGCGGCAGCAAGTTTTGATGAGTAAGAACGAGAACTAATCATGAAAAATCATTGATATATTCAGGAAACTAATGATAAGTATTTGCTAAAAGTTAAATGATGACTCAGGCCGCCAGGCTGCCTTGTTTAGGAAAAAAAAAGCTCTGAAAATATGTTTTCTGAAAAATCACCTTAATGGATTTGAGCTGAGTAAACGACAGGGTAGTACTCTCCTATTTAAATATTCAGTCTGCAATGAAGATTTTCCCAATTTTTATCACAATTGGTGATTATTTTTTGGCTTGCTTTTCCATTACAATAAGGTGGCCAGCAGTTGTCGCCATGGAGTAATTCCATTGCTCATGACATACGAGGCCTTATCCCACTGGCAGGGGGTAATACAACCCAACTGTAATGATCCTAACCAGGAATCAAGCGCACAGGCAGAGTACAATCCAGTAGTGGGGTTTATTGATGGCCATTCGGAAACAGTGGGACGGAGGACAGTGGAGAATGGCACAGTTCAGTTCAGATGTTGCGGTGAAGCCGTGGAAGTGTAGCCAATCTCCTGCCACTGGCTTTCCAGGATGACTGCCAGGTGGAGCGCACACTTCGCCAGAGCCGAACAGTCCGCAGGCAGGATGGAGTAGCTTAGGAGGAACGCGGCTCCAATTCTGATGACCGTCAAGGGATTGGGAGCTTGTTCCTAATAAACTGGACAGAGGAACAAAGTGGGACAGGATTAACAAGAATGCTTTCCCCATCCTGGACCCTGAGGGAGGCTCAGGAGCTTGTTCTAATTAACTATATAAGGAAGGAGGTTTCTGTAAATTACGGTCATTAAAGGTTATGTTTTACAATCAAGAGACAAACGGCCGAACTTACGAAAAGTGTTTTTCTCTTAGACGCGTGTAACTTGACTGATGAGACGATTATCGGTTGTTCGAAGTTGATCACCAAATTATGAAGTATGTTTATCTAAGATGATCTAATTCTTAGTCACCAGTGATCAAATAACTGGCAAAATTTAGTCATCCTTAGGGGCTTGTTTTTCGCGGTATACGGAGTGCCTAGTCGCCAATGTAAATCGCTTTTCTTGTTTTAATTAAATCTTTCCATTCCGTTCTTTAATTAGTTCCTTTAATTAGCAGTAGAAGTCACCGTCGTTGGTCCACAGTAAAATAGTCATTTCGTTTATTTTCAGACTTTTTATTATCACGCAGTCTCCGCAATAGTTTGTTCCACGCCGACGTAGGCCTGCACTGATACAAAGATGTCTGCGTGACATGAAAGGTCTCGCTCAGAACAATAACTCCTGAATCGGCTGATGAAAGAATCTACGCCCGCACAGCAAGTTGGGCGCGGACAACAAATCAGGAGTTGACCATTGGTTGTAATACACGATTCTCACAGACGTTTAGCTATGCTCATACAAGCCATGTTTAGTCAGCGTTTTAGGCTAAGTCGATGACATGAGAAAAGCTGGCTAAACATCTTTTGTAAATTCGGCCCAAAGAGGCTTGCTAGTAAATACTAATTCTAAGCACACATAGCAAATTGCAATTCAACAACATGCAACTTGAAAGAGGGGGTATAAATATGTCGCAGATTCAGGGGGTGAGGTAATTATGAAACAAGACACATTTGGGGAGAAGGAAGGACGCGATATGCAAACCAATCAAAGGAGAGGATACTTCTCACAGACATGCAAGTTGCTGAAAGGGAGGAGACACATAAGTTATTCACATGAGGGTTGTGGCAGCTACACCGCACCTGCTCTGCTCCGGTGTGGCAGGGCGACTCAAACTTCTTCCTACGCAAACTTATCTACTCAAGCTCTATAGTACTGGAATGACCCTTTACAAACCGCTTTGTCCCTTCCCATTTTCTGCAGTGGTTGGAAAAGCTACCCTCTAAGGTATCTTTCCCAGGTCTAACGGTACTTCTCTGCTGGCATACCTTCAAGATTTTGTTTACTGTTGATATCTGATTGTCTACTTTCATAATGCAGCTAGAATTAAGAGCTTAAAATGCTGCTCAAGCTTGGACCTATTGTTTAGCTGTCTATACGTATCATTCAAATTAGGTAGTATCTGCGTTGACAACTTCCATAATATTTTTGTGTTCAGTGGACATGTGCATTTACTGCTCCTTTGGGTAGTTTCCTCTCACAACTTGGGAGATCGCCATCTCACTTTCCACTTTCCATACATCTCCATTTCCAGATCTTTCCATGATGTAATGACTCATTCCAATTTTAGCCGAAAAGCAAATGCGTTCACTCTTTACTCAGCAATTGTGTGTATACGATTTTGTTTTACACGCTTTCCCTTGGAGGCTATGGACCCAGTAAGGTAACGTTCACATCTTTTCTTCAGTGTTGCTGCGCATGCACTAGGAGTGATCGGTGCATGTGGAAGAGAAACGTGGTGGGCCAGTTTCTCTTACATGGAGTTAACGTGTTCTATTTCGTATGAGCTTCGTCCTTTAAGGCTGTCACTATTGGGTTTATTACGGTGGCCCAGAAAGGCCACAACAAATACAAAACTAACAACACCGCTGCATAAGCCACAACGCAACTACAAATGTCACAACACAACTGCAAAAGCCACAACGTAAATGCAAAAGCAACAACGGAAATGCAAAAGCCACAACACAACTGCAAAAGCCACAATCAAAATGCAAAACCCACAACACAACTGCAAAAGCCACAACAGAAGTCAAGTGACAACGGAAGTGCAGCGGCTGGAGGAACTCGAAGAACATGCTTTGTTTCAGATGCGTGAAGCTAGCCACAGTAAGCCTCAGTACGACCTCCAGTCACGCTAGTTAATGCTTCGTCCTGTTTTCTTCCACAATAAAAGTTCTTATAATTTTAGTTGTTTAAACCGCTTTATGTCGGTAATTGTATAGCGAGAATATACGCGTTACAACTGCTTGGAATAATATGTCTTTTAGCAGCTGATGCATGTAAGGTCGCTCACTAGCTAACTCATTTAACGCATATTAAATGGATTATGTATGTGTCTATGCGGTGCCCGGACAATCTCAAGCGAATTCGTGAACTGACCATAGACTGTATAAAAAGATGGACGCAGCACCGGGGTCTGAAAAGTGAGGCCCATGCGGAAATCTCAAAAATGTGCATTATATTTAATGGCCAGCAGATAGCGACGTCGGTGGTTGCAGAAAGAAGTTCAATGTTATTGAAGTCTATGAGAAAATGACCCTACTTTGCCACCTTATTTATTACAACCCCAATTCCGAAATAGTTGGGACAAAGTGTAAATTGTGAATAAAATCAAAACGCAATGACTTTCAAATCACACCAGCCAGTATTTTATTCACAATAGAACAGAGATAACATAGCATTTGTTGAAACTGAAAAATTTTACAATTTTATCCACAAAATGAGCTCATTTCAAATTTTATGGCCACTACAGGTCTCAGAAAAGTTGGGACAGGGGCCTTTTTACCATGGTGTAGCATCCCCTCTTCTTTTTAACACAGAGTAGAGGTGTCTGGGCATTGAGGAGACAAGTTTCTTGAGTTTAGCCATTGGAATTTGATCCCACTCTTGTTTAATACAGGCTTCCAGCTGCTGGAGAGTTTTGGGTCTCCTTTGACGGACTCTTCATTTAATTATGCGCCAAATGTTCTCAATCGGTGAAAGATCAGGACGGCAGGCAGGCCAGTTCAGCACACGGATTCTTCTACTACGAAGTCACGCTGTTGTAATAGCTGCAGTATGTGGTTTTGCATGGTCCTGCTGAAATACACAAGGCCTTCCCTGGAATAGATGTCATCTGGAGGGGAGCATATGTTGCTCTAAAACCTTTATATACCTTTCAGCATTCATGGTACTTTTTAAAACATGCAAGTGTTCCACATCATATGCACTAATGCATCCCCATACCATCAGAGATGCTGGCTTTTGAACTGAATGCTGATAACAGGAGGGGTGGTCTATCTCCTCTTTAGCCCGGAGGAAACGACGTCCATGATTTCCAGCAAGAATGTCAAATTTGGACGCGTCTGACCGTAGGACACTTTGCCACTTTGCTACTATCCATTTTAAATGAGCCTTGGCCCACAGAACACGGCGGCGCTTCTGGATCATGTTCAACATTGGCTTCTGTTTTGCATGATAAAGTTTTAGGTGGCATCTGTGGGTGGCACGGAGGACTGTGTTTACAGACAGTGCTTTCTTGAAGTATTCCTGGGCCCATTTAGTAATGTCAATGACAGAATCATGCTGGTGAGTGATGCAGTGGTGTCTGAGGGCCAGAAGATCACGGGCATCCAGTAAAGGTCTTCGGCCTTGTCCCTCACGCACAGAGATTTTTCCTGTTTCTCTGAATCTTTGGATGATGTTATGCACTGTCGATGATGAGACCTTCAAAGCCTTTGCAATTTGATGTTGAGGGACATTGTTTTTAAAGTATTCCACAATTTTTTTTACGCAAGCCTTCATAGGTTGGAGAGTCTCTGGCCATCTTTACTTCTGAGAGACTCAGCCTCTCTAAGACATCCCTTTTATAGCCAATCATGTTACACACCTGATGCCAGTTAACTTAATTACTTGCTAAATGTTCTTTCAGCTGATTCTCCTATATATTAATGGCTTTTTCAGTCCTTTTTTTGCCTGTGTCCCAACTTTTTTGAGACCTGTTGCAGCCAGAAAATTTGAAATAAGCTCATTTTGAGGATAAAAATGTAAAATGTCTCAGTTTCAACATTTGAAATATTATCTATGTTCTACTGTAAATAACATATTGGCTCATGTTATCTGAAAGTCATTGCATTTTGATTTTATTCACAATTTACACTTCGTCCCAACTATTTCAGAATTGGGGTTGTATTTCAATAATGATTTTCCACATCATTTTATGATATCTATCGCAAGTTTAAAGTCTCCTTCGATATATAGTGATGTTCATTTTTGTAAATTATGGTCCCAAGTAGACTATAATAAAGGATAAAGCCAGAATATGCTTTAGGGGCGTGGCTATCCTCTGGTCCTCGTCCGATACGGTCAGATCCAGAGCCACGGTCCTTCCCGGATCTTCAATTCACGCTCTCGTCCAATAGGAATCACATCCGGTTTCAAAATGACAAAATGGTGCTGTTCAAATTGCCAAAATCGAGGCTTCCTTTATGGCATGCTGAAACCAATGGGTGACATCACTGTTACTTCGTCCATCTTTTTATACAGTCTGTGGAACTGACAACGAAATTTATAGCAAATTGGTAAGATGGAAAGGAATAGTACAACGAAATGGCCTTTAATTGATTTACAATCACTGATGTTGATATTTTGAATTGCAGCATTTTTTCAGAGAGATCACCCAAATTTTTTGACGTCTAGGCCATAATGGTGATCAAAAATCACTCTATTTGTACTGGACAAATATGGCGACTACTGTGACGCACTTAAACGCAGTTTCAAATCTACGAAAGCTTTTTCTGATTTGCGAAAACAAAAGAAGACCGATTTGCATGTTTTTATTTTCTGATGCCGACCACTTAAGAGCAGGTATAGATTTAAAAAAAAACTGCCACGCTTAGACTCCTCAAACCTGAGAAATATTTTCAATAAGAACCTAAAAAACACTTATACACATTCCTCAGATTTGAGAAATGTTTTCCTGATTTGTAAAACCAAAGAAAAGGTCAATTTAACACCCTTCTCTGCATAAAGATTTTGTATTTCCCCTATACAGACCAACAAACACCAGATTTTGTTAAAAAAATATGTAGACTCATAAAACCAGGACTGTATTATCCAAGACAGTTTAAAGATTGATCATAATGTAGTTTCAGATTTGTGAAACTTTTTCTGATTTGGTTATTGCTGTCATGGTCTTGTATGGAAAAAGTAGAACGGATTTTATCATCCTCATACAGGTACTGGAAATAAGTGACAAAAATAATTAAAAAGTCTTTTTTTAATGGTAATGCTCACAGATATTTGACAGCAAATAATAATAAATGTAGAGCTGATGTACAATCAAAATTTCATTTTACACATATCAGAAATGTGAAGAAGTGGAAATGGAGTCCCAAAGCCTTAGATACAGCTGTGTAACCCTTTTCAAACGGATAAATATCAGTTTCTCACTGGTTCTTAAATGTCTTCAAATCATGGCTTCATTTGCTGATTTTTGCCTGCTTCATATTGCCTGACAGGTTTTATTTAAGTCATGTTTAGATTCAGCTGGGCTGGCAGTAATTATGTGTGATTCGTAAAATTGAACCCCATTATCAGTTAAATTTGTTAAATTTAAAGGGCAATTACTTTTTTCCTCATCAGACAAGGTAGGGTTGGATAACCGTTTTTCTTCAATAAATGAAGTGATCATTTAAAAACAGCATTTTATGTTTATTTGGGTTATTTTTATTTTAATATTAAAATTAGTTTGATGATCTGAAAAAGCATTTAAGTGTGACAAATTTGGGAAAATAAGAGAAATTGAAAAGGGGCAAATCATTTTTTTTGGAGGTTACAAACTTACAATATGAGATTGTTAGAGTGGCTACAAAGGAAACAATGAAAAAAATCTAAGCCTTCTATGTGTCCTATTGTATTTTCCTCGATTTCCTTTTAATCCTTCAAAAGCCTATATTTATAGTAAAAACAGTTTTTAGACAATCCAACCGCTCTTATGACAAATAAATTATTTTCACGTTTGCAATGATCTTGCGTACTTAAAGCTTAGCAAACACATTTATGCTTATCAGTGCTATTTCGCATCCATTTTAAGTTCAGAAAGCAACCAACAGTTATGCTGTCAAAATAATAGTTGACTAGCCTACCACTTGGTCTTTCTGATTGAGCAACTCCATTGTTTAATAGCTAATTGTTAGACAACATAGTTTGCTCATTGGGTTTGATCAGTCGATAAAAAAGTAGCTTAATTGTTATTCAAGCAAAGTACTTTGGGACAAGTAGTGGGTAATCGTGCAGTAAACGGTGATTAACTGACTTCTCAATTCAGATTTTATTTGGAAGCAGTTTACTCAGCATCTGAATTTTCGCTTAGCATCTGATGTTGCTGTAAGTATAAGGCCCAGTTCAGATATGAAGATACATTTATAAGAACATCGGCACATCTCTTGTTGCAGTTGTTTGTAGCTAAAGATGCCACGTCCAGTTATTAATTTGAGAGGGGCAATTACTTTTTTTCTGCACAGGTGATATACTGTAGGTGTTTGATCACCTTTATCCTTCAGGACATTAAACAACAATTTAAAAAAGTTACTTTATGTTTCCACATTTTCTCCTTCTCATAGTATAGTTTGTATGAAGATCTTAAAACATTAAATGGATCACATGAGTGATAATTGCGGAAATCTGTTGGGGGTAAATACTTTTTCATGACGCTGTCCAGGAATCAGTCATGGTAAAAACATTTGTAACTCTTCTTTGGAGTACGTGTATCGAATACATTTATAAATATGAAATATCTTAAATGCACTGCTAAGGACATGCATCAAATTATGTATGTATATTTAACAAGTTCCGCTGAGAATTACATTAAAAATCGCTACAATTTTTTGAACTGATGTTACTCTTTTGAACAAATTTGGCAAAATTACCTTTCAGCTTTATTCTGGATGTATGAGGCATGCCTGTTTTTATATTGATGAATGTGTTGAAGATGTGTTATAGTCCTGTCATTAATTAGGTTTTTTTTATCCCACAGATCGTGGATGCAACTACGCTCAGCTATAGCACACGGTTCAAGTGCTTCATTGGCTGCTTTGCCTGTGGGGTCCTTTGCTCCCTTCTGGTCAGCAAACTCTGTTCTCCTATGTATTTTTCACTAACTCACCCTGCTTTTGGTCAGTGATTTTTGGGCTAGTATATTGAAAGTTCATTCAAATGAAGTATCAGCATTTTATGACAATGTAAGTGTGTTATTCTACTGTGTGCAAATGAACATGGCTGAAATGTAGTTGTAATGTAATGCAGTTGGGCCAGGTCACGCGGTATTGGAGTTACAAAATTGGTGTATTTTGTATCATAGCTCCAAAACTAAGTAAGATAGAGTAACAATTTAAATGGCTTTGTGTAGGTCTTCCTTAGTACTTCAAACAACAAAATGGCTAATTTTGTTCATTTGATTTATTTTGGGTGAAAACGGCAAAAAACTGGTCGGTAATGGAGTTACAAATTTGTTTTCACCCAAAATACATCAAATGACCAAAATGAGATATTTTGTTTTTTGAAGCGCGAGGGAAGACCTACACAAAACCATTTAAATTGTAACTCTATCTTACTTAGTTTTGGAGCTATAATACAAAATACACCAATTTTGTAACTCTGTTACCGCATGACCTGGCCCAGTTGTCAAAATGGTGCATTGGTTGAAAGGGCTAAAACACTTTGTGTATACTGTTGATTTTCACAGGGGACTGCATTGCTTTTCTTACGAAACGGCATTTCGCTCTTTGCAGTGTTTTACACACTTGGAAATTTAGCAGCCATACTCAGGTAACTCCTATTAGAGTTGTGTAATATTATGTATTGAAAGTTAGCTTGTACATAGAGGATCTCTAAAGAGTGAACCCAAGATATCAAATTTATGAGAGTAGTAATTTTCATGCCTTCTGAGCTTTTGGCAACTTGGCGAAGACTTGGAATACTTGAAAATTGCTACTCCCATTGTAGTAATTTGAGATCCTGTTTATCCCATAAATGTCAGCGTCTTGTTATTTGGAAAATAAAAAAACCATTAGCTTCCTGTTGCTGGTCTATTCAAGTCAATGGGATGAATAATTTGCTTGCTAGCATGCTAATTAAATTAATAAATTAAAGTTTCCATGATAACAGGTACACGAGAATTACTTTAATGGCGAAAATCGTTTGCATGCTAGCTAGCGAAATATTCAACTCATTGACCTGAACAGATCTCCAACTAGAAGCTGACGCTAGCGATGGTTAACAGTTACCAGCAGGATTGGTAACATTACTGTCGCAAATTGTGCCAGTGAACAAAATTTGATCAATCACGACATGAGAAAGCTGCATTAAAGGTCATAGCTACAACTTTTTCATCAAAACGATTAATTTTTCAAAAATAATACATCCACAGAATGTCTAGAGGGGTGCAGGATAAAAGTATTAATTTTACTGAAAAAGAATATTACAGTATAGAAATAATTGTTTTATAAAATTTTACGGGTCCAAAATATATAAATATTTACATCTGGTTACGTTGGCAACGTCGACATGAAATGATCTCTGCGCCAACAGCATTAGTAGGTTGATGTCACGTGAGGCGGAGCTCAGGGGTTGCCTGGCGTTTAAAAAGACGTTATATGATGGCTGTTTAGTTAGCGATCTAAACATGTTTTACAAGGAGACTGTTACAGTGAGTAATGACGTTATATAGGCACACAGAAAGGATTTATGATTTAATAATTAATATACCACGAAAGACTCCTCGCTTGACATCTCTCTTGTTCTCCGTCCACCTCCGGTATTCGGCGTACCTGGCAACCAGTACAATTGAAGGTTGGAGCGAAAGCGTCCGAGTATGAGTGCGACACCTACTGGCCGGGAGGAATTAAACTTGTAGCTATCACCTTTAAGCGTGTGTAATATCAAACATGTATGACATGGCTGTGTTACACCAATCATTTATGGGATAAAATTGTCAACATTATCAGTCCTTAAAATGCTTTCCTTTGTTTGCTTTATATCTAATGTTCAGTTTTTGTTAAATCTCGTTATGTCTCTTGGCGGTGCCACAGTGGTACATTAGTAGTGCCGTTGATCACAGCAACAGGGCTGTGAGCTTTAAGCGTGAAACCTTTCCTCGTGGAGTTTGCATATTTTCCCCATGTTCTCAAGGGTTACTCCCTCTATCCAAAAACATGCCTGTCAGGCTAATTGGAGACTTGAAATTACCCATAAGTATGAGTATCTGAGGCGTGTGAATGGCTTGTGATTTGATTCTTATGCGTGTTTAGAGGAGTGCAGTGCATGATAACATATCATCGTAAAGTGTTGTGAAAATGTGAGTCATAAAAAATATTATGTTTTTTTCTCACTTGCTATCTTCTTACTTCTAGCACCTGTTTCCTGATGGGTCCACTGAAACAGCTGAAAAGAATGTTTGAACCCACCCGGCTGGTGGCAACATGCGTGATGCTGGTATGCTATTTACTGGATATATGTATTGAAAAAAAAAATATATATATATATATATATTCAAGTCTACCAAGATGAGCACAGACGGCTGTATGAAATAAATAATGGGCTAATGAGCTATATTGTATATTGCAAAAAAAAAAAAAAAGGAAAATAGTTTTCTGAGCATAATTGCTCAGAGAGATTTTTTTATATTATGGGCGATTCCATGCTAGAAACTGAAAAAATGCTTAATTTAAAGGATCCATTGCCTGGTATTTACACCCATTAAGAATTAGTGATTTGGGTCTAAAACATAATGTTTTGCTGTAATTTGCAAAAATTACGCAACATTTATATTTATTTTGCCCCAATCTTGCTCTCGCGAGAAAATTTCGAGATTTTGACTCGGCCGGAAGATAGAGGCATGGCTGGGCGGAGGGGGTGGTGCGAGGGAAGAGGGTGGCAGGAGGGAGGAGTGGCTTGAAAGCACAGCCATAGAATGCGTGCATAATAACACAACATGTGATCTCACCATAGCTGAATCTGTCGACCATTCTGGGTGGCTTTAATGTGCTCCTGCCGTTTGAGTGTGATGCACTGAGCCCTGCGTGAGATATACTAGAGAAATAACCTAAAAACGGGGAATATAAATGTCATATGCAAGCTAACATTAGTACATCTAAGTTCCATGATCATATAATCAAGAGTAACACGCTGCGTTTGGACAGCATAAAAAGACAATAATATACAGCCATCCATCAACAAATTAACAGAATGTGCAAGGTTAATGCTGGCCTAAATTAACTGAGCTAGCTAACGGTAGCTTTTTGCTAGCGGAAATTTAGCGTATGTTTGAAGCGTTATTTCGCCTGCTTATCGACATCATAGCATAGCGTTTTTGGCATCTATAGATTCCGTAGGTTGTCTAGTTTCATAAGATGTGTGTATCTTCACTGTAGCTGAAAGTGAGGCCGCTACAGCTATGGAAATACGGCATGTCAGGCGAGCCCTGGGGCTGTGAGGGGAACGTATACGTATTGGATATACTGCCAAGTTTCTTTTGAACTACACCACACTCCACCCAATACCTTACGGAAATGTGATGATAACATTGAAGTTGGGAGAACAAAGTTGTCAGCTAATGCGAAAGTTGACATTTACAAACAATATTAAAGTGGTGGGTTCCGTAGTGTTGGAACAATACCTTTCTGGAGGCGCAGGTTTTTAGCTAAGCCAGCTTTGTACTGGCCTAAGTTGGAGAAAGAGTCCGACGTAAAATGAGCACGCAGGAATAGGTTTGTGGCAGGGGCTGCCGGAACATTATCAGCAAAAATAAATGCAATCCACTTGTTCCTCTGCGATTCATCGCTCCATGGAATGTTAAAAACGTTTTTTTCTGTGGATTCTGGCAGCCAACTACAGAGCATTCGTGTGCACCAGAACCTTTAGCTCTTGTCTCCTATTTGTCTTGGGCGTGTTTGCGGAAAACAGTGGGCGTGGTTTGCTACTCCCAAGCCACACCTCGACTCCTCCTCCTCTGCGCTTTCCTCGTCATCAGGGTGCTCAAACTGAAATCTCCAATTTTCATGCCTCTGGATGAGGAAAAAAGGGAGGAAGGAAGCTGCTTTGACTCCAAAATTTTTTCAGATTTTGTCAAAGTGAGGGACGACTAATGTATACATGCCATAACTGGGGAAAAATGTGTTTCCCGGTAATGAATCCTTTAAGAAATGTTTTTAACTGACTGGTCTATTATGATTTGTAACCCTGAATACCCGAGTCATTTAGAACAAGTAAGTTTTCTCACTTACATGACTGCAGAATGGTGATTTGGGGTGGAACTAAAGGAGACATGAAATTTCATCAAATTTTCAATTTTCCACAATTTTCAATCAACTGCCTTAATTTCCCACTAACTGATATCACTCAAGTTCCTAGTCTTTATGAGTCACCTATCTAGAGCAAAGTCTGTCCACTTGCAAAGCGGTGGTCACATGAACCTTTGCTTGACAGAGAAAAATATGATAAATGATGGGCTGTTTATTGTCAGGTCCCGTACCACGGATTGAAGGCAAAAAACTTCTTGCCATTTTTTTATTTTTTGAGCTGGAAACTTTTTATTTCAAATCCTCTAATTTTAGACTAAAGGTACTAAAATGCTAGTGTCTCCCCTAAATTGCATTAATTAAGTTTTCACATAATTAGCCAAAAAAGTATTGTCCCGTACGACAGATCATTGGTACGGTCCTTTACAGAACTGCTTAAACCAAATCTCAAGGCAATTACTTCTCAGTTGGTAAGTTCTGTCTGAAAGACAATAGGTGTCTCTTTAATTCCTCACCTCTGAGACAATAGGGGGCATTAATGAATGGAAAATTCCACTGAGGGAAGGCAAGTGACTGTTTCAAAGGTATGCTAGTGGCTGTTCAGAGTTTCTTAATGGTATCAGTCACCGATTCAGAGAAAAGTAAAACATTGAAAATATTTTGAAATTAAAGGACCAGTATGTGAGATCTAGAACCATCTAGTTGTGAGATTATAGATTGCAACCAACTGATCATTCCTTTTCTTAGAGAACCTGCGGTGGCCGCAAGACTTGCAAAAACGCGTAAGGCGCACTCTCATGTCAGTGCTTTATTGATTTACTTTTTTCCCCGTTCTGGGCTACTGTAGAAACATGGCGGTGCGAAATGGCAAGCTTCGTGGAGGAGGACCCGCTCTCTCTGTTGATATAAAGGGCTCATTCTGGAGGAAAGAAAACACTATGATTCTTATTTTCAGGGAATAATTCACTGATGAAAATGTACTTTTGAATATTATATTCCATTCCTGCCAATTATTCAGCCAGATTGTCTGCCTAAATCTTACACACTGGTCCTTTAAAGGAATTGTTAAAGATGTTTGTGGAAGTAACATCTGCCATGTCTGTGTTTTTCATTAGTTTTTTTGCATTAGAAAGACAGAAAAGAGTTGACTGTCCTGACTGACTGTCTCATGCATGAACATGCACTGTGGTTGTGTACATTTTATGCACTGTCAGACTGGCTGAATAAAAATGTATAAAATAAAGAACATGTAATGAACCCTTCAAATGAGAAAAGAGCATAATACTTTGTCAACACTTGGGCGAGGATATTTTTGCCCCTGAAAACTCCCAACGGCCCTGAACCTAAGGGCGCTTTCACACTAGGTACGATTGTTCCGTACCGTGTCGTAGTATGATTGTCCCCCCTCCCCTCTCCCCCCGCTGGTCAGCTTTCACACTAACAACGTCGTACCGTGCCCGAGTATGGATTATTTTATCAAAATTCCGATACGGAAGGTAGCAGTATGCACCTAGGTGGTTTTTAAGAGCCAGTTTTTCTAAGAATCAGGCAGAGGGTGATATATGATGGTCTCAGATTTGCCTAAAATTTTTGTTTGTGAAAGATGGTTGGTTCATTAGACAAATTGCAAAATTTTTAGGTGCCAATACCCTTTGGTTTCTCTTTTAGGGGTACCAGAAGGGCCAAGGATTCAGAGATGAGAAATGAGTGCTGAAAAAAAATCAGTTTTCAAATGCAATTATATAATTGCGCCAACAACAGCCCACATTCATTTTCACGTATGTCAATCTACTGTGAGTAGGGCTCACAATAATCTGTAAATGTTTGTGGGCTGTTGAGGGCGCGTCCTATATGGGGCGCTGCAAGATGCTACTTTTGGTCATTTGAGCTGTAATATCAGGGGCATTTCTAGACTGTGCCCTCAACAGCCCAAGACGGTTTACAAGGTTCTGCCCAGGATGGTCGGAGTGCTGGTCGGAGAATTGTTCGTATGCGAGCGCACTGTGCGCGAGCTGGAAAATTTTTGCGTCAATTTGAAAGCAGATATTGCCTCTGAGTCACCAGATTACTGTGTTTCTTTGATGTGCTCCTCGGTACGTAGCGAGGTGCCTCTAATTTTCATAGATAGATGCCATATTCATAAACTTGTTTTTCTATTTTGTATCCAAATACTTTTGATTAAATTTCTGAATACGACTTAACAACTGTCATTTATGTTTCAAACATTTCTTCAGTGGCACCCGTTGGACTGAGAACAAGGAGGGCGATAAATGTCTTTAACACGTTGACTGCCAGCTAATGGCGGGTCAGGGCCAGCGCCAGACTTGAAAATTCGGGGGAAATTATCCATCCCTTTATTGACAACAATTGGTCCTGGCTAATTCTAGATGGTTTTCCTTTATAAGCACGTTTTCTAATTCAAGAATAATCAAGTGGCAATTGAAGACACGGCTTCTCTCCCCCATGCGATCTAACAGCAAATAATGGGCTACATTCAGTGCAGAAAAATAATTTAATTATAATTAGGTCTATGCACAGGCACTCAGCAACGTTAATTTTTTTTCCAGCAAGAGCGGCATTTCAGAACTCATTTGCGAATGAAGGTAATTACGGCGACAAGTACCTACACCTGTTTTTGCAGCACGGTCACGCAACATGCGTAAAAAATAGCCAGCTGTTAGACTGGAAAATGAAAACGGAGGAAACCACGTATACTTGTCACCAGAATTACCTTCATTCGCGAAGAGTTCTGAAATTCCGCTCTCGCTGGAAAAAAAATTACCATTGCTGAGTGCCAGTGCATTGACCTAATTATAATTAAATTATTTTTCTGCACTGAATGTAGCCCATTATTTGCTGTTAGATCGCATGGGGGAGAGAAGCCGTGTCTTCAATTGCCACTTGATTATTCTTGAATTAGAAAACGTGCTTATAAAGGAAACCATCTAGAATTAGCCAGGACCAATTGTTGTCAATAAAGGGATGGATAATTTCCCCCGAATTTTTCTGGCGCTGGCCCTGACCCGCCATTACGAGTTATCTCGTAGTTGGCAGTCAACGTGTTAAACTGCTTATTAGTCTTGATCTGTTTCAGTCATTTTCTTTGATAAAAGATACTTTAACTCTCCATTCTCAGGTGTAGCTTCGTTAAGACGAAAGATAAAACGCGTCAACTGAAGGCAAAAAAGTGCGCATTTCTTGCTTTGTAAGATGTGGCAAAAATTAACGCGGAAAATCCACAGTAGGTCTTTTTTCGTGAAGAGTTACCAATTAAGGCACGTGAATTAAACATTTTTATTGAATTTATTATTCACTTGCCTTGCCATCTCATTAAAAGGGAAACTGTGTACTTAACTGCAAATGGATTTTTCATATTATTGGAAAATGTGTTAACCAAGAACAATGATTAAAATCGGGTCAATAATCTCATCCGTTTCAAGGTATGTTTTCCACCCCCTCTGTTTTCCGTCCACTGACTGCCACTGTTTTTAAACACTGATAGATTAACATGTAAAAAATGTTACTGTCCTCGACAGAGATTTATTTAGTTTTGCTGTCGTTTATATAACAAGAAAACTTTTCTCTCGACATGCAAAGTACAGCACTACAGAAATAAATCACCCTGCCCAATTATAATTGCCTATCTTTCATTAGATTGAGGCAACCGCACCGATCATTTCCTCACAGCCTCAGATTCAATTCGCCATGAATACCCAGCACACGCGGGCTCGGATGGCACTCGGTGTTTCCATCACTGTTGGGCAGGTTTTTCAGTATCACTGAAGACCAGTGCAGATGGGGCGTGGGTCGAAAACGAAAGTTTGCTATTCTGACAATAACAAGGGGGGGAGCATATTTAGGGTCATTTATATTTTGTTTCTAGCGATAATGAGGGAGGAAAGGTTGACAGGTTTTTACAGATTATAGTTGTCCCGTACGACAGATATTTTTTCCCGTACGACAGGTACGGAATTATCCCAGGACCAGAGCAAATTGAGGGGACATGAAATGTTACAAAGTTATCAGTTATTATTTATTTAGCTTTAGCTGTTCAAGTTTCAAGTGCAAGAACAGGTGGGGGCAGTGCTGTAGTAAAAACCTGAGCTCAATTCAGAGCGTCCCGTACGACAGATTTTTTCTGTCCCGTACGACAGGTACCCCCTAGAATTTTTAAACCCTATTGAATTCATGTCTTGTAGATTTTTTTGAATAAATCTGCTTTAACACAATACAGCAGACTCTCTTCAATATTTCTTGACTATTCTCCAGAAGTTTTCTTTAGCCAATTCACAGAGTTCTTGAAAAGACTTTGTTGGAAAAAAAAATAGTGATTTCTCTGCATCCCGTACCACAGATCACATTTTGGCTTATTTCACCCCCCAGAAATGGAAATGAATCAGTTTGATCATTGAATAATGTTGAAGTATGGGAACACAATTTAAAGGTCACAGCCTACTTTAAAGCCAGTCATCATTTCATTTTCTGGATGTAAAATACTTTCTGAATGTCCCGTGCGACAGGCATGGAATCGCCCTTTTACAAAATGATGCTTTTCACGTTATTTATACATCAGATGTTTATATTGAGAGCCTTAAGCATGGTTGGAAAAACATGCCCTAGCTAGGAGAAAGAACATTCCTTTGAAAAGTAATTAACCTGATTCAAATGGGGCCCACCAAAAAATAAAACCAAAATTATTTTGCAGGACTTTCGATATCTTGTCAGTCTGTGGTTACATTCATATGACAAAATGGCTGAGGATTTATTTCAGAACATGGGTATCATTATCCCACTTGTTGCTACTTTTCAAAGAGGTTTTATGCCCGGTTTTCCCCATCTTACAACCCCTTTTTCAAAAAAGTTGGGACGTTGTGTAAAATATGTCAGATGTGTGCATTTCTTTAAATTTCCATGAATCCCCTCCAAAGACTGCTCTTATCTCCCCACGTGAAACTTTTGCCGTCTTGCTTCCAATGCTAGTAAGATTGTGTGAGCTCTTCATGGGAAGTTTAAATGCAGTTCAGAGCATTTTGTGTGTCCTTTTAAGGGACACACGACGTAGATGTACGACGTTGATCTCATTAATAAAGCTGGCATATCTGACCTGAAGTTGGTTTGCCAGCTCAGTACTCCACCAGTGGAAGCACTAAGATTCAGGCTTGAGTTGCTGATAATTCTTTAATTTTCTTGTTGGCCCATCCAACTCCATATGCGGAGTAAGTTTAATCACAAGTCTAATTAATTCTTCTGTTTTCCCTGCAGCTTTGCCTGGCTCTGACACTGTGTTCCGTCTTCTGGGTAAGAATTCCTCTGCATGACTGCCAGAAATCTATGGAAATTAGGAACAGCCAACACTAGCAAAGTACCTGTTGTTTATTCACATAATACATGGAATATACGGTATGAATGAATGTTCCAGTTTTCTGACATTGTTTTTAGAATCTGATAAACATTTCCAAATATTTTCATTTTCCTTAACTAACAAGTATACTGCAAGGCAGTATAATCCAGGCACACATTCTTCTTCATTCATGTCAAGTTAGGAAAATTGAAAATTAGTTTCAATCATGAACTACATGTTTACAAATTAAGATTTAAACTCCATTAATGACCACAGTTTACTTTCAGTTTCAGTGCAACCTTGAATAAAGGTTCCCTTGCTCTTCAAAGTCATTTAAATTTTAAGACTTGCACATTGCCGATTTATCTTGAATTTTCTCTGCAGGCGGGTGCTCAGAACAAAGTGTCCATATATCCAAAATTTTTTATAATTTGGATAAAATGTGCGCAATTTTGCAATGAATATGTAAGATAATATGTAAGATACTTAATCGCCTAATTCTGGAGAACTAGCCACATATGATGGTATGAAGGGTTTTTTTTTTGTTTTTTATTAATGCCTGTAATGGTTTTCATTGTTTTTTATTAATGCCTGTAATGTTCATCGCGGGAAATGATTGTGAACTGATGAAAACCAAAAATCGGTTTGAGGATATTTTCTGCCCTGTGGATTTTCAACTCGCTAGCCGCCACTGCTTTCTGAATGCATGCGATAAAATAATTATTGCGAGCTGGTGATGCAGGCCATGGTTGTACCAAAGACGACAGACATGACAGCATGCAGGACCTGAAGTAGAGCAGCACTAAATGCTGGTGTAGCCATAAAGACTTCTGAACAATATCGATCCATTTTTTAAATGGTTGATACATGCAAAGAAAAAAAAAAACTTAACTGCTCAGGTGTATGAGATACTGCAAGGCTATGATCATGCGAACAAGAAAAACTATTAACCAATATACTGTTCTTGTTGTTGTTTTCTTCCAGTGGCATAAAAACGGCTTGGCAATCCTTTTCTGTATACTACAGTTCTTGGCTATGTCCTGGTAAGTTTAGTATGGGGGAAGGGAGTGATTTGCAGTGATAATTTGCTTGCTGATCTTTTGATTGGATGATAAATTTACTTCATCAGGAAGTTGTTATAATGTCGGGTAATGAAGTGCAGAGGCAGAGTACAATCCAACTGTAGGGTTTGTTGTTTGGAATATGCTAACAGTAGGATAGAGCCCATTCAGTTCAGTTGCGATGGGGAAGCAGCATAGGCATCGTCAGTCTCAATTGGGATGACTGTTAGGTGGAGTGCAAACTTCCCCACAGCTAATCTGTCAGATGGCTCCATGGAGACGTCAGCAAGAAGGCAGTGCCAATCCTGATGACCTTAGAAAGCTCAGGTGCTTGTTCCTAATAAACGGACAGGGGAACAAACTGAGATTAGATTAACAGAAACTCGGTCCCAAATCCTGGAGACTGTGAGAAAGGTCTGGGAAGTTATCCTTATTAACCAAACAAAGATGAGTACTTCTGTATATTACTATAATTAAAGATTACGATTTAACTTCCAAAGACGATAAATTTACATAGGAGGGAACTCAATGGATGCTAATGACCATATAGCAAAAGCAACAGTCCAGCAACTCGCAAACTAAACGTAAGGGGTATAAATACGTCAACACACACGTGAGAGAACGGAACCCTGAATGGAACTCAGCGCGTGAAGAAAGCACGTGGGACATACACTAATCTAACGAGACAATACTTCTAATGGACACACAAGCTGCCAGATGGGTGGAGACACAAAACAAATTCACACGAGGGTTGCGACAGGAACTTATTTGCACGTGATGGACTTTTACAGACAACTCCTACTGTCTCTGCTTCTCTGAAATAATCTCCTTTTATATATGTTTTATATTTGGAATTTGTGATAATGCTAAATTTCATCATTATAGATCTCAAGGGTCTTACATTGCACGCTATGTAATTCAGTAAACTTCGGTGAACACCTGGCTTTCCATTCATTGAAATTTAGCAGGAGACTACATCACGAGACAAATATCACTTCTGCAGAGATCTGGACTGTAACAGACGACTAATGACCCTCACCTAAAATGACTATAAGTCTTTAGTGTGAGACATTGGGCTCTAAGTTGGTATCGGCACTATGTGATGCTAACCCAAACATTTGGTTGTTATTTAGTGTTACTGCAGTTTCAAGCAATCATGCATGTTCTTTGTCTCTTAAGATAGCAAGTACTTTTTTGGGCAAGTTGGTCAATAAGATCATGGTGACTCTTGGCTGTTTAATTTAGCTGTAATGCTAGCAATGCATTGCTGCTGCGCACTGTGCTTATGCCTCCTGTTTGTTGCACATACACGGCCTGGTGCCTTATCGGGTTAAAGTGCATGCCGCACAAGGCTCAGTCCTTCTCGCAGTGGCCAGGGTTCAGATCCCACCCAGGCCATTTGCTGCATGTCATCCCCCCTCTCAGTCCCAGACTTCCTGTCTCACTCCGCTATATCTGTCCAATAAGGCAGAAATGCAGCACATGCCACAAGATGGGCGCGATTGCGCCGGCGCCCATAAACGCCCATCAAGTCGTCCTCACGGGCGCGATTTAACACGCCCGTCAGTCACTTCATGGGCGCGCCACTATTTAATCCAAGCGTTATCCCATTTGACCTACCCCGGTAGACCATGACGATGACGACAATGTCATAATCAAAACTAGCAATCGCAACATTCTCTCAGATCAAGGCAACCAGTGCCAGCTGTGAGGAAGCGAACTCATATTCAATTCGGCATATTCGACCCATCATCATAGCCGTAACTAGCAATCTCGGACCTCAGTAAAAAAAATTGAGAGAGAAAAAAAAATTCAACGTCTTTATCATTCAGGTTTTGTTCTAGGTATCTTAAGGGTGCACTATGCAAGTTTGTTGACGTCACTTCTGTTGACATTCGAATTCGAACAAAACAGAGGTAGCTTGCCCCTCCCTCCCATGCTTCCGTAACTGTCAACTCTTGTCCGTGATTGGTTTGTTGGTTATGGGGCACAGCCTGCGCCCCTTGTGTTTATTTGCAGTTTGTGACGCCTGTGCGGTCTCCAGAGCCTGGGTTTTCTTGTACAGTGAGTTCAGGGGCAGGCAGCTAGCGGATCGTGGGGAAATGTCGGCGAATAGAGACAAAAATGTAATTGCGCAGAAAATAAACAAACTTGCATAGTGCACCTTTAAGTGTAACCCGTGTGAACATGCGATGTTGCATTTCACCAAAAATCAATTTCTGTTTGCACATTATTATTCTTTTCCTCTTATCTATGCATGTATTGTTTTGGGGAGTTTTCTTTCATTCAGTAGAATTTTTGTAATAATGCTGTTTGATCTTTGACATTTTGGCGGCGTAACTCGCTCCAAATTCGCAGTATTCTCCTCAGTATTCTGCTCTGCATTGGAGAGGTAAGATGAAATAAGTGCTCTTCAGTGGTTTTGTAAAACGCTGTAAAATGCTAAACGGAGGCGAAGAGACTTATTTGTAGAGGTCAAAGATTTTGTTCATTATTGCTTCGATGATTACTTTTGAGTTTATGCATTTTTATTTTATCGTGTACGGCACTTTTGTGAAGCATGCTAATTTACCTATCGTAAGTCCCGGCTAATGGAGCGTTAAGCTGCTTTCACACCGGACGCGTAACGAATTTTTCGCATGACAGATTACAAAGTCAATGCAAAGACGCGAATACGCGCGTTTCGTGCGTAGGCCTATTCGTTTAAAGTTTAAAGTTAAAGTTTAAACAACTGTGTGTCGCTAGCATAAGGCAAATTAACCAGTCAAGTAAACAATCAGTAAGTTCCTAAATGGTTAAACTGTAGTGAAAACAATTTATTAGGCAAGTGAATTATAGAGTCAAACCTGTTCTGGGTCAAACAAAATTATTTTGAAGGAACTCTTTACACCAGTGCTAAGCAACCTAATTTGGAGCTTACAGATTTTCTCCAGAGACGTGCCGTCAGGGGAGGCAGTGACTTCACCTTTTATTGCTGGATTTTGTCAACCTGTTTCCACGTACTATGCCTGATTTACAGTCAATCAATTTTTACTTTTTTACTGAACAATTAAGACCTAGGGAGTTTATGAATAGATTTTTTTCATATTGAGCCAAAGACATTTGTATTTGCAAATACAAATACGATAGAGAGGCCAGGTGCAGCGGCCAGGGAGGGAACGAGCAGCACAGAAACAATACAAACACAGAGAACCACACAGACCACCAGAAAGTACTCGTGCTTCCAAAGGACGTATAATAGTCCGAAAAAACGGAAGCAATGCGAGAGAGAAAGGGGAAAATTCCTAAAGAGGAAGGAACTACAAAAATAACTGGATGATATAAAGTCACACAAATACTGACTAGCGATATTTTCGGCTATAGTGCTAGCTACAAACAGACACTCTAGCAAAGGAGGCGTGGCGGACCTCCGGCTTATATAGAGTCCGGGGAGGCGCCGCCCCAGTTCAATCAGCCAGCTAGTTAAAGAATCCGAATGAAAAGGAATCAGATCTCGTCCCGAGACGAGAGCACCAAAGAAAAGTCCATAACAAACGCACGCCTCACAAACCATGACAAGAAGACAATTAACTATGACTTTTTTTGCAGGTATAGCATCTCCTACATTCCATTTGCAAGGTAAGATTTCCCACTTTGTATTTTTAAAGGGATACTTCATTCATCGCAATGATTTACAGACTTTCAGTAGCATGTGATGCTTCACTTCATATATTATTTCCCATGTTTTCACTAATCGAGCAACATGGGGTTGAGAAAATAGTGGGGGGTTTTTTTTGGAGAAAAAAGAAGGTTCCATGGGCACAGCCATTTTTACCAGTCACATGATCAGAAGTAGCTAATTTCATGTCATCAGTGCGCTTCGCTGCAAATGGCAAGAGAATTACGTTGTATTCTTATTATTAATGTATTGATTTACCGCAGGCAGTACCCTATTGTGTGGCGAAATACTGCCATGTCTCAGATGTGAACAACCCCAAGAATGGGGTGTCTTGAAAACACAGACCTCGAAAACGCAGACCGCAGACCTCGAAAACATAGACCTCAGAATATTGAAATATGAATAGGCTATAGCCTATGTGTCTCGTTTTCGCCTCGGAAATTTTAAAGTATGTATCTTATTTATTATTACAATTTAATGGCCAGTGATAACACAAAAACTATAGATAATTTAAGTCTGTATCATGTTACCCTTACCATTATTGAAAGCTAACCGTAAACAGGCTATTCAGAGCTATTCAGGCTAATTGGAGTGCTTTTTACGCTAACCAGAGTGCTATTTAGCCTAAACTACAAAAACGTTTCGATTGCCAGTCATGTTTTCTATTTAAAACCTTGACCGGCTGCCGGTCACTTAGACACTTCGAAATTCCTTCTTCATTTTCTTTTCGTAGTAGTCATTTTCTGAACGAGCGGTTTGCGAAGTCAGCAAGCTTCACTTAATTATAACGCAGTGTTTACGTGTCCGAAAGTCAGACAGGGTTTTAATATAACGCCGTGTCCGACAGTCGGATGGCTTCAGTATAACTCCGTGTCCGACAGTCGATTATTGTTTTTAATTTTTTCAAATCTACTGAATCTTTTAGATATTAAACGTGAATGTTTTGATAAGAGGGCTCAGTTCTTCAAGATGAGTACCGAGAATTTCAATCAATGTTTCTGTTTAAGCTCTGCTCAATAAAGTGAGTCGACATTTTCTTGGTCTTTTTATTCGTCTGTTTTCTTCCATTGAAGATAGACAGCAGTCTTTATTCGGTCTCTCTTTTTGAAAATTAGTCAGATGGAATTGAACAGATTCACGCTTTATTTCCACACCAGAGATAAAATAGTGCTTGTAGTCAGTGAGCAAATCACTTCCATGACCATTGACATTGTGAATTAAATATTTCACACATGATCAAGACTGTGGGACGCGAAATGCAAAATACTCCATGTCTTGTCTAAAAATGCTACCTTAATGCAGGGCGATTGTAAAGTCTTTGTTTTCGCCTTAAAATTGCAATACGAATCAGCCTGCAGAAACAACTTTGTTATATGTTTGCTTATAATAACATATGCAGATGTTATAATGAGTTGGGTAAGTTTGATTTAAAGACATCATGCTACGGGACAATTTCGGCATTTTCAGGAAAAGTCATTGTGTACATGCAATCATTTGCCAAGAAGTAAATAAAGAAAATACTGTATTTTCAAGATTTTTAAATGATACGTTAGATGTGAGGGAAGAAATAGAGCCCAAGATTGTGGGTTCTGTGCGTGCGCAGAACTGCGAGGTAGCATATCTTGAAAGGTAGCAGAAATTGACCAAACACTGACTGGGAGGGAATGACAAGCAAGCTCGGGTTTGCAGCAGGCTGGGGTGCATTTCCCGAAAGCACAGATGTTAACTTTCTAGATAGCAAGCACCTCCGCTCCGGATCTGCCCCGGCTCTGTGCCGACTCCAGCTGATCCGGCTGAGAGCAGGGCAGATCCGGAGCGGAGGTGCTTGCTATCTGGGTTGCATAGCTGGAATCATGGACTGAATGGACAAACTATGTAGGTTGGTAACATAGTTAGCAAATGTGCTTTGGTGAAACGCACACCATGAGAAAGGTTCTCTAAGGGATACTTTACCGATTTTCAACCAGCATTGTATTATTACGATGTGGTCGGTGTATGCTAATAAGCATTGATTAACTTTCGTTAACGTTGCTTGGACCAAGAATTTTCTGTTCTTTCGCAGAAACCTGTCCACTGATGCATTTTAGGTCATCAGGTGCTCAGTTTCTGGCTCTCGGGCAGTTGAACGAAGTACAGATTGTACTACCGCATTCTTTTTTTTTTTTTTTAAATTTGGCATCTCCAATCCCACCTGAATCTGGAATACCCAATTGGTGAACTATGTACAAGGCTTGCTCGTATGCGACCCCTTGCTGCCAATTCAGGAGAGTGTAGACAGTTCGCGGCTCTCCTCCGAAGCACGCGCCTGTCAACCACCGCTTCTTATACACTCATTGGTTGAATCTTCGCAAGTTCAGAACGAGGGCGGAGGATACCCGGACATGAACAGGCTTAGAATCTTCCTGACGAGCACCCGTCTGGCCAACAGGAGGCGCTTGAGCAACGAACAAGGCAACTATTATAATCCCTTCCCGGCAGTCCCTTCCCAATTTGCAACCCTGTAGCGCAATAGCCAATTGTGCGCTACTCTGAAAAAGCTGCCGACCACTGCCGGCTGGTACGAAGCGGGGCTCGAACCCGCGACGTGATAGTCACTTCTGCTTCACAATGCGATGCTTCACCGAGTGAGCTATCCGGCAGCCCTGTACTATTGCATTCTTAGCACACTTGTGGATCGTGAATAGAAACTAGAAAAAAACCTCAGCCAGCGGGACGAAAATGACATCTCTGGTAAAGTAAGTGCAATAGCGACAGTGTTTTGTGACTAACATGGCAGTGTTACAGTATGAAATCATGCAATACGCGTTTTGATTTATGCGATCCTAACAGTTTGGCCAAACATTAGTCGCCCTGGCCGGCTGTTTACAGCATTAGTGGCATCACTTCTCTTTGCGGGATCACGTGACTTAGTAAGAATGGTGGCGCTCATCGAATGCAGATTGATGGCCAATATAAAATTGATTTAAAATGGTAAACAACCTCGGAAATCATCTAAAATTACAGGACTGGCAGAGATAATAATTGCGCCTTTTCCCCTATGATAAATTAGTGAAGTGTCTCTTTAATGATAAACTCTTGCATACTAAGCAAATTCAATTCTTTATATTACTTAAAAGCTGGTAAACCACAATGTGAATATTTGGAGTATAGAGGACAATTGGTAATGTCTTCTGACACAGTAATATTGAGCGATGATTACATGACAGTAATTTGAGTGATGATTTTTGGGTTTCCAAACATATCTTTCCATATTTGTCATAATGCATTCTGTGTGCACATCAAACCACTGCTAATATCTACCTTTCCTGCTTGCTATAAATCAGAACATCATACTAAGGGTGCACCTAAGGTGTCTTATTTAAAACATTTAATGGAGAAATGTATAATAGCATATTGCGATTAAAATTCCGTCGTGAGAAAGTATCATGTCTGTTATTTTTTAATATGAACAAAAACATTGGATTAGCATTCCAATATGTTACTACAACTTATTATTCTTGTATTGTGTCATTTGTTTACTGCCAATTGCCTTCTGTGTGCCAGGGATGCAGTGATGAAGTGCTTCACCACTTGCATCAGCTGAGCTCATCATTCTGCCTGGGATGCATTCCACCACCAATATTTCAAGCCTGACAGAACCCTTTACTCCAGCAACAACCCCATCCCTGCTGAATGTAGTTTACTTTTCGAGGTTCCTGCTTTGTCTGTGCTCTGTTCTGGTATTCTTGTTCTCTAGTTTAACCCTATGAAACCTACGGACTCCTGTATGGGTCCATCAAGTGCAGTTGCTGTCTTAAAAACTGTGGCACTTCCGGCCTATTTTAAATTATAGTGGAGATCCTGAGGTTTTTAATGATCCCAAAAATGTTTGTGAAATGATGTACAAGATCTAGATATTTTCCATTTGTTGTTGTACTGTAGCCATAAAAACATGGCATCATGAGTTTGAATATTTTTCTCAATATAAGTGTGATGTAGCTTCAGTGAAGCGCTGCAACCAGCAGATACAGAACATGTGTGTGACATTGCCCTACAATATGAAAAAAATGTTTTTCATTCTTTGAACCTACTGAAGGGAAAACCTAAGTGAAAAATCAGAGTTTACGGTGTTTGGGTGGCTTAAGAGCCTACAACATGGAATGCTCAGGATTCCAAAAACGGTAAATTGTAATGTTAAAAGTTTCAAACAGGAAGCTGATCAGATGGTTGGTTTGAGAAAATAATTCTTATTACTCTGAGCACCACCTCGTTGATGCCGTGCTGTAAGTCATTGGTTTACGTTAGTTGGTAATTGCCTTTTTTTTTTTTTTGGAATTGCTGGTTTTTGACTGGTAAAGTGTTTTCAAGTCTGAGAAATTTTAACCTGCCGGTCAAAATGTCCACTAAATATATTCACACACACACACGGCTGCATGTCTCGCCCATTGGCATAACCAGCTGTGGCCTTAAAATGTCCGCTGAATATATTCACATAGAGTAGGCTGCTTTTTTTAACCCACAGGCGCTGTGGCTGAATCGCTGACCGAATTACAAAGTCGTCAGCTATTCAGAAGGATAATATCACAGAGATAATGGCTGTTACATCTTGCCTGGAAACAAATGGTAAATTTGATTTTAAATCAGCTGCAAGGGCGTATTGGTGGCAAATATAAAATTAAAAATTAAAATGCTCAACTGTAGCCTGTGCAGCCTATTTTATTGGTTGGCCCAAAGACTTTTTAATTTGCAAGTTATTAATGCAGTGGCTTGCAAGGCTCATATGCATTTTATTCTGTTGGCTAGTCATTACATTTTAACATACACAGTAGGTATGAAAGGCCTGAAGTAACCTCACCTTTTACCGCCTAATTAATTTTAACCTATGATGGTTCACTTCATTTAATTTGCAATCAAATGATGAGTCGCGTGTTGCGAAGACCAGTTAGCTGAAGGACTGGGCCATTTAACCATTTTTGATGGCAGTATTGTTAATTGCATCACAAAGTTATGAGCCACGTACTTATTCACATTAATGATGATATATCACATAATCGTGTTCTTCCGGGATTCTAAACTCAAGTAAATCATACAGCAACTCAGATTTGTGTGAATCTATTTCGCCCCAGCGTTCAGTGTGGTTCAATATAGTACCTATCAAGTCTTCCCCTCTCAATAGATTCTTCAACGCTTGAAAAACATTGAAAAGTGCCGTCTCAAGGTACAATTGGCCTACACTGCCGAAAAATGGTAAAAGGAGAGGTATAACGCAGAGAAAGTTTTGCTTTTTTTGCAGTTATTTAGGTAGTTAACATCCCTACAGTACAGAATCTGTCATAAGTAAATTTTGCCTATAAGCAATCTATTTCTTGATCATTATAGGCATCACGTGCAGCCTTTTGTGTACTTCACATTGCCAGGCTCATTTTGAGTGATGTTTTGATTCAACGGGGCTGGCAGTAATCATGCCTGGGTGTGTCTGATGAAATTGAACCCAAATTCCAATTTCATTTTTTTTTTTTTAGCTAAGGGGGCAGTTACTTTTTCTCAGGGGGTGAAGTGGGGTTGGATTGCTGTTTTCCTTCAGTGAATGAAATTATTTAAAAACTGAACTTTGTGTTTACGTGGATATGAATCAAGATCAGGTTGCATCTTTAGGGGCGCTGGGGGTAAAAATTTAAATGCGGACTGTCCGGGGTACTAAGGATTTGCGGTCGTCGCGCGTCCGTAGAAATTTTCTTGTGAACGCTCTACAGACTGCAATTCTTCTCCGATCCTTTTGATATTTCACATGCACGTTGATATTGGTTAGAGGATGAAGCTTATCGATTGTGGTTGAGTTTCGTTTTGCGGTGTCCAGAATATTCCCAAAAAACCAACAAAAATTTTCCCATTGGAGAGGATGGGAGTCGGGTTCTTATTGCTAGATAGTGTGATGTCACACCTTGAGTGGGAGCTGGAGGCACAGACGCTGAAAAAATACTTTTCATATCACTATAACTTCCACAAATTTGAATCCCTCTTCATGAAATTTCACAAAAACTTTGAAAAATTTGTTGTTGTCACAGTACTATAGTTTTTGTAGCACAGAAATGCATAGTTTTGGCTCATGGAACAGTTAAAGGACATGAAGCACGTTGAATTTCTCTATCTTTCCCATTCAAAAATCACCCAAAATTTTTTGGGAGGACAGCAAACACACAGAGTTTTTAGATTGCTGTAATTCCAAAATATCACTCAGAGAGATAAAAAAGACATCCACGCACTCAGCAAAGTCTCGTGCCTTGAATGATGTGGTTACACTGGTGACAGGATGAACGTTTTTTTCGTGAGAAGCAGGAGTTTGAGGTGTGCGCGAGCAAGGATTTCTTTCACTAAGTGACCCAGCGATTCTCTGTGCGTGGGGAACCAGTACTGGCATGGCTGATTTGGTTAGAATAAGGCGCGTTCGAAATGTACACTCAGTCACTAAGTACGGCATTATGTTGTCAATGTTCTACATTGAAAACAACATAAAGACAGTGAGTGAGCGAGTGGACAAGTGTGCATTCCGTGTGTCATCATCAGAACAAAGTTCAACTAGCCAGCGATTTTGCGCTTATTGAAATTCGCCCGATGCTACAAATTCCCAATCTATATCTAAAGCAAGAAGCATCCGTCTGTGTGTCTGTTGCTTGCACCCACCCCTTCCACACCATCCCCCCAACTCGGTCCGCTCCCTCGCCAACAGTGTCACCCCCATACTAAATTTTTCTAGAAAAACCTCTGCTCAGCCATTAGATTTATTACTGGTGATAGTTATAATACTCACCACTGTGCTCTATATAACAAGGTTGGGTGGTCCCCGCTAACAAATAGACGAGAATTGCATTGCCAACTATCTCTTTATAAAGCCATAATTGGTGATTGCCCAAATTATATGACATCGCTTTTAGAGTGGGCTTCTGGAACTCATGGTACTCATTCCAATGAGTGGCTTAAACTTAAAGTTCCGAGAGTCTCTACAGAACTTGGGAAATCTGCTTTTGGCTTCTGTGCTCCTGATATGTGGAACACCTTATAAAAAACTCTAAAACTCAACACTTTGGTGCCCTTTTGTCATTTTAAATCTCTCATTAAAAATAATCATTCCACTGTAGTCTGCAACTGTTTTAACAAAGTGCACAGTTTGAATTTTATCTATATTTATTGTATTTGTGGTATTAATTGTTTTGCATTTATTGTATTGATTGTTTTTAAATGTGTGTGCTCGACGTCATTGAACATGAGGGCTTGCCCTCAATGAATTTTCGAGTTGAAATAAAGATTGAATGAATGAATGAATGATTGTTTATCAGGTTAACAAAAATGAGAAGCAGGAGAATGTAATCCAGCCCTATAAGGTGAGGATACTGCAAACCTTCTTTGCATAACTACTTGAAATAACCCCATATTTAATATTGCCTATGCAAAAATTGATTCAGTAAAAAGTTTAATTGATTCAAGAGATGTTATCATTTTTAAGTCAGCCTGCAGATTACACATTTTTTTTAGTGATGTAAATACCAACACCACGCTGCACGCGACTGGATTTTTTTTATATTTGACGGGCAGAATGAGTCCCTTCTGGACACTTTGACCGGCAAGAAAATATCCTAGCCAAAACTCTAACTCAGTGTATTTTAGCCTGCTCTTTTTTTTTTTTTTTACTTGAAAACTGTACGAACAATTTTGCCTAGTGATTTTGTATTCTCTTGCTGAATGTATAAGTAACTGTATATAGTATTTCTTATATGTTTTTTTTTGAAATGGTACATTCATAATTTATGATTTCTGGAGTGAGCCTGGGTAGTTTTACGTGGTTGTACTTACTGCATCCGATTTTTATTATGTAGCATAAGATGGCTAGTTTTGAATAGATAAAAAGTATGCAAGAACATTTTTATTGTGCCTTTCCATTGAACATAAGTGGTCTTACTGTCAAATGTTAAGCAGTGGTTGCGGGACTTTATGGTCTAAAAGACTATTGAATCATAGTTTGATGTTCTTGATTTCATTTATTTTATTTTGTACTGAGAACAGTGATGCTTGTGACAAAGATAAACTTTGCCTTTGATTTGGCTTGAACTGTACACTACTGATATAGATTTGTCTTTCTCATCTTTTATTAAAGCGTATATAATGGCTACAGACTTAAGTCTCTCTGGATCTGTTTGCACAGTATTCTGCTGAATGTAGTCACTGACACCTCATCACCTGCCTGAAGAGGATTTCTTGCCTGCCCAACAGATAAAATTACTCCCCAAAGGGCAGGCATTGAATATGTCCTCGACTAATGAGTATTTGTTATTTGTTGGACTGGCCCCTTGACCAGACTGGCTCTTAGTTCAGTGCTCTTATTCATGTTTCATGAAGTTGATTTTAGAATTGCAATTTTTTTCGCACATGTATCTCACTGCTTTGCTTCTTATTTCTCAGCCTTATAGGGGCTACCAGTCGGGGCCAACTGAACCATGTTTAGGACTTGACTCCAGAATGCATACGGAGAGTTTTCTTATACCTACACTAATGAGGCAACTGAATAGAATAGGGGGCTATGTGCGCAAACGTCTGGGGGCGCCCCGTTGTGGGGTGGCACATCGGTCTAAGTGCGCGCACCATAAAGGCTGTGTCCCTCCCGCGGCGACCAGGGTTCGATTCTGGCTCAGGTCATTTGCCGCATGTCTTCCACATTCTTCTCCCCAACTTTGCTGTCTCTCTCCACTGAGTAACTATCTAATAAAAAAGAGAAAATCCCAAAAAATAATCTTTAAAAAAAAAAAAAAAAGCGGTGGTTTTCAAACCTGTGGAAGTTCAGGCCTATTTCATATCCTAGTTGAGATCTCAAGGTCTCCAATAATGCCAAATTTGTCTTGCTGAATTACAAGCAAATGTGTAAAAAAAAAGTGTAAAATCATGTACAAAATCTAGATATTTTCCATTTGATGTAATGCTGTGGCCATAAATACATGGCCACCTGGAACTGACCATTTCTCTCAACATTAGTGTGATGTAGCTTCAGTGAAGTGCTGCAATTCGTAGATACAGAACATGTGTGTGACATTGTCCTACAACATTAAAAAAAAATGCTATCTCCGACTTTTAAACCAACAAAAGGGAAAACTTCAGCGAAAAATTACACTTTAAGGGGATAAGCACTTGTGCAAATCTGAAAACCCAACATTGTCCAAATCAAGAACATATGTCTTTGTCCCAGGCATAAAGAAACACACTGTCCTTGCATAAAATTGTGGAATACTATTTTCAAGTGGCACAATCTAATGGCAAATTTATTGAATTAGTGAAAGTGTAGGTGTCATCTTATAATCATCATTTTGCAAGTCTTGTTCCTAATTTAGTTTCACCTATGGGCCAAATTGTCAGTTGAGTGGTTCGGTCAGTAAATGGGCTAAACAGTTATACTGGGTGTATACAGTTTTATTCACTTAGTGCTTTGCGTACAACCCATGCACACATACACTGTGTATTGGTTTTGACTAAATACTTCAAACATAAATGCAATTTGATGATAAATTTCCTCATTTGGACTTTTGTCAATCATGTACAGACATATTTTGTCTCCTATTTTGACGGTCCACAAAACACTTGTTGCTTAAAATGTCTTAAATTATTAAAATGTGCAAAAGGTAGTGTTTTTGAATATCTCTCCTGGACTTCACAGTGTGTACTGGTTTCTAGCCCAACCACTGTCTCAGCTGTAAATAAATTGCCAATTTTCCTTAATTAGGAGCCTTTTCTGGTTTGAGCAATCATTTAATTTCTTAAGGGGTCTTCAGGGTGAAGTGTAGAAATTACCATAATAATGTAAAAACTAAGAAATAAACATACTCAACATAATTTGAACATCATAAAATGTAGTATTTTGATAAAAATTTACATGCTTGCCATGGAAACAGCACTTTAATGACAAAATCTGAAAATATTTTCAATAACCCAAGGTCAGATTTTACTCAGATTAGTCTCATATGAAAGGTTTAAGGTAGCTCTATGAAACAACAGGATTTTAAATGTTTGGAACATTTATGAATATTTAATGAGCTCTGTTATGTAACCATAAGGAAAATCGCTATCGTCAACTTGCTTCATTTTCTAAATTAACCCCCTAGGGATGCACCTATCTAGAACATCCTATGTCATTTCATACTGTAGATCTCCAACAGATACAACTTCAGTCCAAATTTCAGGTCAATCAGATGAATATTAATGATTTTATGAATGTTACAAGGTTGAAAATCAGTCAAAATTGGGATTTTCGGTAATTTGCATTGAAGTCACAAGTAACAATTTAGGCAGAGGAAAAACATAGATACTCGGTGTTTATTAGCATCTCACTGCATTCCTTTATTTATTTTATTATTTTATGTGAAAATCAAAAATATTGAAATTTTCAAAACAAATTGACATTTTTACCCTGAAGACCCCTTCAGCCACTACGGGAGAATTCAATATACCTGCCACAATGACAAAACATACCACATTCATCACATGCATATTACTGTAACAACCCTCTAGGCTAACTTTTGGACCTAGGAGCGCATGCGCTCCCAACCTGAAAAAGTTGGGCGCGCAGGCCAAAATTTGGGCGCGTAGGCCAAAACTGTTGTCACGCAAAGCACCATGATACTTTTCTGAATATTTACAAGCCCAAATAAAGATACCTGAACAGACTATCAGTTGTTGCTGCATTTATTTAAGAAACATTATCAGAAAGCACTTTGTGAACTGAAAAGTAGATATTGATGTTCACAAGAATGTTTGAAAAATGTATAAATGCAGCTATCATTTTGGAGAGTTATCATACAAGTCTAAATGTACATACAAGTCTCCATTTCTCCAAGGTACAACTTTTCATAAGCCCTCCCCAGTACATAAACTGAATCATTCATAGAAAAATTATGGCCAAATTTAGATGAGCACCCCCTAAAACCAACATATGGGGATAAATCAATGAATAACTCCCAATTATCACAGTGCTAGTTCTAAAATTTATAACTGTTATTGTTGCTGCCATCCCAAGGAACAATTTGACACCAAACATGGCTTAATTGCTTTGAAAATATGAGACCCAGGAGGAATTGAAGCCGTGAAAAGCATAATTTGGCTACATTTTTCATCACAAATTGAAAGTTTAACATTAAAATTAATATAGTTCCCAAAGTGATCCACCCTAAATATTTGGTAAAAAGTAGGTGCAGTATGCCAAGTTCGTTAGCGCAAAGTTTCAAGAAATTCTTTCACCGGTTTTCAGACTGCGTTTTGGTCGCAGTCTGGAGCGCTGTGTAATGTGCGATATTTGACATCTCCAATCCTTCCTAAACCTGGACAGTCCAGTCAGGGAATTATGTACAAGTATTCTCGTGTGAAACCCATGCCACCATCTCAGTTGAGAGCACTTTCTCCTTTAGAATACAAGTTTGTGAGCTGCCTCTTTTTACTCTCGTAGCCAAAGCCTCCACATGCACAGAATGAATACTTGCACAACCGACAAGCGTCCAAATTGCCCGTTGGACAAGCTGGAACGATGAAACTTGCTGACCCAAACCGATTGTATCCCTTCCATATCCCTAAGCGGCAGGAAATCAGTTTTGGGGAGACAGCTAGCCACAGTCAGCTGGCATGGCTGGAGTCAGTCTAATGTCCTGATGGGAACTATTATACTGAAAGCAGCTGAGCCAACCCAGCAGCCAAGAGTTGGAAGTTTCTGATCAAATTAAAGACTGGAAATACTGAATTTGCCCATTGATGTTCTGAATGTTTTCCCCTCGCTCTTAAGATCTATTTACACTATGGAAGGTTGACTTACTATCATTTGCTTTGTGTTTGAATTGATTGCCTACCAAGTGGTTTGTTTTAATGGCCACTTGTCCACATTTTCACCAATGGGGAGCCTGTTTATTTATCTCAGTCTGTTATGTGATCAGTTAAAATGCTTTTTTAAGTCTTTATGTTGTGTTTGCAACATTGCATGATGTGAAAGTGGATCAACTATTTCATATTCTTGATACATTATGGAATAACTATGTACTGTAAGATCACTCTGGTAAAAACAAATAATTGAAAGCACACACTGGCATGCCTTTTTACTTTGACATACATGAAAGAGAAGTTAATGTCAAGAAGGGCAATTTTATGTTAACCTAGGCCATCAACAATACTTCAAAAATGAGCAGTAAATCCTACTTAATGCTGGGTATGGCTGATGATGTTGATATGTATTTGGAAAAACAGCTCACGAGCAATCATCATGCCAAGTTCCAACAAAATCGGCTGAGAACTTTTCCTATAATGTCCAAATGTGTCCAAATATTGGACGGAATATTGTGTCTCATAAAAATTTATCATTTACATGAACTGTTGTAGCTTTTGTTTGAGTGTGTCCACATAAATTTTCTATCACAATACTAACAGATCGATGTGTCACAAAAAATGAAAGCTGTTTGCCTTGAGTGTGGAGCAACTATTTATTCACCTATCATATTGTTTACTTTATGCAATTTTTTCCGTCCAACATGTCCACTCCAACACATTGGTCTTTACCTATTGCCACAGAATGGGGAAGGCCATTATTTTGGATGTATATAACAGACATTATGAGGAGATATTCAGTGAAAGTTCAATATTTTACATTGTTGGTACTTCCACCTGTTGTCAAGGTACCAAACATCTTCCGTCCAAACGTGTCCACTCCGACACATTTGTTGTTCTGCTTGTTGTGTGTCTTTAGTGTTGCTAAATATATTTTCTGTTTAATGCACAGGCAAATATGCAATAATAATTTTAGTAACTATAAGTTTTTGAAAGGTCACATGCTTCATTGTTACATGTAGGCCAAGCATAATGTCCAGTGATTGTCCACTCCAACACAAGACATGAAAAAATATTTGGCTTCCAGCAGAAGTGGAAGACATTCAAGATGAATCAGCTACCATCAACTTTGTGAAGCCCCAGGCTGGACAGAATCGTTTTGTATGGCCCGCAAAGCCTGAAGGGGACACACTCCCTGTTCAAGAGATCCTAGCTATGTAGCCTGGATGATCCACCTGATCCAACTCCCAAACAACATTTTAGTCTCCCAGATAAAACATGCATGGTTGCTGAAGCCACTATGGCCAGTTTAATGAAATGATTGTATCCCCGGACAAAGTCGGAGATACCATGAATGATGTCCAAATGTTTGTCCACTCCGACACATATGGAGCATGTTCAAATATTCTGTGTTAATGACATTCAAGGCTTAGTTCAGGGTTCTGATGTGAGAGATAATACTTGTAACTTTAAGGAGATACAAGAGAACTGTCTTTGCAGTATTATTTTGCCTGTTTTGGAAGAATAACTTTAGTTCCTGTACATATTTTTTTGCATTTGGCAAGTAAGCGAAATTCTTTCTCTAAATTTTAATTAACAGTCCTTGGCATTTGCATAAAATATGATTTGGTGAATCTACTCTGCAATATAGATGACCCAACACATGGTTAAAAGGTTTATTATATAATTATTGTTTATGTCCTAAAAATGTCCACTCTGGCACAAATGAACTAATTGTCATTGAGGCAATTGATGCCAAACAATTTTGCCTATGACAAAAGTAGGAACAACTACAGATGGGTCAGGTGTTTGACTTTGGACATAACTATGCAATTTATTGTGTAATTTGCTTACTCTAACAGTTTGCATGCGCATTTTCAAAATTTGCAGATAAAACTTGCTGAAAACTTAATTTTCTCAATTGTTTATGATACATACAGACATGGAAGTATTCTTGTATCAAATTTTGATGTTCAGGTGTTATAACAGATATGCAAACCACAACATTTTGGTACATAGCATATACTGAGGTGCTCAGTTTTTTAGTGGTTGAATAAATAATTTTTCGCAAGTAACTCAACTTTTTGTTGTTATTGCAAAACTGTCATAACATCTGTAGCTTACTAACATTATTTTTTTATAAATATAAGATCTGTTGTTTTAATATCCACTGGAAGTTACATAACAAAATGCATTTCAAATTTTGACCCCATGAGACATGGCTGGCCTAAGTTAGTGTGAAATTGCCCATAAACACCTTCACGGTTATTCCATTTTGTTTGGATGCCCAAAAACTTGTCCAAATTGGGGGCAGCAGTGAGGTTTTTATGATTCCACTGATGCTGAACTACTATCTAGTTTTCCTGGTTCAAAACTGGCTATTTTAGAGAGGTGTGGTCAAGCACTCATAATCGGGCACCACTTTGAGGCTGATTTTCTGGTCATGTTGAGAGATGTTGCTCAGCAGCTCCTCTTCAGTTTTCTCCAGGCCAGGTCGTGGAGACTCCCTTTTGTGTTCAAGTCAAAGGTAACTTCGCACATACAAACCCAAAGTCTCTTGATCATTGTGCGCCGATTTTTGCTTGTGTGCTATTGGGACAAACGAATGGGAAAACTGAAGCAATAAGGTAAAAACACAACTCCATATGCAAAACCATAAGCAGAAAAAAACTCATAAGTTAGATATAAGGTTCCATTTGTTTGACTGACCTTCCCAGTGTAACGCTCGGAAGTGTGGTGGGGCTCAATGACATGAACATGAAAACAACATGAAAACTGCAAGAGACGTAAAAAGCAGTGTCTACCCCATTACATGCTAAACAATCTTTAAAAAAATTGGAGTTTACATGTTATTCTCAAATTTCAGGCTGAACAGACTCAAACAAGCACAGCTTTTGCACTCCTGTTGATGGACAGGTGCGTAGAAGACCAGCAGTCGACTATAGGCACTACATTAACTGACATGCGTAACCTGGATCACCCTGTAAGTACTGAAAATTTGGATAACCTTTTTTATTCTCCCAAGTAATACAAAACCAAACAGTGATATTTATATAAATTTTTTTAACTTCTGGTAGGCTTGGGGAAAAAATGTTTGTTATCTTTTATGATCCCTTCCTCCTCAATGACTGGTCATTCTGTTCGGTCAAACTAGTTAACTACTCATATTCGTTAAATTGTATTAAAAAAATATTGAATAGAGTGAGGTCAAAAAAGTGATCTTTTCCTAACAGAATACCTAATTTAACTGAGCAACATAATTTGAATACCTGTTTCAATTTCTGACTGCCTATTTGAATCTCATAGCTATCTATGTTTATTTAATATCCAGTTTAAAAAATGCCTTTGTTCCTCCAGTATGAAGTATTTTTTAAAATTTCGCCTGTATATCCACTCAGGTATCACAGAAGTTCTATAAGAGCCTATCATTAATTTACTGAAAAATTTATTATAAAACTTTATCTGGTAACGAAACCAGCTGTAACAGGAATCTCTATGTATTTGATTTCAAGAATTGTTGCCCAAACATTAAGCAAAAAGCAATTGCTCCTTAATAATTTATTTGAAAATTTAAGGGCAGTGCTGTCCTGAAAGGTGCGGTCTGGAAAAAAATTGTTTTTTATGTCTTTCAGTAGCTCTAGTGCTTGATTTACCCAGTTTGACCAGTTCCACTTGTGATCAAAAATGAGATATTGCCCAGTCTGTCTGCGAGCAGTGTACCATGACATGACATACCGACAGCCAGCAGCTACCCAATCAGAGCATCAGAAAGACATGGCTTGATACTGGGGTGTCATTCATTTAAAACAGAATGTGGGAGCCTGGAGCTTAACATTTCAGGAAGAAAAATCAATCAATCAATCAATAACCTTTATTGCAGGGAAGTCCCACTGAGACAGAGGTCTCTTTTGCAGGGGAGCCCTGATTACAATAAAACAATTACAATGGAAGGTTAAAGACAAACAGCACTCATAAAAATACACAAAAGTCACAAACAACAATTTCAGGTTAAAGGAATAACAAGTTTTAAACTAGAATAAAACATAATTATATATATATATATATATATATATATATACACTGCCCTCCATAATTATTGGCACCCCTGGTTAAGGTGTGTTCTTTAGCTTCTAATAAATTCAGTTTTTTTCTAAATAATGTAGGACCACAATGAAAAAAAAAAAGAGGAAAATCCAACCTTTAATTCAAGTGCATTTATTCAGTGGGAAAAAAAATCCCACATTAAGAAATAATTCTTTTTACATCAAATCATGTGTGCCACAATTATTAGCACCCCTGATGTTAATACTTTGTACAACCCCCTTTTGCCAACAAAACAGCACCTAATCTTCTCCTATAATGTTTCACAAGATGGGAGAATACAGAAAGAGGGATCTTTGACCATTCCTCCTTGCACAATCTTTCTAAATCATCCAGTGACCTGGGTCCTCTCCTCTGCACTCTCCTCTTCAGCTCACTCCACAGGTTTTCAATGGGGTTGAGGTCTGGGGACTGAGATGGCCATGGGAGGAGCTTGATTCTGTGTCTGGTGAACCATTTCTGTGTAGATTTGCCCACATGTTTAGGGTCATTATCTTGCTGAAAGACCCAGTGACGACCCTTCTTCAGCTTTCGGGCAGAGGCCACCAGATTTTGATTTAAAATGTCCTGGTATTTCAAAGCATTCATGATGCCATGCACCCTAACAAGGTTCCCAGGGCCTCTGGAAGAGAAACAGGCCCACAGCATCACCGATCCTCCCCCATACTTCACAGTGGGCATGAGGTGCTTTTCTGCATACTCATCTTTTGTGTTCTGCCAGACCCACTTAGAGTGTTTGTTGCCAAAAAGCTCTATCTTGTTCTCATCTGACCAAAGCACATGGTCCTAGTTGAAGTCCCAGTACCGCTTAGTGAACTCCAGACGTTTGCGTTTATGATTGTGAGTAAGAAAAGATTTTTTCCGTGCATGCCTCCCAAACAGCTTGTTGGCATGTAGATAGCGCCTGATGGTTCTTTTTTTTGAGACTTTGTGACCCCAAGATGCTACCATTTGTTGCAATTGTTTAACAGTGAGCTTTGGAGAACTTTTTTATTTCTCTTACCATCCTCCTCACTGTGCGTGGTGGCAAAATAACCTTAAGGCCCTCGTCCAGGCTTGTTTACCACTGTTCCAGTTGTTTTAAACTTCTTAATGATTCCTCTGACAGTAGATATGGGCAGGTGCAGGCGAGTGCCTATTTTCTTGTAGACATTGCCTGACTAGTGAATTCGACACACATCTGCCTTACTTGAATGGCGTTTTCTTTTGTCTTTCCCATGTTGAAGAGTGGATAAGAGAAATGGCCTCTATGTCATGTCAAATATTATACCCCAGGGAAACAGGAAGTGATGAATTACTAATTAAATGTTCCTAGATACTCTGATCAACTTTGTAAACTACTGTAGAAATGACAGAAATACTTCAATTACATTTATTTCCTAGGAATTGTTAGGGGTGCCAATAATTGTGGAACAGGTGATTTTATGAAAAATAATTATTTCTTAGTCAGGGATTTTTGTTTTCCCTTAAAATTCACTTGAGTTGAAGGTTACATTTTTCTATAATTTTCAGTGTGAGAGTATGCTTCTGCAATAAAAATTGAATTTATTTTAAGGCTTTTAACACATCTTAACCAATAATCTTAGCCAATAATTATGGAGGGCGCTGTATATATATATATATATATATATATACATATATATAAACACATAAGAGCACAGGACAGAGAAAAATAAATGAGCAAATCCTACTATAAACTAAAAGCAAATACATCTGGCCTCCAGAAGCAATATATCCAACACTAATTTCTTGAAAGACACGAAGGGAATAAGGCAGTCTAGCTTCAAGGTATCCTGGAAATTATTCCACATACAAGGAGCGAATGCACTAAAAGAGGTACCTCCCAAATTTGTTCTCGTCCTGGAAGCCTCTAACAAAAACTATTCTTGTGATCTGGTATGCTGACTTCTGATTTTGATGGATAAGAGCTTAGTAAGATATGAGGGAAGTTTGCCTAGCAACGCTTTATAAATAAATAAAATACAATGTAGCTTCCTTCTAAAATGAAGGGAAAACCACCCCACAGAATTATATAAAGCACAGTGATGGGTTCGGAAACCATCACCTGTGATGAAGCTCAATGCGCTATGATAGATTGCATCCAAGGATCTTAACGTACTAATAGAGGTATGCCTGTAAAGGACATCTCCGTAATCAAATATGGGTAATATTGTTGCCTCGACAATTGTCCAAAGAAAAACAGGACCTGTTTCTGTAAAGAAACCCGATTTTCATTCTAAGTTTCTTGGACAGGTTGGACACATGCGTCTTAAAAGAGAAGTCATGATCCAACCAGATACCCAGATATTTGTTAGACTGAACCTGCTCAATTTGAGCACCAGTCACTGAGAAAATGGAGTCACCTGGCATAATTGCATTCTGTGCAGAAAAGATCATGAACTTTGTTTTATCAGTATTTAAAACCAGTTTAAGATCAGCTAGAGCATGCTGTATAACGTTGAAAGCAGATTGTAAATATGTGAGGGCCTATAAGCATGTTGGAGCAGAGGAATAAAGCACTGTGTCGTCAGCATAAAAATGAACCTTGCAATTAGTTACATTACGAGCAATGTCATTTATATAAATTGTGAATAAAATTGGACCAAGAATGGAACCTTGGGGTACACCTTTTGTCACCTTTAAAAATTGAGACTGCGCATCCCCAGAAATAATAGCTTGTGTTCTATTTGAGAGGTAGTCCTGGAACCATGAGCATGCTCTGTAACCAAGACCAATGGAGGAAAACTTATTTAATAAGATAATATGGTCTACTGTGTTAAACGCTTTTCCTAAATCAATAAATAGGACCGCACATTTTTGTTTACTATCCACAGCTGTTACTAAATCATTGATAACCAATGAAGTTGCTGTAATGGTGCTATGTCCAGGCCTGAAACCAGATTGCTGTGACGTTAAAATGTTGTTGGAAGTTAAGAAATTGCTGTTAAGAAGTTGTTGTTTTACAAGAGATTCTAAAATCTTAGCCAGGCATGGCAATTTTAGATGGGCCGATAACTGTTTACTGAACTGGGATCACCCCCCTTGAATAAAGGAAAAACATGAGCCGCTTTCCATATACTGGGAATAGACCCGGTCGATAATGACAAGTTAAAAATATTAGTTATTGAATGTGCATTCAGTGGGGCTGCAAGATGCAAAAGACTCGGGGCTAAGTGATCCTCTCCAGTGGAATTATTTACATCTGTATGTTTTAATTCTAGAAGGACCTCATTCACGTTTAATTCCCTGAAAGAAAACAATACTGTAGGATTTTGAGAATTTGTAAATGCACTAGAGCTAAGATCAGACATATCTCCTATAGTGGATTGACTATTAAAATTTTCAAAAAGGTTTCTGGCCGCTATAAAATGTTCGTTAAAAAAGTCACAGATTTTGTGCTTATCAGTAATAGGACCAGAATCCGTGTGGATAGAATGAGGTAATGAAGAAGAAGGACTATCATTCAGGGACCTGACAATTTTCCAAAATTTTGCCGGATTACCTTGACATTAAGCCAATGACAAAACGAAATATTCAGATTTTGCCTTTTTTATCAGTAAGCAGCATTTATTTCTTAGTTTTCTGAAAACCTGCCAGTCTGAGAGTGTCTGAGTTTCCCTAGCTTTAACCCAAGCTTCATCCCTTACGCGTAACTCATTGGATAAAGCAACCGAAAACCAAGGATTTCTTCTGTTTTTTACTCAGAATCTCTTGACTGGAGCATGCTTATCAACAGCACGATTAAACACAGAAGTAAAATGAGCTAACGCTAGGTCAGGGTCTGGAATAAAACCTGCAAAGCTTAAATCACTCCAGAAAATATCGTGGAGGAAGGCCTGTTCACAGAAATGTTTAAAATTTCTTTTAGTAATAAAACATGGGGATGTCTTTGAAACTTTCATATCCCTAATACACGCTACTGGGCAGTGATCACTAACATCCAGGGGAAAGACGCCGCTCAGAGCGTACTTGTGCGGTCTATTTGTTAAAATTAGATCAATTAAAGATGACCGGGATAAATCTTTAAAATTTGGTCGCGTAGGCTCTGAGATAGGTTGTAACAGAATCAGGTCATCACAGACTTCTTTGAAATGGTTCGAGGACGGCGATAGTCAGTCGATATTGAAATCGCCCGCAACAAATAATTCAGTGTGTGCATAAGCAGACAAGATTTTAGGGAGATTGATTATTGAGGAGGAAAGCGCTCTCGGTGGGCGATACACACCTGCTAGTATAATATTTCCACTACCCAAAGCTATTTTAAGAACAAGACACTCAAATTGCTCAGGCATAGAGGAGGATAATAAAACCTTAACAGTGAGAGAGGATTTTACAAAATTCACTACACCACCCCCTCTCTTACTCCTGTCACACCTAAAAACACTATAACCAGCCAATGCAATATCAAGGTCTGACACAGAAGCATTCAACCAGGATTCAGTTGCAAGAAATATATCTGGATTACTTTGAAGAACCAAAACCCTAATACAATCCATTTTTGATAACAAACTCCTTACATTAAGACACAGAATACCAAGACCACATTTCCGAGATTGAAATGCTACTGGAGTTAAAACAACAGGAGAGACAGTTAAAATAACATCAGGCGACTGAATATGGACTTGTGACAGGTTAGCGACAGAAACACCACTGGGTCTGTATTTCTGCCGTGGCAGGCGTGTGCGAGCAACTTTTGGAATGGGCTGTGCATATGAGTTGTCTCAGAAAATGAAACACAATTTCTAGCACTGCATGGGATATTTAAAAAGCCAACAGATAGACTAAGTCCACTATAATATGCAACGACAGCCGGACACCAGGGGGAGCTCCTACGGGAGACAGTAGGTCGGGGACGCACCAGTGAGGAAGAGGGTGAAGGAAGGTCCGACCTGTGTGAACCATAGACTGTATAAAAAGATGGACGCAGCACCCCGGTCTGAAAAACGAAGCCCATGTGGAAGTACCGTAGAATGGCATTCTATTTAATGGCCTGCAGATGGCGACGTCGGTGGTTGCAGAAAGAAGTTCAATGCTATAGAAGTCTATGAGAAAATGACCCTACTTTCCCACCTGATTTTTCATTTAAATAATGATTTTTCACATTATTTTATGGTAGCTATAGCAAGTTTCAAGTCTCCTTCGATATATCATGGTGTTCATTTTTGTAAATTATGGTCCCATATAGACTAGAATAAAGGATAAAGCCAGAATATGCTTTTGGGGCGTGGCTATCCTCTGGTCCTCGTCCAATACGGTCAGATCCAGAGCCATGTTCCTCCCCGGATCTTCAATTCACGCTCTTGCCCAATAGGAATCACATCCGGTTTCAAAATGACAACATGGCGCAATTCAAATTGCCAAAATCGAGGCTTCCTTTATGGTATGTTGAAACCAATGGTTGACGTCACGGTAGCTTCGTCCATCTTTCTATACAGTCTATGGTGTGAACACTCATGCTGAAATTTTCTGGGTATTAACAGTAAAAACCTGAATGACAATCCTGTCAATAACAACAATTATAGCATATTGTGTTGTGAAAACCAGTGGCTGGAGGTTTGTTTTTCAGCTTTCCCAAAGACCCAGTGTTGAAACAAAACTGATTAGACTTGGAAAGAAATTATTATGTCCAAGTAGGATACGATTTCGTATCTTTTGTCAACATTTTTCCCATGACAGTAATTCGACGTATACACAGAATTCTTTGGAGCTACGCAGAGAAGTTATTGCTGAAGCTTTATGCCACGGCAGCAGTGCTACACGGCACAAAGACAGCAGTGACGTAAGAGGTGAGTTTCTGATTTAGTACCTTGCTAATGCCATCAAAGTTGGTTAGCTAAGGTTGGCTGCTCATTATCCAGACTAAAGGCAAAGTAAACTACTGTTACCTTGACTATGCATTTTCCTTCTGTTACCTAACTTTGAGTAGTCTTCCTCCCTCTCATGAGAAGGTGTTACCTTAGATTTCACTGACCATAGCTTCGGTAATTTTCTCTTCAAAATACGCAAAGCCACTGAGGGGCACCAAGCCATAATGACCAAAGGATATACGCATGGATCCATTCGACCAGGAATCCTTCAAGAGGAGAAGGGGCAAAGTCACCGAGGAAAGAAAATTTTGGGCAAGAAATGGGTGGAGGATTGGAAATGTACAGTGGGGAAAATAAGTATTGAACGCGTCAACATTTTTCTCAGTAAATATATTCATAATAGGGCTGTTGTCATGAAATTTTCACCAGATGTTTGTAACAACCCAAGTAATCCACACATACAAAGAAATCAAAACTAATAAGTCCATAAATGAAGTTATGTGTAATAAAGTGGAATGCACTTCATGATCTCCCACATTTTCAATGAGAGACAAGTCTGGGCTGCAGGCCAGTCAAGTACCCCTACTCTATGACTAAGAAACCACACGATTGTAATATGTGCAGAGTCTATCTTGGCATTATACTGCGAGAAAATGCAGGGTCTTCTCTGGAGGAAGGAAGCAAATGTTGTTCCAAAATCCTTGTGTACCATTCTGTGTCAATCGCACCTTCACAGATGTGCAATACGCCCATGCTGAGGGCACTGATGCAGCTCCAGACCATGATGTACACTAGTTTTTGAACTTGTAGCTGATAACAGTTGGGGTTGTCCCCCATCTCTTTGACCCTTAGCACATGACTGAACTGTTTCGAAAAACTATTTGAAAGATGGAGTTGTCAGGCCGCTAAGTTCCTTTCCACTTTGCGTCAGCCCATTTCAGATGAGCTGGAGCAAAGAGAAGTCCAACTCTGCTTCTGGACGGTGTTGCTGTATGGCTTTCTCTTTGTATAGTAGAATCTGAACTTTCATTAGAAGATCCCACGACGAACTGTATTCGCTGGCAAAGATCTTCTAAAGTATTTACGACCCCATGTGGTTATGTCCATTACAGAAGCATATGGGTTCTTAATTTATCAGACAGCTCAAAGTTCATGCGCATCTCATATTGGTATTCTGCCTCAACTTTTACATACTAACACTATTATGGTTTCTCTGGATTCTTTGAGAATTTTCTCTCTATTATGGACTGTAAAAATACCCAAATTCCATACAACTACTCATTGTTTATCTTGTTCATAGACTGTTTGACTATTTCTTCATGTAGCTTTTGGCAAAGTGGGGAACACAAAACTATCTAGCAGGTAAGCAATCGTACCTTACGCGACTGCTCATTGCATACCCAATTATAATTGAATTAACTGTTTCCTATTCACCCAGTGGGGTTTTCTAAACGGGTCTTTTTTTTAAAAAAAGAGTCCATAACTTTTCCAGTCTTTCCATTCCCCTGCCCCAATATGTTACCATGTTGGAGGCATAAAATTTGGAACTTGCAGATATGTACAAAAATCAACACAGTTGATAAGATGTGCTGTTTTCAAATAATGTAGGCAAAAAAAAAAATTAATTGGCATGCAGTCCTAATTCTTGCAGAATCGAGGTTGTACTTTCTATACCTGGATTGATCATTGCACATACATATGCTCATAGCGAGGTAGTTTTGCATAATTTTGGCCAAAAAATTCTGACACTGTCAATCTGCCATCAAAGGCTACAATTCATAAACTCAGCTGCCTGTGAAACCCCCCTTGTCCCCATGAAGAGACACATATTTTCATCTGCAAAAAATAATTTTCATAGATTACAGTTTTTACACTTGCTCTTGTAATTCATGTAGAATGTGGTTTGGAGATTTCTTCCTGGAAAAACACAGGAAAAACAGACACTGTCCGGATGGCAGCATGTGTTGCTCTGAATTTTTTTACAGTGTGTTATCAGTCAGAATTAATGGGGCCCTTTGTAATATATATTACCCATGCAGTGTTTACTGATGCATCCCCACATCATGACAGACACTGGCTTTTTGACCTGATGCTAACAGAAGCTCGGGTTGTCTTTGTCATCTTTGGTCTAAAGAACTTGGCAGCTGTTCTTTCCAAAACCCTCTCACAATGTTGACTCATATGACCGCAAAACACGCTTCCATTAGGCTGTTGTCTATTTCAGATGACACCGAGGCTCCTTTTATACTATAACATTATTACCTTACTAGTTTAACATCATCTGCTTCACTTCATCTTATAATGCAGCTTTTCACATCATTATTTGTCCCCAATTGCACCTGCGCCAACTTTTTTGCAGTCTGTTGCAATCATCAGGCTGCACACCTTTGTAATTCTATTGACATTTTCCACAATATGCCAACTTTTCAGACTTTGGGTTGTAATAAAAGTATGTAGGTATAACCCATGGATTCTGTCAAATACACTTCGCCAATTTTATAAGATTACTTTATCACCATTATTATGAGTTGTACTGCACTTGTAGTTGTAGCATACCCTAAGAAATAGAGTAAATTTTTATGTTTACTATATATATATATATATATATATAGAAACACCAGTATATACACAAACAGCTTTTTTAATGGTTTAGCAATGGCATGTGCCTGGTCATATTTTCAGCGAGCAGACCTGAGCGTAACTGTATTGGAATTGAACTGATCTGAACCGGGAGTGATAGGAAACGACTTTTGCTCTTCCACAGGGAAGGCTGCCCTGCTGTCTGTCAGAGGCAGTCCCAGGTTGAAGTCCACACATTTTTGAGATTGGAAGTTAGCATTTGTACGTGCGAGAGGGAGCAAGATGCTCAGTCTCTGTACGCGATTTCGCACTGTTCAATTTTTCTGCGATACTCTCGCACTATGCTGCTCCTGAAAAACACCACCAACATGTTACTTCACACCTTGTTCCTGGTTCTCCTCTGCCAGCTGCTTACTGGGGCTCAGGACCCAGAGCCTGTGAGCACAGATGGCCCTGAGCAGAGCCCGGTGGTGAACGCTTCGCAGGCTGAAGAGGAGGACGCGGACTGGGGCCTGAGCTCCCTTCGGGGCAGTTTCGAGGCTGTCAACAGCTATTTCGACTCCATGCTGGAGCTACTCGGAGGGCGCAATGGCGTATGTCAGTATCGCTGTAAATACGGTAAGAACACAGAATAACTCATTGTTTTTGTGAATGATGAGTACGATTGTTTTTTTTCTTTTGTTGCATGAAGACCTCTCTGAGCTATCTGTGATCATCTTGATGTCTTAATGAATGTCGTCTTCAGTACATGACTGTATTGCTCGTGCTGATGGAGGGAAGATTCTGTGCTTATATGCCAAACTGGTCCTATACCTGCCATAGTCCCCAACCCTTTGAACTTTGTCGACTGGTTAAAGAGAGATGTGTATTCTGGTTAGTACGACCATAAGGTATAATGTCTCTGGTGGTTTGCGAGTAGTTATGGTATCGAGGATATCCTGGTTTAGGAGAATTAGAGATGGTGTAGTGGAAGACATGGTGTGGTGGGTATAGGTGTTGGTGTGTAATGATGAACATCAGTCTTTTTCAGCAAGATTAGCAATATTATCTAAAGTGCAGTATTAAGGCATCCAGTGTTAATATGCACTGGCTGTCCAAAAAAAAAAAGTTGCACGCTCAAATATTTAGTTGGAGCCCCTGTAGCTTTGATTACAGTGCAAATTAGTTGTGTCGTTGTTTTGACAAATGCCTGCAACGTCAGAACATTTATTTTCAATCTGAGTTGCATTAATGTTTGGCCGTGTTTTGCCAACAGGATTGTTGAACTGATTTGTATTTTTTTTCAGCATATCCAAAAGACTTTCAATGCAGTAAAGGTCAGGACTTTGTGGAAACCAATTCATATGTTAAAACGATTCCTCATACTTTTTTTCCCCTTTTCCTTGTTTTCTTTGCTTGATGCAGGTCTATAATTTGCCCATTCTGAAAACCTGTAAAATCCTTTCCGCCACCAAGGGATATGTCTTCCAACATAATTTTCTAGGAAGTGAGAATCTACTCGCTTCATCAGTTGGGGTTAAAAATAGTTATTGCCAGCTGAAACACAATAATCACAGCAAGAACGATCAAATCATAGTACTAAATCATTTAAATCCGAAAGGCGACTTTTTTTTCTTGGACAGGCAGTGTATTTTTAAATGCACATGATTTACTTCTGAGGACTTGGGGCCCACAGACATATTATTTGTTTTTCGATTTTCCCTTCTACTGTTTTTCAGCCTGAATGATAAATAAAACTGCTTTAAGATATCCAGCCTAGAGAAATGGACTCTGCTCTGGGCGTGAAAGCATTATCTTTGTTTTTTTTTCTTCTCGCATTTATCACTGACTCAGTGGAATTAGAAAATTATTTGTCGGAGCACTTAAGCACTTAGGCATCCAAAATGACACCAGCTTTAAAAAGGAATTGAAAACTGGGATGAAGAAAATGATTTTCAGTGTCTGAACAGATTATTACTGATATGAGTTATAAGCTTAATTTGCTAAATTTGGGACAACATGACTGGACGTGCTGTGTTAGCCCCCATTATGCAATAGCAAGCACTGCCTGAAAATGAAGAGTATATTCCCACAAACAACCTCATTGGCACCCCCACTCCCTTGAGTCTTAAGTAAATGAAGTCTATTATAATTCATTGCAGACCTGTTATTGAACCCCTCTCAAGACTCATTTTATTCAGTGCATCACAGAGCAGTATTACAGAGTTAGCTGGATAACCTCAATAACTATTGACTTTATCCACTGCAAAATCAGGGACGTCAGGCCGGTGGCTGTTTTGTAAACGAATTTTCACTATAGCACCCGACTCAGTTTGGCGCGCTCCAGTGGCGGTAAATTGGAACAGGCTGAATCTATTTTACACTGCTGTCATCGTAGGTTTGACGTTGATTCTTAAAAACGAAACATTGCAGGGAGTATAGCGTGTTGTGGAAGAGGCTGTCTTAACATTTTGCTCATTTTGCTTAGCTAGTTAGGAACTAACAACAATGTCTTTGTATTTGTCTAAACCAGCTTATTTCGAACTGGAAATGAAAATACACAATAAAAGCAGGTAGAGCAGGTGGCCAGCCGGATAATTTTTCATAACCAAGTTAGGGAAAAATTCCAGTTACATACAATTTGATTAGCTTACAATTCCAGTTAGGAACAATCTGATTGGCTGACGTGTGGCTTAGAGTGGAAGCTGTACCACAATTTGGTTCGGAAAAATAAGCATGCGGGGTGGCCTGCATAAGATCAGTAATGTGGAAAAGCTGTTTTTAATCCATCCTCTTCGTATTCCCATTTCAGAATGGCTTTGGGTTTTATACTGTTTTCTTATCCTGCTTCCTGACTTAGTGGCATCCCCATTTTTACACCTCTTAATTTATTATTGCATAAAAGAGCACTGTTGTACAATAATGACAACTCTTAATATGTTACTGCTGCAGTAAGATACAACAAAAATGTGAAACGTTCTGACTAGTAATCATGTTCTAAACAGCTCTCAAAATATGCTTATTAACAATTATTGCGTTTGAATTATGCAGTCAGACCATTTTAGTCAAATGCTCCATGGGCATTATTCAACATCAAACTATGCTGTACAAAGCAAGTAGAATCCGGATGCTTCTCAATACCCTTTGTACACTCTACTCTACCTGATTTGTTCCTCTTCTTTCTCTCCCAGGAAAGGCTCCTCTTCCTCGCCCTGACTTTGAAAGTCCAGAACCCAATGGCTGCAGCGCCTACTTCCTGGGGTTGCCTGTTCCTGAGGGAGTGAGTACCTCTCACATTCGATCCTGACAATTCAACACATTCTCATCCTGACTAGTCATATAGTGACGCTACCTGACTAGGCGTCGATATACCATGAAATAGGAGGCTTTTGGTGTCCTTATTTGATGTTTAGAGTTTCTATGTTGCATAAAAAAAAAAAAAAACTGTTTTCTGAGGCATTACATCAAATTAATATTTACACGGGATCACAACCCATAACTGAAGTCCAATTTACACCATGTTCAAAAGATTATCTCTCCAAACACTTACTGACTTAATATGGTGGTTATTGTGGTAAACTTCCACATGTTTTTTGCATTTCTGGGAAGGTCAAACCTCAGTCTGTTCCCCTCCCCAGATTCAGAGATTCATTATTATGATTCGTCTGGCGACTGCATCCTGTGCCCTGTCCTTTCTCCCAATTTTAACAGGTTGATTTGGGAATCCCGGCCATAACGAAGTGTTGTAACCAGCTGGACATGTGCTACGGCACGTGTGGCTCCAATAAGTACCGCTGTGACTCCAAGTTTCGCTGGTGTTTACATGCAATCTGCTCAGACCTCAAGAAGAGTCTTGGCTTCGTGTCAAGAGTTGAAGGTCAGTCATTCCCCAATAAAAGTCCATTTGCATAAAGAGCAAGATACCATGAGACAGAAACATTTATTAAAAAGAAGTATAAAAGAATAAACATCCATGATCCCTAATGGCACTAACAGGAGAGCCAGAAATTAAAGAGTGAAGTACAGAGGTTTATAAATGAGTCATGGTGGTATTCAGAATGGGTGAAGTTAACTGCGGTGTCCTCTTGCCAAATTAAATACCAGTTTCCGACTTAAAGGGACTATGTCAGCCAGGGGCGCATGCGCGTGACGAAGCGAAAAACTTGAAAACGTTAGGCTAACTATTTCAAGTTTATAGGAGATGTAAGGTGTAAGTGTTTCAATCTGTTTATATCGCGTTCATCCTTGAGAAGTTTATTTAAATTTTTACCAAAAAAACTTTTTATTGATCGAAGAGCCTATTCGTAGCATCAGTTTGTCATAGTTTGGGTTTTTGTAGCGTTATTATTGCTTTTAAATCAGCCTGCATTAATTATGTCGCCCCATGGCGGCCGTCGAACTGGAAGCGGTCGCAAAAGGATCTGTGACAGCTGCATGTCAGACAAAATGTTGCGACAAACAGGTTCTGTGAACATTAAAGACAGTTACTTGATAAAAATTTCCCAAACTTCTCAAGGATGCACGCGATGCAAACAGATTGAAACTCCACCACGAATTCACCGGTTTACCTTACTTCACACTTTCAATGTGTTTTCGCCCAAAGAAATAGGGATGGATAGTATAATTTATTCTTTGTGAGTTTCGGCAAAGATAAATGCGGTTACTCTAGCAACTCCGTGTTTGCAGGCCATCTTCTGTATAAAAAACAGCGACGAAGGTATGCTTTACACACGTACTAATAAGCTTGGGGTTTGTATTTCTGCTCCCTTGATATCGCACTGCATGTATGAAAATGTTTATCGACTGGACTCTACTATGCATGTGCCCCAGCTGACATAGTCCCTTTAAGCAGCTTTCACACTGGACGTGTGTATTCGCGCCTTTGCATTGACTTTGAATGTAATCTGTCGTGCGAAAAATTTGTTTCGCGTCCGGTGTGAAAGCAGCTACAGAAATTATGAGTTAAAAGACATGAATGTCCTTGCGTTTATCTCTGCTGATTGCTGGGGGGCTTCATGAGTCAACAAACAAGATTTTTATGGATCATTCTCTGTCTGTCTCCCACAGCATGTGAAACAGTTGCTGACACCCTATTTAACACGGTTTGGACTTTGGGCTGCAGACCTTTCATGAACAGCCAGAGGGCAGCATGTGTCTGTGAAGGAGAGGAGCGTGATGAGCTTTAGATAACTTACCTCCCATACAGTATTGAAACACAATAATCTTTAATACACACAGTGCAGTGTAATGCTACATTATGCAATCATCCCTGTGGAAGCTCAACTCCGTAGCAGTGGCATAGCCAGAGCTGAAAATAGGGTAGGCACAGAACATCCCTTTCAAACAATTATTAGCCCTGACTTGTTTTCAGTCATTTTTCTTAGTTAATACATTCACTCCAAAAACACTCCACCCTGTCAGGTGTTGCTAGTGCTGCTTGTTAAGGACAACAATCATGCACTTAGACTTGCAATTTGGTGCATTTCAATCAGTGTTATTCAACATAGTGTAAACATGCTTAAACTTTTTTGTCTTTGATTTAATGTAAACTGTTTAAACAATCATGAAGTGCATGGTATATCACCTCATGTGAAATAAAGGTAGTGTGGAAGTTCTAGAGCAGTTTACCTTTCATAAAAATCGGTGTACTTATGAGCGAATTATTTAGTCGCTCTTAGATTGCATTAAGAAGGAAGCCATGTCTTTGACTGCCAATGGATTATTCTTGTAACTGGAAAATGTGTTCATAAAGGAAAACGATCGAGAACAGTTCAGGACTTTTATCAGTTAAAAGGGATGCCACTGCTCATGCTCTATGTAAAGCACTACATAACTGATGTCAGGTTCATCTACCACTCAACAAAACAAGATACCACAAAACACTGTAACACAGAACTACTCAAAAGATGCTGCACATCACTATCATCCTCAAACATTCACATAAAACTCACTGTCTCACTTGGAAAATGTATTTTATGCATGAAAATATGTTTCATAATGATAATATATAACTATCACAATACACTGTAAATTAATTGTGAGATGTAAAATGCTCTCTACTAACATTGGCAACCATTGTAAATATTAGCTGGAAAGGCTATGAAAAAATGGGGTTGTAAAAAAATTATTGAAATAATAAAATATTTTTATCTTAAAATAAATGAGTTTTTTTTTTCCTAAAAAGCTTGCATGCCACAATCATTGGCACAACTGGAAAACCAGATGAGAAAAATCTAAATTAAGGACATTTCCACTCATCTTTTACTTTTTTAAGTTCACTATAAAAATAAGGAAAACTTATTTGACCAACTTAAATGACCTCCTGTTTTCCCTGGGGTACAAATATGAGGTGACACACAGGCTAATTTTCCTTTGTCATTCATCACCTTGGTTATGACTAAAGAATACTGCAATGATGTAAAACAGGAAGTTGTTGTTGCTTACAAATGTGGGAATGGGTAAATGAAAAAAGCAGTTAAAGCTTAAAACACCCATTTTGACTCCTGAGGAAATTATGATGGGAATGTCAAAAATCTGTCTGAAACAGGGTGTATGCTTCCTTTGAGGAGGACAGTTCAAGTACTGAAGGAAACTCCGAGGATCACCGTTGGAGAATTACAGACAATTATCCTGTCTTGGGGCCAGCAAGTCTCCAAATCTATGAACTGACACCTTTGACACAACTACAAGATTTTTTGGTGGCATGCCAGAAAAACATACACTGACATTTTGCCAGACTGCACTACACATGACAATTTCCTGGGGTGCATTCAGGATGAAATCACCTATGACAATTTCCCCCCGCCTGGGGTGCATTCAGGGATATAATTGGGCTCACCTATGCCACATTTATATTTTAGTGCCTCACTGTGCACCAAACACTTGTATTTTAGTGCCTCACTGTGCACCACTGGGAGGAGAGCAGTGGCAGCTGGTGAACTGGCGATAGGGGAAGCTCCAACCTTGAGCTTCCCCTATCGCTAGTTCACCAGCCGCCACTGGAGGAGAGGTGCAGTAGTTTGTGTGTGTGTGTGTCTTTGCTGATGCACAAGTGCAGTGCAATTTGGGTGCCTCTAGTCCCTTCTCTGTCACATGCCATGTTCTCCATCACTCACAGAGGAAAGATTACAGGACTCAACTCCTTCCCAGCAGCACTGCCTAATCCCGGTCAGATATGACCGGAGAGACAAGTTATCGGACTTTCCTTGAGCTTATTTCTTCCATATTTCAAATTATTTAGTGCTATACATCAAAAGACTGCTGAGAATCTGCTTTTTCCAATGATACCTAAATTTGGAAGCATAGCTGTTGTCAGGATAGTTCAGCTCCTCGAATCACATGACATCATTTTCTAGAAAAAAATTGTGTACCATCGCTCGCACATGGCCATCGTTTAGTATGCATTGCAACTCATTTCATTTTTGCTCATCATCACTCGGAAACCATCAACAAAAATGACGGAAAGTGACACCGAAATGGTATCTGTTCTGGATTCATAGGATGAGTTGCGTTGAACCTAAATAGTAAGTCCAGAGGAGTTCTCTAGGGAAAACTTTTTGGAATGGAGTGATATTTTGTCAGAAGGTCAACAGCCTACAACATCCATTTTTCCTTGGCCATTTTTCCTTAAGGAGGCCAGTTGGTAAAAAGATGAGGAATGAGGAGCAGCTCTTTGAGGTCTATGAGGGAGAATGTGAGTCTTGATTTAGTTTTGCCCTTGTAAATTGGGAACATTTTCTGAGCTGTGAGCAAATGTGAAAATGTTGTAAACAAGGAACTGCTAATCTTCATGACTTTTACAATTACATTATATACTTGCGCATATGTAATGGTAACGTGTAATCGAATGTTCAATATGGGTGGGACAAATAATATGACAATGTATGGTTACCTTTACTCGTGAGGCATAATCAATACACTTGCATCAAGTTTTCAAGGTTTTTGTTTTATTTACAAATGCTATTACCTGACATTTTATCACATTTTGCCCACTGGCATTATCTTGCTAGAGTGTCATCACCTCAGGTCTCCTACAGAGCACGGCAATCTAAAAGTGAAAAGCAACCTTCTCAATAGCATTATAATAATATGAAATGAGATGAGCACTGTATGTAGTATCACGTTGTAGTACATGAAGATGCATCTAATCTGGAGTTATTTCATCTCAGCTTTCTTTAAAAGTTGGAGGCACTTAATTGGTCACCTCACTATGAAGCCCACATGCAATTTTTATCGCAACCTGACTGCTCAAGGTAAAATGCAACAAATAAATGTTTTAATGGTTTTTTTTTTTTTTTGCCTTCAGGAACTTACAGAATCTGCTATACTGTATGAGGTTTTTTTCTTTTTTTCAAAAAAGTTGCAGATATCCTGATGAATTACAATTAGAAACAAGTGGTGCCAGGCACAACAAACCCCGCCCCTCGCACATACTTTCACCTACTTGTACGAAATTCAATAAGGATCTATTCTGGGTCATTGGCAATCCCTATACCGAATTTGGGGTGAATCTGGCGATTAGTTTTGGAGCCAGAGTGTGAACAAACAAACAAACAAACACACACACACAGAAACAAACCGAACCGAAAACAATACCCCTTGCCCGCACCCTCCAGGTGGGGCGGGGTAATAATAAACAATTACGATGTCCTCATCGTCACGGGCAAAATATTGTGATTGTATTGTGTTGTGAGTGTGTCTGCTGTTCCCATGCCTAATGTTCAGGAAACATTCTGGGACCAAAAATGAGAGTGATATCAAGTTAATGCAACATTAAGAGAATATTTGAGAACATTACATGAAAATGTTAGAGGAAATTCTAGAAAACTGTAAACTTGAACATTCTGGAAATCTGAGACAATTTGAAGAAACCGATGTGAATCACAATCAGAGAACATAGTGCTTACATTCAGTGAGCTCCAGATTATTACTACAACATTGCGTATTAAGAAATGTTACAAAAAATGCTCTTAGAACTCCTAGAAAACCCCACGAATTGAGTAATCCTGAAAACAAAGCTTGTAATTTTTAGAAAACGTTCCAACAGCCTGAAATTGTTCACTGGAATCCATCCTCATGAATGAAATCATGATTTGTTGAGTTTGACACGCCAGTAATTGCCATGTTTCCATGCCTGCCTGCATCCAGGCAGATGGACAATGTATACACAATAACTTTCACCACTTTGGCAATTGCGTCAAACCAGTTAAGCCTGGTCCACAACAACAAATTTTTTGAAATATTAGCCAATGTATATGAGGGACATGATAACAAATGCATTTCATAGTCCTCTGGTGCGTGGAACGTACACCAATTTAAGAATTTGGACAAATCACACACCACACACTAACAGATTCCATTCAAGATGACCAAGAGCTCCGAGTCTCAAATCCTAAACTACCACCACTTCCTTCTGTCTTGCTGTCAAATGTTCAATCTATTCATAACAAAACATGAACTGGAGACATACGCCAATTTTAAACGGGAAGTAAAAGATACCTGCCTTCTTGCCTTCACCGAAACATGGCTCGGTGATACAGATCAAGACTCTGACCTGATCTTAACTGGGTTTGGAAGCCCAATTCATATGGACCGGTCACCGGAGATCACCGGCAAAAGTCGAAGAGGAGGAATCTGCTTTTATGTGAACCAGAGGTACTGTAATACTGTAGTGATCAGAGAGAAGATATGCACCACTGATGTAGAATTATTGTCCATCTCTCTACGCCCCTTTTATTTGCCTCGTGAATTCCAACAACTCTTTTACACATTAGTGTACATTCACCCGCGAGCAAATCCCTCTGCTGTGGCACAGCTGATCGGTGACGTCATCCATAAACTGGACTCCATCTACCCAGAGGCACCCAAGTTTGTCCTTGGAGATTTTAATCATTGTAACTAAAAAAAGACTTTGAGGACATATGAGCAGTATGTGACTTGTTCTACCACTCAGATGAACACTATACTGGATCTATGCTATGGCTCTGTAAGTGGGGCTTACAAATCCCTGCCTATGCCTTCCTTCGGTGCCTCTTACCACAGTAGTGTGTATCTCATGCCTGTATACATACCATCCTTCAGACGTCTGGAGCAGGAGGAGAGAACAGTGAAAATCTGGTCTGAGAACAGCATCTCCTCTCTCCAGGCTTGCTTTGAGTGTACAGACTGGCATTGTTTTTATGACGTGTGTGATGATATAAATAATCTTTCTGATATCATCTAATCATACATCACATTCTGTGTGGACTTGGTAATACCAACTAAAAAAGTGGTCACTTACCCAAATAACAAACCCTGGGTAACTAAAGAACTGAAAGCAGTGATTAATAAAAAGAAAAGAATTTTCTATTCAGGAGATCCCCTAGCGAAAAAAAAAACTGATTCTAGGTAAGTCAAGGTTGAAATAAGGAAGGCTAAAATGAAGTACAATAACAAAATCGAAAGTCAGTATTGCAGTGGTGACCTCAGAGCAGCCTGGAGAGGAATAAAATCGATGGCATCAATTAATCAGTTATCTTGTGAGACCACACAGGCCATTCGTGTAAATGGTGTGGATGATGTCAACTTGGCAAACTGTTTTAATTCATTTTTCTCTCGGTTTGAAAGATCTGATTTTTTGAGTGATATTTCCACATTGCGGGAATCTTTGTCTTTGTCACCTTTGTCACCTCAGAATGATATTGTGATTACTCAGGAAAATGTCACAAATCTTCTTAAGAGGGTAAATATACATAAGGCTGCCGGCCCAGACTCCATTTGTGGACGCACTCTGCACCACTGTGCTGCCCAGCTCAGCGAAGTGTTTACATCACTTTTCCTAATGTGTGTCGAGATTGGCCAGATACCAACTATATGGAAGACATCTACCATAATCCCTGTTCCAAAAATCAATAATCCAATGGAATTAAATGAGCTCAGGCCAGTCGCTTTAACGTGCTTTGTGATGAAAGTTTTTGAAAAAATATTGAAACAGGAAATTGTCTCTTTGATTAATGGCAAACTTGATCCTCTCCTATTGGCTTATCAGTCTGGGAAAAGTGTAGATGATGCGAAGATTTTTATTTTGGACAGGTTGTACAAACACCTTGAAAAACCCAGGGCACATGCAAGGCTTTTATTTGCTGATTTTTCCTCAGCTTTTAATAAGATGCAGCCTCATATTTTAATTGAGCAGCTTTCGTCTTATTTTAATCTACCAGATCAGATTTCATTGTTGCTCTTAAACTTTTTAACTGACAGAATTCAGCGAGTATTCGTTAATGGCAGCATGTCCACCGTCATCACCTCAAATACAGGTTCTCCACAGGGCTGTGTCCTCTCTCTGTCATGGTTTGTGAGGTGTGCGTGTTGTTTGGACTTTTCTTTGCGGCTCCTGTCCCGGGACGATATCGAATTCCTGGGCCATCAAATAATGTGACAAAATGCGACAAAAACTAAGGAGTAAGTGATTGATTTCAGGAGGAATTGCCCTGAGCCAGTAGCCAGCACCATCCATGGAGATGATGTTGAGATCATTGAAACACATAAGTTCCTGGGAACCATGTTTGACTCCAAACTCAAGTTCGATATATACACAGAGTCAGTTGCTAAAAGCGGTCAACAAAGGATATACTTGTTGCGTAAGCTGAGTTCTTTTAATGTTTCTAAGAGCATTTTGTGTAGCTTTTATCATTCGTTTATTGAAAGTCTGTTGACTTTTTCTTTTATTTGTTGGTTTTATGGATTGTCAGTAAAGGAGAAGAATAGTCTCAGCAGCATTGTTAAAGTTTGCTCCAAGATCATCGGAGTTCAACTGACAGACCTGAGCTCCCTCTGGAAAGAACGAGTAGTCCAGAAAGGCAGACAGGTCATGGGCCATCCTGACCATATTCTTAGGAGTTTTGTTTAATGACCTCAGGACGGCGGTATCTTGCCCCCCCCCAAGGAAAACAAATAGATATGCCAATTCTTTTATTCCTTCAGCTATCAAGCTGTTACATGCTGCTGATAGCAGCAATTAGACACATACCAGGCATTGTAAACCCAGCCATAATGTGTAAAATTTATTTATTATCATTCTCTTTATTTATTCTTGCGTGATTTATTGTACTATGGTCCATATGGGACTGGATATTGCTGCTATCTCCACACTAATTTGTTACCACTGACAGAATGAATTGTTTGGTTGATACGTGTTGTCTTTTTTTTTTTGTGAGTGTTATTTGACTGGAGACTGCAAACTGAATTGCCCTATTTGAGATAAATAAAGTTGCTTGAATTGAATTGAATTAAAATCTCATACGATCGGAAAAGAAAATGTATACCTGGAGAGTAAACAAATATCGCTATGGCAGTCGGTTTGTTTATGACTTCTTGTGTTTCAGTCCCAATTGGCTGTCAGGCTTTTGAGTATTGACGCACTGTTTCATTTATGATCCTTGGGGTACTGTTTTTTTATTTTTCATTTATGATCCTTGGGGTAATTCCACCATCCGATATTGAATTGTAAATACTGAACATTTTTTATTTTTCCAGTTTGAAAAAAACCAGATTGGTCTGGGGTTAAGCTCTTGAATGACACTGGGGCAGTTATTTGTTCATCTGAGCAGATTTTTTCTTTTATGTCAGATCGGCAATAAATACACTTTTCTATCCAACACACTTCACAAAAATAAAAATGAAGGAGAAAAACCAGTTATTTAGACGAATTTGGCAAGATAATCATTTTTTTCAGAGCCAATTAGCAATATTCAGGCATATTCAAATGAAGATTGTCAATCAGTAATAGGAACTTCAAAATGGGCTAATATTGCTAGGTTTTGCCATAACAAAAAATAGAAAATTTAATGTGGAAAACCCAAGGAGATCAACTTGCTAGGTTTTAGCTTCACAAACGATTAAATACTGATGACTTCCTTTGTTTTGCCATAGCAAGACAGAGGGAATTAGGATTTTTATTAAAAATATAACTTATTGTATGTGATGCGGCAAAGCCTAGTAAGTACATAAATGGTCCTAACGCAGTTTTGACCAAAATTAGACTTACTGGGTTTTTCCATAACTTCAAGAGTTAACTTTTACACCATTTAATTTCAAAAACAGGTGATAACAGGTGAAGCAGAATTCAACATAACCTTAATCGTACATATCATCCAACCTTAAGCAAGCGAGAAGAAGGTGAACTACTGTATAGAAAAACTGCATCTGTTTGCCAAGATCTGTAGGAGTGAGTGAGAGCCAGAGGCTACTATCTAGCATGTCGTGAAAAATGAGTTAAGTGTGTGTAGCACCCTCTGACATTGCATTGTTTTTTGCTGGAGGCCACTATAACGTAATTACATCAAATGGGTGGCAGCACTTTCATTTCCATGTGAAATTGGGAGTTGGAGGAACCAGACCCAACTAAATACACTCCAACATCTGAAATTTAAGCATTTTCTAGTTTCAGCATTCTCGTACTCATCTGTTGGAAGTTGCTGAATTACCTGTGTTCGATTTTTACGCTCTAAGTCAAAGAATGATGTGTTGTTTTTTACTGTTTTTTTCTGTATCCTGCCAGCACCAGATTTTTTTTAATATATATTCATCCCACTACCAGAGTTTTGAATTAAATTTTCACATCAAAATTGTTCAGGATGCCCTCAACAGCACGGCTTGGTAGATCTATAGGGAGGCATCGCCAGCTGCAAGAAATGATTGTTGCAAACCTGTAATTATGTTGCTGACTATCAGCTACAGATCAGGACTTTGCCGGATTTGTTAGTGCCAGAACCTACTGTCTCACAAAGTTGTCAAAATCACACCTTCAAGCACTTTTTTTGTTTTTTTGCACACCTGAATCACAAGTGTGTAACATCAATTACAAGTTCTTTTAACCATAAATATCAACAATCTGGCGAACATCTGAATTTACTGAAAGCAGGAACTTTGAACCTGCTTTTCTCAGAACTTTCCATTGAGAGTTAGTAGACTCTGGTTCCCACCTACTCATCAAATGAGTTTACATGTTACAATTATAAAAGCACATGGAAGTCACTTAAATCTTGAAAAAAAAAAAATCCAACAGTCTCCACAAAGGACATCCTCTCACCTGAGCTTTCAGATCAGCCCATGAAGTGTGTGATGTGACTGGACAACGCTTCATTTAAACCACTTGCTCGGAAGCTGGGCTGATAAGCTCAGTGTATTCAGGGGTGTGCGACCATTAGATGGATGTGTGCCGAAATAACTGGCACTGAGAAGTTCAGTTCAAGTTTCATTACCTAGTAACAGATCTATCTAATGTGCAGCTGCTGAGGTGTCGACCCTCTGTCCGCCCAAACGTGCACCTCCTGCTCCTTTATCCGTTCACTTCCAGCGGTTGATCCTGAGTAGCTGGACGTATGCGAGCGACATGCACACGAGCATGATGCCTAAAAGAGCCACTTGGTTCTGCCAGAATCCCCAAAGACTGTAGTCAATTTCTTGAGCTTTCATGTACATTTCTCCGGTTACACTGATAAAGAGAAAAATAAGGCTTCAGAAGTACAAAACAAATATGCTGTTGACTAGAGTTTCACTCATGCATCGTGTACAATAGCAGCCCAAAATGTTATTTTAAAAAATTGGAGAAGCAGTTGCAAGACAGTGGTATTGTGCTAGTCTTACACATATACCCACAAACACAAACGCACGCACATGCACACAGACATGCACACACACACACACACACACACACACACACACACACACAGGCCCACAGGCCCGCACACCCACGTGCACATGCAAACAAAAACACACACACATGAACACAGTTTAAAATAGATTGTACTAAATTATATTTATCACAACTTCTATCATTGTAATGATGCAGACATTTTATATTTCACTTGCAAGTTACGTGTATATATACAGTATCTCACAAAAGTGAGTACACCCCTCACATTTTGACAATTAATTTATTATATCTTTTCAAGGGACAACATTACAGAAATGAAACCTAAATATATTCTAGAGTATTCATTTTACAATATGTGTAGCAGTGCTGATTTTCTGCACTGTCCAAATAACTGAACAAACAGTCACTCCTTCCAAAATGGGTGGCAACTAAAGTGAGTACACCTCACTGCCAACATGCCAAGTTGTGTCCATAGTGTCGATATTTAGTGTGACCACCATTGTTGTCCAGCACTGCCTTGATTCTCTGAGGCATGGAATTCACCAGAGCTGCACAGGTTGTTGCTGAGATCCTCCTCCACTCCTCCATGACAACATCATGGAGCTGGTGGATGTTGGACACCTGCTGCTCCTCCACCTTCCTCTTGAGGATGCCCCACAGGTGCTCAATGAGATTCAGGTCTGGAGACATACTTGGCCACGTCATCACCTTCACCTTCAGCTTCTTCAGGAAGGCAGTCGTCATCTTGGAGGTGTGTTTCGGTCGTTATATGTTGGACAACTGCCGTGCGACCCAGACCATGACGCTGCCACCACCTTGTTTGACTGTAGGCAGTACACACTTGTCTTGGTACTCCTCACCAGGGCGCCGCCGCACATGCTGGACACCATCTAAGCCGAACAAGTTTATCTTGGTCTCATCAGACAACAGAACATGGTTCCAGTAGTTCATGTTCTTGGACTGGTTGTCTTCAGCAAACTGTTTTCTGGCTTTCTTGTGGGCTAGCTTCAGAAGAGGCTTCCGTCTTGGCTGACGGCCATGCAGACCAACAGAGTATGGTCTGAGCACTGCCAGGCTGTTCTCCGACTGCTGCAATCTCATTAGCAATGCTGCCAGCACTCCTGCATCTGTTTTCTGAAGCCAACTTGTGCACCTGACGCAGAGCACGACGACTCAACCTCTTCGGTTGACCCTGACGAGGCCTGTTTCAAGTAGAACCTGTCTTGGAAAACCGCTGGATAACCCTGGCCACCGTGCTGTAGCTCAGTTTCATGGTTTCACAGATCTTCTTGTAGCTTAAACCATCTTTGTGGAGACAATTCAACAACAACAATTCTCTTTTTCAGAACCTCAGAGTGTTCTTTCCCATGAGGTGCCATGTTGACCATCCAGTGACCTCGAATGAGAGCATTGCACCCAAAGCACCACAATTTATACCTTCAACACGTTATACAACCTCATATGGCCCAGTTGAACAGATGAAAGCATGAACATGATGAATAAGACACATTTCATTGCTTGGTTGACCATTACCAATTGGGATGTGCACTCACTTTTGTTGCCACCCATATTGGAAAAAGTGACTGTTCAGTTATTTGAACAGGGCAGTAAATCTACACTGCTACACATATTGTACCATGACTACTGTAGAATATGTTCAGGTTTCATTTCTGTAACATTGTCCCTTGAAAAGAAATAATAAATTAATTGTCGAAATGTGAGGGGTGTACTCACTTTTGTGAGAGGCTGTATATACATATGTATATATACATATAAAGTGGATGGAAAAAAAAAAGAATCACATTGATCAATCTGTACATAAGGAGTATCAGCATAAATGTTCATAACTGCTGCAGCCCTGTTCATCTACTATACATAAAAAGAGCTATTAGCACTGGAAAAGTTGTTAAAGATTTAAACCAGTCAGCTGCAATAATTCTAGAAACTTGGCATTAAGCCTGAACTCAGCTGGTTTACCTTCTCAGCCAGCCTCCTGTTGAATGCTCCAGGGAATGAAATAAAAAGATGAAGCCAATTTCTGGCCCATAGGATCCAACAAATTATCACTCACTGACTGCTTGCCACTTCAGATACAGTAAGTGCGACTGACTAGCTGCTGCAATTGATGTGCCTGTGCGCTGGTTTTTGCAGCACTTGATACAATGGTCTGCGATTGTTCACAAGTTTGTTTAGGACTTTTGGATAAATTTGATGCTTCAGTTTGGGAAAAACTAACCTGATGTTCAATGAAGTTGGCATTCTGGCCCAATCCCAAACCGGTCCATATCCACTCGCCCTATCCACTCCCCCTCCATTGGCGCGTTCCCACGGAGGGTCCGCCACATTGATTGTCATCCCAAACCAATCCCCAATGGAGTGTAAGTGGCTGATTTAACCCTCTGTAGTGAGTCTACACCGATGCAAGCTTTCAAACCACCCTCCTTTCAAGTGCAGCACTTATTTTGTGTCCGGTATGGAAGAGACGCTGCATATCTACATGTCAGTTCCATGCGGCTATTTCCGAAAGATAAGAAAAACATTACCTAACCTCAAACAGACATTTGATTGACTATTTCATGCGCATATCACGGAACTAAAGGTTACATTGTATTTTGAAATGAACATGCAGATGTGCACCCGAGAAAACACTGAGTGAGTTGTTTTATTTATTGAATCAATGATTGCTCTTTTTCACAATGTGCCATTTCATGCACACATGCTTTCATCTTTGTCAATGCTGTGTATTCAATATTTTTAATATAAATTTTATTTAATAACATTATCCTCTCAAAAATATTTTTGGTAAGAAATGTACAATTAGGGAACTGGACCGTCGTATACGATGCGACGCATCTATGGGTAGGCATGGTGATGATTACCTCCGCTTCCCGTTGGATGAAGGGGAAGGGCATCCCTAAGTCTATTCATGTTTCTACACCCTCCCCCTTAATGAAGCTTCCTCCACAGCAGTGAGGGAGACTTCACACGGGGTGTTACTCAGTGGTGAAGTGCTAGTGGATGAGGACCGGTTTGGGATTGGGCCTTCGTCTCCAATGTCACGTGTTTTAACAGTTGTAAAAACGCCAAATTTTGAGGTCTTATCCAGAATTTACAAGCATGAAATACTCAATTCCCCCCTCACGGAATGGCTGATATCTGGCTTGGAAGAAAGGCGTGGTGGAGGGATTGACAGAAGAATGGAAAGGCAAAGCTACACAGTTAGATGTATCATATGTAAATTTTTTTTTTTTTTTTTAAAGATTATTTTTTTGGGAATTTTTCCTTCATTTGACAGTAATACAGTGTAGAGAGACAGGAAAGCCGGGGAGAAGAATGGGGGAAGACATGCAGCAAATGACCCGAACCGGAATCGAACCCAGGCCGCCGCGGGAAGGACACAGCCCCCACGGTGCGCGCGCCCAGGCCGACGAGCCACCGGGGCGCCCCCTCATATGTAAAATTTTGTTGAGAAATATTGAACGATTTATGTGTTCTGACCTGGAAGAGAATGGGATGGCTGACATCTGGTCTGGAAACAAAATGCAGTGGAAGGACAGATGGACAGCAGGCCAGATTACAGTATGAAAAGGCACATCTATGCAATAAGATGGATCATATACCAAATTTTGTTGAGAAAAATTGAACGGTTTGGGAGTTCCAGCCTTGAAACGAAGCTTGACAGTTGGACATGCAGATGGAAGGACAAAAGGACAGACTCACTGAACACTTGTTCCTAGTACATCCCTATCCACGTCATGGTGGGGAATAACAAAGTCCACTGCCTTGCAAGGGTAAAAAGTGTGTCACATAATGGTCTCTATTTTCGTGTATTCGCAAACAGACACGCATATGGCAGTTAAGATACACACAAATTTGACTGTCAGAAATGGCGTATTTATTACCTTTGCCCTGTTAGGTAGTTTTGAGCTGTGAAATAAAGCCATTTGCCTCAAAATGGGTTGAACAGCGTTTCATGGGGTGCATCAATGCATAAGGTAGGCATCATGCAAGTTTCGTACCTTGGACCTCATTTTCGTTTTGATTCACCCAGACCACCTTTTAATGCAGATTTGATTTGCAAAACCATTATCAGTCTCAGGTTATCACTAGCCTTTGCCTACTGCATGTAGGGCCCATTGACTGAATAAATAGACAAGTGTTGTGTGTGCGTTTGTTGTAATCAATATGCACAAAATTTTTATTTTTTTAACTTTTTTTGGGGGGAATACACAACAATGTGCATATTGAGGAAGTCGACAAACTATAAAAAGCATTCCCAAGAAATGGCTCTAACTTTGAAGTATCTAAACTACCATTGCAAAAGCATCTTCACAGGTGATTCATATTGCTTTGTATGCTAATTTGTCAGGATTTTAGGACTGTTATTCTTTGTGTTGGCCACGTGGGGTCCTCAGTGTTATTTTTGTTTGGTTTCTCTCATGATGTGATCACATGCCGTGTTTAAATCTCCCTTATTGTGTTCATTGCTCTCACCTGAGTCTTGTTAATGTGCCTATTTATGCTGTTTGGCTCCCATTATCCTTGCCTGGTCTTGCGTTTCTTCTTGAGAGTACACAGTGACTATATTTGTTTGTAGCGCTCGTTCTGTTTTGTTCTTGGTTTCTTGTTCTTTTTGCCTGCCACTTGGATTTTGCTCTGCCTGATGTTTTCGGATTCCTGGCCTAAGTAAAGACACCTTGAGCTCTGAGAACCATGTCCTGTCTCTGCATTTAAATTAAAGTCTCCTGGTAGCACAGCAATCGAGTTCCTTCCTTCCAGACAGGAGACCCAGGCTCAAATTCTGAGTGAACCTAACACTAATTAGAAGTATGCTTTTGCTGAAAACAGGACTAACCTGTAATGCCCTCCCCTGCTAGGCACTCCCGTTTCGCCAGCTACCTGCCTTTCCTCAATTATCCCCTGCTGTCTCTCCGTTCATGTTCAAACCTGGTTTTAATTATGTTAATTATCTCCCCCTCTAAAGGTGTGTCTTTATTAGAACAAAGTTTCAAATTAGCTAGGTATTTTGCGGTTTTGAAATGATCCCAAAGTCAAATTAGCTGGCTATTTTGTAGTGAAGACGCAAATAGCCCACTTATTTGATCAGGGAATCTTCCCGATAAATCTTGGTCTAGTTTGCGAAATAGCCTGATATTTCCGTTGCATCTTCATTTCTCGTGTGGAGGGCTTTCGGGCTAATGGAGATGCAAATTCGTACTATCGGGCTAATTTCTCTAACCGTAAAATAGCCGGCTAGTTTAACTTCGTTCTGATGAAGACACCTTATTTATACAGTACCTTAGTTTTCCGCTTCACATGGTGGTAGCCTTCTGTAACACTCTCCTGGTGCCCCTATTACATCCTTGGACACCAGTAGAGTGAATAAACGTTAGGACCCAAGTGCAAAGGACATGGAATTTCATTACACAAAGTGCACAAATAAACAAAAAGAATGAACAATACAAGGGAATGAAAACTAGAAACTAAACGGTGGTGTAGCAAACTAAAATGTTACCATGTGATGCTACCTGCCTGTGAAGGGGGAAAAAACAAGGTCTAAATAGAGGGGAAGATAACTAACTTAATTAAAACCAGGTGTGAACATGCACAGAGAGAGAACAGGCAGGGGATGATTGGATAATTGAGGAAAAGGCAGGCAGCCAGGGAAACAGGGGTGCCTAGCAGGGGAGGGCATTACATAACCAGAAAAACTTCGCGAGGCAAGTCTCCAAAGCAAAAGGAGGGTACTAAAAGAGGCCCAACAGGACCAAATAGTTGGCGGCTGATATGCAGGTGCGTCTCAGAAATTTGCAGAACTATTTAAGGTGGCAAAAGGAACTGAACCAAAAAATGACAAGATATATCAAACACTAAAACTGCAAAAAAAAAAAAAAAAAAAAAAAACTATGACCACAAGTAAAAGCTCTCCCAAAAGGACATACCAACTTAGTATGATTTTACAGGATCTAATACAGAATTAAGGCCACTTTTTTGTGCAGGGGGAAATGACACATTGATCAGAGAAATTTAGAATTTCAGCTCCAAAAAACTTGCCATAGAACTGAATCTATCCTTATCTGCATCAGACCCAACAAAAACAGAAACTGCTTTGTGAGCTTCACAGAGGGATATCTATAGCTGTGTTTTCAATGATTTATTTCCTAATAGGAAGCTCAAGACAGCTATCTAAAGACCAGCATTTGTTATAAGCAAACTGTGATAGATATCCAGGTCCAGAACTCACTGTTCTGCTATATTGGAGAGTTGCCCTGTCATGCGCATGTTTATGTTTTAGTACGTGTGTGGATAAATGCTGTGGAGTCCCTCTCACCAATAAACTGTAACTGTCAGGCTGTTCCTCTGGGTGATAGCACAAAGGTGTCGGTACTTACGTGAGATTTCCAAAGTGAAACACTTGCCCCTTCATCTCATTTATTGTCACTGCCTGTGAGGGAAGATTAGTCTTCAATGAAATTGACATACTGTTCTTTAGCTTGGATTAAATATCCAACTGCAACAGTAAAATGGAATAATGTTACATAAAATCAATATATTATTGAGACAATATGCTGTGAGCACAATAATTCATCGGACTGTTAAAGGGGACCTATTATGCTGATCCTTCTTTTAATACATATAAGTAATGTTATAATGTTGGATGACTATACTCAACCTCTGAAAAGTTTCTAAACATAAGATACAGGGGTTTTGCTGTAATCCAATAACGTGATTTCGTGAGCGTGATTTCCTCTCTGAACAGCTCGTCCCGAGATCTTCACGAGATCTGGGCAAAACCTGACGTCAGGTTGTGCCGTCCAATTAATACAGACCTAGCCAGAGCCAATCACGGCGCTGGACCTGCCCACACCGGAAACTGTTCTAGTAGGCTCAAACAACCATGGATCATACAATGCTTTAGTAGCGTCTACACTTTTGGAAATACAAAAGAAGAACCGCAGATCATTTGAGGTGCAGTTTTGTCAGTATCTCTCTCCAAGCTGCTTGTCCATTTATTTTTGGACGCAAAGAAAAGCTCCTACTTCTCTTCCAAAAGACGATGCCACCAGAAATCATGGGTAGCTTTTTTGTTTGCTGGCAGCAAACAGCCAAGGCCAAAGGGAAGGTTAGCTGTTTGTGCTCAGCATTTCACCAAAGACAGCTTTGTCAATAAAGGATAATTCGATGCTGAATAAGCGTTATAGCTGCCTCTCAAACCTAAAGCAGCCCAGCCCAGCTCCGCCCTCCACAGAGCTGGCCAATCAGAAGAAAGTGGGCACACGGGGAGGGGGGGCCATAGCGGAAGAGCAGCCCAAATGAGGCGTTTCAGGCAGAGACCGCAATGGACTACAAATGGAGTTTTTTGAGGATGGCAGTATGAGCTAAATAAGGACTCTTTTTTGGACTTTGAATGATCAGGAGTACTCTAGGGGAGTCCAAGATCAAAATATAAACTGGAAATGTAGCACAATAGGTCCCCTTTAACAGATTTTTTTGTTTTTTTGGAACGGTTGGCCAAGTTATTCACCAGATCTGAATAAAATGAACATGCTATATACAACCCCAGCTCAAAATAGACTGGGACAATATGGTAAATGCACAAAACAGAGAGCAGTGAATTCCACATTTACTTTGACTTGTATTTCATTGCAGACAGTGTGAAGACAACATTTGTAATGTTTTATGCGGTTTAGCATTTCATTTACCCAAACTAGCCACGGTACTATCTCGCTGCCAGCAACTGACTTTTTTAAGACGCCGCTGGTGTATTATTCCCAGCTTGATCATTTTGCCTATGCAAGGCAGTCGGCTGCTGTATGTAACGTTAGAGACCTTGGTAGTACCCAGTTTTTGTACATAGCGCAACCGAACCCTTATTTTTGAGATTTTAGATTTACCAAAATGCGTTGGATGATGAAAAAATATCAGAGTAACGTAAATTGCCTTGGGTCTGGAAATGCGGAAAGAGTTCCTTTCGGTCCCCCTGAATGAAATGGGTTGAAATGCCACAGATGGACAGTAGTATTACATTTTGCTTCTATTGATATGTATTGTTTATTCGTATTTAGATTTCCCAAGATGGCATTGACAGCCTTGCTTTAATTTATCATGTATTTCTGGTTATAGGTTTTAAAATTTTGATTGGGGGGAACATAAGGAACTCCCTCGGAAAAGGCCCAATCTGGGTTCTCCTGAAAAAATTGAAGTGCTAAAACACTTGTCCACTCGGAAACTATGTGAGATTTTCCGGCTACACAGAAACCGACCAAATTGCGAAATGATTTATCAGTTGTTCGACATTGTTACAGTTCAAAATAAATGTTAATAACATTGGCATCATTTGTTAACTTGTATTTGTTTTTCTTTGATTTATCTTACATTGGGCAGAGACAGTGAATCAAAGACATTATTCACATTGTCCCTTTCCTAATACACAAACTGATGTGATGCCTTTGTATTCTGCCAATATACTGCAGATATTTTGAGCATTAATATCCGAAAATGAATGGGTGCGTCAGGTGCATCTGTTGTGAATGAGTGGGCTTGGGGGGCCCGAAAATCACTCTCGCACCTGGGCCCATCATCATACACTTCTACCACTCGACAGTGGCCAATGGAACCAAACCCCCAACAGATTCTAAGGTAATTAGTTTGTCTAAAGCCAACTTTACAGCAAAAGACTTTGGAAATGATTTCAGTGTCACAGACAAATTTCTAATGTTGGAATAAAATTGTGAGAGTTTTGCTTGAGTCGGGGCGCATTCCTGTCATCTTGAATATTCAGTGTAAGGTGGTTATAAAACTGTTTTCTCGGCCTTACGTTCCAATAAATTTAAACATGTTCAATATTATCAGAAATCTTTAGTCTGATTATGCAATTAGTGAAGTTCAATGACATGAACATTGTCAGAAACCAATCGATGCACTCTCCAAAATCTCCAATCTTATCAAAATCTTACTGTATAATTTATGAATAAAACTAACATTATGGGGCATTGTCTTTGGATGTGAGAGGGTGTCAGACATTAGTTCACAGAATCTCTTTTCAAAGTATTTTTAAAGTCTTCTAGTGTATGGTAGGCATTAGTCAACGTTTTTGTTAACAGTGCCACTGCTGCGCTATCACCCTCTGTCACAAAATTTCCAGAGTGGAGTTAGAATCGTCATGTTTTGATCTGCAATACCGTAAGCAGTTGCCTTTGCTGACTGCGTTTAGGTCGTCAAAATAGGGCCCACAGAATTTTTAGAAAATTACTAACAAATAGAAATGGTCTTTTAGATCTTCCCATGTGTATGTAAAGGTGCTTTTTATCACATTTTTCTAATTTTGATGACTAACATTATTACCATTATATTTATCAAAATACACCAGCAAATTTTTAGAAACAGAAAAGTGGTTGTATGTATCCACCCTTCTCATGACTTCGTGACGTTACCCATAAATCATTGGGGCTGGCGGTTCTTCTCTTTCGGTTGATGTGTTTGTTGACGGTTGCATAGCTGTAAAAGCCGGCTTTTAGCTAATACATATGAAAACAAAACAGAGGTGGATACACAGTACACATGTTTTAAAAAGTCATGAGGACAATTCTGTTACAGTGCCTCACCCGTCACTTCTCACGGAGTGAGTAGATGCAAAGGCCCAATGTTATCTATATCGACATAGTTAATTATTAACCTCCGCAAAACGAAGTTGGCAGGAGGTCTATGTGATCGGTGCCATTTGTCTGTTTGTTTCTTGCTGGAATCTTGGATTCCGCTAGTATATTACTCTGTTTGTTTGTGGGTTTGTTTGTTTGTTTGCACTGTGGCGTCCACAGTTTCAGCTCAATTTAGCTCATATTTCATGATCAACATAGGACAGGCACTGGGCAGGCACTGCACTATTTTGGCGAATCTAGGTCAAAGGTCAAGGTCAAGGTCACACAAAAGGTCAAAAACACATAAGAAGCCATATCTTCGGTTGTAATCATCGTAGAGACTTCAAACCAAGTGCATATTGTTCATAAACAAAAGGCCTATCTTACTTGACCTAGGAATCTAGGACAAAGGTCAAGGTAAAGGTCAAGGTCACACAAAAGTTCAAAAACACATAAGAAGCCATATCTTCGGTTCTAAACATCGTAGAGACTTCAAACCAAGTGCATATTGTTCATAAATGAAAGGCCTATCTTACTCGACCTAGGAATCTAGGTCAAAGGTCAAGGTCACGCAAAAGGTCAAAACCACATAAGAAGCCATATCTTCGGTTCTAATCATCGTAGAGACTTCAAACCAAGTGCATATTGTTCATAAATGAAAGGTCTACATTACTTGACCTAGGTACTGCGCTATTTTGGTAAATCTACATCAAAGGTCAAGGTCACACAAAATGTCTAAAACACATTAGTGGCCATAGCTTCGCTTCTAATCGGTGAACACATTTCAAACCAAGTGCATAATTTGTTGATAAATTCAAGGCCTGCGTTACCTGAACCTAAGCACTGCACTATTTTGGTCAATCCAGGTCAAAGGTCAAGGTCACCTAAGCAGCGCTCTATTTAGTTTTTTTTTTGTCTGTCTGTCTGTCTTTCTGTCTGTTTGTATGCACTCTACAGGCCACAATTTTCACAATTTCTTCACCAGACTTGGTGACAACATTGAATAACCTTGAGGCTAGCGACCTGTCTCTTTTCGAGGCCAAAGGTCAAAGGTCAAGGTCAAGCTCACTATAAAGGTCAAAAACACATTTTGGTTCATAACTTCGCTACTATTACAGCTAGAGACGTGAAACCAACTCCATTCCGTTCATTCTGTTTCAGAGATCTGTGCATGATTCCGGCAAGACCTCATTCTATGAATGACCTTTCATTTGTTTGTTTGTTTGTTTGTGAACAAGAGAACTCAAAAAGTAATGAATGGATATCCCTGAAATTGTGGGTGGGTTGCCATTACATCAGGGATGGAACCTGCTGATTTTAACGGCGATTGGTCAAACAAAATGCCCACCACAGCAAACATTGCAAAATCCTATGTAGCAGATATACAGGATCTTACATGAGTGGGTGTGTCATATGAAAGTTATGAAACGAGTTGAGTAAATTTTGCATTTGTTGCAAGCTTTAGTGAGCAACAAACCCAAAATTTACTCAACGACTTTCATAACTTTCTCATTCTGTTTATCACATAACCGAATTGCGTAATTTCATGGGAAGCAAATGTAATTTCCCTTAGCATCCAATGTATGTTAGCACTGTGCTAACTACATCGCTCTGCTTACCCACTCTCTGAGTCACAGACATTAGTGGCTGAAGGAGCAACGCTTTGTAAATTCAGTCAACTGGGTAGCTAGCTAATGTTTGCTCACTGGGCAACAAACTAATGTTACATATTGGTTTTGAAAAAGTATTGCGTGCACGCTACCTAGCTAAGTATCGTGAACTTAGTTATGTCAGTGGCGTTTAACTAGCCTCCTGCAGCTCTGAGCCATACTGATTCAACCAATGTTACACTCGGTATTCGGTTTAGCTTGGTAGAAACAGCAAGATGTAACGCTAAATGATGTCTTTCCCCTCACGGTCTCAGCCAGAGTTGGGTCCAAGTACTTTCAAGTACTTTTGAGAATTGTATGCAAGCATTTTTTTTTACATACCATCGTGCTTGTATTTGTATCTGAGTACTACCTAATAATGCCTAATAATACCTAATAATAAGTACATGTACTTGTATCCAAGTACTTTTCAAGTACTTGACGAATCTCTGTCAGTACTTAGGAGACAGACTGGTCAAGAACTTTGAAAAGTACTTGAATACAAGTACAAGTACTTTAGGCATTAAAAGGAAGTACTCCGATACAAGTGCAAGCACTTTGGTATTTAAAAAAAAATATTTGCATCCAATTCTTGAAAGTACTTGAAAGTACTTGAACCCAACTCTGCTCTCAGCCAATGCGATTTTTGCAAAAGTGAAATATAGGGTCATGTCAAAAATATATCATAACCTGAGGTATGGGAAAAGTATTTTGGTTATGTGATAAACCTTACATTTCTTAAGAGCCATGTTCACTCAGCAAGATTATGACCATGCTGCCTTGGCGGAGGTTTGCACTCAAGGAGTGCCTCTAGTAACCTTGTGTTTTCCGAAGGCGTTGATGGTGAAGAATTGTGAGTTTATAGAAGCAGGGAGGCATATAATTACATGCATAGTAACAAAATAGGTAAAGTACTGCTCAAGATACACATCGACTTCATATTTCTGAAGGCAGCTGTTGAGCCGAACCAGAGCATCAGTCAAGCTAAACATACAGCGTGGGTAATGCTGAGGGAAAGTGGAGTCGTGGAGACAGTTGACTGCTTGTGTATTGCCGGATTAGGGAAATTACGTAGTCAGGCAGCAGCTATTCTGTGGAAGGCAGTATTATTCATTGAACCAAAGCTCCCTTCAGTTATCCAAACATCGGAACAATTAAATATATTTACAAAGCTGTGGAACTCATGCTCCATTCGTGCTTTTATTGCTGAAAATATATATGCTTATGTTCAGAAGTGAGTGGTTAAATGATGAACATCCTATTGATGTCATTATTTCTGATGTTTTTGTTGTTTGGGCAAGCTGGGTCTGTTTGTTGCTGTCATTGGCATCAAGGCTACTGGAAACACGAAGCCGGACAGCGGAAGTAGTCATTCTGTCATGGCAGAACCCATGGGCTTCTGGAGAAACGGGTGGATATGTGTGTACAGTACATGCATAAATACAGTACGTGCATGAGGCTGCCTTTAGCATTGAAAGCAATTTGTGCATGTTTTTCTGATTTTCCCATTGAAAGTACGGATTTTGGCTTCCTTACCTCTAAACCGTAGCGGAAAATGCTTGCCCACTTCAGCCATGACAACCAACTAAGCATAGAGTTCAGATTCACCAAGAAGCCACCAAATACCTGCAAACATAAAGTATAGCGTCTATTTCCAGCCAAAATAGAGAAGGGATCAGCATATTTTCCATCATAAACTTTACCACTTTCATCTGACTTTCCATCCTCATTACCAAAACAAAGATCACCAAAATCATCAATATTGGTACCACTACAGTCTTCACCATCACCATCACCAACATCAACATCATAATCATCATGGCCATCTTTATCAGTTTGCAGTTGTCTCACCATCATGAAGACGTATGGCAGGGCAATGAGGATGTTCGCCATGGCAAAGGAACCCACACTGGCACTGACCAGAAAGGCCAGAGATACAGCTGCCAAGCTGGCCATGCTCATTGTGAGGGCGAACAGGAAGAAGGCTTCCGCATCCGGCTTCAAACCTGCAGGCAAGAGGCAAAGGTAGAGATTCTGCTGTCTGGGGAAAAAAGATGGGCTGAGTGAGTGAGTTCTGGGTGGTAGCTACTAGACATACAAGTGTCCAAGGGTCAGAAAACACAAGTCCCCCCATGCTTTTCTAATGCTGGCTGATCATACCAATATGTTCAACCTCCTGACAGAAAAATTGAGCCTATTATCAAATCTTGGTCTGTGGAAGAAAACTACCCTGGAGGGATTTTGTATCTAAAACTTGGGCGAGTTGTATAGCTTTGGCAACGATGGACGACAAACTATTACATTGTATAATGTGATGCAGGAGTGAAGCAATTCAAAATGGATTTCGATTTTCAAGATTTATGCTTGTTGTTATGAGATTATATTCCATCCATTCATCCATCCATCCATCCACTAGATATACCACTTCTTCCTCACAAGGGTCGCAGGGGAGCTGGGACCTATCCCAGCTAACTATGGGCGAAAGGCACTGGTAAGCGTGCCAGCGAGTATGTATTTTGAAGTGTACTGATTTGCCTCTGACATATCCCTGTCTGCTGTTTGTTCGACAATATATGTATGGTCTCGGTAGATTGTTTAAACTGAATTGCCATAGGGATCAATAAAGTTGTATCAGTCAATAAATCAATCAATCAATTTATGCACATAAAGTCAATCAATTCAGCAAAGTAATGGTTCGAACACATGCCCAATCTATGTTAAAAAGAAAACTGCATATTGAGGGGTTAGGTTCTCAAAAAATTACACGCGTATTTTCACAGCATTTCCTTGATGACGTGGATATTACTAATTCACTCAAACAATGTAATATGTTTACTCTGTGAATAAATTAATTGCGTCAAATTTGGACACAGGCCAGCTCAGAAAATTCAGCCCTCAATACATTCAATATAAGTTTTTGTGAGATCTTTGGCGGTAATTACCCATCATGTAGTAGGAAATGCTGGAGAAGATGAAGATTGGGAGGATGCGATTGGGCAGAAGGTCTGCAAAGACCTTGGACAAGAAGTAAACAGACGTGCGGTAATAACCGCTGGAGTTCTCATGGCTGAAAGAATAAAAAGAGGTCCCTAATTTGAATTTGTGAATGATAACAGGCATTCTCTAATTTTAAATCACGAGCACACGCAGATCTTACATGAAAAGAGCTCTTTCATTGATAAAGAGCTCAACTGCTGACAAGTTTCCAAACACCATGTTGATGACAAGAAAGAAGAATGCTCCAATCCTGTAACAGAAAAAGACAGCATCAACTTTTAACTGTTTTTTAATGGAACAGTAAGCCCAGCAATGTGAGTTCAAAAACCAAATGCATCCTGCAGAAGAGTGTACATTATTCAACAGAATGAGGCTTCACAAAAAGGAGATATTATCCTCTGCCAGTTTTTTTTTTTTTTTTCAGTCAGTAGACATCAGGGGTATAGCACATGCAGTGTGGCACCATTGTATTGTAACTTTTTATAGTTCAGTGGAAACCATGAAACATCATGTAATTTATTGTAAATTTTGATTGGTTTGCAGATTTTAATGGAAGTTTTTTTTTTTCAGAATTGAAGGTGATAGATACAAGATTTTTTTATGGCAAAGAATAATACATCATTTGGGCTTCACAAAAAGATGCAGAATAAAAGTTGGTTTTTTTTTTGCAAAAATTAGAAAGATTCGGATGTCAACAATTTTCTCATTTTTGTTCTGAGGTGCATTTCCCAAAATCACAGATGCTAACTTACATAGTTGGGCCCATTCACTGTGAATGGACGAATTACGTAAGTTGCTAACTTAGTTAGCAATTACGCTTTTGGGAAATGCGCCCCAGACCGAAATGAGTCCTTATTTATTTGGCCCTGCAACAGCAATAGCACTACTGAGCCAGTAGCACTAAGAGGTTGAAACCACGTGTTATCTCTGTCGCAGGATTCCTGTGGTTGCTACTAGCTAGCTTGCTAGTCAGGGATAAATGGCGGATTACAAGTTAATGCAGTCAATTTCATCACCGTCCTAAAACACAGAAATTGTAAATCATAACGGCTAAGCGACCAAAAAAGAAACGAGTCACAAGCATATGCAATCTGTGCAGCTTTTGGTTGCTGGTGTAAGCTGAAGGAGGAAGAGCTGAGAAGTCATGCTAATGTTGCAAAATTATCCTCTTTTAAGGTTTGCTTGCTTGCCAAGTCAGCTTTCATCGAGATCAGTGATTATTTGTGCTACATGGAGTTTAGAGGTTGGTTTACTAGCTGCATCTTTACTGATAAAGCATGCAATTTGTGTTTTTACATCATAACATTGAGGCATTGCAAGCTAACTACCATATAGGTACACTACCAGTCAAAAGTTTTTGCACACCGTAAGATCTTGTCAAGTCTTTGTCTTGTATGTTTACAACAAAGAAATCACTGGAACCCAATACTTCTTTGTAACAAATAATAAATTTACAAGAAAAATTCACAAGCAATCCAACACAGGTGATTGAAATGATCAGCCCGCTTTCACCCCCCTGAAGCTGCTTGATGAAGAGTAGATCATTTGAATCACCTGTGCTGGAGCAGGGAGAGATCTAAAACATGCAGGGCAGGTGGTCCTCCAGGAGAGGTTTGAGAAGCACTGGATTAGACCATCGTTGCTGATCTGCTTAAATATTGACAAAATGACTGATCCTGGTTTTTTTTTATTTGTTTTGTTATACACATGGTTGATACATTGGGCTTCAGTTTTCCTACCTCACTGTTATACAACCAATATGAGACTATTACACAAGAACAAAATATAAAACATTGTAACAATTACAGAAAATATTGGCGTGTGCAAAAACTTTTCCTTGGTACTGTACATTTATTAGCTCGGCAACATCATCAATGAAGACTAGAAAAGTAAGTTTAATGCTAGCTTGTACCTACTCTGCTAGCGCCAGCTGTGATAGTATAATAATAACTGTGGAAACAACACAAGCATTTCAATGCTAGAAAATCCTAGCTAACTTTTCAAAGCCACTGACAGGCCGTTACATTAGCTGGTGGCCTGTAGCCTAATGTAAGCTACTAGACACCAATGTCCAGACGTGATACATATTATTAATTGCTCACGTATTTTTATGGTTATGTTACTCATGACATAGCCTATTAGCTCCATGAAGTGATGCCGTAGGCAATCATTCACCAATATTACTTTATAATGGCAAGCCAAAGAACTGTGTATACAGCAAGCAGTCCTCGACTGCAGTTCTCATGAGACACACAAGATGGGCATAAAACATTCTGAATATTGCCAAATCTTGTATCTATCAACTTTAGTATCTGAATTTGCAGTTACCTGTTCTGCAGGCCCTCAGGCAGTGTTTTGGGGATCTGGTAATAGATAAGTCCCACCAGAATAGCAAAAAAGATATTAAGAGCCATTTGTGCATAAGAGGTCTGTGGGTTCCGCAATATGTTCTTCATGGTACGGCCAGCTAACACCATGAGCTGCAGCAAGTCATACATATATAATTAGAAATATACAGCATTAACACAAATAGAAATATACAGGTACAACATAAACACAAATGTTACAAAGAACTTCACAATATACACAAAACACTTCATACACTGTGATGATGAAAACAATACAAATTTAACAGTGGCAACCATAATATTTACATTGTGAAAATGAGGCACCTTAGACCTTTGACACATAATGAAATAGCTTGCAGCCATATGCAATGAAGTGGCGATGAGGATCCGCACCGCCAAGTCAATTGCCATTGTCCCTCCCAGAAAGAACCTAGCCTGTCCCAAGAGGGGGGGTGGGGGGGGGGGGGGGTAATAAACTGTACGAGGGGAATTACTTTAAGTATCTCAAGGTATCATTCACGAGTGAGGGTATGAGGGATCTGCACATTATCAAAAACACCGGTGCTATGGTTTCAATAGTACAATCACTCTACTTTACACTGTTTTTCACCCCGCCCTCTCCTATGGTCACAACAAATTGGAGACCGTGAAAGTGAGACTGTGGATATGAGGTGGAAAATTGAGGTTCTTTTTCAGGGTGGGGGCCTGACTCTCCTTGATAGGCTGATAGACTCAGGAGTTATCCAGGAGGACCTTTAAGTAGAGTAGTTGCCCCTACGCCTTTAGAGGAGTCTGTTGTGGTGGTTTTGGCATTTGATGAGAATGCTACCTCTGTGCCTTCTTCAGGAGCTGTTCCAGGCACGTCCAAATGAAAGGAGACTTGGGAGCAGACCCAAGACACAGTGGGGGACATCTCCCAGCTGGCTTGGGATCCCCCTTTGATCCCCAATTATGAGTTGGTGGGAGTTGGTAGGATGTTGAGTGTCTGGGCAACTCTACTTGCCTTATTGCCACCATGTGTCAATCGCTTTATTTTTATCACATAATTTCACTCAAGCTGTTCTAACTTTCCCTGCTTTTGACTCTTCTCTACTCGCCTTTGAGATATTGTATCGCCTGTGAGTATCACTGTCAACATCTGTGCATTTCTTCCATCTTTGCCTCATTTCCATTTTTTGGTCTTAGATTGTTGAGATGAATAATTTCAGGAGGTGAGGTCCCTAGGCAGTATCTTTACAAGATGAGAAGCCTCAGTTATTGTTCAATGTAGTTGGATCCTCTGTCTGGAACCAGTTTTGTGAGCCATAACTAATAGCTAAACTTTATGGGTCTCCTTTAAACATCCATCACCTGCTCAAAATGGTTTACTGCAGATAGGACTGTTCAGGACTGATTTTTATCCTGATGTTTTATCTGTGCACAAGGGGGTGCCACAAGGTTCTGTTCTTGAGCCATTGTTATTTTCAATTTATATAGAAAATATAGTCAAAAGTGCAAACTTTAATTTTTAGGCTGATGAAACTTTTATTGACTGCATTGACATAACAATTATAACAATTTGGTGCTTGTTGACTAAAGAGACCTACAAACTATCTCCAATCACTCAATTATATACTCAGGCTCATCTGCGTAACTGCACAGTTATAGTTCACACCCACATGAAACTTCCTTGGTAACGATGCATTGATTGGCTTGTTTCCTATCCAATTCCCTAGTGTTTAAACTTTCCACAGAAACTGAAAGACATTGATTGGACAGTAAGAAAAGTATTACAAGCCTTTGCATATCAGCAACCCTGGTTGTATCCTCTCAACGTTCAGCACATTGCGCAGCTGAAATTGAGGCAATTTATATAAAAAAAAAGACTCCCAAAACCGACCTGAAGTGTTCAGTTACGTTTCCAGGATTTAAATGAGGTAAGGACATGGTCAATGGGAATTATTTCGAATGAAACAGGACCGGGGGTTCCTTCTACCGGATACATCTGTCTCTGGAGGAGGGATTCAATGAAGAAAGGTTAGGATGCTACTTTTGCTTTTTGTTTTGAAATGTATACCGCATTCAACAAAATCAAATGCCGAGGTTTTTTTTCCTGTTTAAAACGTGAACTGCCCATGCATTTTGGTGGACCCCCTGGTAAGTTCATTGCACCATTCTATTCAATCTAGGGAGGCATATATTGTTTGATTTTCCCTGAAAGTGGAATGTCTGTTCTGTTAAAATAAGGTATATTTCAGATATTACTGAGTTAGTGAGTTTTAGTTCTTCCTAATAAGGTGTAGAAAGTGTTGAAATAAGGTTGTGAGCTTGGAAATGGGAACTGCTAGCTTTTCATTGCAGGGTGAATGTTCTGACCGTTTAATAAGCAGTTTATTTAATGAGTATGTGTGCTGGCTTGGGGGACTTTGAAGAAAAATGCACAAAACTCTAAACTTTATTATGGAGAAAAGGCATTTTTTGTGTTTGGAGAGGTTACTGGTGACTACCGATGTTCAACTGCACTGATATTGATAAATTCATGCTAAATTCAATCAGAAAATCATTAGTTCATATTGAATTTCATGCCTCAAAAGTTTATTTCTGTTAAATGTATGATTATTTTATGATTTGACAGTACACCATTTTGAGGATCTCAGACTTTGGAGAACCACCCCCATAGCTGTCTAATTTGGCTCATAGCAAGTACAGTGTTTCCCACAGAATTTTTGGAGACTATGGGGGCACATGTGTGGTGGCACACTGATGTCTGGAGGGGGTCATTCTCATTCTATTGAGCGGGGAGGGGGGAGATGATTCTCATTCTGTTGAGCGGGGGGGGATGATTCTCATTTTGTTGAGGGGGGGCGGTATTATTCTCATTCTGATTGCCTGGGGGATTAGGGGGGGACTGCGCTAATTGTGCGTCTTCCGGTACCTTTCCTATTTTTCCTTTTTTTTTTTTTTTTTTTTAATAAATGGCATGTTTCAACATGTTTGGCATGAGACTACTCAATATTAGACTATGGCGGGCCGCCATAGTCTCGTCAATGTATGGGAAACACTGAAGTAGGTAATCTAAAATGTAATGCTCAAGATGTATTATACTTGGGGCCAAGGAGTTCATGATCCCAGAAATGTATAGTTTTAACCCCCAGCCATTTTTCAATTCTCAGTAATATTTTTTTTGCAACTTCAATGCTGAAATTTCATGAAGATTTTTTGCATTTGCAGCCCCTTTTCTCTACCAAAATCATGAAAATAAACTAAAATATGATGGAATTCTAAACGCTTGAAGTGTCTTGATTCAGTTGAGCCATACGCTTCCTCTCTGAGAAGCAGCAGTCTTGAATTATGAAGCCTTAAAAAAGGTAACACCTAAATAGCCAGATTTGGCTTCTGCAAAGGGCTTAATGATGCAATATTCTCTTTGTGTTTCACTAAAATATAGTTCTGCCATTTACTTGCCACTCAGAAGTTCCTAAAATGTAGCCCTTCCAAAGTAGATTGTGTTGCGGTCTGTGTAACCAGTAGCATAGATAAATATACATGTATATAATTTAGAGGTTAAAGGCTTTAACTGAGCTATCTACCCCGTTACACAAATGATTCAAACTTACAAGAAATTTCAGTGAAAAAAAAAATCCAAAAGATGAACAAATCCAAGATGAAAGAGGGTGTTATTACTTTAATGACATGGTGATGGTATAAAGAAGATGTTTGTGGATTAAATGTACCCTAAGAGAGACATTGAATATAGCTCGAGGTACCACCAAAATTTGCCTCTCAAAATGCAGGAAATAGTGTTTCAGACGGTTAAAATTTAAAAATTTCGAGGAGCATGCCCCCGGACTCCCCTAGAATTGCCATGCCTCACGCCTATGGCGCTCACCAATCTCGCCCCCCCCCCCCCAAGACAAATTTGCTGCCGCCGCCTCTGTATACACATTATGTGCCTCAGTACACAGAGTTCATACAAAATCTGCAAAAAAGGCCTTCTTGCTCTCTGCTCCCTCTGCCTGAAATGCACCTCAAAAAACTCTGCAATTTTACACTTTCTCACCATATCTGGTTTTAAATCTCAAATTTTAGACTTTAAAGAATGATATGGGAGAATTTCAATGTTTTATTGTATAATGTGGTGCTGTACTCATTGACTTGACCTTCTATCCCAAGTAACCCACTGAAGAGCCTTTCCTTCCGTTCTCTGACTTACCCTATCTTTTACCCTCCCCTCCTATCTGCCCCCCCCAATTCTTTTTCTACTCCTGCTCAAATTTTACCCCCACTTTGCTTTTTATGTATTTGTCTTTGTTTGTATTTGTATTTTTTTTTTAAATGCTGTCATTTTGGCCAGGTCTTGCTAAAAAAAGAGATCAATGATCTCAAGTGACTGCCTGGTTAAATAATGGTCATAATAGAAAAATAATTGTGGAAGCGGCTCCCTTTAGTTGTGAACTGTTGGTTGTTGGTGTCAGTCGTGGCAGCAACCCAAGGACCTGCTGGTGAGAGAGGCCATCAAACTGAAGAAGGTGGCCTTTCAGGCCATAGTTGGACCAGGTTACTCCTGACTTAGCAGAAAGATATCGGCTGGTTAAACGGACTGCTGCCACAGGGGTCTCAGTAGCAAAATCACTCCTTTTGGATCTTATTGAATTTTCCATAATGTGCCATCTTTTGAAGAATTGAGGTTTGTCATAGAAATAATTTTATTTTTCCAATTAAAAATTACTGACATACCTGAAATTGCAATGGAAATTAGTTTGCTAATGTTGTTAACATTGTCAAGAATGTTTTTTAAAAGAGTGAGAGGAGATTTGCCACTGTAGAAATTACTCATCTTTTTGACTGAACAGGCTTCAAAAAAAAAAAAAAAAAAATCAGGACTGGAGCGCCACTCCTTTCTGTGAAGATTAAAGCACATTTGGGGCACCTTATGCTGATCTGTGGTGTCTCATGAGAATTTCAAGATCACAATCATCATGAGACCTGTTCACATTTCAGTCATCAATTTGAATAAAAACACTTCACAACTTTTAAAGCACTAAATAACACTGCTATCTAAAAATAATTGGATCGGTAATTCTTCTGATCAGTCTTAGTTATTGAGCAAATCTACACTATTTGGTTATTTGATTGCAAATCAGACAAAGTGAATTGGAATAATTTGACAGTAATTATGCATCAAGGGGGAGGTTTTTGTCTTCAATACCTCTGATGACACATCATTGACTCAATCGTTAAGGAAAGGCACGTGTGCTTACTTGCACATATTCATGTGCATGAGCTGGCACGTAGGTATTTTTCACACCTGTCATTTCAGCAGACTGATAACTTTTACAGTGCTATTAAACTTTGACCAGTCTTATCCAGCATTTATGAGGACGTCAGAGGCACCACTGCAGGCCATAAATGCAGCCCCAGTTCGAGAAGGCCTTTTTTCCTGAATCAGAAACAGAAACTAAATCCCTCCCGGGGAATGACTGTCGCCATTATAAATACATTATATGTAGCATAAGTCAAAAGCGGATTCGATATTCACATCTCCTGACTTTTAATCAGGCAGTCCAGTTTTCAAGCATTTGCTTTCATTTTCTATGATGAGTCAGTTGAATTGAATGCTACTGAATGAGACACTCTTTACAAATTAGCCATGTTATGAGTCATGAGCTGAGTCGATAGCAATCAGATAGCTGAAAGGTCAAGTGTAAATGGGTCCAAGAGAAATTTGGGAACCATTCAAATCTGATTTTTTCAACCACCTCAGGAGGAATCTTAAGATGCCCTGTGGCCACCCAGTGAGCAAGTGTAAATTGGATCAGTTTTCAGGATCCACATATTTCAACACTATGCCTCACCCAAAATATTACATCTCAAGATTCGCCAACAGATCCCATCGCCTTCTGCACCTTTGTAGGCATTCAAGAACCAGGCAGTGGTGACTGCCTTTAAGGATTCGCTGCAACAGCGCTAAATTTTTCATTTTCCTTGTCAGGTTTACACTAGGTTTACACTAGGGGTATAATCCTGATATCTTACCCCCCCAAAAAAAAACAGTCAGTCCACTTACATTCTAAGTTTGTGCGGTGTAAATGGGGCCGATCTATGCACAGTAATGAGTGAAAACTCAGAAATCCATTAATAACGTAGTGATAGCTGGCAAGGCCAGATTATCCATATAATGACCAGTGTACGTACACTGGGGCATCATGCTGGGAGGGGCATCACATGATTCCTTGGTCTTTTTTGGTTTAAATCGGAAGAGATGCATATTCATATTATGAACAAATTCAAACTTAACAGTTGATATAAACAAAGAATATATAAAACAAAAAAAAAGGAAAACAAATTAAAAAACTGATTCGGAACTGCCCTGCCAAAGTCACTGAAATTCCAAACTGGTCTCAGATCAGTGTTGCAAACTGAGCTAGAATCCCGCCACTTAGAAACTGAATGAGCACTGATCTCCAATCAGTTGTTGATCTCAATGACGCGCCTTTGTTCTGACATCATGTGCAACAACACACTTTAATAATAGTCAAATAAAAAAAATTGCAGCGGGGGAAGCAACTGAGGGGTTTTACTAATCAGAAAACAGCAGAGGAAAATAAAATACAAAGGATATCCACGCTACCGAAAGTACTAGAAATATCTAGCTTTTTTGACATTAATGCTGCAAAGAAGCTGTTGGTAGAGCTGCATGTCCTCTCAATTCCATTCCTCCAGCACTTGTAGAAAGTGCTTCCGTTACTAACATTAACAACGAAACGTTAGAGGCTAATGTTAACGAGGCGGATTCAGTAGCGCATGTAACATTAGCTGAAGTTAACGGGAGCCTGTCGTAGGAGGGCTGACAGCAGCAGCTGGACTCGGGGACAGAGGACGTTAGCATGATCGCAGAGGCAGACAATAGTTCACGGCACTAAGCCTTTCCCTTTTTAAAACCCTCTGCCATAGAATTTCAGTTCTCATTATTCAGTAAATGTAAATCTGTGGTCTTTGTTGCCATAGTGCACCTCTTACATATCTCTGTGATTTATGTTGAAATATACTTCATTACATAAGTTAAGTGCCATTTTAGTGACTGGATGGAAAGTATTCGTAATTAACCCTTTAAGGCCTAATGCAAAAATCAAGATAGTAACCTTTTGGGCTGAAGCACAGCTTCTCAGCTTTCAGGAACAGTTGGAATTTTTTTTCTATTGCGCAAAAACTTACAGTTATTACGGTACTTTCAAAATTACGCGCATATCTGTGTCGGCAACGACAAGTTCTTGAAATGCACTCATGCTGTCCAGGTTTAAATGGGTTAAGATTTTGGGCGCAGTCTCTGAAGGCAGCAGGGTTGTCAAATTGTCCTTGAAGGCACCAATACTATTATCACTGCTGGCAATAATCTTTTGAAGGCTGGTTCAGTTTGTGCATTAGCTGTCATTATTGCTGTAAGCCAGTTGTATTGTTAATAAATTAAACACTTGCTTGTGTTATCAAAGAGAAAAGTGGTCCATTGCTGCCTCCTATAAGCCATGTTAAGTAACTTCTTATGCGGGGGCATTTCACACTGGGGAATTACACTGTGTTAATCCGGTCCTGGCGGCTGGTCATACAAACAACGGACAGCAAATAAGATTTTGAACACAACTCAAATAGCTAATTTGTCAATCATGCTTTGGATGAAAAATAAGTTTGAGGAAAAATCAGGGGACAGAGGACATGCCTTATCTTAGTAACTCTCAGCTTGTGCAGAACAGAATGGATCCAACATATTATAAAAGTAAACACTTAAATCAACCAGTCCTGCTGCACATAGGTCAATCTTCTGGTGAGTAACAGAATGAAACTCAGTGGCCACAAGTAGAACAATTTAGTCTCGACTTTCATAGATAGTCAGGCAACAGAAAAGGAGGATACAGACCTGGTAGTGGAATGATGTCGCGTAGCTGGCCTTCATCTGGGAGGCAGATACAGAGAGGTCCATCATCTCTGACAGCTGATTCAGCTGCTCCATTACCTGACCGCAGTACTCTGACTGCCTGTACTGATGGGCCAGAAGGTTCCTGTCTGACTCCTCAATATTGCCATTTACATAGCCTGCACACACAGACACAGCAAAATCAGCCAAGGCGCAAAATCACAAAATCAGACAATAAAAAAATGGTCAGAGAATAAAAATCATGCCATGCTTTTGTTCTACCCATGTACACAGCCAGCAGATTTCACAAATTATTATTACCTCCAGGCTGAATAATTGTTATTTTAAGAAAATCCAAGTAATTAGACACTGGATAAATAAACTGGAGAGGAATCCTACTTTTATCAAGGATTTACCATTTCTGGAAATGAGCAACAACAGTAACAGGCAGGGGAAAGCAGTAGGGCGGAGGAAAAGAAAGCTCATAAGACAGAATGAGACAGTGTTATCAAGTGAAAAGGACAGGAACATGTAGCTTTTGGGGGTTGATAAAGACCTGATCATTTGAATCACCTGTGCTGGAGCAGGGAGAGATATAAAACAAGCAGAATGAGTGGTCCTCCAGGAGAGGTTCGAGAAGCACTGTTTGAAACTACAGACGGTTGCTTTCGCACCACCATCAGGACTAGTATTGTACAATGCCAGTTGAGGCATAGGACTTATCTTAATGTTGTTTATCTTAATGTATGGGAAGGCAGATTTCAAAGTAGTAGTAGTAGTAGTGGTAATAGAAAGAAGAAAAAGGGCAAAAACAAAAGCAACTGGCACCTGAGCAGGCAGGAAGAACAAGAAAGAACACCATGAAAAAGTGGACTGAGCCCTTGTATTCTGAAAGGCATTTTGCACATCCTGAGAAGGTTAGGAGGGATGTTTACTGACCCGAATCCAACAAATCTGTCAAAAAGTATTCCTGGCACATAAACTTAAGATTCATTCAAATATGTCCAACCAGGATGATACCAATTCTACAGACAATGGGGTGGGTACCCTCAGGATGTGATCAATCCTTCAAGAAGTAAGGAGTAGATGTTCACTAGATTAAATATGACCAACACACAATGTGGCACCTTTAAAATATGACACTCATATGGTAATGTTGCTGGTACGAAATCCAGACCTGCATTACTGGAGTTCAAGTTGGGGACAATATCTCCGTTTATGATGTCCAAAAAGAAGTCTGCAGGATTATTAAATTCCTCCCGCTGGTAACCTGAATACACAGAGATTACATGTTATATTGTTTATTAAATGGATCCCCATTAGCTGATGGCAGGGAGACTGCTAATCATCCTGGGATTCACCAAAAGGACGTAGGACACAAGATATATTATACATCACATAACAAATAGTTAAAATAATGCAATCAGACTATTACAAGTATAATATCAGAACAAGCGAAATATAGTATATCAGGCCATTGCGTTCAAAACATCTCCGAAAGAAAGAGCAGAAGTTACGAATGTGATAAGAAAAAACTCAAACACAAATGGTTCCAGTTATATGGTCAGGCAATAGATGCACCTTTTAGTAGCAAAATACAACCCAAAATAAGAAAAAATTGGGACAGTATGATAAATTAAAATAAAAAATGTCAGTAGTGATTTGTACGTTATCTTTGACTTTTATTGCATAGAAAACAATACAACATATTATTTGATGTTTCATCACATATATTTCATTTCTTTCTCAAAATAAACACTCATTTTAATTTAGGCTTTTGCAACATATTTAAAAAGAAAGTCGGGACAGTTGCTATAAGTATTTACCACTTTTTAATTTTGTCATTCCTTTTCCACAACACTTAATGAATTTAGGGAATGATGACATGAAAGGATTAAGGGGAGGAGAAACCCAAAAATCACTTCAATCTGCTCGAGAACAGGACAATCAATCAGAGGGAGCAGGAGAGGGAAGTTTATGCTTCAGGGGCATTTTAATGTTCTAAGTTGACTGTTACAATGATTTGTAGGTGTACTTTGACTTTAACCTGGATTTTCTCAAAACCTGATTTTTGCCCGGATTGCTATCATTTAAGGCACTATATCTCACTTATTTGTGAAGCTTTTCTCATGAAATTTTGACAGAAGTCTGTGTACATATCAGGAAGTCTACTGAACTAAAAGTTTTGGTTTAGCACTTTGGGTCTGTGAGTTATGGTGATTTATATTTCATATCGAGGGGGCGAAAAATGGCAAAATCCTCTTTTACCCCACTAAATCTCTAGAATTAGGTGTAAATGCTTTATTCTAGTTCAGAAGAAGGTGTAAACATAACTAAATCTAATATAAAAAGCCTGATTCAAATATCTTGCTTCAGTCCTGAGATATAAGGCAAAGAAATAATGGTGAAATCGGGGTGGCTGCCATCTTGAATCACATGACCTAATTATGCAAATTTGGTCAAATTCATATTTTGTGTATTTCAGGTCATATACTGTCAATATACCAAGTATGAATGATTTCTATCCAAAAATGACAATTTTTTTCCAAAAGGTTTCTCCTACCCTTAAGTTTTCATAGAAGTACGCGTTACCCTTGCGAGACTTGTTACTGGTAACTGATGCGAATAACAGGAGCAGGAACCACAGATCTCAGATTAGCCAATAAGGTGTCTTTATTACCGCAAATAATAAAACTTTCAATATACAAATGTATGTGGGTAGAAAACCTGATTTAAAATGAACAAAGGACACAAGTAGACAGCTGGATAAAAGGCAAACAGTCTAACGGCGCGGCGACGAACCAGGAACTTAAATACACAAAATCAGCAAATAACAATGAGGGGGACCAGATGTGCAAAGCATCAGAAGGGAACATAGGAGGAGGGGTAACAAATGAGGCAATAATTAATGAAAATCAGATTAAAGTATAAAAAGCAAGACTGACACAGACAGCTTCACTGCAGGGAAAACGATTAACAAGGGGAATAAAGCAAAACATTTCTACCCCTGCGGATTGCCATCTGGCAACCTTAGGCAGAACTGGGTGGGAGAGGGAAGGGAACAAGACAGGAGTGGAGGGAATGGGAAAGGGCAAGGCAGGAGCAGCTAGGGAGGACAGGGCTCGGCAGAGGCTTCGTGAGCTGGCCCAGACGGGCCGAGCTGAGGCAGAGATGCTCTCTGAGATGGACGCAGCCCAGGGATATCTATCTTCCAAGCCCGAGCACAAACTGGGGACACTCTCCTGGCTTGAACGGTGACTAGGGATGCCCACATGGCTTGAGCGGAGGAGGGAGCCCGCCAGGTTTGGGCAGAAGGAGGTGGGCCTGTGCAAAAGAGTGGGTGGCAGAGCCTGGAATGAAGGCTTACCCTCTGGAGTTGGTGCTGGGGCCTGGAACAAAGACTTGCCCAATGCAGAGGGAACCGGAGCAGGGGGGAAGGCTTACCCTCTGGAAAGGGTGCCATGACCCAGGAATGAGGCCTTTACTTGCGCTGGAGCGACCTTGGGGACCTGGTGCGAAGATCCACCCACTCCCACTTGAAAAGCCTCGGGCACCAGGTACAAAGGCCCATTCACTCTCAATGGAATAGCCACGGCAACCTAGACCAAGACCTGCTTAATGCCACTGGAATGGCAGCGGGCACCTGGTAATAAGGCCCCTTCATGGTCTATGGAATGGCTCCGGGCACCTGACATGCAGATTCTTGCACTGGAAGGTCTGGCATAGGAGGCGGACCATTGACAGGACCAGGACCGGGTGACGGGACACCCACAGGATAAGGACCGAGCAGCAGACCATTCCACAGGATCAGGATTAGGCAACAGAGCATCCACAGGATCAGGAACAGGTGACAGAGGGTTCATAGCATCAAGAACAGGCAGCGGAACTCCTACAAGATCAGCATTCAGCGGCTAGGCATCCTTGAAATTAGACCCAGGCGGCAGGGCACCCACAGGTTCAAGACTGGCTGGCCATCCAAGCGACCTAGAAGGAGCAGCAGGACATCTATGGGACCTGAACTGGGTGGCAGAACAAGCACTGGATAAAGACTAGGCAGTGGAATGCCTGCTGGATGAGGGCTGGATGGCAATGCTCCCATAAGATCTGGAATGGGCAGTCAAATGTCTGGGCTGGGCAGCAGTACATCCATGGGACCTGGACCAGGCAGCAGAATGAGCATTAAATCAGGACAAGGCGGTGGAATGCTCACTGGGTGACGGCTAGATGGCAGTACACCCACAGGACCTGGACTGGGCAGCGTAATGCCCACCGGGTCAGGGCTGAGCTGCAAGACATCCATGGGACCTGGCTGGGCAGCAGAAAGTGCACTGGATCAGGACTTGGGGGTGGAACGCCCACTAGGGTGCAGGCTGAATGCCTGTGCTACCACAAGATCTGGACCACTATCCAAGAGCACCATCTTGGTACTTGGGCCTGGATGTGCTTGGGCAGAGGGACCAAGGAAATCCCCAGTCACCTGGCAAAGGCCGGGTGCCAGAAGTCGCCATCTGATCTGGAGGCTGTCGTGGTATTGTAGCGAGTCAGTGCAAATGGCATGGATAACTTGTACATTTGCGAGGGCACCATTAATATAGAAAGATATATATAAATATTGTAGCCTGAAATTCATCCATATCCAGTTTTGGTCGCTCCCAACGGTCACTTGCCGATACGTCTGACCCCAGTCGGTAGGCTAGCGTTTGACTTTCAAATATTCGCACAAAATCCATGTGAGATCTGATTGGCTCACAGTCACAAGGTCCCTTTTCGGGGGAGGTATACTAACATCATCACCATGGCCAAAGACAATAGACAAAGGAAGACTCCTCACCGAGGAGCAATTTTTGGGATCAGTCACATGGGTGCCCCGCCCCTTTAGATAGACTTGCGGCGGGTCCTGAATGAATTGATTCCAATGGGGATAAGTGAACGTGAGCACAGATTATCACCGATTATTTTGCCCCATTGTCACAGGACTTATTTTTCACAGGTCACATATCTTCCAAACATTCCAGTGCTGCAATGGCATTTTTAAGACCAACAGATCAGGAGAAAATGAACTTTCTTTGAGACCTGTGTCTCTCTCAGCAGCGGTCACGTAACATCTGGCAATACAGAAATACAGTATGGACTGCGGGAAACTGCAAATTAAACTTTCAAAGTGAAAAAATGCTTATGTTTATATGTTCAGTGATTCTGTTGTTGCCATCGATGTTTAATCGTTTTTAAAGGGAAAAGGAATATAGTTGATCGCTATGATCTTGTACTGGATTGATATCAGATATTAAACAAGCGGGGGCTGGCCAGCGGCAAAATAAAGTAATGCTGAAAAATTAAATGTGAAGCGTATCCTGTTGGCCATCCACGTTAAAAATGCCGAAACATTGTGCAGCAATAGGTTGCAATAATAGGAACAAGCTATCCAGCTTCTCTTTTCGAAGAAAGTAGACAGGCAAGGAAGAAATTAGCAACTGTCGTATTACATACCAGCTTCATAGGCTTAACCTAACTGATGCATTGCCCTTCAAGCTATAGCTAATGCCAATTACAGTGAAATACGTTACGTAATTTGAGTATTATTTAATTTATCCTTTATTATACTGGGGTATTCCACTGAAATAAAAAAAATGCAGATATGGCCAAACAATATCTTGTTCAAAACCTAACAACCACTCCAAGAGTAAACGCTAGCAAGCCACAATCTAATTTTTAAGCTCATGTGAAACAACATTCACGAATGCCGTAGCTGGCCAGCTAACTCATATTGGTAATGCTGAGTGCAGCCGTTAGCTGTGTTGTAAAATGTCTGATGTAGCAAAGTAAAAGGAAATATACATGCAACATGCAGATATAAAATAGATACTTGTATATCCCAACATTTAATTGCTCGCCTACTTAGCTACCACTTCTGACAAGAAGATGCGACGGATAACCCGGTCAGCATTCATTCTGTAAATGGCGCCACGCGATTGGTGGTTCTCACCAAAAGGTCACCCAATCAGCCAAAAGCAGAAAACATGTATATTTATATATCCAGTTCATTAGTGATGTAAGGGCTAAACGCTGGCCTACCGACTGGGGTCAGACTGTATCGGCAAGTGACCGTTGGGAACGACCAAAGCTGGATACAGATGAATTTCAGGCTACAAATATTGGAGTTACATATGCTGCCATGTCGACATCTTCGTTCCACGGACATCCTTAAGTTTTCCAGCAAGACGATGTCAAACAACATTCAGCATGGTTTATAAGTGCACGGCTGTGTAAGCAGAAAGTGTGAGCGCTAGATTGAAAACATCACATGCTAGACAGGACAAATTGATATCTTCAGTGCACAAATGCTTACTGAGTACAATCAAAAGATATGAGGGCTTTATTTTCTTGCCGTTGCAAATGGAAACACATGCAGCAGTAGCGTTACCTACATTTTAGTCGCAAATGGCATCTTTATCACCTCCGCCCAGTTTAGTAGTTTCCTGCTCTAAAATAAAAGTGCTTGCAATCTCATGAGGTTGGACTGCGCAAAAAGGAGTTGTGTCAATGCATGAAGCTAGCATTGTGCAATTTTTGTTTCACTGAAGTCTTCTACATTTAGACTCACCCTAACCACTTTCTTAGGCAAAGGCAGTCACTCTCTGCTGGTTTTATAGGACTGAATCACAGCCAGTGGAGCTACTTGCAAGTAACTACATATTGCCTCCTTCCCATTTTCATTTTTATGAACCCCATAAATAACGCCGATAAAATTATGGTGGGGTCTAATGGGAAGGGAAGGGTGAGGGCATACTACACATGTGAATATTTTCTTTGTGTGAAGGAAATACCAATAATTAATTCCAGTCTTACCCTTGTTTTCTTACCACGAGTGCCATTTTGCATACAGTTTAAATCACCCACATCCTTTCATACAAAACACTTTACCTGTTGAGTTACCTCTCCCCCTAAATGCCTCCACACATTACTTCTTGAAGCGCGGTTCTCAGAGGAACAAAAGAGGCCGCCATAATAGAAGTTAGATGCTTGTTCTTCACCCAATGAAATTACCGGTTCCCTATTGCATTAACGAACTGGTTTTCAAGGGAATGAAACTGCTAACCTGGGATGCGTTCCCGAAATCACAGATGCTAACTTACATAGTTGGACCCCTTGAATGTGAATGGACGAACTATGTACGTTGCTAACTTAGTTAGCAACTACGCTTTTGGGAAATGCACCCCTGATTGGCCTGGATGGAGCCAAACCCCCTCCAACAGGTAATTAATTACTCTTAGTCCAACCCTTTTGACAACAGTGCCATAGCTGTGTCATCACCACTTGTCTCAAAATGACCAGAATGGAGTCAGACATGCCCAGTTTTCATTTGCAGTACCGATAGCACTTGCGTTAGACAACTGCACTTAGGTCTTCAAACTATGGCCCATGGTGATGTTACGCAGTGGTAAACAATTTGCTGTGCCAACTTTTTTGACTGTATCAATGACAAAACATTTGTGGAATTGTCTTGTTGTAGGAGTCTTCATACCACATTTTATGCTAATGTCACAATCTTCATAGCATATTTCATGCCAATATAAAGGAAGAAAGCTAAATTTACAATTGAAGGGTTACGGTGCAAAGTGAGACAAATACCAAAGTTCTCTTTTGAAAAAAACAGAATTTGTCCACCTTGCTCAAGTAATCAATAGTCCAACAAAACATTTTCTGGTTATTTCCAGACATGCAACATAAAAGTAGAGTGGGAAAGTTGTAAAATATGATGCACTATAATACGTGGTATTTGAACCGAGCAGTGTACTTTTTTTTTTGCCAAAATGCTATTCACTTCGAAATGCAGGTAAGAGGAAGAAAAGAACCATTTAGTGATTCAACACTGAAAGTATTTTTTTACCATTTATTTAGCAAAATAAAACTGACTTGAATAAAAGGAAAATTGTCCTCTTTGTGAAGGACAAATTTATAGTTCCCCTTCAGCCTTTTGAGGAGCATCACTCATGACAACAGCAGAAATTCCCACCCGTATTATTCTACCACACTATCAATAACAGAAGTACATATTAATGGAACAGTAGGGAAAGAAGAACATGGATGCATTGTCTGGATGATTATTCTCTTTTGAATACCGACCAGACGCTAACAGATATGCCCAGCAGGACTGACTATCTGCTGAATGAGTCCAAAATACAAACAGAATTTTGCCCATCCCACTCTGCCTTCCAACCTTTCGCCTCATTCTTAGCTTGGTCAATTTATCTACTCAAAATTTTCTCAGTGTTGCAAAGGCTTTAACTTCCCCTGTAAACTCATGAAAGGTCTTCACTTCAGTCATGTTTCCTGCCCACTTTTCATCACCTGATCTCTTGAGGTTGCCCGGCTGGCTAAGAGGATGCATCACCTTTTATTAAAAAAGACAACAAAAAAAAAACTAGCAGCAGTTGTCATATTTTAAAAAAAGAGGAATTTGTGAAGGCTCATAATGAAGGATTTATTGCATTTTGACAGAAAAGTTGTCCTACTCAGTGAATTTCACTGTAATGACATGATTCAATCGGATTGCATGCATTTTTTTTTTTTAAATGTGGTATTTGTCGTCATTTAACCAGAAACCCTTCAATTTTAGAAAAGGCTGACAGAAAATTAATGAAACGGTCATGTAAAAACTACGTTGAAAAAAAGAAAAAAAAAACTACATTACCCAAGTGCTCAAAGTAATCCACAGCTTGGCTGGCTGCCCCAGCATAGATGACTTCTCCCTTATTCATGAGGGTGAAGGTGATCAAACTGCCGGAAGATGGAGTATCTTGGCTGGTGAATGGAGAAGATGACTGTTTTTCCATTCCTGGACAGTCTGAGCAGAGGAGAGCGGGTGCAGATAAAATTCATCAGCAGGCATGTACGAATGAGCTCTGCAAGTCTTTGAAGAATGGCATATTTGCTATGCAGTTCACTCAAAGCACTGGCAGAAACCTTCAGCTTAACCCAGAAAAGACATCCTTTCAGTGTACAGCTATGGAAATATAATTCCTTTTTGACATAAAATCCCTGAACTGGAATCCCCGATTTTGTTCATGGTCATGCTGTATTATCGGGGCACAGAGGGATACACGGCTGATTTCCGAATGTTGGGGAGCCCTTATCCCTCATATATTATGTCCTTCACCCTTAGCAATGCCAGTTCTTTATTTTTAATGCATTGGCAGTTCTGAGGCAATACTTTTTTGAAGCTAGTATTTTGTAATGTGCTTGCTACTCTGAAAATGGTACTTCTATGAGAAATGAGAACAACTCCCTAAAAAACACCTTTGCTGTAGTTGAGGAAAAATGTAGCCCTAAAGGAGAAGAAGACACACAAGGTCATCTCTGAATCACTTCAGGATTGTTTTCACTGGAACGAAATTGCAATACATTTTATCACTAATTGATCCGCTAAAATGAGGAACCTACTAAGCGAAGATGAGTGGTGCTGCATGCGACCATACGTGGATGTAAACTGACATTTATACAGAGATTGACTAATGATTTTTCCCAGATTTCCAGATGGGTACAGTAAAGGCCAAAAATATTACGGCACCTGTCTTTATTTTGAGAAAACGCAAGGTTTCCTGTTTGAAATCAATTTCTTTCTGCAATATACACTGGACCAAAGTATAAACGCAACACTTCTTATTGTGAGAAATATGACCATGTTCAGAAGCTCATTGTATTTTCATTGAGTGTGGATAGATTGTATGACCGTATTGCAATACATTTTTGATCAATGATTTAAACAGACAAACAAATCTCACGATGGGTGATGATAAAGGGTTGGGTCTGTAGTCCAAATTTCACAAATCAATATTGGGTCTGTCCGCCTTGCCTGCTGCACTGCTGCACATCTCTGCTGTATGGACTGTAACAAATGGTCAGTGGTGACTTGAGAAATGTGTTCCCACTTCTCTTCAAGAGCTGTGCGGAGTTGGTGGCTATTGGCTGAAAATGGGGACCAAGGACGAACTCTTTGGTTTAAGACATCCCAAAGATGCTGGACGGGGGACAAATCCGAGGAATAAGCTGGCCATTCAAGGACACAAATGTTTTCAGGCTCAAGGATCTCTGTGTCGTGGGGTGACGGGGGTCTGGCATGGTCATGCTGGATGGTTATTGTTTAGATGGACGAATGTTGGGACGATAGGCATCAGCATCTCATCGTGAAATCACACTGCATTCAAGTTGCTGTTAATGAACTGCAGTTGGGTACAGTGTCCTTGGAATATTCCCACCCTAACCAGCACTCCATCACCATGTGCCACCGTGCGCACCACACTGATGTCAGCATAACGATCCCCCATCCATCCTCTCCGTGGAGTTGGAGACGTGACTCTTCTCTAAAGAAAACAGTCCTCCATTGTGCCATTGGCCATTAAATGTGTCTATTTACTCAGTTGAACCATTTTTTCATCGAGCTGAGGACAGGTCCAATCCACAAAGAGCAAAACACGCATAGATATGGACTTCTTGGAGATTATTTTTTGGTAAAAATGTGGGGATTATGGGGACCAGCTGTCTCATCTGCAGTGGCAGTTGCTGGTCTCAGACGGTCACAGAGATGGAGGGTCCGGATATGGTGGTCTTGGGTGGGGGTTGTCACAAGTGGTCGTCATGCATGTGGGCAGTGTGCTGTCTTGCCTCATTCCTCAAAAAGGTGTTTTTTGCGACTTAGTGTTGAAACATGGACATTAAGAGCCCTTACAACATCCCTGAGAAACATTCCTGCATTGAACATGCCAATGCCACGCTCCCTGAGGGCTCGAGCATCTATGGCATTTTGAACAATGGCAGAACTGTGACTCCTGAGGTGGCCTTTTATTGAATAGAGTACAGGATGTGCCTGGGCTGACTGTACCTGATTTCAGTAGCTCTGGATCAGGCCCCACCTGTCTGACAGGCCAGTTTTGACAAAGGGCATGAACTTGACAATGATATGGAGAAGGTGACTGAAATGCACACAGACCAGTGGCACACAACCTTGGTCACATAAATAAACCCAACTAAGCCAACCTCAGAAATAATTATGCGGAATATTGACAGGACTAAACTGTTGCGTTTATATTTTTGTTCAGTATATTTATTTAGCCCAATCCAAGTAAGCTTCAGTAACTTTGCCTTACTTATGGAAACCACATTTGTATTAACAATGGTATTAGGCTTACTGAGGTTCAAAAAAAAGCTGTTTAAGGTAAATAAGAACCCTGTAAATTTAACTATTCCTACATACAGTATCCCCTATCCCTATCACTGTTCAATTGATCATTTTCAGTATAATTTGTCAATTCACTTCCAATATTGAGTTAACATAAAATAAGGCCAATGGATACCTCAATTGTCGAGAGTCAAGTAAAACTAATCTGTGTTGTTATTTTGAGTAAAATTGAGTAACATTGCTCTTTGTGGGTGGTCTACTGTTTAATTAAAGTGCTCACATTTACTGAACTGTCCCTATATATACGGCATACTCTGTTTGCCCATGACCGCGTTTGTCCATACCTGTGCAGTAGGGAGATGATCGAATTGGCGGTGTTGGCATCTAGACCAGTGGTTGGCTCGTCGAGAAGAGGAGGGAGGGAGAGGTGATAAGCTCCATGCCCACGCTGCACCTCTTCCTCTCCCCGCCCGACACACCTCGGAGGAATTCAGTCCCGATATGTGGAAACACGCAGGGTCACAAAGATCATTCCACCCGTGCGTATTCACACGTGTACACAGGTGAGATAGAATATACATTTCTGTGTTTCCTTCTGTGTGTGTGTGTGAGTGTGTGTTTTGTTACCTTGGTGTCCGCACAGTCTTGGAGACTCAGCTCTTTTATGATGTTGTTGACTTTCCGCTGCTTATCTGATGTGGAGTACAGCTGGTGAGGCAGGCGCAGGTTTGCTGAGAAGGTTAGGCTCTCCCTGACCGTCAGGGTCCCCATCAGAATATCATCCTGAGAGAGACAGGGAGATGGGTGGAAATGAAAGAACCTGCAACTGTTTACAAATACAAAATACATATGAAAAAGACAAAAACCGACAAACGCCCACCATCTGATAATAAATGGTAATTTTTCAGGGAGAAAAATTTGAAAGCCGTCGCAAAATTATTTATCCATGCTCCTCATTGAAGCTGAAATTTATTTTAAAATGAAAAGGATAAAATGTGCTTAATGCTGATAATATGGAATTTACTTCAGTCTTTTTAGTTCAGACTTGACTGATGGTATTTAAATCAATGATTCCATAAGCAGCGTTGTATGGCAGGGAAGTGCGAGGACCACCTACAAAGTGAAAATCATTGATTTAAATAAAATTTGGCTTTGGCGTTCTGACTTCCTGGTTTTTGACTCCTGGACTGAACTGTTCTTTCTTGTACTAAAACCTCACTGCCTGTCACTGACACAGATTGACTGACCACATTTATCAATAAGCCTGTGGACTGGATTTTCACATGCACATGAGTTCTGACCCTGCCTTGCATCAAAAGGACTCATTTTGAAAAAGCCACAGGATGTGCTGGTTTCTTTTATTTCTTATATTATTTTAACTGGCACCTTTTTTGCCTGTTATTTTAACTGGCACCTATTTTGCCAGTTATTTCAACTGTAATTTTACAATCAGTTTATACCAGAGGTTCCGTGCAGTAGCCAAGCTAACTGGCACCTTTGCAAACTGGCACCTACGTCCTTTTAGTCCTGGCTATCAGTTTATCTCAGTCGTTTTCCTTTATCGACGTCTTTTCCAATTCCTGGCGAACTAATTGGCTTTTCCAATTAACTGAAGACTGGTTTCTCACCGTATGCGATCTAACAGCGATGAAATCATGGGCTAAATTCAGTGCAGAAAAATAATTCACTTATTAATTGGCCAATGCTTCGCGTGATTGAACTGGTCCGTGTTCCAATGAAACGCGGACTTTCACTCTCGGTATTTCATGGGTTGATTTGAAAAAAAAAAAAAAAACAGTGGCACTCGGCAGTTAAATAGCTTAGGTTATAAAAAAGCGTGTGGCTCAAGCCATTTGCGTGAGAGTCGACAGGTAGGCTATGCAATTTTGAATAACGTAGATTTAAATACAGCAAATCGGCGTCCAGATGAATGATTGTCGTCTTACCTAATCGGGGTGAACAAAGCAGCACCTCTTAAGTGCGGAGCGCTCTCGGAGTGAACCCTTTTATTAATCATGAAGATGACTGAGAACAGGTCAGGATTTATAATTGTTTTTAACGGCTGTTTTGTGCAACCCAATTCTCTGTTCCGCCACTGTACTGAATTTAACCCGCGATTTAATCGCTGTTAGATCGCATGTGGAGAGAAATTGTGTCTTCAGTTGCCAATTACAATAATTGGAAAAGACATCAATAAAGGAAAATGATTGAGATCCAGCCAGGACTAAAAGGGACGTGTCTTTGCCCCCCCTGTAGCTCCGCCACTGGTTCCGTGTATGTTAACTGTAAACCAAAGTTAAATGTGCGCAGGACTCTACTTACAGTTAAAATAATGAGGAGACAATGTGTTAATTTAACTGTTAAATTCAGTCAATTTATAACAGTGTAGGAAACAATTGTCACGTGCAGAATGTATTGGCAATCTGTCGTGCTTATTTACAATCAGTCAGGTTGGTTTAATGTTCAAGCTGTGTCATCCCAGATAGATGCATCCCAGATAGATTATTTAGGTATTTTAGGCAAAGTTATGCTTTCTAGACAGGTCCCAGTTAGACACATCCCGATTAAGTGACTGTTTTAATGCTTATAAATGATATCCCTAATATTTTTGACATTTTTTTTTCATTGGAAGATACGTACCTGACAATTTTTACAACGCTAAATTAGGCCTACAGGAAAGTTTATAATCTAGGCCATGGGACCTACGGGTTGCGTCTGACTGGAATGCGCCTACTTAGGATGCATCTATCTGGGTGCATCTATGGCATTTCAGTAAATGGACTTCCCTGCTTAAATTGCTGACTTTATCAACTGGATATGAACCACATTAGTGAACTGCATTTAAGTACTGATTGTAATTCTCTAAATTGTGGAATTGGAAAAGAATTTAGGTTCTCAGCCATCTCCGCTTTAAGTTTAGTGAGAGTTAGATTCAGTTGGGTGCTCTTTCAAATTCTGTGGGCGTGTGCACTATAATGACTCCTGCATTTGTCGCAACATTTTCCCAGTAGCTAAAATAAATCTATTTTCTGCTGGGAAAGAGAGGAGAGCACATTTTGGAGCTGCTGTGTTCCAGTACTGGGACATTGGAGGAAGAAAGTGAAATATTTCCAGGACATGGAGAAGCGGTACCAGAGGAAAAGGAGGCCGCATTTTTTTTAGCATTGTGGCCCACCCTCAGCTGTTACTCACCTGAACTACGTACGCTGAGCTGAGTCTCAGGTCAGAGGTCACAGCTTTGCCGTCCACCAGCACCTGACCAGAGCGAAGGCCTGCAGGGTCCTTCCTGCCCGCTATGACATCGAGCAGCCTGTGGTGGCAGTAGAGAGCATTAAACTGTGTGTGCATGTATATGAGCACATGCGCTTGTGAGTGCATGAGTTACTGAGCGTTCATGTGTGTGAATGCAAATTAGTATTTTTGAAAGCCCTTTAAAGAAGACAACCAAGCATACAGAATCAAGCTGACTTAATTTAGTACACAAACTTAGCGTATTTTCTTCATCGGACATTTGCATGCAGATTTGAAAGATTCGAAGAGCTTCCACCAATATTTGCAGTGTGATTATTTTGTAGTAATGATTATGGCAAAATGATCATAGCATTAATAATTATAGTATATTACATATTTAAGATGGTCCAATATAAAAATGACCAGTAGGTTGTCGGTTTCCTACATTACGGTTTGTTTATTACATATTTGAAGCTGAGAATCATTTGTGTTTAGCACAGGCACTGCATAGTTATCATGGCTGTAACAATCTATAATTAGCAGCATTTATTGAATAAGCCATTGCATAATTGAGATAATTAAATGAATCTTAATTACTTGTGTAATGGTAATTGAACTCACGAGGTTTTCCCACTGCCCGTGGGGCCCATGATGGCATTTATTCCAGGTCTCATAATCCCACTGAAACAGAATGTGCACAAAACTCAAGGAACAAGGATGAAATACAATGAAAACGCCTGTCATAAATTTATATTACTCATATCCATGTCCTACTGTCCAAAAAGGTCGTGCAATTCTCCACCATACACTAAGGTCTCACTTTGGTAGGCTTGAGTACATTAGCCAGTTTATTGATAATACTTGCTAGTGACTTATTGAAGGATAGTTCGTTATTTGTAAACAATTATTAAGATATGAAAGCACTGATCTACTATCTGAGATAGCAAGATTTTATGTCCTGTTTTTATACCGTTGCTGCAACATCCTCTTTCAATTTACGATGATCCATGCAAACACACAGCATGTACTTCTATATGGCCACAATTATACTTTTTTTTTAATGGAAACCATAAAACAGAGCCATAGAGATGACAAACAATTTTCAAAAAGGAAAATTAAGCAAAAAATGGCAAAAATACAAATAAAAAATAATGTAAATGACATAACATTTACACAGAGCATCCATTTGGCAAATGTAAAATTTAGGACATGGCAGTGTGCAAATCTGTGGCATTTCCGGTATGTAATGTATACAGTAAATCAGTTTTTGAACACAGTAAAAGATCTTTAAATGCATAAGAAAGTGCTGTCAATGACTGAACTGAGTACCTATCTTTATTGAGCTGAATAATACGCCTACTGCATTCTAGCAACACTATATTACGTAAGAAATCAATTATACTGTAAAGGAAGGTGCGGTTCACCCGAACGCGGGAGGATTGTTGTTTTTTTTTGGCAGCAAAGCCAGCCAATAAAAGTCACTTGTTTGTTTTCGTGAACTGGAAAGCTTATAGATGATTTCAGAGACAAACAAGGATCTGACTAAAAATGTCCACAAAGCAGTCTGCATACCTCTGAGACAATTTGCTCCCAAAAAAACAAACAAAAAAAAAAACTAAATACCGAAACATGTTACAATATTTAGACGGGGTAGAATTGGCTTAAGGGTAAATTTGAAATGAATAAAATAAAGATTTGACCGAACGGCCTCCCAGGCAGAATGGAACCAGCAACTAATTCCTTCAACTTCTGCAGTTCTAGGGTGATTTTAGTGCATATCGAAAAAAGTGCGCACCTTTGATCAGATGTATCATAGAATAACATCTACAAGAATATTCCTAAAAAACGACAAAGAAATAGAAAATCTATTGCCCTCACACAAAGCCTAAATGCATGGGGTACAACTAGATTGACTATTTTATATAAAACAAGAAATCTAGCTTTCACTCTTTTCCTGGTATCATTTTAGCAGCTTTCCTATTTTCTCGGGCCAAATAAACTGTTCCAAAGAGATCGTGGTGCAGCAGCCACAACTGAATGAAAAAATTAAGCTATAGCCATAATGGTCGTAATGGCAACAGATAGGCCTTTACCAAAGAGATAAGAACAGTTAGGAGGGCAGGTGATGTTCATAAAAATGTAATGATATAGAAAACAGAAAACGGGTAGGTCAATAAAAAAATAACTCAACTTTGCCCCACATTGTGGTCACTTTGCTTCCTCTCAGTCACTGTTCTGCTCTTCCCTGTGGCACAAGTGTATTCCCAATTTTATCTAGATAGCTTTTGTTTTGTGCTCGGATACAATTTTATATTTGAAACTTGTGGAAAATAATAGCGATTTCTGGTGTCCGTACTGTAGTCACTTACATAGTGTGGATAAATTATTGAGTGTATAAAGCCTTTCATCCCAATATTTTACATTCATAATTGTCCTGCATATATACTCAACAAAATATCAACTATTCGGTACGTACCTAAAAATAATAAACCATTTGATACATTCTTAAAAATATCAACTATTTTGTACATTTGTACAAATATCAACTATTGACAAAAAAAAAAAAACTATTTGGCACATTTAAAAAAATATTAAACTTTTGCCTCTTTCCAAAACATATCAACTATTTGGTACATTCCTAAAAATATCAACAATTTGGTATATGCCTAAAAATATCAACTATTTGGTATATTCCTAAAAAATCAACTATATTTGGTATATGCCTAAAAATATCAACTATTTGGCACATACCAGAAAGTATAAACTATTTGGTACATTCCTAAAAATATCAACTATTTGGTATATGCCTAAAAATATAAACTATTTGGTAAATTCCCAAAAATATCAACTATTTTGTATATGCCTAAACATATCAACTATTTGGTACATTCCTAAAAATATCAACTATTTGGTATATGCCTAAAATTATCAACCATTTGGCACATACCAGAAAATATCAACTATTTGACACATTTCTAAAAATAAAGAATGCACTGGTGAGCTTGAAAACACCAAAAGACCTGAAAGGCCAGGATATCAACTAAGCTGGATGACAGGAAAATGAATTTTCACTGGTGAAGAAAGACTTCTTAACAGTTGCAACAAGAACTCTCATGGGATTAAGGACACGCTTGAAGTAGGAGCTCCAGTCAAAATGTCAACAGGCCAAAGCAGACTCCACTACAATAAATACAGTAAATCAAAAGATGTAAGCTATTCCTAAATCTCAAAGTCAGGATTTTTGCCTCAAACATAAAAAAAATCATCAACAGTTGAGTCAAATCAAAATCACTTTCACTGATGCCAAAAATATGCTAATTACGGACAAACATGAACTTAGCAACACGATTGGTGAACACATCTATAGCCCCCATAATGAAAAAAAATGCATTATTTTTTAAAAAAATTGAACAATTTTTTTCCCCTCTTGATATTAGTCATTTCGAAGGTCACATTATGGAATGAGCATGGCATTGATGCTACTCTTATCCTTCAGACTATGCTGATAAAAGCACTCTTTCAATAAGAGTTTTCAGACTTTTTATATCCATAAAATTGAGAGGATCACAAGCTCTCCACCCTGTTGGCCTAACATGATATCCTAGTGCTGCATGAATGGCTCTCATTTCTTAGTAAATAAGAGAGAAGAAAAAATTAAAAGAACTGTTTGCAATGCAACCAACAACCCAATTGTTTACTGCTACGAAAATAGCCTATTTATTAATAATAATAATAGTTTGTTTTTTTATTTTTCTTCATTAACCTGCTTATTTAGTCAAGTGTGACTTATTATATATTCTAAAACTGAGGACCCTCTCTTGTCAACTGACATATTATTTTTAACTTCAGTTGTGCCAATTGCCATTGTTTGCAGCAGTTAAAATTTAACTTTCACTGAAACACAGGGTATTAAAACACAAATAAAGTGCAATTGCACACCGCACACTTACGGTGTTATACTCTACATGTATACCACTGGCGGCTGGTGAACTGGCGATTGGGGAGGCTCAAAACAATCCCTTTAAATTAATGATTGGACACGACCTGTTTTCAATCATTCATTTAAATTACCATTACAGAAACTCCGAAAACTCTCAACATTATCAGGTTTGGCCAGTTTTCATTTATAACGCTAACTGATTACGACTCCGGACTTCTCACGAATGCGTGAGAGTTGACAGGTATGCGTTATAAATGAAAACCGGCCACACCTGATAATGTTCAGAGTTTTCAGAGTTTCTGTAATGGTAATTTAAATGAATGATTGAAATCAGGCTGTGACCAATAATTAATTTTAAGGGATTGTTTCGAGCCTCCCCTATCGACAGTTCACCAGCCGCCGCTGATGTATACGGGTCAATGACAAATAAGCCTTTTAAAAATGTTTTTTTTTTAAATAATTCTTTAAAAATGTACAGAATACATTTATTTGAAGTTGGAAGAGTGTGTTTAAACAAGTCTTAATGGTTGCACAACATTTATAGGGTTTTAGTACAGTTTTAGACTGTATCTGCAATTTCACCACCTAAAAAATGTCAGGTGGCGCAACCAAATGTTTCTTGGAAAAAAAACACACTTCCCTTTTTTTTTCTAAGTGATTTTTTTTAGTAAGTATACCTGAGAATGTCTGCTCTGCCTAAAACATTACTATTTTGTAGCTGAGCTGGGTATTAAAAGTAACTTATGGATTCTTTATTGTAGGGGGCGGGTATTTTGGTTTTCCAAACAATTTAAGAACAATTAAACTATTAAACTTTGTTTATTTGAAAGGTTTTCAATATAAAATTATGCCCCCATATTAAAATTATATTAATTCATATTTTAAATTACATATGTAATACATTTCACATAGTTTTAACTTGCTCGGACGGTTGCGCCACCTGACATTTTGAGGGTTTGAGATGGCAAAACATAAAATATATATCATTCTTATGATAAACTGGAAATGTGTTCAAATTAAACAGGTTTTATAAAATAAAATTATGCTTATTATGAATCATTTAAAATTATTTTAAACCAAAGTAGCACACTCGGACAATGTCACGTCTTTGACCCATACACAGATACACAGACGGAGCACTAATATGCCTCATGGCTGGACCAAAAACTATCCCTCTCATATCACCCCACCTGACATTTTTCAGGATCTCCTTTTCCGGTCCATTCCTTCTGCATAGTCCTCTGTTTTCTTTAACCGTGTAGCACAGGTTATTAAATGTGACCACTGGCCCAGGCATCTGGAAGGACTGCACTGTTTTGTCCATTACGGCTGATAACTGTATATCCAATCCGTGTTAACTGGAAGAGAATCACCTCTTCCCAACGTCTGATCTGGACACTGTGTTTTCTGTCAGCTATCTATGCTCAGACAGGTGGTACCGCATCACTATCTAGAAAAGGGGAGGGGAATGTTTCCCTATGTTTTAAAGGTGTTGGCAGCTGATCACAACTTTACAGAAGTCAAAGTACTATAAAATATAATCTAATCTTAAATCTGAGATGTTTCATTGTTAAAGTACTGTAACTCTTTTTGTCCAGGAAAATGGGCAGTGAAAAACTCAGAACCCACCTCACTGTTTAATGTGCAGAAGACTGAACTTTGTATTCACAGAGCCTGAGGCTGAGATATCAGGAAGGGAGATAGGGGAACGGGACTGCTCGTCCAGATGTAATTGTAACTAATACACACACTGATCGTGAATGAACAATGCAAACCTTTGCCGTACACATGAATTCTGAATATGGGCTATAACAAACACTGAGCATGAGCTTACTTTTTCGCTGATTATGGTGACTGTGTGTGAATTAAAGGCTGGCATAAATTTAAAAATAGTCTGAAAGCAAGAACTGCAGGGACGATAATACAAGCAAAGCCAATGAAAATATAAACTGGAAATCAAAAAAATATTTTTGTGGCAGAGCTCCCATGACGCCAACTGATGTGTATGAACTGAAATTACAGTCCACATTTATTTAGACAGAATTTCTGACCATTACCTTTACTTACACTCGGAAAATTGGCTGTGCTCCTCAATACTGGTCAGCGGTGTGTTGTTGCATCATGTTCATGCCAGGAATGTAAACAAAAGGTCCAGAGCTCAATCTCAGTGTAGAATTTGCATTTGTACTCTGTCTTCATTGGCTCTCAGCATGACGTGTTAATGCCAGTAAAGCATTCCAATGTGGTGTGGAAAAATCTGAATAAACATGGCACAGTTATTACCAAAATACTGGGGTGTTAAAAATAAACTGATGGCAACATTCTTGAAGCAAGAGCAATCGCAAGAGGACCAAAATGGCCACATCAGCGGATGACAAGAGTGTTTTCAGATCAAAAACCTTTTCACTGTGATCTGTCCATACTACAATACACATTACATGGCAGATTGTATAGATGTCAGGTTAGTTACACTCCTGCCATCTGGAGTTGTTCCTGGACAGTGCAGTCACTGCTTTAAGTTGCCATGTTTGGTTAAATATAGTATATAAAGAGATATGTGTTTCAGAGATAAGAAATACTTTACTGAACTGGAGGCATTTGCCCTCTGTAGTTTCGCATAAGTATACTTATCTGTGATCATACAGGTAACAAATTAAATAATATTGAGTTTGTGCTGGGAGTTTTTAAGAATTCACAGCTAGTGACAATTAAATATAAAAGTGAAAAAAAATGGACAGTCCTCTGCATGTCTCTCAATCATTACATATTGAGCAGTATGAAGCATATACGATGAGCATCGTAATTCATTGGACGGTGACAAATTTTTTGTTACGTTGGTTCTGTTGGCTGTGCCAATCACCAAATTGCAAGTGCTGCATTTGCATTTGGAATCTATTGCTGTTACTGTAACTCTCTATGTAAAGTCCATAGAGCTGCCACTTCTAAGGAAGCAATAGATCATTGTGCTGATGAATGAAAACAAACCCATTAGAGAAAAGGCAAAAACATCAGGTACGGCAAAATCAAATATTTGCGGCATTCCTGAAAATGAAGATGCGCTGATGAGTTCAAGAACACCAAAGGGCAAAGGAGACCACAAATAACGACTGCGAAGGATGACGGTCAAATTATTTTCCTAGTGAGGAAAACCCCTTAATAACTATTGGCCAGATCAAGAGCACTCTTGAGATGGGGGTTAATGTGTGTATGTCAACAAGCAAAAGCAGACTTGATCAAATATCATGCGACTGGTACAAGAAATAAACTGTCAGAAAATGTCAAAATCAGGAATTTTGCTAAAAAAAAAAAAATTGAAAAGCTTGTAGCATTCTGGAACAATATGCTTTGGACAGATATGACAAAGATTGAACTAGAATGTGTTTTTACTCCTAAAAACATATGTCTCCCCCCCAGCCCCCTTCCCTGCGTAACCCACCGGACAAACAGACAGACAAACAGACACACAGGCACATACCAAAAGGCGCCACTGCAGGACCTGAGAAGTAAGTATGCAAAGTTTCGTTAAGATCATGCAAACAGTTTAGGAGTTATGCTCCGGACAAAAATGGATCACATCTGGACGGACAGACAGATGGAAGGACAGACAGGTACATACCAAAAGGCACCACTTCAGGACCTGAGTAGTAAGTATGCAAAGTTTCATTAAGATCATGAAAACGATGTTGGAGTTACGCTCTGGAAACGACGTGGGAAAGCCAAAGTGAACTCGTACACGAACGCAAATGCAACGTGAACGCGAATGGGAACCGAGCCTAAAACAATATGTCTCCCTCCGAGGGGGGGGGACGACATAATTACAGGAAGAGTATGGAGAGAGGAGGGAATTGCTAATGCACCAAAGCATACCACCTGATCTGTGAAGAGTGGTTACTATGTGAATAGAGGTTAGTGGGCATTTAACTCATTTGCGGTGCCAAATCAAGCCAATCTTTCGTTGGTCCCCCCTTGTTATTTATTTCCGACTCATTTGCACAGGTGCCAAATCAAGCCAATCTTTATAATATTTTATTAATTGGTTACATATGCGTGCTATCATGCCCCTGACTATATTATATCGACTTCAAGACTCATGAAAGAGCTAAATCCTAGGTTTTTCTGTTGTCTGCCTTTGGTTTGCCACAGTTACCCGACAGGTACCAAGGCAATGCAAAAATAAGCAATTTATAATATTTTTATTTAAGTATGTTGTGCTATCATGACAATCTTATGGACTTCCAGGCTCATTAAAGGCTAAATGCTAGGTCCACGAGTGTCGTCTGCTCTTTTGAAGAGAGCCAAAGGCCGACAAATACCAAGACAATGCAAAAATAAGCAATTTATAATATTTTTTATTAATTGGTTACATATGTTGTGCTATCATGACAATATTATGACTATGACTTCTGAAGTATGCGACTTCAAGACTCATTAAAGAGCTAAATCCTAGGTTTGCGACTGTTGTCTGCTTCTTTGAAGAGAGTGAATGCCACAGTTACCACGACCGACAGGCCAATACCAAGGCAATGCAAAAATAAGCAATTTATAATATTTTTATTTAAGTATGTTGTGCTATCATGACAATCTTATGATTATGACTTCTGAAGTACGCGACTTCAAGACTCATTAAAGAGCTAAATGCTAGGTCCACGAGTGTCGTCTGCTCTTTTGAAGAGAGCGAATGCCACAGTTACCACGACCGACAGGCCAATATTAAGACAATGCAAAAATAAGCAATTTATAATATTTTTATTAATTGGTTAAGTATGTTGTGCTGTCATGACAATATTATGACTATGACTTTTGAAGGACGCGACTTCAAGACTCATTAAAGAGCTAAATGCTAGGTCCAAGAGTGTCGTCTGCTTTTTTGAAGAGAGCGAATGCCACAGTTACCGCGACCAAAAGGCCAATACCAAGGCAATGCAAAAATAAGCAATTTATAATATTTTTATTTAAGTATGTTGTGCTATCATGACAATATTATGACTATGACTTCTGAAGTACGCGACTGCAAGACTCATTAAAGAGCTAAATGCTAGGTCCGTGACTGTCGTCTGCTTCTCTGAAGAGAGCGAATGCCACAGTTGCCAATGGTTACTTGTGCATGTGCTGAATTCGGCCAATACAGGTCAGCCAAAACAAGGTATATTGGCAGGCTGTTTTTACTGTATGCGGGCAATAACATACATAACCAATGAATAAAAGGCTTTATAACACTAGCTATGAGTGTCACAGAGACTGGAAAAAATTGTTTCAATATAGCAGGACATTTCAGTCAGTTCAGATTTCATAATTTAGGGACAAAAAAGTGCTACAGATGCAAAAACATTGTAGCTGTTCTTTAGTTCACAAAGAGGATCAAAAATTAGCCAGGAGGTAAAACCATACATTCCCTGGATCATAAACTCCTTGATCTCAACTGTGCTACATCTGAGGGTGATACTCAGAACTACTGATGTGAAGGTAAATATAAGCTGCCCCTACCACCTCCCCAATGAGCTTAAAAATGGAAACTTTGTTGCTTTATTATGATTCTGAAATAATGCGCAGTTTCACTTCCTTGTGACTGTTTTGACTCATGGCACGAATGTTCGCATCATTTACAAATGAATATATTTATCCCCTGCCACAACGTGGATGGAGATATAGGAATGAGTGTTGTCCCTCCACAAGTCCTCCATCCGCTTGTCTGTCGTTGTTTGAATCTATTTAGTTATGTTCGTTGAGCATTTCTCATGTCTTTATTGTTTTTCATGTTCTCATTGTTTATTTTTCGCAGTTCCCATAAATTAGATCAGCCATTTAGACACTGAGCCACAATTCTCTGAGTTTGTCCATCTTCCAGCTAGTCAATGACCCTTCCCCTGTTTTGGATGCTAAGTTGTCGTTGAACCATCTTCAATTTTCAAGTGATAATGAATGAAAACTGCTCAACCTATTCATTGCCAAAATAGCCATGCATGGAATGACGCTCATACAAAACACATGCAAATGGGCCTCAATGGGTGTTTTGAGGCAGTTTGCCTAGCAGGGCGAAGTACGGCGGAGAATTCATGGGCCCCATGGCCATTTAGTTAGCTGTGAAGGCCTGTCAGGAACCTGGAAAGGAGTAGGCTGACCGGAAGCTCTGGTAGAAGACCCCAATGGCTAGGCTGGCAGAAGAGAGTCAAGATCTCCAACAGCAAGATGGACGGAGGACAGCTGCAACCCCCAAGAAGGAAGCTGCATGTCTCATCTTTACATGAACTGTAAGGGATGGCTTTGGGGCCACAGTACATGTGCCCCACCCTGGCAAGATGGAGACTGCCTAAAACAACACCTGCCAATGGTCAACATATTTTTGGCCTCTTTCTCACCCTCTACTCTGTTTCACAAAGTCCCACAGCGAGGGGACAAGGCCAATGGGAGCAGGTTTCAGTGCTACTGGAAGCTCCTAGTCTGGACCCAAACGTTTGGCGGCAGGCACATGATGGCCGTTCTTCTGGTGACCTGTGGCAACACTGGAGTTTGTGTCCGAAAGATGTCCAAAAGACCAAACTTTCACAATTTTCTCAAGGTAATGAACAGCATGCCATCGAGAAAAGCTCCAGGTCCAGACAACATACCATTTGAACTTTTGAAGCACGGCGGTATGATCTTGAAACATCATCTCTTCGGCTTCATACAGATCATGTGGACCATGGGTCAAGTACCATCTGAACTCAAAGATGCCACCATCGTCACAATCTTCAAGAAAGGTGGCCGGAGGATCTGTGTAAACTACCGTGTAATATCCCTGCTTTCAATCACGGGAAAAATCTTTGCAAAAATCCATCTTCACTAACTTCAGAAATTGGCCGATGACATCCTCCCCGAATCACAAAGCAGCTTCAGAGCCTCAAGAGGTATCGTTGATATGATCTTCTGTGCACAATAACTACAAGAAAAGTCTCAAGACCAAGAGAAACCACTATACCTGATCTTCTAGGACCTTGAAAAGGCCTTCAACTCCGTCTGTAGACCGGTGATGTGGAGAATCCTGAAGCATTTCAGACGTCTGGACTATTTAGTTGACCTCGCTCATGCGCTGCATGATGGTATGATCTGGAGAGTTCTCGTTCAGTGTCAACAATCGGACTAATTCTCCATCACAAATGATCTAAAGCAGGACTATTCATCATAATTCTGCAAGGGCCGGGGTGGGCGCAGGCTTTCATTCCAAGCAAGCACTTACCTGATACTACTGCTCAAGCTCATGAGCAAAGACTATTGGGGTTGATTAGTGGTATCAGTCGTGTAAGTGCTTGGCTGGAATGAAAGCCTGCACCCACACCGGCCCTTTCTGGATAAGGTTGAATAGCCCTGATCTAAAGTAAGGCTGTGTTTTGGCTCCAAGATAGTTCTCCATCTATTTGGCAGCTATGATGCATTAACTCTCTCCTGACAACCCTGGGATCATCATCAGCTGAACTAAGGATACTACAAAACACAAAAAAAAAAAATAATTTAACATTAGGTGAATTCTAACGCCATGATGTTGGTAGCAGTTTGCATCCCTGATTCGAGGGCATAACATTTAAAATCAAAATGACTGAGTAAATGAAAATCCAACAGTGACTATAACATGGAAGCAAAATTAACTGAGTGAGAAAGCTAGCTTGTTATTTTTTTGACAAGCTAGCTCCAAATTGCTGGACTAAACATAGATTTTATACTACCTCTACAAATCATTTTATAACAAAGCAATATACAGCTAGCGTATGTTTAAATATACCTTGCACTAGCTATATCAAATGACCTTAGAGGATAAATAACTGCTCTAAATATACATGCACCTAATTAAGACAAATCAACAGCTTGTTAAAATCGTAAGATTGCATTTGTGGTTGGAACAAAAACCAACATCCACAGTGGGGTGCCAGGACCGAATTTGAGGACCACTGATTTTACAGGTACAATTTTGTTGTGATCCTCATTCAAAACAGCTGAAAATCATACAAGGGATTCCCCAGACAAGTACTATTTAGATAGCTAAGATCTTGTACTGACATAAGCACAGTTCAGTAATGATGGCTACTACGTGGTAGTAAATGGCTTTATTACCAACCATGTTTCGTGTTGCCTATTCATCAATACTACACATTTGACCAATCAGAGTCGATTTGAAGCTAATCTTGATCTACCAATGGAATAATTGAAGTTTCATTGCAAAATGGCTATATATCTATTTGAAACATTTTTAGAAAAATGCTAATTCTTATTTTGGGAAAAGTACGCATAGATGAGCTTTCTCATTCATCAATATGTCTTTCTAAACAATTTGAAACACTATATCATGCATCATGCAGTTAAATCTAAGAATTATCAATTTTGTGAAAAACGTGAACTTTGTTGTGACTGTTTAGCAAAACCCAATAATTCCAAGGAAGTGAGATTTTAAGTAAAATGCCTCACAGTCAGTATCATTGGCTTAAACATTTCGATGAAATCATTTGTAATACACCTCCATGTGTAGTACACTGTCCTTTTTGCAAATCTACAGCTCAATGCCGCAAAAAACTCGGTCAGCGGGGAGAAATCTTTTTTTCCTCAGAGCTTGCAGCATAGAAATGATGCTCATATTCTTGTTTTGCTCTCAACAAGAGTCCGTGAACAATAGGAGCTTTTTGGCAGTGTGGGATTCTCCATCGCTGATTGGCTGTATGGATATATCGCAGTTTATGGAAAAACTGGCTTGGTGTTTATTGAGCTTTGGAATGACAGCTGATGGTCAAACGCGCTAAACACTGGGATATATGGCGTGCTGCTAAGGGCTGAACTTGGCATGACTACCCAACTTGGCATGACTACCAGCCCTCTAATGATGATCTTCTTGCAGTGGTGGTTCAAAAACTTTAAAAGTAGTGTTTATTGCATTTTGCGATGAAGCTCTTCAATTGTTGATGGACAATAAATGAATTAGCCCCGCAATACTAAAACAACCCGCAATAACTTTATTTCTTATGTATTTTAGTAATACTTGGGAGGGAAATATAATTGTATACCCCTTGATTGAGTTAAACAAAAAAAAGCAGGAGTTTTGTTCATAGTAGGCAGTGGGGAAACTAAGAATTTCAGTGCACTCAGCGCCATATTGGCTTTGACAACTTTTCGCTATGACAGCCTCTCTAGCTCCTATTTACATTCCGTGGAACTGACCAGGCCCAATAAGCAAGGCTACACCACACACCAGCATGTTCTCAGTGGTCACCCGTGATTTTGCAAGTCATGTGACACCATGGGGCAGAAAGAAATTCTCCGTTGGGAACCGTTGAAAAAGACACGCTGTAAAAGCCGTGAATACGTTTTTTCCGACAACCAACCCCTTTTAAATCATTGCTGCCATTTTCCTTGGAAGCCACCGAAAGGAGTATTCTAATCAAGTCTATGCAGTGGCAGAAATTGTGTTGAGTGTGCCTAAATAAATGCGGTTGGGCCGATTGGCTCACAGTACACATAATTATGAAAAATTTTCGATGCCTTCATTATGCGTACAGTGAAAACTTCAAACTGTTCTCAATCATTAATAAATTTTCCAATTATTAGAAAGATCTATCGGCTGTTAAACATGGAGCTCCTGAGTTAATGCAATGTTACGGAAATTAAATAGTAGGCCTACATTTAATCCTGAAAAGTGTTTCATCTTCTAAGTATGCTGTAGAAAAAAGTTAGATTCCTCTCTTAACTTCTGCACTTGCTTTTAGTGCATCCTGCAATGCTGGCTATCAAACCTGCAGTTTATGGTTAAACTGAAATAAAGAAAATGATTAGCAACATTTACCCATTATGTTGAATAACATTTATTGAAATACATGTAATTTCTTAATCCAAATGAAGCAGTTTATTTCTCATCGTACCTTCGTGAGGGGTGTTTTCGGAGTTCAAGAAAAATGATGGACAGACGGGCAAGACTGACTGGTACAAATCTTTGCTCCGAGATTGGAATCATTACCCTTACATTTTCAATAGATGAAAAGAATTTTGAGAATCCTCAAATGTTGTCATTGCAATCTGTGCACTTTAAATATTTCAGCTTGTAAGACCATGCCTCCTGCCAGCCTGTACAGTGGTCATTAGGACCCTGAGGGAGCCCGGCTCATCAGCACTCTACATTCCATTCCAATTATTCAATCAGCACTCCACACCCGTTTCACTCACAGGCTGATGCACTCAGCCCTATTTAAGGACAGAACTAGCGCTGTCCATTGTGTAGTCTTGTAACCTTGTGCCTGTTAACCCTTTCACTACCGCTTACTGGGACTAAGACAACCCTTGCTTATCGTAAATTTTTGTGCTATCGCAGCATGATATTGCATGTGGATTTTCACCCCCTTTTTCGAACTAAAAACGCCAGAAATGGACAATTTTATGTACAGAAAACATGTTCAAAATACATTTACCTTTCCATTGGCACATATCTTTGCTTAGTTTTTCCAAAAGTAAAAACAGAAAATGAGAATAAAAAGCGTATTTCGGTTTGTCAAGACAAGACGATTTCTCCTCTGTGGGATTTACGTACAAATGGAGAAACGTGCATTTCTGTACAAACGGAGATACACGTGCATTTGTGCACAAACGGAGATACACGTGCAGCAGCACGCACTGCCTGCAATAACCTGTATAAAATAAAATAAAACTGTGCATAACCGGGGGATTGGGAACTACGGGAAGCCTGATGACATCGCTGACGTGTTGTGCAATACCAGACTCGTCCAAAGGGGTATTTTGTTGCGGAGCTTTGACAGTTTTTGTGAGGGACTTTCTCTAGGCGCAAAATAGCGACAATGGTAGGTGATGCGGGATCGGTGCTGTCGCGGAAATGCGACAATGGTAATGAAAGTGTTAAGACTCGCTGTCTGTATTAGGCTTTATTCTCACGTATATTGCATATCTCTTTGTGTATTTAATTGTGCGTTTCGAACACTATTATATTTAAGGAACCTCAATTCCGTTTTATTTTAATCCTACTGTGTTAAGTCTTATTGTAGACTTGTAGGCTTATATTAGGAATCTCTGTTCCTTTCATGTTTTCGGCAACGGTACATGTTGTACTGACTGCAGCACCTAATAAAACTTTGTTTTATTACATCCTGCGCCTGGGTCCAGTCCTCCACTTCCCGTCCTTTGGACGAACCATTACACAGCTATTTAGTCATTTGGATTGATTATTGTTTTGTATTTTTGAGCTGTAATCTTTGTTTGGGACTCCGAAGGTGTTTGCGAACTCTAATTCTTTGTTCATAATTCTGCACCCTTATAAATTCATTTATCTGGTAGAGAGCTGTTGCAAACAAGACTCAGCTGGTTTTAGTTTTTATTTCTTCATGGCTTCAACATGGTACCACAATGGCAAAGACCTTTTACTTTACAGTAGCATCCTGGATTGCTTTGTCCTGTTGTTTTTGTAAAGCAAGTGCTATCATACTAGAGATCACGAATGCCCTGATAATATCTTTGTTAGTTGCAGCTTTGAAAGTAAGTAAGCTAAAATGGCAAATTTTTCAGCAATTAAAAGAACTTTTCTCCTGCATTGTCTGCTCTGGAATCATCTCCTCGTTGTTTGCTATATGTTTGAAGTAAATCTGAATGGTTGCCTTATTACAGTCTGCGAAAGCTGAACAGCAGAACACTTACAAAATCCTTTCAAACACACAGTTCAAAATATCCATGAGATTCTCCCCATAAATCTTTGAGTTTGTATCATTGAAGTTCACATATGTGTGTCGTGACAGTCAGTGCATTTACATGACGTTCAAAAAAATCAATTTATAGTGTTAGTCCGACAAAAACCGGACTTTAAAAAATACAAGTAAATGTTAGTCTGACTGGAATCATATGAAATCGAATTTCTCAATGTTGGACTAACACACCCAGATAATGCAGTTACGATTCAGATTACCCTCCATGTATATGCTTGAATTGATCCAAACTGGACTATGCGCTCTGCGCATGCTGCGCAGTTCATCGTGCGGGGCGAACTTGATGCGGCAAAGGGAGGTGTTTCTGAAGGCCTTCTCAACATCTGACGGCACGCTACTGGGCATATCTAATGCTAACACTGATGCTCTGTCATGATGAGCGTTAAGACAATGGAGGATTAGTTGTACAGATAACGTTGCGTTATGACATCAATATAAACCAATGGTTCTCGAACTCGGTCCTGGCGCCCCTCTGTGCATGCTGGCTTTTGTTCCAACCACAATTGCAATATTAGGATTTTAACAAGCAGTTAATTTGTCTTACTTCAGTGCATGTATGTTTAGAGCAGTTATTTCTCCTCTTAAGCCACATTTGAAAACACATTGAGATATATTACAAACTAGTATAAATAACTGCAGAGGGAAATAATTTAACCAAACATCTAATCTATGTAAACAATCAGTAGGTTTCTCGTTGGTGAAACCGTTGACACATGGTTGCACAAACTATCAATTTATTTGGCAAGCAACAGAGTCACACCTGTTTGGTGTCGTGTTCATTTTATTAAGTTCCGGCCAATTATTTTGAGAGAACTCAAAAAAAACACCTGTGATCAGCAACCTAATTTGGATCTTACTGATTGTTTCAGAGTCTAATTTGATCAGTATAAAATTGTTTTTACCTGAAAATCCTCGCAATATAGAAAAATAAGCCCAATATGTTCAAGAGTTTTTAATTCTTCGTGGCACAATGGATACGTCCATCAAAATGGGGCTTAAGATGGTAAATAACTGCTCTAAACACAGAATGAAGTTAATTAAGACAACTTAACAGCTTTTTAAAATTCTACAATTGCAATTGTGGTTGCAACAAAAACCAGCATGCCCAGTGCAACAATGCGCCGCATCGCACGGTCCTGAACAATACAGTGGGACTGCACGTTGCTTGTGTCAGCTTTCCTCTGATTCAGTCAAAACCTTTACACACCACTCTTTTCATGTAGCTTCATAGCTAACTGGCTGTTGCGGACATGAAATAAAGGTATGCACAAGAAACGCAAAACAAACATTGTCAGCAGAACTTTTGGTGAAATCGAGCCTTTATAAGACTTAGCCTGAGTATAGCCTGAATCGCTAATAATTTTAACACGCTAGCTAGCTTGGCTAGCAAGCTAGCTGATAGACACAACGTGCAGTCCGGATTGTTCAAGACTGTGCGATGCGGTGCATTTTTGCATATTCATGTAGTGTGCTGCGACTTCACTGATTCTGCAAAATTTTAATCAGTTCATCCACTACTCTATATGTGGTAAAGCACAAAGCAAGACAACAAGACCCCACTTCAATCCCGTAATGCCTAGCGCGCACGTCATCATGCAATAGGCTAATAGGGCAAACATTTGTCGCTTTTGTTGGGTTATTTGACCAAATGAGCATGAGGACAAGGTTTGGGGTCGATAAGGCCCTTGCACAGATCCTGAATGATGGATATTGGTTATTGATCACCAATTTACAGATATACACTTGAAACTAATACCGATCGATAGCCCAGAAAAGACCCTTCCAAAAATGTATAGTTTATGGCAGGGCTATTCAACCTTATCCAAAAATGTCTGATATGGGTCAGGCTTTCATTCCCAACAGGCACTTCTACACCTGAAACCTCTAATCAACCCCAATAGTCTTTGCTAAAGAACTTGATCAGCAGTATCAGGTGTGTAAGTGCTTGGTTGGAATTAAAGCCTGCACCCACCCCGGCCCTTGCAGGATAATGTTGAATAGCCCTGGTTTATGGGTCAATCACCAGACATAAAATTATTACAAATTTATCTGTGAACCCAACAAAATGCTAAGAAAAGCTCTGGCACAGAGTGTATCAAAAGCTCTGGGAGCCAAAAGGTTAAGTTGTCGCTATGAGGCAAAAATTATTTTTTAAAGGATTCATGCCAACAAATTTCCTAATTTACTGCATATAATGCTTTGGTAAAAATGATATTATTAAAATAAGCCACACACAACCACTTCTCTCAGCTTTTCCACAATCCGTGTTTTTCTGACTGGCAACAAGCCTGAGGAGATCATTAGATTCGAGAGTGAAGCTGTCAGGTGGGTGACGTCACAGTAAGGTCAAAAATAAAGCTGACATTTGCACTGCTCCATTGATTCGCTCAATCACTCACTTTCTCAACAATAATTTAAGCTTTTGACAAGTTTTTACGCTTAAACTTGTAGGATGCCTATTCAGTGTACAGTTTACGGCTGCAACAGCTTGCTGAGGAAGGGATGCGGTATTTCTTTCTTTTCCTTTCCGAAGAGTCCAGCAACACGGAAACAAGGGATCCATTACACAAAGTGCTTTTGCTGTTTGAGCTGAAACATCACCATAGGCTTTGCAGTGAACACTTCTCAAAGGCAATGTTGGACCGTGACTTGTTAGTTCAACTGGGTTATCCTCTCAAATCCAAACACCCCTGGTACCAGGGGCAGCAGTGCATCTCACATCTAGCACCATCCAAGGGCATGTTAACTGTGCAGCATCCTAGTCATACTATAAAACTGCGTAACGGCATGAAACTCGGCTAGCAGCCCATGAAAACCATTTCTAACAAAACAAAATACAATTCCAACACCACCCTACAATATTAGCTCGAAGCAAAAACACGGAACGCATAACTCGCATAAGTGGTACTAACGAATCTGTTACTTCATCCTACCGCACAAATAATAGGGTAGAATGGGGTAAGACGCCCCTGAGGGTAAGATGCCCTTTGCTTATAATTCAATTTCAGCTGTGCCCAGTAGGTGGCTCTTGACAAATGCGCTTCCACCTGGAGGGAAATGCTAAGCAACAGATGAGTCAACAGAGCAAGTGACGTGAGAACTCAAAGTATTTGTGTTTTTACTGTCTTTCTTATAAAAAATGACCAAATGAATCATTATGCCACAAGTATTTGAATGCTCCAGAAGTCTGCAGGACATGTCAGTGTAACTCTCTGATGCCTTCTCTATGTATAAAAGGGGTTCCTGGGTGGTGTTAATAGGAGAAATTGGGGTTAATGAGCCAAAACTAAGATGATAGTGCTGGGGGTAAGATGCTTCACATCTTAACCCCACCGAAAGGCATCGTACCCCATTTTGAGTCGTATTCATTCTGTTTTATGAGGTTTTTTCTGAAAAATTATGTTCTATTGATAGGAAATGCTTAGTCAGTTAATAAAAAGTTAAGGTGAGGAGAATGCACCCCTTTCTTTCCCCATTTCTTTGGCAAGGAAATTTCTAAGAATGTTCTTTTGTATGTGTACAAGTTATTCTAGATAACATAAAACAGATGGGGTAAGATAGGCATCTTACCCCCATCCAGAAGGGCATCAGGGGTGGGGTAAGATGACCTTTTTTAAAAAAAAGTAATTAAACATTTAAAACTATTTCTATAGTGTCTCATAAATCTGTCTAGATGTGGTAGCCAACATTACATACTATCCGTTCAGGCAAAAAAAAATTATGAATTCATGTTGTTTACCTTCAGTTATGAAAATTCCTGCTTAAGGGGAGCATCTTACCCCGCTCTACCCTATATCATATAAAAGCAGAGACTCTGACTCTGATTCTAATCACATATGGTTTATTGCTCTACAAACAAAACTCGATGAATTAGCAGCCGAATTAGCAAAAACAAACTGCACTTCGTAAGGACATGACCATACCATAGCTGTCTTGCAATCTAAGCTGTGTTCAAGGGCATAAAATGCACTTCATATTTGCCCCAAAGTCTTTGTGCCTTTGAAACCATCGCTGACAGTATCCAGCGATTTTCAAGTCTAGGAGGAGATTTCTGATGAGGGGTAGGGAAGCATGTTGATGAAACATGATGTTGTTGTTGCAGTAGCGGAGACAGGACAGTCTGAGTTTCAGTTTGAAGTGGGATGTTGGGTACGGGCCCAGTCATTCTTATATTTTGCCACTTACCTACGTTAGTATAGCTATTTATATCTAATGGACTTTAAACTATGGTAGAAATCGAACTAAGGTAATTAAATTGTCCATCATCATGTCTTCATGTGCTGGTGAAGACTAATCACTGTCGCTGTCATTCCAATGGTCATAATTGTCCAACACTCGTGAAGGTTCAGGGTTTGATCTTTTGTTTCCAGGTTCTGAAATAACTTTCCCTATTGGATTGTAAACTTATGGCTCTAAAGACAGAGGTTAGGGGGCTTTCCAGTGGGTCGGATTCACAGTCAGACGCAATGTAAATCGCTTTGCTTCCACTGACATCCAGCTAAGTGTCACTTCGGCTATCCTTACTCTGACTTTTTACGGCCTAATTTTGGGGGTCACGTGACCCATAGCTCATTAACTTTTGTTTCGGATTGAAGCTGCTGACTTTTACGGCCTGAATTTGCCATTGGTGGTAAAGGGAGGGACCGTTAGGCCTTGGCGGAGATATGCGCTCACTGAGTGCTCTTGTTGCCATTTGAATTTCCCTCCAGAACCCCCTATAGGTCATTCATTGCTTTTTGGTGCCAATTATTTTCTGCATCCAATCTACATGGATTCTCTACTGTAAAGAACAGCCCACTATATTCCAAAATAAATTTGCATTTACCCATTCTGGGGGCTTTTTTCTGGCTCCAGGGGGGCCACAGACATCTGCAGTCTGCTGCTAAGTTATTCCCTTACAATTTGACTGCTGAAATAAATTTGACAAAAGGCTATCAGCTTCATCATTTGGATCCATGACATCTTGAATATTCAGTATGCAGCCATGCCTAATGGGTATGATTACAAGTACTGCATCAGTTGAGCAGTGACCTAGGCGTGCTTTTAAAAGTTACTTTGTTGCATATTCAAACACGGCAATAAATATGTAGCCTTATCACATGTATAGATCGGCACAATGCATCTACGGTGATGTCAAGTAAATATGACCATGAACAGTGCATTTGTACACAGCATATTCCTGACAGCTGCATACCAGGCACAGAGAAATTCAGCTTCTGGGCAAAAGTCTACTGCTGGTCATGCCTGACTCTCTCCTCCAAACTGTGAGACATAATTAAGTGGTGAGGAAAACCTGTAAACACAATGGTTGTTGATTTATGTTGCATTTCAGTATGTGATTGATGTCAAATTATGCTGAAGCAGTGTCCAGTCTTGGTTTTCCTCAATTATCTATTTTTTTTTTTTTAAAAGTGATGTCTTCAGATGATGCCCTATGCCTCTATTGTCCCTGGCAGGACAATCTTTCTACAGTCACTCTCATCAGCACAGAGAACTACAGATCCCAGCTGATGTCCTTTAGATGTGCCATTGCTTAGTCATTTGATTATTTTACATGATTCTGAGGGGTCCGAGCACAAAGCACTGGAACCCTATAGTTTGTACTCTTCATCATCATCATCTTCTACTTCTTCTTCTTATTATTATTGTTATTATTATTATCTGGGCCCAAGCACAAGGTGCTGGAATCATATTGTCTTTTTCTGCCTTCTTTCTCTATCCAAAATTGTATCTTCACTTCCCCTTATACAATTTTGAGCAATAGTCGAAAAATCTCATGATATTCCTTTGGGATTTGTAGCAATTGACAGTCAAATTTTGCTCAAATGTTCTGGGAGGGATTGATTTAAAAAAAAAAAAAAACTGATTTGCAGCCGAATTGTGGACACTTGCAGAAATTCGGTCTGAAAAGCCTTGCTGGAGGCATTCAACCAATAGATGGAGCTATAGCAGCATCGTAAGTTCAAATAATCATCATTCATGAAACGTTTGTCCTGCTTCTGTTAATCTTCGCACATTTTTTTATTTGCGTTACACAAACATTTAACTGAACCTGGGCGCACCATTTGTACAATTTAAAATATCTGGGGAAAAATATAACAGTGGCCTCATGTGATGCAATTTAGGGATGGATGTGTGTTGGATATTACTCTTGTAATGTGATCACTTTGGTAATGACACAGAAGTTCCATGCTAAAGTTTTCACTTTACCACTATTTAAATTTTTTTCCGAAACCATTTTTCCCCTCTTCTCCCACAAGTTTTGACTGCATTTCACACATTGTATCTCTGGACCAAGCAGGAGAGAGGTGCTACAGGTAATTTGAAACATCAGAAAAAATAAGGATCACTTCACATGGAATGGAGATGTGTTGGATCGATGTCAAATAATTACTCTGGTTATGAAAAAAACACTTGTCAATCCAGGTGCTGGGACCCTGCCGATTGTGTCCATATTTCTTTTGGCATTTTATCCTTTTTAATGCAATTTTTCTAAAAAAGATATGCTTAACTGATCTTAGCTTGTTTATTTGGGGCAGTCAATGTTAATGTCAAAACAGTTTATAACTATGTATAAAGGAACTTCATGAATGAATAGGAATTATCTTTAAAAATGAGTTTAATAGTTGAAGTGTAATGGTCTGTTCAATAGGGATTATATCTGTGATTAGTTGCTGGCAATGGTTTAGTTTCTTAAGTTCAAAATTTGTCAGTGTAAAAGTCTTGAAAATTGACCAGAAATACTTTGTCCACATTGTTCATCTTAATACGTTGAAATGTGTATATTATCCCAGAAATATAGGATGCTTACTAAATTATCACATACTACATGGTGTAGGACTACACTTCTATGGTGATATCATGCCACTATCATGTTCTGCAGTTTTACAGTGAAAGCAGTGTGCCTGGCGAGGGGAAATTTGGCTTTAGGCAAAAGTCTACATCTGGCAGGGCATGCTTCACACCAGTAATGTAGCCTATGGAAAGACCCCAGTCCATTTGCATGGGCACTAAATGAAAGTGAATGCTTTGCAAACGCAACATCTGTACTTGTTGACTGTAACCCTTCCAGTGTGAACCCAGCCTTAAGCAGCCTCGAGAGCCTGAAAGGCTCACTAATTGATAAAGTGGTGCCACTAGTGGGCTCCCAATAAACTAATAAGCCTTAAGTAAAATGTCCAGTGACAGTGCATTTAGTTGCTCAAATCAAATAGCGAGTAAAGTGCAAGTATCTGGTGTCAAAATGCATCATTTAACTACTAAGACAAACTACTGAGCACATTGCAAAAATCAGGCAACTCTTGGGAAAATAGAGGCCAGGCAGGGTATCAAGTGCAGTGCCATGAAAAAGTATTTGCCTCCCTCATGATTTGCCCCCCAATGCAAAAGAGTAACTGCCCTCCCCCTCTCTTAACTGGGTACAATGCCATCGTCAGCAGCCAAACATTTGCAATAGCTGGAGATCAGTCGTCCTCATCACTGGTGGAAGCTTGGATGCAGCGGAGGGTTAATGAGTTCGAGCGGCCTGATTATGGCCCAGCCTCAGCATTTCCATGGGGTTCCAGTCAGGACCTCGACTTGACTCTCAAAAATCTTCATTCTGTTCCTTTTGAGCCTTGCAGTGATGGCTTTGGATCATTGCCCTGGTGCATTACCAAATTGTGCTTGAGCACCAGATCACAAACTAAACACCTGACATTCTCCTTAAAGGATAATTCTGGTATTTTTGGACCTGGCCCCTATTTTTCCATCTATTTGTGTTAAAATGATTCATAGAGACAAAACATTTTTTTAATCTGACCAGTATTGAGCAGTGACTCTATAATCCGGAATCCGTGAAACAGCTGCGGTGATATCTCAGGGGGCATTTGTCGGCATCAAAGTGCATCCACTTAAAGTGCATGTTTTGGCCAATAAGTGTCATACAACCCATATTCTCCAAAATGTTCCACTTTTGATTGAGCAATACGATGAAAACTATTACAGAGGTAATTTTTTTGCCAGATCTTATTTGAACGTTTATATTTCTCTTGGTTATCAGTGATTATTGACCAGTAACTCTGCTGTGGATACCATTTTTTCCCAGTCTCATTCCAGTGGTGGAATCATGGACCTTGACCATATCTGCGCTTATCCAGGCCTGCAGTTCCTCAGATGTTCATCTGGCTTCTTTTGGGACCTCCCAGATCATTTGTTGATGTAGTCTTGGAGGAGTTTCTCTGGGCAAAATTGCCCTTGTCCTACTTTTTGGAGTCTGTTGCAGTCACTAGATTTGAAATAAGCGGGTATATTCAATAAACAATTACATTTGCATGTTACAACATCAAATAATGTGGTGCTGCAGTGTTTTCAGTTCAGTAGAGGATGCATGGAAATTTCATATCACACTGTGTTGAATTTTTTTGCACTATTCATAACTTTTTCAGCAATCTTCAGAATTGGGCAGTATTACAGAGAATAATTTAATCAAATCAACTGTAATACATATACCGGCTTTGTGAAACTCACAGTGCTCTATTTTTGCAGAGATCGTTTCACTTATGGATTTATTCAATGCTGTGGTGACTTTTTCAGCTGTAGCTCAGTGGTTATTTGCAACTATCTTTCCATGCGTCCGTCCTTCCCTGTCAGGGGGGCTTTGATTTGCAGCCGCTTTTTTTTTCGCCTTTGCTATTTTTGTTGGTGTTTGAGCTTCGTGTAGTACAAATTATTTCCTGCGAGTATTATTATTTTCAGTGTATTTTTATGTTTAGGATTATCATTTCTGTTATTGTCTTTATTTTATTGTTGTTCCCTTCATTCCCCATTCACTTCTTGCATGAATTTGTTTATGTCCTCACTCCTGCTCTCACTCTCTCCATTCTGTTTGTTAATCACCTCCTTTTACTTCCTTGTTTGGAACCACACCCCGAATCACACTTCTCAGCTCCTGCTCACCTGTTCCCATTCATTAATTTGTTAACTTCTCCCCTTTTATATAGAACCACCTTTGCGTTTGTTTATTTGCGAGTGTGTTGCCTTTTTTTTGAGTCTCATACTAGCCTTGTATTTTTCATTTTATTGATTTCTGGTAACGATTCCTTTCTGTCCAGTAGTTTATGATTTTCCTGACTTCTCTGCGATTCTGGATTTCATCTTTGGCTAACTTATTGGTTTATGATTCGGAAACCCCTCACTGTAGCATTCTGACCATTGGGCTTTTGAACCTCGGACTGAACTTTGACTACATTTTGGATTTCCTTCTGCTGCTGCATGTTTACAGCTTGGCTCTGACTGGATTGTTTAACATTAAGACGATCTGCTAATAAAACTATTGAAATGATTTACTGTCTGCCCCTGAGTCCTGGCTCTGGTCCCTGCTAATTGTTTTGGCATTTGCAATGTTTTCATATTTTTTGACACAGTTCCCCTTTTATTGACATAGACAACTACAAACTCCTGGGAGCCTTGTTAGTATATTCATTTTCCCTTAGAGGCTCCCCCAGAAAAGTGCTGTAAATTAGACTTCTCTTAAGTAGAAACATGCCGCTAATTAGCATTCTCATTTATAGGAGTCACCTGCGCAGGTGCTTTCACAATTATGGTTTCAAAACTTCAAAGTTATTACCATTTTTCTCAGGGTGTTTCTGATATTTTGCCCACCCCTGTGCTTGCTAATTTTCTCACAAGTTTATATTTAGATGCTGAAGCAAAATTTATTTGGAACGACGTGTGCCAGGGTGTACAAAATGGCTCCATAAGTCTATGATGAATCACTCAGCTTTAACATTCAGTGCGTTTACATGACATTAGAGAAAATCAAATTTTTGCATTAGTCCCACTATAACCGGACTTTTAAAATGCATGTAAACATGTTCGTCCGACTGGAATCGCGCTTAATCGAATTTCTCATAGTCCGGCTAACTCACCCAGATAATGCGGTTAATAGTGCCATTATGCTGCATGTATATGCTTAATCGAGCTATTACCGTGGCTCGACTTTACTGTGTATGTAAACGTATCTATTGGCTAGCTTGCAGACTAATGATTGACTGATGAGGGATGAGATTGGAGAAAAGAACTGATCTTTTATTGGTGGCTTTATAACAATCGATGGCTTGCAGCTAGCCCGCATAGTTGCCTCCTTCGATTGAGTGAGCTAACTCCGCCCCTAACCCCCTATCACCACAATTTTGTGTTTTGTTCAATAGTATAAGAGCGAAAATCACAACTCTCATTAGCATGGGAAGGCTAAGCCTTTCACTGCCCGACTAACCCTCCTCCTATAGGCCCATCTGCAGCAGTCCTTTCTCTTTCTCTCAGTCCCTTTTATAGCCTGGGAGACCATTGTGTAATGTTTTTTTTTTTTTTGCACCAGAAGCCCACTTTTTCTGCGCCCCTTTATTGAAATGCACGGACCATCTCGTTCTGTTCCACCCTAAATCGTCCACCCCTTGCCCACTCCTTCCCTACCAAAGAATTCTATTATGGCCCCAGTGCTATTCTTCCCAGTGACATGTTTGTCATGTGTGCTGTGAGAGGGATGGGAGGGGGCGTGGCCTACATTAGGCCCCCTCTCTGCCTGTGTCCTTACCTGACTCTGGAGTGGAATTGAGGACACAGCCACGCCAGGGAGGGGAGCTGCTTTCATAACACATTTGTATGCATGTGAATCTTCGAGTGTGAGAGAGAAAGTGTGGGGGTGAGAGAGAGAGAGAGCGAGAGGGAGGGTGGGGGGGAGAGCGAGAGAGAGAAAGGGATAGAGGGAGACCGATGTCTTGACCCAGTTCTTTTTTTATGCGGCGCTGCCTGACTGAAACAGACACAAAAACGGCCCCAAATAAGCTCTCAGTGCCATCCGCTCCTTTGTGAATGGAACTGACTAGGAGGTGCCAGCTTTGGTCTTCATTGTTAATAATTCCAGCTTATTTGAATACTCGCAGGTTTATCAACTATAAATATATTGCGCTTGAATTTTTTTCTGTGGAATGATTCTTGTTTTTATTATCTTTGTTGAGACAGTGCACAATTGCAGTGAAGGTCCTAAAGCATGAGAGAAAGACACTGGCACAGAAATGTTATGTGTGCATTTCAGTATCCTGTGTGAGGCCCTTTCATACAAATGTGAAGCCAGTAGCAGTATTTGCCTGTCAGTTTGCTGCTGAGTGGAAAATTCCTGCCACAGCTGAACATAGAGAGAGAGAGAGAGAGAGAGAGAGAGAGAGGGGGGAGGGGCGTGGGGGGCTATAGGAACACTGGGTGATGTTTGGATCTGAGCATGAGGGTAGATTGGTCGCATAGAAAACTGCCTGCGTGAGATCATAGCCTGCGCTACAGCTCCGCCCACAAGCAGAACGTTCCCAGTGTAGGCAGAAACCTGATTGCACCCATGCAGACTTGCCTCGTGTGCTACATGGACAAAAAAACACTAAAGAATGCGTATACTTTTCACGTGACTATTATTCGCACGAAGTCCAAGACTGAAAGTACACACGAAACATATTGAAAGCCAATTTTATGGGCATAACGGCAGGGTAGATCTGCTTTGAGTAAAGACCGGTGCTTATGGATCCAAGCGCAAGGACTCAATGTTCCAGTCCAGACAGGCTGGGTTCAGTCAGACTGAGTCTCCTTCCTGAAGTCCTGCAGGAGTGACAGTGTCGTATTTTCGCCACTAGGGGGAGCTGCTTCATATAAACTCAGCGTAGCCTTTTGCAGTGTGTTATAGAGGCAAGTCAGACACGAACAGTCTTACCTGTGGAACCTCTGTACCTGCCATAAATGGCTGCCTTCTGGGGCCGATGTCTGAGCTGTGACTTCACCTTCAATGAAAGGGATTACTTCACTGTCTCTGCCTTGCACTGATTTCAGAGCATCAAAAAAAGAACATTCTAGCACAGTCAGCAAATTGCTTAGCAACTTCCTCAGCCAACAGAAATAAACATGGAGGAAAACTGCTCCCAGCTTTATGTCATAAAATTCTGACATGATTTAGTGCTATGAACTGCGTCATCTTTGCCATCTACTTCTTCCAGATCAAAGCTTTTCGACGTTGTCAAATACACAGCCCTCATTTTCTTTTGATCGTAACCTGTGACAGTGATTGTGAAAAAAATAATACTAATAAAAAAAATACATCCACGTGCATACAACAAATCTGCTTGCACAACGGTGAAGCAATGTTTGTGCTGTGGATGCTGCATTTGAGTACTGTTGCCTGTAAGAATGCAACCATGATAAATGAATGTCTGGCTGCATATCTAACTACCTATTTAACCTTTACTTGCTGCGTTATGGGTGCTGGCCGTCCACTGCGACCTTTGTTCTTTTAGCTGCACAGCACTCTCTGTTAAGAAGGAATAACTTATGGCCAACTGTGTTCTGACTTGAATAGTTATTTGTGAATGAAAATAAATCATGACTGCGTTGCTGAGTGATACGGCATTTCTTTTAAGATGTTGAAGGATATGAATAGCACAGTAGTTTCCAATAAAATAAATGATGAAACTGGAAACTATTCTCAGTTTGAGCCTGATGTTTGGGCTCTTTTTTCAATCAAAGTTTTTTTTAGCATGTGCGTTACATATGCTCGAAAAAGATGTTTTCCCACTGAAAAAATTCAGATTTTGGATCAAAGTGAGTTAGTTACATCTAATTGAAGTACGTAAGTATTGTAAGCTTAATTTTTTGTTTTGAACAAATCACATTTTTCAGAAAGCACAGTAACCTAATTTCATTAGGTCAGATTAAATAGAATTCTCTCGTAGCAAAATAGCAGCCCATGATCCCATTTTTCAGCGTGGTCATTCATCAGTTCACTGTGCGTGTTATGAGTGAGACAGCCCTGCTGGATATCTGAGACTGTATCAATTAGAAAATAGCAGACAACACTGGTGAAGTCATTGGGAAACAAGCGCAGCGTGCTTCAGCAAACTGTTTACAGTATGAGATGGCAGCCTGCAGCATCCTGACGTCACCAGAACAAAAAAAATCTTGGTTTTGTTCCATTGGCTCATTTTAGGGCCGGGAAGATCCTGGGCTCGACTCAAGAATCTGGCTTGGAATTTTCATTCAACATTTTTTTTTTTTTTTTTCATTTGCAATAGCTTTGTATTTACAGTCTGGGACAGAATTGTTGCCATGAAACAGACAAATTAAAACAGATGGAAAATATAGCCCGGTCCACAAGTATTTGGACAGTGACACAATGTTCGCCATTTTGTCGCTGTGCGCCACCACGATGGATTTGAAGAGAGAAAATTTTCAACTGTATTTTCGAGACTTTCCCTGGAAATATTGTTGTTACTCAAAAGTAATTGGACAGACTGAAATAATCATATATTGAATTTCTATTTTTAATACTTGGCTTTCCAAAACCTTTGTGATCAATGTCTGCCAGAAGTTTGGAACCCACAGACATCACCAGATGCTGGATTTTTTTCCTTTGGATTCTCTGCTCTTGGCCTTCACTGTAGGATTCATCAGTTCCAGCTTGTTCTTAGGGTGTCCCTCCCTCCCTCAGTGTTGCCTTTGGCGAGTGAAACACAAGCTCAGTTTGATTCAGATCCGGCGATTGACTGGGGTGTTGCGGAAAATTCCACTTTTTTTGCCTTAGAAAAATTCTCTGGTTGCTTGTGCAGTATACTTTGGAAGTATACTTTCTTTTCTGCACTGTGATGTGAGTCCAATTCGTTTTGATCCTTTGGCTGAATCTGGGCTGATAAAATAGCCCTATACTATTCAGAATTGATCTGGCTGCTTTTTGAGAAGTTACATCATCAATAAAAGCCATGGAACCAGTTCCACTGGCAGTCATACATGGACATGCATCACATTACCTCTACGAAGCTTCACAGATAAGGTGATATGCTTCGGATCATGAGCAGTTCCCTCCCTTCTATGTACTCTTCGCTTTCCATCATTCTGGTACAAGTTGACCCGAGTCTCATCGGTCCATAGGACATTGTTCTAGAACTGTACAGGCTTTTGAGATGTTTTATGGCAAAGTCTATTCTGCTCCTCCTTTTCTTAGGTGGTTTAAATGGTTCACATCTCATGGTAAACCCTGTCTAGAGACCGAGACAACCATCACAGAACATGGATGTTGTTTCACCTTAGACATCTCAGTGTGGCTTTTTTTTTTTTTTTTTTTTTTTTTTAAATTTGGCATCTCCAATCCCACCCGAATCTGGAATGCCCAATTGGTGAACTATGTACAAGGCTTGCTCAGATCACGACCCCCTGCTGCCAATTCAGGAGAGTGTAGACAGTTCGCGGCTCTCCTCCGAAGCACGCGCCTGTCAACCACCGCTTCTTATACACTCATTGGTTGAATCTTCGCAAGTTCAGAACGAGGGTGGAGGATACCCGAACATGACCAGGCTTAGAATCTTCCTGACGAGCGCCCGTCTGGCCAACAGGAGGCGCTTGAGCAACGAACAAGGCAACTATTGTAATCCCTACCCGGCAGTCCCTTCCCAATTTGCAACCCTGTAGCGCAATAGCCAGTTGTGCGCTACTCTGAAAAAGCTGCCGACCACTGCTGGCTGATACGAAGCGGGGCTCGAACCCGCGACGTGATAGTCACTTCTGCTTCGCAACGCGATGCTTTTACCGAGTGAGCTATCCGGAAGCTCCTCAGTGTGGCTTTTGATGCTATGTGAAAAAAACCCTTCCACAAAGTTCATTGCAATGGAGGTGGAATGTTATGCTCCATCCGCTGATTTGCATGTTGAATCTACACAGTATTTTTCATTTGTTGCCATTGACATGATCATTTTGCAGGTTTTTTTTATGGCTTTTGCTGTAAAATTCTAGTGCTCTGTTTTCCTCAAATGTTTAGCCCCCGGCTCCCGCATTGAGTTGAGGATTGAATTTAATGACATTCCAGTATTTAAATTTTCATGTGTGTGCAATGCTCTGATTCGGTAACTGCGGGCTGTCAGCATGTGACCTTATATGCCAGTGCTCTTGCAGAGATAGCGAAAGACGTTTTTAAGCGGAACTGCTCAAACTCAGTGCTCGCATTCCAAAGCAACCCCTGGAAGATAATTGGTGCAGCTGGGTGAACATATTTCAACAGTAAAGGCTCATAAAAAAACTTAAAAAACAGGACCTTTAAATCATAAAGGTATTCTCTGATATATGTAGCCTCACTTGGAAACATCAAATGTCATCCGCCTCCTTGAATTGACAGTTCTGCTTCTTTTATGTCGATGGATGAAAAAAGGATTTTGAATGCATTTTACCTCATTTTACACCACAGAGAACCAGAATGTGACACAGTGACTTCATATAATATCCTTAGCCTGACATGAACTTGCGCAAAAAAAATGAAATTTGACTTAATTTACAACAAGTATTTGGGGCGCCAATCATTTTGATACCAATGACTTCATTAAAATTTACAAAACTTGATAAGTAATTGCTCTGTAGCATGATCATAAACATATATCGACAAGCATTGCGAGTATGTTTGAACTTGCATGGTTTATTAACACTTTCCCAGGTATTGACAAGATTTTCCGTCAATCAACGTTTACAGCGTTACATGGTGGCGGGCGCTGTTATGGACCCTCTGAGGTAAAATAGGTAAAATAGGTAAAACAAACAAGTAAACGATATGCTCAGGTGCATCTCGCAAAACATGTTACACCAGAAATTAATTTTTTTTTTCTCGGACAGGATTATGATCTCAGGCTTCTTTTCGCAAGCTGTAATGAATCTCCCTGATACATGTGGAAAGCTTGAAAACAAAGCAATTAGCCGGGCAATTAGAATAATATATATACACGTTTACTAGCTTTATGTCTGAAATGTGGGCTTTTTTTTAATGAAAATAACGAACATTCAAGCGTTTGTGAAAAAGAATAGTTAAGCCACTTATTGTGTTGAAACTAGATGCTCCGTTATTTCTGTTTACTTATGATAAAACTGAATATTCTTGGGGTGTTGAAAGGTCAGTAAATGTTATCAAAAATTTTTGCCGTTACTGGCAACTTAAAACACTTTGGTGAGGAAGGTGTTAACTGTTTTTGTTTCTGCTAGTCTTCTTATTTAATTTTTTTTTGTAAGCCAATAATTCTGGACCTGACATATTTGCCTCAGCTGTCGAAGCTATTTGTTCTTTGCAACAAAGTTACACATTTGGAAAGTTATTTGTTTCCAAGTAACTTTATTAAGAGAATGCCAGTACCTAATACACTCCTCTGGGATTTCTTCAAATCTCATTTCATTTCCCAAAACAATGAGCACGGTCTCAAAGAGAGAAAAAAAAGAGTGACAAAGACTGAGCGCGAGAGAAACGAGGACGCGAAAGCAAAAGAAGACGAGGGAGACCAGGGCATAAATTTAGTCACATATTTATTACATAAATATATAGTAAAATAGACCAGCGACAATTACCATAAAAATATCTTCCTTTAAAATCCTGACCATAAACAAAGATTTGAAAATCACACATTGACATTTACAAACACGCTGATTGTCTGGACCTGTTGTCAGCAGCCCACCAGAAAAACCTGACATCACACCACCCACTGGAAAGGGCAGGAGGAGGGGGGGGGGGGTGGGGGGAGTTTGAGAGGCAGTTTGCTGCCGGGGGGGGGGGCGCGATGGGGACACGGGGATGGGTGGTGTGAGAGGAGATCACAGTAGATATTCGGAGGTTTGTACGTGACGTTTTGTGTGTGTGCGTGTGTGTGTGTGTGTGTATATTTTGCCCCCGAGTTACCCTACAGCCATCTTGTAAGCTATTCCTCCCTTTCTGCGGCTGGACCCTCACGACTGTCCCTCTGCTTGCTGTGACCTTGTAACAGTGTGAATTCCAGTAATGTGTGTATTTTCGTGTGTGTGTGTGTGTGTGTGGGCGAGCATGTGTACGTGTCTGCATCTTGGCTTGGGTCCGGGACCCATTGTTTTCCTTGAGGTGGTGTACACTCCCCCTTTCAAATTCCTGCTGTCTTTGACCAGATCAAGACGACGGCCTCGTAACTTCCATTGAGAGACAGAACAAAAAAAGTTTCTATGACACCGCGATCCCATTTTTCAAACATCGGCCCCACAGGAATGGGATCCCGATCGCTTCCCGCTGTTAACGCGGTACCATCCTCACGATACCCCTATATATCTCACAGTCAGGGCTTGCTAAATCCCACAGGCCCTGTTGAATACTGAGGTTGAGTTACCTGGAGTGATGTTCTATTGCTCGTTAATTAAGCAGACGCCCACAAGATGCTACGCGGTGGGCTTGGCTCCTACATTCCCTTCCCATGTGACTGTTTTCACTTCTAACCTGACGGTAGCGCAGGCATTCGACCCCTGAGCATCGATACAGCACATGCCTTCTGTCCCCAGGAGCCTCTGCAATGAAAGTGAGCCTGGAGCTCGGATCGAAGAGTGATACAAAAGTGAAACTTTAAAAAAAAAAACTGAAAAGCAGTCGTTATAGTAGTAGTATTAGTTATAGTAGTAATAGTAGTTACAGCGTTTTTTGCTTCCTGTCATTGGTTCTGAGGTTTTGGACAGATGAACTGCTGGTTGTCAGAGAATTTTCGTCGTTTGTATTTGACTTTTTCTTTTTTTTCTTCTTTTTTTTGTCGTTTCCACAAACACATAGATCAATTCGCGAATGTACGATTTGGATATTGTCTTTAAAAGTAGGACAAAAAGACAATAAAAATCCCCATAAAAATTACAATAAGCGACACGAGCATGGCTTCGACCAGAGAGGGACGACACTTGCCCGCGGATATAGCAAGCAATTTCTTATTTCATTTCAATACGGGCTGAATTTTGTCAGGTGCATGTGCCAGGTTTGATTTTGGGGGGCTTTTTTGATTGGTTCATGCATGGCCCGTAGGATCCGACGGGTGCGTGTGGCCTCTCTCTGGGTCGGACAGTGGATTGGACAGGTAAAATCTTCAGGCAAAAAGCTCAGCAATAATAACACAAGTCTACAACCAAGACAGCCAGAGGTGTGCTCCCAGCGCAAGAGAATGGTGACCACACAGCAGCAGGCATTCTGGCAAAGATGTCTCTGTCAGCACTTAATAACACAAAATTTGCCCCACTGCTTTTGGTGAGTGGGGGCATTTCAATGATAATACTCAATGGAGCCATTTTGCCCAAACCCCAGATCTTGAATTTCTTTTGCCTGAATGCTGTCACAAATGGAATGTACAGCTACGCTTTTGTACCGTGCTCAGAGGGTTTCCACCATGCCAAAAGCTGCCGCTGGTACCTGGAGAAGTGTCTTTTACATTTAAAGACCTCTGCTTGGCAACAGGAGGTTCAAAGCACCTTTTGAGGCCTCATGCTCAATCCTGAGAAACTCCAGCCAAACTGACCCGTTTTCAACCCGACAAACATTGCATATGTACTCATAGGTATAGATCTATTTATTGAAATATAACTCTCCTCTATCTACTAAGTATCTCTGTCAACAAAATACGCTTTTTCGTCGCCTCCGTTTGATAGACTTTTTCAATACGCTTACATTCCTTGCTGTCTAGGCATAGTATGTCCTTATTCCATGCTCCGTATAAAAATAATCTCCATGAACAAATGTACACGCATAGGCAGTACAAGCAGCATAATAATTGCTCAAAGCCCATCGCTCCACTAAGGCCTGTCCCATTATTGCGAGAACATAGGACAGATACTAACAGGATCGTCTCAGTACATCGCTCATATCACTACTACAGTTATCGCTATCTTTCTTACGAATAGCCACGTATTAATCGTCGTACAAATAAGTAAACGAAGCCCTGCCTGTAAAAGCCATCAAGCCATAGATAATGGGACGCTATACTACCTGATCTCTGTCAACTTTGTGCCAGTTTTTACAACATTAAGGCAGAACAAGGGAGACATTTCAACCCCTACTACTGTTTATACTGCCACACCACTCTCAGAGCTTGTCACTGCTAAGAGGACTTTAGAAACCTCTGATACAGGAGCCAATCAAAGGCCTATATTACTACCTGGACACTAATGCTTGTACAAATGCTCCCCTGATTTTCCCTTCAGAGAACATACTGAAACATCTCTGAAAAACACTGGATTACAACTCAACCCCTCCCCCACCCCACCCCACCCCACCCATCCCCCACCTCCTGCAGCCTAAAGCAACAAATTCTCAGCTATTTAACCCATTTGCGCAGATATACATGCCAGCATTCGTAAATTCCGAAATTTAATTCATAACTAATTCTGTAATTGAATTTCCAAATGTCTTTCTTTACTGGAATAGTTTTCCAGAGTCTCTGTGACACAAATACTGAGTTATAAAGCCTAAATACGCTCATGCATGACAGTAAAAAATTGGCATTATTTGTATTCTGCGCAAAGGGGTTAATGTATTCGCACCTCTGAAAATTCCAAGCTAACAGATGGAGGACCTCAAAGCAGGTCCTCTCACCTAGCATCCAAGGAATTATGGCCAGCAGCATTTATTTGGGTCACCGAGGAGAGCAGTAGGGTCACCCCCCCACCACCACCACTGTCCTAAAATGCACACACTGCCATACCTGAAAACACACCTAACCAGGCTAATTCATTTTTGATAAGCTATGAAAATTAACTGGCAGCGAATATTCCCCTAATTGTCTCCATAACAAACATGGCAGTGTCATCACAGCCAAAAGGTAGGTTCTGAGAAGATGGCCTTTCAGTACTGCAGAAATCTCCAGGGAACGTGGAGAAAAACCACAACAAGCTATCAGTGGTCTGGTTTCCATTTGCTAGGTGAAAGCCATTCCAGCACCAATATAAAGTGAAACCCCACGTGCATTTTAAACTGTGGTCATGAATTACTACAGCGCCTCAATATCCTAACACCCCCCTCCCCGTACGTACGCACACAACCCCCCCCCCCCCACCCCCCCATTTCCTTCCCATGGCTATTCAACTCATTTTTAGTTACATTCTTCAGAACCAGGGAAGAAGAAAGGTGGTCCTAGACTATCAGACCATCAGCTCTATTGCAAGTCCCTGCTATTGGGGCGATCAGTGTCATCGCATGGCCTCAAAAGGTGCTTGTGAAAGAAAAAGGTTGGCCCAGATCCACACACACACACACACACACACACACGTGAAAACGCAAGAATACACACGTACAATCCCACCTCAAAGATGGGCAGGTTCCTCCAGAACTTTCTTCATGCAAGAGAAGAGAACTGAAGCCAATTGACAGACAAGCGGATTTGACAGAACAAAATGAGGGAACAGGAGCTCTCCCAGTTGGCTCCTTGGGTGACGCTCATTGAACCCGCGAGCACAAGACAAACAATCACACGGGCCAATTCACCTCTGCTGTCACCGGATACAGAGCATCACACAAGCTCAGCAGAGCAAAAAGAACTGTCCTAGACAGAAGTTAAAAAAGAAATCCACTGTCCCCTTATTGTGTGTTGATACAATTACAATTTTTAAATATATATATAATATATTTATATATATATAAGTATATGACCATTTCCTTTACTTTAATTTGAACTTACAAGCATCAGAGATAGTGTGGCAGTATGGAATCACAGTCTTCTGGATCTTTATGAATCAAGGCAAAGGACTAGCGTCTTGCTACTCACAGTGGAACTGTACACTGAAAGTAGATTAAAAAATCTCAGACCAGCTAGCATTAAGTGGACAAACTGCAGGGCGAAGCTCACGGTGATCTCTGCTTTCAATTCACTCGTAAAGGCCTGAAAGCCAGAGTCAGTGTACCATACTGCCACACGTTTCTCCAAACCAATCACAATTTTGAGAAAGGAAGAACAGACAGTTATAGAAAAGGGAGAAAGCACATACCAAAAGAACAGAGCACAGCTTCCATTCAGAAGCAAAGAAACCATGAGTTAACAATAGTCGTATCTACATATCTCTTTCATTATTTATTTAAACAAACTTTTTTTTTTTTTACCTGAGATATTCCTTCAATAACTTTCTTTTCCAGTCTCGTTACACGAGAGTGCACATTTCGTGCGTGCACGTGTGTCTGTCTGCGTTCGGCCACTGACACTCTCATGGGTGGGTGCATTTTTAAATTCACCACACGGACATATATACTCTTTATAAATATCCTTGGTAAAAAGAAAAAACTCCCTTAAGAGAGGGCTTGCACTCACATAAATAGCATTGCCGCAATGCACGAGCAGTCCCTGGTCTATCAGACCCAACCTTTAAAACAACTGAACTCACACAATACAATCAATTCTCAACATATTGCACTTTTCTTCTGTCACAATTGTTCTGACATCTTTGCTCTTTCATATTATTTTCTGCTATTTCTGGAAACTGGCTTAACCGGAAACAGTTTGCAAATCATAACTGCTACTTGCATGCGGGACGTAATGAAATGGCAGTCAGAGGAATTAGGTGGCCAGAGATTGTAGAACCAATTCTGTATAATCAGATTCTTTGATCAAATTCCACAGTAAGCCATTAAGAATCAAATTGTACAAAGTTTTTATATCTTATGGTGATGTCAGGCCACCATCCACTGCCTGCTAGTCCATTCAGGACACCACTTTGGATGTGATAGTTGTCAACTAAATTGGACAGAACTTTGTACCATCTGGTAACCTACATCAAGCTTTTCTCTTGTCTGTTGCAGAGTGGAGCCTCAGGAATTTAGGTCTCAGCCAGCATTAAGGAACAATGGTTTATCAGTGATTGGTTTGTTTGTTCATTAACTAACAGGTGATTCTGTTCGTGATTTGGAGTTTCAGGAGGTTAAGATAAGGCCTCCAAGAGAAACTAATTCTCTCATAATGTATCTTTTACAACAAAATGCATTACTCACCCATTACCCAATAATTCTATCTTAAATTAACATTTACAAATGATCATTAACCCAATAGATTCAATATTTACATTCTCACTAAAGAAGGTTTTTTTTTTTTTAAATTTGCATTCCATAAGAATGATAAAAAAGGGCTCTTTGAACCTTTACATTTCAGGTCGTAGCGGTTACTGAACGATACATATGGTAGCACCAATGCAAAAAAAAAAAAAAAAAATGAGAGTTTTGGCTCCGTGACTCTTGCAGACACACACACGTGCACACTCACAGTCTTTCTGAGCAGTCTTCAACAGCCAATGAATGCGTTCACAGACCCGACGGGCGAGATCGCTGGCGTTCAACTCAGCACCCCACACCTCCCTCGACAGCAGAGAGGTTTATTGGCCCCCGATCCCACTTCTTGACACGTTTCACTTTTAAACAAGTGGTTCCGAATCCAAGGGTGGAGCTGAATGCAAGCAAGAGTGTTCCCATGGGCAATCTCTCCACCAGCTGCTAAAACTCCTTCCGCAGCCAACACTGAGTGTAGCAAGGGTCTTTGCTCCCGGGGGACGGGGAAAGAAATAAAACGAACACTTGGAATCATGCATACTGTAAAACGTGAGAGGAAAATCTGTGTTATTGTCAAAGTTTGACTGCTGGAATGACCCATCGATGGGCATTGTAAGGGATTGCATAGACATCTTGCTACTTGCTACTAGCATCTTCTTCTTTTCATTAACAAACTCTACATTTGGCATCAGGGAGAAAACATATCAAAAGAACTGCCGTCAATCGTGCTCCCCTGCTCATGTGTCCGGTCACTACGGCTCGACCAACGGTCTCCAGCGTACGACGTGACAGTCAGTGGAGAAATGCGCGAGGAGACTTGTTTAAGCTTCTCATCACTCAGTCACCAAATAACCTAAAGCTCTAGTTTCAATGCAAATCCCTCTTTTCCTCTCATGCCACCCACCCTCCCCTTCCCTCTTTACAGACTCTGTCTCTGCCTGCCTGAAAATCCAACAGCATCATTTCTTGTGAAAAGTGAACGGTTCCCTTATTTGGCGAAAGACACATGAGAAGGGGGCTTGATCGTGACACTCTTTGCCAGGGAGGCAGGCAGGGGGCTGATTGTTAACCTCATGGGGGCACATTCAAACATGACTAGTGTTTCGCACATGCGCAAATACAGATGTACTAGGCATTCATATAGGTACACATTTCACTATACAGGATGGTGGGACAAGTCCAAAACACAATTCTCTAGCTTCACCCGTGAGTATGTGAGCATTTTTTATGCATGTCTGTCAGCGCGTGTGTATGTATACATACATTATATACATAAACACATACAAACATACATACATACAGATATACACACATATGCACAGATTTATCTTAATTTTTTGTCTTTTTTGTCCTCGGTTATGGCCAAAATAAAATAAAATAAAAAACAAACATAAAAACACAAAAAAAGTAAAATCAGAGTACTGCTCCTCGCAGGGGGCAATATTCTCAGTTTGTCATGTGTAACGTTGGTTTGAAACCACTGTTCACTGCAATCTGCTGGTGACCCCAAGTGAGGTTATGGGTGCTGGGCTCACGCAAGCCCAGTACTTTCAGCTACATTCAATACCATGAAGCACCTGGCCATCACAGAAATAACCTCCTTTAGCTTTGAGGCTCACTCTTTGAGTTCATTGAAGTCCCGACATCTTTACGCAAAAGGGAGGCAAACCAAAGTTGTAACGCAAACTGCGCTGAAACTGCTACGCATGCTAAACGCTATTAGCGCAGCAATTTATCGCCAACAAAGCTTAGAGGAGGATTATTACGTTAACCGCCATAAATGCAAATGAGTACGCACGTGTTCTACTCACGCTTGTACGCAGAAACAAATATGCCTGCATGACACCACTCTTCCAAAATCTGTTTTGAGTTTTCTGTTGTGTGAGGTATGAGCGGATTTGTGTCTCAGTCAGGTTTTTTTTTTTTTTTTTTTTTTTTTCAGTTTCAGTTGCATTATAGTTTTTTTTTTTGCAGTCTTAAAAAAAATGAAATAAAATGGAAATAAGAGAAAATATTCCTGTTTACGTCTGTTGCAAATGCCTCCCTGATATTTGGGAATGGACGACAGGACAGACACATAGACAACAGAGTAGTTGGCTTATCAAAACAAACTAGAGGTGAAGTGAAGTTTTTGTCTAGGTTACACTGCACGCATGGTCAAAGTGACTACAGCTGTCTTTTTTTTCCTTTTTTGTTTCTTTTTTTAACAGAGCAGTTAAACTTCAACAGAAAAAACACATTGAGATAAAATGAAAAAAAAAAAAAAATTAAAAACAGCTTTATCTCCAAGCTCTCAACTTTGTTCTGGAGTCTTTAAAGTCATCTATTTTAAATGTTGCTTTCAGATGTTTAATTCATTCTTTGAGATCTTTTTCTTTTTTTCTCGAATAAAATAAGATTAGACTTAGAAGGTAAAGCAGCATTACAACCCCTAGTGTCACACATGAACACCCAGTCAGCTCCCAAGAAGGCAGGACAAAGCCCATGCCAGAACTCTTGCTTTATGTGATTTTTACATTTTTCACTTTGTTTTTTTTGTTGTTTTCATTCTATATATGAAGGCGTTATTCTGTACCCGCATACGTGGAATACCAACTACTTGTTTTCCTCAAAGTTGAAATTTCCTTTCAGTCTGGTGAAAGACTGGGTTTGGAGGGGGCTGGTGGTGCGCGTATATCCCAGGAAGAATGGCAGCCGAACTGAGGGAGAGATGGCAGCAGCTCGGAGGCACTGCTCTTCAGCGTTTTCACATTTTAGAGGATGGGCCTCCATTGCGCAAGCCTGCCATTTCCACTTGGCTCACTCGGGGTTGGTTTGCTCCGATCCAAAAACAAGGGAGATCCCTTTCGCAGTTTCTCCCCGCCTTCTCTCCTATCCTCCCGTCTCGATCGCCCAGGCTCAAAGAACATGCTTCCTGGGGGTGTGTCCTTTCCCGCTATCTCCCGCGATGTGTTGTCATAGGCAGTGGGAAAGGCTCGTCAGCTCCCTTCTAATTTGTGCCGCCACCTCTACATCCTGTTCACATTCTTCAGTGGCCCTCGGACGTCCGACTCAGATGGCCCACCTTGTCTTACAAGGAAGTGGCCTGTCCCCATTTGGTGTCACCTATATGGGAGGTGGGGTGGGGGGGCAGGGCCTAGGTGGTGCCTAGGTAAATGTAGCAGGGTCAGTACACAGTGCTAAAAGGAAGAGGTGTCAGAAATATGCCATGCAGAGGGCTACAAGTCCCCTTTACACACCCCCCCTCACCAGGGCTCTTTCAGTCCTAAACTTAAGGACCATCGCTGTCATATGTTGCTTTTTTAATACTGACAATATGACAGTTGGACTTTGTCGCTCCTGTGCGGACTCTGTTTGACAAAGCGAATCAGGAGTCTTTGCTGTGAGCGCGTGCCGTGGGACTAAGAAAAGACGGATGGGACGTCTGCTGCTTTAGTGCAAAAAATGCCAATGGCATGGATGACTGGGCACATGTAACTAAAGAAAGGGAGGTTACTCATGGGAGAGGGGCAGGGACTTTATCCAGCAGACTGGGGCATATTGGGAGGCCTTACATAGAGGGTATGAGGGGGGATTCTCCAAATGGAACGCTCCAGGGGCTTGCGTTCGGGTCACTTTACCAGTTTATTATTCGCGCTAGACGAGCTAACGATTCTCTGATGGTTTTGCATGGCAGTGCAGCTCGGTGTCCGCAGATATCGCAAAAACCCCCTCCCCGATGACCGCTGCCTAGGCTAATTCCCGGGGCCTAGTTTGCTATTCACTGAAAACACATCCCCTCACACTGCTCCTTTTGACCAAAGACTGCTTGGCATTCTAAATGAGGTTGTCTTTTATGTTTTTTTCCTCAAAAACAGTGCTTAAACCTCGGTGTTCAAGGCCTGGCCCCCTTGAGGTTTCAGAATTTCGTCTCACTGTTATCACAGTCCACATTCGGCGATTCCTTTTCCTTTGTCTCGACAGACGGGGATTCCAATTTGACACTTGGTCCCTCGATTAAACAAAAATCCAAACCTGAATAAAAGGCATTGTCCAGCCTGATCAAGCCACCCTCCCTTCACCGCCACTCAAAAAAAAAAAAACAAAAAAAAAAACAAAAAGACAAAAAACCCAAAAATCACAACAGAGGATGATGGGCCCCCCTGTCTTCAGTGGTATCACGACCGGACTGTGTGACGGACTAGGAGTCTGTGTGTGCACTGCACTGAGTGTATATACTGTACGAGTGAGTGTGTGTGGGTGGTGGCTGTGAACCGCTGCTCTATGACCAGAGGTGAGGTAGAGCCTGTCAGTACAGGAGCAGTCTCCATTTCCACAGCCTGAAGCACCCACACCGAGGTAAATGGCGGTCAGAGCAGTCAGAATCAAGAGTATGAGAGATGGCTGGGACTCTAGCCTCGCCCTTAAGGATGGTCGTTAACTGAGTAGGAGAGTCTGAGCTGAACTGAACTGACCAGTTGCTTTGGGGGGGGTCCAAAATGACTCCCTCCCCCTGAGGCTATGTGCTCTGGCGTTGCGTCACGCGCAAAGTACGGTATTCTGAGGTGTCTGAGTGTCTGCGGGGGTGGGGAGGTGTGGAATGCACTGTAAACGTGGACGTCACGGCCTCCTGCACCCCGTTGAGAACAAAACCAAGAGACAAGAACACAGTGTAACGGCTGAAGGTAGGTGCTTTCGGGGTGCAGGCCGAGGGCCCTCCCCACTGAGATGGTGATTTCAGTGCTGTTCTGATACTTGTTTGGGGGGTCAAGGGGAGGACAAAGGAGGGAACGAGGGGACGCATGGCGCAGGACAGACTGCTGTGCAAAGGCACTCCAGTAAGCGTATCGTAGTATCAGCCCGAGTGGATGACTTGCAAATCGACCCGCGGTCTCAGGCTCTCGGGTTATCCCTCTTCCTCGCTCGAAGCCAGAGCCCCGCCCCTAACCGGTTCTTTCTCTGCAGTGACTTTCCCGAGAGAGGAAGGGCTCAATTGTCATTCCGGAGGGGCTCCGTTTGCTGGCAGATGCAGTGCAGGCAATGACGAGGCAACTCTGCACAGAGAGAGATGAACGAGCTGGGAAGGAGGGGTAAGAGAGAATAGGGGCGAAAAATTTCTGGGCCTGTAATGTGGTCCCGCTCACAAAACGTATTGGGCAAATCATCCACAGCTGGCCCAAATAGAGGACTGGGGTACAGCTGTTCCCATAGCCAAAATGAGCTACAGGTGACCTAATTTATAAGTGTCCTGAATGCTTTATAGAGGTCTTCTCTCAAAAATAGTCGCAGACTTGCTGCGTGACTAAGACAGCCTTATTTTAAAGGAGGAAATTAGCATAATTAGCAAGCCTAGCTGCACCGTCCTCTGAGTCGAGAAACATCCATAGTTAAGTGCTTTCGGGTACAATTCAGACCACAAAGTCTGATGCAACAATTGCTTGTGTGCAAGAGTGGGTGTCTTTGCAGGGACCTCTTGGTCGGATACGACAAAGGCGAGAGTGCAAGCGTGTGTCTTTGTGGGGGGACCTATGTTTCAGAGCGTTAATGTCTTACATTAACACTGGACTTTAAAAACTGGTCCAGGGCCAGTTTGGAACGTGTCGTCGCACCTGGTAAGCAGGTGTGAAGCTACGAGGACTGCCATCTCATGGCAGTGAGGACGCACAAGGGGTTGAAGAGAAGATGAGTGACAGCCGCAAGAAAAAAAGAGAAACAAAGGCAGAAGGCATTAGCGCTAACCCGTGTGAGTGCCTTTTGTCTGCAAGTCTGGAGGGGCGTACTCTTTAAATACTGCTACCGAGTTCAGACTCTGAGACAGAAGGGCCGTCCAGCTGATTCACAAGACAATGGGGTGGTAAAAAAACAAGAGAAAAAATCTTTGTGAAGACTGCTGCTGATGCTGCTGGTGTTATTAGACGTCCAATGTCGGAGGAGGCGAGTCCTGCCTCCTGTTCTCCACGTTAGCTCCCGCTGTCCCCCACTCCACTTCAGACCTCCTGGTCTTCGAAGACCTCCAGGAAGAGCGGGGGGAAGAGTTCTGTGGGACACTCCACTTTCATGTGCAGGAAACGGCTGGCGTGACAAGCCCCGATCATGCGCAGGTCTGTCACCTTCATCAGCAGCTTGGGCCAGAAGTGAGGAATGTTGTGCTTGCGGTAGTTGATGTAGTGTTCGAACGCCAGCAGGTACGTCTCCTGGCACTTCTCGATCTTCTCCGTGCAGGTGAGGCCCGAGCGATCTGAGGCAGACAGAGAATGGAAGATGTTGACTGTAGCCATGTGGTCATTGGCAGTTTTGTGTCAGCCAATGATGAAAGTGGTGCACCTCTGGATTCTGAGATATCATCGATCACATACCAACAAATCTGCTCTAAGACATTCTTGCGCAGAGCATATTATGCGATGGCTGGGCTGTTGACTATAGTAGTTCACAAGTCACGTGAATACAAATCCAGCAAGAATCATCAAATCATTCTTCTCGCCCTCCTACACTCAACGTACACCTTCTTTTTAAAATATTTTTATTTCCAGTCAGACATTCAATCTTTCTGACCAAGGGACAAAGACCACAAGGTGAGCACCATCGTGAGATTAAAAAAATTTTTAAATTTTGAAATAGTCCTCTAAATACGTTGTACATAGTACAAAACATAGTCATTTAACATCCTGTTTGACCTGAGACCTCCTTCAGTTTATTCAAGCAAGGAACACCCAGAAAGCGGGGTGTCCAATGATACCGTAACTGGCCAGTGTTGGTGTACGTTTTTGTTTAAGTCCCACACTCTGATACCTGTTAAGTAGAAGTGAGTGTCTTAGGGCAGACTTAAAACCAAACCTGACACCCTCATTAGCGCTTTTCAGATAACACTGGATGCCCCTGCAGGAGAGGAAAAAATATATCCTCAGCAGATAGGGGTGAGCATTGATAAGTGCTAGCATTGATGGTCACTTTGATAATGAAGCTCTGCTGAGTACCAGGTGAACATGTTCTATCTGTGCCTTGGCCTCCTTTTCCCCAATGAGCCAAGCTGCCTCAGGACTACTAACCTGAGCTCATGAGGAGAACAGCCTGCAGCAGTGCCACCTCGGTGTCATCAAGGTTGAACAGCGACAGGCTCTTGCCCAGGTCAAAGATGGCATCGGACACCACGCCGAGGCCACCGTTCTTCAACTGCTCGCGCTTGACGGCCATCTCGCCACTCAGGGTTAGCGTTTCGCTCTCGGGGTCGTAGCGCACGGCAGCTCGAAGGGACATGATCTCCATACAGCAGCCTTTCAGGAGGATGATCTGGTCTTCACAAGGCAGCTGTGTGGGCAGAGCGGAGTACATGAGAGGGACATGCACAAACAGTCTCTCACGGCAAAAACCAATAAACGTCAGTATCCAACATTTCTGCTATTGCTCTCTCACTTTTGTATTCAACCTTGGAAAGAGATGCATCTCATGTCTTCTTCCACAGTTTAGAATTTTTGCAGAGGCTGACAACATCTGATTGAGCGTACGCAGTGGCAAACTAGGTCATATTCTTGAAATAAATGGGGTATTTCCTGGTGGCCCTGCTGACTACAGTTAGCAACCACGTCTCGCAATCTGAAAGTTACAGTCCTTTAGCTATCGAGACTTTATGTATTATCGGCCCAAAAAGTAACAGTCACTTCATGAATACAACCCCAGATCCGTATCACGTTGATAATACTCATCATGCAGCTGATATTTAGAAAGCACTGTACTTAGAGGCAGAATGTTCTCAGTTCAGAGCTAACAACTGATGCTTCGGTTTTGATTGGATGATTGGATCACCGGGTTGAACATAGGGAGGAATCACAGATCTAGTCTGCAGAAGCCAGCTGGAACGCAGGCGTACCTCGGAGAACATAGGCAGTTTTTTGGCAAAGTCGACTACACGGGTGATGGCCGGGGTGATGATCTTGGTGAACTCGCTGAAGGCCTCGAGGTCGACCTTATCCCCATCCGACGTGGGTGCCACTGGAGACTGGCCAATGTCCTCTGGCTACAGAGAGAGGTCAGAGATAGACAAGCGGAGACAGAGAAACAAAATGGAGATCGGTGAACAGTTATACGATGAGAAGTTAGCAAGACTAAGACAAACTGTCGAAGAACCTGGCTACACGGTCAAAAATTTTTCTCTGAAATGTAAATAAATGAGCCATTTTTCCCTTCTGCTAAGCCAATAATGGCTGACATTACTATCGAGGCTGAGTTTGAAAAAATATTCTCTCTCAGTACTTAAGTAGCTCTACAATCTGAGCAATTTGGGATAATTTGATTAGATCGGGGGAGAGATATTATTCCTAAAAGCCGGTGCTGATTACATCTACTTTCCTCCTTCAGAAACTCAGACGCGCCAGCTGAATTAAATGTTTTTTTTCCTCCACTACAGTGGAAAGCAGAAACATTTTAAAAGCAAACCGGCGAGCAGCGAGAAAAACTGGGTACATTTTAGGCGCCGGTGTGAGGCAGAGCAAGACAATAAACCAGCCCTGGTTTGGAGGAAAAAAAATATTTCACCGAGCCGAATAAGGAAAAGCAGGAAAACACTTAGGTGTCCCTGAAATGGAAAGGTCCAGGTGAGCAGCTGAGATTTGTGTCCTCTCATTGCTTTTCCACTCCAGCAGTCGTGCTGATTTACGGCCGAGCCTGGACCGGCATCAGAGAGCGTCACGTAATCCGGGGGAGCAACTGCCAGGGTGAGCGGGTGCATTCTGATTCCTCCACTCCAACTAGGTCAGTCGACAAGGTCAAGCCAACTTCTTTACTTCTGATGTTCCTGCTTTCCTTATGTTCTTTGGGAATGCTGCATTTAATAATGGATTTGAAGATAGGAGTCTTGATATGCTAATTTGTTAGCGGTAGGAGATATAGAATTTGAGCTTTTACTGCAACCTTTCCAGCGATGTAAAACACAAGACTATTTTTAAATTAAGTCCTGTCCTTTTTCAGGCCTCGCATAAGTGTGTGTATAAATGCATATACTGTATGTGCCAGTCTGTGAACAACCAAAGCTTGCAAAAACACTTTGGCTTTCTCGCTCACCGTATCGTATCCTTCACAATCTGAAAATTCAAACCAGTTCTTTCTGCCCCCCCCCACCGTCCTCTTTAGCTCATCCTGTGCTGAATCGCTTTTGGGCCTGAACAGAGTGACTTCACATCTGTTGTAGCTTGTGTTCTCTCCCAGTTTCATAACGTTTGGCTCAGAACCCTGACCGCCAGGCCTGACAAGCCCAATACGGAAATATAGTGAGTGAGTGACTTAGGAGAGGTGGAGTACTGCTTCTGACAAAGTCACAGTTGACACCTCTATTATATAATTTTTTTCTGTATTTATTAAATGTATAATAGTGGTAAATTTAGGTATATATACTGTGTATGTGTATATGCACGCATATAAGATTGTCTGTATACAGTTAATATATTTGTCCCAGACTTTCACCACAGGGTTTGTTTGAGGGTGTTGATGGGTGAAGGGTGGGTATATGGGATGGAACTATGTTTACATATTTCGTTTCAATGCCTTTTATATCCTAAAAGTCAAAATAATTGTTCACCTAAAAAGAAAGAAAATGGAAGAGTCACAAACAGCGATCCAGCTGCTAAATCCTGAATTCCTTGAGAAATAAATATCATGTCTGGAAATGGACAATCCACTCCCAAACAACCAAACAATTAATTTCAATAAAACGTTCAGGCTACCGTTTGCAACACGACCACACAGAGGCTGACAGGGGCAAGAAGACCTATCAGTGTTGTTTCAGTCTATCTCAGAGTCCCAGGTTATCTCAGTGTGCGGCGGTATTTATGATGATTTTTATAGTGGTCCCAGACCGTAAAGCACAAGACAGTAATTTATGATATCGCCATACATCCCTATTTCGATTCTGGCAGAAATAACCTGAGACAAATGCCTCATTTAAGATTTTTAGTGCTTAGATAACTCTCATAATGGTCAGTAATATTTGACCAGGCAGGTTTACTGCACATGCATTTACAGGAATGACACCAGCTTTGGTTAGTGTTCACTGCAGCTGTAGCAGGTCCTTGGTTTCCCCTGCAGTGTCTGTCTTCGCACATGAGTGTTCTTGTGCACTCGTGCTTCAAAATAGACAAATTAGGGCAGGAGAGGCGAAAAACCACATTTATCTTAAGGTGAAACTGTGAAACTGTGAATTTGTGAGTGTGTGCCGGGGTGTGTGCATGTGGGCGCATGTGAGAGAGAGAGAGAGAGAGAGAGGCAGAGAATTAGAAATGGAAAAGTCACAGGAGTAAGGATAGCGTTTCAGCGACGGTTTAAATGCCTGTGTGCGAGAAAGTTTCAAGGTGACGCGACACCCTTCAGCGTTTCAGTTCTTCATGAGTGCATGCTCGAGGTTGCGTGCAAATTGGTAATTGATTTTTTAAGGTCACTGGGGTAAGACTAGATTCTTCAGATATTAAAAAGGGATGAATGCGCATCGGTGGACTATACTTATGCTTTTCAGTCTCAAAAGTGAATTTCACCCCTGGACTGTATTCCGAGCAGGCACCTGCTGTAAAATAATTTGCACTGCACTGTGCTCTCAGGACTTTATAACCTGTCCCTGCATCCGAACTCGCCTCCGCACAGACGAATCCCGGGCAGCAGTAGCGAATGCACTGAAAAACAAATCTCCTTTGCAGACGGAATTCCTAAGGTATATGGGAAATAGCACATAAAATACTTTCCTATGTTTTTTGCAGCTTGACTTCAGATTTCTCAACCTTTCATTTTTTTCCAATAAAGCAGGGATTCTGTTTTCCAGACTGAGCTGGTGTGGGTGAAGGCTTTCATTAGGTGTGTCTTCATTAGAACAAAGTTGAACTAGCCAGCTATTTTGCAGTTAGGGAAATTAGCCCAATAGTATGAATTTGCCTCTCCATTAGCCCAAAAGCCCTCCGCTCGAGAACGCAACAGAAATAGCTGGCTATTTCGCGAACTAGACCAAGATTTATCAGGAAAATTTCCCAATCAAATTAGCAGGCTATTTGCGTCTTCACTACAAAATAACCAGCTAATTTGACATTTGGCTAATTTCAAAACCTCAAAATAGATAGCTTATTTGAAACTTTGTTCTAATGAAGACACACCTACACTACCAGTCAAAAGTTTTAGAACACCCCTATTTTTCCAGTTTTTTATTGAAAATTATGCAGTTCCAGTCCAATGAATTGCTTGAAATGGTACAAAGGTAAGTGGTGAACTGCAGGAAGTTTTAAACAAAAGGTAAGTTTACCCAGGTTTTTTGTACGCCATCGAGTAGGTGAAAGGATGGTTCCTCAGTGTGTGACATCAACTGTCAAACATGGAGGAGGAAGCATGATGGTCTGGGGCTGTTTTGCTGGATCCAGGGTCAAAGACTTATAGAGTGAAATGCACCCTGAACCAAAGGGTGCTACCAAAGCATTCTGCAGCGCCATGCAGTACCCTCTGGTATGCACTTAGTTGGTCAGGGGTTCATCCTACAGCAAGATAATAATCCAAAACGTAAGTCCAAGCTCTGCCAGAACTACCAAAGAAAAAAAGAACAAGATGGTAAGCTTGAAAACATGGAGTGGCCAGCACAGTCTCCAGACTTAAACCCCATCGAGATGGTTTGAGATGAACTGGACAGAAGAGTGAAAGCAAAGCAACCTACAAGTGCCACACATTTATGGGAACTTCTGCAACAGAGTTGGGAAGAACTTTCTGGAGAATATTTGATTTCCATTGTAGAAAGAATGCCACGAGTGAGTTCAGCTGTTATATCAGCCAAAGGTGGCTACTTTGAGTCAAAAGTTTAGAATACATTTTGGTTTATAAATTGATTCCATGATTTCTTTTTTAACTTCGATTATTAATTTGTTCTATCGTGTCTATGCTTTCATTCCAGAGTATAATGAGACATTAAACTGCATAATTTTCAATAAAGAACTGGAAAAACTGGGGTGTCCTAAAACTTTTGACTGACTAGTGTAGCCTATTCACTCTCAGCCAGGTGTGCACAACAAGCGCCAATCCAAGATTCTGTGCCAACTCTGGCTTCTAATTATTTAACCAGCTCAATCATACCTTGATTTGACGTCTGTATCAGCACCAACCTCAGCCTCAAACTGAAGACTTTCCTAAAGTCCTAAAGATTTTCAAGCCTTCCAGTACATGACTGAATCAGTGTAGTTTGATGAGCTGTCAGAAACACCAGGAAACTAACGACCTGCATGCAGACTGGCCCTCCCTGATCACAGCTGGTATTTTTGCACGCCTGCTCTGAGGCTTTATTGAAATTGCAGCTGATAGAAGTTGCATATTTACTTCTAATTTGTCCCATGAAGCTACATGTGGACACATATTGGCCAGGTAGCCACGAGACTTGAGTATAATTTGAATGTCAATGTTAGAAGCGCCTCAGGCCACACACATTTATTACACCAGTTGGATCCTCAATAGGCACTGGTACATAGAATTCAATGTCATCTGTATGTTGTATAGGCAGAACTGAAGGGTAACTTTTGGAAATAAATATATATGAACCTTTGGAAAACAGTTGCAAATTCTAATATATATTCTGCAGCCTGTTGGAGTGAGAGTAAAAATGGGCATTAGCCCTCAATATGAATAAGAGTAAGCCTATTCCTAGCCTAGTGGCCCATAAGGCCGGTGCTTAACCCCAGTTTCTATGGCATGAAGCGACTAGGAGTATTACTACTCCCCCTGGAGGGATGCCAGTCCATCGCAGGTACTCCCCCAGCTCTTAGTCAAGTTTCCCTGATTATTTGCTGGTACCCATTTATATACCTGGGTAGAGTGAGGCGTGGAGTGTAGTAGTAAAGTGTTTTGCCCAAGAACACACCGCGAAGGCCGTGGCCAGGGCCTGAACTCAGGACCTTCTGATCCCAAGTCAAGTCTCCTTAACCACCAGCTATCGCGTCTCCCAATATGAATAAACCAGGAAAAAAAAAAAAAAGAGCATTATAGACCAACCAGAAGCAATCTCTGTTGGTTCACTGTTTGAATATCTAAAACAATCAGTTTTTTTTTTCCTGTACTTTTTCTAAGTCAAAGCGACATGGTTACAGGCATTTATCTTGCCCATAAGTAATACTAGTACAGTTAAGCACTTGGCATTCAAATGCACCATAAAATTAAGTATCATTTTACTCCACTGAGTAACATTAGACAGCAAAGCACCAATTTCTATTCCCCTCAGTCAAGCATAGTACCCACAATTACTTTTCTGAAAAGTCAATCTTGACCCTAGCTCATTAAGAAAGCCAGCCACACCTTTTTTCTTGATTGCATCACCTGTTGCTAAGAAACATGTCATTAAGAAACACTTGGTTCCTCGGGGCGTGCCTTTCGCTTACCTCCCCAGGCAATAGATGATGCCTCCGGTGTGTGCATCGCAACATCCGCTGCTGGAGCAGCCACACACAAGACAAACAACTGCACCTCCTGGCTTCTAGAAACGGGATTTAACCTAACAGGGCTCATCTATAGCTGTGAAATTACTTAGGCTGCATAAAAAGTGTAGTTGGTTCAAATTTCAGGGGTTGGTGAGAGGTTTTTTTTTATTTTTTAGTTTATTATTATGAGAGTTTGAGATCCAAATAGCACAAAAAATCCAAATCACAAGTAAATGTATTAACATAAAGAACCTAATCTGCCTAACCCATGAGTGGCGCAGTCACTAACGGCCAAACAGACCATCTGCTCAATAGACAGGGATTCGTTGCATTTTTTTTTCTCTCTTTCTTTTTGACACGAAGAAAAATGAAGGATGTATTTACTGTAACGGAGAAGACATGTTGTAGTAATACACTGGAAGGGCCTGGATAGGTAGACCAAAGAATCCTAACTGAAACTACAACTGCATTTCGTCAGGACAAACCTCAAGAGTGTGCTTGCTAAAATGTTGATGGTAAAGATGCAGTCTCTTTCTCTCTCTCTCTCTCTCTCAAACACACACACACACACACACACACACAGCAGAGTGCCAGTCTGGCAGAGTGTAGGTAGTCTGTCTGTCTGTCTGTCTCTCTCGCTCTCTCACACACACACACACACTTATCATCTGACATTGATTAAAGGACAAATTTCAGAGCCCTTCGCGCTCTGAAATTTGTCTACATACTGGTTGTGGTGTTGAGGCTGCCCTCTAATGGCAGAACTCCACCATGCATTTTTAATGGAGATAAAAAGGGATGAAAAACAAGGATTGCGAAAGAATGAAAAGGGGCTATGCAACCGTTTGTACAAGGCCCAGAGACACGGTCGGGCCGGACGTTTTGGCGTTTGAACTGCGTCTCTATCGCGAATACTCGGGCACTTGATACGGGACAAAAAAGTGTGTGGAAATGGAAAAAGAATAAATAAATAAATAAACGGACTTTAGAAGAACAATGTGTTGCTTGCCTTCGGCCTCTGCTTGCAGCAAGCACACAATTATGAAAAATATGAGGGGACTCAAGGTGTCAAACAGTTGATGAGTAAGGGGACACATAATGGATGGATAGATGGAGTCTGACAGTGCTAAGATAAAATAGAATCACATTTAAGAGGTGAATCAAGGGGTTAGTTTGACAGCTAGTGGGGTATGAAGGTGCAGCCTGAGTCTGGGTCATCCTCTGAGACCCCAGAGACTCAGCAGGTACCAGACAGTAAGTGGAAAAACACTACCTGTGCATCCCTTTCCTCGTTGTTTTAACAAAAATAGTCCATGTCCCATTTTAGGGAGGCCCTGAAATATTATGTTGGTGGAATACACTGCATCATGGCGTGCGATACAAGACTCTCACTGTCTGTAGAATTGATACATTTGAAATCCACGATGGTTCAAGGGTTAATTTTATGGTTAATAAATGGGCAGTGGTTAAAACAGTAAATCTCAAGAAAAAAAAACACCAAAACTAGATTTTTCATTGTTTGTTGATATTTTGCTGGATACCACTTATGTTTAATAACCAATCAACCACACGTTCCAATAATTAATAATAATAATTGACTAGGCTGCTCCCACAAAGACTTGAACTAAAAATCTCTTCCAATGAAATGAATACGTTGACTGGTAGTATCAGTCTTAATTTTTTGAATGAGGCTTCATGCCAAAATGCATTAACCATGGTCGAAAATACATTGGTGTCAATGAGGTGTTGTTTTCTTTTTCTAAATTTAGTCGCTGCACGCTGTCTTAACAAAATAAAGCCACTGTTAATAGGGAGGGACGTCATGGCAATGTTCATATTGATGCACCAAACGATGCATGGATATTGATAACTGAATTCTGTGCTAAGACCTTTGAATTCATCCAAAGAAAATCAAAAAGGCCCTTATGGTGAACTACTTAAAAGGACTAGCTGTCGCTGTGTTCGTCCTTGTAACTCGATATCCATGTGGCCACAAAACACGCAGGTATGCAATTGGCTGTGTCCTGGATGCTAATTAGTTCTATCATCCGTAAAACTGTATCCAAAGGTCTGACAACAAATATTTTTGCTTCTAGCTTCTATCAGAAACCACAAGACTGAGTCCTTCAGCAATTATATTCTTCTGCTGAATATGCACCAACCCTTATAGAACTGGGGTCATTTATCTATTTATCTACTGTCCTCAGTTTTTTTTTCCTTTTTTCATGCTTTTTTTAACAAAATAAACAGGTCTTTCTAATTGCAAACCCCACGTGACCCCTCATTTTATTTTTTTTATTACAAGACTTGTCTCTATCAAGAAATGTCAAGGTTAAATCTGATTATGATTGAATCTAGTCTGTCGGCTACATTATACAAGACCAAGTTATTTTCACTGGTCAAAACATGTACTCTTGAATTGATCTCCAAAAATACAAGTCTCTGCTGACTCAGATTATCCTGCAATTCAAGATTATGAGTGTGTGGCACAAGAGCATTGTTGAGTCATTTTAATGACTGCTCACTAATGCACAGAAATATCAGCAGAGTACCTGAAAATTTGCCTGATCTTTTTCAGGGATGCTCCTGCTTGTTCCAGCAGATTAACACCAAGTCACACTCTGCCCGTATCACAACAACATGGCTCCGTAGTCACAGAGCGGGGGCACTAGACTGGCCTGCCTGCAACTCAAACCTGTCTCCCTTTGAGAATGTGTGGCAGATTATTGAAATGCTAAATACAAAAACAGAGACATTGAACTGTTGACTTACAGAAGTCAACAGAAGAATGGGAGCGAATTCCACATTAGAAACTCAAACAATTATGGTCCACAGTTCCATAAAGACAACTGAATGTTAATTAAAGGAGAGCTGGTGCTACACAGTGGTGAACTTACACCTGTCCCAACTTCATTGGAACGTGTTACAGGCATCACATTTTGAAATAGCTATTCTCTTCCCAAAAAACAGTGGAACTGGAGGTTCCTACAGCTCAGTTCCTGGCCCGCTGCCCCTGCCAGGGCTGGAAGACAGCCCATGCCCTTCTGCTGAAGCACTTTACGGTCTCCCCCAAAATCCTATTTGCTGATTACCAGACCTGGACTACCCCTGCTCATTCTCCTGCCAAGCCCCTTTTTTGTTCTGCTGTTTCAGTTTGTGCCAACCGAGGCTTGAGAGAATTTATTATTAAAAGTGCTAAGAAGCTTTCAGTGGATCTGCGCCCGATTCCTTCTCTGAAATTCATAAGGAAAAAAAATAATCCTCCAAGTTATTCAATGGAATTTTTTTTTCATGCAATCAGCATCATTTAGCTCATTTCTTTTGAGTGCATGGTGCATGGAAAACACTTCAGCTGAGCAGAATAGGCACTGGTGAAAATGTGCTTGCATTGAATGCCCAAATTCTGTTATATTGTAATTTCCGGAAAAATGAGCTCATATGTGCAATTCCAGTCATGTTTAAGCTCATGGAGGACAGCTAGACAGAAAGGTCTATTGAGGACTGACACATTGACAGCCTACAGCCTGGTGATAAACACTCGTGTTCTCTTGGAATCAGCTTTGATGGCTTTTATATATGTGGGACGAGGGGCGCCGTAAGGGGGGGTAACCATGGACGATTCTATGGGCCCAGCATTCACAGGGGCCCCACAGAGGATACTGTTATTACAACGTATTATAAACATTTGTAAATAAAATATATGGACACTTTAATTTTTTATTTTAATTTTTGTAATACCTTGATCGATTTAAAATGAATTTGTTGTTTACTTCTCAATTTTCAACTTTTTAAGAATAATCTTAGCACATCTGGCCCCCCTCTTACTATTCATCATTTTTACGGCCCAAGTTACGCTACTGCCTGAACTGGCAGCAAAATTTTTTCTGCAGGTTGGTTGGTTGGTACCATTACGTACATCAGCCAATCACAGGTCGGCTCTGGTACCATTGTACGTGCCATCAGCCAATCACAGCTGGGCTGTACTCATGCATCGATGAGAATGGAAAAGCATTCGACATGGTCTCCGTCAGCTGAGTTGTGCACGCAGCAAATTTGTAAATGCTCGTCTTACAATGACGAGGTAAGTGCTCCACAATCCGCGAAATTACTAGTACACTAGCTGGTCTGCTGCTGAAGTCCAATAGTCTACTTATTAGCCTTGGCTTCGGTGACTAATACTGCAGATTGGATATCAAATTTCATGATATCAGACTGTTTTTCCATTACCAGTTTTTTTATTTCGCTATTTAGATTTTGCACATTTCGAATGGTATTAAATGGAAACGTACACAGAGAGTGAGGACGATGTCTGACATTATTAGCCCCAAAAACGCAGTTTGCTTCGTGACCGTAGACTGTTCGTGACACAGACTCCTATTTGAGGCATTGCGCTGATAAGCATATGGTCGTCGCTGGAGTACATTGGGGAGGCGTTACAAGTTAGTTTCTGAATCAGTATTTTTGAACATTTGCTGCAATTGACAAAATACAATTCTACTGACCGCTGGCCAATTATCGAAACCCCAAAGAATACAGACTATAAATCTATAAGAATAGCAGCTTTTCTCATCTTTATCGTACTCTAATGAAAATAAATCATCTTGCACTCGGACCAACCAGGCACCGATTTCATACATGCTAAGTGAATAATCATGTACATGCGGGACTTCAGATCAGAGTGGAAGAGTGCATCCGATCTAATCAATCAGGATAGAAGGTTCGTGATTGATGTTGAAACAAGCTAGCTAAATAAAACCATTTGCCACTGGACGCATGCATCCATAGCTCGTATCAACATCAATCTCTTACTTTCTGTCCTGATGGATGAAGTTCTTCGGTAGGATTATTTACTTTGATCCCTAGAACACGTTCATGTTCAACAATCGACAAAAACATATTTTTCCGAAATGCGACTTTAATATTAAATGCCGTTATGCACAGATGCAGCAGCCCCAGGAGATCTTCCTCAACCCCCCATACACAAGATACAGTCGAATGGGAGGAAGGTTAGCACTAAAGGCTACAAGATGATACATAGTCCACAATAGTCCCTGAATAAAAGGCTTTGAGGTTCAGATTTCTGTAAAATGAATATTTTTTTAAACTTGTGAGGCTGCCTTAGTGTACAGTTATTGAAATGAACTGAAAAACTGGCACACTAAGACAGGTTAGTGAGTTAGTTTTATTTAAAATGCAAAGTTGATGTTCCCTTGCAGGTTATCCATGCCCAGCTCATTCCAATCAAATAGTTAGCCTGTATCACAACTATGTGTAGCCAATGTAGCCTATAGTCTACTGTTAAGGCCTATGACAGATTCTGAGTATACATATGATTCTTATGGGTGCTTTAGAGTCAGGGCCAACTTGAAGCCATGAGGCAACCACAGAGGAGACCAGTGACCAAATATTATATATATATATATATATATATATATATATATATATATTTAGAGTCAGGGCCAACTTGTATGTATGTATGTAAATGTTATATATATATATATATATATATATATATATATATATGTATGTATGTATGTATGTATGTATGTATGTATGTAATATATATATATATGGGGGCCCCAAATCGATTTCCAGTCATAGGGCCCAAAATTGCCAGCGGCGCCCCTGCGTGGGACCCCAAAGATAACATAGGGGCAAAAGCAGTTGACTGGGGTTTCAAGTCCCAGCACAGAAGTTGAGCTCTTGAACAAGGCTTTTATCCCCACATTGCTCTTGGAGGTATTGCCCCTTGCTTAGTCTAATCAACCAAGTCACTTTGGATTAACGTGTCAGGTAAATAACAGGTCATGTTTATGTTAATGCCTGTAGAAGACAAACAGACACATGCCACTGTGGAGAAATAAAACATTCCTCACCTCCCTCCCCCTCCTTCCCCCACTAACCCCTCCCATTGTTATCATTTGAATTTCCCTCCAAAACACCCTGCTGGTCATCCATTGGTTTTCCCCTCCATTTATGTCTCAGAGTCCAATCAATATGGATTCTATACTGTAAAGACCAGCCTGCTTTGTTCTGGTATGTCCATTCTGGGGGCTCTTTTCTGGTACGAGGGGGGCCAAAGCCATCAGTAGTTCTTTTGTTTGTAACTGTCACGTGATTATTTCCCCTCAATTTGACCTCCAAAATAAATTGGATGAAACTCTCTCAGCTCAATCATTCGGTTCCGCGACACCATTCCTTACCAGGAACTTGCGCTTTTGTTTCCAGTGGGAGCCCTGGGCATTGGTGTGGCGATGGGCCTCGGTCACCATGCGGATCAGCTCCCACTCGGAACTGGTGGGCTCGGGCCGGTTCTGCAGGGTCTTCACCATCTCCTCCTTCTTTCGCCGCTCGCGGTTCTCCTCGATCAGGCGCCTCTTGGCCACCCGCTTTGCTTCATCCAGCACCACTGGAGGAAAGGCAGAGAAGAGGAAGAAACTAAGCGCAGTCCATAAGTATTTAGAGAGTCTTCCGGAACTTGACAGTTGCCCGTTTTTTGCAACTCTTATTGCATGGCATCATTTTCCAAATCTTTAACAGACTGTCCCGGGTAGTTACAGAAGAACATACATAAAGGAGGCGTGATGGGGACAGTGAGGGACAGGGAGTGGCAGAAAAAACAAAGAGAAAAGAGAGATGAAAGAGGAGAGGGTATATAGATGTACAGAAATAACAAGAGAAGATAGTTGTGGTTGCCAAGAGAGAGAAGGTTCATAACACCCAACATTAATAATAAGCAACGTGAGTATTTTTATTAATTTTGTGATTCTGATTGAAAACGTGACCTTTTCAGTATTTCTTTTGACATGGACATTGTTTACGAGTTGTAAAAATATACCAGCTGTGCGTCACATTACACACACACAGAGCGCCAGAAAATTTAGGAAAAAAAGCAAAGAGCTCCACTGACGGCGCGTGAGAATGGACTACGGCTTGACCTAAACTATAAATGTTCCAAATAATTATCAGACCAATTTTGTATTTTGATATCCGTTAAACAGGGGATGTGATAAAAACTTATCCCATTGGGAGCAAGAGTCTTGCTGTGAATTAAAATGGCGTGCTATGGTTTTACGAGCAAAATTAAATATTCCATTTTGGACTTTGCGAAAAATATGAAAAATAGGTTTTTTGAATGAACCGTACAGTATGGCTCCACTGTGACAAATGAATGCTAAGGTACACCTCAAATACATCAGGATATCCTGGCTGTCAAAAAAACAAATTCATCAGAGAATACACTCCTTTGCTCAGTAGTTTATCAATATTCAACCCTCACGCTAAAAGCCATGTTCACATAAAACTTTGTCACTATCCAATTAATTATGGTGCTCACTGTATGTATAAAAAACATCACTTTCAGAAAAGCCATTGACTATGACACGCATCATCATGTGATCAAGGAATAAGGCTGCAAAAAACGATTATTTTAATGATCCACTTCTTGATTAATCGATTAATTGCAGGATTAATGCAATGATCAAGCAAGAGCTCTAAATCATTGGGAAATTAATTCAGTAGAAAGTAAATTAGGCCTACTCTTTAGCTTTTGTTCACTTGTTCACTTCACTCCAAACTTTTCTTGCAAAAAATACAGTCTGAAAAGAAATATTTGCCCTCTTTTAAAATGGTAAACATTTTCAATTATTCTAGAATCAAAATAAATTCAAAGCTTATAAATCTAACTGTTCAGTATTGCAGCTCTGAAACTGCTTGATAAGAGCGTTAGATCGCACCTCCCATTTACAGAACATCTCATTAGTAATGGGAATATGTAGCTTATCAATTGCACCACTGACTTCTTTTTTGCATTAGGCTGTTAGAATACATTTCACAGATGCATCTCATCAGAATGTTCATTTTTTTTTTGTGTTGGCAAGAAAAGATGCCAGTTATTTAGGCTTTCAATGCTTACAAGAAGAAGTTTAGGAAAGAAGTGTATGTGCATGCAATTAATGTTTATATTTTTTGTCTTTTGTTTATCTATTTCTTTGATGCATCTGTGTTTTTGTGTTTGTGCTTATTTTCCATGTCCTCGTGCCTTAGTTTTTCTTTGTCTTCTGTCACTCCTATCTCTCGTCCAGATTGATTGAATAACTATTTGTTACCTCGCCCACCCGTGTGCATTCCCCATGTACTTTCCCTCACATGATTCTTGTTAAACATTGTTTCATCTTGTGCATTTATAGTCCTCTGTTTTATTCTGTCTTTGTGAGTTCGTCTCAGTTGATTTTGGTCCTGTTTTGTATCAGCCTTTCTGATTTTTGGGTTCTGTCCTGTTTATTCGTCTGTGTCTGGCCTTCCAAAAACCTCTGCCTACCTTCCAGACTCCATGCTTTCTGAGTGTGATTTTGAAGCGCAGTTTGCCCTCATGGTCCCTGAACTCTGCCTGTTACTTGACTGCACAACTGCCCAGTAATTTAGCACTGCACTCCTGCTCTCACGTTTATGACCCTGATTGGAAAATAAACTTTGGTTCATTTTTGACCTGCTGTCTGCACCTGAGTCTCCAAGGTTACCCTGACAAGTAGGCCCTTTGAGAAGTATGCCCTGAAACATAATATGTCTTGCCATGAAAAGCTGTGGTTTATTAGGTCTTAATCTCTCTATTGTTCTCTTAATGATAGGTGCTATTATGCAAGGTTCTTTCTGAAACCAGTCTTTTCTCTGCTCCATTCAAACTAAATTCCATACTGGCGAAAAAAATTTATGGTTCAGTTTGCAATTCTTGCAGTTTTAACGATTGACCAATTCGCAAAACTCACACTTTGCCATCTGCAAGTAAAAATCTGAGCAAATGTTTTAAAACTAGCCATTTCTTCCTTACTGGCTTTGCTCATCTGGTTAAAACTCGTCATGAATTGCCTGAGTTTATAATGATCTTAAGTCAAGTCTCGTGAGCTCAAACAAATATTTGACCATGAAAATATTTGTCAGCAATTTTTTTATCGTCTGCATAATAATGTGGAGTGTTTGTTTCAGCCCTATCCAGGACACTAAATTGCTACTACTATATACCCATGAACAGTAAAATAAAATACAGTACTTTATACCATGGTCTTGGTGAATACTCTTTTCTGATTGGCTGGCGGGTATGCGTTAAAACCATGGAATGCACAGGTAGTTCAGCTACGGTAGTTTCACCATTCGAAATTCATCCGCTAGCCAACCAGTAACCATAGCAACGTTAGAGAGCGTCGCTGTCACACTGTCAACTGTCGAGAGCAGAGCACAACAAAACACAAATGGATGATTTTGTTATCTGCTATTCTTTATTTGAAAAAAAAAAAAAGAACCAATTAAATTGATGAATTAACGAATGAATGTTTTGTTATCTTCTATTCTTTATTTGAAATTTAAAAAATGACCATCGCTCTCCTCACCCTGTCCAGCTGTGGCTAACTGACATGGCTGTAAAAGGGACTAGCTGGGTGATTGTCAGGGTGTACGGGGCAGTTACTCACGGTCCATGGCCATGCCCACTGAGATGCACTTTTTGAAGCGACACAGTTGGCACTGGTTGCGGGTGATCTTGTCGATGATGCAGCACCCATCGTACTTGCAAGAGTAGGAGGGGTGTAGGTTCTTCTGGATAGTTCGTCGGAAGAACCCCTGAGGCAGAACAGTTTGAGAGGGCAATTTCAGGCGAATGTTGATTACTTCTGTTTACGGCTTATTGCATTCAAACACAATTTCGAATTATAAAAAGCATAAAATTATTGCTAGTGAATATGCACCTTGATAAAGAAAATTTCTGTCCCTTGTTTATTGTCAATTGTAGCGTTTCATTTCACAGTTTTCCTGTATCATATGTTGTGTTTATTGAGTCAGTGAAAGAGAGAGAAAATGAGAGGGGAAGGATGAAAGTCCTATTGTTGCCGATATAAGTACTGCACAGTTTGTTCCTGTTTCTTAAGGACGTGCCTCGAACGTGGAAGAACCCTTTGTCACAAGGTGAGCGCACTGACCTCAATTACACTGAAAAAGATGAAAGAAAGACAAAGAAATGAAAGAGGAGCCAGGAGATCCCAAGTGTCTCAGGCCAACGGTCACATGACTGGGTGGGTGAGAGAAGGCCAGGGGGAAAGTCAGGAAAATGAATGGCTTGGTTGTCAAGGGCGACAGAATAGGCTGTGGGACTGTGGGCCTGCTCTCGGGAAAGGAAGGGCAACCGAAGACTGCAGTTGTGGCAAGTTGCCTGTTTCTAGGAACTCTGGGTTGGCTTCCATCGAGTCTCAGACACAAATAAGGATAATGCCTTACGGGAGAGAATGTCTCTTACCAACATACGGCTTGAAATCTCGTAAAAAGAGAGCAGGTGGTGTCATTATTCCTATGTCTACTCTCACTGTAATAAAAAATCTGTCTTATTAACTTTTTTCAGTCTCATCATGAGATTTTAAATTTTACTTTGACTCACAGGTAAAAAAAAATATTATCTTGGTGCATTGTGTAACTAATGTTTGTTTGTTCTCAATTGGCAAATCTTGAAATTAATCAAATTATCATCTCAACTTGATGGAGTTTAATACTTTATTGGGAAAACTTTGTTTCCTTGAACACAAATGCCCCCACCACAGAGAGTTTAAGAAGCCCTTAAAATTGTGAAATTATCCAATTGTGTCAAACAAAATATGAGATGTAAAACTGCGAACTATGTAGAAAGCATTTAATAAAGCTCGCTGAATTCTGTCCAGTAGTTTTTGAGGAGAAGTGGACAGACAACATCCCGTATGTACGGACCGTCGGATGTACGGACGGACAAGGGTAACTCAGGGGCATAAAAAGTTCAAGAGTAAACAATTAATTAAAGTACTATCAAATAGATACAATGATAGATTGGCATCTAAGCTCCGACCCTGACACAGCCTGCAGTCTAGAGAGCTTAAACAGAAGAGAGCAGGGAGTGTCGGGGTATATCCGCCCGCTCTGGGGAGATGCAGGGATAGAGGTGGGATAATTAGCAGCAGCCTATAGCGATGCAGCAGCAGTAAATATAAACAGCAGCAGCAGAGAGCGGTGCTGTGCAGCAGCAGGCAGAGGCATGTTTTCTTCTGTAGAGGCAGAGTAGAAAAGCAGGTTAAATAGCCCGCCATACAGAGGGACGGGGCAGTGCCAGATATGCAAGACGAGTGTCAACATGAATGTGCTGTCTGCCTGGACTGGCTTTCCTCCATTTTTTCCCTGTGCTGCCGCAAACTATCACAGCAAAAAATGTCAGTCATGGAAAGTCTTATGGCAAAAGATGGGATATAGTAAGGGAGACTGAAGGTTGGGAATAACGAGGGATGGAATAGGTGAGCTAATAACGACTAATGCAAAAGGTAGAAAAGCATTATGAATGTAATTGTTATTGCATTGTATTTCTATTTTCATTCATTTATTTATTTAATTTTCGTGTGTGTTTTGTTTTGTCGGGTGATGGTAGGAGGACTCGTACACAATTATGTAACTGACTAAATTAATAAAGTTGTCCTCCAAAGTGGGGGGGTGGTGGCAGGATATTAAAAAAAAAAAGCCTTATGGCATTGTGAGGATATGCTCAATATCTCACCTTACACCCCTCGCAGGTGATGCAGCGATAGTGGTAGCCAGTGGCCTTGTCTCCGCACACAACGCAGGGCTCATCCTTCTCCAGGTAGCTGGGGATGTACCCTAGAATGTAGGAACACATCAAATTAATAAATCCACTTTTCACAATTTACTTTACTCATTTAAATTGTGTTAAACTGGTCAGGCTGTTTTCGGTAACTAGCAAGCAACTGATGTGTTTCATTTGCACTTGATAACTAATCCAGTCGGCCTGCCTAAATGCATGATGATTACAAACTCCATAAACTGTTCGCTCACACATTAACACACGCACTCACACATACAGATGTTCGAACACACACAAACATATGTACAAACATATACACACACAACACAGACACACACACACACACACACACACACACAGACACCCTCCAATAAATGCAAGCATGCAACAACACAGTCTCAAAATAAAAAAATATATGGGCAGGTCTGTATGTATTTATCCAGTGACACAACTTTCATCATTTTGTCTTTGAACACCACAGCAATGGATTTGACAGGTTTTTTCCAAAATATTGTATGAAGTGTGTAGGAACTAAAGCCTTTTTTTATCCATTTCACCTAATTTTAGGAGCTTTTTAGCCAAATTGATAAATTACATTGTAATTCCTAATTAGTTACAAATCCTTTCCATTCAAAAATCCCCTTAAAGGAGTGTTCCATCACTGGAAAGAATAGCCTTTTCACAAAACCTTGCTGTATATGTGGTAGAAAGGCAAAAAAAAAAAAAAAAAAAATCTGAAATTGGTACTTCATGACTAATGAAAACAGAATGCGCGTTGTTTTCCCAGAAGTGAATACTGGGTAGGCACAGAACATCCCTTTAAAACAATAACTAGTGCTGATTTGTTCTCCGTCATTTCCTTCATGAACACATTTTCCAATGATAAAAATAATCTAGTCAATTAAAGACAGCTTTCTTCTTGAGGCAATCTAAGGGCGGTTAAATAACAGGCTAAATTCAGCTCAGAGAGATAATTTACTCATAAATGGGCCTACGCTTTACGAAAGGTAAACTGCTATGGAACTTCTGTGATACCATTTTGCGAGATCAGGTGATCTAACCTGCGCCTAATGGTTGTTCAAGTTAAATCAAAGACAAAGATTTGAAACAACTTTGAACAATTTTGAATGGTGTTGATTGAAACGCACCAAATTGTGCAGCCAAATGAGTGATTAACGTCTTACCATAACAAGGAGAACTTGCAATAATACCAGATGGTGTGAAGTGTTTTCAGAGTGAATGTATTGTAAATTGGGAAAAACTACTGAGAACAAGTCAGGACCAATAATTGCTTTAAAGGGATGTTCTGAGCCAACACAATCTTCAGTTCTGGCTAGGCCAGTGCTGCAAAGTACCAAGGCAGTTTGAGTCTCATAAATGAAAATGTGTATTGCATGATTTCATAGGCCTCTGTTATACTGCCATGTTAGTAAGAAAACAGTGTTGCTACTACACTTACTCTACCAGACCCCAGATTCACCCATCAAGCTTTGGTGGTTTATTCCAGCTTCTATTGGGGATCCAAGAGTTCCCAAAAATGCAGAAGTACAATCTGTCATTTGGTCAACCTTCCAAGAGCCAGAAATTGTCCAGCAGATAAGTTTTGACGAATAAACAGAAAATTCTTCATGCAGGCAACATTGGAAAAAAGTAAACATTGTTCATTTGCATATATTAACTACAATATAATTATACGCAGCCGGGTGAAAATCGGTATAAGGTATCCCTTTTAATTCTGGAAACCATAGACATCAGCAGATGCTGATTTCTTCTTGGTGGTGCACTGACAGGCCACAGCTGCAGTTGTCTTCAGTTGCTGTTTCCTCTTGGGGTGGTATGCAATCAGTTTTGCCTTCAGCAAGCAAAATTCATGCTAAATGCTCAATTGGATTAAGGTTAAGTAATCGACTTAGCCACTGCAGAATATTTCACTGCATTGCCTAAAAACGTCTTGGGTTGCTTTCGCAGTATCCTTTGGACCACTATTGATCTGCACCATGAAGTGCTGTTCATTGACTTTTGAAGCAATTGGCTGAATCTGAGAAGAAAATATAGCCCTCTGCAATTAAGAATTCATTCTGCTTCTTTGATTAGCAGGCATATCCTCAATAAATACAGAAGAACCATTTCCACTGGAAGCCATACATGCCCACACCATAGCACTGTCTCCTCCACCATGCTCCACAGATGATCTGGGATGCTTTAGATCATCACCAGTCTTCACCTTGTTCATACTCCACATTTCCCATCACTCTGTATGTTGGGTATTGTACAAGAGTAGTACGGGCTTTTTGGTATATATATATATATATATTTTTTTGGCAACTACTAATCTGTTGTGCCCGTTTTTGAGGCTTTGCAATGGTTTCCATCTGTTTTTTTTTTTTCTTACCAGGTCAGGAATTGTTTTGTTTTCCACACTTGTTTTCCATGGTCTTCCAGGCCTCGTGGAGTTCCTAGGCTCCGAAGTGTGTTCTTCCTTTTTAAGAATGTACCAAGTTTTTGATTTGGCCGCACCTAATGCTTTTGCTTTCTCTCTAGTGGGTTTGTTTTCATTTTTTAGTCAAATGATGGCTGGCTTAATTGGCACTGATAGCTCTTCAGACTGTAATTGAGAGGTAATAGCAACAGCTTTCACATGCAAAATCAACAATGGCTAGTCAACTCCAGAACTTTTATCTGCTTACTTATAAATGAAGTAATGAAGGAGTTACATACAGCTAATGGTCACATTACTTTTGGGCCATTAAAAAAAGGGGGGTGCAGACCTTAAAAGTGTTGTAATTCTTACCATTTTCATTAGATTTGGGTGTTATTCTCATATTAATGCTGAAAGTCGGCACTTTGAGCATATATTCAGGTCGTCCGAAGGGCATACCTATGGTTTACCGTGGTTTCCCCATCTGCGTCAGCGCTGGCATAACGCTTTCTTGTGCGGATGAAAACTCAACAACCGCTTGGCGCAATGGCTTCATACTTTCGACTTATCTGTTTATACTAACGTCTAGTTGCACATTTACCACTTTAGTTTCACCTGGGTCAAAGGTCAAGGTCAGTGGACGCAAAAACCTGTTTTATTTTGTTCGGACGAGTTCTCACCAACTGCTTGGCACAGGGGCTTCATATTTTAGGGATGAGTTTATATCAGGGTCTAGCTGTGCATCCATGTTCGGTTCACCTGGGTCAAAGGTCAGGATGAATGCACCCACTTCCAGCGACCTCTTTTTAAAAGGCTTTCACTGGTCATTATTTGATTTTATCTCCAATATGCTATGGCAGACTTCTAAAATACAAATAATTTTGTCAATATCCAAATTACACACTACAAATACATTTATTAGACAAAAGAGCCCAAGAATGTGACCTCAATCGCAATTCCATGAGATTGCAAAGTGATGTGGTTATTTTCTTGAATGTTCTGCCTTGTCACAAAAAGACTAGTCCCACATACAGTATTGCTTTTTTCACCACTTAACAAATGTTTTTCTGGTTTGTGGCTCTTAAATATGGCAGAAATCATAATGCAATGAAATGTATGATTAAAGGCTTGTATTTATATGTCAGTGGCGGCTGGTGAATTGGCGATAGGGGAGGCTCAAAACAATCCTTTAAAATTAATGATTGGTCACGACCTGTTTTCAGTTATTCATTTAAATTACCATTACTGAAACTCTGATAACTCTCAACATTATCAGGTGCGGTCAGTTTTCATTTACGCATACCGATTACCACTCTGGACTTCTCATGCTTTTCTTTATTCAGGGATTGGAAGATATGCATGTGTTTTATGATCGTTAAAATGAAATAAGATCATTTGAAATGTCTTTATGCAATTCAGTTGCTTCCAACCCCTCCAGTGCACAAGGACTTCAATTCCGCGTGAGAATCTCTAACATATGCGTTGATTGAAAATGCATGAGAGTTAACAGGTATGCGTTATAAATGAAAACTGGCCACACTTGATCATTTTGAGAGTTTTTGGAGTTTCTTTAATGGTACTTTAAATGAATGATTGAAAACAGGTCATGACCAATCATTAATTTTAAGGGACTGTTTCAGCCTCTCCTGTTGCCAGTTCAAGAGCATACTGATATATATATATATATATATATATGAAGACCACAATGGAAAAATGATCAGTTACATTTTACTTTGTGGTGAAATGATGAATTAAAAATTCAAAACGATTTTAGAAACAAAGCACTAAAAAAAATGCAAAAAATATTAAATACATTAAACATTATAATAATATAAAATATTATTATGAATATAATAATAACAACATATAATATATAAAATATTAAAAAATGCTAAATTTAGACTCTGATTGTTTTTCCTTTGTGGTTCTCAAATATATACATATTTCTGTATGTAAACACACACCTATGCAGACCCCTGCCATTGCAACTATATGAAACAGCCAGAGTGATTGCACCACTAAAAGCACAACTGAGACTGTGAGCCCCATGCTGTGAATCCGATTAATGGCAATCACTGTCATTACAGGCTGCCTTTTTCCATGGCTGTCATTCAGACACAGACAATGCATATCTGTTATACGTGTTATATCACAACACACATCATTAATCAATAAGGACAACACTGTTTGCCCAACGAGAATATTGATTTAAACCTTCCCTCTCATTACACTAATCAGGAGCCTCGGAAAGTCGTTTCCTGGACCTGAATTAAAAGCAGATTAACCCTTAGAGTGCTGGAATAAATTTTAAAAAATATAAATATAATTATATTGTGCCGTTGAAAACCTATCATGTGGCGACTTGTTTAAACAAGTCGCCACATGATAGATGTTCAACTGCTTTGATTTTGATATCTTACGTCATTGAGCAACAATAGCTGCGCTCAGCGCTCTAAGGGTTAATGGGCGAAGACTCGGGAAAAGGGCTTCTCATTCGCTCAGAGGGACCTGTGAGAGTGGAGGGGAGCCAACCAAACACTGATGTGGAATTTCCATTTCCAGGCAAACCAACACAGCATTCAGCGCTCGGCTGGGATGGCATGCCCATACCTCATGGAGAGGAAATCTGGTATACACATGTGGACACATTCCATACAAGAACGCTACACGCACAGACACGGGCAAGCTGCTACGCATATGCCAACGTGCGAGACGCACTATACATTTATACAAATTGCACTTATCCATATAGAGCATACATACACGGGCGTGCACATGCTACGCACTGCCACATGTACAATGTTCCAAAAGCACAGACACAGAGATACGTTTACATGTGCACACACATACATACACAGACATGTACGTGCGCACACACACACACACACACACACACACACACACATATGCACACTCACAGGCACATACGCACACAAACACACAGACGTAAGCACACACACACACACACACACGCAGACATGTAGGCACACAGCGCACACACACACACACACACACACACACACACGGAGACACATATGCACACGTGTAGGTACACAGTACACACACACACGCACACACACACACACACACACAAACACAGATATGTAACCACACAGCACACACACACACACACACGCACGCACACAGACACAGACACACACACACACACACACACACACACTTATCTGTTCAAAATTGCTTTAAAGCTGCCTGAGTAGGCTAATTGCAGCTGGCTTTAGAGATTCAGTAAAGAAAGCTTACCAGTCCATCCTAGCACATCCCCTGGGACACCAGAGTCTACCACAGGATTAGAAGTAATATCAGGGGGATTTTGTGTACATTTCTGGGGGGCAAATGAGGCTGGGTGTCCTCATAAATACAGCATGGCTTGTCTTGCGTCAAAATAGGCCAGTTGAGCAAGACTGTAAAAGCTGCCCGTCCTCCGTGCATGTACTGTACCGTTAATACCTCGTTAACACCTACATTCGGAAGGGACTGCGGCTGCAGTTCGCGTTTACTCAGGTCACGTGCTTCCAACCTGGTTTAAGAGCCAAAAAAAAAGGCACAAGCTGACCTGCCATTCAGAGGCAATAAAGTCCTGCACTAAAAAACCACAGCTGAAACTATGAGAGCACTGCAGGAGTACTCTATTTGGGGAAATTTGAGTACGGAGTCTATACTTAGCTGTCAAGCAGGCACAGAACAGCCTGTGGTTTCACAATCCGTGTAAGTGCTTTAATTTAAGTGAAGTGGCTTGAGGATGCAGGAAATCGGCGAGAAGCACATAGGAACATCCAGAGTTGAGGAGGACTTAAAGGTATTAGGCCAAAGGCTGGGCTAATAACAGAGCTCCATTGACAAGTCCGCAGCCTGGCTCAGTCACAGTTCCCACGTTGACGGCTTCATTAATGGGGTTGTACTTTCCAAGCTTGCATGATACATGCATCCTCCTGGGAACAGTGCACGAGAGGATTATATCCCCATAGGATTCAGACTGCATCTCAGGATGTGCTCGCGTGGAGCGAACAGGAGCTGTTAATCTTGGCGATTTTACCGTCTACACGACAAACCTCAACAGCTAAAAGACCAAGTGCGCCCAGAAGCTATGCAGACGAACTAAAAAAATTCAGGTCAACATAACAAGACTGTTGAGGCTAAAAATGGGCCACCAATCCAAAAATGTTTTCCTGGAAAACTTGTCCTTTTAACAGTTATCATGAGTGATAATTTTTCTTTTTTTAATTGAATTTGGAACCCAAAGTGAGGCTGGACATTGAGTCTTCAGTGATCCGTGACCACAGTCATGACTGTGTGCAAACCCCAACACTGACTAGAGGAAATAGCAGTAACAAATAGAATCCCGCACTGTACGTGAAGCGTGCACAGATTTGAATGGGAGGAAGACCTTTCAAGGTAGCTTTTGTGTGCTGTCTGCGGGCACTAGTCCAGCCAACAGGGGGTGCTAGAAAGCAATGTAATGCGAACAGAAAATGAACTCAATACTCCCATAACACAAGTAATGCAAATTCACCCCATGAAGTTGTGGAAGAATTCCAACATAATAGTCCCTGTGCTATGACTCACTTGAGCAGAGGGAGTGCAGGCTTGAGTGAATAAAGCTTTTCATCCTGTTGTCTTATAACCCAAAATGCTCTGTGTATACACTCTGCCACCCCTGTCTTATCTGACATCTAAGCGCCCAAGAATTTGGGTTGTTGCACCTTGTGCTGTCAGGAAAATACCCCCTTTATCACTTTTAGGAATTCTGCGTACCTCTTGCCAAATTTACACAGCTGTCATTCCTTCTTGCCCCATCCTTTTGGTTTTACTGTAGGAGGGTCTGGGCAGATGGGGTGAGAGGTAAGAGATGCACAGCTTCTCCCATGTGTACATGTGAATATGTCAGGCCGGTCAGAGATTTCTTCTGTAATATGGATTTGGTTTGTTCTTTGGCGTAATACATTTTGGCTCAATTATAAAAATGACAGAGCTACTGGCCATGTTGAAAGGTGCTGGAACAATCTATGTTCACTCCGAGACCGTGAGACTCATCACAAACGCTACTTTTGCGGACCATGGTGCTTGAACTGAATGAGTCACCGAGCTGCCCGGGAATAGTTTTAATTTTTGAAATACGCGTCCTGATAGCACACGACGAGGAGACTCATAAAAAAGGCTACGAAAAGCACCCACAAAAGAAGTCAACCTTTCCAGCAAACCGTGAACCTTCTCAGGGCTAATCGCCCCCACATGGGCCTTGGCAGCCGGTTGCTTTCCACATCTGTCTGCATCGCCGCTCAGCAGATGATGAGCCCATGTGTTTCACAGCTTCCAAAATGGACGCCGTGTCCCTCAGATTCCTTCAATCCCCTCACAGCGAATCCTCGCGATTCGAGCGGCTCATTCCTCGCATTCCATCCTCGAGAAGAAAGACGGCCTTTCATCTTACGAATCCTCAAGAAAGGTTTTTTTTTTCGCCTCCCTTTTGTGTGATAAATACCCGCAGTGAACACAGTGATGGTAAAGTCGGCTTCCCAACCTTCCTACCTCCTGTCTTGCCACAGACGGCAGTGGGGGCAGCGCGAACGACCAACCGCAGTCCCCGTTCAACTCTTCGAGCCACCGTAAAAACTCTTGAGAAACAAACCTAGTGGGTGACCCCATACTTTAGGGAAACGGACACCGAAAAGCTCCATCCTGATAAATGTTAGCATTCAGAGCGGCATTAGGATTAGAGCTGAGGGTTCGCGCGTCTACAGTCTTCGATATGATAAACTGCAGCGATGGGAAATAGCTGGCATAGCAACTGCTAGCCCAGGGCGCTGAATGAGACTGAATTAGGTCAAAGTTAAGCCACACACTTTCCATATTTATGACTTGTAAAAGGTTTGCTGACTTAAAGAAGGAAAAGCTCCACACTCACTCCCCATATAGTCCCAGTGCTGTCTTCAAGGAAGAGAAACCACGGTAGGTTAGCAAAGATTAGGCTCCTTACCAGACATGCTCTTCACCGAACATTGGCTGTTCTTTCTCTTCCTCTTCGGGCCATCGAGCCACCTGTGGAAGGAGGGAGGGAGGGAGGGAGGGAGGACAGGATGAAGACCTGGACTGTAATGTAACTTGACACATATTCACCCACAATGACAGGCGTGAACATACCTACATACCTTATAAAACATTTAAGGTGGCTAAGCTTCTCTCTCAAGATTTTCTGACTTTTTCTATGCAAGACAGCTGGCTCTGTTTCTCAACAGGATTACATCTACTGCTGCCAAAGCAACTAAAATTTTCACAAACAAGTGGACTGGGGGAAAATCACAAAAAGTATGAGAAGAGACATACTCTAACACAACTGTTACCATTGGCCCAGGCATTCATACACACTGGAGCTAAAACTAAAAGGCCGGCCAAAATGACCAGTGGGTAAAATGCCTTATGCAACAGTGCCAAAAAACTAGCTTCAAGATGCCAGTCTGAGACCTGACTGCCTTAAAATTTTTTTTTTACTTTTCTCGCAGAATGAAGGGCTTGACTTGTTTCAAAGGCCCAAATTAAAGCCTCAAAATGGCAGGAGAACAAAAAAAAAAAAACATCAAGACAGCGCTCTGGGGAAAGCTGTCAGGAACTGCAGCTGCTAAGAAATAGCTTTTGATCTGTCTCCTCAGCTGTGTCCAAAGCCTGTTTATATTCTGATCTCTCCGGTCCATTCACTTACTGGACTCTGCCAGGGTGAGGTACTGATGAATGAGCGTGTTACCAGATTAAAACCATAAACATGCAGATTCCTCAACAAAGTCACACTTGGTGACTCACACCTTCACTAAGGTAACCTTCCTGAAGGAGTTGCATTTGAGTATAATACTTCCTGAAATTGAGGAACTGTATTTTAGCCTCCAGTCAGATTCATGAGAATTTTGTGAAATTGGGAGTTATTTTTATGGGTATCAAGCTCATAGAATGTGCCGCTGTATTCTGTTTCAGCACAATCTAATGACAGTCAAAGACAGCATGAGTCCGACTGAGCCCTGAGGTTTCTGATGACTAATGTAACGAAAAATCAAAACAAATCAGTCAAACAAATATGAGCAAATAATTCATATAATCACTGGGTGACATGGTGGTGCAGCGGTTAGCACTGTTGCTAAGCAATGAGAGGGCACCAGGTTCAAGCACAGGACCTCCCTGCATTTTCCCTCACTGAGGGAAAATCTTTACCATCCAGCATACAACATTCTAGATGATTCTATGCTTCCAGCAATATGGGCAAATCCCTTTATTGTTTCACTATGATGGTGTCCCCTTTCATATAGAGTGGTACATCCATGTTCGTCAAGATCGGCATGGAATGATTTCACTGGCCTGCACAGTGTCCTGACCTCAACCCTATCAAACACTGCTAGAATCACACGGAAAAGTGACTTTGGACCAGGCCCAGGGAACCATCATGCTGGTTGACCTCAATAATGCTGCTCTAGCCATAATGGAAGCATGCTCTCTGGTACCACTTTAGTACCACTGGTACTAAACTCCCGTTTCCTCCAGGTACTCCAGTTTCCTCCACCGAAAAATACAAGCACTATAGGGACACTCCTACCAGTGCCCCTGGCCAAAGCTCTGGCTTTAGAACTGGAGTTGGTCCCCAGGCCTTGTTCTGTGGCTGCCCGCTGCTCCCAAGTAATTAGGATGGGTCAAATACAGCGGATAAATTACCCCATGGAGTTCAATAAGGTTTATGTTATCTCATCTATTTTATCTGTCTGTTACTGTCTTTGTTTTCTTTACTCAGTTCTACAGCACGTCTGATGCTTTTGGCGTCAAGAACATGGAGCAAACGTTTGGAGGATGCTGGGGGCATTTTGCAGAGCAGGATTACTGAGTTAACAGCCCATCTGTCCTGATTTTCACACGGAAAAATTATTTTTACTTCAGTCCAAGCAAGAGATTTGGTTGGAGTCCAGGTTTTACTGATGTCAGTCATTCAATAAACTCAGTGGTACCTGCGCATGAGTTCTGACCCTGCCTCCTGTCAGACTCATTATAATTTTATCTGTCTGAGAATTCTTAATTACCTCTCAAATCGTTATTTTCAGTGACCAGGTGTCCATGATTTCCACAATTACAAGTCTATCGATTCTTACATTTCAAGAGTCACATTTTTTCCCACTTTTCATGCAATAAAAAGTCATTTGAAAAGGCATAGACAAAACTTTTGAATATGGAACTCTTCAGAGGATGCACTGCTATTCCTGACATAATGTGGGGAAATAACCCCCATAATCATGAGGACTATAATTCAGAAAAAGAGTAACTCATTAAAATTCAGTTCTGGGATTACAACTAACCCAGCCGCAAATACCATGCAGTTCCTGGTTTTTATGGATTTTCCCTTTGAAAAACATCACTTCTGTCGACACCCAAATGAAACCTGCATCCTCTTCTAGAAAGCAAATTATGAACAAGAATGGTAGTTGGTGCGAATGCGATAGTGGTAGAGATGTTGAAAGCCCGCGATTTTAGAAAGATATTGAAACAGAGAGGAGTGTCATGGCTAGTGCTGGTAGAAATAATCATTTATTGCGCAAAACTTTTAAAAATTCACGGACATCAAACACATGGTGTATAATTTGAACTAGCTATATGAGGTGTGCTACTTTACAGTTCCAGTACGCGCAGACCCACAATATAAGGATTGTTTCCATGCTCATATCTTAAAAATCTTTGGAGGTCTTAAAAATACATTTTTTTCATTGTGCCTTTTGACATGTAAGCATACATACATATTTGTATGTACACACTGGCATTGCTGGAAAATGTAACTGTTAGACATTGGGTGATAATAGTATGCAGCATGTTACCTAGCCAGCTAGTTATATGTGCCCATGTTATGACAAGTTTACAAGTATTGAAGTTGCTAGTGTAGGCAGCATTTTCTGACAAAGCAGGATAATTTGTCAGAACACCAGCCAGCATTATGTGTTGAAATGTACTAGCAATACTTCCATGATGCCACCTGGCATGAATGAGCACAATGTTTGCAGATGGGTTAATTGTGGTTGCAGCAAAAATCAGTGGACATAGCGGATTCCCAGGTTTGAGTTTGGGAACCACTGAACTAACTCCTGCTCTCTGAAACACGGCCTCATTTTCACAAAAAGACAAGCAAAGAGTGCGTCCACTGGAAGGATGAAGCTGTCAGCAGCCAACATTATTTGCGTCTCAGATTTGATACTAGGAGGAATAGCTGTCAGCCGACAGACACACTCACACCTCGGATGGCACTGGCCCCTGCCCCGCCCAGACAGACAGACCCAGGGGGACGGGCAAACGGAGAGAGGGAGATGGAGAGAGGGGGGAAATCAGAGACGGAGGGAGAGAGATAGACAGAGTGAGCAAGAGGGATATACCGAGAGATAGCGAGCCGGTGAACGAGAGCGAGACAGGAGTGCTCACTGGGTCAATTAAAAATCAGTCATGCTTTCCCTGACTGACAGAGAACCGCCGCTGAATCTAATTACAGTCAACAAGGCAGAATGCCAGGAGGACTTAACCCCAACCCGCTCCCTGCTTTCAGTTTATTTAAATTTTAAGGTGCTTTATTAGCATGACCTATACCAGTCAAATGGCATCAGTAATAACACACAAAATAATTACAAGACGATGACTGCCTTTCTGACTGTTCCACTCCCTCTAGAGTGAGATCTCCACATCCTGCTGTCGGGTGGCAGTGGAGGAGAGCTAGCCTAGCTCCAGGCCATCAATGCAGAGACACAATGAAAATATTTAACAGGGTAGGGCTTAACGGTCAAACACACCTGCTCAAATTGAAGCGAAATCGGCCATTTCCTAGTTTTCTGAGTTTTGTTTTTAAAAACGGAGCTGTATTTGGCTTCGGTTGAATTGAAAAGCTCTTCCCTCTACTCCGGAATATCAATTATTTCACACGTTACAACACTTTGGCATTAAGGCACAGAGTGCTTTGGGCAGCGACTCAAATTGGGTATGGTTGGCACGAGGGCAGCAGAGCTGTAAAGTGAGAGTGTTCAGTCGAAAGCCCATTACCGTTTTGTGAGTGAACTGCTGGTTTAATCTGCTATAACATTGGGCTACCAGGGGAAAGAAAATCCAACAAGCTTGTCACTGGGTTTGCAGCATTTTATGCTCCACATAACTTTGAATAAAAAATCACTAGAGATCGTAAAAAGGCAGGACTGGTACCAGAGAGCATGCTTCCATTATAGCTAGAGCAGCATTATTGAGGTCAACCAGCATGATGGTTCCCTAGGCCTGGTCCAAAGTCACTTTTCCGTGTGATTCTAACAGTGTTTGATAGGGTTGAGGTCAGGACACTGTGCAGGCCAGTGAAATTATTCCATGCCGGTCTTGACGAACATGGATGTACCACTCTATATGAAAGGGGACACTATCATAGTGAAACAAGAAAGGGATTTGCCCATATTGCTGGAAGCATAGAATCATCTAGAATGTTGTATGCTGGATGGTAAAGATTTTCCCTCAGTGAGGCAATGAAGCAGAGTCCACACCATTAAGCATAGTCCAAGCTGATGTGCATCCACATACAATTGTTCATGTAGTGTGCCTTGCAAATGCAAATAAAGAAATAAATCTTGATGTTTCCGCCACCAATGGTGAAGAAATGGGAGGTAGAAACAATTGCACAATTATGTTTAAGCTAAACGCCATGGTAAGGTTTAGGAAATCAATGACTTTGCTTTGATAGTCTGGTCTGACATCACTTAACTTCATTGCGATGCAGAAAAACGACTCACATCTGATCCATTATAAAACAGGGAACAGAAAGACTGGCAGCGGGAAAGTTAGTAACAAGTGCAAGACTTAGTCAAAGCTCTGATTTTGAGTTGATGAGTGCAACGCAATTCATCAAAATCAATCCATGACTTCTCCTATCAGCATATTTCAAAGGACTGTATAATAAGTGCAGCTTCACTGGGTACAATAATTGCAGAAATTTGCAAAAAAATACCATTTTGCACATAAATGTGCACGCACACACACGCGCGCGCGCACACACACACACACTACAAGCCAGAGTTTTTCATTATGGTGTATATGTCATAAATACCGGTTTGTACAATGATGGAAGCACTTCATACCGTCTATAAACAAAACAACAAAGAAAAGTTAATTTTGCATTTGCTGAAAGCTCAAAAAGACAGGGAAGTAATTTAATTAGCACCAGGAAAAAAAGTATCTTTTATAACAGTTTTTTTGCTGTAACTAATGAACATTTAGTCTATTGAAAGACTGGCTGGCTAAATTGCATGAGAAATGGGAAAGGAGGTATTAGTTAATGTTAGCTTGGCTCCCTACAGTTGATTATCTCCCCACCAACTACAATTATATTGCAGATGGACCATAGCTAAGATGATACCTCTTCATTACTATATTGTTAACAATTAGATAATTGGTTAACTAGCTGTGTGGTTTTGCCTGTGCTTAAGCATTTAGTTACTGAGTGAAGACTCCACAGGAGGTGCGGATGTAATGGTCGTCCACCCTTCGACATTCTCACATTTATCATTTTGAGCAATTCAGATTTGGAGGTGCTAACCTGAGGCTGTATTCATAAAGGGACGAAGGAACATTTTGGTCTTATAGGCCCTCCTTACTGTTCAATAAGCAAGAGGGAGGAGAGCGAGCCTATAACCCTCATGAAGGGACAACAGTTGAGATTCAAAACGGCAGTGTTGTTGATTTGTCTGTTGCAACACAAATGAAGCTTGAGAAGAAACCACATTTTCCCCATTTCTTCACGAGCTTGAGTGCGGCTCCGTTCGCTATTCCTAAGGACGAACATGAACTTCTGTGAGATTTTTGTCTCACATTTTTTTTTTTGTTTGTGCTGACAACAAAAGACCATGCTTGAAGCGTGTTTCCTCTTTTAGCAACATGACTGTGCCCGGTTGCCAGATCAGTATGCTTACTCTACTTACCTCTTCTTGGGAAGAGCAACTTAGTTTTTTTCTTTTTGTATGGCATGTTTCTAAAATCTTCTTCTGTACTTTTGATTTTCCTCTGGGTGCCTGACAGCATCCAATTGAGCAAACGCAGTGGCAAACTAGGTCATATTCTTTAAATAAACAGGGGCATTTGCTGTTGGCCCTGCTGACTGCCGTTTGTGAATACATCACGCGTTCTGAAAGTTACAGTCCTTCAGCTATAAAGACTTTATGGATTATCGCCCCAAGCACCAACAGTCAGTTCATGAATATGGCCCCTGATTTACAAGTTAGCACATCCTTCTCTCGTGGATATACGGGAAATTCATCAAATTTGTAAAGCTCATTTAATCTGAACAAAATAATACAGTACAAAACGTACACGTCTTCCAACAAAACAAGAGGTCTTGTGTCATGAATTGAAAAAGCTGAAATAAACATTGAAATATTTTAGCACAAAGAAGGCTATAACGTGAAAGGCTTTCACGCTAATTTTTAGAAACGTAATAATGTCATAACCTAGATAAACCAAAGTTAGTATTTAGAGAGCCAGTGAAAATTATAGTCAACTTGTGACATGACATTGATATTGGCTTTGAGACAGCAGAGATATCAAGAACTAAAAATAGCTGTTTTCGATCGAGCTGAATTCAGTTGACCAACTTCCAGTGTGCACTACTGTGCATAATGTACTAACAGGTTTGTAGCAAGGATTTTGGTCATTCCTTCTCTTCAGAACACCTATAACTCTTTTTGGAACGTATCCATGTTATTGGGATGGGCCATCAGGAGAATACTTCAATGAGGAAAGCTTCAGTTCACTGAGGGGAGAGGATGGAAATCACCTCATTTTCCGCGGCCCAGAATATTCCCTGAATTTTAGATCTGGTGACTGAGGGAGGCCATGTTTGCTAATCATACTGATGTTCACTAGAATACCGGTGACTAAATTTGGAGGAACACAGTCTAGGTTTCATTCCGATTCTCCACATATTCCACCTGTGGCTCTGTGTCCGTGAATCCCTCCTACTGTACCCCTGTACACATGTTACTCCACCTCCTCCTGCTCTTTCACTGTATTAACTATTTAATGCATATAAAACCCCGATAGATGCCTCCCAGTCAGATGAGTGGGTATTTTATGACGAGTTTTCTTTTTAGATGCGTCCCAGATAGACATGTCCCATGTAGACGAGAGGGTATTTTAGGTTGTAAGCCATTGTATGTGCTTTAGTCTCCTTGACCAACCCTCCGTGAGCACATGAAGAAACACATGAACACCAGAGGGCCAGTTGTTGGCAACAGCCAGGTACACCCCTGTGTACATGCTTAGCATCGTTATTTTCACACAAATATCAATATCTATCATTATATGGTAGCTCCATTTTTATCTTTTAATTGATTGATTTTAATTTAATAAAACTGTGAAAATTAGGGGTAGGCAAAGGTAAAAATGTATATCAATTTCATTGCGCACAACTCAAGGCCAAAACTGTCAAGGAAAAATTACCGGTCCAATCAGAACCATTTGCGTTTGTTTGGGCAGCACCTGGAGTCTAACCGGAAACAAGAGCAGTGGTCTGAGTATCAACAAACACATTATAATGAGCACTACTGCTATGCTAAAAACAATACCAGCATCACTTTCCTGACTAGCCTGATTCTGGATGGTATCTAGTCTCTCTCTGTCATAGTCAAAGCTTTCCCTCCTCCGAAACCTTGTCCTATTTTAGCTGCACAATACATTAGCATAGGCAAACAACATACGTACATACAGTACATCCCCAAATAGACAAAATCGACAACACAAATTCTTATTCACTGGGTGGCACTGAGGAAGTCAACGGAGATTAAGTTCTGAAAAAAAGCCAGGGAGCAGCGCAATTTTTTTTTTCCTGCAGTGCACATGTCCTTGCTCTTCGGCAGAGAGGGAAGCGATACGGGATCTGTTCACAGCTGGACAGACATCCCAGCGAGAGGGTAAGCCTGACAACACCCGTCCCAACCTCACTATGTCCACTGCCCTCCCCTCGCTCCCCCCGGATGCTGCTCGCAAGCTGCCCGTGGGAAACGGTGACCCAACCCCGCCGTATCCATACCCGCGCGTTTTTAACGGTGTGTCACTGCTCGATTAGCTCGCAACGGCATTCCGATGGAAACCGATACAACACAAAATGCGCATGACGGGGCTTGAAATGTGAAAAGCTATAATGGAGTTTCCTTTCCTGACTTTTGGCTCCTGCTCAAGTCAATGTTCTTCTGAGTTTACATATTATCCAGTATATACAAACCCGATGAAAATTGAGCTGAGCGGTATATATATATATATATATATATATATACACACAGTATACATGACTCATATTTTTGCCCAGATGAGAACATTAGCTTGATACAAATTCGGCCCATCTGTTTACTGACACTGAGCCAAAATCCAATGGAAACAAGAAGGGACAGAGTGTTTCACTGCATAGGAAGAAAAAAAAATTTCCACTCGAAAGGCAGCTCCAGCTTTTCTTTCACAAACTGTGTTGTGGTTGAAGTCATTCAATCTGGACTGTACCACTTCCAAATGTGGTTGGGAGGAGTGCCAGGAGGTGTGTAATTGGTCAGCGGCGCAGTCTTCAGTCAGCGACTGCTGACCCGTGTCTTCGCTTGTAATTCTCCAGAGCAGATGCTGGCCTCGCTGACCGTGAAAACGGTCCAAGGATTACCCCTCATCAGTTCTACCGTCCCAAAGCAATGCAGGATGATGAAAAATAGCTGAAAAGAAAATATATGATTAGGAGCTTCGGAATAGTTTAATCATTTCCTTTTGAAAGGGCCAGTTCGGGCATTGGAGCCAGACGTCCCTATTTTGAGTGAACTTTCAAACATTAGCTAAAGAGCTGGATGCCCGGTTTTCCACAGAAAGTAACCAGCTGATGAGCAATATTTACATTAACATTTTTGCTATTTTTCCAATGCACTTTTCCAGACCTAATCACGATTGGCGTGAATGAAGCAAATACCTAAACTGGCAAACATGACAACCAGGGTAGGGCTTCGTTGGTTCCTTTTAGAAATCAGGATAATGAGGATGATTCTTTGGGAATCGTATTCATATGCGCACTCAAATCCATGTTTCAATTCCTGAACCTGCGGCAGATAATATGATCCTGGAGGCTCCACAGAAATCAATTTCTTTTTCCGAGAAGCTCGGTTCACTGATTGGTTGGCTAGCGTTGGATGTCATTTCTTTATCGTGATTGTACATTTGATGTTTGGAGGGGAGTTTATCTTGCATCCCTCACTCCATCAACTTTTCGACTAATCACAGTTGAGGAGATGGAACAACTGAGACTTAAGGTTATAGTCCTTAATTAATTGAGAAGTGGTTTTAATGACCGTTGAGAAGTATATTTGATTTAATTTTGCTTTTTTTAGAGACAGACTATTTCCTCACAGCTTCACTGTACGCTGAACGTTGACGGTAGTTATCGTATAACCCTGTTTCTATTGCGCAACCCCATGTCACCAGCCACGTCAAGCAAGCTAGTTTTTACCAGTTGCGGCAGCATGAGTTGGTATTGTTTTGACCTTGTGAGTCGGTGTGTGTGTGTACGTGTGTGTGTGTTTGTGCATGTGATCATGGCAAAACTTGGTCTTGGAGACACCTATTAAAGCGGCAACCACCACAGAAACGCTTTTGAGCACCTTGATAAGTGTTTATATATCTGTAGACAGATTCCTCACTGCAATGTCGTCGCAACCGTGCTAGATGGAGTCGCAAAAAGTTACAGGCGTATAGTTGAGGTTCAAAATATAGGTCGCGTTCGAAGTGGGATGTGGTCTCAATAAGGCCACTGAACCTAGGGGGGTAGGAAGAGCGGCTGGTGTGAACTCATCGCTAGATGCTCTCTAGTTAGCAGCTGCAGCAGCGTGGGCAGGTATTGTTTTCACCCAGCGAATCTGTTATGTGTGTGTATGTGCGTGTCATCACGGCAAAATGCGGTCCAGGAGCTGCCTTGCGTGGCTGGAAATACCACAGAAGCAGTTTTGAGTAGCATGCCAGGTTTATATGTCTGTCTGTCTGTCTGTGGACAGGTATTGTCACCACCATAGCATCACAAGCATGCTAGATGTAGCCACAAAACTCTACCGGTGTGTAGTTGAGATCACAATGAAGGCTACATTGGAAGATGGGTCTGGTTTATGCAAGGGCACCGCAAGTAGGCAGACAGGAAGAACAGCTGGTGTGATCCCTTCGTATGATGGTCTCATGTGAATTTCATTAATTACGATATCGTTCGCCTCATAGCGTAATTACCTAAGTCATATTTTTACCAAATTGAGACATCGGCTGTCTGTCCTTTCATGTTGGTGGAAAAAAAAAAAGTTTTTTTCCTTTTTTCTCAAAACCTTCAAAAATCCAAAAAAAAAATTTCTAAAATTTAAAAAAAAATTTAAAATCCTTAAAAAATGAGATGGGCAATTATGCTATGAGGCTAACGATATATACAAAACCCAAAACCAGTGAAGTTGGCACGTTGTGTAAATCGTAAATAAAAACAGAATACAATGATTTGCAAATCCTTTTCAACCTATATTCAATTGAATACACTGCAAAGACAAGTTACTTAATGTTCAACAGGTAAACTTTTGTAATTTTTGCAAATATTAGCTCATTTGGAATTTGATGCCTGCAACATGTTTCAAAAAAAGCTGGCACAAGTGGCAAAAAGACTGAGAGAGTTGAGGAATGCTCATCAAACTCTTATTTGGAACATCCCACAGGTGAAACGGGCTAATTGGGAACAGGTGGGTGCCATGATTGGGTATAAAAGCAGCTTCCCTGAAATGCTCAGTCATTCACAAACAAGGATGGGGCGAGGGTCACCGCTTAGTGAACAAATGCGTGAGCTGATTGTCGAACAGTTTAAAAACAACATTCCTCAACGAGCTATTGCAAGAAATTTAGGATTTCATCATCTCACGGTCCGTAATATCGCCAAAAGGTTCAGAGAATCTGGAGAAATCACTGCACGTAAGTTTACAAGGCGAAAACCAACATTGAATGCCCGTGACCTTCGATCCCTCAGGCGGTACTGCATCAAAAACGGACATCAGTGTGTAAAGGACATCACCACATGGGCTCAGAACACTTCAGAAAACCACTGTCAGTAACTACAGTTTAAAATCGCTACATCTGCAAGTGCAAGTTAAAACTCTACAATGCAAAGCTTAAAGCCATTTATCAACAGCACCCAGAAACGCCCGGCTTCGCTGGGCCCAAGCTCATCTAAGATGGACTGATGCAAAGTGGAAAAGTGTTCTGTGGTCTGACGAGTCCACATTTCAAATTGTTTTTGGAAACTGTGGACGCCGTGTCCTCCGACCAAAGAGGAAAAGAACCATCCGGACTGTTATAGGCGCAAAGTTCGAAAGCCAGCATCTGTGATGGTATGGGGTGTATTAGTGCCCAAGGCATGGGCAACTTACACATATGTGAAGGCACCATTAATGCTGAAAGGTACATACAGGTTTTGGAGCAACATATGTTGCCATCCAAGCAACGCTTTTTCATCTTTTCATGGAATAGTTTAATCATTTTGAAAGCAAGACAATGCCCTATTTTGAGCCAAACATTCTGCTGGATGCCCGTTTTTCACAGAAAGTAACAGCATGGCTCCGTAGTTTTCCAAAAGACCTAATCACGATTGCGTGGCAAATACTAAACTGGCCTGCCTGGGTAGTCCCTTTTAGACCTAATGTGATTCCCGTATTCATATGAAAATCCATGTTTCAATTCCTGAACCTGCGGCAGATAATATGATCCTGGAGGCTCCACAAAATCAATTTCTTTTTTCGGAACTCGGTTCACTGATTGGTTGGCTAGCGTTGGATGTCATTTCTTTATCGTGATTGTACATTTGATGTTTGAAGTTTATCTTGCATCCCTCACTCCATCAACTTTTCGACTAATCACAGTTGAGAGATGGAACAAAGACTTAAGGTTATAGTCCTGAGAAGTGGTTTTAATGACCGTTGAGAAGTATATTTGATTTAATTTTGCTTTTTTTAGAGACAGACTAACAGCTTCACTGCGAACGTTGGCGGTAACATAACCCTGGTTGCAAACCCCAGTCACCAGCCTGCAAGCTAAAAGCATGAGTTGTTGTTTTGACCTTTAAATTGGCCTCCGTGTGGGTGTGTTTGATTATTTGCAAAAAGACACCTATTAAAGCGGCAACCACCACAGAAACGCTTTTGAGCACCTTGATAAGTGTTATATCTGTAGACAGATTCTCTCACTGCAATGTCGCGCAACCGTGCTAGATGGAAACACAGGCGTATAGTTGAGGTTCAAAAATATAGGTCGGCGTTGAAGTGGGATGTGGTCTCAATAAGGCCACTGAACCTTTAGGAAGAGCGGCTGATGTGAACTCATCAGATGCTCTCTAGTTAAGCTGCAAAGGATTTTTTCACCAAATCTGTTATGTGTGTGTATTTGTCATTTTAAATCTCCAGGAGCCGCCTTTTAAATACCACAGAAAGTTTTGAGTAGCATGCCAGGTTTATATGTCTGTCTGTCTGTCTGTGGACAGGTTTGTCACCACCATAGCATCACAAGCATGCTTTAGCCATAAAATGATTGAGATCACAATGAAGGCTACATTGGAAGATGGGTCTGTTTAAGCAAGGGCACCGCAAATGCAAAAGGAAGAACAGCTGGTGTGATCCCAATTGGCCTCATGTGAATTTAATTAATTACGATATCGTTTCATAGCGTAATTACCTAAGTCATATTTTTACCAAATTGAGACATCGGCTGTCTGTCCTTTCATGTTGGTGGAAAAAAAAAGTTTTTTTCCTTTTTTCTCAAAACCTTCAAAAATCCAAAAAAAAAATTTCTAAAATTTAAAAAAAAATTTTAAATCCTTAAAAAATGAGATGGGCAATTATGCTATGAGGCTAACCATATATAAAAAAAATGTGATGCTTTTGCGTTGTTTCAAGAGAAGGACAAATGTATGTCCGGTGCTCACCAAGGCAGCAACTGCCATGTTGAAAATCGCACACTTATTTACTGCATTCTGCATACTATGCTAGAATATACTGGATACTATGTGATACTCTCCGTAGTAATAACAGCATAGTAACCAGTGCATAACAATAATCATGTTGTGAATAATACGGTCACATGACCGCAAAACGATGAAGATCACCTTGGTCTTGGTGGGACATACTGAAGGCAGTATGTGACAATAAACCACACAGTCACATGACCACTGAGCGAGCAGGGGGGCTGTCTCCGAACGCTAATCCCCGCTCAGACAGGCGCACCGCTACCACGGCAACCGGCACTGCAGTCACGTGCTCGGCTCGGCCCCTGATGACCTGAAATAACCAGCCTTGCCTCCCACTCCTCCAGTCTGTCCGCGGCCTGCTATAATCTTTCCTCTTCCCCTCGGCGGTACCCCTCCCTCCTCCCCCTAACTCCCCTTGTTCTTTACATACTGACGTCTTTTTTCCTCTTCCCTCCAGCCCTGCACTCCCACTGCTCCAATTAAAGATGCACGCACTCATACACGCGCACACAATCGCACACGCACCATCTATACCCGATTGTTCATTGAAGTTGATAACATCTTGCTCTAAGTTTACAGAAGTAAGAAAAAAGGAATCGAGCCTCATTCCATCCGCACTATACACAAGCAACCACCGGCTCTTTTGTTTTCAGAGCCAACATGGCTACAGTGCAACCGATAACAGCAAGGCAGCAAATCTGCTAGCCTGTAATACAGAGTTAAATTATGCAAGGGCTGGGGACATGTAGCCACCAGCTGATATTGTAAAACCGCAGGGAGCAAAAGGCAGCGGAGTGACAAACAAATTAATCTGGGCGATGGGAGCTTTAATTACACCTGCCTTCGGTTGGCCGCCAGTGCCGAGGCCGGCCAATGACTGATGAGAGAGGGGAGCTGGCTGGGCGTGCGAACCGCTCCGAGCGGCCAATCTGATTACATGTAATATGGAGGGGCCTCCTCGTCTTTAATTAGCCAAGAACAACAGCGGGCTTTATTTAAACTCGCGGTTCTAGCTGCTGCCCCGACCAGCGAGCTGTTAATCTACCGACAGGTGTCCATCGCTGCCGCGTAATCAAGCCCCGCTTCCGCGGCTTTGCTTTCATTTTCGCTTGTTAATCTGCGCCGAAGATCAGTCTGAGGGAATTTGACGCTGCATGCCGGAGGGAAGTGACCAGTTCTGGTTCTCCTGCTGCTTCATTGCCAAAGACTATCCTTCTGGTCTCTCGGGGTCCAACTGAGAAAGACGACGCTTCTTACGTTCCCCCCCCCCCCAAGGGCCACGGTTTGGCCTCGCCACAAGAGACATGGAAGGAAGTCAGTGTTCATCCTGCCTGCCTGGCTGTCACAACTCCACCCAGGGCAGGGGCTGGGTTTTCACCTCCAAGATGTGATTAGATAAATGGTCTGTACAGTTGTAGGCAATGCGCTTGCTTTCTGATCCTCAGGAAATGGTGTGGTGGGCAATTTACTTTCGAACTAGAAGGCTCTTGTAAAGTGCATTACGTCCGCTATGTTGCAATTCGTTGACAGAGGAATTATCATTCAACGTGTGTGTTAAACGAGTCTGGACACTGCCGTCTTAACACGCATAGAAATTCTTTTGGCTCACGGATCAACAATATCAGTTCGATCTTCATCAAAATTCAACAGAATTTCATTGACATCCATCCATCGCTTTTTGAGATATCAACTTAACTTATGAACGAATGAACGAAAGAATGAACTAACACGAAAATACTGCCTCCTGGCAGAAGTATAATAACGGTCTGATGAGAAGGCAATAACCTCTCTTGACTCTGTGAAGACTAGGTTTGTCCGTGTTTCAACGAAGAAACGCAGTAATCTTACATTTGCGATAGCATATCTTAAAGGGTTACAGCTGTGAGACAGAATAGAGATAGAGGTTGTAGAGCTCTGGCTTGGCCCTGCAGGAGCAGCATGAGCAGATTGGCTGGATTGAAACAGCTCCCTGAGGGCCTTCATCATATGGGAAATGTAGACGTGTCCCATGACCTCTGGCTTAACAGCTAAGGGAAATGAAGATACAGCCATCACAATGGCAAGGGACAGAACTGTCAGTGCTGTGGGGGTCCCTTGACATACAAGTTAAAGCTGACAGGACAGACAGAAAGAGCTGAGGATTTAAGAAGAAGAGAAAATGGCCGAGCGAGGGGAGAGGGTTTGTCAGAAGAAGAAGGGAACAGAGATGGAAAGGGGAAATGAGACAGAGCATTGCTACCCTCACATTACCAGACTGAGGTGACTCAAATCAGATTTTTTTGCCGTAATGTGACACAGATCTAATGTTTTCAGGGTTGTCTGGACGCAGAAATGCGATCTCATATCCGATCTTCGAATCGGAGTTGAGACATTTTCATATTGGTCTAAAATCAGATGCAAATCTGATGCGTGGTCATGTGACATGAATGAGAATGGTCAGATCGGAATCCATGCGGCTGTTTGCCTGTGCGAATGTGTTTAGCACTGAGAAAAATCTAAGCAGCTGCCATCTGCCTTTTTTCTCCTACTCAACCCCATCAGGTACAGTTGACGGTTTACTGTCCTCCCAGGCAAAATCTCATCCATACATTTGTATTGGTGAATTCAATAAGGGCTCAACTCCACGTTGAAAATGTGTGGAGTTGGGCCCTTATTAAATTCACCAATTTGTATGGTTCAAGTACGTTTATTTTCTCGGCTTGAATCAGGTTTAAATACCATGAGTGCTCCCAAAAATATTACGTTTTTGCAGTTGGTGATGCAGATGACCCACGCAAAAACGTTTCACAGTGTGCACATGCCTGCCGTTTCGGAGGGCAGATGCTTTCACATTACAAATAGCTACAAGTCACTTGTTGTTATGAATGTGAACCATCAAGACAGGCAAGTACGATATGAGATAAACCTGTAATTGAACAGTGAGGCTTGTAATATGAACGTAGCGCATGAGACTAGTAGAGAAGAGCATGCGGAGGAGACGGGCACGAGTACTGAGTGTCATTTCAAAAAAAGAAACTGCGGTCGAGCCGCAGCATGGCGAAGAAATCTGGACCCAACATTCTCGCTGTGGGCGGGACTTACCGTCTCTCATCTCCCTCTGATAGGTTAGGGTCCTGCGCCTTGGGCATGTGTTCCATTCACCTCAATTCCATCCAGCAGCCAATCATGCGAGACTGAGGCAGGCCCCACCCTCGGATGCTCACTGGGCATTCGCAGGTCCGTGATGGCTCAGTCAGCCATCACAAGCTCGCAGCAGACGAGGTCTCCACCGCGAGCCTTTCCCGGTGACATGCGACAGCTGGACAGGCGATCCTTGATCTCTTGTGCTCAGCAATGAAGAAAATAGGAAACCTGGAATAGAGAATATAGCAAATGTAATTTAGTCTTTATTACTGGGCCAGTTCCTCATCATAACTGTCTGATAATTGCATACAAATGCCGGGATGGGGCATCAATTTGAGTGAATGTCCGCCACAATTCATCCTGTCAATGTGATAACCTGCCAGCATGCAACCACAGACATGCAGTAAATGGTAACCAGATGAGCTGCAAGGATTATCTTCGCTCTGACATAATGACCAACACAATGCCAGGGTAAGAGGGAGCACTGGAGCGGCTGAGTAAAGCCAGATTGGCAGCAAAATACACCAGGAGGAGCCAAAGTATTTGGGTCAGTGACAAATGAGGTTTGACATGAGAGAAAAAAAGACTTCAAATATCCGTTTCAAAATGTAAGGGCCAGGTTCTTTAAAATGTAAATTTGAATTCCTGTTGATTTTGTATAGCTTTGAATAACTTTTGCGAAAAGCCTTTGACCAACACCCATAAACATTTCAAGTAGAATCCCAATAGATGAAAAGGAAATAATTACCTTATTGCATCACTGTCACAAGTATATTATATTTTCCAAAGCATATTATTTTTTGTGTTTTATCAATATCGACTGGACCTTCAAGCAGCGGGTACCTATTTATGCTGACTGACAAATTTTGAGAAAATTGACACAATTGACACATTTATTTACACTAAAAGGCCAATGTTTCCTGCTATATTCATTTTTGAGAATTCCTTCTTTTTTTGTAAAAATTGTGAGTTGCACTAAATGAGCAAAATCCAGCACACCGCCTAACATAGCTATTTCTGCAAGCAAGGGCTGCTGAAGTTGAATTAGGTCACAACATAACCTGACAAGGATGAACTTTGTTTTATATATATATTTATTTATTTATTTGTACACAAATTTTTTTTGGCCGAGATTTGGCATTATATATTCATTGCCTTTATAATATTTGGCAATCAACCATGTGAGATTGCAATTAGAGCTCATTTGTTTTGGGTTTGAAAGAGGACAAACAGCTGAGTGACTAAGACAGACAACAAAGCACTTTTATAAAAGCCACGTGAATGTCACAAATAGCTCTTACAAGGGAGCAAGAGTTAGGGCATGTGTAGGGTGCAGGGCTTGCTGTCTATTTGGGTCCTTGCATCCTCTGCATCTCTAAATATTGAGCACAATATTATAATTGAATCATTCATTTGCATGAAAAAATATCACCTGCGCACACCCCAGCTATGCGGTTAAATGAAGTTAATCCGTTTATATATGATTCTAGGTTGTAAGTTAAATAATGGGAAAAATGAAAAAGTGTAGGAAAAGCATTGTTTCTTCACTCGCATCACGGCATGCTGTGTTTAAACGCAGAACATAGAATATTTCCAGAGCGAATGTCTTCATTCTAGTGGTAAGTAGCACTAAAGACTACTTATAGACCAGGGCAAATGTTAATATTAGTTCTGTCCTGTCAGTCCCTTTTATGCATCTTTTGTGTGATGAACTCCAGACCCATCGAGTGCGTCACAGCTAGCCACAAAATGGGAGCGTCGAAAAGCGATAAAAAATGGAAGGCCTATTCGCGTCAGCGCACTCTCGACTTTAATGAACACCCCTCTGTGGGCCTGTTACCGCACGTATAGAGCATGAACCTGTGCTCAGCAACCTCTTATTTCCTCAACCTCCGTACAGCCACATCACGGCAGGTACGCAGTCATACAGGCACTGTTATGGCCAGAAAAAAATTAGGGGCCCCAATGGGAAATTGGCCACCACCACTTTCGCATTCCTGGGCACCAAGCGGGGCCACTGAGCCACAGAGCACATCCTGTCCCAGGGAGCAAACCAATAATGTTATGTCTCTAAAACTACAGAGGCAAATTACAAACTGTTTATTTGAACCAACTTTTGCAGAGTTGGTATTTAAAAAGACTGTGTTGGTATATAAAAAAGGAAGATGACATCGATGACCCAAATGCTATCCAAACAGCCAGGAACCAAAGCATTAAAACCACTCATAGATGGAAGAAAATAACGCTGATTATCGCTTCACGACGACACATCACAGGGTATACAGACAGACTTTAGATGGGAAGTGAAAATGCGGTTCTTGTGGTCCACATGTTGGATGTGGGAGTGATGGGACATGAGTGCCTCCGACAGGGTCCCAATCTTAATGGCATGATGAGTTGGTCATGGCATCTCTGAAGCAGCAAGGCTTCTAGGGTGCTCCAAGTCAGACATGGAGAATGCCAACTGACAGTGGTGCAAGGAGGGACAAACCATGAACTGACAACAGGGTGTCGGGTCACTCAAAGCTCATTGATGCACAAGGACAACGAAGCCTATTCCGTTTAGCTGCACACTAGTCACAGCCCCCAGTCTAACCCCCCTCCCATCTCTAAAAGCACCTACCATGGGCAGGTGAGCATTGGCAATAGACCTTGGAGCAATTGAAGAAAGTTGCCTGGTCCAGTGAGTGTCATCATCCCGTAATCTACTGATCTTATTTTTCTGATTATTTCTGGTTTTTTGTATTCTTTCATTGTTTTTATTATTATTCCATTCATTGCTTTGTTTTTCTCCTGATTATTCCCATTCCCTGTTTCAATTAGCACATCTTTGTTTAAATTGCACTCCCAATCTAGTCCTCCCTGTTTTGGGGCGCGTTTTGCAAAAGCGTACTTGCTAAATAAGTTAGCAACTTACATAGTTTGTCCATTCACAGTCAATGGCCCCAAGTATGTAAGTTAGCATCTGTGATTTTGGGAAATGCACCCCTGATTGTTAAGTAGTCATTAGATTCCCTTGTTTGAAACCACGGCCCCCAGTCACACCTCATAGCTTTTTCAGTAACTGATTGGAGTTTTTCCTTTGTGATTAGTTTGCTGGATAAACTCTGTGCCTCTCCAGCCAGTTCTCCAGTCTTCCAGACTCTTCTTCCAGATTAACTTACAAGTCTTTGTATTTCCAGGAGTTATTTTCCTTTTCTGATTTCTTTTGGCGGACGGTTTTCGAGTCTGCCTAGTCCTCTGTGTACTTTGATTATTTTGGTAAAGGGAAAAAAAAAATTGGCTGGTTCCTCAACTTATGAATCTGTACTCCCTCTGTACTCCCTCATTCACACCATTTAGCTATTGACCCAACACTTGTTCTTCAACCCTGAATTGGATTTAGGCCTCTTCGCTGCAAGTTTCTTGATTGTTACTGAACCGGACTGTCTTATCACTCCTTCAAGTTTCATAAAATCTGTGAAATTGATCCTCTGTCTGCGCTTGTGTCCAGAGTCCCATGTCTGTCAGTGAGCCCCATTTTCTTTTGCATCTTGTGCATCAGCCGAGCAGGTATGTACCATTCATCTCGGGCAGAGAACGCACCAGGATGCAATGTGGGAAGAAGACAAGCTGGTGGAGGGAGTGTGATACTCTGGGAAATGTTCTGCTGGGCAACCGTCTGTCTGGGAATTTAAGTGGAAGTCAGTTTGACGGAGCTGTTTTGGCAGCAGGCGGGAGACCTGCACAATATTACGCTGGTGGATTTAATGTTTTGGCTGATCGGTGTTAACAATCGGAGTTAGACGGGGTGGACTGCGGCAGGGTATTTCCATATAATGAGCTCTCTGGGCCGAGCACCCAAAATCTGCCACTGCACATAGTTTTCAGTTTTCAGTGACTGCCACAGGGGCTGATGGGTAGTGGAGATGGGGGCAAAAAAGCAGCGGTTAAGAGCGCTTGAAATGTCTGAAGCCAACGAGGAAGAAAGCATGAAACTCAAAACAGTTGGGGAGGGGGATTTGGGGCAGTGATGTGTACAGACTCTGCTCTGCTCTGGGTTTGATTTAACTTGCCAGTTGCCTTTTCAGAGCATTTGCTTTTCATTAGGGAAAATATATAAATAAATAAGTAAAATGGGTCTGTATTAGCCCGCAGGTCAGAGTAGGGGTTAGGTGTTTGATGACAGCATTGCGAGTACATGAGGGGGTTAAGGAGGGTTTTGAGGTTAAGGCAGGATTTCAGAAGGAAGTTTCCTGCAAGGGCACTGAAAACTGAGGGGTAGGCCATGGGGCCCACACTGACTTAAGCATTTCTCAGGTGTCCTGACCTGCTCATTTCTAAGTTTCTAACCCCCCCCCTTAAAATTTCACCGACATTTATACCAGGGGGACCAACCATATGGCTTTCAATCCCAATTGTCCTAACATTCTGTACCCCTCAGTTATCTTCAGTTAGCCACAAACTTATAATTGGGTCTCTTCATATCTGAGACCCACCTCTGGCTTTAATTGACTGCTTGTATAAAATGAATAGTTGCCGAAGCCTGCGTTGAATGGGTAGACTTCACATGAATTAAACATACGTCTCTTGAGCTTTCCTCAACCTCAGGAAGCACACTGGGTCTGGGCAGCTTATTTCACAGAGGTTTTTGAAAAGAGGGTTTTTGAAATCTTATATTAACTCTCTCAGCTGGAATACAAAAGGTTTTTTTTAAGCAGCTCAGTGCTTGCCCAGCAAAAAATTCCTTCAAATGAGTCAAATTATTTCACCTTATTCACAAAAAAAGCATGAAATACTCAGATCCCCTACCATGGTCTTAGCATTCTGGCCTGGAAACAAAACGCTACAAAGGGATAGACAGATGGACAAGAGGAAGGACGGAAGTATGAAAAGGCCCATCAACAATATAAGTTGTATCAGTGATAGATTTTGAGGAAAATTGTTGAACGGTTTAAAAGAAGCCTGGAAAAGAAGCGTTGCGTACGGACTCACGGCAGGACCCACGGACAGACAGACACACAGAGGGACAATACCCATTCCCGTATCCCCCTTCCACTTTGTGGCAGGGATAAAAAAGAGATAAGATTTTCAGTCAACATCATGAAACCAAAATACTTGCTGAGATCTAACCATGTTAGCTACTTGAGCGATGGTTTTTAAATCCTGGGACTTTGGGTTTGAACGCTCATGTCTTTTGTCCTGCTTATAACCCAAGTGACATCACCACATTATGATAATCACATGAGGTTGGCTGAGACGCTACTGAAAACAGACAGTCCTGTTGCCCTCGAGCCCTCCAGTTACCCACCCTCTAACAGATCACAAGGCAGTAATGGTCCACATCATGCTAATGTGTTACAAAAACCATTTTGTAAACAGATGCCGGAGTCTTCTTACTGTACAAAATGTTCCCAACACTACGATTGTCAGGCTTTGTTGTTTGTTGAAAGGGAAAACGGTCTCCCACCTGGATTTGAACAAGCAAGCAATCCTCTCTCTCCAGCGCTCCTCACAGCTATTGACCTTATGCAGCCCCGCCCACTTTACCCACTCTCATGCCTATTATTTCGTACCTGTATTTCCGGTTTGAAAAAAAGCTGGTTCAGGCTAAGACAAGGACATTGTCGTTAGAGGCTAGCTTGCAAAAGAAAGAATAAAAAACAATATTAAGACTACGTTTCTCACTATGCACTACATTCCCCATAATGTTTGGTTTTTTGTTTTTAAGAATCAACGTTAAACCTTCCAAGCTAGCAGTGAAAACTGGACGACAGCCAGTTCAGTTTACCGCCGTAGGACTGCTCCGAACTAATTGGCGCGCTCAAACAGAAGTTCGTTTATAAGATAGCCGGCTGAATGACGTCCCTGATTCTGTGGTGAATCAGGTCAATAGCACAAAGAGAAGAGGCATTATTCTGATGGTGCCAGCGTGGCGTTACCTGTGGCCTCATGCAATGGCGACTCCTATGGGTTCATCTTCAGTCTCAAGCCTCCATACTCCCAAAGCTACGGACTGCTGCCAGTGAACTTAACCCACCACTCACTCCCCCCCGTCCCCCTTCCCTTCTACCTCTCCGGGGCTGTTTACATAAGGAAGAGAGCGGAGGGAACGTTCCCTGCTCTGTCTACACCGCTACTGTTCGAGCTGCTGCACAACCTGATTAGTGACGGCCGGTTATTAATGGGTGTTAAATTTCGCCCCCAGTCACAAGTGCCCGAGCCAGCTGGCATGTGCTGACCTGTCCGTTAACCGAGAATGTGGCCCCCCCACCCCCAGCCGAGCTGAATTTTCCAACTCTCAAATGTTCATTGAAGCCTTGGATCTTTGACAGCGGCCGGCCCAATTAGAGCTGAAAAGCGCTTCATGTTGTGCTCTGAACCAGTAGAGCAGGTGGATAACGGCTACAGCCTAGTAACTGGAGGAATATGTTAATGCGCTTGTGACGCGCATTTGTGGCCTTCGGTGTAATCTTTTTGGGGGAAATTCACCAAATGCCGCACAAAGAGCAGTCCGCGTATCGCATCTGTTGTCGCAGCTTGCAGATTGCAGCTTGCACCTAGCGAGTTTAGCGAGACCGTCATTCCTCGTTCAGCTGCCTGGGGGCAGAGAGAATGTGGGACACGCTGTGTTTTCTCTAGTTCCCCTCCGGTGGGAGCAAAGTCTTTCCTCCATTCCTGTCGCTCGCTTCTCCTCGCTTGACTCCCTCTCTCTCCGTTCATTCTCTCCCCTCCCCGCCCTTTCCCAGTTCCTCCCTCTCGCCACATCCATAGGTCCGCTGTGGCACCGACCTCCAGTGGACACCCCCTTCCCCACTTCCTTCAACAAATGATTAAGAGCCGGGCGCTCTACTCCCCTGCTTCTCAACACACACCCTCTTCCCCGCTGCTCCTCCAAAGCCGGGCCACTGAAACTCACACGGCGCAAAACCCAAGGGCAGCCGCTGGAAGTCAAAGCTGCATTCCGACACCATTTTACACTTCACTTCTGTCTTAAGAGTTTCATTTAGTCCTGTACCGAGACCTGAAATTTCAAGCAGACATTATTTTCTTGTTTTCAGCTTGCTTAACAAGTGAAATTTTTTCTTACCCCCATGTGTAAATCTTGGATTGAGTCAGTCGACCCTGACCCTATAACGTCACTGCCGATCTTTCTGTCTATTCAGCCAACAAGTAATAGAATCAATCCTTTAGGAGCGGATTTTAAAAGAAAATACAGGCTGAGATTTTTGTTTTCCTCCGTGCATTCGGCACTGTTTCGCAATGCCCGCTGGGTGAAATTCGGGAGGCTCTTCCTATGGAAACCGACAGAACATGAGCTGCGAGGAGAGGAGGGGGTGCGGGTGGAGAGAAAAGGAATGGTTTAGGCATTTGTAGCGGGTGAAGGGGAGGAGTACGCACTGGGGGTAGATCGCTCGCAGCACTGCTAACTCAGCACCGTCAGCAACACTCAAGTCCAGGCTCTCTCCCCTGCTCACTCCGCCCAGCCCTGGCAAAGGCAAGCTTCGACGCTGCCAAGAATGTGTCTGCGTTTGAAAAACAAATTAGGCTGTTCCCCCCCCTTCTTTTTCCACACTCTCTCTTCTCTTAAGGAGGAATGGGAACTTGTCTCTCTCGTGAGCGGCGATGGCTCAGAGCAGAAACCTTCTAAAGAAAAGAGGCGAAAATCAGTCTCTATCAGCTTCGTCTTTATCAGGATCTATCGGACATTCCTGGGTCTGGATTTAAAGCTTTTCTTCTTTAATGGACAAAGCTGCATCTGAGGCAAGGCACATTTTCACAGTCCACCTTAATAAACAAACAGACCGAGGTTCTGTTGAGCACGTTCTTTCCCTTTCTTCAGAGATCCCTGCACATTTCTTTGTTATTTATGTCTCTCCTGCAATTAGAAATTATATATCAGAAATATATAATTGCAGCCAGTGCGGGAATGACTACACATTTGGTGATTTTCAAATCCAACAGCAACTCCCGGCCACCCCCGTCAATGCTCATGGCGGTCGAGTGTTTCCCTTGGGGAAAAAAAGAAAAAAACAAGCCTGGTCCATATTGCGAAAATAACATACGGCAAAACTCTCACAGACACCACCTACCATCTCGGATGGGAACTTCCTGTCTCTTCTCTTGAGTGCTCCACAGAGCAGGGAAGCTAAAATGACAGATGGTGCGCTAGGACAGGTTCTGACCGTCCCCATAATTCTGGTGCATTTCTCAACAGCAGTAAATGAGCTGGGCTTGTGACCTTACCGTTTTGATTCCAGTTGAAAAGACACTCCTTTGGTGCCCTTGAACAAAAGTAGCCAAATTGTATTTCTCCAGCTTATATCCTGAAGAGTAAATGGATTCCATGTAAAAAGGCCACATGTAATGAATGAGAAAACAGCTCAATAGTTTTTGTGCCACAGAATCTGCTACATGCCTAAATGTAATACAAGAATGAAAGGGAATGCAGGGATTTTCAGAATTGTTGCTCACGTTACATCTGATTATCGGTCTCACGCTCGATTCGCTCAGTCAAGCGTGTTATTTGCTGGCTATCTTTGCTGTGCCCTCCCGCAGTGGAGCATTGTGGGAACTGATCCAGCGGAGACAGGAGGGGAGGGTCTGGCGGCAAGAAGTCACAGCGCTAGTTTTGGCGGTGAAGAGCATGCCTCCTCCTTTTGCAAAACGTGAGCAAGACACAAAAACTTCATCTTACAATTTAAATTAAAGTAATTAATTCCTCCAGAGTGGAAACCAAAGAAAACGTCTCCACAAATAATTAATCTTTAAAATATGACTCATAATCTTGCTCAAATTAATATCCCGCTTCATAAGACAAAATATTGCAAATGAGGCAACATTGTTTATGCCATCGCACGATTTGCTTGATAGGAAAAACTTGTTTAGCTTACTTAAAACAAACTAATGTTTTAAAATTGTATGTAGAAAAACAAGATTTAAAGCGTCATTATATGAAAAAAAAAAAAAAAAACGCTTGCTGCAATAGACTCGTTTGTAGAGTGAATCTGGGGGCTCCAAGCTGGAAATGACGATGGAGGATTAATCACGTTTTACTTCCAAGAGATAACGGCCGTAAAGGCTTGGCTTCCTTGTTTCCTCGCGCGTAACAGAGCCTAGGTGAGTTCTGGCACAGTTACAGTCCGTCAGGTATGCTTCGCATGGAAGCTCTTGCCAAACCAAGCGTCCCCAGGGAAATGAGCCGGGGAATCCCCGCCGCGGGCGAGGGCGTGTGCGCTCGTGCTCCCGCGGCGGTGATGTCACTGAGCAGGGCAGCCCTCGGCTCGGCCGCTGGGCGGGGCACCTGGGCACGGAGCCTGACTTTACCGCCATCCTGAGCGCAGGCGCGGGACTGTGGGCATCGGTGCCAAATGGGCCGCAGCTACGTGCCCCTGGCGCTCTGCTCTGCCCTCCCGCTAACCTCGGCTCCGCCAGCTGATCGTGAGACGCGCTGCCAACCAGCCGCAGGGGAGATAGGAGCGACAGTCGCCACCGCAACCTCCCGTGACCCCACACTGATCTGCTTTCATTAAGAACTTCCACTCGCTTACTAACCAGCATGCACTGGGCCAAACCAGTCCACTTCCTGTACACAAAAATTAATGTCTGCGGGAACACACACAGTTTTACACCCAGCTACATCTGTCTTCAAATGAGTTAGCATGTCTTAACACAAATATAAACACCTAGGCAGGTTGTGCACGGCAGAACTGTAAATGCAAGTAGTCACACAAACATACACACACACACACACACACACACACCAGAAGACTGCTTTTACAAAACGTGCTCCATGAAAAAAAACAGAGCGAGAGAGCTGCAGCTCCTTCAAGTTATCGGCGAGTACAGCAAAACGCCGCCAATTGTTCCTGCGCTTGGCGTACAAACAGAGCGATGAGCCAAGCGCCGGCTGCAGCACTAAAATAACAAACCCAGCCAAGTGCGTAAACTCCCTGGCGGATCAAATCACATAAATAAATACTGGCATATTTATAAGAAGGAGGAAAAAAACATCAACAAATTGGAACAGTTCACCGAGTTTAGCTGGGCAGGAGTCCCAAACAGAGACCGTCAGCTGCACACTCTCTAAAAGCACCGCTCCCACTGTCCTTCACTCAAAATCTTTTCAACAACTTTTCTGCAATGAAGAGGCAATGCTGTACACTGCAAGATGTCTACTCCAGCACGTGTATATTTCTTCATATATGACTAAACCACTTCTTCCTCAATCAATAAAAAAATGTTTTCATAACTGAATTCCCATTGATCTAATTAATTGTATGCATACAGTGCTGTGTATTTGCTCTGTTTTCATTTCTTCTATTTTTGCATGCTTGTCACGCTTAAATGTTCAGATCATTGAACTAATTTTAATATGACACAATTATAACCCATGTTAACATAAAACACAATTTTAAAATGATGATTCCATGAACTGAAAGAAAAAGCTATCCAACCCTACTTGGCCCTATGCGATAAAGTAATTACCCTTCTTGCTAAATCAACCAATTAAACAAATTTAGTTGATAATATAGGCTTGAATTTTACAAGGCACTCCCAGGCATGATAACTGCCAGCCCTCAAGAATCTAAACATCGCTTAAATGGAAACTGTCTGGAAACTGTGTTGCAGACAAAAAGCAGCACATGATGCTGCGATTTCAAGAACAGATGAGAAACAAATTTGTTGTCAATATAGCTCTGGAAAGGGTTACAAAACTATTTCTAAGGCTCTGGGACTCAAGAGAACCATCATGAGAGCCACTGACTACAAATGGAGTAAACTTGGAACAGTACTGAACCTTCCCAGGAGTGCCTGACCAATCAAAATTCCTCCGAGAGCGCATCTACAACTCCCTCAGGAGGTCAGACTGACATCTAATGATCTACAGGCCTCACTTGCCCCAATTAAGGTCTGTCTTCACAATTCTACAAAAAGGCAAAAATGACATCTACAGAAGAGCTGCAAGACGAGAACCACTGCTGACCAAAAAGAATACAAAGGCTCGACTAACAATTTCCAAATAACACACTGATGACCTCCAACACTTTTGGGATAATATTCTTTGGACTGAGGAGTCAAAACTAGAACTTTCTGGAAGACATGGGTCCTGTTACATCTGGCGTAAAGTTAGCATAGGATTCCACAATAAGAACATCAGTTGAAAATGGCAGCGGTAGCACGTTACCCTGGGGCTGCTTTGCTGCTTCAGGACCTGGGTGACCTGCCATAACTGATGGGACCATAAATTCTGCTCTTGACCAGAAAATTCTGAGGGAGAATATCCAGCCATCAGTTCATGACTTAAAGGTCATCCACTCAAGGTTACGCAGCAGGACAGTGATCCGAAGCACACAAGCAAATCCATCTCTGAATGCCTCATACAACCCCAATTCCAAAATAGTTGGGACAAAGTGTAAATTGTGAGTAAAATCAAAACGCAATGACTTTCAAATCACACCAGCCAGTATTTTATTCACAATAGAACAGAGATAACATAGCAAATGTTGAAACTGAGAAATTTTACAATTTTATCCACAAAATGAGCTCATTTCAAATTTGATGGCTGCTACAGGTCTCAAAAAAGTTGGGATAGGGCCCTCTTTACCATGGTGTGGCATCCCCTCTTCTTTTTAACACAGAGTGGAGGCGTCTGGGCATTGAGAAGACAAGTTTCTTGAGTTAAGCCATTGGAATTTGATCCCACTCTTGTTTAATACAGGCTTCCAGCTGCTGGAGAGTTTTGGGTCTCCTTTGACGGACTTTTAGTTTAATTATGCACCAAATGTTCTCAATTGGTGAAGGATCAGTACTGTAGGCAGGCCAGTTCAGCACATGGACTCTTCTACTCGAAGCCATGCTGTTGAAATAGCTGCAGTATGTAGTTTTGCATTGTCCTGCTAAAATACACAAGGCCTTCCCTGGAACAGATGCCATCTGGAGGGCAGCATATGTTGCTCTAAAACCTTTATATTCCTTTCAGCATTCATGGTGCTTTTTAAAACATGCAAGTGTCCCACACCATATGCACTAATGCATCCCCATACCATCAGAGATGCTGGCTTTTGAACTGAACGCTGATAACAGGAGGGGTGGTCTTTCTCCTCTTTAGCCTGAAGGACACGAAGCCCATGATTTCCAACAAGAATGTCAAATTTAGACTCATCTGACCACAGGACACTTTTGCCACTTTGCTGTAGTCCATTGTAAATGAGCCTTGGCCCCCAGAACACGGCGGCACTTCTGGATCATGCTCAAAAATGGCTTCCTTTTTGCATGATAGAGTTTTAGGTGGCATCTGTGGAAGGCACGGCAGACTGTGTTTACAGACAGTGGTTTCTTGAAGTATTCCTGGGCCTATTTAGTAATGTCAATGACAGAATCATGCCAGTGAGTGATGCAGTGGCGTCTGAGGGCCCGAAGATCACGGGCATCCAGTAAAGGTCTTCGGCCTTGTCTCTTACACGCAGAGATTTTTCAAGTTTCTCAGAATCTTTTGATGATATTATGCACTGTCGATGATGAGACCTTCAAAGCCTTTGCAATTTGATGTTGTGGAACATTGTTTTTAAAGTATTCCACAATTTTTTTTTACGCAAACCTTCATGGGTTAGAGAGCCTCTGGCCATCTTTACTTCTGAGAGACTCAGCCTCTCTAAGACATCCCTTTTATAGCCAATCATGTTACACACCTGATGCCAGTTAACTTAATTACTTGCTAAATGTTCTTTCAGCTGATTCTCTGATATATTAATTGCTTTTTCAGCCCTTTTTTTGCCTGTGTCCCAACTTTTTTGAGACCTGTTGCAGCCAAAAAATTTGAAATAAGCTCATGTTGTGGATTAAAATGTAAAATGTCTCAGTTTCAACATTTGAAATGTTATCTATGTTCTATTGTAATTAACATTTTGGTTCATGATCTGAAAGTCATTGCATTTTGATTTTATTCTCAATTTACACACTGTCCCAACTATTTCGGAATTGGGGTTGTAAGAAAGAAAATGATGGTTTTTGAGTGCCCTAATATAAGTCCTGACTAGAATCCAGTTGAAATGCAGTGACATGACCTTAAACAAGCAGTTCATGCTCGCACAGCCTCCAATAGGCCTGAATTAAAACTATTCTGCACAATAGAGTCAACCAAAATTCCTCCAAACCGATGCAAAAGACTCAGTGCCAGTTCTCAGGAATGTTTGATAGCAGTAATTGCTGCCAGGGTTGGCACAACCAGTTATTATGAGTGGGAGAGAAATTTTTTTCATATGGGTGATAAAAGTTCTGAATAACTCTCAACCTTCAATCAATGATAAGACTGTTTAAAAGTTGCATTTTGCATTTACTTGCATTGTTTTTGTCTTCTATTAAAATTACTCAGAGGATCTGAAACATTTAAATATTACAAATAAGCAAAAATAGCAGAAATTGAGAGGGGACAAGATTTTATATGTGATTATAAGGCTAAAATACTTGTCACTCATTAGAAAAAATTTCTTGTTGTTTTTGCAGTGTTATACAGTATTTTCAAAACATTCCAGGGATGCTCCATTATCGATAAACTAGGCCAACACCAGGACTCTGAGGCCTGAACGGTCACTGCTTTGTCAGATTCTCTTGGCTCTGCTAGACCTACAGTGCAGTCCATAATTATTTGGACATTGACACAAATACTGTTTTTGGCACGTCATTCCAGCACGTAAAGATGGATTTGAATCCATTGTATATCGACACTGTCAGCTTTAATTTGTACATATCTACATATTTTCCTGTTGACCACATAGGACAAGTGGCACTCTTTAGACCAGGGGTGTCAAACTGACCCGTAAAAGGGCCAAGAGGCTGCAGGTTTTCAATCCTACCAAGCAGAAGCACACTTGAAACCGCTGATTTAATCAACTGATCTAGGCCTGCATAACTGATTAGTTGTATCAGGAGAGCTTCTGCACTGTTGGAGTGAAAACCTGCAGCCTCTTGTTCTTTTTACGGAAGAGCTTGACACCTGTGCTTTAGACAGTCTTATCATCCCAACGTGAATGAGCTTCATATCTTATAGTGATTTGAACAAAAGTCAAAATGATACTGCCTCCTACTCTGCTTTCGAGCCCAGTGGACCAATCACGCACCTTTAACCCTCAGTGCTGAATGGAAAGGGTTAGCGATAGCATGAAAAACTAAAGCACTGACACAGCACTCCCAGTCCCTGTAACACCTCCCTGTAATGATGCCGAGGAGGACGAAGCCCGGGGGGGAAAGCAGAGAAGGTGCCGGGCTTGGCAGGCGGTGCTTGAGGAAGGTGATTTTGTTGGCACCAGTCAGACCCTGGCAGACCTCATCTCAGGCGCCTGGGTGGTCCTGGAGCTAAGAACTGTCCACCTGCACTACCCCATCCAAATAACAAAAGAAAAAAAACGTGTGCTTGACACCACTCTCCTCTCAGTCGAAGGTGTGGCGCGGTGATGAGACAGATAAACGAATTTTTTAAAGCAGCAGTGTGAGTGAGGGCTAGGGAGGACCGAGGAATGTGTTTCCATGGCAAACTGCCCTGGAATATGAAGTATAGCCATTAGTCCTCCACCTCCTGTTATTTTTGCATGTTCCTTCTCCAATATAAACACCCACAGCAGTCCCCTGTATCCCTCACTGTTGTTTGCCAGTCTCCTGGACTCCGCCATTATGAGTTTGCGTGTGTAAACGAACGTGGGTACATGTTTGCGTGTGACTGTGTACGTATGTGTGTGTGTGTGTGTGTGTGTATGTGTCTGTGTGAGTGTGATACTGGTGCATGTTAGCCACATGTGTACACAGTACAACTGCAGGGTTTCGGGTGTGTGTTTGTTTGTTCTGGAAGCCTTGAGCCTTATGCAAAGCTGTGCTGAGTACACCATATGAGCGTACTGTATGCCGTGGGTGGGGGTGCTGGCTATTTTTTTCCACGAGCATATTTCATTTTCGTACCTGGTCCTTTGGGCCGTAAACCATAATAACCATGCAGGCCTAGGCATACGTATACATTTGCTCCTGACTGTTATTGAGAATAACTCAAATGATGGAGTGGCACAAACTGGCCATCAAACTCATAGCCGAACTACAAGTATTCTTTGTTATGTGGCCAGAGAGTTCTGTTCTGAAGCATGGGAGGAGCTCTGCGCAAACGGACTACGATTCCCACGAGGCAGCCTGCGGTGAGACGGGTCTTTGCATGCGGGATCGGAAGCCTGGCTCCGCGGCCCTATGTATAGAACAAACGAACAGACGCGCTCGCGCTCTCAGCCGACCGTGCAAGCAGCAAATCAAACACACAAGGACGTCCCCACTCAGCTTTAGAGCGCCGAGAGGAAAAAAATGGGGCTTTGATTGCGCGCTGGGGACGGGCGACGCCATTCGGTTTATGAAAACCTACCCGGCCTGCATTGTGAGGAGTCCAGGGGAGAGAGGGAGATCTCGTGACTCACACATCTAATGGGTGTTTGGGCATTTATGAGTACTGTCTAGACCGCAGGACAGAGGTTGCTCCATGTATTTTATTGAATATGCTAACTGAAAACTATATTACTAATGCTAATTGAACCCAAGCTGGAGGCTAGCCTCAAACCTTATACAGAAAACTGACTCAAAGGTAGCCTGACACGAGCTGAAGATTGTAGGGAGAATTATAATTGAATGCTCCCCATTCAATTACTGGGGACTAAGCATGTATGGAGAATGGTAATTGAATGCCAGCTGCAGACTAGATAGTGGCTATTTCAAAAATATTTACTGAACACTAGCTGGAGAATTGTTTGAATACTATAATACATACAGAATGCTTGCTTAACTCTAGCTGGGGAATAGCTGGAATACCATACAGAGAATGTTTACCAAATACTAGCTGGAGAATAGTTGGAATATTATTAAGAAAATGCTGACTGAATTCTAGCTGGAGAATAGTTGGAACACCATATAGAGAATGCACTGTAAAACCAAATGTTTAAGTTCTGAACATATGCTACACACTTTTGTGTCACACTTTTTAAGGATGTCACAGTGTTTAGATTCAGTTTTACAGCGTATTCAACAAATCTGAAAAACCTCGAACGCAACATCCAATAAACATCAGTGTTTTGAATGAGAACACCTATTTAAAAAAATAAACACCAGGCATTTAGCTTTTACACACTGGTGTTTAGATTTTAAACATGTCACATGTTCCACAGTTTTACAGTGTGGTTACTGAACAGTAGCTGAAGAATAGCTGGAATGTTATATAGAGAAAGCTTATCAAACACAAGCTAGAGAATAATTGGAATATTATTTAGATTATGCTTACTGAATTCCATCTGCAGAATAGTCAGGATACCATATAGAGAATGGTTACCGAACGCAAGCTGGAGAATAGTTGGAGTACTCCATTACTTAGAGAATGGTTATTGACGACTACCTGGAGAATAGTTGGAATACTAAAATCTAAATCCCTGGCTGGCTATAGACTTTATACAGAAAACTAACACAAAGTTAGCCTTAGCCTGACACTTAAGATTGTATAGAGAATGATAACAGAATGGTAGTTGAACATTACGCTAACTGGGGACTAAGCCTATAAAGAGAAAGATAATGGAATGCTAGCCAGAGATAAAATGGCAGCTGTACAGAGGGTGCTCTCTGAACACTGGCAAGAGACTGTATAAGAACATGCAAACAGAACTCTCGCCGTGTGCAGTGATAGATTCAGGCAGATTCACACTCTATAATCCCTCTGAATATCGCTGATGGACGAACCAGTTGAATAGTGCAATTAGAGGCTACAGTAGGGAGCCAGGTTTCAAAGGCAGAATTAAGCCAATCAGTGTGTTAACTGGTGAGGAAAAGATCTGTGCGGGGCTGCGATGCAAGTCAATTACTGTCCTGCTGGCCCATTTCACAAAACCTATTCTTCTGGACCAGCTAATCGGCTACTGCACCGCCACAAAAAACCCTGTCCTTAACTGATATTCAGTCAACATGAATCAAATAAAGCATGAAATACAGTTTGCGATCAGGACCCTGTAAATGCTCCCTTTCATTTACTTGATTCTAAATGTTGGAGTGTGTCAAGCACTGACCTTGAATCAGTTTTCAGCATCCTCTCACATAATGGTCGGTATTGAGGATTGGGATTTAGGAAGCTGACCTCAGTCTCAGACCCCCTTCAGGAGCCAGGGAGGGAACATCACTGAGTAGACTCCTGTTTTAACCCTCAGCATGGTGCCACCATGGAAAGCAATCATTGTCACTAAATTATGATTAGTTGTTTTAATTAATCTTCAGTTACACTGCGGCCCTTAAGAAACTGGGCGGTCGCACAGTTTTTGCTTTTTTGTTCTGTACTTCCCCACAATGTACCTAATAACAGTGAATGAGACCATCAGGTCAAGTTTGTGGCTAGTTACAGTATAATTGTGTAAACCATGTTGGAACTCCTACACTTTTTACATAGAGTAACTGTCCAAATATGCACAGATTATCTTGCAAATGCATTTAAAACTGAATTCCAACAAAGGCCATCGATTACATAGTCACATTAGTCCAGTTGTGATATTCACATTCAATTTTTTCTGTATCTACCAATGAAAATCAACAACAAAAGCACTTCATCCAGTCTTCATCTAATGTTCCGATCTTCAGGTACCTTTTCCAAATATGGAGACCAATAAGATGTTTCCTTTATCCATTCTTCATTTTTTATTGGCCATCCTGAACGTAGCTATTATTTACAAATTGTTGACTCTAATGCCTGGCACAGTTTTCATTTCTGATTTGTGTTGCTTGGAAAGATATAAACATTTTACGCTTTCTGAGATGTGTGATGTTTTTGTTATCATTGCTCAACGCCAAGATACTAGCGTGGCAGACACAAATGAAAAGTCTCGTAGCACAATATGTGTTGGCTGCATGAAAGACAATACAAGGATTTCATTCTACGCAGTCCCTAAGAGCTAAAATTAAACGTTCAGCAGTTTGTTCAAAAAATAAAATCACAAGTCTGTCTATTGTTGAGTATCGGCATTCTCCACACCTTCGCCAACTCCCTACAGCCAAAATCGAGTGCAATTCAGCAGTAAATGATGACATGCTGATGCAGGCTTGCCAACAGGCTTTGAGGCAGAGCATTGCTCCGGCGTGAATGTTGCAGGCAAATTTCACGATTTATTGACATATTACGCAACGACTGTGTTCTCAGAGGTCCAATGCTAAAAATTTCAGTCTAAATAAATGCTTTAGTCATATACAGCCAACTCTATTCAGGTTAAAAATGTATTTTTTTCTCCAAGATGAAGAAAATGTTAACCCAGCTGAAATGACTGGTAAGGAAAATTTCTTATCCCCTTGCCAAATTTTGAAATGAGTCGCATCACCTCACTGGCAGATTTTTTTGGTTTTTGATCAAAAACGGATTGGAAGTAAGATAACACATCTAAATGTGAGACTTAAATTCTTGCTGAGAATAATTATTGTTTTCGCAATGTGTCTTTGAGCCAGATGTTTAATCAGGTGCCAAATTACCTGCAGCCATGATGATTAATCAAAATTATTTGAGTTTACAGAAACTATATTCAAAACATTCCATTTCATAAGGGTAAAAAACGAGGTAACATGGAGACATGAATCCCTGCGTCATCCTTCACCAAAAATATGCCAACAGAAGAATTACAGGGTGAGCCAAAACATCACTTTTTAATCTATGATTACTTTCAACATGCTCCTGTATACTTTGCCCAATTTGCAATTAAAGAAATAATTTGCTCAAAAACTAAGACTAATCGGTAGAATGATTGGCCAATTTATATTGATGTAACATTACTGTTCATTGCATCACAAAGTTGTGAAACATTTTTCGACCCTTAGAGCACTAAATGCAGCTATTTTTGCTCAGTGATGCAAGGTATCAAAATAAAAGCAGTTGAAAACTTATCACGTGCTGACTTGTTTAAAACCCCTTTGCACGGAATACAAATAATCCCAATTTTTTCCTGTCATGCACAAACCTATTTAAGCTTTAAAACTCAGTATTTGTGACAGAGACCGTGGAAAATTATTCCACTGAAGCAAGACATTTGTAAATTCAATTACAGAATTATTTAAGAATTAAATTTCAGAATTTACGAACATCGGCGTCTATATGTGCACAAACGGGTTTTAAAAGAGCTTCCGCAAGGGGAACTCTTTTAATCAAGTCGCCACATGATAGGTTTTCAACAGCACAAGATAATTAATTTTTATATTTTTTACATTTATTTCAGCGCTCTACGGGTTAATGATGACAAAATGCAAATCTGTCTATCAGAGATTCTGAACTTTATATTCTCATGAAACAGCACAAAAAAATTCATTAAAAATTATATGTCTAATATATGGGGTTTATAATGAAGAGAATCACTGACCAGCTAAATCCCTCTCAGATTTCCTTTGAGATAACACCACAGGCATACCATAGACTAATAAAGTTTAATTCTTTTCTGACATGTAAGTTGAAAGTTCCTGCACATATGGTATGAGGCAGACATTTTTCTAAATTCAGACGCAAGAGTCCAGTACAATGACGAAATAAACCCCGCCTAATACAAATAGATAAGGTAAGATGATATGATTCAGTAAAATCTGCCCTCCGTGATGCTCTGGATGCATTAGGATCCTATCTGCTTACGATTGTAAAAGGCTTAGTTTTGTTATTAGAGGAGATTTATGCCAGATAATCTTTAAAACACGGCTCATCTGGGCCGGGCCGGTTGGGAGCGGAGGTGAGTGGGGGAGGGGCAGATCTAGGCCGGGAGGAGGCAGTTTGGCTCGCTGTGCTGCAATTTTAAAACCACAGGATACGGGATCCAAAAGCAGATGATGTAATTCGGCGAGCAGGAAAGAGGACTCTGCGTAGAAAAGCCGTACGGCGGTTCGCCAAGCGTCAGGCACCTTGGCCGTAGCGGGATTTGGCTCTCGCACTCTGTCTCTCTCTCTCGCTCTCTCTCTCTCTCCGCCCTCGGTTTCCACAAAGAACAAGGCCTCATAAGCGCACTGTGTGAATAATATCCCCCCGTAATCTTTCCCATGCTATATCACTCAATCACTGCCCGATCTTATCTGGGCCTGGTGTTTAATTGCTGCATTGGATAAAGCTGGCTCAGCATTAGAGAGAGAGGGAGAGAGAGGGAGAGATATATATTTATTGTTTTGTAGCTGTTATCATTATTTCATTTATTATTAATGAGAATTGTTATGAATATTAATATGACCCTTTATTAAAAACTAATTGTAACTGTTAGAAGTATTAATAATCATTAATTTCCTAACTCTCGTGTTGTGTTCACATGTTTGCTTTGGCAGTGCTTACAATTGGCATGTCATGCCAATAAATCACATTGATATGAACTGAATTGAGAGAGAAAGAGAGAGAGAGGGAGAGAGAGATTGAGGGAAAAGAAAAGTTTCGATTTTTACAAGAAAAACTTTAATTTAAAGTTTGAATTTAAAGCAGCAATACGAGATCAAAGCTATTTTTTATCTATTCTTCCCGCCAACACTCCCCATTCCCGCACTCCTATGAGAGATCAGTTTTATTTTTCATTCTTTGTAACTATTATTATTACATATGTTATTTTGAGAAAGAGGAAAAGAAACACCACAAAGCCTTTTAAAAGGGTTACATTTAACAAAAAAAACAAAAATAAAGAAAAAAAGGCAGTCGAAAGCTAAATAAATGTTTGAGGGAAATGAAATTGACATTAACTTTGCTATCTATACAAGACAAATAATGGCGAAGCAGCCACACCCACTTCACCTCGGCTCTCTATTTTATCCAATCAGTATGGGCCGACATCAGCGGCCATCCCAGCGGAATATCAACACAACTCACTGTCAGTCTTTCACACAGCCCCACACCCAAATAAAAACACCGTCCCAAAACGCCGCCTAATCGCGTTGACCTAGGAAGAATGGGTCACAAGGAAGTCATCGAGGGGATCATCGAACTGCAGGCCGGGGGCGAGCTCCAGTAGGGAACGAGGGAGAGAGGGCAGGCTGGTCAGCCAATGTTTTGACGCCCTTCATAGAGCCTTCTCCTTGGGGGGGTGTCTTCGCCTGCAGTCCAAACAGCGCAGGTATTTATATCTCCACGGCAGCCTGTGACTTCAACCCTGACCTGGCCTGACCCCTTCAACACAGGAGCGCGACCGCAATCCCACAGGACCAGCGGCTTTATCCGCTAGGGGAGGGGGGAGTGCATGACCTTTGACCCGCATAGCTCCTCTCTGAGTTGCCGGCTGGAGGTGGCCTGTAAGACCAGTGTGGGAAAGAGCTCGGCCAGCTCCTGTGAAGGCCAGCAGCTACACGCAGGTCAGGTGGCATAAAGCCGTAATGTCACCCTTAACAATCGTTTCAGTCTTATTACAAGGCAAAGCTTATTTCTGTCCTTATTTCGATAGTAAAAAATCTTAACTTACTTTAAGTTCCGGTGCGCTTGTCAAGTGATAATATCCTGCTTCCTTTTTTTCATCTTCTGAAACAAAAAAAAAAAGCTACAGAAATACGATTAATAAATTCAAATACAAGACAGAAATACTTGTTGAGATTTTTTATAAGACTCCAGTGACATAATAAAATGGTGCAAACACCCCAACTGTGGTGTTTTCTTTTCCCGAAATGAGGCTCTGGATACGACATTTACGAAACCATTGATGAAAATGGCCACTGCCTGGGAATGTGAATGTGTTCATTATAATCCAGGTAAACTGATAAATCTTCTATTATGAATCAATAATGTGACGAGTCTGGCGGGATTGGCTGATGCAAACACCGGCGCTTCTCAGCCCAAGGCTGTCAAACTTAGAGCCGCCGGATAATTCACTGTTAATTACGACAGTGACTCCTGGGAACACTTACCCGGACAAACCGCAGCGACAAGAATTTGTTGCCGCCTTCACCCTCGGTGACCCCTCCCCTCCCCCCCCCACTGTCTCGTCTTCCCGTCCTCGCAGCCAGTGATCGCCAAGCCTGTTAGAAGGTATTAACCCTTCAAGGAGCCAGATCACGAACACAGCTGGACACAAATCACCAGGAACACCAGCCTCCTGAAGTTTGCGATGTTCTGATTTTGTTGAGACTGGTTCAGAGTCAGACACGGACTGATAAAATTCTGCAGTGATGTCCAGAGCTGGAGTTCAGTTGTTACAAGCAGCCTACCCCAGCAAGTGCGTATTTGACAGCCCCAGTCGGACAGCTTTGGGCCGTGGCCACAGTTCTTTTTCACCGTAGCTGGTTTTCGTTATTTGAGATATTTGTCATAATTTTGACCAGTTCTCTTTGCCGCCATCAATAACTTTTCAGATTTTGTGACCGACGCACCTCCAATTTAGGCACCAACTATTTCGCCCCATTGGAAACATCATTTTGTCGTGGACACATACCCTGCAAAACCCGCTGGTTAGTCCTCCCTTCACATAATAACTGCTGACTACAGCAGAGGAACGTAAATATGCCACTTAAACTCACACCGAATGCGTGAGAGTTGACAGGTATGCGTTATTAATGAAAACTGGCCACACTTGACAGTGCTGAGAGTTTTCGGAGTTTCTGTAATGGTAATTTAATTGAATGATTGAAAACAGGTCGTGACAAATCATTAATTCTAAGGGATTGTTTTGAGCCTCCCCTATCCCCAGTTCACCAGGCGCCGCTGATGTATACAATGTATGATAATACAGCCTTGATAGAGCCCTGATGTCAACATCATCATGGCTGTTTGCAATTTCTTGGAGGGACAGATACAAGTGAGACAGTCAGTCTGCAGAAGAACGGTGGCAAGTTCTCCTCTCTGTTTGGAACAAGCAAAAAGCCGGTCATCTGAAAAACTATACCACAACAGGACAGTGTCCCAGATTTTTTTGGCAAAAGGTAGTTACACCAAATATTGGTTTGATATAGTTGTTAACAGTTTACAGCTCTGCTTAGTAAATTTCTCAGTTATTAGAAACTTTAAATTTCATCATTTTTGCAAGAATATTGGCCCTTTGAAATTGCCTTAAATGTGCACAGTACTGTATGCTGTTAATTATAATTGAAATCAACAGAAATGATGTGTATAAGTTTCTAAAACTGTGACCTGGAACTTCAAAGTTAGTCATTTTTCAGTTCTGCTGCCAATAGTTTGTTCACCCCTTGTATGAGATTACAGCATTCATGGCTGCTCATCACAATGCTGACACATTGCCTGACTGAAAAGAAAGTTCCGTTTGGATTTAAATAAGCAAATACTTTATAGCCCACGAATGAATCATGATTGCAGTGATTAATATGTTTCAGCTGGCAACAAATCTTTTAACCCTGACTAATGCCATATGTTGCTTCTCATTTCTTAAACAATCACGTTGGAAGACATATCCCATGGCTGTGGTAAAGATGTTACTGTGTTTCATGAGGAGCAAATGGTTGGCCTTCAGCAAGAAAAGATAACAATTTATTAGATTTCTGAAACCACTGGAATTAGGTAAAGAACTGTCCCCAGCATTATGAAAACCTGGAAGGATAGTGGTGAACTGTCAACTTCGCGCAAGAAATGGGTTGGGAAAAAATCATGATTGATAGTGATCGGAGATGACTAAAACACTAGGTGAGGTCTCATTGTAAAAAAAAATGGACAATGGAGATCATGGCTATGTTTAACTGTGGAAGAAAGAGCATTTCCACATGCATGATGTGAAAAGAACCTGCAGGATTAGGACAAAACTGCTGCGTGGTCACGATAAAGCTGCTTGTTAGAGAGGCTAATTGGAAAAATCCCAGCGTGATGGGTGTGGCAGGGTAAGAAAGGAAGCCCATGAAGCGATGCACCCGTCATGCCCATTGTACAAACCTCTGAAAGCAATGTTATGATCTGCGGTCGCTTCAGTTGGTATGTTCTGGGCTCAACAACATTATGCAGCAAAAAAATGAAGTAAGCAGACTACCTGAATGCACTTAACGACCAGATTATCCCATCAATGGATTTTTATTATTTTTGTTAATCCTTGACTGCACAAGCATATTCCAGGATGACATTGCCAAGATTCAACGGGCTCTCGTGACAAAGTGTTTAATGGAGCATGAAGAATCATTTTCACACATGACTTGGCCCCCAAGAAGTCCTGACCTTAAGCAATTGAAAGTCTTTGGAATGTTCTGGAGAAGACTTTACCGAGTGGTTTGACTCGCCCGCCATCAAAACAAGATCTCTGCCAAAAAGTAATGCAACTCTGTTCAGAAATTTTGCAACATTGCATAACATTGTCAAAACAATGCCGCAGTGAATGCGCGCGGTGATCAAAGCAAAGGCGGTCCAAAAATAGAGCGTGCGACATCTTTTTTTTTTTTGGCAAGACTGTACATATCAACCACTACTTTTGAATTAGAGCAATGGAATTCTTGAAGCAGGATCTCTAATTAAAAAAAACTTCCAGTCAACCTACTTATCAACGGGTTAAAGGAAACAGATCCTCCGCAGGACAGCCAGTAAAATACGCTGCCAAGCAGCTCGAGCTGTGCCAGCGAGCGGGCTGACTCAACTGATTGGCGAGCGCACACACGCACCTGTATTACAACCTACACTGCAAAAAAATTCAGTGTTCCCTAGTGTTGCAGTTTTGTAACAATAATTAAAATGTCATATTCTTCCCTTAATGAAGACAATATGAGCTTGAAGTGAAATTATCTAATCCTGAAGGCAAATTCTTAAAATCACCCCCACGCCCTTGGTTTGCTCTATTTTTGCATATTTGTCACAATAATTGGTTTCAGCTCTTTAGTGATTATGCGATACAAGACTGTAGTAATGCCTTCTCGCAATGCACTCTGGCGCAGCAAAAGCAATTAATCAACACCACAGCTTTTGGACTAGAAATGCTCCTTCTATTATATTGAAATAATCTGCCTACAAAGAGAGATATTTTGTATTTTGATTTATTTCAAATGAATGATACCAATACATTAACCAAAAACAGGCAAGTATTTTCAACTTGAGAGAGGAAAAATAAAACTTTGACTCTCACAGAAATAATAAAACACTTGCTTGGACGAACATTTGAAGACCACGATGGAAAAATGATCCGAGTCACATTTTCACGTTGTGGAGAAATGATGAATTAAAAATTCAAAATGATCTTAGAAAAAATATGCAAAAAATATAAAATATATAAAATATTGTAACAATATGTAATATTATTATAAATATTGTAATAATATATAAAATATACAAAAATACAAAATTTGGACGCTGATTCTTTTTCCTTTATGGGCTGCACTTGTAAACATTAAATTGCGATTATGCCTCAGGGACTTGCTCTCACAGGGGTGACTGACAGAGTAAAAGGCCTGCTAAGAGAGCTCCGCACTGAGGCCACTAACACTGCACTTCAGGAACACAGAGCTGATTGCAGTAGACAGCACTGCAGTTCAGGCCTTGCTTTGTGGCTCACCTCAGTTACTCTGCTAAAAACAGTCTCAGGTATTCCAACGGGCTTCAAAAATAATAATAAAAAAAAAACCTGCCCGATCTGCTGCGTCATGGATGACAATGCTGGTCGATTAGCCTTTCGAAAGCCCTGGCTTATTCCTAAGGACATAATAGCATTCCTTTGTTTGAGACGCAGCTCCCCACATAAGACACTGCGATCAACCTGCAGCGCATTCGATATTCAGGGGACGCGCGCACCAAGTACAGAATGTTCTAGAACACCTAATTAAATCAAAGCAGCGTCTACCCTAGATTTACAGAACCATACCAGGCTGAAGCTGTCTGACTGACTCACGCGTACTACACATTACATTCTTCATATCCGTCAGACAGACTATCATAGTGCACGACTAACAAACCCATTACTTCACTGATTCACTAGCATTGAAAAATCCAGTTAATTAACAATCCTGTCCAAACGGCGCAGTTTGTCAGGACTGAGAAGCAAAACTGAATGAAAAGGTCCAAAATTCCGATATGTTCTACAACATATAGATAAAAGCGCGGACCAATTAAAGCTGCCTGTTGCTATTTTACTCTTGTGTTCATTGGTTTCAATTCAAATCCCCGAAATAGTGTGCGAAAAAGCCATCATTTTGTCAGTGTTATCTCAGGTTGTGACTTTGCGTGGCCTCAAAGCCCTGGGAAGGTTCTCGTGTCAACAGCCATTGCTAATAAAGGCTCCAAAGTGTTCTTCCCCCTGCAACAGGCCCCTCCCTCGTTGGATGAGATCATTGAGTCTCATCCTCCAGTACCTGACTTTTTTTTTTATCAAACTGTAGTTACAGATTTGAATATCCCATTGGGGATGTCGTGTTAATGACGGTTAATATGAGCCATGATGCTACTGCTAGGTGCACATCTCCATGAAGTCACATGTTCTCCTGCTCCATAGTGCTAGCTGTGCGACAGCCACATGCGAACAGATGTGGGCCGCATTACACACTGCCTCCTGGAACAGTGCCAGCGATGTTATTACGGGCCCATTTCACTTTGATGCTTTTTTTAATAGTATATTTAAGACCCAATATTAATGCGTTTTTCGTGGGGAGTCGACTAGGCGCTATTAAGTCGTCAAAAATAGACTTGTAAATTCAAAATTAAATGCTAGCGATGAAATCCTACCCATCTCATTTTATGTTTCTCATTTATCATGATGCCTCCCTTCTTCACCCACTATTTTATTGGAGCACAATAACATGTGACAATAATGATTATATAGCAATAACTATATTATGATATATATTTATAATATTGTTTTTTTGTTGGAGATAATTGTACTGCTGTGCCATTGGAGCGATAACACGGCATATGGCATTCACTTTGCGGTATTAATACAAACACAAATGAACATTTGAGTATGAAGTCCACACTAGCATTAAAACTGCTTATGTATACTGACCTTGTCATCACATTGGCTATTTTTCTTCCCTTATCACCATATCACCATATGAACTGTCCATTAACCTGCTCTGTTTGCTTCAAGAAGCTCCAAAGTCACTCTTGAATGGCCATGAAACTCACTGTTTCTCCAGCTCTCGCCTGAAAACTCCTAAAGAGCGAAAATAAAGTCCCAACCCGAGACACTGCCACCAATATAATCTCTTGCTTGGAAACTATCTAAGGGAATGTCTGCAAGTCACAGGTCCATTTTGCCTGTAAATAATCTTCTCCATGGTGGGTCATCTGGAGAATGATCGGCATTGGTCGGCTCAGTTCAGCTCGGTTCATATCAGTTCAGGCCACAGGCTCTAAGCAGCTTAGCTGGACAAGGGTCAGCGAGGGTCTATTCTTGTCAGCAGTGATGTGTGAACTAAATTCTGTCTGCTGTCAGCTCACTGGTGTGTACAGAAATCAATGACCGGGGCTTATTCTGGAACCAGTTTGTTTGACGGCATTGTTCAGAGACAAATTAAATGAAGCAAGTTGAAACTGAAACAAACAATAAAGGTTATTTCTAAAGGGCGGGAGGTCAGGAAAGCACTTGAAAGTGAGTTTGATGTGCTAATACCCTAATTCAGCAGTTAGACAGCTGGACTAACCAATAAAAACAAGGAGCCGTGTGTGTGGGAAACAGAAGACCACTTGGGCCTCGAGTTAAACCAACTGTGTGTAACAACATTCCTGACCAGCCATTCTCCCACTCACTACCCTCGCTGATCTACTCCTGTGGGCTACAACTAATAACACTGTGATTTTAAAAGCACTCATCCAGGGTCCAGTAATATTCAATATTTCTAAACATGAAGCGCACAATATCAATATTGTCAATTATTCCACAAGCATACTGTAAAAGTAGATACTGCAGAGCACTCAACTGTTTTGTGAAAACCGATTACCTCACAGAATTGTGCACACCAGCTCAGTGCTGGTCCGTTCACACACTGAAAACAAGGTAGAAATAACTTTTCAAAATATGTAGCTTTTTTTTTTTTTTTTAAGTACTTTCCACACAAAGCAATGAAATTGGCTTTCACAATTTTTTGAGGTAATCAGATTCCTCAAAACATTGGAGTGCATGACATTACCTGGGTTTACAGTGCATTGAAATACTGAATACATCATACATATCATTTCACAATAATGTTTTAATTAGCAATTACTGTATATTACCAACTGCTATGCAACAGTGCTATCCCTAGTGACAGCCTATTGTTTTGTTGCCACATCTCAGGAAATATTTTTGCACATGACTAACCAACCATGCAACCAAACACTAACCACAGTATTCATAGAAAAAAGGACTTAAAAGTTACTCATGATACTATGCATGTGCACTCCCTATCCCAGCATGCAATGCGAGAGAGGTAGGAACTCATAAAATGCAACTGTCTCGCTGACAATGATTGGCAAGTTTTACTCTTCTTCTGTTCCATGGTCAGAATACAACAATTACAAGAGCTTTAATCTATTACAAAGCACAGCCAAGCCTGAATGTATGATTGACTGAGCCAAAGTGTTCTTTAGGCCCTCAGGAGCATGTGTTTTATCTTTGATCTTCTGTCTTGTAGAGGATTTATGCCTTCTGTATTCAATTAATGTTCAGAGTTTGGGTCGGACTTCAATTTTTCGCAAGTCAGAATCAGGGTTTGATCTTGGAAAAAGTGCATGAAATGTGCTTAAATCAGCCATTTCCAGTCTTTTTTACAAGGTTAGGATTCATCCTCTATTATCAAATGTTATATTGCGAAACATTTTTAACATTTCAGGTAGCTGAATAGTGGAGCGGGGAACAATTACAAAATAAGGAGACGAATTGAAGAGTTTGTTTCCAAAATGCAATACATCCATTTTAGATATTTTGAGTAAATCAGTTTTTTCTATGTTGGCGCCTATTGCATCTTATAGAAAAACACAAACTTTGACCACAAAAAAAAATACAACTTATAGTATGAATTTCTAAAAACAGATTTTTGCACCATTTGTAAGTAGCAAAGGGCGATGGCTCTATGGTATTATCTCAAATATTGTACTGTAATTTTGGCACTGAAAAAAACTCCTTAATTGTGGCCAAATCATTCAGTGTTTTACATCCAGTGTACAAATGATCACATGCCACAATTAGTAAAATCTAGAACATACAGAAGTATAGAATCGTTCTCCGCAAGTGTATTGATATTGTGAAAAACCACACTATACTGTATGTCTATAGCTCTACCATCATAATTGACTGAGGGCAGGGGACTGAAACGATTTCACGCCATTTTTTTCATTCTTGACCGCTACTACCAGCCATGCGTTAAAATGGACACCAGTATTTCCATAGGGCTTAAGGGATTATTTTTAAAGTGTGTCTTACCATACTGACATTAACACTGAGAAAGTGTAACAGTGTAAAACTAGAACAAAGACGATTCAAAAAACATTACAAGAGCGCCGTAATGTCCATAAGGTTGCATCGCACCTAACCTCATAAAACCTACAAACTTAAAAATGGGTTCCTCAAATGCAAGTGCTTTATTCAAACCTGTGGAAATTTAGGCCCATTTTAAATTCCAGCCGAGATCACAAGGTTGCCAACAATCGCAGATATGTCCGGCTGAATCACAAGGACTTGTGTATAAAATGATGTACAAGATTTACCTATTATCCATTTAATGTAATGCTATGGCCATAAAAACATGGCATCTTGGGTTTGAATATTTCTCTCAATATAAGTGTGAAATAGCTTCAGTGAAGCACCGCTACCAGCAGATACAGAATATTTGTGTGACATTGCCCTAACAATATGAAAAAAAATGTTTTTTTTTTCGAACTTCTAACCTACTTAAAGGGGGAAATTCAAGCAAATATCAAAGTTGAGGAGATAAGCTAAAGTTTGGCCCTTTTATCCAGCAAAGCATTGTAAATTAGTGAAGCACGGTGAAAACAAACAAAAAAAATAAATCTCAACCAGTTTACTAGTCTTAAACTCAAAATAAAACTCTTACGTAGGCCTATATGATTGTTTTTCTCACAATGACGAAAGACTACCTTAACCTGCATTAAGCTTTTCCCATAATCAGCCTGTAATGCTTTTCCTGGTCTTAATTGAAACCACAGTCTCTCCGCAGTGATTGACCAATAGAAAGTTCTCACAGCCCTGGAGCCATGGAAGCTGTAATTCTTGGAATGTAAGGCGGAGTGGTTAAAATCGGAGACATCCTCTCTGCAGTGTACTCGCCAGCCACAGGATTAAGCAGGTGTCTGACCGTGGGCCCAGAGGCTGGGTCGGAAGTGCAGCCGAGGTAGGCCCATGTACGTCACCTGCGGGCTCGTGAGTGTCAGCACCAGCAGCTTTACCTCTGTAGCGGACCTCCTCCGTCCCCGAACAGGACGAAGCACCAGAGGAGAAGATTGCCTTTGTGAACCTGCTAACACTGACAGCTCAGCAATGTAGGGCTTATCGCTCCCTGACTCCAGGGAACTTCTCAGAGCGCATACCCCCTGACGGCTGAGTGCTGTTTTTTTTTATTGCTGAAGGCTGAACTGGACTGGGGAGGGGTCGGGCATTACGGGTGCGCCGGGTGGGGGGGGCAGGAGCCGCAAAGTGCAGAGGCTGCTGCTTCTCCTCGTCTGGGTATCGATCGGCGGCATTTTCTATTAGGCAAGCGAACAGTTTCCCTTCGCTTCTCTCCCACTGCGGCGGGCAGAGCCAGAATGGCTGACTTCTGTAAGTGAATTTCCGCTAATCAGCACAGAGCTGGGGAAAAGCAGGAAAACCCGGGCGTAAGGCAGGCCTGCGGAGACGTGGGCTATCATGCCCACACGCACAGCCAGAGCTGAGAAAGATCTAGATGAATAACAACAGCACTAACTGGTGGATAGAACACTGCAAAGTATTAACAAGTCTTGCAGTGTTCAATGACTTTACCTTATTATTGTGTTGTCTTAACCCCAGGAACTCGGATTTTTCATTTTAGTTAACCCTTAGAAGTCAGAAAAGGTATTTTTTTATAACAGGACAATGTCACATACATATTCTGTACCTCCTGGCTGCAGCGCTTCACTGAGGCTACATCACACTTATACTGTGAGAAATATTCAAACCCAGCTTGCCTTGTTTTTATGGCCACAGCATTGCATCAAATGTAAAATATCCACATGACTTCATACACATTTCCCTGTAATTCAGCAGGACATATTTGGGATTGTTGGAAATTTTAGGATCTCCACTAGAATTTAACATTGGCCTGAAGTTACACAGGTGTGAATACAACGGCTGCAACCTGACGGACCCATACGTGGGTCCATAGGCTTAATGGGGTTAATCATGCTTGTATTAGTTTACCTGATTAACCAATCATGAAACAAGTCAAAATGTCTTGCCTCACTGGCTGAACTTTTAGTCTTATTTTATTTTGGTAAAGGGCATTGGACACATGCATAAAAAAGCAAGACTAAACTAACTGTTAAAGCTAAACTGACTTATATTTATGTTTGCAGTTCAGGATCAACTCTGCCCTCCGCCCGAAGCAGAAAGGAACGACCTTTGAATAGGGTGTTGCCCAGCCATAAATCAAGTGCCTTCTTCTGTGAGGCTTCTGAGAGAAACTCACTCACCTTTGATTATTTAATTATTTAAACCTTTATTTCAACTGGGACCTTGATCTCATTTGCCATGGTGACCAAAATACAATATTATAAACAATGAAATCATACAACAGCAATGCATTTAATAATGCATTTAAAACACACCTACCCAGTGTGTGTGTGTGTGTGTGTGTGTGTGTGTGTGCCTGCGTTTAACAGCGCTGCAACACTTAGGGAAAGGGAATGTGTTTCAAACTGTTGACTTTGTCTTATTTTGAGATCTCATCTTTTTGTCTTTAAGAAGAAAATATTTTCAAAGTCACTCTGTGCTTGACAAGGTAAATTTTCTTACCCGAGTAGGAAAATTTCAACATGAGTCCAGTTACCTCACATCACTAACAGGTGGATTTCTTTTTTTTTTTGTTTTGCTTTGTTTTATAGTTCAAAAACAAACGTACAGTGATGAGAGTTTAAATGTATATATAAGACAAAAATCTATTAACTAAGAAGACCTGTGCAAATCAGCTTATGTTGGTTCAAAGTTTGATGTATAAAATGTACTGCACCTGAAACAGAGGTTAAGTATTTATGTAAGTGCACAGGCCCCCCGCAGTGTCGGAGCGAGGGTGAAATGTGAGTGGAATCACGATGGTCACGAAAGGGAAGGTTTATCCACAGAGAGCCAGGTGTTCACTGCAAAATCCTTGCCAAGCATTTTAATCTTGTATTTAGAGTTAAAACACTTATTTCTATTACCTTTTTTCTTTGAAAAAAAAAAAAATTGCCACTGGTACTAGATCACTTGGACTCATTCTTTAGATTTGTCCATGAGGTAAGTGAAATTATAGTACGCCATGGACAAATCTAGATCAAAATGGACAAATGGATCAAAATTATCTCAATCAAGTGGCAGAATTTTATCAATAGAAAAGATGGTAGAAATAAATCTTTCAAGTCTTAACATAAGATTAAAAGGTTTGCTAAGTTTGTTTTTTACAGCGGTCAGACAGAGTAGCCTTAAACTTTGTTAAGTCACGTCCTCAGGAGAGGAGGTAGGCCTTCTGAGGCATTTGACATAGAAATAACAAGAGTGATTGATTGGCTGTTCCCCCAATAATGAGAAATACGTCTCCTCCGTTCCCTTTGTCCGTTGGGCTCGGGCCAATCACGGAGCGCTCCTCCGCCAGACTGGACGTGCCCGGCTTCCTCTCCCCGGCTCCCGCAGACGCGCTCGTCGACGAGCGGATGATAATATCAGTGCTGCAACGCCCAAGTCTGCTACTCTCCTGGGGCTCTGGGCTGCTAATCAGCAGACAAACCACAACAAAGCGTTCGCATGTGCTGCGAGGAAACGCGCCGCGGTGATTTGACTCCGAGTGGGAGGGAGAACGTCGAGAGAGAGAGAGCGAGGGAGAGAGAGAGAGAAACAGAGAGGGAGGGAGGGGTAGTGAACTGAGAGAGAACACTGTGTTCTCTTCTGAACCGCGGCTGACGGGACGTACCGAAAGAAGGACGAAGTGGCTGAAATGCCGCAGAACCCAGGGCGAAGCCGCCAAGCGAAATGGTCCCCATTCGTATCTGTCCAAGCCCTTTTATACAGGGCACTGAGGCCACTGTGTGGGGACAGAGCTGGAGGGTGTGTGTGTGTGTACCAGCTCAGGGCCTGGGGGAAATATCCGCACTCTTCTGATGCTCTTACACACCTTCGTCAAGCACACGTATTCTTACGAGCTGCGTAACCACAGGAAACAGCAGCAGTCTATCTCAGAAAGAGCACAAGCACAGACACTGGGGGGTCACCCCGACATGGTCGTTCACAAGCACAGATGTGCACGCTCTCACATAAACGCGAACACACACACATACACACACACACGTGTGAGCATGCACACATATGCACTCAATCCTATGTGTATACACACACACACACGTACACACTCGCTGATGTATTCCCATCTTCAGGTTCACATACACATCAAATATGCTCACACATACAGACGCACGACATGGTTGCACACAGAAATTCACACATACACACACACATATGCAGCAGAGGGAATGACAGAAGCCAAAGACCTCAAACCTAACCCTTTGAGCTCGTCTGGTGATATAAGTAGTCCCTAGTATTTGTGACCGACAAGGTATGAATTGAGTATGTATATATAGACCTATATTCTGTTAATTTATGAAAAAAACATAAGGACGCAAAACATTTTTATGATTAAAATTCAAACAGGAAAACCACGGCACATTTAGAATGCCCCCAGCCCCACCCCACAGGCCAGAGAAATCTCGTAACAGCGTGGAATCTAATGAAAGCTTCGGTGGAATCCATTCTCTCAGTTCCCTCCAGTTAAAAAGCAGCATGCTTACTCTGCCTATTCTTTGCGACAGAACCTGGTCACTATCTCAGTTGCAGCACTTACTGACCGCAACTTCACTTCAAGGGACAGACCACGCATAGCTCCTGATTTCCAAACGGAGCCGCAAAAACTCTTTTTTTCTGACCTTATCATCCGCACCCTCCACGCAAAACGATAACCTAACATCTCTGACCTGGAAAACGCTCAAAAGCTTATATTTAGAAGTCAATGCTTTCGAATGTTCTTCATAAACTGTCACATCCCAAAGATTAAGTCGCAGCTTAAACTGGTGCTCAGCACTGAATATTTAGCATACAGAACGTCCAAAAATAGCTATTTAAATCGGAATGTAATAAGGAATATTCCGGACAGCCATTAGCGAGAAGCAGCTCTGTGCGTAGCATGCATGCGCTCGTCTTTCCCCGGCACACGGTGATGTTTGTACTTTTGGGCTCTCATTAGAGAAGCGCTGAAGCTGAGATGCCCTAATGAACACTCTGTCTCCCTGATTTTTCCTCTGAAGTTTATATTTGAAGGCGATAACTTGCTATTAGGCACTTCCTGGGTGCTGTGCGATGCAATAATGGTCCTAATTCTTCCAAGCAGGACCTGTTCCTGTATATCGACCATAATTTGTTGTCCTTAGATGGAGAGAAGCAAGGCTCTCACAGGTAAGACTGCTGTGCAGCTGAAGTCGTTGATTAGGGACATAGGTGGGGAAATCTGCTACTTACAGTATTTCAAATTTGTATAAGAGAGAATTGGGTTTTGGGAAGTGGCGTTTAAAAGGAGAGGGGCATGGGGTCATCCGGCAATGTGTGTGTGTGTGTGTGTGTGTGTGTGTGTGTGTGTGTGTGCAGGGAGGAGGGAGATAGCAAGGCCACTCTTGTAAACCCATTGCAAAGAAGAGTGGTGATCACCTTAATTACCTCATTAGAGAAAGACAACTGAATGCACTGTAATACATGTCAAGCTGGTTCAACTTAGAAACAAAAGTTCACCGGCTGCCTTAAAAATGTGTGTTAGCTAAATGTGGGTCAACTTCACTTGAAGAGAAGCCTTGTTTCAACTCACAATTATTGAAAACAATGGATAACCGTGAGTTTAACTTTCAAAAACCTATGAACTTGAGTTCAATACCTAAACCTTGTCATGAAAAGTGGAGTTACAGAGATGAAATAAGTTCACTTAACTTAATGGGGCTCTCATTTTTACAGTGTGGTAACAAGGTAAATACATCAGAGCTAGCCCACACCACAGTCCGACTTATTGCCCAGTGTTTATGACACTCCGCCGCACAGTCTTTGATGAGGTCACGGCCAGACACAGGGTTCTGAGCATTTTTCCATCCATGCGCTATGCCCAGGCCCATGGTGCGAAAGAAGCCCGGAAATTCAGTCAACCTTTCCAGGACAGGCTAACATAAAAACGCTAACAGCCTGAAGGAACTGTTTACTGTAAACGTGTTTGCGTTATCTTGGTCCCGCCACCTCTTTGAGATGCTGCCCTGCACACAGTTGGCAGTTGAACACCAGGGCAGCACTTCATTAGAAAAGCCCAGACACCTGCCATTAAAGGCCAGCGCGTGCAAATTTTAGCCACTCTTGAAAGCAAATCGCTAAAAAGAAAACAAAAATATTTAAAAACCATAATTTTGCTTGAAGACCACTGCAAAGCCACTGTAACCTCGTTACCTGAAGAAATCAGCTATACCCACGAAATACTGCATTTTTGTAAAAATAGGACATAGCCCAAATTGATGCTGAGTGTATCAGTACGCTGGCCAGAACTCCTGATTTATTAGACAACCGAATGAACAAGGCGCTCAACAGAGATCATAGCGTAAATACTCTCGGCCCGTTACATTCTGACTTCGACATTAGCTGACAGCAAAAACAAACAATATCCACCTGTCTTTCACTGGGCACCTTCCAACGGAATCTATCCCCGGGTCCCAGATTAGAGATCACTGGCGCATGACCATGAGGTGCTGTTTCTTAACCGTTTAAGGTGCAAGATAACGAGAATGGAATTTCTAATGCTGGTTATGGACTAAAACAAGTGACAAAAACGTAACAAATCGACGCATTTTCACTTCAATCCAAAGTCTCCATTTTTTCAGTGTAGAATCACTGCCAATTATTGGAAACAATGATATTTTAGAGCACAGACTCATACTTTTTTAAATGACAGCTCACTTGCAGCAACGACCACATCGAGCACCGAATACGCTTCAAGTAACGTGACACACACAGAGAGCCGGTCTGTATTCCTCTCAGATTTAGACACTAAACGAGTAACATCATCCGCTAAAAAGAGTAACAAGCGGTTCCAATCATTGGACTGGCCAGATGGAAACTCCAGACAGATAATTATTACTGAACCTACCAAGAATCAGCCACAACGACAGCAACAATAATAATAAAATAGATAAATAAATAAACATTGTCAACAATATCCCCCCCCCATGGAATCCTGTTTTTGACCAAATCAAGGTCATGACTAGTAATTCACAAACAAACTTTAACTTGTCTGGGGAATGTAATTTCTGGAAAAAAAAAAAAAAAAAAAAGTATCCTCGCTTATCCAGACAGAAGGACGGACGGATGGACGGACAGAAGACCTCCATTGCAATATCCTCTGCTCCACTTCGCGTCGCAGCGGGGATAATAATAATAATAATAATAATAATAATGAGGGTCAGTAAGTTATCGAAGTTATCAAACACAACGACATGGTAGAGAATGACAATATAACAATGTCCAAAGATTACTTATTTCTAAACCTGAGCGCTATGTGGTCTTTAGGTGGGTGAGAGATCAATGATACAGCATTAATTCACAGCCTGCAATGCCGTTTATCGCACAGAGAGAGCACTGGAAGGGGAGGCGTGCTTATTTTTGCTAAAACGACGTGTGGAAACTTCAGGGAGGAAAAGTTTCTCGCTCTCAGCTGCGCTCGGAGCCATGGTCTGGATTTTTCCACCTCTGGTCCCGTTCAGGACGCGCTTCTTTACCGCAGGAGCCGGGGAACGCGCGGGACGCGGCTCAATGGCCCGTGAAAACAGTCCTCCGCCCGGAGGGGAGCTCCACGGGCAGGTACAGCCTGCAGGAGGGGGCCTGGGCTGCTCCACGCCTATGAGACAAAGTACATTCTGTTCCCAAACACTCTCTACAGACCCTGCGTTTGTGTGTGCGTGTGTGTGTGTGTGGGTCCGTAAACGTCTGCACAGTATGTTTGTATGAGTGCTCGTGCTGTGTGTTTGTGTGAGAATGTTTACATGCATGTGTTTGTATGTTCATTAGAGTATTTCCGTGTAGGTGTACATGTGTGTGTGTGCATGTGTGTGTGTGTAAACTTCTGCACAGTATGTATGAGTGCTCTTGCTGTGCATGCAGAATTTGTGTGTGAAAGTATTTGCGTGTATGTGTTTGTATGTTCATTAGAGCATTTGCGTGTAGGTGTACACATGTGCGCACGCGTGTGTGTGTGTGTTTCTGTGGGTGCAGTGCGTGTATGTCTGTGCAGTATATCAGCGTGTGTTGCGCATTCAGTATTTGTGTGTGTATTTGTGTGTACATTTGCGTATTTGCGTGTGGCTGTACACGTGTGTGTGTGTGCTGGGAATCTGCCTGCCGTCGCAGTGCAAGTCTTCGCAGGCTGGTGCGTGTTCTGCGTGGGCGTGTGAATAGGAGGGGGGGTAACCGTTATACACAATGCTAGCGTGTGTGTGTGTGTATGCTGGAGTGTGTGTGTTAGGGGGGTTTAGCTTTAGTGAGAGGGGTTTTGGGAGCTGTTTTCCAAAGGAGGTCGAAAACACTGCAGAGCCGTGGGATAGCATAGACGCATGCGCACCAACCGCTAACAGCAGCGGTGCGGCAGCGCAGCTCTGAATTTACAATGGCACAAATCACAAATGCCACGTGTCAGAGCCGAACAGACATACCCCCTAAAGCTACATCGCTACACTATTAACATGGCAGATAGGAGGACTTGGTGGGAGGAACCGCTGCCCTAGCATTCAGTTCACAGCTAACGTTCCTTACTATAACGCGAAAAATAGAACAGGGTCGGACGATTTTCTGTTAAGCTACAAAAACCATAAGGGGCTTGTATTGTAGGATGAGGGGACGGAGGGGCCACGTTGCGATTGGTCGGGATCTGAGTCAAAGTTTTGCCGGTGGCCTCAACATGTGATAATTAGCGATAGTATGCGTCCGATTATGCGCACTTTGATAAAATAAGGCACCCCATGCAGAAACACAACCAGGCACGCGAGAAGTGGCCGCGATAAGGAACCAGAGGATTGGGAATCTAATCCGGCCAGATGTTGGACGCTGGAGGGGTGTGTTTGCGGTCTGGCAGTAACTCAGGCGACTGCGGCTGGTTGAAGATAAGAACAGACGTAAGCGTTGACAAGCAGGTAGCTGTTCCACTGCCCCCTGCTTATCAGGCAGACCCCGGGTCAAGAGCTTGCGAGGCTCCTAACACCCCCGTACACAGTAAGGAAACCGAATGTGGCTTCCTCCAAAGACAATGGCGTAAAATAAAAGTCTACTTTCACCTGTAACTGAGAGCATTATTTGCTCGAATTAACACCACGGTGGTGGACCTTATGCAAGAAATTTTGCTGCGCACTCATCTGTTGCAGGTTGCCTGCTGGAATTCTGCTAGGCCAACATTTTCCCATCACTTGACAAATTAAGACAGTATTTATTTTGAACAGCTGGCTACATTTGGTAAACAATGGGTAGTGCCAATTATGCAATTAACAGCTTTAATCAAATTCTCACACAAGCAAATAGTGATAAAAGTGACTTTTGCTCGTAAGAACAGCTGTCACCACGTGCCTGAAAGCAGGACAAAGACAGCATGTAAAACAGTCCCTGAAATGCACTTCAGGATCGCTATTTACACCGTCCCAAAATCTGCTGGGATTACTAATGCTGATTGAGAGAAGGACATATTCCAAATGACCGTGGAGAAAATGACAGTAAACAGTAAACCCGGAGAGGAAAGTGCTTGTTTTTCTCTTCCAGAGGAACAGGCCGAACATCTCTTTGGCTGCTCAGAGTAAGAACACCAGAACTGGGATAGGTGGGTCAGAACCGAAACCAAATTTATCTCCAAAGCCCATTTAACGTCCTTCAAAACAGCAGAATGACCAGAGAACATGCCGGAGGATTTTTCTGTGCTGTGTCACCCATGGTTAAACCAAACTACTCCCACCATAAAATAAACCTGCAGTCTTCACAAATCGTTAGCCTCATAGCATAATTGCCCAAGTCACATTTTTGCCAAATTGAGATGTCGGCCGCCTGTTCTTTTGTGTTGGTGAAAAAATGTGGGGTTTTTTTCCCCCTTGGTTCTCAAAATCTTTTAAAAAAAAATCCATTCTCTTAAATAATTTTTAACAATTTAAAAATTTTAAAATAAAAAAACCTAAAAAATGAGATGGGCAATCATGCTATGCTTATGATGAGATTCATTTTTTTTTCCATTACCGAGTAGAAAACATCAGCTTACGTAAAGTCAATGCATCCTTGCCGAGTGAAATTCTGATCCCATTGGCAAATACTCAAATTTCCTCTCACTGGAAGATGTATTGTCTTGAACAATAAAGTAACACCAAAAGGATTTTAAGGCTGAAGTACCTTTTGAAATGGACTCTTAGGCAAAGACTTCTGTCAAATCCTGAATAAGAATATGACCCTAACTCTCCATATTTTCCCCTCCAGTATAAGAACCAATAAAAAAATAAATGAATAAAAATCTGCCTATTGAATGGGCTCTCAAAAAAGCATCAAATCAAATCAAATCAACTGGTAAAGGAAACTCCTCTCGATCTCCACATTCTGCAGTAGCACAGAGTCAGCTCAGCTGAAAGACTACTCACTTTAATATGTTTCAAACGACAGTTAAACTACTGCCTTTAAAATGCGAATTTACTCAACTAAATGCGAGTTAACTCAGCTTGCGAGTTTACTCAACTAAATGCGAGTTAACTCAGCTTGAAGAAAAGCTTTGTTGCGATTCACAATTAGTCAAGACAATGGATAACTTTAATTTTAATTTCTGAAAACTCATGAACTTGAGTTCAATATCTAAAACTTGTCATGGCAAGTGGAGTTAAAGGGAAGAAATAAGTTCATAAAACTTAATGGGGCTATTATGTTTTACTGAGCTCCTATGGGAGTAACGGTCTAAGCCAAAATTGCGTTCAGAAGTGAAGCGACCTGTCGTCTTCCCCGCATCATCAGCATGTTGAACCCACAGTGGTAACTGTCGTGCGATTCCACGCCAGTCTCAACAGCAGTGGATTTGCGCACGGATCGGCGAGAGGTTTGTCTCAAAACTCTCTGCATGTAACACTTAAATCCAAAAGCCCCGAACTGAGATCCAACATCGCATTTTCCATTCGCAAATAAGAACTCGATTCCGAAATGCCTGCTCAAAAGTTGTAAATGTTAGGAAGATATTCACATATATGCTTTTCATTTATCTGTAAATACATTAACAGATGTTCTTTTGTGTCATTATTCGGATTTGCAGATCTGTTTTACATTTGCTAAATATTTTTGTGAGCTTATGGCTTGCTGATGTGCTCACATATGTAATACTGAGACAAATCTATTACCCCACAGGAGAGTCACTGTGTCCAGACCTCTGCTTTATAAGGATAATGCAGAAACAGCCAGAGCATTTGACTGGAGTTATTTTGCCCAGCCAGGACTTCACAAGAGTGGCCACACAAAAGATTGGTTTTTGGCCTCCTGTTGCAGCCCAGCAGATCAGAAGGCACTGCCATTTCTCCAGTCTCTCGCCCAAAGACATTGTCCTGCATTTGGCAGCCTGCTCCAAGATTCTCAGAATTCCATTCACGTCCGCATCGACCTGCGTTTTTGTTTGTTTGCTTTTTTTTTTTAACTCTCTGCAATCCATCAGGCTATCAGAGCTAAGTCTCATCCCGACTCATCACATAGTGACGCTACCCAACTAAGCGTGCATATACAATGAAAAAGGAGGCTTTTGTTGTCCTTATTTGAAGCCAGATTAAACCGTACCCTACCCCCTGACCCCTAACCCTTAACCCGAACCATAATCCTAAACATCGACTAAGGATGCCGAAAGCTTGCTTTTTCATTGTATATCAACGCTTGGTCAGGTAGCGTCACTATATAACAAGTCGGATACGTGTTGGTTATCAACAGCTAAAAGATCCAGCTCTTCTGGGTAGCTAACAGAACCAGCTATCTCACATGCCCTTTATGTCTCCTACAGCCTCAATCCCCATTGGACCCCCCCTTACGTCCACACACGGGCTCCAGCAGAGTTTAAGGGGGCCAGAGCACAAGAACTACTGTACTACAAGGCGTATTTCCCAAACATCTGTCCTGCAACTGAGCGCACTGCTTGGCCGGCACAAAACATTTCCTTTTCTGGCATTGGCTAATGCTCTCGGACTAAGGCCCAGATTACTTTTTAATTATGGGGGGTTCACGCAGCTGCTCTGCAGAAATGAAGAGGAAATCTTGCATTGAGGAGGGAAACATGCCCAGAGGAACAGAGGAAAGCCACCAGACACTTTCTCCAGGACTGCTTTCTTGGCAAAGACAAGCCACAGTGTCAAGCCAAATAGGTAAATTGGAGTAAACTGAGGAGGAACTGAAGGATACGTTCCAGACACTTTCTCCCGACTGGTGCTCCAGGTTCCACAAAAACTTAACTTGAAGGCATATGCCAAGTACTCCCTATTACTCAGCTTTATTATTAACACTCTACATACTAGGCTAACTGAAGACCACAAAATGTCACAAAATGAGTCACAAAATGTCAATTTTCAGAAAATAGAGAAAATTGACATAGGTAACAAAAGACATTTTCTCATTCTTTCCTCACGGTGTGTGAAAACTTGACAAAAGTACGTTTAGCGCTAAACTCTTGAATTAACTGTATGGTTTGACAACAAATATAAGTGAATTTTGCTCTTTTTTTTTGCAGGTTGTCTATTGTAAACCTGAAGTTCTGTGACCTCCAGACCTATTGTTTCATTGTTTAGTTTTTCAGAGCAGACCACCAGATCAGCCTGTTATTTCCCAGATGCTCCTGGAAAAGCTAACAGAGGTGTGGACAGGGCTGCAGCCTCCGGGCAAAATTACAGGCCCTTTTTTCTTTCACGGAGTTGAACTCCAGGAATTTTCTTCACTGGATTCTAACAGTGGCCTGGTCAGCACCGTCAGCCATTACTATCAGGGCCTCCTGCACCAGACTGCTAGTGCATTATTTCAAAAAAGACAGAGAGGGAGGGGCAGTTACATATTTCCACCGCAGCTTGGCTGGGAATCAGACCCTATTTGGGAATATTCTGCATCTGATTGGGGGGGGGCGAGAGCGGCGATTTCCCCGCAGAGATGGCTATACGTTACGGAGGGGAGGCGCTCTCCTCTGACAGCTAGCCCTGGCCTCTCTGGATACGCCTGCATACGTGGAAGATAGAAAATGGATGAACTTACTGTACTAGCGTCCTGTTCTCAGCGTCGGGTTAATGATTTCCCCAGATCTCTGCCGGCTGGGACTGCGGGCCGCCACCTGTGACGAACAAACAGAGGATTGTTCAGGCTGGAGAGGAGGCCAGGAGAAAAGAACAAAACGTATAGAAGGCAAGCATAAAACATGGCGGCACAGAGGGTAATGTCCAGCCCTGTGTTCCCCAAAGCTACCAAAATCTCCAACCCCAAAAAAAATGGCCCTTGTACAAAGCAGCGTTTGAGGCATCTGCATAGCTAGCATTTCTGCAGCCCTTTTGCCCGCACTCGTATGATCTTTTAGTGACTAAAGAATGGAATTCGGCTCAATTTTAGGCCAGAAAACACCCTCTGTTCACTTTCCGCCTCCACTTCCATACAATGCTTGCCGTTTGGAAATTGCCGAAATCTCGAAGGCGTATTAACAGGCTTGTTTTCAATCTGCGGCTGCCAAAGTAAATTTTTAAGTGTTACTGCCCGTGACCTTTCCATGTTTTCCCATATGCCTGAAAGACAGTGACTTTGTGGCCATGCAAGACTGCTCCTGGTGACTGAATTACGACAGTGGGCTGAGAAAAAAAACACTTCTGGAGGTGCAGTAATGGCCGCGAGCCGCGAAAGACTGAGCAGCCCCCAGATCTTAGCTGACAGGCCCGATCTTATTATGTAATCAGTTCTGAACGGGCCTTTTGTTGTTTTTTTGCATAATTTCCTCTCTTTTTTATACGGGGGTTGGGATGAACATAACACAATTAAATGCTTCCTCTGCTCTGGGCCTGCACTAGCTGAGGTTTGATAAAAGTGGGAGCTGTTAACATAATTAGGTTCCCCCAGGGGGAACGCCAGGGGATTTGTGGGGGGGGGGGGGGTCAAGGGTCAAGATGGTACAAAGGACTAGAACCCCTATTGAAGCAACACAAACTGACGAGCTGGTGTCGAGACATCTATTGACATGTCAAATTTGCACACAAGCAAGCGGGGTCAGAGGGCAGTGACCTGTCGGTTTGTAGATAAAGTGACACGCGTGGTGGGTTCGGCAGGCAATGTCAGGGGTCAAGATGAGACATCTGGGGCAAGTTTCTCGTGAGTGATTCGCGAGCAGTGTCAATCGCAGATCGCAAAGTCTAAAAACTACAACTAAAGCATGCTCGCACAGCCAGTATTTTTCCCCAAAAATATTGCGTTTTCTTTGACAGCAAAAAAAGAAGACTGGCTCCTTGCAGAATCGCCAATCTCTTCCATCGCCATCCTTCTAATAACCATGGAGACAGAGATAATGAGTGATACAGATTTCAGTGGAATAAAAATATTATGTTTGGACGACCTGCTTGCCAAAAAAATTATTACAATAGCTAATAGGAGCATGGTCTTACTTTTGGTTTTTTAGTCCCCACATATGGTGCAAGTTTATTTTTCTACTCAAAAAAGTATATTACTTAGTCCTAAATATAACCTGTTTTGAAAGTATATATTTTTAAATATATATTTAAAATGCATATTTTAAGTATACTATTTTATTTTAGTCAATTTGCAGTATGCCAAAAATACTTCCAAGAAAATGCACATGATTTATTTAAGCATCTACAACCTGTGCTCCATTTGCAGACTCCAGGAAAGTAAAAAGTATGTGAGATTAAGCAGGTGCAACTCCTTGAGATGTAATTAAACGTCCCCTATCATGTCACCAGGCACACAGCCAATTAGCCATCACAAGCAATTTCAAAATTGGTTTCTTTGTGACATCACATGGTGAACTGACTGGCCTGAGGCAAGAAGGACTGATCACCTTCAGCCACCCGGTTAATCAGTAACTTCATTATTTTCAGTGGTCCCTCCCCCTTGTGATGTCACAAAGGACAGACATTGGGTGCATCTCAAAGCGTAGGCTGCAGCCTTTGAAGGCTGAATTTTTAGGGGTTGTGATCTAATCTCATCTGCCAAACTGACATGACGTTATTTCATCTCCGTTAAACAGCTTTGATTTAAGCGAGTCATCTCCGGTTTCCAAAAACCTAAACTTAACTCTAACCTCTAATCCTAAGCCTGAGCTCAAACCTAACCCTACCCCTAAATTTAATCTTATTACTAACCCTAAATATTAGTTTGGTGGATGGAAGTAAGTGACGACCCCTAAAAATGCAGCCTTCGAAGGATGCAGCCTAGGCTTTGAGATGCACCCATTGAAATGGCTTGTAGTGGCTAACTGGGCTGTGCACCAGGTCACGTAATAGGGGACGTTTAAGACAAAGTAAGCACTAACAGTCAGGTTTCTTGCACTGTCATTACAATGAAATAACATACTCTCCATCCAAATGCATCCATAAAGTATTAATGTTATGAAATAGTTACAAAATGCAATTTAATTGAGTTTCGGGAGCCCAGGCTTCAAGTGAAACTGCTCAAAGTTTTTGTGCGATAGACGTGTTTACAAAAAAGGATTAACAATCACTGAGTGAATATACGGAGAAGTTGTGAGAGTCAGGTGCAGAGTATAGCCTAAAAGATTTTATAGCGTTTTAATACCAAGGGTGCACCCAACAGCTACATTCAGAATAACTATAATTTATGCCACTGCATCATCACAGGAGACATTACTGATGGGCAGCTGCAAAGGTGACAGGGGGTGGCTTAAATATGAATACTGCAAAATGCAAACGCTACTCTGAAACTCTAGCTTGGTGACCCAGGGAGACATAATAGTTCAAATAAAGTAAAAATTTCAAAATACACTTTTATATTTTTACAGCATAGTCCTTAAAGTCCATAATTTCACTTCAGTTTGACTGAAAGCTGAATTTTTCATCTAATGGACACTTACTGAAGCTTAAGACTCGAAACACGTGGCCAGCCTGTGTAAAGCTGGGGAGCAGAGCAAACTTGCACAAAGGAATGATACGAGAAAGACGGATGAGAACGATGCAGTTGCAACAAGCATTTGAGCCGTGCAATTGGGATTTCTTTGTGAAAGACTTCAAAAAGAAATCGATTGTGTCTCAGGCAGCACAGCTCGCACATCGCAACATTTGACAACACGGGTCCCAGAAACAGAACTGTTTCTCTGGCCTTGAGGATCCAGAAACATTTAATATCTCCCACTCCTCTCTGGCAGAGCTCTTCAGCGTATGGGGGAGGGTTTAGCTGGCCAGATTACACGGTTTCTTTTGGCTCACAGTACAGACAACCCTCATCTCCCTCTCCAAAATACATCCACACAAACCAGCGGAAAAACCACGACACCGGTCAGAGGAAAGTATATTAAACTAATAAGAAGTAAGCCTAATAAAAACAGAACACTGACAGTACATCCATATACAGACTTGAGCTGCCAAGCCGTATCAGTCAGCAGGTCTATAGATTGGCTTGGGCTCCCCCACAAAAGGAAACCATATTTTTCACGTCCACATATTTCACCTTAGTGCATGTTTTTGGAGCAACTTATCTCTCCTAGCATTCGTGCCATATTAGGCTAAATCAAACAGGCTGTCTTTAATATTATTTCATCTATATTTGTTCAACTGGTTGGTCTTAGACGAGATTTTTGTATAGCCAAGCTTTGAAGAAATTCTTCGCTTTATTTTTAGGAATTTCATTGGTGCCAACCCAGTTAGGGTGGTTAGACTCACTCAATGAGTCTCTTTGTCTCTTGTCACAGAAATCCTCACTGCTTTGGCAAGCATCATAAAAAAAGAAAGAAAAAAGAAAAATCGACAAACACTGTGGTGGATGACAGCAGGGTATATCCCCAAAACTATAACATTCTCCACAAAGGCAAAATTCATAGTTTGGCCAAGTGGTGGCGCTAAAGGAAAGGGTGTAGGGTCCAGGAAATCCACCAGGGAACTACTCTAGGCTCCTGGAATGTTCACAGCAAATTTTATCCAATTCCATGGGAACTTATTGCATTTTTGAAAAAAAATAAGTTTGACCACAAGATATGTTAGAGGAATGGTAATAGTGCCTCCAGAACAATAGTATTGCTCTATTACGCACCAAGACATTCACTACGAAGTTGATATGATTCATAATGGAACAGTTTGACTTCTGTTTGAAAATGTAAATTAACCTAATGGTGGTGCTACAATAGTAGAGCCATAAAAATTAATAAGGTTCCTCCTAAATTAAGGAATATTGACGGCAGGTTTCACAAGATTTCCATCAAAACTATTCAAGTTACTGCATTTTTAAGAATGAAACATTTGGACTGGTTTTGGTGCTACAGCAAAGGTCATAAAGTGACGAACATAAAAAAAAACAGCCCTTCTTTGTGCACCCAACACGATCACACAAAGTGTGAAATGATTCCCAACAAAAAAGCTCTCAGTCATTGCGTAGAAATGTTAAATTCAGCCTGGTGGTTGCAATACAGGAAATGTAACAGGCCATAACTTCCTCCTCTAGGCACCAGGAATATTGAAAGCAGATTTGACATAATTCCCATTATAGATGTTTGACTTCTTGCAATATTCAAAGATTTAAGTGTGACCTGGAGGTGGCACTACAGCAAAGGTCACAGGGAGATCAGCATGGATAATAGCCCTTCTCTATGCACCAGAAACAATCACAAGAAGTGTTACATGATTCCCATCAAAACTGCGAGTAATTGCATTTGGAAATGTCAAGTTCGACCTGGCTGTGGCGCAACAGGCGAGGTCAAGGGGTCGCACAAAGCAAAAGAGTTTGTCCTCTGTGCACCAGGAATTGAAAAAAAAAAAAAAAAGAAGTTTTTCGCAATTTGCATCAAAACTGTTTGAGTTATCATGAAGGATCTGCGACAGCATTGGCCAAGGCGAATCCGTAATATCCCCGAACACTCCATTTGGGGGAATATAATGAGACTCAAAAAATCTGGGTCATATTCCTGAAATAATAATGGGAACAATCCTTAAATAAGAGATGGAGAGAAGCCTCCCAACGGATCCTGTTAGCAGCTTTTCACACTCCCCAACTTTGTGAAACTGCAGTCCGCAGGGACACGGAGAGAACAGTGAAAGGATCTGAAACTCCTGCCACAGAACTCTTCATTCGCATTGCTTACGTCTGCCTGCTTTACAGCACCTGAATTTCTATTCTTATTTCACAATGAAAAGGTAACATCTCATCACTGGACGCTGGAGCAGAAACTGAGAGAAGGGACATGTGGAAAAGCTTCTTTTCAAGTACTTGTGTTTTCCTTATCTTTTTTTTGGGTCATACTTTCATGCTGGCCTAGAGTAGTCACCACAGGCTGTGGCTAGCAGTGAAACCAAAAGTTTTATCGCTGTTTCTTTAGCGAGGCCAGGAGAAACACCCCCCTCCATTTGTAACACACAGTGCACTTTCCAGGCTGCAATGACAACAAGGTATGCATTCTGAATCCTCCTTAGTCGTTAGGTAAGGTTCGCATTGGTACACTCGATAAGCCATCTTCGTGCAGCTGCTGCGTTCGTTTTATTTTTACCGCAGTACAGTCGGCGCTATATATGGCTACATCTAAGATCTTATATAAATGAGCACGCCGTGCGCTAAGTCATGTACAGTGTAGTCCATACCTCTGTGCACAGTGACAATGTTTTTTGCCGTTTAAGCTCCATAATCCAGCTGTAACCACCTGAAATTGGATGACTACAGTGAGTATTAAAAGAGCTGGAATTTCAATGGATGTCATCCAAAAATCCTCGAACTACACCTGACTGCAAGCTGAGCGCAGGAACAAATCAACGAGAATTGTGTCGCAGTCTTAACAACAACAGACTTTACAGTCATAGTTTGTATTTGAATACTGCGGCCAATTTAGCATCAAAATAAATGGAACATTCAGTAGCTCATCTACAATGTATATGAACTGAGCATGTATCTGGGCAAATGCATTGTCATTTCACACGAATAATTACAATTAATTCCACGTGACCCATTTCGTTTTTGAACATTTATTGACTTCCTCCCAATTCAAATACACAGTGTCGGAGATTGACTGTTCAGTAGTCAACCAGTCTTGGATTCAGATGAGAATTGTAACATTCAAAGTAACGAATGCAGCCTCATCGGTGTGTCTGTGTTTATGTGTTTTCATTTAAAGCAATTCTTACCTTTCTGGCATTTTTACATTTTTCTTTTGTAATTTTAAAATGCTCCTAATAAGCGTATGGCACACTAAAATGTAAAAGAAATCCACCAGGTTTTGAAACTCTTCAATATTCAATTCTCATTTCATTCTCCTACAAAAAAAAATATTGCAAGCGGCGCGAGGAAGAAGGCAGCGCGAGCGAAACGGGTCAATGGAGTCAGATTCAGAGGCAGCGGTAAGTGAAAACTAACCAACAGTCATTCAATAATATTCAATTCTATACGTGGTATAAAATAAAATGCCCTCGTAACGTTTAGTTACCTTTGTAGTCTGACGAACTACCATATATTAATAATATTTTTTTTCATAGGAGAAGTCTGGCAATCGGGGGGAAGAGGGTGGGAATTTGGAGGGAGGCGGAGTTGTTCATGTTCAAATTTTTACTAAGTGCTGTGCGACATGCCAGAAAGGTAAGAATTGCTTTTAACGTGTTATTAGTCCAGCTTTATTAAACCTAATACTCCAGGGCTTAAACTGCACTTGCTCATTTACGCGACTTGCTTTGTTGTACGGTTTATAGTGCGTGAGTTTTTGTCATTCAACAGTACCGTCTGCAATGTCTCAGTGGAGCTACTTAAAAAGCCAGGCCAAGTGTATGCACTGCCATAGAAAGCTCTCACTAGGGGGTCGCACTTCCTGTTTGGGGCTTTCAGAGGGGAAGCTCCCTTCCTATATAACACTTCCTACATAACATCTCCTTAAAGAAACAGTATGAAAAATTAAACTGCAAAGCCACCCCTCCTCCTGTTGCTGTCTTGCTTTATAGACGGGGAGAGCACAGTGATCTCAGCTTACTGGTCAGTAGCTTTCATCGAAAGACAAACCCATGGCTGCACTTTCTAGTGTATAGCAGAAAGCTCACTCACATTCACACATACGCAATCACACATAAATAAGCACATAAACTATTAACCCCACGTAAAACACAATAAAATACAAGCGCACAGATAAAAGCTCAAGTTGCACTCACTCTTGGAGGTCAGTTTACAAACTGATAGGAAGAGCTGAACCAGTTCCCTGCTTGCCATGCAGACAAAACAATGTACAAAACCCCTTACTTTCAGCAATACGCTGCGTACTGTACTGTTAAAGGATGTCAATGTTTACTTACACATATTGCGAACAAAAACCTGTTCAGTTCTACGGTAAATACCAGCTTTAACGAAAAGGCATTACTCCACCCCTAAAAGCAAATGGTAAATCATGTTACCTGATACTGATTGGGTCTACGGTTTGTACATGTAAATGGCCACACCTTTCAAATTTAAACAAAACTGAAAACCAGTACAATTATAAGACTAAGTTTTTTTGAGTTCTATTCGTGCTCTTAAGAAAGGCGAAAGCCACAAAACCACTTAGAAAGATTAGAAAGATTTCTAATTTGACCGATTTCTGCATGTCAATCTATAGGTGGCATGTGCATTTTCAAGACTTTTCACTTCAATATCAATCGATGCTAGTGAAAACCTCGATCCATACCGTCATCTTTCAGGTACGCCTTTCAGATACGTCAATTGCCCTCCGGAGATTTTAATATATGGCCTACTTCTACGACATCGCCGACCCTAGAGGTTGAATAAAGTTGGCGCATACTTTATCTCCTCATATATTCTTTTTTCAGTTGACTGCGTCAGAGTTTGTTTTTCGAACATTTGTTTGTGTGGATGGAAATGAAAACAATATGATTCACTGTTAAAGTAACTTGAAAGTGATCATGAAATACATGGAGAAAGCGACTCACAGGTCAGTGACTTTGGCTAATTGACACCTCCAGCACCTTAATGGCGAGGCAATGCCTTATTTTTCAGTTTTACCAGCATATATTCATTAGCCAGTATTTAATTGACTGCACCTATATGGAAAAGACACACACACACACACACACACAGTACCATTGCCCGCCCCCTTCTTGCACAGGCATAGAGTAACCCCGTGCTCACCTGAACCTGTTTTTTCTGTTTATAATTTGCTCCCACCCCCTGTTCTTTGGAATACAAAAGAAAAAAGCTAAACGTTTAGAGTAGGTGCGTCGAAGCAGTCAGCAGTTCAGGACCTCCTGCCTCTCCCGTGGAAAGCTGAGAACCTAAAGAGTTAAAATATACTGCCGTAATTAAATGTTCAAGAGTTCATGTCAACGTCAGCCTCGGAGCAGACTCACATGAAAATTAAGAGTAATAACAGCATTCAAACTCCTGCTCTCGTTCTAATGAAATGAACAGAATTGCAATCAGAGAGGTCTTTTCAGCACTCCCACTTGCCCTCTCTCATCAAAAAAAAAAAACACATTTAGTGCCCTTTGTTCCATTCAGAATGGGCCTCATTCACAAAACATTTCTTCTTTTTTTTTACATTAATGTGAAATAAGGTTCCAAAAAACACTGACTGCAGATTCATGAAACTTCCAGAATTTTTTGTTGATTTATTGCATGTTTCCGCGCTGTACTAGATGATGAACGCCAACTGTGCGTAAATTGAATGTGTGTCGCAGTTTATGCTGGCCAGTGTAAGGAAACACCATTGAGTTCTCACTGTGGGATTGTGCATAAAACATGCAATTTATAACTCCAAAAACTGCCAGCACGGACTCAAAATAAGCGCATTACGGAGCATGATGTGATCCGAAAGCAGCAACAATGCAAGATTTAATGATCATTCAATGATCACGGGTGCGTTAGCAACTTATACTTTTCCTGACATGGCTGTGGTTCAAACTATGTAAATTGCTAACACAGATGCTAACAGCAACAAAGCTTCTTGGAAAACATATCCCAACTCTGGTCATACACGTGTTAGGAATGAGTCCACAAGCCAAAGCCTGAGAGAAGTTTCACTTTATCATTTCAACACTCCTCACTCTGTAAGTGGACATGGATGCAATTCTAGCACTTCCTACATCTGTCAGGGATTGTACAGTAACATAAAGGAGTCCTTTACAGTCTACCTCCTCCTACAGTGGATTCTCTCTCCCAGGCAGCATGCCACACATGGTTTGGTGGGCTGGGGCCGCCTACAGCTGGTCAGGGGTCACAAAGTGTTATGCCACTGCGCAAGAAACAGCCCAAGGTGGTCAGACATGGAGGAAACTGACAAGCCTTTTCATAAATGAGCCAGCTATACCTGCTGATCACCCCAGCTCTTTATCCAGATCTGGAAAAATGACCAAAGGACAAAAACAACAAACAAAAGCTGTGGTCTTTCAGTGCCAGTGCTCAGCCCTCCTGTTTGATACAATGTGAGCCACTGAATCAAAGGCAGCAGAAACTATAGAGTAAGAGTGACTAACGAGATATTTCCCTGCATTTTAGCATTTTTTTCCCTGCATTTTTAAAATGCATTTTAGCATTTTAGAGGCAAAATCACACACAACCCCAGGAGCCAATGAGCATCAAAGCGGCGTGACTTTGCTTCCTGCCCGGTGGAGAAAACCAGCTGTCCAAGCCAGTCCTCACAAAAAATTTTTTAAAAATTTCCAGGCATCAAACAACATTTTGGTTTTGAATCCAGACTTTCTGATTCATATTTCGACAACTCGTTTGCTAAATGAGACAAAAAAATTGCCAAAAACCAGAAACAAGTCTACAAAATTATAAGATTTGGTAATGAGCGGAAAAAAATTCAGTGTGCTCTATGTGCAGTGCATACTGCTAACCTTGGCCACACATGACCGGCTCTGACAATTTTACATCACTTGGAAGGGTGAACTGACCTGGCTGTTTTACTGCATTTTACGACCAGAACAGACAGACACACACAAAACGGGACTCCGTTTTGCAAACAGAGGCAAAATATATATGATGTTACAATCATAAAAAAAAAAAAAATCCCTGTTTCTCATGGCCAAAGGTTCATCAAATGATAACAATGCACCCCTCTATTTATTGGTAAGTACTGGCATCTCCTGCCAAAATTTTTTTGTGTAATTCATTCTCAGTGGCTCCTATAGGTAGAAGTATAAAACATTAATTTTGAGGCCATTTTGTGCGTCTACATAGTGCATATGTGAGTAACTACCCTCCACAGGTGGAGAAGTCTGTCTTTGATGAATTATTCGCTTTGAGTGTGAAGAGGTACAGATCTGGGAGGAGGTGGGAGAGAGTCCTGAGAAGAGGGATGTGGAACACTGCCATCCTCTATAGTGGATTCATTTCCTCGAGGCCCCATTCAAAGAGCTTTATCCAAGAGACACAGCAGTTTCACATCAGCGCATTTCCTGAGGGCTTTGAGTTTTCATGGCATTCCCCAATAAACACCATCAGAGGCTCTGAATGACATCAGAGACCATGCGTGACATCACTGGCCGCTGTCCCACTAGCACGGCGCATCCAGACACTCGGTAAATTCTACCAAAAAGGGCACACAATCTTCAGGCACGCTCAGCCACTGTTCCTTTCTGCCAAGAGGACATAAAGCCAGTGGTGAATGGAAAAAAGAAAAGAATCTGGAGTGGCTGACTGCGGAATTTAATTACATCAAAACTCAATTTTAATGTTCCCAGCCAGGGAGCTCTGTGATTGAAAAATGTGGGTGGAAACAGCCTCTGCTGCCAGGGAGACAGTGAGGGCTGTGAAACTCCCCTGACTGCCTGTTTTGCTGATAGCAGATGCATAGATGTGTCCAGCAAAGAAGAAGGGGGGCACTGCACACGCGGAGGCTGAATTATGCGACAAATGGCTGATGTAGGCACAGCTGCAGGAGGCAAAAATCGGGCACCATTAGCGTAGTCAAAATTACAAACGTTATGTCAGACAGACAATAGCTATATCTAGGATTTGACGAAGATCGTCTCGATTGAATGGCTAGTTTTAGAGCAAAAGATCTATATTTCTTTTCAGTCAATCTAAAGAGTTCTCAATGAAAACCAGAAATAACACTTAAAATTTCACAATCTCAGAATTTTCCGAAAAAGTTGGAACACCATAGAAAATGTAAAGAAAAACAAAAAAGACTGATTTAGAAATCCACTCACCTTCCACTGTACTGAAATCAAAATGACACCAACGTGAATCTAATCCCTTATTGAAAATAAACAATGTGATAAACAAAATGTGACTCAAGAAAAGTCGGCATGGATGACTCTTTACCACTGTGTAACATCAACATTTTTTTTTTACGGTATTTCTTTGCCTTTTGGTGTTATCCTGTAAAGCACCTTGAGATGTCCATGGATTTTAAAGTGTGCTGTATAAATAAAATTCATTATTATTATTATTAACAGTTCTTTTAATTACACTAATTAAAGCATTAGGCACTGAGGCAACTAGTTGATCAAGATTATTGAGCTGAATTTCCCCCATTCTGTATTTCTTCCTGATAATAGTGATATCACTATGGCTACAGGATGGGCTAGTTTGGAATGCCCTAAAACACGAAGTTACAAAAGGCTGCCTGCCCATCCTGCCCCTCATACAGACTGCCAGCCCAGAAGAGTTTGAATCTACTATAGCCATGCTGAGAATACAGTAATTAAATAAACTTTGTTTGGACTTTGAAAGGACAAAGAAGTGAGGGATCAGTGGTTAAAATTTATATTTACAGGGCAGCTGTTATGATTTTCAGAGGATACAATGAAGTGGTGACCTGCATTTATTTTCAGTGTGCATCTGCAGCTAACTAGCTAGCTAGCCAGGAGAAAGTTTCCAATTTCTGTTATTATTAAAACTGAATTGCAAGTGTTAAGTGTTACAAGCTTGCTAGTACATTGACTGTGAATTTAGAAACCATCACTAGTTTAGCCAGAGTCAATGTAGAAGACACGTTGATTGGAACAAATAGATCAGGTGACTATTTTTAATGGAGTTCCATCCGTTTTTAATGGGGTAACACTGATTTTCGTAATAAATGGAATGTTAGCTTAAGGTTGCTACTACACAGACACTAACCCTTGTTCATTGTTAACGGACTGAATTCCAACTTCAATGGTGACTGTGTGTCACATTTATTTCTGAACGAAATGACCATACTTGCCTTGCCCACAGACGTTTCCATACTCATTGAGTACCTAGTTTAATAGCTGGCTAGATTTCTAGCTACTAGTTCAGTCATCTGCATTAAAGACTTGCCAGTCTCTCTTTTTTTTTTAAGATTATTTTTTGGGATTTTCTCCTTTTTTTTATTAGACAGTTGTACAGTGGAGAGTGACAGGAAATTGGGGGAGAAGAGTGGCAAAGACATGCGACAAATGACCCGAGCCGGAATCGAACCCAGGTCGCCACAGGAAGGACACAGCCTTTATGGTGCGCACGCTTAGACCGATGTGCCACCGGGGCGCCCCGAGACTTGTCAGTGTCTTTTAACATTTGTCACTCTCCGTTGAAACGGAGCTCTGCTCAAGGCCAATAAGAACAGAGCTCATTTCATAGAGGGGACACCCATTCAGAACGGCCTGTTTTTCAGAAGTTAGGAATAGCAGAAATCAAATTGCCCCTAAATCATGGAATTATAATGAATTTTTGTGCTAAACCTCCGTTCTATAAATCTGTCTTTCAGACATCCAAGAATATTATACCTTGAAAAAACAGCATAATTGGCCCCCTTTAAGACAATGGCGTCTGAGGACTTAGAAGTCACAAGCATTTACAGGTGGTATTCGGTCTTGCCCTTCACCCACTGAGAGTCCACTGCATTGCTTCCGCCTATTAATTAAATCACGCACCATGGCGGGTGAAATACCCAAAATCCTACCGATTTGTCTTTATGACACGCTCTCAAAGTGATGGACCATAAATGTTACGGATCTGATGGATAATCGATAAGCCTCAACCTGTCCTTTTTTAGGGATAAGGACTTTTTTGGTGGCCTCTTTTATTCTATAACTAACAAGACTAGCTCACCTGTTTCACATCAACTTATTACTGCAGCTGTTCGCACCATTATTAGACCTAAATTCCCCCTGTGCTAACTTCTGTTACAGTCATCAGATTTGAGAAGTGCATATTTTCAAGAAAAAATTTAACTCACCGTTTAAAATATCATATTACAAGCTGTTTTAGTACTTTTTACAGTGCAATAGAGGGTGAATTGACTTCTATTTGCATTTTCCATAATGTGTCGACATTTCTGATATTCGGGTTGCATTTTTATTAGTTTTCTGCTATTTATTGCAAGTCTTTTTTCAATGCAGAACAGGAGCTCAGACTGTGAGTTGCAAAAATACAGGAGTCCTAGCAAGTTAAAGTTTGTATAGATCTATTTCTATTATTTTTTAGCTAAATTCTTTTGCTAAATGGGGCAGCTTGAGAGACAGTAGTAGCCTACCAAGAGGAAGATGGGAGGGCAGCCAGGGTAAGTCTCCAGCTCTGCATTGCCCTCCATTTCACCCCACTGTCAGTTACATGCAACCATCTGCCATCTCCAGCCCATACACAGCAGAGGCAGCGACTGTTACTCGAACATAACAATGTACATGAGAGCACACACGCAGGCGTACGGAGCCGTGCTCAAAATCCCATGTGATATCCTGCCTTTCCCAATCCACTGTGGACCGACCTTGTAGAAATCGGCCGGTGTCTCTCAGTTCACGGTACACATGCAGTAAACATGCACTCTGCTATCAGTACATCTGTTCCTGTCCTATATATACACTATACTGATCAAATATAGAACCCTCGGCTTCACCCGACCACCAGCTACAGCTGAGCTGTAAACAAGGAAGTCTAAACAAGTATAATGCACTGCACATTATCCAGGTGTGTGCGAGTCTGCGTGCGTGTGTCTGAATGGCTATGGTTTCTGCGTGCCGCTGTTTATGAGAGTGTATGCTCAGTCAGGGCCTGGCTAAAGTACACTGCCTAGCTAAAACTAAAAAAAAAAAAAGTCGCACACTGTAATATTTTTCCGGGCTGCCTTTGATCACTGCGTACATTGGTCGTGGTGTTGTTTTGACAATCTTTTGCAATATTACAACATTTATTTCCAACCAGAGTTGTGTGTTAATTTCTCACCAAGACCTTACATTGACAACTGGAGAGTCAAACCACTCCAAAAAGCCATCTCAAGCACATCCCTAAAAGTTGGTTGAGGTCAGGAATGTGGGGTGGCCAATTCATGTGTGAAAAGGATTCCTCATGCTCACTAAACCACAGTTTCACAATTTGAGCCCAATGCTTCTTGGCATTGTCATCCTGGAATATGCCTGTGCCATCAGGGGTTAAATATCCATTGATGGGATAATTTGATTTTTCAGTACATTCAGGTAGTCTGCTGACAACATTTTATTGCTGCATAACGTTGCTGAGTCTAGCCGTGAACAACAGGAGCAACTCCAGACCATGACACTGCCTCCAGAGGCTTGTACAGTGGGCACTCTGCATGATGGGTACGTCGCTTCATGGGCTTCCTTTCTTACCCAAACATGCCTATAGCTCTGGAATAGGGTAAATCTGGACTCATCAGACTACATGACCTTTTTCCATTGCTCCTCAGTCCAATCTTTATGCTCCGTGGCAAATTGAGGTCAGTTTTCCCAAGCAGCCTCTCTAATAAGAGGCTTTCTTGTGGTCACAGACCTTTTCAGTCCCAGTCCTGCAAGTTCATGTTGCATTGTGCACGTGGAAATGTTCTTAGTCTCACAATTTCACAGTCATGAATTCTACTGTCGTTTTGCAAAATGAGACTTTATCAAGGATTTCAGTGATCTCCGATCAGAATCAGTCATGATTTTTCTCCCACCCATTACTTTCGCAAAGTTGACGGATCACCGCTATGCTTCCAGGTTTTAATAATTCATGGGGCATTTTTCACCTCAAGTTCTAGTGATTTCAGCAACTTCCTCAGCTGTTTTCTTTACTTGATGCAGGCCAATAATTTGCCCCTCCTGAAACACAGTAACATCTCTTCCACAACCATGGGATACGTCTTTTCACATGGTTTTTTGAGAAATAAAAAGCAACATAGTACATCCATTAGGGTTAAAATAATTGTCGCCGGCTGAAGTATATTAATCATTGTAATAAAGATTAATTCATAGGCTTTTATGTATTTGCTTATTTAAATCCAAATAGTGAATTTTTTGGCCAGGCAATGTAGATTGTCCTTTTTAAAACATGGTTGCAGATGCTCAGCAGCGATAGAAGTCTGAAACTCATACACATCAAACACTGGTTTTGTTCCCCTGGTGATGCTCTGCCAGGCCTTAAAGGCCTTTTCTGCAGGACTTGTTTTGCAGGGCACAATAGGAGCTTCCTCAGGGTATTCTGTCAGCTCATTTTGCTACAAGCATTTTTTTTCTGACAAACTAGCTTCTCACAGTGAACAAATTGAGACAACTGCTCCAATACCAGACAGTCTGGGAGCTATATGGTTAATCCACACAAAATTCTGCCTTAATTTCCAAACTGACATGAAAAGGTAAGAAATCCTTAAAGAGTGATAAAAAGGAACAGCATTGGTGGAGATTACAACTCTTCAGCCAAATTGTGGCCATTTCCAAAACAGCTATAGAAATAAACTCACCAACCACTTCAAATGTAGCATGCAATCTAGTACACTAACAGAGAGTGGTCCGGGCATTTCTTATCAGCTGAGGCAGTACGGCAAAGCACAATATCCGCACCAGTGGAGCAAAAAGGTATTGCATTGTACATGCACATTTCAACAAGGTATATCAGTCAGTCAATCAATCAAATCAGTCAGAAAGAGACAGACACTTTCACAGGCCATACCTCTCGGTTTCGGAAATAAAAATAAAATCAGATTTCTTGTCTCAAGATAAAATTAAATACTTTCTAAGACATACTTCCTTGCAGTATGAAATTAACACATTAAACCGCAGTAACCCATTTAGTTCCCCGACATCTAAATTCAGTGATGCTGGAGGCAGCTTGAGAGACAGTGGTACCAAGAGGAAGTGGAGAGGGCAGCCAGGGTAAGTCTCCAGCTCTGCATTGCCCTCCATTTCACCCCACTGTCAGTTACATGCGACCATCTGCCATCTCCAGCCCATACACAGCAGAGGCAGCGACTGTTACTCGAACATAACAATGTACATGAGAGCACACACACAAGCGTACGGAGCCGTGCTCAAAATCCCATGTGATATCCTGCCTTTCCCAATCCACTGTGGACCGACCTTGTAGAAATCGGCCGGTGTCTCTCAGTTCACGGTACACATGCAGTAAACATGCACTCTGCTATCAGTACATCTGTTCCTGTCCTATATATACACTATACTGATCAAATATAGAACCCTCGGCTTCACCCGACCACCAGCTACAGCTGAGCTGTAAACAAGGAAGTCTAAACAAGTATAATGCACTGCACATTATCCAGGTGTGTGCGAGTCTGCGTGCATATGTGAGTCTGTATGCGTGTCTGAATTGCCATGTACTCTGTGTGCCACTATTAGTGATTGTGTGCATTCATACAGGTCCATAAGTATTTGAGCAGTGACAAAAAAAAAAAAACTCTCTAAAACCATAAGGAATACAAAAAGAAACAAAATGGGCAAGCAGAATTTGAATTTTAATCCATGGGATTTGCTCAAAAATACTGAATATACTGTGTAGGAATTGCAACCATTTTAATAGTTACGTAGTCTTAGGAGGTCACATTTAATTCTACAAACTAACATGATCATTTGATTCAGGTCAGGTTATGACTCAACCACTGTAGAACATTCCAGATCTTCCACTTAAAAATTCTTCAGTTGCTTCCACAGTATGCTTTGGGTCATTGTCCTACTGCGTTGTGAAGCGTCCACTGAGTTATGAAGCATTTAGCTGAATATGAGCAACCAACTGCCCTAAATCATTTAGAATTTATCCTGCTCTTATTGTTAGCAGTCACATCATAAATAAACACTAGAGAACCAGCTCCAGTAGTAGCCATAAATGCCCACGCCATAACACTTACTCCACCATGATTCATGGATGAGGATATGCTTTGGATCACAATTCCTTTTTTTCTGCTTATTTTCCCCATCGTTTCAGCACAAATTGATCTTTACCTTAGCCATTCAAGAGATGTTGTTCTCAAACCATCCCAGGTTTTTAAGATTTTTTGCAAACTCAAATCTGGCCTTCCTTATTGTATGGCTCACCAATGATTAACCCTCTGTGTTTAATACGGCAAAATCCTCCATTGATTGTTGACTTAAACACATGTATCTAGCTAACTCTTGGAGGGTGGTCTTTATGTGGTCAAAAGTTGTGAAGGGGCTTCTGTCATCCAGCAGTTTTTATTCACAATCATTTGGGCCTTATGGTGTTCCTACTATTTAAAAATGTACCAAGTAGTTGATCTGGCCACAGCCCAATGATTGTGTGCCTCACTGGTAGCAACAGTTATTTTGACTTGACATTGAGGGTTACCAGGCAGCAAGATTCCCAGTGCGAATGCCACATCTGAAATTGTAAATTCTAGTCCTTCAATCAGCTTGTAAATTAAATTGAGAAATAATCATTGTCCAATGAACAGCAGAGGAGCTAATTGTCCTATTACTTTTGGTCTCTTATCGGGGGGAATCGGTTTTAAAAAGTTCTGGAATTCCGGCACCGTTCAACTTACACCCCATTTACACCAGCTATTAAAATGCAATCTGTTATCCTCATTGGGATCGGATTTCTGTCCTCCAGCTGCGCGCGAGTAATTTCAAGTGGCAGCGAGTCAGCAAGTTGTACGGATTTCGTTTACACCTGACTGAGATCCGGACACAATGCGAGCCAGACTACCTCCAGATGTGGTCTGGACAGATCTGATCACATTCCGATCGCAGCGCGTTAACACCTTGTACAAGGTGTGTACAACTATGTACAAGGCTTGCTCGTATGCGTCCCTCTGCTGCCAATTCAGGAGAGTGTAGACAGTTCGCGGCTCTCCTCCGAAGCACGCGCCTGTCAGCCACCGCTTCTTATACACTCATTGGTTGAATCTTCGCAAGTTTAGAACAAGGGCGGAGGATACCCGAACATGAACAAGCTTAGAATCTTCCTGACAAGCGCCCGGCTGGCCAACAGGAGGCGCTTAAGCAACGAACAAAGCAACCATTTTTTATATAACCCTTCCCGGCAGATCCTTCCCAATTTGCATCCCTGTAGCGCAATGGCCAATTGTGCGCTACTCTGAAAAAGCCGCCGACCACTGCCGGTTGGTACGACCAGGGCTCGAACCCGCTCCATGATAGTCACTTCAGCTTCGCAATGCGGTGCTTTTAACCAAGTGAGCTATCCGGCAGCCCCAGATCGCATTTTAATACCAGGTTTAAATAGGGCCTTATTTGAATGTAACTGCCTTCAAACTAAAGCGCAAAGTATCCACTTTAGGTTCTTATTCATTATCAAAGTTCAACCACAGTATGTGGTGGTAGATTAATAAAACATCAATGCGCAAATATTTGTCAAAATAAAGTATATAAAGTGCAGTTTCTCAAAATACAGGTGTTACATTCATGCACATGTATGCTGAAAAGAAAGAGACAGACACAGGGAGTGAGTAAATATGTGAATGTGTGTGTTTGCAAGGCCAGTTTTTCAGCAGGTGCCTGTTTGTGAGTGCGTGAGCTCAAACATTTGAGTGCATGCACTTGTGCACAGCACAAGAGCACAAGCTATGTGCAGTTAGCCTAACCATGTTTTAGTTTGAGAGAAGCCTTTACAGCAATAAAATGGCTGCAGTGACATTAGATTTAGTCTTAAAGGGAGGGAGGCAGTTTTATGTTTTTGTTTGTGACAAAAAAAAAAAAAACACTCAGGGGCATCAACTTTTGCTGACACCTTTGGGATTCCAGTATAATATCCAGCAGGAAGTGCATGTGCGGGGTCGACTGTGGAGTAGGGGAAGTAAAGCATGTTTCAGGAAGCACAAAAGCAAGATAGGCATTTTGCGCAGTGCAGGGCAGTGAGTTCACAGAATGGGGAGGGGAATATAGACAGTGAAAATTGTACAAATGAGACGACAGCTCTTACTCAGATTAAACATTTTGCATTGTAGCGTAGCGCAAATTTTCAAAACATGCTGCACAGCAGTGTTTATCAATGAGGGGACACATATAGCACAACTCAGCCTCACCAAACTTGCATGTAAGGGCTCTTCTCCATTTAAAAAGGTGTAGAGTCCAGGGGTCAAGAAAGCAAAAGTACTGCTATGTGTTCATTCCAGCCCTAAACTCAGGTGCTCTATTTCACCAACCACATACAAATAACTGTGAGAAAGTCCCCCACTCCCCCGATTTCCTCTGTTTTTATTCAAAGTGTTTTTTTTTTCTTGCCCCCCACCCCACCCTTTAAAGGTCAACTTCATTTTATTATTTTTTTGAGGTAGTAATTATGAAAACATGATGATGCCTCTCCTTTGAGGAAGGGTTTAACAAAACAATAACAAAAAAAAACATAACATACGCAGACAAAAAATGAACATGTAGACAGGACATAAACCGAAGGAGCAAAATAAACGCACAGACATATACAGACATAATGTAGAGCCAAGGACAGGACACTTTCATTTGAAGTGTGAATAATATGCAAAAATAGAATTAATTTGAAAAAGGTATACTTTCTTCAGTTTCTGACTAAAGCTTTGTATTAAGTTGCAAGTCCTGATGCTGGCTCGGATTTTTGCACCTTTCAGTGGCCTGACCCGTGAGCCAATCCTGTGCCGATGAAAGCCTCAATTCACAAAGACGGGTGATGTAGCAGGGCGTGGCAACAAAAAAAAAAAAAAAAAAAAAAACAGAACGATAGACAAGAGGCAGCGTTGAGGATGAGCTGCGCAGCTGGGCCGGACAGAGCTGGGGAGAACAATGCGCCGAGGCTTGTCGAGAACGCTAATTTATGACTGGTCGAGCGGCAAGCAGCAGTTTGCCCTTGCAGCCTGCAGTTCATTTGCATGTGAGATAGGAGCAAGCGAGCGGCTCCCAGAGCTGGCCCAGGCAGCTACGCCTGAATTCAGCTCTTGTGCAGTTACGCTTCAAATCGGCTAGCATGAAGGGGAGGGGCCGCTCCGCAATGTGTCTCAATGTGTCCCTACCACAATGAGCACTTAGCACACACTGTCCACAGAACTCCAAGGAATGCTGAACACAAATTGCATAGCTGGGGCTTCATTTGGTTGAAACGCATAGAAAAACTGTAGCTAGTGTAAGCAAGTTTCAATGCAAATTTCGGAACCCTGCCAAACTGGAAATTCTCTATGCAGTCCTTTAAAGTGAAGGGAGAGACACCTTTACATGGAAAGTGCATACTTAAAAAACAATCTCAAAAAGCATATCAGTATTATATCTAGAACTAAAATCTTATCTCCGTAAGCTAAACAAATGTTATCTGAAAACAATCAACCGACTCCAACCCTGAAAAACACAGTCCCAGACCAAGCACTGTCCAAAACTAAGTGTACAAATACTTTTGGTCATATTGAGATTTAGATATTAGTGCTTTCCTCTGATTTTTTGTAGGATTACAAAAGGTTGTACGAGAAAGTCTAAAAAACTCATGGTTTATTCTAATATAGACTAGCCTACTGATAAGCATACAAATAACTCATCCATAAGACCATATTTAATCCTAAAAGAAAGGAAATAACAAATATTGTAAATCGTAAATGTTTCCTCCAAAATTACCCAGCACAGCTAGGTAATATTACCTAGCCGACAAGCCAGCTACTGTTGTAAGCGACGCTACTTATCTGGAACGAGTTAGAAAAAGAATGGTTTCATACTAGTTGCTGGCGATTAACCAAATTTTTAAAAAGTGAAATGAAACAGGCCATCATTCGCAGTTAGTTATTTATTGGAACTGAATGACTATGTTACTCAAAATAATTTTGCTTGGGAGAAGGCCCACTATTTCTTGCAAAAAACAAAAACAAAAAACTTAAAACTGTTTTCACTGAACCTACCAGAAAAAATACAAATCATTCAGCAACAGTGCATACGGTCCTCATTGCACTATTTTTGAGTTGAATTTAACAGCACATTTTACAGAATCACTTTGGTGACTGTTAGTAGAGACTGAAGGAGCAGGAGATCTAACATGCTGGGGGAGAAGTACAGTGGGCTGGGCTGGATTTAAACTTAAGGAAATCTGAGAAGTAAATATGAGACTGAAGTACATCTCTGTTTATGTTTAACATGAGGATCAAATAGGTTGAGCGGCTTTCTGAGGAAAGATTTAGAATTCGCCCACAATTGTGAGGTAGTTCAGCGTGTCAGAAACACATTCACGAAGCTTTGAAACCACGGTAACCACGGCCCTTTGTCCAAAGGCGTATGGATCAGAAAAATTACAGCCCTTTGTCCAAAGGTTTACGGTTCAGAAAAACTACGGGCCTTTGTCCAAAGGTGTACGGTTCAGAAAAACCACAGCCCTTTTTCCAAAGGCGTACGGTTCAGAAAAACCACAGCCCTTTGTCCAAAGGTGTACGGTTCAGAAAAATTACGGCCCTTTTTCCAAAGGCGTACGGTTCAGAAAAACTCACGGCCCTTTGTCCAAAGGCATACGGTTCAGAAAAACCACAGCCCTTTGTCCAAAGGCGTACGGTTCAGAAAAACCACAGCCCTTTTTCCAAAGGCGTACGGTTCAGAAAAACCACAGCCCTTTGTCCAAAGGCGTACGGTTCAGAAAAACCACGGCCCTTTGTCCAAAGGCGTCACGTTCAGAAAAAACCACAGCCCTTTGTCCAAAGGCGTACGGTTCAGAAAAAACTTCAGCCCCCTTTGTCCAAAGGCGTATGGTTCAGAAAAAACCACGGCCCTTTGTCCAAAGGCGCACCAAAGGCACGGTTCAGAAAAAATTACGGCCCTTTGTCCAAAAAGCGTGCGGTTCAGAAAAACCACAGCCCTTTGTCCAAAAGGCGGTTCAGAAAAACCACAGCCCTTTTGTCCAAAGGTGTACGGTTCAGAAAAAACCATGGCCCCTTTGTCCAAAGGTGCGTACGGTTCAGAAAAACTACAGCCCCTTTTCCAAAGGCGTACGGTTCAGAAAAAATCACAGCCCTTTTTCCCAAAGGCGTACGGTTCAGAAAAAACCACGGCCCTTTTTCCAAAGGCGTGCAGTTCAGAAAAAACCACGGCCCTTTTTCCAAAGGCGTCGGTTCAGAAAAAAACCAGCCCTTTGTCCAAAGGCGTCTGGTTCAGAAAAAATCACGGCCCTTTTTCCAAAGGCGTCACGGTTCAGAAAAAATCCACGCCCTTTGTCCAAAGGCGTCACGGTTCAGAAAAATCACCCCTTTTCCAAAGGCGTAACGGTTCAGAAAAACCACAGCCCCTTTTTCCAAAGGCGTCACGGTTCAGAAAAAACCACAGCCCTTTTTCCAAAGGCGTCACGGTTCAGAAAAAATCACGCCCCTTTTTCAAAAGGTGTCACGGTTCAGAAAAAATCACGGCCCTTTTCCAAAGGCGTATGGTTCAGAAAAAACCACAGCCCTTTGTCCATAGGCGTCGGTTCAGAAAAATTACGGCCCTTTTTCCCAAAAGGCGTGACGGTTCAGAAAAAATTACAGCCCTTTGTCCAAAGGCGTGCGGTTCAGAAAAATTACAGCCCTTTGTCCAAAGGCGTACGGTTCAGAAAAATCATGGCCCTTTGTCCAAAGGCGTACGGTTCAGAAAAACCACAGCCCTTTGTCCAAAGGCGTACGGTTCAGAAAAACCACAGCCCTTTTTCCAAAGGCGTACGGTTCAGAAAAATTACGGCCCTTTGTCCAAAGGCGTACGGTTCAGAAAAACCACGGCCCTTTGTCCAAAGGCGTACGGTTCAGAAAAATACGGCCCTTTTTTCCAAAGGCGTGCGGTTCAAAAAATCACGGCCCTTTTTCCCAAAGGCGTCTGGTTCAGAAAAAATCACGGCCCTTTTTCCAAAGGTTCAGAAAAATCACGGCCCTTTTTCCAAAGGCGGTTCAGAAAAACCACGGCCCTTTGTCCAAAGGCGTACGGTTCAGAAAAACCACAGCCCTTTGTCCAAAGGCGTATGGTTCAGAAAAATTACGGCCTTTTTTTCCAAAGGCGTCACGGTTCAGAAAAAAACCCGGCCCTTTGTCCAAAGGCGTATGGTTCAGAAAAAATTCACGGCCCTTTGTCCAAAGGCACAGTTCAGAAAAAACCACGGCCCTTTGTCCAAAGGCACACGGTTCAGAAAAACCACAGCCCTTTGTCCAAAGGCGTACGGTTCAGAAAAACCACGGCCCTTTGTCCAAAGGCGTCGGTTCAGAAAAAACCAAGGCCCTTTGTCCAAAGGCACATGGTTCAGAAAAACTACGGCCCTTTTTTCCAAAGGCGTACGGTTCAGAAAAACCACGGCCCTTTTTCCAAAGGCGTACGGTTCAGAAAAATTACGGCCCTTTGTCCAAAGGCATACGGTTCAGAAAAACCACGGCCCTTTGTCCAAAGGCACACGGTTCAGAAAAATTCACGGCCCTTTGTCCAAAGGCGTACGGTTCAGAAAAACCACAGCCCTTTGTCCAAAGGCGTACGGTTCAGAAAAATTCACGGCCCTTTGTCCAAAGGCGCACGGTTCAGAAAAAATCACGGCCCTTTTTCCAAAGGGCGTCACGGTTCAAAGAAAAAAAATACGGCCCTTTGTCCAAAGGTGTCACGGTTCAGAAAAACCACCAAAGGCCCTTTGTCCAAAGGCCCTTTGTCCAAAGGTTCAGAAAAACCACAGCCCTTTGTCCAAAGGCGTACAGTTCAGAAAAATCATGGCCCTTTGTCCAAAGGCGTACGGTTCAGAAAAACCACGGCCCTTTGTCCAAAGGCGTACGGTTCAGAAAAATCACGGCCCTTTGTCCAAAGGCACACGGTTCAGAAAAATCACGGCCCTTTTTCCAAAGGCGTACGGTTCAGAAAAATTACGGCCCTTTGTCCAAAGGTGTACGGTTCAGAAAAATCACGGCCCTTTGTCCAAAGGCGTACGGTTCAGAAAAATTACGGCCCTTTGTCCAAAGGCGTACGGTTCAGAAAAACCACGGCCCTTTGTCCAAAGGCATAAACACAATTTTTTTCAGGTTTCAGCTTCAACCAGGGCTGGCAAAGGCAGAAAAAGGAAAAAAAAATTTGTCGGGGTAAGTGGGAGAGAGCAAGAAGATGGCCGAAAAAACAACAATCTTTTCGCCAAGTTCAGGGGTATTTCACAAAAAAAATAGACTATTGTGGTTTCGGTTGTGTGCTCAGCTAACAGCCTTGGGCAAACACTGATAACGGCTGCAGCTTTCCATTTCTGAATACTGGGTGTGTTAAGATCTTGCAGTGCAAATGCAAGACCAATTTCACAACGAGTCCCACTGCTCACAGAGAGGTCAGTGAGAGGCCTGACCCTCTTTCTACATCAAACTGAAAGGAGACACACCTGAGGCACTCGCATTACCACCTCTCTACATTCTTCAAATGCATACATCCAGTGCAATTTCACATTACTCTTCCCAAAGAGAGAATATTCAGTGAGCGCTGCAATACGCTGAAAAGTGACAGACTTTTTATTTTGGTTTTATTTGTATTATTTATTTGATTCTATCTGCAGTGGATTGACCGTGCATTTTGCACATTGAAGAGGAGGGCAAAAAGTCCCAAAGAAAACATGAACTGAAGATGGTTGCAGAGCAGGATGCATGATTGAGGGTATTAAACAGCGAGTACCTTGCTCAAAGGTAGAACAGGAAACGTACGCGAGACTTTACCCTGCAATTGCAGAGCATACACGGCCTGTTCCCCAAAACACAACACGAGACGGCTTCAGTGCCGGCCAGTCATTGGAGGTGTGACAGGGAAGGCAGTAACCTCATGCATGATTAAGCACAACCTGTTCCCATTTACTCAGTCTAATTAGCAATCAAATGATTGATTCGCTCAATAAGTAAGACTAATCGGTCAAATCACAGGCCAGTCTATATCTCAATAGTATTATCTCTCGTCGCATAGTTGCGAATCATGAGTGGTGATATAAAATGTGAGTATGTCTTTAAAACCTCATGTAATAGCAGAGATTTGCAGAGATTTATTTGAAAGGCTTTGCGTAGCCTTGGAAAAGCCGTTTCACACCAACATGGAGAGCTTTTAATGCATTGCATTCAAAACAAGTAATATATTTTCCACTTCAATTTTATGCTTTTAATACTAAAAACTAAATCAAGTGTCACCTGAAAATAGATCTCCCATCATTATAAATTACTCTTACATAATCTGACAAACTATGCTAGAATGGGATGTGTTTAAGGCAGGGCTATTCGACCTTGTCCAGAAAGGGCCGGTGTGGGCGCAGGCTTTCATTCCAGCCAAGCACTTACACACCTGATTCTACTGATCAACCCCAAGAGTCTTTGCTAATGAGCTTGATTAGTAAAATCTGGTGTGTAGCTGCTTGGTTGGAATGAAAGCCTGCGCCCACATCGGGCCTTTCTGGACAAGGTTGAATAGCCCTGGTTTAAGGGTATGCTTAAGATTTTTTCAAATAATAATAATAATATATTTTTTCTGTTTTTTTTATTATTATTATTATTATTATTATTATTGCTATTCAAATTTCAAACTGTACTTAAGTTATCTCTCTGTCTGAATTCCCACTCTGCTCACTGTCTCCAATCAGCTTCTCGTTCTAGACGGATGCCCAATAGAATCTGCAAGCCTACTTACGGATTCTGCACACAATTGTGCTCATGTTTGAAAAGCATGAGACAGGACACTACACACACGTCATTTCAAAGCAAGGAGAAAAGGAGTCCCGTTTAAACTATGAAAACAAGTGATGTCTCCGCTATCTCAATCTAAAATTAAGACATTTTCACGGAAACTGTTTACGAAAGTGGACCAACGAAAATACAATTCCTGCCCATTCTCTTCTGTGATTGGTCGCTTGCTCTGAGATTGACAATGATGAGCAGCACGTCTCCTCAAAAGTGGAACAGATTTTAACTTTGGACGCCATCCCAAAAAACACACACACACACACACACAAGCGCGCGCGCGCGCACACACACACAAGTGCTCCTCGTTTAAGCATGGTAAGTGAGGTAAAAAGCTACGTCTAAAAGTGTGCAGGTAGCGCACGTTTCCATCAGTAAACAATTAAAAACAACGATCTGAAAAACCGCTTTGTCTCCACTGTGCACACGCTTCAGTGGGAACACGGCCTCAGTCGCTTTCACGTCTTTAGCATTATTTGACAGACATTGGTCCGAATTATTCAGTAAATAATTAGTTTGATTGTTAATCTGGTGAAGTAAAGGGTGCAGGCTGTGGACAATGAAGCATTAAATGGAGAGATCACTGCCCTCCCTATCATAACTTTGATGTCTACAATCTTCCGCTGAAAGCAAAGGATAAAAATGGAACAAAAGGAAGAGAATAAGACAGGTGCATTGGTGAGATCTCAGCGGCCATTCCCTGAAAAGCTGTGAGCCCCCGCGCCCTGTCCACCCACATTAGCCGACTCCTGCGGGATCGGGGCCGATGCGCGCTTCCCTCCCCCCCGAATCGCCCACGCTTCGCTCTGCGTGTCGTGTCCAGTCAAGGACAGGTGGCACTGAAGCCCTTCACCGACCCCATCCCAGCATCTGCTCAGGCAGCCACGGAGGGGGCGGTCTGTCGCTGACATACTGTCAAAGGCAATTCTGGCAGCAGCCCACCTGCCCAACTTACGACACTCCATCCGAACACTCCCCCCTTAACACTAACCCCTCCCCTCCCTCCCGTCACCTCGGCTTTAAAGGCATCGTCTTAGTTTTCCATGGACAATCCACGTCCAACTTCCATTTCTCAACAGCCATCCAGTGCGCAGCTGAGTAAGATATAAATATCTGTTTGAGGTCGTCCTCACTAAGGTTAATTTTTGGCCCTGGAATATTGTTATTCCACCTAAGAGAGCAGGTACAGCTGCATGTTTTCCGCCACCTCAGGCACTGGTTGAAAATGCTTGGGCTAAATTCACAGCAAACATTTCAAATCATTCAGGCCATTCACCAGTTTTTATTTATTTATTGACATTACGGTGGACTGTTTCCAGGTTTCACAATTTAGCGATGAGCCGTATTTCTGGACCTGAGTTGTGCTGGCAGAGACTTCAACATGGATTACTCTCAACCTCTTCTAAAGTACTTCGCCTGATTAAAAATCAAACGATTTATTAACTGTATAAAGACCAATATGTAGCCTGTAAGGATTAAGGAGTAAAAATGACAAGGCGATAGCTAGGGTAATGGTAGTCAAGTGAATAATTAATTTACAAAAACAAATCAAAATTGTCTGCCACTGTAGCAATTTTTCCATCAGACTGTGGTAGATTAATGAAAAAATATGAGCAATTCAAGGCCTTAAGTTTTATGAAGAATATACATGGAGAGTTAAACACAGGGTTCCAGCTTTAGGCAGATCAGACTTGATACTTTTAAAAACTTTTTTTAATGCCATTCAAAATAAAATTTCGTGAGGAAAAAAGCAAGCAAGAAAATCAATTTCTCAGATTTAGGGACAATTTTGAAATGTTTAAGGAAACATTATACAACATATAAACACAAACATATCAACGTATGAACATATAAATAAACCTTTTTATTTTCATTTAGCCTAACCCCCCATTTAACTTTTGCAACCATGCTGCATGCATTACTTTCGGTTATTGACATCACAACAGCAAACATGCATTATGTAGGTGGCTGAAAAACAATGTTCCTCATTGGCAGCCACTCAGTTTCTGGGGACGGCTTGCTCGCTCTAGGGAGGCGTCATAATTACCTGTTATGTCATGGTTACTGGACCACGCAATGCCAAAGACACTGGCTACTCTGTTCCGTCTTTGATTACACTACTATGTGCGTGATTGCGCATTAAGTTACATTTCTCATAAGATTATATAGCCATCTAGCTAGAAAGCTAACATTAACTGTGAACAATCTTTGTAAATAATTGTCATATTTAAGCGATATAATTTTGTTTTGCCCCAACTTTGCTAACTTAGCCAGTAGTGATAGGCATGAATTTCGGCGATATATTTTGCGGTGCTTTAGCGCGTCCGAGCTGTACTTCCAGATTTTTGGGACTTTATAGCAAACTTGCTTGCTGTCTAGCACAAGAGTAATCATAGCCCCACCCAGGACCATCATACTACGTATCATGATCATAGACTGTGTAAAAAGATGGACGCAGCACCCGGGTCCGAAAACTGAGGCGCATGCAATAATCTCTAAAATTAGCATTCTATTTAACGGCCAGCAGATAGCGACGTTGGTGGTTGCAGAAAGAAGTTCAATCCTATAGAAGTCTATGAGAAAATGACCTACTTTCCCACCTGATTTAATATTTCAACAAATGGTGCCATGCACAACAAACCTCACCCCTCACACATACTTTGACCTACTTTTCCTAAATTCAATAGGCATCTATTCTGGGTCAGTGGCAATCCCTAAATCCAATTTGGGGTGAATCTGGCCATTAGTTTTGCTGCTAAAGTGTTAACAAACAAAGAAAGAAACAAACACACAAACAAACTGAACCAAAAACAATACCCCTTGCCCTCCCCTTCGGGCAGGGCGGGGTAATAATGATTTTCTACATTACTTTATGGTATCTATCGCAGGTTTCAAGTCTCCTTCGATATATCATGATGTTCATTTTCGTAAATTATGGTCCAAAATAGACAAGAATAAAGAATACAGCCGGCATATGCTTTTGGGGAGTGGCTATCCTCTGTTCATCGTCTGATATGGTCAGATCCACTCGTAGATCCACCCTTCGCTCCTCCCTAGATATTCAATTCATGCTCTTGTCCAATAGGAATCACATCCGGTTTCAAAATGATAAAATGGCGCTATTCAAATTGACAAAATCGTGGCTTCCTAAATGGTATGCTGAAACCAATGGGTGACGTCACAGTAGCTTCGTCCATCTTTTTATACAGTCTATGATCATGATACATTGTATGATGGTCCTGTGCAGGGATAGAGCAATCGCTGCTACAGCGAGCTAGCTTGTGAAGTTAGGGCAAAAACCAAATGACATGGCGTAAATATGACAATTATAAACAAGGGTTTTCCTTAAATAACATTAGCTAGCTAGCAAGATGGCCATATATTCAGAAGAGAAATGTAATACACGGTTGCATACATAATGGTGATGTGCAGCCAAAACTGGCTATGAAGTAATGTGTCTCAGCTCAAACAGCTAGCTCTGCAGCTAACGCTGAAGGAAAGTCGTGTGAGTGTGATCACGTTCAAAGCAACCAATCAGAGTTGGCAACATTTGTCGCGGAATTAATGTAATTGTCTGATATGCTAATAAGAAACGTGGACTGTGCGGAACTCAGTTGTAAAAAAAGTAAAAATTTTGCTGACAGGTTGCCATTTAACATTTTCTATACGGGCGAATTGGTTCAGCTGTTCTGATCGGCGCAACATAATACGAAATGAGATAGATTTTTAAGATTTTTGGATACCAGATTTAGGACATTTTAACTTTTTAAGGCCTTATTTTAGGATTTCTGAACTTAATGACTTTTAAAACTTTTTAAGGATCCACACGAACCCTGAAAACATGTTGTTATCAACCCAGCATTAAACACAACATATGCATGTAACTGGTTTTCACTTTTGCGTGACTTAATTTTTGATAAATGAATTTACTCAAGTATGTGCCATTCATGAGCAATCACAGTTAAAAAAGCTATAACCAGATAATAGTCAGTCATCCCATCTTTTCGTCATAGTTACAGCGTAAATCAATTGTTCAATTAAGAATAGAGCAAAATCAATGAGAACAAGTTGAAGATTATGGGGTGTCAAAAGTTGAGCATTCTTCCAACCCTGAAGTAGGATAAAAATAACTTAATTCCAAAGGAACATCCCTGAGCGATGCATATTTACAGAGTAACAAAAATCAGACAATAAGTCTTAATAAATATTTTGATCCTATTAGAATAATACCTAACTTTTTAGCTAAATTATATATATATATATATATTTTTTTTTTTTTTTTTTTTTTTTGAATGAGATCAGATTGTTGGATTCATTTCAAGATTTGCCAGTGGATTAAGAAAAATTCACAAGTCAGGCAAAAATATTCCCTGCTAAAGAGGAAAAAAAAATACAAGGCTAGTTCCATTGACACAAATATGGGCCAGATCTACATTAAAAACAAATCTGAATGGCTAGCTAAACTAATTCAGACTGCAGTTACAGCCAAAGCAACTATCTCGCCACAACATGACACCAGTTCAGAATAAAGGCCTCTCTCAGTCCATTCTTACCCATGCGCATTCTATTAGAGGCGCAATTGTGTAATTCAGGGATTACATCATGTCCAAACAGAGAGAGAAATCAAAGCCGCTCAGAAGCCCACATTCAAAAGAGAGGGGCAGTGCAATCAAAGGCAAGACGTGGAGTGGTTCAATGAGGAAGAGCCACAAGGTTACATTAACAAAAGCCGACATTAAAGTGTCGGCCTGTAATATATCAGTTTCGATTGATTTCACAATATCTTTGATGGTAGTCACCGGTTGTCGCAGTTGTCCCATTGAAAATGAATGCATTCGATAAAAGCACATCCACTGTTTTATCTTTCTGATAGGATAATCCAATGTCAGCGTATTAGGAGAATAAAGACTGCCTAGACACAACAAAAAACACGGTGCAGTCCTGTGATCAATACGCATCTTCACAAATGGATACATGACCTGTGTGAGGTACAAGTTGCTTTCAGAGGCAAATATAGGAGAAATTACACTCACAAAACACATTGAATCGTTACTGCTATAACATGTCATTAATTTGCATATTTCTATTACTAAAAAAATTACGGATAGCCACTTTTAAACAAACAATAGGGCAAAGAAAGAGAAACATTGAGAAAAATACATTGACAAGGTTTACTTGAATTGAATGCATGTAGGAAACAAATGGTATGATATATGGTAAGAGTTTTATTTGAATCACTAAAAGACATCTTCATCCCCTGAGCTAGTCTTAGTTTGTCACATTCTACTGTAGACAATGATTTTTGTGGGTGGTCTAACAGAAAAATAATATGATCCATAAATATGCATACAAACACAATCACAACTAGAGGCACTCGTGAGTGCAAACCTCCGCCAAGGCAGCACAATCCATATGTGCATGAATGGGAGCAAAGTTGAGTTATCGCGTGTGATAGGATTTCAAGATGGCTGCCATGGCCGCCATATTGTTTCACTGATCACGGTCAAAATCATTAGGGTCCATCCTTGATGTAATAGCAATCCACCCACAAAATTTCAGACAAATCCGTGCATTTCTTTTTGACTTATCACGTGTGATAGGATTTCAACATGGCTGCCGTGGCGGCCACAATGTTTCAGCGATCGCGGTGAAAATCGATAAGGTCCATCCTTGATGTAATAGCAATCCACCCACAAAATTTCAGACAAATCCGTGCATTACTTTTTGAGAGATGTTGTTACAGACAAACAGGGGCGACAGACAAACAGGGGCGAAAACATAACCTCCACCCCAACTTCGTTGGCGGAGGTAAACATACAGACACAAATAAAACCGTGGGTCCTGACAGTATCGAACATAAGAACTGAGAAAAATCGAGAACGTCATTTACCATCGTTACACCTCTAGGAGGTCATGTTTTCACTGGCATTTGTTTGTTAGTTAGTTCGTTAATGGGGTATCTCAAAAAGTAATTCAGTACATGGATGTCAATGAAATTTTCCGTGTGTTGATAGATACTGTGCAAACGAGGAAGTGACTAAATTTTGGTAAAGATCAAACCACATATTCTTGACCCAGGATCTGAAAGAATTTCTATGCGCATATAGATGGCACTGTCAAGACTCGTTTCACACTCACGTTCAATGGATCAATTCCTCCGCCAAGGAATTTAAAAACGGTGGCGATAATGCGCTCTCCCAGTGCCTTCTAGCTGCTTCTGCATTAGCATTTTTCAGACATTTAAAATTCAAAATCATTCCATAGCTGCTAGCCAGTGGCACCACAGTTCTGGGCGTCACACATCTCAGTGGGCCGGGAAAACTGTCACAGAGGTGGCACAGGTCGGCATGTACACAGGGCAGCGAGCCTGTGTGTGCTCTCCCTCTCTTTCTCTCTCACACACTCTCTCTGGCCTATTTTCTTCCCCCTTTCAGTTTTAAAATCCTCCATCGCTCCCTCTACTGTATTTCAAAATCCTTTTCCCGCCCCCTTCCTCTCTTCCCTCGAGCTGGCAGCGGGGGGTCAGAAATGTAACTCAAACCAAAAGGGGAAATCAGCCATTCGCCTCACTGCCTGTGTTCAGTGGGTAAACATGACACATATGCGCGCATGTGCACACATATACACACACACACACACACACACACACACACACACGGGCGTGCTTCTATATTTGTGAGGGGATAAATAAATTACCACCTGGCGCCAGGCGGATAGCAGAACGACCCAAACCTACCCAACTCTCCCCCCCTCTTTCTCTCACAGCCCAACAATCTTTTCCCCCCCTTCGTCTCTCTGCTCCTCTCTCTTTCTCTCAGTCTCTCTTTTTCACTCTCTCATTCCGCACTCTGACTGAAAGCCCACCTCACGAGACGCCCAGACTCCCAGACCGCCATTCACACACGGCCGTCCTCGATTCCCGCTGACAGGTGGGAGCTGGGGAGCCCGTCAACGCGTTTCCCCGGCCCTACCCTCTCCAGTCTCCCCCTCCCACCCCGGACGCAAACCCCTCCCCGTGCGCATGCGCTCCTGCGTGCCTCCTTCCCGCTCCCTCCATGTGACGGCCTGGTCACATGCTCTGCACACACAGAGCAGCGAGCGAGCGAGTGAGCGGAACGGCATGGCCTGAGCAGTGGAGCTCAGCACTGACCGCATGACCCAGCCTGCACACACTGTATGTAAACAGCTGCCATAGATTCAGAGACAGAGAGACAGTCTCTGTGATGTCATTTTTTACGCCCAACAGACGGGACAGAGAGCGTGGCATAAAAAACATTACTTTAGTCTTGTAGCGCAACTTCAAATCTTGCTTTTATCACATTTTCCTTCTTTTTAAGTTCGAAGAATTTTTTTTTTTTTAAGTTTAAGTTTTTGTTAGTAAATTAAAATAGTTTTACTGAAATATTTTTTTGTTGTACCCCCCTAAATAAGTGACTGAAACACAGAGTTGAGATGTTATATTCCTTTTGAGGTGTAAAAAGCACAAAAAGATGATTAGATTTGAATGGGAGGGCGAGCGTGAATTCAACTGATTGAGTTTCTGTGTCTTGAAAGTTTGACTAAAAACACTTCAATTACCTCTTTTTTTCAAACCTTCAGAATCTGGTGAGAGAAACTGGCGCGACGCCAAACTGCTCAATGATTAATGTACCCATTAAGTCAACAGGCGATAATCTCCCTTCGCGGGGAACAGGGAGTCTCAGCGAGACACACCCGTATTTGTCTTAGGGAAGATCAGATCATGGCTCTGTTCCTGTGAGCCAAAGCTATGTGCTTAGCATGAGCTGGTACAACAGCACACTGCCTGGTGCTAAGGGGCTACGGCCCAGCCCCTCCCAGAGAGGAGGCAGCTGGGGACAAGCAAGGCTGTTTGTCTGGTCGTAAACAAGCAGAAGAGGGCCGGCTGACAAGCGGCGTCATACGAATAGAGGGCCTCTATCGAAACTCATCTCAAGACCACCTTTGTTCTCAGTGCTCTATCACATGAACTTTAAGGGCGTTTTGAACAGCAGCCAGAGACTGACATGAGGAGACAAGCTAGCAACACTGAAAATCAAAAACAAAGTAACACTGTTTTTATTGCCCCCTATAGCGAATAACCTGGCTAACCCGTCAGTTGAGGAAATGTGCGGTTTCAGACCTAAACTTCCCCCGAATGAGAACATTGTCTAATGTAAACTTGTAATGGGCAGCACCATCAACAGTTGAACAGCACTCACTTTCCAGACATGAAAGGGTGCAGGGTAACCTGAGTAACCTTCACAAAAGTATGCAGAAGAACCAGCCAGATTAGAGCGGGAGTTTTACGGGGTCGCAGCCACTTCTTCTATCCTCTTGGCCTTTCGAGGATGTTTTCTGTGAGGGGAAACTTCGACTAATCTCCTCCCTAAAGCTGCCAAGCTCACTTACAAGGGCAGGTGAGGGTAACATAACAGCACTCTCCATATTCACTTTCTTTGCTTAATTAATCCAGGACTTTGGGTTCATAGCGAAGTCAGATAGATATGAACTCTCTGCACCCAAGGCGGTACAACAAAGCCATAGCTGAGCTTCTTACACATCTTGTGCTCGCCAGGGAGCTGCTAATAGCCGGGAACAGAGTTTGAGAAAAACACCTGGTCTGTCCTCAGATGAACTCAATGCCACAGCATGTCTATAACAGGCAAGGATTTAAAGGTGCAGATAAGTAAGGAACATGAAAACTGTAAAAATGTGCTTTTTTAATGGACGAGGGAAAGAATGGGAGCAGGGGTGAGCATTGATCAACTCGAACGGCGCGCTGGTAATCAAAACCGTTCAGAGTCTCTGTCAACGGTTAGTCTCGAAGCCTCTTGTTTTGCGGTAAACCACAAAAAAAAATTAGGCTCTGGGATACTCACTGCTCACCTGATCATGCGTAATCGAAGAGGAAAGCCCGTCAGTGAGAACGTGGGCCACGCCTCTTTCCTAAAAAAGAAACAACAAAAAAAAAAAACTGGAGAACCACAACAGCAGCCGAGTAGGTTGGCAGGAGAACAAACAGCGTAGCGTCAACATTGGCCGGGTCCCACGGTCCCGATGCCAGATTCTCCCAGTCGCACGCGTATGCGGCCGCTCCCTTTAAAAAGCAGGCTGCAGGGCCACGTGCTCCGCTCGAGATGCAGGGGACGCCGAGCGTGTCCACAGCGGCCGGGACGAGAGACAGGAAGGAGACTCTTCCGACCCCGAGAAACGGACGTACGGGTAAAGCAGGGCACGGGCGAAGATGCAGTTTTAGCAGGCCCGGGCGTAATTTCTGAATCAGAATCAACCCGCCGCTTCCAGCCAGGCTTTAAGACTCCTGGCGTGCCATCGTGTTCGTCGATCGCTTCAGCCTCAAGAATGGGAACGAGCCAGAGCTTGACCCTTAATGTCCGCATTTCCCACAATGCCTTTGTTTGTGTGTCAGACGTACAGCTTTTACTACCAGGTTCTAATATATCTGGTGACAGGTGCTGCCTCTCGCTGGCATTTCATCCACATACCATCAGAAGCAAAGACATTTGCGATCCCTTATCCTACTCTCATGGCAAAAACATCTGTCTGAAGAAGCATTCTGAGCCCTTTGAGCGCTGAATACATTTTCAAGGAATTAAAAATGTAGTTATCCTGAGCTGTTGAAAACCTATCATGCGGCAACTTGTTTAAAAGAGCTCCCCTTCGGGAGCTCTTTTAAACAAGTTGCCGCATGATAGGTTTCAACAGCGTCTGATTTTGATATCTTACATCATTGGGCAACTATAGTTGCCCACGGCGCTGAAAGGGTTAATCTCAGAAGGGGGGAAGAAAAACATTTTTCTCCTCCAAGGCAGAAAATAGTGCCTTCTTCTAAACTATCTTTCGTTTGGGTAAAATATTATCGTATTGGCAAATCATAAATTGAGTAAAACTGTCCTTGAACCAAGTCATTTCCATACAATATAAGAACTATTGCGCGACACAGTGTCCCTAAATGATTGCATATGATGGTAAGACATTGGCCGAGAATCTGAAAATATTCTTAAATGAGCTGACCCAAGGCATGTAAAGTCACTTACTGCTTCTCTTGACTGCATCCTCCTGTTAGCTTCACCTTTTACTGGTTCATGAATGTTTTCATCAGTAGCCTATAGGCATCAGTTTATAGAACAGTACCATGACTCTTTTAATTTAAATGAATCAGTTTATAGTTCAGTAACATGACTCTTTCAATTTAGAAAAGCATGTGATAAATCTCTGAAACCCCTCATTGTCAGGGTAGTATTGAACTGGTTTGAACCCTTTTCATGGAACTTTGAGAAAACTTTTTTTAGAATGAGCAGAGGGAAAAACAAAGAGACAGTGATTCAGTCCGGACGCGATTGATTACAAACACATTTTGCAAAAAGGTGAGTGTTTTAATGCCATATCTCACGCTACCAGTTCAGACATTATTATTTTTATTATTATCTCTTTAGAGTAAAATACTATTAAATTATACTATTAGTATTCGCAATTTTACCATAAATCATGAAATCCTATTATGAACAACCAAAAAATACAGTATAAAGGTAGAGGTATAGAACTGTTGTGAATACTGTGAAGCAATGCCGTCAACCAGTCACGGCCGATAAGGGAAATCAGAGCACCAATTTCTCAGTAACCTTAGCAACCAGTGACAGCTTATCAAATCCAGAGTGTATAATTGATTTCTATGCTTTATGGAGCCGCATGCAGTTCTGCACTATAGGTAGGACACCAGTACAACAGTGCTTATCTGCGTAGAGATTGCCCGCAGAGCAATCAAAGTGCCAGCTGAGGTCGACACCCACCACTGGTCCAGTTGCAATGAAGGCATGACAAAATTGATATGGCACATGGCTAGTCTCAAAATGGCTGACCTGGCACTCTAGAGCCCTGTCCTTCAAGTCATGGTCCTCGACGGCCAAACACTTTTATTCCAACCTCCATTTACCTGTGATTCAAGTATGAAGACAGTCTAGCCAATCTGTCGCATTACTTGTTCAGTTAATTACCTGGCGTCAAAGAAAACTGGGGGCGGATTGGGTTTTGAGGGCTAGATTGAACATCCTTGCTCTTCGTAAGTGTTTTTCACAGTCTGGATCATGACCCAAATAATGAATACCAATACATTTTAAATGGGTAGCCAAAGGGTCACTAAAAATGTTTTTTTACAGGGAAATTGATTTTCTACCTTCCCCTCCCATGAAACCATACAGCAAAAGTATGTTTATCAAGGCCTTACTCCAGCAGTAGGCTATATTATTTATATTATACTCATCCATTGTAAGATATTGTTGCTTATTTATACATTCACCATTTACATACGCTGCCAAATGCAACTTATGAAAAGGCATGTGGAACAATATAAAAACTACCGGTATGTTAAAAAATAATCACGCATAGCTGGCTAGTAAGGAACAAAGATAAACACATATTTGTAAACAAATGCACCTCATGAACAAATTTATTATTGTTGTGACTCCGGTAAGTCTTCAATGTTCTTACTTTCATTCTAGGCTAGTCAGAAGCAAGCAACGTTTGAGAGGCTGAATTGGCTGAATTGACAATATGGCACCCCTGCATGTTGAATGTACGATGTTCAATATGGTCAGACTTCAAGTCAATCAACTGAATAATTGGTTGAAGGGCTTAAAATGGAACCCCTAAAGGGAAAGACTGTCAATTAGGCCTCCAAGTGGCTCACAGCTAAGACATTCGTCTAGAAGCCCTGTGATCAGTTGTTTGAATACCAGCCACATCATTAAAAAGCTCTAATGTGAGTAAGGCAACAATTGGCACAGCCTCGCTAGTTCATTGCTAAGGACCACTTCTAACAGGCCAAGCACATGTAGCTGTGCGAACTAAATTTGAGCGATCTGCGATTCAAAAAAAAAAAAAAAACCCAGATGTTGCAATCAAGCTCCATTTCCAATGCTTTACGGGATAGTTCTGTGGTCTAGTTGCTTCCGGTCTCACGGAGCTGCGGAAAGTTACTTTGGCGGGTAAGGTTACGGACACTTGCCCGTACGATACCGAGTGTAGAAGCCATATTAATTCTTCATGCATCCAGTACTTTTTCTTGGCTTGATTTTAGCATTTATATCGTTTGCAGTTTCTCAAGCCTAGCTAAATTGTTGTTGTCATGCTGCAATGCAAGCTGCGCACTGGAAGTGTGGCAGTCCTGGAAGCGGAAGAAATTTCGGCAAAAAATCCGCATCTGGGCATTTTTTTGTACTGTATCGTACAACTTGATCCTCCGACGGCATAGGCAGCGTGTGATTAGCGGTGCAATAGCACAGTGTACAGAAACGCTGGCTAGTAGCTAAGTGAGTCAGAGGACTCCTGCCACAGCATCCTGAGTCAGTGGAAGCCGATCGCTTTACAGTGGCCTTTACAGTTCGGCTGTGTTCAGGGTGGGAAAACAAGGAAATACAGAAAAGTAAAATAAATAAATAATAAGAGGGGTCAATTAAATCATCATAATTAATTTTACAATAATGATTGGAAACAACTAAAAATCGGACCAAGGGTCCTGTAGCTTACCGGCAAGAAATCTTATAATGATGATATAAGTTATGAAAATTTCATGTGAAATTTGACCCTCGAATCATTTAAGGTCAATGTCAAGGTTACTAAGTAAAAGTTAACATACATTTATAAGACCTCCTGTAATACTTTGTATTGTACTGTAAAGCTCTGAAGCAGTTTTGGTGATACATGTCATTGAAAATTTAATATGTCAATTGTGAACTTTTAAAGTCACAGAAGGTCAAGTTGAGGTCAGCAAATGGACTTCATATATGACTTCCAATAAGTCTCGAATACCAACCTTGGCTCCATCTGTGACCATTTTAGCAATACAAGTCATTGTATTATGTCAAGTTTGACCTTCAAAGGTCACCAACAACCAAGCTGAATGTCACCAAGTGAAAGTTCACATGTGACTTCCTTTAAGTCTGTGATACAAACTTAGGCTCCATCTGTGACTTTTTGGGCAGGGCCGAGCAGCGGCCGACACCACAGTTAACAAGCTTGGAGGACAGTATCGGTTGCGAGATTGAATAGGGAAATTAAAAACACATTTCGACCATTGTTAAGATTCTATCACGCTAGATTGGTATGATGTGTTACATTCCTCTGTCTCCTTTTGAATTTCACAGCTGGAACCAGGATTATTTCCTTAATCTTCCTATTGAATCTCGCAACATCACTTACATCACTAAAGTAGTTTTTTTTTTTTTTGAGGATGTGTACTTTAGTTTTTTTTTTTTTTAGACCAGGACTTTTACTTTTACTGTACTACATTTAAAAGATAAAAAGTATACTTCACTTCGTTATTTTCACACTGGCCACATTGTTACTCGTTACAAATTAAAATATGAATGTAATTCATCATTTAAGGATTATCTGGATTTGGCGTGTTCGAGAAGAACAACGGTGCTTTGCAGGGTATCTTTGTGCAGATGTGTCCGCAAGCAGACATGGAGCTGCAAATTCATGCACGCAGTTACAATATTCTATCACTAGATGGCACACCAGGATCAGTTATTGAATATTCACAAGCAAGCCGAGCTCGCGGTTTAGAATATGGACGAGTTCACTCCAATCCCTGTTTTTCAGGAGTAACCTGAATAAAACTCCTCAACCAAGCCTGATGTGCAAACTGCTCAATATACTTGCCCATAGTATCTATCCAGCAGTTCAAACAAAATTATCTCGTGCTACAGAAATAATCGTTGTCTCTGCAGCAACCACTTCAGCTACAGTGAGCCAATGGTATCCCATTTAGTAGTTAAGAAAAATCAGTTTTCTGAAGAAAAAATTCGACATGGTATTGATACTATGTAATTCTACTATTAATCATAGTCAATTATAGTGGTTTTTAAACTGCCAGTAAACTACTCAAATGTATAACATGCTTTTCATATGTTTTCCTTACTCACGACCCCCCCACCTCCCACTCCCTCACACACTCTAACTCTCTCTCACTCCCTCACTCACACACTCTCACTCACACTCTCATTCTTCCACACTCTCACACTCTCCCACTCCCACACTCTCCCCACCCACTTTGTAAATAATGTATCCGCTCCAGCTCATTACAAACTTGCACTTCATATAATTGTGTGAGCTTTGCCTCACTTACCTCCCTTTTCTTGGGCCCAAATTCTCATAGGCACTTGGTGGCCCAGCCATATACTAGGTTGCACCTAGTCTTGTTTAGTGATAGAAGTCATTGAATTTTCACTAGGTCAAGTTTGACCTTCAAAGGTCAGTATGAAGGTCACCAAATGAAAGTTCATAAATGACTTCCTATACATCTCCAGTACAAACCTACACTATCTGTTTCGATTTTGCTGATATAAGTCATTGAAATTTCATCGTAAAGTTTGGCCGTTGAAGGTCACTGAAGGTCAAGTTCAAGGTCGCCAAATGAAACTTCATACATGACTTCCTATATGCCCACAATAGAGACCTAAGCTCCATCTGTAATAGTTTTGGTGATAGAAGCAAGGTTGGGTTCAATTACTTTTTTCAATTACAGTTGATTGTTATCGTAATTACAATTACAATTACTTTCTGGACAGAATGTTCAATTGCAATTACTTTTTGATAAAAAATTCAATTCAAATTAAATTACTATTACGAAGGTAATTGATTACGATTACAGTAATTGTAATTGAAAAAAGTAATTGAACCCAACCCTGGATTGAAGTCACTGAAATTTTACCATGTGAAGTTTGACCTTCGAAGGTCACCAAAGGTCAAGTTCAAGGCCACCAAATGAAATTTCATATATGACTTCCAATAAGTGTTCAATATTTTCAAGCCTAGAAGCCTTTGAAAATTGTAACATTTTGCTTGACCTCAAGTTTGACCTTTCAAGGTCATCTGAGGTCAACTTTAACACAGCCAAAATATCGGTAATATATAACTTCCTACATGTCGATAATACAAACTTAATCTCTATCTGCAACCATTTGGCCTCCACAGGCCGTCTTGCATATTCATGAAGTACAGCACCCCCACTAGACGCACTTCTGTCGATTCAATCAAAATGGCACTCCCACTGTACATTGACAGTACCAAAGAAAGTGGATTGCCAGATTTAGAAAAAAATTTATCACATAGTTTTTAAATTTCTCAGTCCTATCCTTAACATTGGGGCAAAAATTTCAAGGGCCCCTAAAACGGATAAAAATGATTCAAAAATCCGAAAAGAAAACCTCTGGAGATATGGTCTAGTAGTATGTTACGGCAAATTTACACGAAAATTCATCAGCCCCAAAAAAGAGATAAAAAATGTTCCAGACGACGGACGCCACACCACCACAATAGCTTATCGGCCCATAGGGCCGGTAAGCTAAAAAAGAGGTGTGGCAATAGGACAAATTTGTTGAGATATTGTCAATTTTACACTTCTGCTAATTAGCATTATTATTTATTATTAAACCTCTATTTAACTAAGCGAGTCCCATTAATATTAAAAGATCTCTTTTTCTAGGGAGTCCCGGCCAAGACAACAGCAATACAGCGATTAAAAACAGCAAACAAGCAACCATTAAAAACACATAAAGCAATACAGTGGCAACTTACAAAATTATATGCATTAAAAGTGAGGCAGAGGGAAAATGACCCAGCAAATGAAACGATCACAAATTCCATTTGAATTTGCCTCCAAAACCTTCTCTTCTTTCTTAACTGCCCAAATCGAGAGCAGCTCATCAATTTGTAAATCTACTTGCAAGTGGTTTAAGGCTGCAGGACAAGAGATCATAAAGGGCTTTTTGCCAAATTCATTGTAAACCATGGGGACGAAATGTGAGAGGGTATCGTTTCAGCGCAAATAATTATTACTAATTTTGAGCTATTTATATTCACAAAGGCAAGAGGGCCTTGGATGGGCTTATAAATAAATATGAACCGCGAGTGAGTCTGTGCCAGGCCCATGCAGGCCCCTGAACTCTGGCATCTGGGGTGCAATGGTGAGTGAGAGCTTTGCAGCCAGCAAAAAAACTCAGAGTGCTGTGGTACACAGGATCTAGCCAATGCAAACTTTGGGCAGCAGTATGCGTGTACAACAGATCACAGTCAAGGAAGGGATGTAGCCTCAACCCGATTTTTCTTGGCAACATAGGAAAAGCAGGATTTGTTTCTCAAATAAAGAAAACACAAAACGCCTAGCTTGAGCTTTAACTATGTTTTCAATGTTAAGTTTAAAATGGTGAACAATCATCATTTAAATTGCCCAGATACTTATACCATAACACTAATTCAATCTGACAGCTCTGCTAGTTTACAATGTTTCGAAGAGAAACTGATGTCCTCCTGTCATAAGAAAACAACATCAATATAGTTTTTCAAGCATACAGTACAAGGTCAAACAACTGTGACTACAATACCAGAAGTAGACTACAAATACTGAAGTGATTCAGCAAGGATGGCACCACAGCAGTAAATTACTTTCTCACAGGAGTAAAAATTTAATTGTGAATTACGAACTTATTGACCCAGATTGTTAATACAGATCGATGGTCTCCTACCCTGTTCCTAGAGTGCTGCCATCCTGCAGGGTTTCACTCCAACCAAAATAAAGCACATCACATTTCCCAGTCAGAGATATTGCTGAGCTGCTGATTAGCTGAATCATGTGTGCTTAATTAGGCCTGGAGTAAAAGCTAACAGGATATAGCTCTCCAGGAGGAGGTTTAAAGACCACTGACATAGAAAACAGAAGTGGACCCAAAACAGATCCTTGGGGGACCCCGGATGCAACATGTAATACACTGGAGGAAGCTCCATCAAATTAATCTCATTGTGTCCTTGCAGAATGATAATTTTCAGACTAGTCAAAAGACTGCTCAGACAGTACAATACTGAACAGCCCTTACTTCAGAATAAGGTAGTCAACTGTATCAAAGCCCTTTGGAAGATCAGTAAAAAGAGTGACACAGGTTTTTTTTTCTGATTCAGTGACTCAAATAACCTTTTAGGATGCCATGATGGTACTGTGTTATTTCCAAAAGCCAGACTGGTGCAGTAAAAAGATATTAAGAACTCCTTCGGTTGATCATTAACCAATCCTTCAAGAACCATTTATAAGATGGATAAGTTAAAAATTAGTCTATAATTGTAAAGAAATATGGGGTTCCCCTATTTTAAAAGAGGGAAAACATGGGCAATTTCCACATTTTTGAGATCAAATTTTCTGAGAGGATGAGGTTAAAAATGCTCAATAAGGATTTAGCAATAAAAATCAGTGGCAAGATTTAAAACGTTTGGTGCCAGATGATTTGAACCTGCAGTTATTTTTGGCATCTAGCAAAAAAGTTATGCAAACCTCAGCAACAGAGAAGTGAACAAAAATAAAAAGGCTCATTATCAAAGAAAAAATCATCAAGCATACCTGAAAAAGGCAAGGTTTTTGAAGGCGGGGACTAGTTGAACAGGGAACTGGAGGCAATGAAGTGTTCACAACTACAATCCAGCATACTACATCTTTCAGAAATGGATGCTGTGTCCTTAACAATGCAAGAAGGCAGTTCATTGTGAATATCAGTGGCTGAAATAAATTCAATGGGTCTCCAGAATTTCCTGAGATAATTACAATTGTCAGTGCTTGCAGACAGACGAAATTCAGACTTGGCTTGTTTTGTGAAAAAAGTGAAACAGTAGCATAGTTGCCTAAAATGAAGCAAATCGGCCACAGTCTCTGTTTTTCTCGTCTTAGCCCATGGTAAATCTCTCTCATAGAGCAAAGAAGTCAGGTCAGGGGAAAACCAGGCATTGTCTCTCCCCTTCACTCAGAACTTTCAAACAGCAGCATATTTATCCACTATATGCCAAGAACAAATCATATAAAAGTTTCCAAGCATTTTCAAAATCATCAACAAGATCAATTTTCCCCAGTCAAGGTAAAATAAATCAAGTAAAACAGCATGTTCAGGAAAGTGCTTTGTATCTCATTTTATGACAAAATGAGGCTTAATATAAAGTATTTTGAAAACCAAGTTTCAAATAAGGCAATAATGGCAGCATCAGTTGATTTTTCTAAGATTTTACAAGACCCAAGCGATTTTAGGGCGCACAACACAGTTCAGATGACTAACACCAAGGCCAGACCTTCATGTAAGGTCTAATGTCAGAGTTTCAGCCCAATTTAACCTATTGCTGAACTGACATCAAATTTTTTGGACAGCTTCAAGGTGAAAGCATGGGACAGAGCAAAAATCTATTTGATTAAGTTTTTGTGGGACGGTCTCAAGATGACCTCTACTGAATTTGGTGAAGGTTCAATACATTTTGCAAGAGCAAAACAAACAGTTTTTGATGAATTTTAAAAATATGGAAAATCTAGTGGGGAAAAATTTTTTAGGCATTTTAGGGACGTCTAAGAATTTTCCTCAGGATTCTAGAGATATTAAATCTTTGAATTTCCAACTCTCTGGTCAGAAGTTATGGCCAGAAATGGGAAATGCAACTTCGGCTGGTGGTGGCACTACAGCAGTAAAGGCATGCCTCACAAACTTAATCGACCAAATTTCACAGCTTCTTACCAAAAGGTTTTTTGAATTGCCCAACACTTCCATTGCAGAGGAATAATAACTTGAGACTATTTTGCAATGGGATCACACCAGCCACTCTTCCAGACATACGAACATCTCTTGAGTGTTATGGAAAAACCTAGCAAGTACCAAAAAGCAGATTTTGATAAAAAGACAGAAAACTGTATCCCTCTGGGTTTAAGCTCTTGTCCGAGAATGAAACTGACTTGGCAGTTATTTGTTCATTAAAAAACAAGAAATATGTAGGGAGGATTTTTTTTTTCTTTTTTGTCAGCATCCATGGCAATATGATGACAACGTTTTTCCATCAAAAATATACAATATCAATTATCAAAATGATGGACAAAAACCTTGCAATTATGTAGTTGCAGTGGTGTTTGACAGTTTTTAGTGTTAATTCCACCATCTGCTTCCCTGTTGAAGCAATTTTTCAGTCGTTATTACCATGCAAATTATGTGAATTATGAATTTGGACCATGAATGTCCTGCAAATCTTATACCCTGCATGGGGACTAACCTGACAGATCATGTAATAGTTATGCTGCTTCATAATAGGCTAATTAAACATGCTAAGTTTTGCCATAACACTGAGCCAGTGAAAACGTAATGCGGAAAAACCCAAAAACTTGCTAGGTTTTTGCTTCAGAAACGATTGAAAACCGATGACTTGTTTGGTTTTGCTATAGTGAAACATTGGGAATCAAGGATTATTTTTCAGGTATCTAACAAGAGGCTCCTCAGAGCCTGAACTCGGGCCGCGCATGCGCAGGACAATCGCGACCCCGAAAAAGAAGAACGGAGCCGAAACTTAGACTCGTGGCCTACCGGCCCAAATAATGAGGCAAAACCTAGTAAGTACAAAAATGGACCTAACTCAGTTTTGACCGAAATTAGACTTACTCGGTTTTTCCATGACGCTCAAGATCTGGCAAAGTACTCAAAACAGCTTATGTGGTAGTTCCCGTTAAAATACGTGTTTCCAGGCCTACATTTTGCCATGATGACACACACACACAACACACACACAAACACACGCACATACTGACAAGATGAAAACAATGCCAGCTGGCACTGTCATGGCTGGTAATAATAAGAGAACTAACAAAAACAATAGTTGCCTTTACACCTTTGGTTCTAGACTCCCAACTAAATGCAGTTCACAAACTTGGCTCTCATTTCACCTGTCCTTATAATTTTACATTCAAATCACGCTTAAAGGCTCATGTCATCAGCTTTCTCATCTCTGGCAAGGGAATTTGCAGAATAATGCACTTTAGACCCCTTCAAAAGACCTATAATAAATGCAGCCTTGCATGCAGCTACAATGTCTGAACTAATCAATACTTAAAACTTGTATGAAAAATAAACTAGCAAATGCTTTTTGGAACAAAAACAAAGCAGATACTTTCTGCCAAAAATAATTTTCAAACTATACACAAAAACAATCAAGTCTGAAGTGGGAATTTTTTACCGCTTACAAAAAATGAAAACAAAGCACAGAAGCCGAGCAGATTGTGCCCTCAAATCCACGTAGCTTTGTCATATCATCGTCAAAACCGAATAATGAAGAAAAATAAACAAGCAAATCTTTCACTTTAAATTGCAGATGATTCACCTGTGATGTCTTCATCTTGAGAATTAAAGGCAAGCTCATTTATGACATGCTGACTGTTTTCACGTAATTCAAAACTCCAGCATCTTTAAATGTGTTTGCGATAGCCAGTCCATTAGCTCGACATCCATGTTCAAAATTTGTTTCCGTTTGGCATGAAACAAGTATTCATTATATCTAGGCAATGCTCACATATTTCAACAGCTCTGTTGGCCTGTATTCATTTATTCTGATAATACATTCGCCCTTGAATTTGCATTTTATTGGCATATTTCCTTCAGTTAAAACACCAGAGTAGAAAAGTTAGAAAAAAATGGGTCACCTATAAATGTTTCTGAAAACAATTGCTTGAGCATGTAATGAGAAGGTGTGTTTTTCCATCTGAAAGTTATGGAAGGCTGTGTCTTCGGCAAATATCCTTCACCTGGGGGCATATTTCACGAGGCAGGATTAGAGATAGATCAACAATGGCACTGAATAAAACCTGAAAACTCCCCAAATCTAGAACAAGGGCTGAGGTAGAAACATATATTACCCGGCACAAGTATCCAACTCAGATGATAATCCCTCTTTGTGACACGCCCTACTTCAGCAGCCAAAGTGCCTCAAGTTTGCAGAGTATTTAACTCTTACTCTGGGTATTCATACAAAAAAACTGAGTTACGCTGATTACTTATTACTCGGGTTTAACACTGGGCAACGGGTTCCCAGGAATTCCAGCCCAAACTATTTCCTGTTTCCTGAGATATACAATAACAGGAAAATGGGAAAATATTTTTTTCATTAGCATACATTCATGCGGACTCTGCATCGCCCAAACAATTTCTCTTCATTAAAGCATCTGCAACAGCTATTTAATGTACTTGTCAAGATTAAGATTTTGTTTGGTTCAACAAATTTGGTTCGTCCAAACAGCGAAGAATAGTTAATCAATTCAATGAAGCTGTTCTCGAATGGACAGATAGATAATGTGCACCAATAAGGCACAACCTTGAAACCAATTGCCGAATATTGTGTAGTTCCCCTCGTGCCACCAAAGTAGCTCCATTAAACTGACACCCCCGTGAATTTCAGGATCCATTTCCTGGAGCGTCTTACTCCCTTCATGAGCTTGTCTTCTTCCCACAGTGCAGCCTGGTGCCATGTCTTCCCAAGGTGAGCGGTGCACTCACACCCGGCCAATTGCTTCAACATCCGGTCTGACGCTCTTGTGCCCATTGTAAGCATTTTCAGTGGTGGGCCAGGGTTAGAATGGGCACTCTGACTGGCCTGCAGCCACAGAGCCCTGTATGCAGCAGGGTGCAATGTGCTGTGCGTTATGACATATTCCTCACATAGGCATAGTTAAAGTTCTCCTTGGCTTGGGTCACAGTAACCCATCAGTCGGTTCGGACCAGACGGGATTGCCTTTGTTATCCTTCATTCCATCAATGAGCCTTGGGTACCGAACGCCCTGTCGCCAGTTCATGGTTTGTCTCTCCTTGGACCACTGTCAGTAGGTTCTCACCACAGCTGACTAGGAGCAGACCAGAGGCATTGCCTCTATGGAGATGCTCAGTCCCACTCCTCAGGCCATAAGGATTTGGCCCTTGTCTAAGTCGCTTAGGTTCTATTTCTCCCACATCTAACACACTGACTGTGAGAAACGACTGTATGCTCACTGCCTATGGTTTGTTGACCTTGGCGTGTAACAATAATGGTAATCAATGTTATTTGCTCCATCCTTGAGTGGTTTTAATGTTCTGGCTATTCGGTGTATCAACCTCAGTTAAAGATATCCATACATCCGTTATGTATGCTGCTTCTTCCTCGCTAGGGCGGCGCGGAAGCTAAAGCCCAGCACACTATGGGCAAAAGGCAGGTACACGCCCTGGACAGCTCGCCAATCCATCACACTAAACATTCACTCTCTCACTTATAACTGTGGGAAATTTAGACTTGGCCTGATATGTATGTCTTTAGACTGTGGGAAGAAATCGAAGCACCTGGATGAAATGCAAGCAAACATGGGGAGAACATGTAAACTCCACACAGAAAGGTCCCAGTCCGGATTCAAACCCATGACCTTCTTGCTGTGAGGCGGCAGCACAACCCACTTCACCACCGCATACATTTTTCTCTCTTTCTTTTAGTGATGCGAGCTGAAATATGCCCAACCTGTTTTTAGTGGTATCTTATGCCTTAGTAATAAGCTCATTTTCCGAGAATTCCCATAACAACATACCTCCATTCCCAGGTAAGAAATTGTAATTTCTGAGGTAAATAATCCCAAGTCTTGTCTATAACATCTTAAGGAGTAGTTATCTATGCATTTTACTTAATTGAAGTCATGCTACTGAAGGCCAAATATAAACTCCCAGTGAATTTTAATGAATACTGAGTTTAAACAGCAATCATTAAGCCAATGGTTATGCCAGTGAGTGTAGAGGTTTATTCCTTGCAGAGGCAGAATTGTTAATTGCCTGGGAGAGGCATTACTTTATTCAGCATCATTACTAAAGCCAATTGTTTTATATTAACCGTAGGAAATAATTTGGCTCTTCCGCCACTCTTTGGCCGAACTTCCCTTTTTTATAATTCTTTTTGAAGCCATGGTACAGTAGTGAAAAATTTGTGCTCTAGAAAAAGAGCATTTTATTACAGTTCAAACTGTTGGGTTGCAAGGTTAATATTTCCAATCGAATTTCAATGGCCCTTTGAGCATTCTTGGCGATATCGCACTTACTGTTCCGAAGACTCGCAATAACGTCCTGGGATCTGGGAAGGACCAACTGGTTAGTCATTTTAATATAATTTAATTTAAATTTGGTATGAAAGTGGTTAAAGTAGTTTCATTTTAGCAAAGTCAGGGAAGGCAAGAAGATGTAAAATTTTGTGGGTTAGCTTTGGCTGAGTGTCGACGGCAGCAGTCCAACTCCCGACTGTACTGCCGCAGGGTAAACTGCTACTAGGGAATGAACGATTCTCCAAGTCAGTACTGATGACAGCCAATAATCACTGCGGTTCAGCAGAAAGGAAACTATGCTGTGACCTGACATGGGGGACCAGTGGGATGGACCAAAACTCAACTTTGAGGCTTTCACGAGAACTGGCGGACTCAAGGCCGCTGTTCCATCTGCGTACGCTTGTACGGCCACCATTCAAGCAACTGACTGACTCGGCCAAATCGTTTTAATGCTAACGCGTGCCATTTATGGGAGTATTTATGTTACGCGGTAAAAGCCAAGCACAAAGCAAGGCTCATTTCATTCTAATGGGAAGTGGGTCAAAGCAAATTACAAGGTTAACGTTACTCAGTTTTGTTCTTCTCACAAGGGGAATGACAGGACAACCGGCAATCCAAACCACATCTGTGAGGAGCAGCCAACAAAGTGAGGGTGGTGGGTTGAACACTGGTGCTATACAGTAGCAACTGGACACCAGACTGGATGAGTAAATAGACACCACTCAAATAAAAGGACAAGGGTGACCGTGACAGGCTCACAGGGAATGGACAGCAGGCAGCTGAAGACATCACATTACTGCCAATCAGAGCGCACAGCCCTTTCGGCTTCCAGCTCGCTCACGCTGCCCCGCCAAAGAAAACCACTCACTGAGCAGTTGTGAGGGCATAAATTACATCCACTCTGAGAGCACACAATATCCGACACTATCCTCAGTATTCTCATGCAGGAGATAAAGCAAAGTATTGCTATGTTTGCAAAAAAGATAAGATAGTGAGACTTGTATTTTAAGCGAACTTTGTTTGAGGTAGAAAACAGCTATCATCGTTAACAATTAACCCGATCTAATGAATTGAAACGGGGGCAAATACATTCCTTACTGCCAGTTTTTTCCACCCATATGGTTTTGCATACGAACATTCACGGATGAATACAACAAAATTATTCTGAACTTTACATTACAGAAATGCCCACTGACAAAACCTAAACTGCTGCAGTGACTATTGTGAAATTCTGTTAAAATGCATCCAAGTTGTACCTGGGTCTTCCGTATGGAAATAGGTCAGTACTGCACCGGTGTTACGATACTCAGCTGTCGTCAGCTTGGTTTACATTATAGTAGGTCCAAAGTTGAGACGCTATAAGCAAGCAATATTGTTCTTTTGTTCAATGCTGTTAAACATTACTGCACTCGGTATCAGGTGCACAGTAAAAATCAGGCAAGTAAAGGTGGAGAGAAAATACTTATCTTGAGCTTATGAAAGTAAAAAGAAATTGTAGATTGGTTTAGAATTATAATAAACCTATAAAACTATAAATTGACAAACAATCTGGATCACCCCATTTAAGGTTACCACACTCTTCAAAAAAGTCTTACCAAAAAAATGATCATTTTGTTTTTCTTTGTTTGCTATGCCCATTTCCATCAGAACTGCGGCTTTATTCCAGCTTACCAACAGTGCCCTAAAATGAACACAATCGACACAAAAACAGTTGGGGGGTTGAGGATCCATTATTTGACGTTCACTACAGAAATACCCTGAAAAAAATCAATGCAATAGAATACTTAAACTTAGGACACTCACTAGAACTACTGTGTTTAAGCATTTGTGGAAGAAATTGAAAGCCTCAGCTCTTCCACATACTGCCAATCCGCTGTGAAACTCCCATGAATGTGGTCCAAGGCAAAAGCTATATACTTATTCTGAGGTAGCACTCCTGGTACTGATTCGGAGAGGTATCAGCTAGAAGGAGGAATTGTTTTGGTTTTTCAAAAGCATTGCAAGATGTGAGAATGTAATTTAAAGATGCTACGAACAATGATTTACAAGTTGGAGCTCATTATTTACATCCTAAAACAAACTTGAAAATAAAAACACAAATATGAGTTGATGTAAATGGATGAAGAAATGAGAGATATGTTAATATCTGGCCTTTAGCTTGTGAAATGAATCACAATTCTTTTATCAATTGGCATATGCTAAAATGTGCAAAACCTGCAATAAAAAATCCACAGTTGGACTACGCGGAGTTAAAATGACTGTTCTTCCCCTAGTCTAAAACTATGCATGGATGTTTTTTAGGTCTTCATCCCTGACATGAAAGTGTTTCAGTGGTGGCTGGTGAGCTGAGTACATCCCTTGAAAATAATGTTCTCAAGGTTTCATTTGTATTAACATTATATACACTCCGAAAACTGTCAACATTTTAAGGTGTGACCACTTTTCCTCAATGAGGAAACACAAGAAAGTAAACAAGTCATTTCCACGCGAAATTGCATTTAAACTACCGTTATTCATTTGGGGATCTTTGTTGCTAATTTTTGCTTTCTGTACTCAAACAATCCAGACACTAAGATTGGTTAGTGCAGGATGTGCTAAAAGCAAACACAAAAGTTTATATTGAAATTTATCTTTTTGTTAAGTGAATAAAACAGTTTGTATTTAATCGTCGCAACATTGGATTAAGAGGGAAGCTGTGAGTTTACTATTGATGGCTTATTTTTATCATGGAGGAACTTGTTTATAAAGAAAAATGATTGGAAACAGATCAAGACTTATGACTTCTCGTCTTAGCTTAATTAGGAAAACTAGCGTCACCTGATGGTCCCGAGAGTTTTCGGAATCCACGTAATGTCAGTTTGGATTACTGATTGAAAGCAGGCCAAGACCTATCATTATTTTCAAAAATGTTCCATGCCTCACCAATTTTTGGTTCACTAGCCGTCGTTGATGTGTTTACATTATATTTTTCAATCTGGAACAGGTTTCAGCATTAATTTGTTGTTGGCAGGCCTCAAACTCTGGCTTTTTCTAAGGTCTGCTTTTCTGATGTCATTCTGGACCAAGTGTAAAAATCTAAATATGTGTTGAAACTGTATCCACTGAATATGGAAAAATAAAACCCTGGCAGAACTATATGCACGCAAGCTGATGTGCACCTTCTCTTTCGTCAACCTTTCATTAATTTACACAATATTCTCAGAAATGAGGTTCTCGTCTGACTGGAAAAAGAAAAGAGGTGAGCGCAAGACAGATGGAAGGAAAAGAAATATTACTGTAACAGAGGAGGTCATGAAGAGGTGGGAGCAATGAGAGCTGAACCAAATGGGAGGTGGGTAGGGGGAGTGAAGAAGGAAAAAAAGGTTAGAGACCTCGGACGACATCTGCTCAACAAATTTTTTCCATTCAGGTTTTTCTTCCTGGTTTTTGCCACCCCTCTGCTCGCTGGGTGAAGACGGAGAGCTAGGCACGTGAAGGTCAAAGGTCTCGGGAGGGAAAGAGGAGCCCCCCTCGGGAGCCCCACTCGCTCAGGGTTAGCTGAGGGGACATCGGGGGGGAAGGTGCGGGGGAGGGCCCAGCCAGGGGAAAAGAAGAGGAAAAAGCAGAAGGCGCAGGAGTGGGAGGAGGAATGACTAATTAGCTGCAATATTACGAGGATGTACAGACTAAAATTCATAAAAAGAAAAAATGCAGATTAGGGCCTCTCAATGACTGGAGGATGGCAGTTGGTTGGCATGGATCACCCCTCTATAGCTATATGCTGCCTCTGTTTCACTGTTCCAAGCACCCCCTCACACACACACACACACACACAAGTACGCACTCACACAGGTTGACATGCGGGGTGACAGCTATAGACGAGAGGGGCCCTAGGTTCTCAAGCTGTGGTTGATTTAGGATTTTTGAATCTGGGCCAAAATTCCTGAAGTGAACACAGAGAGCGCTACGGTGAGCGAAAAAAGTCTGTAGGGCTCGAGAAAAAGTGCAGAAGTCTGTAAATTTGTATATGAGTTTGTGCGGACGAACACATATTTCTGTGGGGGTACGTGCATGCACGCTTCAGTTTCGTGAAAAAGAGCATCTTGGGAGTGAATGAAGGATGTGACAAGAAGAACGCGTCAAAAATCGGACTGAAATGTTCACAAAGAAGTCTAGATATCATTCATTGGTTCAAATTTCTATAGAGACAAGAGTAATAGGCTAGAATGAAGGAAACCTTGGAGCTATGAAGCCTGGCCAAACCTCTCTAGCTACCGCCCTCCCATTCTCATATCAGGCGATACTTTCCCCTAAGGCCTCAACTTACTCCTTACTCTCTTTCAGTGTGCTTGGAGGAAATCTCACCAGCTGCACTCCAACAGGGGTCTGCTCCACTGGTCTGCTTGCCTTTTGAAAAGCGAGGGAGCATCACAGAGACCAAATGGCACTCTTTCAGCAGGGGATTCCCTGTAAGCTTGGCTCTTCAGATACACATCTCAGGCAAGGAACTTGTGGAGCAGGCCAGCTGGGGTCGATGGGGTCAGTGGGGCAATTCTGTTATGGTTACAGGCAGCGCTGCGTTTTCACTGAAAAAAAAAGAAAAATTGAGATCACTCAGTGTTTCGCACGCTGCCGTAGTAGACCAATCGCACCGGTCCTGCCTGAAGCTTCACATGTACACAAACAGAGCACACAAAGAGTCCGACTCCGACTGAAACAAAACCTGCTTGACGAGGAGCCCCAAGCCCCATTTCTCCTCTTTATCAGCGTCTTCTATTTATAGCACGCCGCGGTGCCTGCTGAGTACAGTATGTTCTGTGAAACGCAGCCCCCACTGCGGCTGCGGCAGTTGCTCCCGTTCTGGGTGCTATCAGGCCTGTGAGAGTTAGGCTTGCAGCTAAGGCGGGAAAACACACCTCCAACCTAACTGGGCCCAGAACTCTGGTGTGCCATTAGGACCACACCCACAACCCCCTCAACCTCCTCAATCCTTACCCCTCAATCCTTCCTGAACATATTTTGAGGGATACAATACCAAAAACGATCAAAACAAACAAACACACGTCTTTACGCGCACACACGGGTAACACCCACGCTCAAATACTCCAGAATGTTCGTCAGAAATACCTGATGGGGGTTGGTGAATAACTTCACTGGTTGTTCAGGGACAATAAAAGGTGAATTTGAATGCATTTCCACTGGAAGGGTAAAAATTAGCCCTTATACATTAGAATACACAGTAGGACCGAGGGAGCTCCTGGAGTAGGCTAAAATGCTTTCGCAGTTTGTTGCAGGCGCTATCCATGTAAGCAATTGTAGCCTTTGTCAATGACTGCCACTCAGTTATCTCCCAAGAAACTTCAATTTGACTGCCTTAGCACAGGGTCATACGTCTCCTTTTCCAAAATTTACCTTACGGGCTCTCTTATGGCTGCTTCATAATGTGATAGTGACCTTCATAGTGTGATAGTTCTGGTTGGATTGTCGGCAGACTAATTTTTCAAAGAATTTGAATAGAATCTCCTCATTAACTAGTTTTCAAATCTCCATATTACGCAGTATTTTCACGAATGAGTGTTAAGCCAGCTTTTTGAATTACTAGAGGCTCATGATGACTAGACGGGAAATTCAATATCGAGGGTGCTACAGTGCTGATATAGCCTGTCAGCTCTTGTTCATATCTAAGATGCACCACTAGACCTTTTAAGGAGCAGCTGTGGACTGGTGCTGTCGACTGTAGTTGACTGGTGTGCTGACTCAGTCAGTGCTCCGTTAGGATTACTAATCACTGGTAGGTTGTGTCAGATCTGTTCACTAGAATGCTACTCTCAGTGCTTGTGCTGGTCACCAGTGCATAGAGCATCAGTGCTTTTTACTGGTGTGCCAGCACAATTAGTGGTGTCCACCTGAATAAGTGTTAACACTACTCACTCTCTCTCTAACAGTGGCTCCGTTTACACTTGGTTTTAACATGCGTTTTGGGTGATCGGATCACAAGGGATCAGCGCTAAATACAAGTGAAGACCACAAAGGAAAAACGATCAGAGTCCAAATTTTGCATTTTATATCTTTTATAGATTGTATAATAATACAATATTTATAATAATATGTATAATAATATTGTATGTTATTATAATATTTTATATTTTTTCAGTGCTTTGTTTCTAAGATTGTTTTGAATTTTTAATTCATCATTTCTCCACAACGTGAAAATGTGACTCTGATCATTTTTACATTGTGGTCTTCAAGTGTAAACGGGCTCTAAGATGCATTAAATCTGATCACTCAAATCACTTGCGGAGGTGGTCTGGGACGCATCTGACCACATATGTTTGGTACTGTAAACGCTGACCCGTCCTGATTCTTCCCCGACAAGGACGTAACCAGAAAAATGTCATCAATGTAGGCCGCAAGCTTATGACCGCTCTTCACAGTCTCGTGGCTATCATAGCGGCGGTGAAAATGAGTACTTTCCGATGAAGTTTCCTCTGCCTTGTGGTCCTGCGTGTTCTTGCAAGTTGCAAATGTGCCTGTCTGGCTAATTTCAATAACTGAAATAATCCGAATATGTTAACTATAGGCAGCAACATGTTACCTTGCCCAAAAAACAACCTGAAACAGGGTCGAAGTCTTGGCTTCATCTGGCGGGAACAGCTGCTATTGTTGTTATATGATGTATTAACTGCGCGCCAGGTCTGAACGGAAGCTACGTAGTAAGCAACAAAATCCGATCACAAGTGGTCACTTTAACATTGAGTGTAAACAGTATTGTGTCTCGCCTGACCACTGTGATTTGATCACCCAAATTGCATGTTAAAACCAAGTGTAAATACGCCCAGTATCTATGCTGATCATCTGTATGTGATCTGTGTAATTAATTTTCAATCCTGTGCAATGGTGGCAGTTGTGAGCACCAGTGTGGTAAGAGCTGTGCTGGCATGCATGAACAACGCATTGATAAAGTATTCAGCCATTGTTGACTTTTTACATTTTTACAGATTTGTCACACTAGTTAATTCCACATTTTCAAATAAAATTTAATATAAAACAAAAACATCCTGAACGCACACAAAATGAAGCGCAGCTTGTGAAGCTAAGTTCTGGCAGACAGCTTGCAACATGCCCACATTCCCATAGAAACCTCCCATGCATATCACATACTGATCCGCCCCTCTGGTAGGTGGGCAAGATAAGCTGCTTTCCTGCTCCGCCTTCATGGCATAACATGCCTCTGCCTGCTACTGTGCTGCGCTACATCGCACTGCGGCAGCATCACACTTCCTTGATGGAGTTAATTTAACCCAGGTTAGTGAAACTGACCACACCTCAAACGCCATTCAATTCGCCCACGTCCTAACCAACCAGCCTATTTATACTGCCTTCATTCTAAAACCCTGGTCTGTCCAGTTTGACGTCCCCCTGTCTCACTCCCTTCTCTTCCTCCCAAACCCTGTCACTCTGTTGTAACCCCAGGGGACTCGAAGGAGCCTTCCTGACTCCACCCACAGTCTTGTTGCCTGGGGCACGACCTTCATAATGCAACAGTCCCCATCTACTCGACTCCATCCCAACTGACATCAGCACGAATTCCCATGCCTATCCAATTCAATAAATGTCATAAACTACTATGTCAGATGTGGTCTGGAATTCATTAACTGCCCGTCAACATCCCACCACCACCCATACATCCACCTGTGGGCTCTGAGTCTCCCTGGGGGAGGGAGAGATATCCTGAAACTTCCTGTTTTCTTCTCCATAAGCTGACCACAGGGTGTGTCAAGGTCAGAGCCAAGACCCCAAACTCTCATTGCATCTATTTGTTACTGCTGCTATTGACGGTCTATACATGAGTAGGCCAACAAATTGTCGGCCTGCTGATAGAATCTCGCATCTTCAAAATGATAAACTTTACAGGAGAGCATAAAAAATGTTTAATTTTACATGTAAGAATGCAGTTGAGCTGTGTTTGGGTAGGATGACTATATTTCTTCCAAGAATGTATTTTGTATTTTGCAATATTTATGTTATTATTGTGGACATACAAGCTTTTGTTTCTAATCAAATTTGGAGATAAAAGGTTTTATCAGCAGGCCAACGAAATACTGTTTCTAAAGGATCATTTCTTTCATTGACGGAAAGAGGTTATCCAAGACCTGCCAGCCTTGTGTTTTAAAGTAATAATAATGATAGTATGGGGGTGGATTAGTGCACATGGCATGGGTAACTTGCACACCTGTGCAGATGCCATTAATTCTTAATGATATATACAGGTTTTGGAGCAACGAATGCTGCCGTCCAGACGTCTTTTACAGGGAAGATCTGTTTCAGCAATACAATGCTAAAGACCATACTCTGCAAATATTCCAACTTAACACCATCATAAAAGAGTCTAGGTGCTAAGTAAAAAGTAGCCCCATCAAAACTAAATGTTGTAATTGAAGTTGGTGAAACAAGGTCCTATAAAGCATTAAGTCTTAAGCACTAATGGAGGACCACTGTACTGTATTTGCAAGTCAAATAAGTGATACAGTATTTCATGAGGATTTGAATTGCAGAAGTTTAGTATGGCCTGGGGTTATTTTTACCAAGCGTTTCACAACAGGTATAAGACACTGGAATATGTTCTGGCATGGAAGAGCAGAGCGTAAAACTTAAATGGCGTTAAATGGCGAATTCGGCCGGGACTAAAACGACAGAGATGCTCTGGTAAATATTAAGTTATCCTTCAGCTAACCTAATCCCATTCAAATGGGTCAGACGTCGTAAAAATGATTAAATGTGTAACTAAACTATCAAGCAGAAACCTAGCTGTTTCCCTGCACCCTTTTTATGCTTTTTGGGCCTGAAAGCTTTGGACCCTGCCACATTCTGATGATCTTTCATTTATTTTGTTAATCCAAATGGAAATTTGGGTGACCTGGCTCAGAATCAACGCTAATTAGGCTCAGTAATCTGGACAGGATACATGGCAGCAGCAAATCCTGGCAAAGATCCTGCAGCCTTGTGCATGTTTATTTAGGAGGTCTTATTTGATCGCAAAACCCACCCTCTTCTGCAAATGTTAACGTTAGTTAGTTGTTTTACACATGGCGGCCTGCATGTAGGGTGATCCGCACCTTGCAGAACACAACAGCTCATTTTCATCACATAAAGCAATTTGACTCCTCACCTCATGTGAGTGTATATAATTTATATTCAGTAATCACTGGTTTTTGTCATTTTAATTGTTTTTTTTTTTGGTCTGAAAATGATTTAGAGGACCTTCAACTAAACAGATATTTGCTCAATTTTAGGACCTATAAATCAAGGGATGGTACAGTGCTGTGAAAAAAATACAAGTTTTCCAGAAGGCCTATCCTAAACCAAATGCAAATGAGTGCTCCTAATCAAACTGTAGTTAGGTTTGCCAACTGCACAAAAAAAAAAATGAGACACCCCTTGATAGGGTTCCATTGCCATGAAGAAAGAACCGCACTATAGAAAATTAATGTAACGCATAGAAATCATCATGAACATACAGTAACAATGTCCAATAATATCATAAGTGGCAGTGGCAGTAACAAAAACTTCAATATCACCGAAGAGGATACCTCAAGATAGAAAATGTTGAAATCTTTATATTTATTTGTGAACTCTGAACAATAATTCTAGTGAAATAATAAGGCTGAGGTAAATATGTTGACCAATAAACCCCCCAAAATATTATCTTAAAATCTGAAATAATGCTTTGTTGCCAGTGATCATGGCTCATACTTTCGTAACCTTATTTCACAAAGCACTGTTATGATTTACATCCAGCATACTCTTTTTTACCATGAAGTAGCATACAATATACATGTTGAACAATATTTTTCCATAGAAAAGTGCTCTCTCTCACAACCTTTGTAACCTTTCTGCATCCTAAAGCTCTTGCCCCTAGCTATCCTGCCTCAATATGCATTGAGTCTCGGGAAAAGTCATTAAAATGATACATCCCAACCACAGGTTAGTCAGCTAATTATAAAAATAACATGTGTTTCACAATACCAACCCATAAAGAACATGCTCCGCAAACTTGCATTTCACTCTTACTCTTTGCTTTTGGCCCCCGGGGCTATGCCATAGCAGAAATTTCACTCAAAGAGCTGACAAACATGATAAGAGACAAAAAAGACAGAAGTGCAAGTTACGGGTGAGTGCAAGGTGTCCCTGTGATCCCTATATCCGCATGAAACCACTTCCTTCCCAAGCATGCAGCCTCCCTGACACCTCAAACACTCACCTTCTACGTTGTACATCATAGGAGGCTTCCCTATTGCAAAGCATTGTGGGAAACAAGGAGGCTGCCACACTGGAATGTATGAGCCCGCAGCCAATATGGCATGAATGTCTCACCTTAACCAAATAAGAGAGAGACAAGGCAAGAAAGGACAAATCAGCACCCACCCCACCCCACCCCACCCCTGCCTATTAATCTTCCCCTGACAGAATTAGGTTAACTGATGAGAACTAAACCAGTTTTTGCTACTGAAAATTTTACCTTGTCATTTTGACTACATTCATGAATATATTGATGTTCTTTCCTAATATAGCCGATTAATGGCACCTCCATCCACATGTCTCAGATCTACTGTCCTCCAATGCCAGCAACAGCGAGTAATGAGTGACTGGATCAGAAAATTGAGTTCGGACAGAAATTATTTATTAAAATAGTAGAAAACCTGAATATAAAATAAAAATATAAAAGGACAATTGCTTAAATGTCACAAGTGAATTCGGGTAAGTCAATTTAACAAGCTAAGCTTAAATGTCAAAGAGTCTTTCAGAGGTTTAATTCTATAATGGAATGAGCTAATGTCAAGACTTGACGTTTCACCTGAAAATGAATTTCTCTCGTGTCAGAGTAAATATGTGAAAAAAACATGTGACTCGAGCAGTGTTCTGCTCTGGAACGAGGAGTGGGGAATCACCCTTAAAAAGCAGTCCGACACTCCGACCAACCCTGCATTCCACCTCAGAGGAGCTGAGCCAGTCCGAGGCACCACTGCATGTTTCCGCATGCTTTTATTTTTTTTTCTCAGTCATTTAAGGAACACTGTGTACTTATGGAAATGAGAAATATGGTATCAGCCATATTATCTTTCAACTACATTCTGGAATAGCCCAGGTTTCAAGCAGGGTAATTGTCATTTTCACTGCTGCGCCGTGTACTGGCACTAGATCAGTGTGTACATAGATCAATTTCACTGCTTTGTCTGCAGAACTCCTCCTATACGTGAGAGAGGTGCTGCATACTGTACCCTGCGCTAGTCAATCAAAGAGTGGAATCTTCTAGTATGAAACGTCATCTTCAACATACTGGTCCTACCTTAAATCAACCCACACAAAGTGTCACCCACATATGTCACTTAGTACCGGCGATACATTTAGTCGCACACCGCAACACATTGACACGGCTAATCATTATGATTCATTGAGTGTCCCAGTCACAGGCTCCAAAGAACTGGGACAATCTGGCACAGTTAATGAAAGCCAGCTATAGTGAGCACCATAATTCATTGCATGGGGACACATTTTGTGCTATTTTGGTTCTGTACTCTGGCACTTTGAGTTTGAAACGATACAATGAAAATGAAGTTCAAGTGCAGAAGTCAGCCTTAATTGGAGGATGTTTTCATACATACTAGATGAACCATTTGAAATAACAGCGACATTTTAAAGAACTACAGACGGTGCAAGGCAGAGCTAACCCTCCCCCTCACATATATTTTAGGTCTTCAATGCGTTGATCCACTTTTCATGTACATTTGCTCTTGGGTTTGACCTTTCATGATATCTGAAGGTCAAAGGTCATGATGTCATTTTACTCACCAAATACGAGTTCCTATATGTGATTAAAAGTAACAAAGTGGCTATCTTCAGTAGTTTTTGAGATATAGCCTTCTGAAATCTCATCACCTTTGGTTTGACCTTTCAGGGTCACTCAAGGTCAAAGATCATGGTGTCATTTTAATCTCCATTTATGATTTCCTACATGTGTCTAATAGTAACCAAAAGGCTATCTACAGTCCTTTTCGAGATATAGTGTGAATGGCCTTGACCCCCCCTTAACTTTGACCCCTACTGATCTTTGACACTATGCACTTTTCACTACAGCAATAGGATAGGATTTCAGTTTGCAAATCAAAAAATAAACTTTTGGCATTTGTTTGATGTAAATTGGACCATTTTTGGTGCTGGACTACGCAAATGCCTTTGGAGATTAGATTGTCTTTCGCCAGACAGCAGTGTCCATGCAAAGTAAGATGGTCGTGGTAAATCTCGAGCTGTTCGACCATCTCCATGGTAAAGAAAATCCCCACGAACATGGCCCAATAGATCAAAAACACTATCCTGGATGCAGGTGTAGATGTGTCGCGTAGAGGGCCACACCAGCAGGACAACAAAGGGAACAAGCAGGCAAGATTAAAGCTAGCAAAAAAGCAGCGGAGAGAGTCCCAAGAGTTCCGGAACAATGTCTTGTTGGACAGATGAAAGAAGAAATAACAAGTACGAGAGTGATGGAAAGTGGAAAGAGTAAGGAAGGGGAAATGCCCATGATCCAATGCACACCACTTCATCCATGAAAAATAGCACAGACCTGTATGGCTGCCAGTGTACCCGGCTCTCTTATCCTCAGAGATGATGTGACTACAAACAGAACGATGAATTCTGAAGTCTACAGAAGTATGTTATTTGCTCAAATAAAACCAAATGCCTCCAAACTTATTGGAGGGCAGTTCATCACGCACCAAGACAATGACCTGAATCACAGTACAATAGCAACAGCGCATTTTTAATGGCGAAAAAGGCAAATCCTGGCTCTTCATCTATATTAGAAAGTTTTTTAGTCTGACCACCATACCATGCCCAATTTTTGGAGGTGGGAGGCTGAACTGCAGTACCAAAGAAGTTTTTTTGCTAATGCTGTTTCATACTGAGTTTTCTCAAATTTGGTTGATATTTCTACCCGCTGGAGACTACGGGTTAAACTGTTTACATACAACAGACGACAGACGAAGTTTGATGATGACAGAGTTTACACCACTAATAACTCAGCCGGTCAATGACAAGTTTATAATACAAAAAGCAGAACCATGGTTTTCACAAGTTATTTTTACTTAGCTGACAAATTTATCCAAAGCAAAGTACAATAAGTAAAACCAGAATATCAACGGATAATTATACTACATAGATCAGAAAAAAAAATTTAATGACATAACATTCAAATTAACTAATAGTCATAAACAGAAAAGTGTTCGCTTGGTTGCCAACCCAAGCACTTGTTTCTAATTGAGTGTGGTGTAAACAACACAAGAGTGATTGAAATGAAAAACAACTAATACAAAAAAATGTAGGAAATTGATATATGAGGGAAAATATTGCACTACAAGAGATAGAAGACCAGGATAGTTCATTGGGAGGTTAAAGAAGGAGAATGTAGATGTATGACCAATGAGTAATGCAAGAAATAAATTAGGTATGTTTTCAGACCATGGTGGTAGATCTTCTGAAATCATGTCATTCTTTGAGGAGCAGTGAGGACATGAAGCTCTTGGGAAGCAGAAACGCTATGCTCACATTGAGGGGAGGAAATTCTCGTTGCCTTGCTTCAGCAGAGCAGAGCAGCTGAAGTGCTTTGTACAGAGTACCGCCTACAGTTAGGAATGGGCCATCTTGTTGGATGCCTCAGGACTTCGAATTTGTTCCTCACAAAAACTGGCATGATAGCTTCTCATCAAGATAGTAGGACATCTGGTAATACAGAGCAGTAATACCTTCAAAAATCAGTGCGTTTTTGAGGTTTGTAAAAGGCAATCCAAACTTACATAACCTTACGTGATGCGTACAGGACAGTGTTTGGACGGCCAGCCTCCACAGATAACCCACCTAGGCCTTGCCAAGTGAGCATAAATATCCCTGGACTCCTGGAAGTGTTACTTCAGATATAATGCTTGTCGCTTCAGTGTGCTGAAGGTCACCAAAACTGCATCGCCTGCTCTCGGCGCCTGGGGTCAGTGGCAGGACAATAGCCTCATCAAAGCTCAGAGAAATAGCCAAACCAATTCAGATGGAGATAATGCCCTTTGACAATGGTAGCTCATTCTGCGAGCATTGTTTCAAGTTCATCGCAAAGAAAACAAGGTGAAGTTGTGTCCTCCAAGTGCCCCATTCCCGAGGGGCTGTGTGGGGCCAGCGTTATCTCAAAGGGGTCGCGCAGCAGAAAATTCACAAGCGCAAGATTTTACGAGTCGACGTGTCGTAAAAAGCGTGTCGAATCCATCCAGTGGCTCAATCAGAAGATGCACCCAGGGCCTTGGAGTGAACAGAGCAGAGGATTCTGTCACAATCTGGGGGCGTGAGACAGCACATTCCGCAGCGTGCACTGCCTCAACCTGCAATCCCACATGTCCTGGTGTGACTCTCTGAGACCCAGACTAAAGGGAAGTTGCAGTGGGATTAAATATAATCCGCTGGTGTGAGGGACTGGGAGGGCAGCACCAACCCTGCCCACTCCCCCAGGGCCCTATGATTTCCGCGATCACGGAATCGCGGACAGAATCGCGGAATTGGCCATTAAAACGGAATCTATTGTAAAACGCGGAATTTTGCGGAAATCGGCATCATTTGAAATGCTGTTTGTAAAGCCACATTTGCTCCGAACGCGTAACAAAATTTTCGCGCGATCAGAGTCTATGCAAAGACACGAATGTACGCGAAAATGTGAGCAGCCTTCGTCAAATTCACCTGCCCCGAGTGTTTGAGCAACGCACCTCTTCGGTGCTACTGAAGATCCGTGGGAAGAATTTTTTTTTTGTTGTTGTAGACGAGACCACTGATGCTAGGGATTGCAGCGTCCTAAACATCATCACTGGTCAGCTTATGTTGACTTAACAACTTATATAACCATTAAATAGCCCTCATTATTTATTTCACAGTCTACTTTGTTAATTGTGTCCATGCAAATTATGACATAACATCGTCCCCCAGTGGTGAAATAAAAGCTGATGCATCCTTGTTTCACTTTGTTCATGTTTAATCATTACTGTAAGGTACATTTTGTTGTGGTATGTAATACAATGTATTGGGATAACTGAACAAAAGTTTATTATAAATAAATAAATAAAGCTGATGCATCAAAATCAGACAACTGTTGATCCCTTGGAGGAACTGGGTGTCATCACTGCTGCTCTCATACATTCATATGAAGAGTTTGTTTCCAAAATGCAATATATCCATTTTTCTCATTTTGAGTAAATCAGCCTTTTCTATGCTGGCGCCTATTGCATTTTATAGAAAAACACAAACTTTGACCATGATAAAATACACCTTATAGTATGAAATTCTAAAAACGGATTTTTGCACCATGGTAAGAAGTGCAGGGCTATCGCTCTGTGGTATTATCTCAATTTTTGTAATTTTGGCACTTATTGCATTTTGGAAACAAAGTCTTCATGTATACAAAAAAATTATAAATGATTAAAAAGGGGCATTCAGGCAAGTGCATGTCAGTACAGCAGTTGTCTGCCTTTTTGACTGAAGCTTACACTTCATTTCAAGTGACGCTTTTATTTTGTAATATTATTTCAGGTAAAAAAATTTTTTTTTTCTTTCCTCACAGTGCAACTTTATATTGCATCATTATGCAGTATTTGTTCTGACTTTAAGTACTGAGGAAAATTGAGCAATGTTGTGTTGCATGAACAAATTTAAGGTTATTTCTATTTAATTAGTGGACATTCTACTCATTAACATAAATAGCACACTATCTCTGATGGTAAAATTGGTGTAAAAGGTAAAAAACAAAAAACAGAATTAAAAAAATTAAAACGGAAAAAAACGGAATTTGGGGAAAAATAAAACGGAATTTGGAAAAACAAAAAAAAAAAGATTCCATAGGGCCCTACAACACCCCCCCCCTCCCCCCCCCCCCACCTCGTCAAGGTTTCTCAAGTGTAAGGTCCCACTTGTATATTTCCATAGCGATACAAAAGAACAGCCTTCCTAAGGTATCCTCCAACTCCAAACCATCAGAAGAGCCCAACCTAAGCAGTCATTCAGACCTCACAGTAGCAGTAACATAGACAGTCCATCCTGAGAGGCCAGCCATACCACACAAAACTAGAGGGCTAAAGTCAACATCTGGCTAACATTTCAGACGACTGCTGAGCCAGCATTACTTGATATGGCGCCCACAACAAAGGAAATATGATAAAGAAGGTGGCAAGAGGTTGAAAATTAAGCAGGACCCTGGAAAACATGTCTACACCAAGGCTTACTCCCACCAGCTGTCAAGGTCCCCTCGAACAATTTCAGATAATAAGACTTGAACCTTTCCAAACATTATCAAAACATTGTGCGGCATTATTGAGACAAATATTTAGGCCAAAAACGGCCAAATATGTGCGATAGTGCTATAATTACTTTGTCTCGTTTTTTTGTTATCTATGAATATGCTCATGAGAAAATGAGCAGTATCTGTCTCTGATTCAGTCTGTGTCCCCACAGCACGCATATGCAGTGGACAACACCAAGCAAGAGCCAGCTAACACTGTGCAGACCAAACCTTTTCAAGTCATCAAGCAGCAGCAGAAAAATCTATATGGCTTGGATTTTATAAAGCAGTATTTAACAGCTGCTGTAGTGTAGGTCTCCCATCTGTTGTTTTTCATTAGGGCACCAAAAACCCTGTGGCCGACCTTTTTATATTTCCAATGTGATCACACTCGCTGTGTCTTTATCTTCCAGACTCTGAGGACATTCAGAGACATCGATAAAGGAAGAGAATACATGAACCTCAACCTCCCATGTGACTGGACACCGAGAGTGAAAAGGCTCCTCTCCTCTCTCCTATTCAACCCCCTTCTCTTTTCTCCCTCTCTTTACCTTCTCTGTCTCTCTCTCCCACCTCTCAGCACTTTTCTCTGTCCGCAGAGAAAAATACAAAAAACGCTCAGACAGGCGGTCTTCATGGTCCAGTTTTCCTCATAATGCTATGAGCTTCAGGGTTTGCACCATTGCAGAAGGAAGCATTAATCATTCTGTATTTGTGCCTGGCCATCCCCACTACCCCCTTCCATTGTTATCTTTCAAATGTCCCTCCAAAACCCCCTGTAGGTCACTCATTGGTTTTACCCTCCATTTATTTTTCTGTGTCTAATCAATGGGAACTTTTCCGCAAAGAACAACCCCCTTACTGTGGTTCTGGTATAATTTGTAAGTTCCCATTCTTGAGGTCTCTTTTCTGGCACTGGCACCCACACAATCATACACCGGCATCGATTATCACCCAGCCACTTTGTCTATTTACTGAGCCATCGATGACTTCATCTGATTCCCAGCTAGAGTGATCCAGGCAAAGTCGGAAGATTCAAGACCAAGCGTCAAACAAATATTCCAAGTTTCCAGTACTGCAGTTGCAAAATGTTGTGCCAGCAGACAACCATACAGAGGGCGAAGTGACAAGCCCGGTACATGGCAGTAGTGTTGTAGTAGGTAAGATTCAATACAATAGAGGGCATTCCATCTTGCCACCAAGGTAGTGAGGCAGTAACCTGAAAGTACAGCAATCTTGCCGTGAAGCTTTGAGTTACCATCAGACAAGTGCCGTTTAATGCCTTTACTCCCCCTTGGTTAGAGGACACCATTTTTGGAAACACTTGTCCTTGTGGGTGGGCTCCACCAGGGCAAATTCTTCCAGGCATTTCCTGTCCCTCCATACCTTCGCACTGTAGCTTCCATTAACAGAAAAGCAAAACATTTTTCAGTTCCCGTGGACGCACAAAAAAGGTCCTTTGGAACTATTTCTCCATTGCGAGACCCATTTTCCTTCTGGAACCCATGAGAAGGTGTAACAATACCAAAGCTCCCAGACTGAACCATTTTGTCCAACAATGAATTCTTGAACAAAGGAGTTTCCCCTCGAGATACAGTAAAGCTTTTTTTCAAAGAGTGCTGGGCTGCATTATCCTTAATCCTCAGCAAGGAGACACAAGATTAATTAGTATTAAAAGAACACAATTTATTGGTTGAAATACCGCCTTTGGGAGGCTGGGAGGATAGGATGCAAGTGGACTGCGAAAATAATGCGTAACAAACATTCTTAAGTGCATATATCCATTACAGTGTATAAAATCTATAAATGACCACTGTCTCTAAGTCGATGACATTATTTGTAGGCTGAGAGAACACCTTTTCGCAATGGAAGTTTCCAGGGGGCCACTTTCAAATGACCAAAATGACTCTCTCCTGGAAGATTGCCAGTATGTTGGTGGATAAGGATAAATTAGTAAAGGGAGAGATTTAGTCGGGTGGTGAAATTTCCCTTTATGATAGGTTGTGGATCCTGGCAGCTCTTCCACTGCCTGCTATATGACAGGCTGTCGGGGTCTAACCTCAGGCTGAGCGCAGTTTAAAAGCCTTCCACTTCCCACAATCTTAGAGCGGTTGAAACGGCGCCAAGCACAACTAAGGCGGAGCTAATGGGGCCTTGTTTCCCCTGGTCAAGACTGATTTATCCCTTCCATCCACAGAGCGCGGCCCATTCGACCCAGGTGCCCGGCCACCATTTCACCAGACAAGCAGCGGCAGCGGCCATCTTTTCCAGCAACAGCTGCAATGTATAAGTGTTGTTTACATCCCACTGCTGCTTCTATTCATATCACAAATGGGGGGGGAACAAAAAAAGACAGAAGTTTGGGCTAAAAACCAGATTAATTTGTACTCAGAGGCTTCTCATGAAAACTTTCTTGAAAACAATCCCAGTTTCTATAACAGCTTCAAAGCGGCTGACGCTAAAGAGCACAGTCTCTGATGTGGTCCAACCAGACTGAAAACAGGCTTTTCATACCAGAAGAAAAAGCAAAGATTATTATAAATACGTTTTACATTGTCCTCAGGGCCCCAAACCAAACAAATGAGAACCACCCTCATCCCAGCACTGTAAGGGGTTAAAAGCACAAGGTGCAGCAAAAGAAACCACAGCCTGGTCATAATTTTGCTACCTAGGACGGCTGTCACTCCGGCAACGGGCTCCCCATGCATTCTGTGGCATTGTATACGCTGGCAGCCTGGCAAAATGAGAACAGACCATCTCAGGAGCAAAGTCAACACCATTATCTCACTCCTTTGTTTAGTTATTGCGATGATCTAGGCTGCAACTAGCCGACAGGCTTGGCATCACTGTTGCCAGGGACCACGTGATTGAGCTACTTTTGGTCTTTCACCGGGGGATGCGAACATTTTCAGCCTGTTTTTGAGTGGGTACAAATGTGTGGGTTTGAGAGCAAAAATGGCAGAATGCAGATCTTTTCTAGGCTTCTTCAGCGTTGTCATTACTTATAAGTGAGGGTCTACTGTATGTGGCAGCAGGATAGGGAGAGGGTTGAAGGAAAGTGCTCTTCAGAGATCTGCATGAATCTAATTATGGATGGATGCAAAGCTGACTGTGCTCTTCTTCACAGGGGAGGTAATCCTCAACACCTTTAATCCTGCTCTGAGACCCACAGCACTAATGCTAAAGGGCACATTCATGTGCATTTGGGATCCAGGCACACAGCTATATTGCTAGTCCTTCTTGTAGATTCAAAATGCCATCTGATGCTATTCAATGCTACCCCTTCCATCCTGCATATTAGCCAGAAAGGACTATGCAGCAATTCAGCAAGGCGAGAGAGGGCAGGATCACCGTGGCAAGGGACAGTGTGTCCCTTCCATCTCTAGAGTTTCGAGATTTCCCATCAGTTAGTGCCCTAATCTCTACCAGACCACCAGGGTTGGAGATTATGGAGGGCAAATGGCAAATGGCCCTGAGAATTCTCAAAATGCCCCTGAAATCACAAGGAGAAGGCCAAAAAAAATAAATAAATAAATAAAATTGAAGATAAATAATAATTTCATTATATTGCCAATTATCCCAAAGGCTGGGTGTCTGTCACAGAAAATACTGTATTATGTCTTGCACCAGTCGAGACAAAGTAGCTCAGAAACATCGCCCACTTCAGAACATAGCTTGGGCTTGTTCCAAACATTTATTTTTACTTTGTTGCTTTCTATAATGATGAAATGTTAGTTTATAATCTACCCCATTTTTTCTGAAATGCCCCTAGATTTTAGCAAGAGGAGGCAAATATCCCCTTGAGAAAATTCTAAAGTTCATACCCTGAATCGGACACAACGCAGGAAACCTTCTGAAAGTCTAATGCGCGAGAATAAAGGCAGCTCTTTTGCACCTTTGCACTTGAACCAAAGTGTTCACAATGCCAAAAACGCAACTGTGCTGGACCTGAGAGGAACTAGGACCTCTGCCAACACCCTTGGAGGATTTCTGTATGCTGCAGAGACAAACAAACAAACACACACACACACACACACACACACACACACTCACAGATGCCTCCACACATACTGCACAAAAACATACATATACAAGAGTTTTCCCCCAGAACTTGATGAAAATCAGCATTATTGCAGGTGGCTACCACATTTTGATCCATCGTCGTCTACTCAAGTGGTGAGTCTTTCTCCTTGTCAGGAGATGCCAGATGTTTTTCAACAGGAGTAATACAATCAAATCCTTACCTTGGAGTTTAAAGACTTCGAACAAAAAATTGTGCGGACATCCAATTTATCATAGGAATTAAGTCATACCTGGAGAGAAACAAAAATATCTTGTGGAATATTATCATATTCCTTAAATCGTTTAGTTTCCATACATTCAGGTGTAGTCTCCTCACTTTCTCTTCTTTATGGATATCCTCCTCGGGCCCTTCACGAGGAAGCCATAATGGAGGCTTTCTAGCATGAATGAAGGTTAGTATGTAAATTGATCAACCAGCGATGGAGCCAAAATGGGGCCCACTTTTGGCAAACCTGCCTGGGAAAAAAATGCGCTCACTGGCTCCGCACTCTGCCACTGAGAACAAGGGAAAGGATTTACAGGTACCACCCTATTTGAAGGCGACTCAGAGTGGGGTTCCTAACACTCGACGCACCTGGTTTTAACTTCACCGCTCTTGGGTGTGTGGAAAGAGCTGGGAATATTTCTTCATTAGTTACAGTGCTAGTGCTATGGACCGAAGAGATTCAAACTAAGATGGGGAACTGAGGGCGGGGGAGGAGGGGGTGGTCGGGGGTTACTCGGTGCACTCCTGGGCATCTGACTGGCAGTTTCTGGGCTCCCTGCCGTTCCTGGTACTCTGGCAACCGCAGTGCAACTGATTGCAGAGCCGCCCTCTAGACCAGCTGTCTGCCGAGAGCTGCCTTTGAGGCGCGCCCGCGAACGCACGCGGGCAGGTGCACGAGCGCAGAGTGTGAAGTAGGCAGGAGCATGCGGACAGCCCGTAGCTATCTACACTGGCCAAAAGCCGCCTTGTAGAAGAATCTGATGAAGCCGTACTGTCTTTTGAATGGCGACACCGCGAGCACGTGCCAAGACCGGCAAGGAAACACACTGACTCTTTCATGTGATGAATGGAGCCCTGCTCTCTTGTGGTCACACCACTCCACAGTTCTAGCCTCCGCTGGGGTGACTCACATCAACAGAGCCCTGAACCAAAAAGGGCTCACGCAAATAAACAAAATAAATCCTCCTTCCTGGCCAACCAAATGAGGATCTTCTGGCTTGACTCTGGAGATTTCCTGTACTTCCTACATTTTCAAAATAACTAATTTTTCAGAGTTATCCACTGGTAATGGAAAAAACAAAGAATTCCCCCAATGCTTTACAAGACAACAAAGAATTAAACAATGACGAAATATTCATTATTATGTGCGTGAGAGAAATTCTCTTATGCTTGCGTCCCCAGACACAAAACGCGTTAAAGCACTGTGTTCTCATTATATGAAAATGGCCCCCTTTCAGTAAACATTAAGTACTAGTTTCATGTAAAAATAGCAGCTGCACTATAACCGAGTGATTTTATAGAGTGTGGCAGTGTCAGCTTTCCAGTGTCAGTTACAATTGGCTGACTGGCAAAGAGCGCACCACCAACACTCATTCAGGTACCCTGCCAGCATACCTTTCCCACTGCCAGCACACAGGATTTCAGGCTGTTAACGCTCATTCAACGGCTCAGATCCGGAGCAGTTAGCAAGCCTTCCCTTTGAGCGTAAGCATTCAAATCTGGCCACATAAAATTACATATGGTAAAATTTTTCAAAATGTGAATTGAAATCACGCATATTTGGGACTTAGGCGGAACAAAAAATAATGTTTCTGGTAACGTCAAGAATTTGAGGTACTGTTGTTGGGTTGGATATCTCATTTTTTTCTGAATTTTTTTAGGTCTGTAGTCAATCCTATCCCCAATTACTTCCAAAACCTATCCTGAAAGATGAACCACCCAAAAATTATTTAGCTAAATCAGTTTCACCTTCCGATGTGTCTTTTTTTTTTTTTTTTTTTGAAGCATAGCTTAATTGTATGTCAGCGGAACTGAATTAGGTTTCGCACCCTGTGGTAGCCTATTCAGCATGCAAACTGAAAAAAAAAAAAAAAGGAGGGATTTTCCCGCATATAATTTCAACACAGGCTTAAAAAAACACATGACAGTGTCATTTGTAATGTCAAGTATAAAGCGTAAAACATTATTAATCGTGATGAAATTCAACAATGGTGACCAATTCAACAATGGCGCTTTTCACCACTGGGCTGACGCAGGCCTCTGAAATAAGAGCTCCTTTAACTTAAATGTCATCTAAAGCTATCCCAACAAATTATGTATGACTAACATTAAATGTGGAACATGATTAGAGGATGTGGATCCATCTTGGTTCATAGCTCACACGCAGTTTTCACCATGTAATAGACTTTAAGGCAGAAACTAAATTCAGGAATGCAAGGAAAATTAAATATCAGTGCACGATGCCTCCTTATTGAACTTTAGATTGAAAAAATCTCATATTCTATCACAGACACTTCTCTTTTGAACATGAGAATACTGATTAACCAAAGGATGATTTTCAAAATGCTGCACTAATGTTCCCGGACAGATCAATCCGGGAAATTCCGATTTTAAATACTGTTGCTGTGACATGGTTTACACTGATTAGACTTTTGAAAACTAATTCAAAGGTGTGGGTTCATGTAGCTTATCACTTTCATTATTAGGTTCAAGTTGTCTTTGAAAACATAACGCAACTATTATGGCATAGTTTCAACGTAAAGTTGGTTGCTGCAAAATTTCACATGAAGGGAAATTATGAAGTGAGGATGCTACTTCCTCATTAATAAAGAGCTACTCACGCCCACCTTTTCATTAACAAAAGAACTGGGAGGAACACAGTTTCCAATCAAGACAGGGTTGCATGGTTCAGAGAATTTTAGACAGTTCAGTTTTGAGGTCTGTTTGCACCTGTCGGACCTGCATCCATAGGTGCAAATTAGCAGGGCAATGCAACATGATGCTGGCCGATTCGTTTCCAGGCTCTCATTTATGGACTTTTTCGGTGTATTTTCCAATGTAACAGGGATGAAATACAATTTTGTTGTACCCTTTTCATTTTAACGTACTAGCTAGCTAGAGCTAGCAAATGCTTGCTAGTTAATGTACGCCTACTATTTTGATAGAAACGGTTGACAGTGACAGGCTGCAATTAATCCACTTTTGTGTTTCGTCCTTATCACTCAAAGTGTGAGTTGCTGTTATTGTGAGACTTACAGTGACCGTGGACAGTTGGATGGTAACACGTATTTCATGATTTGCTCTTGAATATTCCATATATCTTTCCGATATCACCAATCTTGGCGAGCTATATTGTACCATCGCCTGTCAAGAAATGCATTTAGCCCATTATATTCAGTATTATCAGAAACCAAGGTAAAACTTCGTGCTCAATGCTGTGACAATACATTCTAGGTTTTATTCCTATGACTTTGTAAACTTAGTGATGCTATTACAATGTAAAAAAAAAAACTTCAAAATCCAGATGCAGCAAAAGGAGGAATACAGTCAGATCGGTATTCATTAATTTTATGTTTGACCAGAAGTCTAAAAACAATAGGATCGGCTGATTTTGTGGAGGGTCGATCCGGTTGCCAGAAACACAGGATTTTCTTTGTTAGGCCTCATTGGATAAGAAGGTCAAGTGAACTGGAAGGATTTTTTTTTTAATTATTTCTGTTTCTAATTTCCACTTGTTTGAAAAATGAGGGTGAGTCCAAACTTTATATATATAGTCTTGGCAGTCTCATGTGGTCTCATGAGGCATGTGGTCCCGTTTCTCTAGCATGAAACACATCAACAACGAGAAAGGACTGTTTGTTTACTGTACATACACCTTGACATGTGCCGCTGTGATGAGACTATCAACAATATTCAATTCTTCTGTGAGCGGTCATAATGGCTTGTCTCACACAATTCTAATAGTTCATAATTCATCAAGTAATTGTGCAACACTTCCTTCCTGGTGCCTCATCAGAACTCCGCAGAATAAACAAAATATTATGCTTGGGTCTGAAGAGATGCACAGATGCAGAGCTTATGAAGAGTGTTTCTGAAACGCACAGGCAAGCTGGGTACACAGAACCAGGAGAGCAGAGGCAACAAAATCTAAACTTAATGTAAATTCAACCGCTTCGCTAATCATCCCATTTATTTTTCTTATAACCTCCGCCAAAACAAAGTTGGCAAGAGGTTATGTGATCGGTGCCATTTGTTCGTTTGTTTCTTTGTTTGTAAACAAGATAACTCAAAAATTAATGAACGGATACCTGAAATTTTGTGGGTGGGTCGCTATTACATTAGGGATGGACCCTATTGATTTTGACCGCGATCAGTCAAACAATATGGCCGCCATCTTGAAATCCTATGACACGCGATAACTGAACTTTGCTCCCACTCACCAAGATTTGGACTGTGCTGCCTTGGCGGAGATTTGCACTCAAGGAATGCCTCTAGTTCTTTATTATATAGCACCCGCCATGGTCATGACTGTTCCATTTGGATCATTACAAATCCCTCCCCCCGGAGTATTGGTGGGCATGTTACCCGTCTTGACGTGGGCGACCTGCTCAGCATGCATGGTACACTGCATGGAGATCCTGGTGTACGGGCTGTGCTCCACATCAAACTCGTCCATTTCCCCTCATCTAACAAGATGCATTATCATCAGATACAAAGGGGACATGACCCTGTTCTACTACAGCTGCAGGAGAAATGCTGAAATGCATTAAACGCTAATGACAGACAGGCACAATGGTGGTGAACCTGTAAGTCTCTCTAGACTCATTTTCTATAATCTGTTTTCATGCAGCAGGACAAAGAAAATGATGGCATGCTGGAGGACTTTCTGCTGATTTCACTGCCTAACCACAAACAAATACATGCGAACACATATGACCTCGTCCTGGAGATAACTTAACAGAGCAGAATATCAGAGGCTCTACTGTGAATAATTTCAGTCACTAATCGCATTAAGCATCCAGCATGCTGTAAAAAAGATCATAATTGAACAGGAGACCATACGGGCTATAAAAAACAGATGTGCAAATTAAATTAAAGTTTCATGTGAGTCAAGGCAATATGCTGTTCGTAAAATGTTAGTCAACAAATATTTTAACCCTGTGTTCCAAATATAAACTAGAAAAAACAGCAGAACAGACAAAGAAAAAGGCCAAATCCCTTGAGTGAATTTAAATAAGAGGTTGTCAATACAAAAAAAGCCTTGGAAGTGAAATCTGGCCATCACTGAAATTTGTTCGGTAAAGGCATAATGTGTTGATTATGAAATAGCTCATCTTTTTATTTTGACTGTGGAAAAGCATAGATGCCACAGAATGTCATTTTTGCTCATAGATACTATTTTATAGTACAGTAATATTCAACAGTAAAACAATACAAAGGACACCATAAAAATTTTATCTTCAAGCATTTAATAGAAGCAGACAGACTTTAGATGTATATTGTCACACTGATGCAGCCAAGGCATATTAAATGTTGAATATTAAATGTTCTTGGCTGCAATACACAATTTATTTAGGAGAGCTTAATTATGAAACTGTTCAGTCACATTTGAGCAGCCATATCTCAATGTTACCAGCAATAAAATGCAAATACCATCCCTGTGTCATGCTAGACTGGCCATGATTTTGTGCAACCTACAGTACAATGGCAAAGCAAGGCCTTATGCATTTGTCTTATAAATGTTGTAATGCAATACTACATCAGACCATTGCCGAAATAATGCATTTCTTATCTTTAGGTATATAAAATACACACATATACAGTGAGAATCATAAATTCTTTGGACAGCGACACCTTTTTTTTTTGGCTTTGAACTCCGGAAGTTTGAGTTTGAATGGACACTATGACAATGGAGCAGAAGCGCAGACTGCTAGCTTTAATATGAAAATGTTTTAATGTACACCAAATGGACCGTGTGGGAAAGACAGCACCTTCCATACAAAGTCCCACTGATGCAGATTTGACACGTCCCTACCAATGTCTCATTGTCCCTTTGAAAATTATCAGCGGTTTGCTAACTTACTTGCCGTACTGAAGCTCTATGAGGGCTTAACTTCAAAAGTGATCCTGGGCTGCTGAATAAAAGGTATAAATTCTTCACAGTTTTAACACAGGTTTAATGAATAAGAGATTTTAAGATCGCAACCATACCACAACTGAGATATAATTACATAAATATAATGCCAATTGTGAGCCTCAGAACTACGTTACGTTAAGCGACGTTATTTTCGCTAGTTATACAGGAGAACTGCAACGGTCAATAACAAGTCTTCAAAGAGAAATTCAAGGCTACTGCTTATATTTATTGTCTTTTCTTCTCAGAAAAATATACATATACTGTATAACTAATAATTAACATTGAATAGCTGGATTTTGCAATCATGGATATCCGTGACGGCAGCACCAGACATGACGTCAGATCGTTGACACTGCCTGGCGTAATTCCACACGTAGACATACAGCCCCTATCCAGATGGGATCATCGATCGCGCATGGTTTTGTTTACCTTCATCTCACTACCAAATATTTTTCTCATATGGCTGTTCTATTACACCTCCTCCGCGCTCTATCATTTGGATTTGGGGTATGTTTCATCTCACAACAAGCACCATACTAGGCAGGGCATGATAACCATGTAGCCATGTTGTAATAGTTATTTACCAACTTAACTCGAGGAAACTTAGCTAAAATAACTACTTTTGCTAACTACATTGTATTATAATTAGCCTCAACTTCTATAACAAACTATCATGGTAACTATTTTTGCCTAAACAAAACAATTCCAACACAAAGCAACTACAGTACATGAGCTCATAGCAAAAACGTGTGAATGGTACATGTTTCGCAATTGTGGTGCTAGCAAAACTGTTACTTCATTCTACCACATAAGCAAATCAACACAAACTCTACGGATTTTAAGCAAACAAGCTTTATCGCTATACAACTCGACAATGCACAAATTATTCCTACCAAGCCAGCATAATTTTATGTCTACAGTGGCTTGCCAAGAGCTACATGAAAAACGTGCTGCTCAGCGCTATCGTTTTCATGTAGCTCCATAGCTTGCGGGTTAGCTGGCTACAGCTGATGTGAAATGAAGGTATGCGCCAGTAACGTCGGTGCGGTACACTTCAGCTGAGTCAGAGACACAAAACGAACATCGCTTGCGTAATTATTGGTGACATTGAACCCTCATTAAGCTTTGACTGAGTCGGTAAGGATTATAATGAGCTAGCTAGCTTGGTTTGCCAGCTAATCAGAAAAAGCAATGCGCAGACCTATTGGATTGATCACAAACCTGCGATTTGGTACGTGCTTGCACATTACCCACTGAACAACTTTGCAAATGAAACCAGACTTCAATCAGCTCATCTGCCTCACAAAAACAGATAATGAGCAAAGCAAGAGAGCGAGACGCTAATTCAATCCCATAATGCGTAGCGAATACGTCATCGTTGCAGCGCAGCTACAGTCGTCTGGGCAGCGACCAAGAGTCCACCGCCAGTCTCAAGAACATCTGCTTTTAAATATTTTAATGCAGAAATACAGAGGAATTGATTTGACTCATGTTTATATTCAGAGTTATTAAGACGTGCAGCTCCCAGGGCAGACAGTGTAAAAATATTTTATATCCTGACTCTGAGGGTTCCCATGACTGAGAACAGTCAGCGGAACCCGCCCTTTAAATGCCACTACATCTCTTCTCATTAATGGTGAGAGCAGGGTGAGTCCCTCTTACTGGGGTAAAACATGTCTCAGCTAAGAATGCTGAGGGAGGAAGGGGACACCCATTTTTACAACTTCAGCCTTGTGATGTGAAGACCGGTATCTCGTTACGCAGGTGCCTCGTGACTTCTCACGTTAGAAATACATTGCAGCGACGCTGTGCCATACAAATTCGCTGTTGCTCATAGCAACCGGCCGCCAGTGACCAAAACCCACTGGATTAGCAGCCAAAAAATTGCAAACACAAACTGTACTTTAAAAAGACATAACCATAAGTTAAGTCTCACCTTAGCTGTCTTAGGATCAGAGTTGTGTTTGAGGGGATAATAACTCTGCATACATCTAATTCAAAGTCTCTATGTCACTTTGAATCGATCGCTGACATTTCTCAGGGAATTTACCCTGTTCAAAAAGTTCTTCTGAAAGCAGCTAAGATACATATCAACAATCTGACGGCACAAATAGGGTTTCCCACCAAAGGTCTAATGGTGCAGCCCACAAATTATTTCAAGTTCTATTAAAATACAGATTTCAGAGTTGGTGCAGGACAAGCACAAGTATAAATGATTCTACGCAATAATTCTAAGTAAAATGTAGCTGATAAGACAGCTACATTTGCAGTCATCATAACCTCAAATTTGAATTAGGCAATATACAGTAGTAAGACTTATAATCATAAAAGATAAAATACATTTCCCTGGATAGAACAGGCAAAATGACAAAATGACCAAAGATCTACATTTTGTCCAGGGCATGATTCTTTCGACTACCCTCCTCACTTAATTTTCTCAAAACACTGCAGCTACCAGTGACAGTAATTAGACTGATACAGGGTCTGAGACGAGGTCTTTCAGCGGGTTACTGATTACGAATAACCATGAAAGCCCATTTCTGGGTTTTAGGATAGATTTAATTTGTATTCCTACTCGGTCTCTATCGTGGATCATTTTATGAACTGCAGGATACACTCCAGCCAAGCAGCAGTAGACCAGAGAAAGCGAGGCAGGTCAGGCCACAGGAGAAATGCGGGTGAATTAAGCCGTTCTCACACTCAACGCATTGGCATTCTACTGTCAATTTCTGACAAAGATCAAAAAGCGGCATACAGCCATTTACATAATCCTCTGTGAGGTGACCGGTAAAAGCGAAATAACTTTTGACCATAGTGCCAATTAATCGTTCAAATGTTGCCAATTAGATTCCAATGTTTTACTTCTCTTCTGTTAAGTTGAAAAAACAACACCTGATTTTGCTTCCCACTCACCAGTCCACAAAAAGACACCAGCCAAAACATTGTGAGCACGCGCGTGCCATTTAGAAGCAAAGAAAAAACAGGATAATGTTCTTACGCCCAGCCCACACCAGTAATTTCATCAATCCGCTTACCCGTGTCTGAATGAAGCTTTACTGAGGCTCAATAATCATAGTTAACAGCGGAGGTATATGATTTAGTATTAAGATGGGCTTTATGTGTATGCGGGGCTTACAGTGCATATGAGTCTACTGCAGTGATCACAAAATAAGCCTATATCTTCAATAAACAATTAAATTCACAGGGCAAAGAATCAAATAATTTGTTGCTGTAGTGTCTTCAATGCAGTAAAGGATAAATTGACTTTTGAAATCACTCCTTCTATAATTTACTTGCATTTTCCATGATGCGTCATCTTTTTCAGAATTGAAGTTGTACACTTTGGTCCATAAACATTAGGACATCAACAAAAATATTAGAATTTTAGCTGTCGACCATAGAATATTGGAATTGAAATTAAATAATAAATATGAATTCAAATTGCGGACATTCTGCTTCAGTATGAGGGTTAACACATCAGAAATTCAGTGTATGATGAAGGAATTACAGCATTTTTTAAGAGGTCCTCCTATTTATAGGGACCAAAAGTATTTAGACAATTGGATGCTCAGCTGTTCCATGGTCATATGTGTTTTATTCCCTGATAATTTCATTTGAAAGTGAACGCAATTAAGGTATACAGTTGATTTCAAGAGTAACATTTTAATTTGTAATCTGTTGCTCATAACTCTCGATATGAAATCCAAGGCACAGTAAGTGCCAGTAAAGTAAACCATTATTAAGCTGAAAAATCATAACTAACCCCTCAGAGAAACTTCCGGTGTGGCTAAGTTACTTTTTAAGGATATACCAAAAAGTTAAGAATGCACTGGCAGGGTTCTCACCAGAAGTTTTTGACAGCGCAGTGGGGTCAGACATCACCCAAACCGGCCGGGGGTTTGTAGGCCGCCGAGGCCCCCAACGGGGTCCAGGGGCAGAGCCCTGGCGGGGAGCCCAGGGGAGGGGCGACGGCCCCTGGAAGCTCTGGCAATTTATGGTTTTTTGAGGCTTATTTGACAGTCTAGATGGCCCAATTTAAGGATATATATACTCACCTAGAATACAAATCTTGCATGTAAAATCTCTTGAAATAATAAGAAAAATAATACCTGGGACCACTGTAGCTAAAGGTAAACTTGCAAAGGCTTTTATTCTGATGTGAACTCAGGAAAACACAAACACAAACTGAAAAATACAACAATCATTTATCTACACAACTCACGCACTTACGCTACACATAGTATTTCCCATACAAAAAAAATGATTAAAACGAAGACAATTTCCAACAGTAGGCCTATATGCGCAGCTGCACCGCTATAACTGTGGAAACCGGCAGGATTCAAACACATCTCCCCTTAGGTTCTCGGTGGCAGCTTGCCACCTGCCAGCCAATCAATAAAAAGGAAAGGGGCTACACAATAGCCAATCAGATAATAGCAATATCGTATCTGGGTAAGATTTAGGGCAACAACCAATGAAAAAAAAAAACACCGTTATTCTGGAATTATTTTCGTGATCCTGCGACAACGACGTTCTGAAAGCTGCATTATTCATTCACCCTTGGTGGAAAACGGGAGAATCATGCCCCCCACAATCTCATATCAATCTCATATCACGTTGTGCACATGGTTGTTTCTGTCAAAACAAACCATATGCTATTTGTTAGCAGCGAAGATGAAGGTAGAGAAACAAGTTTTTTAGAAAAATTTGCACATATTTTACTGGAAAATGTGTCAAATTTTGCAATCACGCAGCTTGAAAGACAGCATATTTGTTCAGGTAACAGCGAAATACGCTGGCAAGAAGGATGACTGGTGAGTTCAGGAATACAAAAAGGCCAGAAAGACCATTGATAACAACTGTGATTGATGACGGATGAACTCCTTTCCTGGTTCACAAAAACCCCTTCACAACAGTTGGCCGGATCATGAACATTCTCTAGAAGGTAGGTGTATCAGTACCGAGGTTAGCAATCAGGAGAAGACTTCATCAGAATAAATGCAGTGGGTTGATTAAAACATGTAAATTATTGGCAAGGCTAAAAAACAAGACACCTCCCAACAACCTAAAAATGTACAGCCAGTATAGCTGTGAAGCAACATCCTACAGACAAAAAAGATGAAGATCAACTTATACCAGAAAGATCGGAAAAGAGGAACATGGGACATGGGAAGGAACTGCCCATGATCGGAGGTATGCCACCTGATCTGTGAAGAGTGGTTATGTATTGGGACGTAAGGCTGCTAGTAGAGCAGGTTCCCTTGTATGCACTGGTGATCAAACTGTTGACAAAAGCTGGAGGATGAATTCTGAATTATATAGGGCCATATTATATGCTTAGATTCAACCAAATACATCTGAACTAATTGGAAAATGCTTCACAGTGCGCATGGACGGTGACTTGGGAACATACAACAAAAACAACCCAAGATTTTTTCAGGCAAAGAAGTGGAATGTTCTACCACAGACAAGGCTATCATATGACTTGAATCTAATCGAGCCTTCATTTGACTTGCTGCAGGCAAAACACCCTGAACAGCAAGGCAGGAACTAAGGACTGCAAGACTGAAGCTCAGGCAGAGCATCATCAGGGACAAAACCCAGTTTATGGTGATGTCAGTGGGTTCCAGACATCAGACAGTCATTGACTGCAAAGGGTTGCCACCAAGTGCTAAAAATGGCAATTCAATTATTGATCAGGTCAATTTGTCCAATTACGTTTAAGCTCATGAAATTGTGAGGGCTGTGAATAAAATGGTTGGAATTCAATAATGGTTCAGACAATATTTCTGGAAAAAAAAACTCTGAAACTGAAGTTGAAAGTCTGTACTTCAAGCACATCTTGATTGCTTCCTTTTAGTTCCATAGCATTCCATTCCAAACAAAACTAAAACAATAAAAATTGTGTCTCTGTTCAAGTATTTCTGGAACTGACTGTATACAGAAATAAAAACCACAGACTTATTAAGTTTAAGTTTGACTACTTTGACAGCCTTTCCAGTTGTAATGCACAATAACCAAGGCTGATCCTGATGGACACATTATAAGGCAAACAACAAAGAAATTCAAATTCAGCCCAAGATCATATTCTCCTTGCACTATTAGTACATGAAGGAAAGGAAATAATCTAAAGGAATTTAAAGTTAATACATTGATGCAAACAAAAATAATAAATCTTGATAATATATAAACAATGAGCAAAATATCAACTTGGTCAGGACAACACTTTTTTCAATAGCTTATTACAGTCAAATACTACGGTGTAAAATGCTAGCGAAAGCATGAGCTACTTTTCACGATAAGATACTTTGTCAATATGGACCCCGCAATTACTTGCTCAATCTGAGTCATTGAAGTCCTGCTGTGCCAAAACAAGTGTATTTCAACCAGAAACAGATGACTCAACGGGAAAAAACTTCCCAACTGCCCTAAGGGGCTCAATTGCAGGGGTAAAATTTCCAAAATATTATTTTTTAAATACATTTAACAAAAATACCTTTTCAGTATTAGCAAAAGGCATGTATTTCATGCACACAGTTTGTGACTTTTTCCATAGCAGCATACATACCATGAAGAAAGTAAACAGATTTTCCCAACATAAATGATTCCATGCACTACCCAGAGCATGACTGTGTGCCACATACGAGAAATTATTTGCTAGAAGCTTATTGTGTATCCCACAATGTTCCATTGAGGGGAAAATAAAAGTGAGCTCAATATATACTGTCTTCTTCCATTTTATTGGGGCAATATATGTCTCATAAAACCATAAAACAGATTAATCTGCACTGTGAAAAGAAGGGGTGTGTCTGGCTCGGAGCTACATAAGGGAGCAACACTCCTGCTAACGCCAGGATTAAAGACTAAGGCTGGAATTTCACTGGATGGGTTTGGAGACACAAAGCGTTCCAGTCTTGGCTTGCCATTTACACCAGAGGTGTTCCCCACTGGCATTTCATTGGGGACAGCTCTGAAACTAGCTTTATCAGATGGTTCACAATCCCATTAATGTAACGTATACTTTGGTTACTATCACAAAAAGTCACATTTTAAGACCACTCGCAGTTTTGGAACAGTTAAAATCAGCAACGTTATCTAAGTTGTCCTCATTAAATGAACAAAACAGTTATTTTCTAGAGCTTAATACGTTTTTCAAATTGAAATTGGGTTTTTGAAATAAATCTTTTAAAGCAGATGATCCCTCATTGACATAGTCTCAAAAACTGTTGGGGAGGGCGAGGAAACGGCTTTAAGTTTCAGGCCATCTGATAACCTCATTCAACTTGAAAAAGGATTGAAATTCCCAGTAATCCATGCAAAACCACAAGGTCTACAATAGAGAGAGGGCTTAAATCTTTTGTTTTTCCACCAATAGGGCCAAATAGCCAAAATTCTGCCTGTTTTGCCTAGTACAAGAAAAAGCCCTGTATCTCAAAAACTGTAAATGCCAGAAATGTTAGAGAAAAGCTTTTTTGAAACAGAAAAACTGCACCTTTATAAAAAAAAAAAACTGATTTTCCATTAAATTCCAGCTTTAATACTTATTTTCATCAACTTATGTTAAAAAAAAACTACTTAAAAATCAAGAATCAAAATTCAAATTCAAATTTTGGTGATCATTTGCTGACAATAAACAGCAGGTATGAAGAAAATAACCCCTAACCAGAGTCTTTACATGTTCACAAAGTATTATTGGAAAAAAACTAAGTTCAATTCTCAACCAGTCAAATTCTGAAACCATTTTTTCAAAAACGGCCAAGAGCCCATTTTTGCCACTTTTATTTGGTATCATGGAAAGCCCTGTATCTAAAGCACTATATAGGCTTATAGGACACAAGAAAATGACTGACAAGTAGGTCACCATGTAATCATGCAAAAGGGAAAACAGTTCCACGTCTTTTGATATAAACGGAATTGGCATGTGCCCCAATCAGTCAAGAAAACAAAGCAAGTAAGCCATTGTTTTTCATCAAATTTCGCCAAATCATGTTCAGTGACAACATGCAAACCAAAGACGCCGTGGAATTGCGTAAGTAAAAGTGGATTACACAATGCGGAAACCTGATGCTCAAATCTTGCTGGCAATCTGCCTTGCATCCCTTTGCTACCTTCAAAAACTCATATTAAAAACAGCCTGCCAAAAAAATTTCAAACAGTTTATCTTTAAGCCCAAATGCATAGCAATTTTTCAAAACCAAGTTTTGTGGATTTCTACACCATTGGACCATTTGCCTGGGCATTGATTAGGGAGAGTGTAAGTGAGCACCACTGTTGAAATGTTTAATTATGGCTATTACTTGATATTTTGACCAGAACAACGACTTATTGAGACTATATGTGTTTACAGTATTCAGAATGATACTATTGATGTTTTTCGCTAATTATACCTTTGTAAATTACTGCACTGATTGACTTATGTGAATCTCTTAATGCTGACATTATCTCTAGCGGGTGTTTTCACTGAGAAAGAATACATGTAGTGTCATCCAGTAATTTAAACTGGATACAATGGGCAATATCTGCTGTGACAGGAACAGCTGCAAGTGAACAGTTTGGGGATGCTCTTGCACCCCAAAAACGTACTTTCTACACTCCCAGCTTTATCAACAGACTCGCTTAAGACGAGTTGTGATTGGTTAATCTTGAATAATTACTTGAACATTAGCGAAGTTACAGTTATTTTTACTTGTCTCCCACTCAGCGTATTTTAGTTGAATAAAGTTAAATGTCTTTAATTTTAAGGTATTTACACCTAAATCAGAGTAAGTTTATACAAATTACATTTTTTTTTTTCTGCACGGCAGCACAGCCATTCCATAGTCAGATGCGTGCTATTCCCTTATGATTCAACTCACAAGTTAGCAGATAAAAAGTCTATATCTCAAGTCTGGCATTGCATTGGAAATCAGCTGCAGTTAAATCTCAATGTGAAGTCCAAAAAAAAGCTGTCACTGCCTTCACTAGACTGAAAAATCAAAACAAACTTATCAGGGCAATAACAAAAACAGTGATGTGGCCCAAATAATCTACTTGATACATTCTTAAAAAGAAAGAATGCACTGGTGAGCTAAAGAACCACAGAGGCCCAAAACATCGTAGATAAAAATTGTGCTGGATGACAAAATTCTCCCTCTCGTGAAGAAAAACTCCCTCCCAACTCCTGGCCATATAAAGAACACCCGCCATTAGATCAGTGTATCTGTATCAAAGTCAACAATTAAGGGCATAACTCTCCGGAGTAAATACAGAGGGTTTACCGCAAGATGTAAACCATTGGTAAGCCTCACAAACATGAAGACCAGAAGAGTTTGCCAAAAATATCCGAAAAACCCTCAGCAGTTCTTTAACAACATCCTATGAGCAGATGAGACAAACATAAAACCAAGACAAATGATGTGAGGAGGATGGAGAAGGGAAGGGACTGCCCATGATCCCGAGCCCCTAAAATGGGGCACTGCGAGTAAAGAAATGGTTGTAATTCCTACATGGTTCATATGTGATTTTTGACAAAGCCCTTAAATTGAAGCTGAAAGTCTATACTTCTTGACTGGTTCGCTACAAATTCATTGCACTAATGTGAAGAAGTCAAAATGATGAAAACTGTGTCCAAATACTTACGGAATAGAATAGAACAGAATAGAAGCTTTATTGTCATTGTACACAGAATACATCAAAATTGCAAGTGCCCCTGCCAGTGGTGCTTTGTAAAAAGCAACAAATAATTAAACACATACAGACAAACTTATAAAGTACAGTAATAAAAAGCATTCTATTCTCATGAACCCGACTGCATGCTACTGTCCATCTTTCCAGACAATGCATTTAAATGCACATGTCCAACCATTTAAAAGGTTCATTAATCATCGTATGAAGACTAAGAAATATCAAGAAACGAATGAACATATGTCGCCAATCAAATACAGCTCAAGATAATGCTTGTACCTTAAATTGACGCAAACATGACCATCAACGCAGGTCAACAGAAGTAGGCTCTGCATCACGCATGCAATTCCAACATGACGTGTCTGCTGTAATTCCTGTCTAATGCTGGACCTGTATGTCGACTTGAGTCAGACAGCACAAAACCAGAGAATTGACGCAGAATGGATAAATGGACTTCATTCCAAGATCAACATCAGATTCATTCACTCACCTAAGAAATTTAAGCCAATAGAGCACAAATGGATCCCTCAGCAAAGGCGCAAAAAGGAAGTGTGCAGTTGGTGCACAGTGAGGCGAATGTGCGTTTTCATGTGTGTGTGAGCGAGAAAGAGAAAGAGGTGGGGGAGGGGCAAGACAGTCATCATGCATGGGTGCTACAGGTCCAATTCTGCCAAACATATTTCTCGAGTGCAGGAAGCATGCGCACAGGGGTCATCGCAGCTATTAAGTGAAATGTTCTCCATTCCGATATCCATCAATAATATGGCCATGCTGACAGGCGTGTATCTGCAGGAGCATTGACTCGACCACTGGGGCGAGACAGGCAGTCACTGCATGCCTATCAAAGCAGTAGCAGCAGCAGTGAGTCAGCTCTCTGAGGCCAGAGCGCTAAAGGACGTGTCGGCCAGCTGGCCAATATCTGCACACTCACACTGCCTGCTGTGGAGAAGCTTCCGGAGCCAGGAGCACGTGACACGAGCATAGGGAGGCGGCTGGACGCCCAGCTCTGAGGTGGACATAGGTGCGCTGGCTGTCTGGCGTCCCGCAAGGCTGAGTGCGGAACGCAGTCATGGAATCGACACAACCGCACAAGCTGTCAGCCCTCTCTATATAAACTGAGCATGCCCACAACTTCTGGGGTGGGAAGGGAGTTCTACTCCTTCACATTTTCTTTACGTTCTCATTTCTCCATTTCAAAAAGTTTGTTGTGTAAGAGTCAGAGCCCACTGGACAGAGCCTGTACTCGACTCTTTAGCAAGATGCACCACAGAAAGACACTCTTCCTCACACAACATGAATAGAAGGAACAGGACACACACAGTGTGTACACATAACCAACACCCGTGACTCCAACATTCTGCCTCTTTTGAAAAGTTCCAAGGACAAATGACTGTTACATGAAATGATTTGCACCTGCTCTGCATTCGCTAAAACTGGTATGTCTAGTTCTGCAGTGGGATAATTTGAAGGAGGCCTACAAACGGTCTTGACCTTCCAGAAACTCCAAAGCCAAAAGTTCAGGCATTACAGGGACTTTTTTTACGATTGTGAACTCGCAATTGAGAGGGTTAAATGCCCCTAAGCCTTCCAATTGGCCACCTTTCAAATGATCAATGCCAACAGTGTGTCAGCAGGTAGCAGGCCGTGTCATTCTCCAAGTTGTCTTCAGTTAGCAATCTATCTGATTCCAAGCTAGTAATTTAAACCTTTGGATATCAGTGGCATTGCACCAGAAAATATTTACCAGTTTCAATGTGAAACCTGTATCAAAGTTTACATGAACTTTGTAGCCGCCGTTGTTTTCTTAAAGTTGCAGATTTCACGATATGATCCGAGAGGAATCCACGTGAGCAGATTTTGCAACGCTGCCAACTAATTCACGCTTATGCATGCATGCAAGAATGCTTACGCAAACCTGCCTTTGAATATCCTGTGTTAGAACAATACGTGTTCCAAGGAAGGCAGCGATCGGGGCCCTCAGACAAATTCAGGCAACATAAGATGCATCAACTAACAGCGAAAGTTGTGCTGTTGAGTTTCCCTCATCTTATTTAGAGGCCTGTTCAGTGCTTGCGGGCACTATCCTAATCTGACGAGGGAATTCTGCAGTGACTCAGTACAGAATCTCCCAAAAACAACCGCTTCCAACTTCATTGTTTTTATGAGTCTCAGCCAGCGCAAAGCCACGGCAGATTAAGTTGGTTTTACACATTCAGATATATGCTGGATATCTGCCATGAAATGGTGTTATTTCAACACGTAATCCAAAGCAACGTATTAGTGAATCATCAACACCGAGAACAAAGTACACAGAATGATTTTATCACAAGGTTATTGAGCAGACCATTGCCCTCAACAATCTGGCTGGGGCTATTTAGTTACTCCATTTTTAAAATTTTGCATCGATGAATAAATTAATGAATCAGAGGGTTTTGCCTGACATTAAAGGAAGCAACTGATTCATGCTGAATAATCAACTACGCAATTTGGTAAAAAGAAAACTATTTCAAAGATGCACCAGCTAGTAGGCTAGCCTTGTCTTCTTCAAAGCTTCAGATAGCAGACATTTGAGTCTCTTCATTCTGCCTTAACAAAAAGCACCATAAACAACACACAACATTTTACATGACTGACACACTCAAAAAGTCAAATGGAATTTCAAAAATCAAAGGCTATTTTATCACAGTCTGTTCCTGCATTCAACAAGCATTAAATACTCAATTCCCCGGGATGGCAGATAACTGGCTGGGAAAAGAAAGGCAGTGGAGGGATGGACAGACCCACAGGAGGATGAACAGAAGTATGTAAAGGCACATCCACACCATAAGATGTATCCAAATATTAAACTCAGTAATGAAATAATGAATGGTTTAGGACAGGGCTATTCAATATTATCCTGCAAGGGCCGGTGTGGGTGCAGGCTTTCATTCCAACCAAGCACTTACACACCTGATGCTACTAATCACGCTCTTTAGCAAAGACTCTTGGGGTTGATTAGCGGTGTCAGGTGTGTGAGTGCTTGGTTGGAATGAAAGCCTGTACACACACCGGGCCTTACTGGATAAAGTTGAATAGCCTTGGTTTAGGAGTTCTGACCCAGACAAGAAGTGTGACAGACGAACACACGGAAGAACGAAACTCATTGCTACGTCACCCTTGCAGTTTTTGGTGTGGGAGAAAACTGATGTTGCTATTTAGGTCATAGCAATGCATTCTCTTTTCCAATGTTCCTGGTATATCAATTACCAATTCCATTACAATAATCTGAGGCAAAAATGAGCATCAAATATCAATATTTATGTTATTATATTCTTCAAGTTTCCTCTATTTAATCTTTTCACGCTGAAAATTTTTAATTGCATACACATAATATTTTGACTTATTTCACTAAAACAAGCCAAAAGAGTTTCCAGTTGAAAGAGCCAAAAAATGGGCCAAAAAAAAATTGTTTCCCAAGTGAATTTTTTTCATTTTTTCTGACTACATGAAAACATCATAAGACGCTGCCCAAAAATCTGTGAGCAAAATTACTGAAAAACGCTCCTGACTGAGAAAAACGGTCCACCACTATATACAGTACATTGAAAGACCAATATTTCCATTTGCAACCAAACGGTAAACTTACCAGCGTTTTATATCAAGCTGGTCTATAAATGGAGTAATGCTTCAATGGACATGCGATGTACCGAAGAAGCTATTTGAGATAGTTCACTGTAAATGAATACATAATCCACAAGCAAGGAGGCTGGTCAGAGCACACTAGAAACTAATTAAAGTGGTAATCCGTAAGATTTGAATTGGTTTGTTTATATTGACATCTTTGGCAGTAAAGCTGTAATTGCAGGTGCGCTTCTGGACCTCATTTCCCATAACTCTTGTCGAGACCCAACAGTGTCGCCTGTATGACGTCGGTAAATTGACGGCTCTTACCAGTTCCACGCCTCCTCAACTCTCATGCAGACGGGAAAGAAGCTCTTTGACACGGCAATTGAACTCAATAAAAGTAAAAATTATGTGACGTTAGTCATCCATTAGCGTCATCTCATTCCAGTAACATGTTAGGCTATTATGATAAATCGATTAACTTAAAGGGCTGCCAACTCTCAAGCATTCGCCGTGAGAATTTGTGCTTCATTCACGTTCCCATGCTGCCCACATGGAGAGAATCTATAGAAACATATAGGTTTTAATATTGGGCCACATATAGGTTTCGCATATATGCGAAATACATAAAATTGGCCATTTTCATATATGTACCTATAATATATGAAAACGGCCAATTTTATGTATGTCACATATATGCGAAAGCTTTATGTGACCCTACATTAAAACCTCACATTTTTTTTAAATTATTTATTTGGCATTTCTAGTCCCACCCAAAGCTGGGATATCCAATTTGGAAACTATGTACAATTTCTTAGACTTCTTGGCATATGCGTCCGCCTGTTGACAATTCAGGAGAGTGTACACAGCCCACAGCCGTCAGAAGTTACTTCTCATACATTCACTAGGCAAAATTTTAACAGCTCCAAACAGGGGCAGAAGGTATTCAATTAACAACACAGTGAACAGAATTTTCTTTATTAGCAGCCGTCTAGCCAACAGGACACGCCTAGGGGAACTCTAATCAACATAACCCTTCCCAGCAGGCCCTTCGTAATTTGCATCCCTGTAGCGCATTGGCCAATTGCGCGCTACTTCTGAAAAGAGCTGCCGCCCACTGCTGGTTGTTACAAGGCGGGGATTAAAACCTATATGTTTATATGGGTTCTTTCCGTGTGGGAATTTAAGAATCCTTGGTATTTCATCCCTGTAGGAAAAAGTCTGAGACCTTTAGTTGCTATACAAGCATCTCAGATAAAAGACAAGTGTCTGTTCATTAAAACTGTGAGCAGAAATGTAGACTTTGTCTTCAAATTCATTAACCACAGTGAAATGCTCAAATAGACGCAGGGATGAAAATGACTTTTGAAAGGCATGTTTACTTCAATGTATGTTCTTCTGTGTACTTTTATTTTGTTATTTTTGTTTTATTTTGCTACATTTAGACTAAGGACCTCTGAGCCATATTCATCTAGAAACTGCATTACAGACAAGATAGAAAACATTGCATTTGGTCAATGTAACAGTATAGTGTATAACCTTTCAGTGGATGTGTATGAGCTGTAATGATGTGAATCCAATTTTATCTAATGTGGTGAATCTGGCAGTGACTTAAACTTGAAAAAATGCTTAATTGATGAAATAAACATAATCAAACCATTTTGTTTTTATACATTTCCTTCTCTTCCACAATACACAACTCAATCTTCATAGAATGGAAATAAGTATGGTCAAGAAAGAATTGATGACCTTGTTATTGTTAATGTTTCAGGAAAAAAATGTAACAAATAGTATTAGATATCTGTGTTGATATCATAGCTTTTTGTCTCCTCTCACTTGCCATAGTTAATAATGACTGGTTTACATATAAGCATGCCGTTATCACATGTCAACATGTATTTAGGATCAAATGTGATGCCAATTTCACGTGTTCACATGCGATTAATAAGTAATTGCATTAAATTCTTGTTATTTCTGTAAGGGACTTTGGACTAATATGCAGATATTACCTTGAGAATAGAAATATGAGCTAGGCATCATGTATGACAGTTGCAAAAGTGAGATATGAACTATACAATAGGTATGACAAACAGAACCTGCCACTGCGTATATGAGCTATATAGGAGGCATATACCTTGTATGTACATATAAGGCCTATATGTGGAAATAAAGAAGCGAAATAGGAGACCTATATGCCCTATATAAGCACATATATGTACCTGAATTTGGCCTATATGCGGCCTATATCATATATGCGCATATATGCTGCATATATGCGCCATATAGGTTGCATATATGCACATATATGTTCATATAGATTCTTTCCATGTGGGTGTAGTCAGTAATTCTTCAATCAACGAAATTCGTGTGTTTCACTATCGTTCAAATTGTTTAAATGAAATAAAACCATTTGAAACATTTTTATGCAGTTCCCCTGCTTCCAACCCCTGAGTGAAGAAAAGCGTGAGAATTCCAGAATCATAATTGTTCTCATATTACTAGTGACAAAATCCACCGTAACACTTACTGATAAACTTCAATGCACAAGGACTTCAATTCCACCTGAGAACCTCTACAAATGGTCTGATAGAACAATTTCTGACCACAGCACGGGAACATGAATGTCATTTACACTCAAGCTGAATATGTGAAAGTTGAGAGCCCTGTGTAAATAATGAAAACGGTAGTTGGTGAACAGGTAATGTTATAACTTTTTTTTTTTTAATAAAAATAATTTGTCGAAGCGGTTAACGTAGCTTTTTTCCCGTTTGCTTCCTGAAATTACGTTATAATTTTAGTTTCAGTAGTAGCCTCAACAGAGACTCAGTTAACGTTACTTTCTACTGTGCACAGTATAGCTACACAGTATGGTATTTGCCATTGCCATTGGGTAGACGTCCTAAGGGATCCAGTAGCGGTACTTTCCGCATCTTGGAAGGCTGCATTTTTAACAGTCCTCCCTTAATTCCATCCATAAAACTGACATACAGTGTAAGGGACAAGTTAAATTTAGGGTTAGGAGATAGAGCCAAGGTTCAGGCTAGGGAAAGTACCGCTCCTGGATCCCTTCTGACATCTACCTTGCCCTTGCTTCTCCCAGGGTTCCTTACTTCCTGCTTCAAGCCAGGGCCATGTAGAGAGAGAGTCGCGTCAACTCCGTTCACTCCAATGGACCACTTTTTTTTTTACAAAAGCAATGGCGGGTCGTGGAGTCTCCCAATAGTTCCCGGAAGTTAGCGACGAAGACTAGTCTAGCAGCTGAGTTGAAGCAGAATGGACCATTCGTGATGATCTTTCAAAAGGTAGGACGTTTAAAGAATTAGACTGTATATTGTCAGCACATCTGAATTAAATTAACACGTACAGTAAAGCGTTTTCCTGGATTATCCCCTGTACAATTCGAGATATATTGAACGTTTACAGGCAAAAAATTAGGCTAGGATACTAGCTAGGAACAGTTAGCGACACAGTTACTAGCGCTAACCATGAGCAGCAGCATAATTGAAAACTCCATTCTCTCAGTGTCATTTCATCCAACGACGCGATATTAGAGAAAAAGGCTTCTTAAAGTGATTTTTTTGCGGAGTGGGGTGGCGGAGTGAAATGTTAGAGAATGAACGTAAATATAACATCAGATTGGCTATAGTGGTGGAGGTGGTGAAGTGAGGTTCTCTTTGAGTACAAGGTAGGTAACGTTAGCTATTATAATAAAGTTAACGTTACACAATAATAAAGAAGAGAGCAATCGGTTGCTGTGATACATCACTATTAATATTGATTATTAGAGCTATTTTTTTTTAGAGTGAGAGTTTTTAGGATTTGAGATTCTATTGACCATTACTTGTCAATGTTATGTTGCTGCTCATTTTGCTAATTTTGGATTGATGATTAAGGGAGAGGGAAGCTGGAGGACCAAATAGAAGATTGAAAACAGAAAGTATTTGCCAAATAGGCCAAAGAATTTGGAAAATTAAGCATAGAAGACTAAGTGAGGAATCATAGTATAAATATTGAGCTGTACTTGTCTGAAAGACTGCAAAGAACATGATCCAACTTTATACTAATTCCTGTTACATTTGTTACTGATGCCACTTGCCATAATTTCTTAAAAATCAGCAGCAAAAGCTGATCTTTTGTACTTAAGTTCCATAAGCTAAGTTGGGAAACATAGACCACACCTCATCTCCCAGCACCATTTCCCATCCAAGCCCATATAGGTGTGTCTAACCCTTTCTCCAGTCTTTTTCTCCCCCTCTCTATCTTTCAGCAGAAGAACTGCAGGCGATTCAGTAAGAGCCAGAGAACTCCCTGCAATGAGACAGACGACACTCACTCTGCACCCTGAGGCTTAACTCTCTAAGTTGTGCAAGCCTTTCCCTGTTCCTTACTTTTAATAAACTGGACAATAAGCTTCCAAATCGTGTGGTCTTTGCTTGTGAAAAAATGCATGTGCAGTGTTTGAATATGATCACCTCACATTTTTGTTGTTGTAATTTTAAATGATTGTTATATTTCTCCTGCTGAATTAAGCCCACAAACTGTACATTTGTACTAAACCCCCCAGCGATTGGAGCATCCCCAAGCAGCACAGCAAACCATGGTAGAGATTATATACAAGGACTACATGGAGGAGAGGGCACAGACAAACTGCTTCACATGCTATTCATGTATTTCAGTTTATTCAAGATTTCTTTTACATGAAGTAATTGTAGTACATAAGAGCAAAATAAAAAGATATACATAAAATGTATTTTGTATGCATATAACAATACAAGTTTGTGTGTTAATGTGTCTTGTTCTGTCTGGATGTATGAGCCCTTTCTAAAACTATTACTGTACATGCAAGCCTAGATAAAGTTATACCTTCTGCATGCAAAAAGTCAATGAAAAAGTAGTTTTGAACTTATGTATTGGTGTTTAGTGATAAGTGCAGATGTGCGTAAAAATTATGAACAGATAAATTGTAATTATTTCCAGTGGATTTTCTAAGATGCCACACTGAACATTATGCTGCTTTTAATGATGCAGGGATTAATTGTGCTGTCAGTTGATAGTCACCTGTCAGTCCTCTGTCCTTTCTGAAAGTCATGATTACATTAGTCATTACTGAATTGATAACTTAGATCCTCCATTTCCATGGGATTATTAAAACCCCAAGAAAATAAAGAAATGGTAGAAAATTAAACAGAATTTTGAAACGTTCTTTCCCCTCCCTCTGCATAATAAACATTAGGATGGGATTAAACAAGCATTGTAGTCAAAAGCAAAAACCAAGAAATCAAAGCAATCGACAACAGGAACACGCTCTTTAAAATGACTAAATCTCGTTTTAATCATCTTAATTATTTTAATAATTCTAAGGCACTAAAACCGCTCGAATACTGCATATATTGAGTGCAAATGTTAAACATTCTGCCGTTAAATGTAGCTTTTTCACGGTTGTTTAACGTTGGGGTCACTTTAGTGAGACGGCAAACGTTCACTCGAGCCTAAAATATGTAAACAAGGCAGAAATAACGCTATGTATTGACAAGTAATTACCGAGAATCACAGGTATGTCTCTCTGCAGCCTATTTGACAGACGCATTTAAATTGCCTGCCAGCGACTTCCTGGAACTATTCGCAGTCTCCATGAACCACGTGACGATCGAGAATTTTGGACTTCCGTTGACGCGACTCTTTCTCTACATGGCTCTGCTTCAAGCTAGCTTGCGGCTCCTCCTACCTTCTGGACAGACCAAACACAGCTTACTGACGTAAAAAGCGTCACTAGATGTGCGCCTGTATTTGAATATAGCGCGGAAATGTCGCCACAGACACACTGATCGCTTTACCTGGCAAAGAATGAAATACAAGTGCATTCATCAGTGGGTCATAGGCCCAATCGCCGTTGTTTTATCCCCCCTCTCTGAAGACACTTACTTAACAGACAGTAACGAGACGGAAATCTTACGGATTACCACTTTAAGGCTTTCAAAAATACAGCCCCCATTTTCTCACCAGGATTCACGTAACTAGCTACATTACACTCCGCGCTATATACCCCCTCGACCTGCCTTACAGGTGGGCGTGGCCAACCTTTGACCCACAAAAAATGAGGTCAAAATTGGACCTATGACTTTAACATCAAATAGGCTTCTGGAGACATCCAATATGCATTACCTGTTTAAATTTGAGGGCTGTCCCAACTACAGTTCAGCAGCTAGAGTGGTAACAAGAGATGGAAGACAGACAGACAGACAGAAGGACGGAAGGCAGAGGGGAAGACAATATCCAGGGCTCGCGCTACCCGTTCGTCAATTCGCAATTGACGATCTCTCCTGCAGTTTGACGATCTGTAAGTCACATTTGACAATAAATTTGACGAAGACCTTTCAAAAGTGGGGTCACGAGATTTGCGCAAATCTGCAATAATATTTTTTGGGGGGGTTAATATATAATATAGGGTTGGCCAAGAAAACAACTCACAAGCCGACTCTGGCTCTCCGACTCTGCGTACCGCACTCCGTCTCCCGTCCGGGGCGCAAGCTCTAAGAACGTCATGAAGAAGCGTGAAATGAACCGCGTGTAGCCTACTGTACCCTTATGCTGCGTTCAAAACAACTCGGAAGTCGGAAAAAAACGAGCTCCGAGTTGTCAAAAATGAATTGAATGGCGTCGAATTCGGAAATTACAGGTCGGAAACTCGGGTGTCATTTCAGAGCTCCGATTTTCCGACTTGACGTCACATTCACCGAAAAATGGCGGATGTGTAGTTTACTTTCAAGCAAATACAGACGTTTTTCTGATTAAAATACTTATGTATGAAATCAATCATATTTCATGGATCACCTGATCGGTTTCGGTTGTTCTTCAGTGTCACGAAAAAACTGGGAACGGCTGTCAGTGTTTTCTTTAAACGCTCCGAGCATTTAAATACAACTCAGCGTCTTTGCAGCATCCATGTTTTTCCCACATTACGACTTCAAAGCACATGAACACAACGAAGTCGGAAGAACGATTTGCCGACTTGGGAACTCCAACCTTCCGACATCACATGAATGCAGCATTATCAGGACGGAATACTCCACCCACCAGCTCATGCTCGAGCCGATAGACTACGCAGCTGTTAGTGGTACTGATTACAGTTGTTGTTCCTTGAAGCTAAATGGACAGTAAATAACATTTGAAAGTACTTTGTTATCAATATTTGGTCCTTTGTACTGAATAAAAAGCAAGTTGATGTGGTTGGATTTATGCAACATTGTGATGTTGCACATGTAGTCCATGTTAATGTAATTTTACCAAGTCCAAGTGTTCAGTTCTCACTCAGCATAACACTACAGTTGTTCCTTGAAGCTCAATGGTCAGTAAAGAACATTTGAAAGTACTTTGTTATCAATATTTGGTCCTTTGTACTGAATAAAAAGCAAGTTGTTTTTTGCATTTCTTTCATAGGCAGTAGCTTCTGTTTTGCCAAAGCCTTCTGACCCCCTTCCTCTTCTTCTGGACTTAGGACCAGCTTCTTTAACCTGTGTCAGTAACATGCAGATTAAAAAAATAATTCATGCAAAAAGCAGACTGGGAATGAAGCAAGCTAAGGGAGAAAGTCCCAAGTGAGGTGGGGTTAATACTAAAAAAAAGCATGCTACTAGCACAGGAAACAAGGAAGGCGAGGCTAAGTCAGAAAGGACAGAGGAAAGCACACGGTCCGATAGGACATTTAACAGCACATGGTTGTAAGTAAAAGCATGATCAAAATAATACAACGACGGTGCAACAAAACCTACAAGAAATCGATTGGTATTAGAGACCCTCACAACTGGACATCGGATAAAAAAAAGTGACTAGGGGTAAAGTTATTTGACTAATTGACATTGCTTTTTGGCTAATCATTTGACTAACAGGTTTCAGAAGCCAGCTCTAGCCCTGAATATCCCATCGGCTAGAATTACTGAGGGGGTAAAAACTGAACATTCTCAGCGTCTTTTAATTTCACTAACCGTTTCAAGTCCAACTTTGGTTGAGTGTAATTATACTTTTGCAATTCCACAGATCTATTAACCCCTTAAACTCAAACTTTTCAGTTGTTTTCTCTTATGTAGGTTTAAAGTCAGAGAAAACATTTTCTTCACATTGTAGGGCCACGGCACATACATATTCTGTATCTGCTGGTCACAGTGCTTCACAGAAGCTATAACATACTTATACTCAGAGAAATATTTAAACCCAGGATGCCATGTTATTATGGCCACAGCATTACATCGATTGGAAAATGTCTAGATCTTTTACATACATTTTGCTGTAATTCAGCAGGGAATACAGGGATCACCAGGATCTCTGCCAAATTTAAAACAGGCCTTAAGTTCCACATAATTTATGTATAGCTGCTGCATTTTATGGATCCATAAATGGGTCTGTGGGTTTTATAGGGTAAAGCATACCTATGCCAATAAGACCAAAGCGTCCTCTATAGACATCTAAATTCAGCATTAGGCTAAAAATAGGATTCAGACATAAAGCAGCACACTTAAAATTTAAGGAGGTCATATTATGCTCATTTAACAGTTTAAAATTTTCATTTTCTCGGTCATTTAACAAATATTTGCGTGAATTTATGATCAAAAAGCTCCTATTTACAGCTGTGTGCAGCACCTGAAGCTCACTCAGCCTGATATGGGCTGTTTTGGCGACTGACTCCTTAAGCCCCCCTCCCTTAAAGCCCACTGTTGTGATTGGCCAGCAGCAGTTCAGGAGGCACAGCTCGCAAAAATTGGGATTGTACTCCTGAGGAATGGGGATAGAAAATTAGATTCCGCACTTCATCTTCATTTGGAAATCCATGTAAATGGAATTTGCCTTTGCACTTAACTTTTTCCCAAAATGCCAGCATGAGGACAAAATGGCTAAGGAAAACATTTCCGCACAAAATAAAAATCATTAAAATTTTTTATGAAGATGCTGTCTATGTCGTAGGCTACTCATTTTCAGATGAACTATCTCTTCATTCCAAAGAATTTCTGCTAGAAAACTCTTCTAGACCATTATTTAGATCCAATTCAACTCTTACACAGAATCCACGACAGACACCATTTCAGAGTCATTTTCAATTACTTGGCTCAATGTTTTTTTGAGTGACAATGAGTGAAAACGAAACAGGTCGCAATGCATACACAACGTTGGACGTGTGCGAACAAAGGATGCTTCTAGAAAATGACGTCATGTGCTTTAAGGAGCCAAAATATTCTGATGATAGCTTAACATTTCCATGTTTTGGAATCATAAGAAAGAGCAGATTCTCAGCTTTCTTTTGATGTATAACAAGAAGAAATCCGTTATACAGAAGAAATATGATTAAGAAAAGTTTGATAACTTTTTCCTTCTCTTTTCGCCTGTCATGAGTTCCATTGCGCAATTTTAAGATCATTCCTGTCATGATTCTGCCTTGCTTGACCATGTTCTGCCCATGATTCTGCTTTGTCTGACCATGTTTTTATTATGATTCTGATTCCATGCCATGTTTTGTTCTTGTTTTGTCTGTATGTCTGCCATATTCCATTCCCTCAGTTAGATTCCGGTTCTTGTTTTGTTTCTTGCCATGCATTGCACTTTGTCTCCCCTGTCTGGTCTCATGTCATGTGACTGCTCATTGCCCCAGTATTACGTCCCACTTTCGTTTCATGGTTTCTCATTATTCCTTCTAATCTCGTTTGCTTCCTTCGCTTGCTGTTCTATCATTACTAACAGTACTAACAGTTTGTTATTTTAGTTTAAAGATACTAAACAAGACTAACATTGTTTATAGTACTAACTTACTAACGAGCACTAGGGTTTATATAGCTGCACTTTACTAATTGACTATTCCTCTCAGCATTCGCCCTATTCTAGTCTCCCCCCTTGTCTTTATCTCAATCTACTTTTGTTATTTTAGTTAAAGATCCTCCACACCTGTGAGACTCTGTTCTGTTCTATATCTGTACTTAGAACTCCCTAACCGGAGCACTATGTTTGTCAATAGGCTGTCTGTGTAATTCCTCCGTGTCTTGGCATTTCGCCAATTTCCGTGGTTAGGGTTTCCCCATGTGATTTCCCATTGTAATTAGTCTGATCCAGCTCACCTGTTCCCTCCGCAGCATGTGAGACTTCCCTATGTGTATTTAAGCAGTCTTTTCACAACCAGCCTCTGTCAATAGGCTGTCTGTGTGATTCCCGTCGTTTATGCCTTGTACTCTTTGTGATTTCTTTTCTGACTGGACCGTCCCAGTTTGTGATTTTTAGCTCTGATTTGGATTTGTTTGCATCTGTGTGACTTCCCCTCCTTTTGCCCACAACCAGCCTCTGTCAAAACGTTTTGTGTTTGCTGCCCTGTTTACAACTTGGATTACGTCCCTGGGATTCTGATTTTTGGATTGTGGACTTTGTACTGTTGCTTCTTGCTCTGTGGGGGTTCACCCCCATTCCTAATAAAATACAAGATTTTTGGATTGCTTGGTTCTCGCGTCTGGTTCCTGAGCGTAACCTCACAATTCCATGGAATACAGGAATACAGCTACCACACAAGCTCACTTACCTTTGACCCCATCGGTTTCCCACTCTGTGGCGGTTTCAAGGGTGAATGTGGGTCTTGATTGACATTTATTACTTGGGTCAAAAAATGGACAGTATGGCCGCACTGTTCAGAATCCTTTTCAAAGGACAACCCAGCAAATTCAACAGGAACTCTCTTTCATAGTCCTCCAGAAGAAAATGCTTGCTGCAAACTTACAATCTTATAATTATTTGCCAGGATGTCAACTTATTTTTTGTGTTTGCAATGGCCCAATGCTAGTCTGTCTTCCGTACTGTATGTAAAGAGTGACAAACTGCACATCTTTCACTCGCCTTTTTATACCCTGTCGAACAGAACAAAGTGTTAGCATTATTATCATGAGTAGTTATCCTTTTAGTGGTGAGAATGATACTCCAATGCAATGCTATGACAACGGTATGCAGCATATCCATGCTAGGTTAAGGGTTTGTCTGGAGTTTTGAGCTAGTACAATGCATTGTGGTAGTTGTTGTCTTTACAAATGTATGGGGAGGCTATGTGGATGATAAATACACAAATATTTTGAGCTGCTGTTGGAAAATGTATTGTTTGTGTGCATTTCATTTATATAGAGCCTACCCTTCAAAACAATGTATTGTTTAATTATCAGTGAAATGCCCCTTTAACTACTTCACCACAATGAAACTCATTCAGTCATTTACCCATTTCATCTGCATTAAGTACATAATTAATAACAAGAGTTTAACTCAACCTAACATAAAAATATAAGTGTACAGAATGTCATAGAACCAAAATAGCATGCAATGAATTTTAACTGCCCCACAGGGCCCACAGGCTGTCCCCCAAAAAAAAAAAAAAATGTGAGCCAATCAGATCTTTGCGTGTTTCCAATGATTCCTACCACCAGTCAACTTGCCAAATTCTACTCAGAAAGCTTCTTCCTCTCCAGGCTAAAAGAAAGTCAGAATATGTGAGGATCATTTTGGATTCCCCAACAGTAAGATAAGATATGATAAGAAGACAAACTTTATTATCCTAAACAGGAAATTTGTCTTGGGCACATAGTCTGACATACCTGCATAGCAGATACAACGTAAACATATACAGTCATGACACATAGTACACAATCAAAAAGTGGTTCACGACTACAAATATAGTCAATGCTCCTTTGTCATTAACATAAAACTTCAAGCAAGGCTATCGGATTTTCACAAAAATATGAAGACATTTGATGACAAAAAGGTAAACACAATCATAAAAACTCAATGTTGTAGCCTGGTATATGCTGAATAAACATAAAGACTTTGAAGTCCAATAGCTTTGGCAAGATGGTTACGTCATCTACTTAGAACATGACACAAGTAATTTTTCCAACACTTTTTTTATTGGCAAATTATTTCACTTATTATTAAGGCCTGGGAAATATGAAAAAATATATCATGACGACAATACAGGGTTTTTTACCATCAAAAAATTGTATTTGGTGATATGCAAATATGTTGTTTACATTTTATCTCTGACTAGCACAAACATAATAAAAGGCTTTACGGTCATGTTAGGGACTGCTTGCAGACTGCATATGAAACATTCACGAATGCCAATGAGGATAAACGTAACGAGGCAAGCTAACACAAGGATAAATGGGAGGCGATGTCAGGAAAACAGTGATGATGAAGTGGATTGTTGCTTATTGCACCAAAATCATTTAGTAATATGGATCATACAACTATATTTTCCTGAGTGTTTACAGTTTTAAAATGATCTCCATATGTCCATGGTGTCATTTCAAGGAGTTTTGTGCCAAAAATTAATCTATGCAGATAGCTACAAGTGGTAGGCTACAATACGTATGATTCCCCGCTTAAGCTTTCACAGGCCAATAGCAACATTAGCTGATGTCACTAAGGTGAAGTAATTTAGTGCCACTATCATCTAGTTAACATCGACTCATTACCACACTTTGCATGTTCATATGCAACGCTATTACTGGCAGTGAGTGAACGATTGAAAGTTAGTCAGCAGTAATTACGCACATCCATGAATACAATCATGAATCAGAGCATCTAATTCACTGACATTTGCCTGTATCATAAGGACCTATCTACTGAGCTCCCTCAATGTTAATACTGACATCCCTGATGATATATGTTCTTACATCTTTACGTAAATTAAATGCATTTGTCGGAAAGTTGGTTTCCTACCCAAAGCTTCATATTCAGATTTCCCAGTCCGCCTTAAATTATTTTTCACAAAGTGTCTAGCCAACTTGATTTTTTTTTTCAAACTGCTGTTCCATTATCCTAAAATAACGCTGGAATCGCCCTTCATACATTTATAGTTCTTGTACCAAACAACGATTGTCACCGCTCTCTTTTCTCTTCTGTAATAATGGGTGTGGCCAATGGTTTCCCCTCTTTTTTGCTAAAATAGGCAACCAAAATCGATAGGTGTTGTGACCAACCCATAACATATGCACATACCAAATATGAAAGGAATCGGTTGAAATATGTGGCCTGTACAGCGTCCACAAGAAAAACTCAACAGACGCAGCAACAGCGGTAACGACGACGGCAACCATGAATTCATATTAGCTGCTCGATTTTGTTGAGGGGCTACAATTAGATGTATTTTCCTCTGCTAGCTCCTTTACCTCAGGTGCTCAAAAAGGGCTGATGAATCAAAGCAAGGGGCTAAGAGGGTCCATATCCAATATAAAACAGCTGGCAGCATAATCCTACCCTGGGAAGGTAATATTTGAAGATGAGCTGCTGCCCAGAGTCACATTAGAAACTCCGCATAAACCCCTCTCACAGTTGTGAAATCCCATAAAATATATTCTAAATGAATCATCAATTTATATTTTCCCTTTGAGATCCTTGTGATGGCAGACTGGAACATGCTGAGGGCCCACAAAACACTTGTTAGCAGCTGGCTTCTATTGCTGACTTTTAACTGCAAACAAACCAGATTAAAAAAATCTTCTTGAAGCAAGTGGGTTGGTAGTGGGGGAATTCGTGGTTTACGGTCAAGTACAGGGTGGCATCCTCTTGTACTTCACTCGCTTTTTGCTAGGACCTCACCATACAGGGGCCATCCTAACCGCCTCTATTGCCTGACTGTCAGACTGGAGGAAAATAGAGGAAGTAATATACTATCAAGAGCAGTTTTAAAGAGGCTGGAATTTTAGCAGGTCCCACAATGGGGCTCAAACCACACACTATTGAATAACATCATGTTCCTAGGACCTGCTCTGTGCCCAAGACCCAGTCAAAATCTACCCACCTAGAAGCCAATCATTTATAGTATCATATTTTATTTGTATACAGAAAAAAAAACAATTCACTACAAAGATATTTTTATCATTTAATGATCTGGCAAAGTCACAATAACATATTGAGAATCTTACATTGAAATTTTGATTAGTGAGAAATTGAGCTGATTCTGCCAGAACAGTGAGTCATGGCCCTGACTCCTTTCTTTCATTAGGTGTTAATGCCTTTGCAAACTGCCTCCAAATGCCTTTTTTTTTGCTGACCTGGATACAGGAGCAGAGGTTTTCGGAGGTACAGTATCTCACAAAAGTGAGTACACCCCTCAAATTACAACAATTTATTATATCTTTTCAAGGGACAATTTACAGAAATGAAACTTGAATATATTCTAGAGTCGTCATTGTACAATATGTGCAGCAGTGTAGATTTGCTCCACTGTCCAAATAACAGAACAAACAGTCACTATTTCCAAAATGGGTGGCAACAAAAGTGAGTGCACACCCCAATTGGTAACGGTCAACCAAGCAATGAAACATGTCTTATTCATCATGTTCATGCTTTCATCTGTTCAACTGGGCCATATGAGGTTGTGTAACGTGTTGAAGGTTTAAATTGTGGTGCTTTAGGTGCAATGCTCTCGTTCTGGTCACTGGATGGTCAACATGGCACCTCATGGGAAAGAACTCTCTGAGGATCTGAAAAAGAGAATTGTTGCTCTCCACAAAGATGGTCTAAGCTACAAGAAGATCAGTGAAACCATGAAACTGAGCTACAGCACGGTGGCCAAGCGGTTTTCCAAGACGGGTTCTACTCCGAACAGACCTCGTCAGGGCCGACCAAAGAGGTTGAGTCCTCATGCTCTGCATCAGGTGCACAAGTTGGCTTCAGAAAACAGATGCAGGAGTGCTGGCAGCATTGCTAATGAGGTGGCAGCAGTGGGAGAACAGCCTGTCAGTGCTCAGACCATACGCTGTTCACTGCACCAAGACGGTCTGCATGGCCGTCGGCCAAGAAGGAACCCTCTTCTGAAGCTAGCCCACAAGAAAGCCCAAAAACAGTTTGCTGAAGACAACCAGTCCAAGAACATGAACTTCTGGAACCATGTTCTGTGGTCTGACGAGAGCAAGATAAACTTGTTTAGCTCAGATGGTGTCCAGCATGTGTGGCGGCGCCCTGGTGAAGAGTACCAAGACAAGTGTGTACTGCCTACAGTCAAACAAGGTGGTGGCAGCATCATGGTCTGGGGCTGCATGAGTGCTTCTGGTCCTGGGGAGCCGTGCTTCATTGATGGAATAATGGACTCCAACATGTACTGTGACATTCTGAAGCAGAACATGATGCCCTCCCTTCGGAAACTGGGCCACACGGCAGTTTTCCAACATGATAACCATCCGAAACACAACTGCCTTCCTGAAGAAGCTGAAGGTGAAGGTGATGACGTGGCCAAGTATGTCTTCAGACCTGAATCTCATTGAGCACCTGTGGGGCATCCTCAAGAGGAAGGTGGAGAAACAGCGGATGTCGAACATCCACCAGCTCCGTGATGTTGCCATGGAGGAGTGGAGGAGGATCCCAGCAACTACCTGTGCAGCTCTGGTGAATTCCATGCCTCGGAGAATCAAGGCAGTGCTGTACAACAATGGTGGTCACACTAAATATTAACACTATGGACACAATTTGGCATGTTGAAGGTGAGGTGTACTCACTTTAGTTGCCACCCATTTTGGAAATAGTGAATGTTTGTTCAGTTATTTGGACAGTGCAGTAAATCTACACTGCTACACATATTGTACAATGACTACTGTAAAATATATTCAGGTTTCATTTCTGTAACTTTGTCCCTTGAAAAGATATAATAAATTAATTTCAAAATGTGAGAGGTGTACTCAATTTGGTGAGATACTGTATATGGGAAACTCGTAAAACCTGCTCATTTAAACTCAAGATTTCCTGTCTTTCCGTTACCTCCTCATTGCATTTTTCTTTGCCTGATCAGACTGTTTGCCAAAAATTTTTTAAATGTAGGACACGAAACAATTTGGAGTGCAAACGAAGTGCCAAATTACATGAATTTAATGGCAAATTAACAAAGATATAAATATTGAATTTCTAAACCGAATGATTAGTACACCGTATACAGTAGGTATTTATACAGCTGAGCCAAAACATTATGACCATTCACAGATGAAGTTCATAACATCATCTAACAACAACAGTGCATATCAGTAAGATGGTAAGCGGGTAGTTGGTGCTAGTCATTGACGTGACGTGGATTTGGGTGAAATGGGACCTGAGCGACTTTGGCATGGCCCAAATTGTTATGGCCTGAGGACTGGGAGAAAGAATCTCCCAAGGCTTGCGGGAAACTTGTGGGGTCAGCAATGGTCCAAAGAGGGAAGAACAACCACAAACCAGTGACAGGGTCTTGGATGCCCAATGCTTATTAACATGTGGGGGCAGTGATGTTTATCTCATCTGAGTCCAAACCAACAGAAGGGCTACTGTGCATATTCTGCACATGCAGAATAAAACTTTAATGATGGTTACCGGACTAATGTGTCACAAAACACACAGCATTGCACCCTCCGGCATACAGGGTTTTTTTTTGTGGACCAGTCATTCTGACCCAACATTAAAAGTAGCGACAATCGCCGCAATTGACAAAGCAAACCTGGAGTAAAGGCTTCTGTTTTGTTTTACATCAGCCGGACACATGTGTGTGTCATTTCCCTGGGGAAGAGATGCTACCAGGATGCACTGCGGGAAGACAAATAACTGGTAGAAAGAGTGCGATGCTCTGAGAAATGTTCTGCAGGGAGATAGTACATCCAGGCATTCATGTGGACGTCAGTCTGGCGGAGTTGTTTTTATTGGTATGAAGAGGACCAACAGCACGTTAATCTGGGGATCATACTGCCCCACCCCCACCCCCCTGTAAAGGGATAAAAAGTAATTGGAAAATTGCCTGAACAGCTGTTCCATGGCCAGGTCTGTGTTATTCCTTCATTATGTAATTAAGTAAACAGATAAAAGGTCAAAATTTGATTTCATGTGAGCCATTTGCAAATGGTAAGTGCTGCTGCTACTGTAAATTCTCAAAATGAAGTCCAAAGAGTGACTTTTCCAGTGAAGCCATCATTTAGCTCAAAAATCTAGCAAAACACATCAAAAAACAGAAAAAAACGTCATCTCCTACCAGAATGATGGGAAGGGTTAAAAAGAGGGGAAGGAAGTGCTCATGAGCCGAAGCATACCGCCTGATTTGTGAAGTGTGGTCATGTGTGGCATGGATGGCCGCCAAAAGAAAAAGTTCCCTTATTCTAATTGATAGTGTGACTGCTGGCAAAAGCAGTACAATGAATTCTAAATTGTATAGGGTGACTTTATCAGCTTAGATTCAGCCTAATGCTTCAAATCTCCTTGGACAGAGCTTCACAGAGCAGATGGGCAATGACCTAAAGCGCACTGAGAAAGCAATCCATGACTTTTGAAAGGCGAAGAAATATGGCGTTCCATAATAGGCGAGTTAGTCACACAAATGGAAGAGATCAAGCATTTCTCTTTTTGAAGGCAAAACTGAACACAAAATGTCCCAGGAACAAGCAGGAACTGAGGACAGCTGTAGTGAAGACCAGACAGAACATCAGCAGGGAAGAAAGCCACCATCTGGCGAAATCTATGGGTTCCAGACTTCAGGCAGTCATCAACTGCAAAGGATTTGCAATCGAGTATAAAAAAATTACAACTCAGTATTATGTTCATTCGTGTAGTTACTTTTGCGATCTTAAAAATAGGGGGAGTATGCAGAAAATTGTCTTTAATTCCAACATTGCTAGTAATATATTTGTGAAAAAACCTCAATTGAAAGCTGAAAGTCTACACTTCAAGCAAATTTTTATTGTTCTTTTCAAATCCCCGCCGATGGGGCACAGAGCCAAATTGATGAAAACTGTCTCACTGTCCAAATACTTGTATGCCATAAGATGGGAATGTGTTGCAGATGAGGTGGAATGCTTTGGATTGTACATGCGATTCTTTCTTTCTCCATACCTTCCCAATCATTCTGGTACAAGATCATCATTGTATCATCTGTCCGTAGGACATTGTTTAAAAACTGTTCTTTTTGGAAACCAAAATCTGGTCATCCTGTTTTTGAGGCTCACCGCTGGTTAATATCTTGAAGTCCATTTTCTGACATTAGCTTGGTGAGGTCCTCTGGTGATTGTTGTCATTTACACAGTTTTGCCTATCTCCTGGAGAGTTCCTCGATCTGACCAAGTGTTGTGGTTTTTCCCCACCGGGACAAGATTTTTCTGTCATCCATCACAGTCTCAATCCATGGTCTTCCAGACCTTTTAGTGTTCCTGAGCTCACTAATGCCACCATTCTTTTGAAGAATAGACCAAATCATTTATTCGGCCACACACAGCTTGCTTTGATTTTTCAGCTCTGGACCATTTATCTGCTATTAAGTACATAAATTGCAAGAGGAAAAAAACAACATGGAGCATCTGAGCAGGGAACTGTCCATCACTTATGATCTTTCAAAAAGCAGAGGACCATAAATACAAATTTGTGTAATTCCTACTCCATAAACCTTATTTGGACGTGAATGGCCACAAATTAAAGCCTAAAAACCATACGTCTGGTTTTCGATCTGATATTCAGCTAAAACAACGATCACTACAGGGTTTCCTCCCGGATTTTTTGAAACTGTGGCGGAAGGCTTCAGCATCAGGTCAAAACTCAGAATTATCAGGCGTGGCCAGTTTTCAATGATCAGCACATAGGCGATGTAATAACTGAAGTCTATGTGCACGGAGGTTTATCAGTTTCACATGCGTGACGGTGGATTTCACATATAATATGAAAACCGATTATGACTCTGGACTCCGGAATTGGAATTAAATAATCATGAAGATACAATTAGGTAGAGCAGGATGTGCTCACAGCAAATGCAGAAGTTAACATCGTAGTTTATTGTTTTGCAAAGTGAACAAAATATTTTTTCTCTAATCGTTGCACACATTGCATTAAGAAGAAAGCAGCGCGTTTTACTGCCGATGGCTAATTTTTATTAATTGGAAAACGTGTTCATCAAGCAAAATGGCTGACAACAGGTCAAGAATTATTAGCGCTCATTTTAACTTAACAAGGAGAACTGGCGACACCTGATTGTCTGTAGGATTTTTGGAGTTTATGTAAAGTCATTTTACATAGGCGCAGCGGCTTTTATTTTGCTGTGGCGGTACGCCACGATCAATTACATGTAGCGGAAACCCTGGGCTATGTTCAAATATTTTATACCTAACCATCTTTATCTGGAAGACCATACGTTTACTGGACAAGTCCACCCACTCCTCTAAAAAAACAACATCATGCATGGATTCCACAATGTGTTGGAGACATTCTTTTGAGAATCTAGTCCATGTTGACAGAATTGCATCATGTATTTTCTGCAGATTTGTCAGCTGTACATACATGCTGCAAATTTTCCATACTACCGTCTCCCAAAGGTGCTCTATTGGACTGATGATTGACGAGACCATTATAGTACGATTAACTCACGTCCCCTCTGTGAAACCCAAGTCTCCTTTTGCTTTGTGACATTGTGCATTCTTATGCTGGATGCAGCCATTAGAAGATCAATACATTTTGGCCATAAAGGGATGTACAGGATCAGCAACAATAATCAGACAGCCTGTGGCGTGCAAATGAACTGAACTGCTGACACGAGGCGAGTTGGGTCCGTGGATTCATGGTTTTGACACAAAATTCTGTCCCTTTCATTTGCATGTCGCAGCAGAAATCAAGATTGCTTAAATCAGGTAACTCCTTGCCGTATTCTTTAGCCCTCTTTTGGTGACCCTGTGCCCACTGCAGCCTCAGATTTCTGTTTTTAGCGAACAGGTTTCAAACCAAATGTCATCTGCAGTTGTGGCCCATCTCTGCTGTGATCTGCAAAAACCTTGTGAGTTTATCAGTTATAAGGGTCTCATAATTGAACACTGAAATTGAGCTTTTGGATTCTGGACTTTTCCTAACCGAAAAAAAAAAATTAGAAACTTGATTTGGACAGTTCAAATAACACTAATAGCTGGTGTGTTAAGATTTTCACCACTCTTAATTACTGCAAATGAGGATCAAACTCAGTTTCTACCAAAAGTGGCATAAGTACTAGGTTTTCCCAGATCAAAGGAGATCTGTCTCAAGGTTAAACATGTTGCGCCTTGTGAGATGCTTTTCTGCTCCCCGCACTTTCAAAGAGTGGTTATCCAAGTTAACACAGCATTTCTGTGCACTTGAACTATGCTGGCCTTTCTCCTCAGACACTGCATCAACTAAATGTTTTTGTTTTTCACGCTATTCTGTGTAAAGTACTTGAGACTGTTGTGCATGAAAATCCACTGAGATTTCAGAAATAATCGTAACTGCCTGTCTTACACCAACAATCAAGTCACTGGAATGGTCATTAATATCACCTTTTTTTCCCCATTCTGATTTTTGATAAGCATATAAACTGAAGCTCCAGACCTCTATTTGAATAAATAAGCAGTTAAACAGGACTAACTTGAGAACTCCATTCACCCCGTACGTAAATAAAAACGGTACAACACCGTTTGATATTCTAACCAGTGAATTCAATAGCATATTGAAAACATACGGTGTGATGACCGCCAGAGAGTCTGAAAAATTTGACATAGTCAACTGTTTACCCCTGTATAACAGTATAGTGTTTTACTAGTCACATTCATTGAGCATTTTGGCACTAGATACAGCATTTGGTCAAGCCAAGTTGTGATTCCTCAACAATGCAAGTCTTCAGCTGGAAAACTGTACGGGGCCTTCCTTGCCGCACATTTTTTTTTATTATGTACCTTCCATTCTCAATCAGGAATAGATCAGGACTGCTGGTAGACGGGTATCACCCGCACTCTCTTTTCAAGCAGCTATGCAGTCATAAACCGTTCAGAATGTGTTTTAGCATTGTCTTGCAGGAAAATGCAGAGACGTCCCCAAATACAACATCGAGATAGCAGAAAATGCAGCTCCAAAAGTTTTATATATCTTTCTGCATTAATCATGCCCTCACAAATAAATGAAGTCTCCCCATGACATGTGCATTGACACCCCATACCCTAACAAATGATGGCGTTTGGATCTGATGCTGATAATAGCTTGGTTGTCCCCGCCGTCTTTGGTCTGGAGAACACAGCTGCTGTTTTTCCAAATACCACTTGAAATATTGACTCGTCGGACCACTTACAACCTTCCACTGTGATACTGTCCATCTGAGATAACACCAAGTCCAGGAAGTTGGTGGTGCTTCATACAGTATGGCTGTATGGCTTCAGCATTCCAAAGTGAAGCATTTGTCGATGAATGGAGATTGAATGCTGTTGCCTGGCCAAGGTTCACCAAAGTATTACCGAGCCCATGCTGTGATAGAAGAGGGTAAATAGACTTCTCAAATCACTCCTTTCTGATTTTAACTTTATTTTCCATAAAGCTAAAAAGTTTTTGTAATTGAGATTAAAATGTTGGGGTGTACACAATATACCATATCATATTTAAAAATCATATAAGTAACCGTTTTTATGCATAAATGGCTGCTCGTGATACTTAACTGCAGTAATCAATTAGCAACTAATGGTGTTATTCAATCAAGAACAATTATCAGAGGAGTTGATTTCGACTGACATGCAAAATAAGTTAATTGATTTGGAAAGTCAGTTTTGTTACGTCTCATCTGGCCTGCTAATAACAAAGAGTAAACCCTGACACAACGAGAGTTCAGCATTCTCATAGAATACTGTGAAAGAGTAATTGTCCTCTTCCCGATTTCTTCTATTGGTGCTTATTTGTCTTAAATATTTTAAAGCATCCAACTGCTTTTAATATATGACAAAGATAACGTGAGTAAACACAAATATAGCTTTTAAATGCCCATATTATTTATTGAAGGTAAAGAGGTCACCAAAACCTATATCTCATAATCTCATCTCATCTCTCTAGTAGTCTAATAGACCATGGGGATGCCACAGATGCCTTAGCAACCAGTCTCCTCCACTCTGTTTGGCTCTCCAACTTCCTTAAAGTGTCATTCAGCCTCAAGCCAGTCCGGTCAGAGATGTTGTCTTCTCATCTCTTTCTCTATCTGCCTCTTTTTCTCCATCCTTATACAGAATTGTTCTAATCTAGCCACATTGGAGGGTTTTCGAGCATGAACTGCCTGTTTAAGGTCAAGCCCCAACATTTCAATGGGAATCAATTCAGGACTTTGACTAGGCTACTCCAAAACCTTCATTTTGTTTCTTTTTATCCATTTGGAGGTGAACTTGCTCGTGCGCTTCAGATCATTGTCCTGCAGCATAACCCAACTGCGCTTGAGCTTCAGATCACCAACTGATGGTCCGACATTCTCCTTCAGGATTTTCTGATTGAGAGCAGAATTCATGGTTCCATCAATTGTGGCAAGTCGCTCTGGTCCTGAAGCAGCAGAACAGCCCCAGACCATCACACTACCACCACTGTTTGACTGTTAGTATCATGTTCCTATTGTAGGATGTATGTTAACTTTACCCCAGACGTAACAGGTTCTTATCTACTAAAAAGTTCAACTTTTGACTCATCAGACCACAAAATATTAACCCAAAAGTCGAGGGAGTTATCAAGATGTTTTCTGGCAAATGTGGGATGAGCCTTTTACATTCTTTATAGTCAGCAATTGTTTTTGCATCGCAGCTCTCCCATGGATGCCATTTTTTCCCTGTCTTTTTCTATCATGGAATCATGAACACTGTCCTTAACTGAGGCAAAGGAAGCCTGCAGTTCTTTAGATGATAGTCTGAGCTCTGTTGAGACTTCCTGGATGAGTCAACGATGCGTCTTGGAAGAATTTTGGTGGGCTGGTCACTCGTGGGAAGGTTCATCACTGATCCTAGTCTCTCCATTTGTAAAGAATGGCTCTCACCATGGTTTGTTGGAGTCCCAGAGCCTTAGAAATAGCTTTTTAACCCTTTCCAGACAGACTGATGACGAATTTGTTTCTCATTTGAATTTCTTCAGTAAACATGCCTGGGTGTGTCTAGAGATATTTAACCCAATTATCAATTAATTTGTTTAATTGATTGATTTTTAGTAAATAAGGGGCAACTACTTTTTCACTAAGGTAGGGTTGGATAACTTTTTTATTTTAATATATGAAATCATAATTTCAGTTCAAATCATCATTTGTGTTTAAGCAGGTTACCTTTGTCTCATATTAAAATTAGTTTGATCATCTAGAACACAAGTGTGACAAATATGCAGCCATAGAAAAAATTGGGGAGGGGGCAAATACTTTTTCACGGCACTGTGCAGATTTCTAGTACTGAATACATGTGCTCCCAAATTTTATTGTTAGAAAAAAAAAAATTGGCCTGGAACATATCCAAAAACTGTCAAACTGTCCCTATCAGTCACACCTTGAGACACAGTAGGCATTGAATAAAGTTAAAGGAATGGAGGGAAAAGAATACAGGAAAAAAGGAGGAATTTTACACTTCTGTTCACCACCCAACATCAGCATCTCCCTGGGAGTTCCCATAATGCACTGTGCACCCTCATACTAACAGTGGACACATTGAAGGGTAAGTTGCAAATAAAAACAGAGATCAAAAGACCACAAATGACAGAGCGTTCATTCCTTCCCAAAATCAAGAGAGCAAGAAATAGTCCATTCATAGAATTTAGCCTTCTTCAACAGTGTACGTTCAGCCAGACTGTTCCGGAATGCACAGATGGGGTTAACTCCCTGGCCTCTTCTCCACAGGCTCTGACATCATAATACAGTGAATTCAGTTCAGGACATCAGCTGCACAGCCTGGTTATATAACTGAACTCTTTTTTACATTTTTTGAGTATCCAGCAGCACTGCCTATCCTGAGCAGGACAGAGTGGCAGACGGCTCCGACTGGCTAGGGAAGGTCACCTCTGTCCTCTCAGCATGCCTCAGTCGTCTGAAAAAACCTTCACGGAAAGGCAGTGGGGGTGAGACACCGTTCCAGCATGACCGGGGGCAAAATGATCTCATGTCAATCTGCAACAGTGGTATCCAGGCCACGGAACTTCCTGCTGACTGAAACACCTTTTGTGTCCCATTTTCTCTTATTTCCATTTGCAGCCACAATAAAAAGGCAGCCGTTTTGCATGTAGCAGCTTTTTGTGTCTACCATCTTCAATCCATTATATGATCAGGGATTCTCTTTCACCAGACTGCAGTACTGTATATTGTTGCATGTCACAAAGCAAAAGAAGCAATTTAAAAAATTGTGATTGGACCTGGTCTTCCCAAAGCTTAATAATCCACAAAACTAGGGGCACATACCACCGCAAAGTATGATGCAATGAACAATTGGATAATCATTAATTCATTGTAGGGTTTGCTTTTGGAGAGTAGCCAAGGTGAAGTTCAAAGCCTCGTGTAAATGCTTCGCCAATTGACAGTCTTTCGTTCACAGATTTTTTTTTTAAAAATAATAAGATACAATGAAATACTATTTAATTTCCCTATAATGCCAGGAAAACAGGATGTAACCTAGATATTTTTCATGAACACGAAAAAGGTGCTATTTAATATTACTACTTATATATACCAAGACAAAATGGACTGCACAAATAGAGCAACTCACGATGTCAGAACCTGAGAAATCAGAATCAGAATCAGAATACACCTGTCTCCTCTCGGGTTGGAATGAAGCTTTTTTCTACTTCATCAAAACGAAATTCGCACTGACAAGCGTGCGCTGCGACAATTACATATGATTTGATTGTACTTGTCAAATCAAATCAAAGCAACTTATCGCCGACTAACTACCAGACACGTACGATACCAAAGAATCACGTATAAAATCCTCCCTGGTTAAAAGCTTCATAGCCGAAAGCCGAGTGCTACAACAATAAGAATTTTGGAGTAGCCTATACTGCCCACGCAAAACCTACATCAGTAATCGTACGCAATTCACCCAAGGAACGCAACTAATTATGTAGCGCTCGGAGAGCACCAAAATACCTGCTTTGCAGTTCACGGGTTTTCCGCGTCCTCAGTTTTTCAGAAATGAGCCGTCGTTAATGCGCCAAATTCCCATCCGCAATGGCTAGACAATAGCAGCTAACTCGCTAGCCAGATTAAACTAGACCGTGCAGGTACATTTGTCACAAAGCTAACGGAATGTGCATCCGACAGTGCTGCAGGAGTTTAAAGCAGAATGGAACAAAACAGTATCATAGATGATACATTGACACTGTTAACAAACTTACCTGTACGAGGCAGAGGACGAGTGATAACAAATGAATGCGCGCTTTAGTAACTGCAATATCAGAACCACTGTTAAATAAAGAGGTACACTAGGTAGGAAATTGAGCTAGTATTCAGCAAAGTATTGCGCTAGAACTATTTTCTTATCCAATACATTAGGCTCGCAAACAGCCTCACATCGAGGCAGTTGTGAAAGCTCCCTCGCTTGCACTGTGATTGCAAAGACAATAATCATGACCGTGTCCGTGGCATAATGCGAATCAAAATTTAAAAAGCAGCAATTAACAGAATAGTCTAAAAAGGATCGACACAATCAGACAATAAATGGCTTTGTCAGGATCAACACTAGAGCCCAACGGAAAGAAATGCCGTACCGATCTGTCAAACCACGGACCTTGCTGGAGTATTCTGGCGTTGGCTGCTCGGACACATTGGCTATAAACGCATAACGTTACATGCATATTGCTACCGTCGCTTTAAACATCAGGATTAACGCGTATGAAGAAATACTCACTGTATGTAGGATATATTCGGTCTTTGAAAGTCGAGATTTCAACAGAAAATAATGAAGTCCAAGCAGTCTCCGAATCCAGCAGCAGTGTAATAGGCTACCAGGTAGTTTTACACGCTGCACAAGAATATTCAAGTTGAATTCTCTGCAGGGCGCCGCGTCCAACTAATAAAATAAGACACTGTATGCTTTTTATTTAAATCACTCTGTGTGATTGGGAAAATGCGCTACAGTCGTGTTCGTCTGCTGCCAGGACAGGGAATGAAATCAACAGAAATACTACAATTGCTCCTCCCTCACCTCGCGAATGTACAGTATGTGGGCGCGCAATGCTCGGGGCCTATATAAATGTATTTAATCAAACTATCTACCGCTCTCTACAGGGCTAACATTGTAAAATACATTAACCCATAACTGGACTTAATGGCGATGTTATCAGGGTCTACTTTTACCCGTAAATATTTAATGATTTGGCAAGTCACAAAATCATCTGAGCTCAATTGTCAGAGCAAACTATTACAGGCATGTGTTTCACATGGAGATGTGTCCATTTTGTGACTCTTTACAACGAGAAATATACTAGTTTATAGACACGACAGATTCACTGTAGTAACGCAATGTGCACATCCAGTTAATTATTTTGATCATAATGAAGTTAAAATTAGTTGAAGAGTGGTGACCTTCCATATTCATCCATTCCAAATCATAAGTAACTTAAGCGGTTTCAACTGAATCATTCTAATTGAACAACAGGCTTAATATTCTGATGTAGGGGAGGAGGGGGTCAGTTGCCTCCTGGGGTTTTTGTCCCATCTGACATATTTACTATCCAATTCCACAAATGGCGCCAAATGTCAGAAATACTTCTATTGCATGGCTATGCTCCTTTTTATTTTGAATTTAGTTTTGTTCAACTGACTTTGCAACATTCATTCAATCAAAACTGCAATCATATTGCTTATTTTTGTCTATTTCAAACTATTTATTTTGGGATTTGCATTATATACAGTGTTGCAAAAAAAATTTGAAGACCACAAAGGAAAAACGATCAGAGTCCAAATTTTGCATTTTTGTATATTTTATATATTATATATTACTATAATATTTATAATAATATATAATAAAATTATATATTTTTATAATATTTTATATTTTTGCATTTTTTTTCAGTGCTTTTTTTCTGAGATCGTTTTGAATTTTAAATTCATCATTTCTCCACAACGTGAAAATGTTAACTCTGATCATTTTTCCATTGTGGTCTTCATTTGTCCTCTTCTCAATTTCATTTATTTTTGCGTATCTATCACACTTAAATGTTTCAGATCATCAAACTAATTTTAATTACGCAGTGTTTTGATCCAGACCAGGAATAAAGTGCGAAAGCAGAGTAAAATCCAATATTAGGGCTTATTGATAGTGATATGGTAACAAAGGGGGGGTACCCAGAAGAAGAAAACTCAGTTCAGTTCAGCTGTAGTGGGCGAAGTAGAGGAGGTGTTGCCAATTGCCAGCTAGTGGCCATCCAGGATGACATCCAGATGGAGTGAACACTTTGGCAGAGCCGAACTGTCCCAGGGCAGGTGGGAGCAACATAAGAGGAATACGGTTCCAATCCTGATGACTGTAGAAGGGCTGCGAGCTTGTTCCCAATTAATTAGACATAGGAACAGACTTGGAACAAGATTTAACAAGAATGCGGTCCTGAGCTCAGGACCCTGGAGAGAGGCTTGTGAGCTTGTTCTTATTAACTAAACAAGGAAGGTAGCTTCCGTAAATCACTATCATCAAAGGTTACATTTTACTTTCAAAAGATGAAGAGTTGAAATAACAAGAACTGACTGGTTCTAAGCACACATAGCGAATTACAATCCAGCAACTTGCCACTCAAAGGAGGGGGTATAAATACACGTCACAGATACAAGGGGTGAGAACTATGATACGAGACACAGCCAGGGATAAGGCAGCACACAAGACGCAAACCAATCAAAGGAGACATTACTTCTAATAGACGCTCAAGTTGCTGAGTGGGAGGAGACACAGAAGGCATGCACATGAGGGTTGTGACACGAAGATATCCCAAGTAAACGCATAATGTATTTTTTAAATGATAATTTCATTTATTGAAGGAAAAAAGCTATCCAACCTTACTTGGCCCTCTGTGAAAAGGCAGTTGGCCCCATTGATACTAAATCAACTAATTAAACTAACTTATTTGATTAATTAGGTTAAATTTAATGAGAACAGTGGCGTCAGAAAACAGAACACGGAAGCGGTATACAGATCTCAGATGAAACCTTGTAGGGTGTCTTTAATAGATACAAGTTGGCTTTATATATGGGCCAAAGTCAGCATGCAACACTGTTACACTGTACAACATTTTAGCTCATAACTCTTTAACAAATAATGATATGAGCATATATAATATGTCATTAGTTAGGTCTTGGTGAGTACTTTAAGAAACACTAATGAGGTTTTTTATTTATGGGGGCAAAAACGGGTCAAGGGGAAAAAATGCTGCGCGACGGACACAGGTTTTCATATGAATATTTCAACTAAGCAGAAAGTGCTGTTCATATTTAAATTTTTATGAATTTTTTTTTTCTTGTTTGGAAATATTGTTAACTATAAGAAAAAAAAGTTTGGTGACAAAATTTTGAAAAAAAAATTTTTTATGGGGGTTTAAGTGAGAGAAGGTTGCGTGACACTATTACCGCGACACTGTTACACAATTGTTCACCACTAATTAGGGCCTGAGCACCGAGGGTGCAAGGACTCTATTGTAACTGTAGTGTTTTTTATTATTATGCTTAGTCTTAGTCTTATCATTATTATTATTATTATTATTATTATTATTATAATTATTATTTTTAGCAAATGAAAATGACATTTTTCAGGCCTTTCCCATGGGCAGAAAGTCATCAAAATTGGCATATGCATTGGGCCTGACGAAAAATTTGATATTTCATTGCTTTTGTAAATGAACACGGTAAAATAGCTCTGTAGTGCCACCTGGAATTTTCAAAATTCACTGGAAAATTGGCAGAAATAGGTTTGACCCACAGTCATAAAACCTTTTTGGAATAATGTCTCATACCAGAATCTACAAAAAAGTCTCTGGAGTCTGACCCTAAATCAAACGAGAGAGCCGCCATTTTGAATTTTCCCAAAAATCATCAATATTTGGAGGGCTCGTATTTGAAAGAACTCCTCCAAGAGTTTTCATCCAAACAACTTCAAATTTAGTCACAGTCATGTAAAGAATTGGGCAATTAAAATTTACTGAAATGGTGAGTTTTCGTTGAAGGGGGTGGCCGTGATGGCTAGGCAAATTCTGATGTCTCGCCATGATACATGAGATTGCCATAATTCACACATAGATCGTTCAATCTCGACCAAATATCACATATATGTTCACTCCCATGTACTGACAAAATTGGCATATCAATTGAGCTTGGGGGTGCCCAAGTGGCTATATAGCGCCACCAAATACGCGGAAATTTTGGGATCAAGATGTTTGGAAATGAAAAAAAGGTCATAGGGTTTATTATGATGTACTTTGTAAATTTTTTAAAAATATGCTCGCCGAACAGGAAGTGAACTAGGAGCGATTTCCTGCGTTTTTCAAAATAAAAAAAAACATTTTTGAGGACCTTACCATGCTCATGCTCCCAAAACTTTGCACAAAAAAGTTTGATGCTCACAAGTTAAAATCCAAGTGTGATGCTCTTTGATTTGATATCCATTTTGGAGTTTTTTTCAGCCCATGGGTGTGACAACTTTGAACACAAGTTAAAAGTGTCTAATTTGATATCCCCCTATCAATAGCTGCATTTTGGAGATTTTTTCAGGGCTTAGCATGCTCAACAAAGTCACAAAACTTTGCGCACAAGTTAAATGTGTGGTGCTGTTTGATTTCAGATCCCAATCGGCCCTGGGTGTGACACACTGGCTCTATTGCGCCCCAAATGAACAACTGCATTTTTGATATTTTTTGGGGGCGTAGCATGCTCAAAAACCCATGAAACTTTGCACACAAGTTAAAGATGTGATGCTCTTCGATTTGATATCTAAATTGGCCCTTGGCGTGAGACATTGGCTCTATTGCACCCCCTAATCCACAACTGCATTTTTGAGGGCCTCAGTATGGTCAAATACGCACAAAATTTTGCACACACTTGAAGCAAGGCATACATTTTACCACTGTACAGGCTTTGCACATGGCCATGGCAAAGTGGCTCCATAGCGCCCCCGAGAAAATTTCAACATAACAGCCCTCGCAGCCCATTTAACCTACGTTGTATATGTATGAAATTCAGTGGACACGTGGAATATGCCCAAACCTAATTAAAGTCTCTTGGTACCATGAAACAGGAAGTTGTTCTTACTAAAACAAACATTGTCAAAACTGGTTTAAACATCATACACTTGATAAGAATCCCATACGGAAGATGTCAACATGCCAGTCTGAGCTTGCACACGGACAGTGTGCTTCAGAGCGCCTCCAAACACAAGGTCATGTCTGAGTAAAGTTGTTTGCTCTTCATTCAAGAAAATATCTTTTACAAAGTCTACCACTGTCCAATGGTCATGAATGCACACCTGCACCCATCAGGATCTCACCACCACCCCCAACATGCACAAGCGTGCGAGGGCCCGTTCATCGCTGCTTGCAGCTTTAATTTCTATTGAAATCCAAATGAAAAAACAATCAAAATTATCATTTTATCTTTATTGATTAATTATACATTAATTATATATTCATATAACAAATATTACAAATATTACACATATTATACATATTACACATCAACATATTCACAATATTACATTTCAACATATTTACAACAGGAATAAGTTCCATAGAAGGATTTGTACCATGATTTCAATGACACAAATGTTTTTAAGTAATTCAGCTATTGTTTAGCATTATAATGTCATTCATATTTCTGGAATATGTGTTGTTAACATTGTAGTGTCACTGATTTACTCATCATCAGGGATGATGAAGTATTCCTTGGCTGATGGAGCACCGCTGTAAGGCTGAGCACTGACATGGCCAAGTCCGAGGGCAGTGATGTAGTGCATACTCTGGATACCAGTGATGGAGAGGGCACTTTGCCAGAGGTCATACAGCTTCTTCTTCCAGTCCAGGACAGTTTCTTTGCTGACATAGAGGACAGTGGTACTATCTACGTGGCTGGCTGCTAGCTAGATGTACTCGAGGGCATTGTTGACGATGGCTTTTCGAGACCGCATCAGGGTGAAGACCACCCTCTTGATGACTGCGCCAATGCCATCGACAGCTCCCTTCCCATGGGATGTAGCCAGGAAATGCCACCTCACCAGGATCCCCTTCCTCTCCAGCAGGCTTGTGATGTACATCACCAGGAACTTGTTCTTGAAGTGTTGTGTGGCCCCGTCGCTGATGATGTCCAGTTCGGTGATGCCGGCTGGGAGCTTGGAGAGTAGTTCATCCATCACGTGGTCGATGAAGGTGGCGGTAGCATTATCATGGGCCAGGTAGTCTGACACCACACCAAAGGAGAAGGTACCGGATGCTGTCCAACCAACTGCAGTGAAGAGTGCTGTCTGGGTGTGTGACCAGTGGGCGCTCTGGACTTTGTCTAGGTGTATGATGGACGGGTTCTCTGATAAGTCAATCTGGAGCACTGCCTGGTTGGGTCGAGGGTTGGAGTACAGGTCCTTGAAGGTTCTGGCCTGCTGGTCCTTCATGAAGCAGTGGATCTTGAAGCTGGGGAGTCTGGTGGAGAGGTTCTTGAGTACATCAGACATGGTACCATCACGGGTCAGCTTGTCAACTCTGCCGTCGTCGCCCTTGGCCCACTCATACCAAGATATTGGATCACCACGCTGAAGGTCACTGATCTGCACTGATAGCTTGTTGAAGGTTACTCTGTCTGAACAGGTTGCACACTTGCCATACATACAAGCCTCAGAAGCCTTCTCACACACAATAGTCTCTAAGAGTTCATGGTGGTCAGCTGGCAGGCACTTGAGGTGGCGGACTGGAGCGGCAGGTTCAGGTTCTCATGATGGACACACGCAGACGTTGTGAGGGATGTTGTCTCTGAAGAGGACTACATCTGGCCGCAGGCGCTGGAAGGAGGTCAGGCTGATGGTGTCATCAGGAAACTCTTGCTTGTAGAGGTTGCAGGCCTCCCGGATGGTCATCACTAGGTAGCCCCGCTGCTCTGTCACCTTCTCACCATCCCGGATCACGGTGATGTAGTCCTTGTAACCAGAGGCTGTCCAGCTGATGTCTTGACGAAGGTAGAAGTCTGTGACTCTGGAACAGACCTCATCTGGAACTCTGTTGTGTGCTGATTTAGGTGGAGTAGGCGGCACAGGGTCACTGACAGGCACTGGATTCTGCTTGACGATCTCCTTGATGTCTGCTTGGCGCTTTCTTGGAGACTTTGGAAGATGACTGGAGATTTTACAGATTACACGGGTCTGACTGGAAGTGTTGCTGTAGACAGGAGTACCCAGGCTGCTCAGCAAGCTGTGCTTCCTTCTTGGCTGCTCTGTATTTGGCTACATGTCCTCTGGTCTTGGCACGGACAGCTTCAGGATCTCTGGCTTTGGCTGCTCTGTTTCGTTCTGAGACAACAGCTTTCCAGGCATCAGGGTTTTCAGCCTTCTTGCGTTCTCTGTAACACCTGGTCCTCTCAGCTGCACTGAGAACCATTCTGGAACTTGAAGATGACTTGTAGACAGTAGTAATGTCAAGCAATGTTGTTGTAGTACTTGTATTGAGAGCAATTGGAATGTGACAACTGGTAGTCCAGGATGGGTATTCAAGGGCCCCTGAGAGAATCAACCAGCCAATAATCTTCTCCTAAATGAATCAGGCCTTCCCAGTTGACCCAATTTCCAAAAAAAAAAAAAAAAATTATAGCTATCTAGTTCAAAGCTTTGAGGGGTGGCTTCATCTTGTTTGTAAAATGAAATGTACCACTAGTTGTAAATTATCTTCTTAATACTTTCTACGTTACAGCTTGGTCTAAGTGTAATTAAACATAAGACAAAAAATTTGCGTAACCTTTGAGGGGTGGCTTCATTAAAATTAATAAATTAATTTAAAAATAAATTTATTAAGATATTCATGCCTGTAACAATTACTAACGTAATATTTCAAAATAAATATAATTAAAGAATAATATTCTGCTTCAGTTATTTTAATTAGTCATAATGTAACTGCACCAAATTCAATGATGCCAAAAATGCGACACTGTTACCACTTTTCAAAAACTCATATTTTTTTTTGTTTAATTTTCAAAAAGTGATCATCCAACATTTTTTTCCTTATAGTATAAAGCCTTTTTTCTGAGAATATGGATTTTTTTTCTCAAATATAAATATTGAAAATAAAAAAATATATAATTTTTTGCACGACACTGTTACATGTACATCTTTTGGCCACGCTTTATCTTTAAGTGACCTAAAATTGTAGTGTTAAGGCCATTTATAAAGTAGTAGAAAATCAATAGAAACGACTCTGAGATTATTATATCATGGTGCTGGAGTATAAAAATTAATCATGTTCTTCCCACTCTTTATTTCTTTCTTTCTTTCTTTCTTCATTTATTCTCCGATTTCTGTGCTGACTCACTACTCCTACAAACTTTAACCTAGAAACTTCATTCAAACTTAAAAAAAACAGCTTGTTCTGAATCTTGTTACTATTATGTATCTTCTTGTTATCTTTTATACTTTTTGAGTTATTAATTTTTATTTCAATATTTTTGTCCCATAGGAAACAATGAAACAGATTTTTCAAAATGTAGCTATTTTCAGCTATTTTTACGTTGTTGTACTTTTAGCTAGAAACGTCATTCAAACTGGAAAATGTTAAGCTAAGCTTGGATAATTTCCTAACCATTCAACTTTTTTGTAATTTCAATAATTTTTTAAATTATAATTAAAAATTTTTTTTTTTTTTTGCAATTAATTCTGGGAACTTAGAGTGTGGTGACATCACGGCTAGAGTGGCAACCAGCTACAAAACCGTCAAGAGGTCTTCTCAAACTTGCACTAACTCCCATAGTTTTCAATCCGCATAAATATTTTTATACCCAAGTTGAGGCAAAAGTTGTGCTGGTCACGAAAATGTAACTATGGAAGCAATTGGACAAACAGTTTTGGCTGTATGAGCCGAAAAGCGATGGGAGCACAAACCGAAACTCCATTAACTCCAATGTTAAATGAGACAAGAAAATTCAGGTTGCAAAGGCTAAACGCACATTTTTCTAACTTGCTGGTGTTCCCATATTTTTGGCACTATGAGCCCAATTTTGACATATTTTACTCAGCAGACTCTCCTCTTTCGTATGGTACCTCCATTTCGTACAACCCCAATTTCGAAATAGTTGGGATGAAGTGTAAATTGTGAATAAAATCAAAATGGAATGACTTTCAGATCACGAGCCAATATGTTATTTACAATAGAACATAGATAACATTTCAAATGTTGAAACTGAGACATTTCAAATGTTAAATGAACTGGCATCAGGTGTGTAACATGATTCGCTATAAAAGGGATGTCTTAGAGAGGCTGAAACCGAGACATTTTACATTTTATCCACAAATGAAGTTATTTCAAATTTTCTGGCTGCAACAGGTCTCAGAAAAGTTGGGACACAGGCAAAAAGGGCCACTGAAAAAAACGTTTGGGAACATTAATATATTAGAGAATCAGCTGAAAGAACATTTAGCAAGTAATTTGTAACACGAACTGGCATCATGTGTTGTAACATGATTCCTGTATGTATAAAAGGGATGTCTTAGAGAGGCTGGGTCTCTTAGAAACACTTTTTCCACTAAAGATGGCCATAGAGGGCCTCCAACCTGTGAAGGTTTTCACGGGCATTCAATGTTGTAAAAATTTGTGGAATACTTTAAAAACAATGTTTTGTTCACTAAGTGGTGACCTCAACGTCAAATTGCAAAGGTTTTTAAGGTCTCATCATCGACAGTGCATAACATCGTCAAAAGATTCAGAGAAACTGGAAGAATCTCTGTCGGTAAGGGACAAGGCCGAAGACTTACTGGATGCCCATGATCTTCGGGCCCTCAGACACCACTGCATCACTCACCGTCATGATTCTGTAATTGACATTACTAAATAGGCCCAGGAATACTTCAAGAAACCACTGTCTGTAAACGCAGTCTGCCGTGCCATCCACAGATGCCACCTAGAACTCTATCACGCAAAAAGAAAGCCATTGTTGAGCATGATCCAGAAGGGCTACCGTGTTCTGTGGGCCAAGGCTCATTTAAAATGGACTGCAGCGAAGTGGCAAAGTGTCCTGCGGTCAGATGAGTCCAAATTTGACATTCTTGTCGGAAATCATGGGCATCGTGTCCTCCAGGCTAAAGAGGAGAAAGACCACCCCTCCTGTTATCAGCATTCAATTCAAAAGCCAGCATCTCTGATGGTATGGGGATGCATCAGTACATATGGTATGGGACACTTGCGTGTTTTAAAAAGCACCATGAATGCTGAAAGGTATATCAAGGTTTTAGAACAACATGCTCCCCTCCAGACGACATCTATTCCAGGGAAGGCCTTGTGTATTTCAGCAGGTCAAAGCAAAATCACATATGGCCACTATTACAACAGCATGGCTTCATAGTAGAAGAGTCCGTGTGCTGAACTGGCCTGCCTGCCCAGTTTACAGTGCTGCTCGTTGTTCTGGCCATCTTGCCTACCTAAGCTATAAAGTTACCTAAAATAAATTGATTTAGTAATTTATATTTAAATATGCCAGTAAATGACATTAGTCAAAATATTTATTGGTGTGATAATTTTGTAGTTCTGCTTCTTATTGAATGGAAAATTAATGAAGTCGTTGGAAAAGCTGAACAACGTGTAGCCTGTTATTTAGGAAGAGGCTATTCGCCCTGCAGTGCTTCACGCGAAACTTCAAAGAGTTGGCGGATTACAAAATTAAATCTCTTATTGGTCCAGCTGCTGGGCAAATAGCAGAACTGCTTCTCTTATCTTATCAGATAGCCGATGTCTTTCCCAATAGCCACTACCCTTTTTTATGTCGCGCCCGAATAATTCCCATAATCTTCAGTATTGATGCAATTTTGCATAAGTAAACTACTTCATTCTCATACAATATTTCCAATGGCGCCTGTCATGGTTTCGCTCCCGCTGGATACAAATATCAATCCAGTGGGAGCTAGGACCATGGGCCTAAAAAAAAAAAAAAAAAAAAAAAAAGGATAAAAGACCCAAATGCCAGGCTGGATATCAAAAGAACTTTTAATAAATAAAACAAAACAACAAAGTTAAAAATGGGGAGCAGCAAAACAATCCCTTAGAATAAAAACAGTAAAAATGCAGTCACAAGCAGCACTAGCAATTATCATCTTTTTATACAAAACTAATCACCTCCACCCTAACGAGCAACAGATGCAGCTCATTAGGGTGGAGGTGAGAGAAGCCACAGGGGAGGGACTGCAGGGAAACCCTTACAGTACCCTCCCCCCAAGGCACGACTCCTGGCGTGTTAAAAAAACCAAGACCTGAACACTGTATTCAGCCGGGCCTCTGCACTCAGTCGGACCGGAACACAACACTGCACTTCAGATGGACAGGACTGGACCACTGCACTCCAGGCGGACGGGACCAGACCATTGCACTCCAGGCGGTCAGGACCGGACCACTGCACTCTGCCGGACGGGACCGGACCAACTGCACTCTGCCGGATGGGACCACTGCTCCCCACTGGCCCCGGAAAGGACCACTGTTCCCAGCGGCGCCTGGGCTGGACCGCAGCTCACCGCCAGTCCAATGGGCTGGAACGCAGCTCTCCGCCGGCCCACGGGTAGGACCACATCAGCCCCATCAGCTCTCCACCGATCCATGGGCTGGACAGCATCAGCAACCATGGGTGGACCAAATCAGCCCCATGACCGAACTGCTGCCCTCCTGGCTGGAACCGGTCAACCCCCATGGACCAGAACGCTGCCCTCAGCCAGCCCACCGGACTGGCCCGCTGCCCAGCCCCACAAACTGGGCCGTCACACTCCCCCAGCCTGGCTGGGTCCAAGACTGGTGACTGCATTCTGTCATGGTTTTGCTCCCGCCGGATACAAATATCAATCCGGCGGGAGCTAGGACCATGGGCCTAAAAAAAGGGATAAAAGACCCAAATGCCAGGCTGGATATCAAAAGAACTTTTAATAAATAAAACAAAACAACAAAGTGAAAAATGGGGAGCAGCGAAACATAATCCTTTGGAACAAAAGCAGTAAAAATGCAGTCACAAGCAGCACTAGCAATTATCATCTTTTTACACAAAACTAATCACCTCCACCCTAACGAGCAACAGATGCGGCTCATTAGGGTGGAGGTGAGAGAAGCCACAGGGGAGGGACTGCAGGGAAACCCTTACAGCACCCGTGTATTTTTATGGCAATGTTTGAGTAGGCAACAGCGTCAATTTATGTCGAATAAATTTGATGTGTCGTAACATTGCATCTTGGGGAGGTCTTCCTAAATAAGTGCTTTCATACAACTTCATGTAAAAAAATCCAAACTATCCCTTTAAACTATACAATATCCCACTGTCATGAATAATTTTAATTTTAAGAAGCTTTAAACTCATTTCCAGCATCTTTAACCTCACATTGTCAGCAGTCCGAACTTCACATTATCGCCAGCTTCCAGCCTGCCCACGCAGTTTCCCCTGGAACTGCACTTTTCTAGTTGATAGCAAAATCCTACATTTGAGCCATCCTGTAAAATTGCGAAGCATTAACTTTTACCCCCTGTAAAATCTGAAATAATTAAGATATCAAATAATTTTTTTGTTTCAGGAGCTATAAGATGTGTACTTTAAGAAAAAATAATCATATTGGCATTTATTTCATTTTAATTTTTTACCCCTGATGTGCAGTTTGGCTGACTTTGGACCATATGCAAGAGGCAGGGGAGGACGGTAATCAGGAGACAGCCGCAGGTGTCAGTTGTCCCTGGGGCCATCAGGCCCTACGATGCATCTCCACTATGTAAGGGGGGGGTGGAGGTCCTCCAGGAGGCAAACTACCATCCAACCTATAGGCTATTAGCAGGTATTCATACATCACAACTCACAGTACTTCACTAAAGTGGACAATCCAGGTTCAGAAGGTAAAAGTTCTTCTGAGAATTTTGCTCTCACGCCTGGATCTGCTAATCAGAACAACCCATCTTCCAGGAGGTTGAACCACTTGGTGAAATCAGCTGGCTTAGCTCATGGGTGTTGATAAACATGGCTGGACTATTGCTTTCTGACCCCAGGAATGACCATCTCTGCTTTTTCACATCTGGGTGACCACATGCGCACCTGCTGTCTTGCTCATGTGTGCACAGTGCAATGGCGGCCAGTGGTCATTTGAGCGTATGATGCAGAACCATGTGGACCAAGGACATTTGGTCGGGGGGGTGGAGAATTATTTTTTTCTTTTTCAACCACTTCAAACAGTTACTTCTAGTGACTTTTCTGGACCATTACATTAAAAATTTTTGCACTCAAACAAATCTCTTTATGGAAAATGCAATTCCTATTTAACAGTTTTTACTCTTTATGGAACTTATTTTATAAAGACAATTCCATGGTCATTCGTGAAAGCGCATTTGAAGTGGATAAATATGAGCCGTTTTCACATTCATGACATAACTTTTCAATATCAAAATTGACAGCCCCTTAGAATGAGTCACGATCAGTTCTGTAGATTATCTTTGCTGTTTTGAAAAATACAGTACTGTGCAAAAGTTTAAGGCACATTTAACAAAATTCTGTGAAGCGAAGATGCTTCCAAAATAATGAAATTAAAGGTTTCTAAATACTGAAAAAAAAACGTACTAAAAAGTGCTGTGAACAATGTCAAATCAACATTAAGTGTAACATCTATTTGCCTAAAGATTTGGAACACTCTTGCAGTTTTGAGGTCTCATACGATTGATGGCTGTTTGGTTGTTCCAAGCATATTGGAGAATATGCCACAGTTCCTTTTCAGACTCTTAGTCTAACTTGCATCTGTCTTCCCAGGCATTCCCAGACAGCCTTGATGATGTTGAGATCAGGGCTCTGTAATGGCATATTATTTGTATCAACTGTACTTGGTGAAATTACAAACTTCTTTTGCAAGATTAAAAAAAAAAAAAAAAAAAAAACCTTCCATGCTTCAAATGTGCTTTTTATCCACAGCACCTTTAAGATGGAAAACAAAAATAAACATCCACTTTAAATTTAAATTTAAACGTGTTGCCAGGCAAAACAAACCTCGCCTGCCAGCACTTATTTTAGTGCTTTTTGATATTGACTCAATTTTACAAGTGTGAACTCAACTGTTTTCAACTTATAGTATAGTCCTTTAAAACTCTGTGACCTTCAGTTAGACCTTTCTAGGTCAATTAAGGTCAAAGGTCATGGTGTGAAATACAAGCCCATCTTGGAGTTCCTGTATGCTCATAATAGTAAACATTTGACCTTCTGCAACTGCTTTTGAGTAATTATGGAAAATATGTTATTTTCACCAATGGTCTTGACCCCCCTGACATTTAACCCCACACCGCTACAGACACTGTCCAAGCTACCCCATAATGTAGCATATGCAGAGGCGGACAGTAACGGAGTAAATTTACTTGAGTACTGTACTTAAGTACACTTTTTGGGGATCTGTACTTTACTTGAGTATCATGTTGGGGGATGACTTATGACTTATACTTGAGTACATTTGAAGGCAAATATTGTACTTTTTACTCCGCTACATTTCTATCCATAACCCAAGTACTCGCTACTTTTTCTTAAAAAAAAAAAAAAAGGGGAAACCCTACCCGCATCCCCAAACATCAACAAAAGTGTTCCAACGAATCGGAGGGCAGGGGTGGGTCTTCTGCGCCAGTTCCGTGCTCATGCACGACAAGTGGGTGGGACTGAGGAACAAAAGGAACTGGCAGTGGCACTTTACCGAAGCGGCAGACTGCAGCATGGTGGAAGCTAAACCGAAAAAGAGACGCTCGAACGAGTGCATGTCGAGGAAAAAGGAACGCGATCGCAGCTATGCGAAGTCCCGAATAAACATAGGGAAAGCATACCAACGTTGGAGAGAATTCAAGGAGTTGAATGGTTTTAATTTTGACGCCGAGGTCGCCTTGTTTCTACTTGAGGTGAGTAGAGCTGGTGCTAACTCGGTTGGATGTGAATTGTAAATTGTCATCCCAAGCAAAATTGAGGGGAGCTCACGTATTGTTTTTGTAAGGCTATCTTGCATAGATCATGCTGGTCAGAATGAACTAGAGATGGCAATTTCAACACCGAAGTTCGAACGGCTTCAAAACGTTTCAAAACTTAACGACGCGGTGTTAGAGAGATGTTTCGAAGCGTTACGTGATCGCTATCCGTCCACCGCGAAAGGTTTTAAAAAGCCAAGGGAAAATACAGGTGTTTGAGGTGTTTTGTTACGTTGAGTTGTCATGAGAGATTTTGTGAGGATTTTGCTACAGTTGTTCAAAATACTAGATAGATAGATTTTCTAAAGCTTACCAGGTACTTTCCAATGTGTCAATAAGTTGAAGCATCTGTTGAGCTGCGAAACCAACTAGGCATTATCAAAAATTGTAATTGTCAAGTCCATTTATATATAAAAGGCTGACCTGACACAATCATTCTCAAATATTGAATGAATGAATGAATGAATGAATGAATGAGAACATTTAGCGGCAAAATAAACAAACAGTGCCATACAATAAGAAATAGTAGTCATATCGTACAAAAAATAAATAATTGACTGATCGTGCCTGTGTCAAAACTATTAATATTTTTGGATTTGTGAAAAGGGGGGGCTTCAGCACATCAACACCAACAATAATTAAAGGCTGCAATGACAACTTCTGCCAATGGATGCCAATGTTGAGCGAGCAAGTTTTGAAATGTTTCAAAACATTTTGAAACAATGGTTTAAATGTTTTGAAACGTTTCAAAGCTTCAAATTTGCCATCCCTAGAATGAATCAAACAGTAGAGAGATCGATATTTCCTCTTTAGAGCGAGTTCTCGGTTGGCAAGCTAGTGAGTTTGCCAATTCTGTCTAATCAAAGCAGAGTTTGTGTTCGTGTAATAACATTTTTTTCTCTGGTTAGTACTCAGAGTTGAAATTCGTCGATGAATGTATAACCGCATGATAAGTTTAGCTAAAAGTGGTGATCTGTGTGACGTTGTTAATACTCATTTTGTAATGCCGAGCTAAGATACTTGTCAGATACCTTGTTGTAGCTAGCACTAATGGTGTAAATTTATCGTCTGGCAATGGTCGTCATTGTTGCTACCGGGCGTTTATCACAACGAGCTGTACACGGCTATTTACCCAGCTGAGTGAGCCATTCTTAAGCTGCTTTCACACCGGATGCGAAACAAATTTTTCGCGCGACAGATTACTTTCAAAGTCAATGCAAAGATGCAAATACTCAAAAGTTTCACTTTAAGAAAAGCGCTTTCATGTTCCAAGCTTCTGAAGGGGAGGGGCGAGCGGTTCTGTATTTTGAGAACGTTTCAACTGTCAACAATAGTGACGTCATTTCACTGATACAGCCTTTAACATTAAAGTATCTATAAAAACTCCATCCAGTAGGTTTCTATAGGTAAAGGTAAGCACTGTGGCAGTAATAATACAATATTTAGAAAATTTACTTTTACTTTTGATACTTAAGTATTTTTAAAAACAAGTACTCCAGTACTTTAACTTAAGTAAAAATCTGACTGTAGAACTTCTACTTGTATTTGAGTAAAATTTGACAAGTGGTATCTGTACTTTTAGTTAAGTAATGAAACTGTGTACTCTGTCCGCCTCTGAGCATATGGTTGGAAGCAGAATTGACAGATGCACATTTGGTTTGAAGTCAATGTGATGAATCTGAAGAAAGCCATCGCTAAAAAAACAATCATGACATTTCCAACAACCTTGACTTTGACCTTGACCCATTAACCCCCAAAATTTAATCAGGTCAGCTATGGATCATTGCCCACCTTCTCTGAAAGTTTGAAGACAATCAGTGCATTATTGTGTTGATGCTAGATTGTTAACACACAGACACACAAACAAACAAGCAAACAAACTAACAAACAAAAAGACAAACAAACAGCACTGACTACAATACCTCGCCCCGCTGACTCCGTTGCAGGCGAGGTAAAAATCTAGGGTGCCTGAGACTTTTGCTGAGTACTGCATATTTGCAATAAGGATAAAAATGATCATTGATCATAGAATAATCAAATGACCGTGCAATGGTGTATCTATTTGGCATTCCCAAGGCTTTCTGGACTGCTGACAGCGTCTTGAAGAACAAAAACAGATAATGAAACAAAACAACATTATGAATTCCTAATCCATCACATACTGACATGCATAACATTTTACAAAATGTGTTTCATAATCAAAGCAATTCTTGACATGTAAACATGCAGCATTGTCTCACATGTAAAACAGTCAGGGCCCCGACGGTCCTGACTCAACAGACCCAGACGGCGCTCAGCATCTTGACGCGCCAGATCCAGTCGACGCCTGGCCTTCTGCCTTTCCGCTCAAGCCCAGTGGTGCAAGCCTTCCCCAGGAGCCTGGGAGTGCCAGTGTGACGTCCGGTCCCATTCAAGTATTTAAGCTGGCAGCCCTGTGGCCTCGGTGACTTCACGCAATGAGGTAGAGCAGTCCAGTCAACGTTGCTGTATGTAACATCAAAGTCTGAGAGGGCCGAGTCCACTTGTCCAGAGTCTGGACATTTGGATACAGCATCTGTGATGCTCAGAGAAAGAAATGATAGGATTCCAGTGGAAGTGTGTTTCTCTGCTATTGGATAGACGAGACGTAGCTGAAATGATGGCCCTGGACAATGGCAGGATACAAATGAGAAATACTACATGAGCTTAAGCATGAATATTATAGTTTTCCCGGCTGAACTTGTGCTAGGCTTCATTGGTTGGCTGCTGGCTGCCCCATGAGTTTATTTGACTGTGGTGTGTGTGTGCATGTTTGCCAACAACAATTCTGCGTGAAGTTAATTTCGTAACCAAGTGCTGCGCTATGAAATTAGGACAGTGCATGGCTCAGAGTCTGTTTGCCTCACCAGGGCACAATTGCATACCCCGCAGTAATAAGCGTCAAGTGCTTGTGGGAGAGATAAAATGTATCTACTATGGTGGTGGTGCGCTAATAACTAGCATGCAGTATATAAGGGAAAAACATTGAGCATATCATAATAAGAGCATCATACGTTCAATTGAACGTGTTGGAAGTGTGATAGTTAGGGGATTCTTTGTTGCTTCAGAGCATAACCTACTTCCCATAATTAACAGAATTCCATATATACTCTCCACCAGAAAATGCTGAGGGAAAATGTCTGTTTATCCGTCCATAATTGGAAGCTCAAGTTCAACTTGGTTTTAGGCACAAGTTCTGCTCCACCTCTGAACGGCTCGAATGTAACAACATTTGCATCATTTGCAAAAAGAGATAAAGGCCGTTCTTAAAAGGAATAAACCATCAGCCGTTTGATGAATATTCCTTTGATTACACAATCAAAAAACACCATTTAGGAAAAGAAAAATATTTTGAGATATCTTACTGAAATAACCCAACACTAATTTGATTGATATTCCCCAGAGTGCACAATTAAAAAAACATGATTTAGGAAAATAAATTAAAATGCACACATAACTGTTTTTGCAAATGAACCCTTCATTTGATTTTTAAATAGCCTAAAAGTCTTCTCATGAGCTTAACTGAGATGTTGTTGCAGGACCTTAAACTGGCAACACATGCTCAGAAGCTCCCCAATGAAATGAATTCTGCATGATATAAGAGTAGGGTACAATTCCTTAATATCAATGTGAAAGACTGATCTCTAGTTATGCCCAGTTTAGACGTAACCATTTGTGACATGTTTTGAGGGCAAGTAAAAAAAAATTGAACCGGCTCCAAACTTGTATGTCCATGCATGTTTTTTAGAACTGTTTTGCCTAGGCATCGGTACTATCATGTTCATCTGTATAAAAATGAGGCATGAAAGGCTCACAACCGCCACGCTCACAGCGTACAAAGCCAGTGGACAGGTGCTAGCTTTATCTTGTGGATGTGGAACTAAAGCCATTTACTGCGTCGGGGGGGGTTGTAATACTTTTCACTGCACTGAATAATGTCGATGTTTATCAAACCATTAAGCATGTAAAAAACATTCTGTTTACGTTTATGAACATAAGTCAAGCTACATAGAGCATATAATCCTAAGTAACTAAATGTTTATCACAACCCCATTTCCAAAAAAGTAGGGATGCTACGTAAAATATTCAGTAGAACAAAATGCAATGATTTGAAAATCATTTGAACTCTACATTTAATTGAAAATAGAACAATGACAACATATCAGATGCTGAAAGAGACAAATTTTATAGCTTTTTGAAAAATATCTCATGTCTTCATTTTGAATTTTATGATATCAACATGTTTCAAAACCGTTGTGATGGGGCAAATTTACCACTGTGTGCATTACTTCTTCTTTCAGTGACAAACTGTAAGTATTTGGGAACCAAGGACACCATCTGCTGTAGTTATGAAAGCAAAATGTTTTCCCATTCTTTTTTGAGGTTGGATTTCAGCTGCTCAACACTTTGTGGCCTTCTTCGTAACTATTTTAATTTCATGTTGTTGTAGTGAATATGGTGGCAATAGATTATGCGATGTTTGAACACAGATAAGACGGTGTAAAAATAAAATAAAAAAAAAAAAAAAAGACTTATCATTTTGGACAGCAGACATCATATACTTTATTTGACAGTATAAGTTTAACATAGGTTTTCATATTCTTTAATAGTGCCAAAGAGTAGACTATGAATCCCTTCCCAGCTGAAATGGACTTCAAACCCATGGTTCAATGGATGGTTTTTTGTTTCTGCAAGAGCAACTTTCCTGCCTTTAAGCAACTGCATTTATTTCTGGCCATGTTCATTATTACTGTACACAATGAATATTGTAATGATGAAGTGTACACACAGAGTTTACTGTGACTAATTCAGTGTGGTTTCCTAAATAGAGCCCAAGGAAAGAATTTTCAGAGAAAAGGCTGTAATTTTTAGTTCAAACACACAAACAAATGAACTGCCCTGTTGAACTGAATCAAGAGAGGAGGGCATGCAATAGCTACACCCTGACTGTGAGAAATAAAGCAATAAAAAGTAATTACTGGGGTCCAATTCAAGTGTAAGTTCATCTTGAGATTATTGCATTCTTGCTCTGCCGCAGAGGGAGGGATATCGCAGGGTCTGAATTACCAGAGGAGTAATGGAGTTTCACGTGATTGGCAATAATTCCCATCTGTATAATTTCACATTGCAAGACAGGTTCTCTTTAAGTGATGTTTAGATTCAACAGGGCTGGCAGTCATCATCTCAGGGTCTGTCTAGCGAAATTGCAGTCAATTCAATTTGTGTAATTGGTTAATTTATTAACTAAGGGGGCAGTTACTTTTTCACCTTGGGGCAGGGAGGCTGTGATAGCTGTGACAGCTTTTTTTCCTTCAACAAATGAAATCATCATTTGAAAACTGTATTTGGTGTTTACCTGGGTTGCCTTTATCAAATATTAAAATTAGTTTTATAATCTGACACATTTAAGGATGAGAAAAAAGGAAAAACAGAAGAAATCAAGAAAGGAACAAATATTGTTCCACAACAGTAGCATTCCACCCACCAATGGTGAGACATCTACGTCCATCGGGGAGAATCAGGGGTATAGCTCCTGGCATTCAAAACTTTGGGCTGATTTCACTGCGGACATACCTTGGTATGCCAGAATTATAGCCATGAACGCTTGATGGCCGTGATCTTCAGTCGTTCAGGAACACTGGGGCCTGTTGTGTGAGGTAGGGAACCAGGCATGCGCCAGAAACATGTTTCTGCCGAGGGGTGCTGCAAGGTAAATTGGGGTGTCATCATTTATCAATAGAAACTTCCGTAAAGTGATTGGTCTTGTGTTCCAGCAAGATTCAAGCGATAATGTAAAAAGTAGGCCTAATAATAATAATGATAATAATAATAATAATAATACTAATACTAATAATAATAATAATAATTATTATTATTATTATTATTATTATTATTATTTAGCAAATAACTTTTGGTGGTGGCATTGATCCATTTATGGAAAGCCGAACTACTAGGTGTTACTGCGCTGTTATCAATGGATTGCATTTATCAGCTAAATTAACGGACTGTCTCCTTGTTATTTTAACTGTTAACTGAGTCCTGTGCGCATGTAAGTGTGGTTTACAGTTAACATTCTCAGAACCTCTGTTATAAACTGATCATAAAATTACAGTTAAAATAACTGGCAAAAAATGTGCGAGTTTATAACAGTGTGCTTACTCCAGCCTGAAACCCGGCTATTTTAAAACTCAGGAAAAAGTCATATCAAGCGATGAACCAATAGCGACTGGGGACATCACTTTAATTTCTTTATAGGCTACTGAACTAGCTCTATTTTGATCAGTGGCGGTTCGCCGGCCGTAACAAACGGAAGCCAAAACCCCGTCCTTCAAAGCTTAATGACTTAAACCTTTCGCAGTTTACTTTTCTTGATCAGCAGTTGCTCATATGAATTGGTAGAAGGACAGTCAAATTTATTTTCGATAACATTGTTATACATTGCACCACGAAATTATGAAGGGTATTCTTTCACACATAAATTACGATGTAAATTACCATAGGCCTACATCTTTATAAATTCTGCGCTCAATTAGCTTGTGAAACAGCATAAATTCACAAATTGATTAGTGAGGCTTATTAAGTAATAAGCTGTGCAACATCGAATTCTTTTCTTCTATATTAAGATTGTAGAAAACGGATTCTCGTGGCTTCTTGCAAAAGAAGCCTCGCAAACTAATTTATAAAGATGTATTGATAATTTTCGTCGTCATTTGCTATGGAAAATAAATTTGACTGTCCTTCTACCAATTCATATGAGCCAATGCTGATCAAGAAAAGTAAAATGCGAAAGGTTTAAGTCAATAAGCTTTGAAGGGCAAGGATTTGGCTTCCCTTTGTTACGACCGACGAACCGCCACTGATTTTGATACCAATATTTCGCCTATTTTAGATACAACCATAAATGTATTTAGCTAATGCAAATGGTTGCTGGTGGCTATATGCTGGAATAGGATCTCGAGCAATTTTTTCTGCTTTGGCATTTTTACGGTAACGTGTTCTCTTGGACGCACCTGGCAAAAAAGACCGTTCTTTCCGGCGCTCAATGTGTTGTCCTGGAGCTGGTTTGAGCGACTGTACCAACTACGATACCGGAAATTCTTTCACTGAGTTTGACGCAGAATTATTCTTTACTTATTTATTTATATCGAATAAAATAATATTTAGGCTACATTTCAATACCTTCTTACAGGAAATGTATTACAAATTGTTGTAAAGAGGCTGCATATTTTAAAGTTGTTAATGTTTACACATTGTCTGTGTGCTCATACTCCCTGCCAACAGCGGGTGCTGCAGCATCCTCAGCACCCACCTTTCCGCGTCCATGGAACCAGGGTGCCTGCTCAGTTGTTTGGGTCCCATTTTTCCCCGTCTGTAGTAACCTCAAACGTGTTGTGGTGGGCCTCCATGCCTGGAGGGTCTGGGTCTTCACAGTTTCTGAGTGATCTTCCCTAAATTCACCATCAAGTCTTGAGTAATATCCACATCAGTGAGATCTTTCAGAGGCGTTTGAACACTTCATCTATTGCTCATTAACTGCGTGACAGCAGGGGGAGATAGTGGAAAGGGATAAATAGCAGTAATTTCCACCGTTACCACTGGTCTGGTTGTGGGCCTGGACTCTCTACCAGCGTGGCATAGAGCCGCCAGGCAGGTAGCACAACTCCGAGACACAGTAATATGGTGCAAACGGCTTTCCCACAAGGGTGGTTTATTAATGGAAAATGAGGTGGCTGAGCAGGAAGAGCACGTGCATAGGGCTCGGGGTTGCCTGCTATCAGGGAGTGCTGGAGAAGTCACTGCAGCAGGCGGGGGGGCATTCAGGAGTCTTCATCTGTGGGGTTTGAGCAAAGGTGTGAGCTCAAGCCCAAAGTAGGTGGTACACTGACCTCTCTCCTGATGGTGAGAGGCTTCCTTTATGCAGGGGAGGGTGAACTTAACTGGCTGTCAGCTCCATTGCCCATCTGATAGGGCTGGATTAGCTACTGGTGTGGGTCCTCTCCATGTCAATGATAAACTACGGCAAAAACCTGTAGTTTATATTCAGTCAATTTCTAGATTTGTGTAACAGTAATGTATTGCATTTTTTATTGCATAGTTTTTTCTTCTTTTTTTTGAGTGTAACTGCAAATTTCCTGATAAATACACGGCTGAGCCGAAAAAAAGAGGATTTAATCCTTTGCCGTTTGGATTTAAATAAGTAAATACTTCAGAGCCAATGGTTGAATCATAATAGCTGTGATTAATATGTTTCAGCTGGCAACAATTCTTTTATCCATGACTAATGGAGTGTGTGGCTTCTCATTTCTTAAATAACCATGTCAGAATAGATATCCAAAATATTTTACTGTGTTTCAAGAGGGACAAATTTTTTGGCCTGCATCAAGCAAAGAAAATAACTAAGGAGAATGCTGAAATCACTGGAATTGGGTTATGAGCTGTCCAAGCCATTATTATAACCTACACGGTTAATAGTGAACTGCCTACTTTGTAAAAGAAACAGGTTGGACAAAATCATGAATGATAGTGATCAGAGATCACTAAAATGCTTGGTGAGGTCTCCTCGTAAAAAAGAAAAAAAAAAATCAACAGTAAAACCAAAGGCTATGTTTAATTGTGAAAGTAAGAACATTGTCAGCTGCAGTCTTTGACAAGAACTTGCAGGATTGGGAATAAACAGCTACCTGACTGCTAGACAGCCACTTGTTCATGAGGCTCATCAGGAAAAATAACTTCAATTTGCTAGGGAGCATAAAGATTGGACTCTGAAGAAGTATAAAAAAAGTTATGCGGTCTGATGAGTCCAGATTTACCCTATTCGAGAGTAATGAGTGCTTTAGGGTAAGAAAAGAGGCCCATGATGCAGGGCATCTGTCTGGGGCTGATCTGAGGCTGCTACAGTTGGTCAGGTCTGGGCTCAGCAACATTATACAGCGATAAAATGAATTCAGCGGAGTACATGAATGTACAAAATCACCAGATTATCCCATCAATAAATTTTTAATCCCTGATGGCACAGACATATTCTAGGAGGACAATGCCAAGATTTATCAGGCTGAAATTGTGAAAGAGTGGTTCAGTAAACATGAGGAATTATTTCCACACATGAATTGTCCATCACAGAATCCTGACCTTAACCAAGTGAAAGTCTTTGGGGTGCGCAGGAGAAGAGTGAAAGTCTTTGGGGTGCGCAGGAGAAGAGTGAAAGTCTTTGGGGTGCGCAGGAGAAGAATGAAAGTCTTTGGGGTGCGCAGGAGAAAGAGAAAGTCTTTGGGGGTGCGCAGGAGAAGAGTGAAAGTCTTTGGGGTGCGCAGGAGAAGAGTCTAAGTCTTTGGGGTGCGCAGGAGAAGAGTCAAAGTCTTTGGGGTGCGCAGGAGAAGAGTCAAAGTCTTTGGGGTGCTTTGGGGAGGAGAAAAGAGTCAAAGTCTTTGGGGCGAGGAGAAGAGTCAAAGTCTTTGGGGAGGAGAAGAGAGGAAAGTCTTTGGGGTGCGCAGGAAGAAGAGTGAAAGTCTTTGGGGTGCGCAGGAGAAGAGTCAAAGTCTTTGGGGTGCGCAGGAGAAGAGTCAAAGTCTTTGGGGTGCGCAGGAGAAGAGTCAAAGTCTTTGGGGTGCGCAGGAGAAGAGTGAAAGTCTTTGGGGTGTGCAGGAGAAGAGTCAAAGTCTTTGGGGTGCGCAGGAGAAGAGTGAAAGTCTTTGGGGTGCGCAGGAGAAGAGTGAAAGTCTTTGGGGTGTGCAGGAGAAGAGTGAAAGTCTTTGGGGTGTGCAGGAGAAGAGTCAAAGTCTTTGGGGTGCGCAGGAGAAGAGTGAAAGTCTTTAGGGGTGCGCAGAAAGAGTCAAAGTCTTTGGGGAGAAGAGTCAAAGTGCAGTAGAAAGAGTCAAAGTCTTTGGGGTGCTTTGAAGAGTCAAAGTCTTTGGGGTGAGGAGAAGAGTCAAAGTCTTTGGGGAAGAGTGTCTTTGGGGTGCAGGGAGAAGAGTCAAAGTCTTTGGGGCGCAGGGAGCTTTGGGGTGCAGGGAGAAGAGTCAAAGTCTTTGGGGTGCGCAGGAGAAGAATGAAAGTCTTTGGGGTGTGCAGGAGAGAAGAGTCAAAGTCTTTGGGGTGCGAGGAGAAGAGTCAAAGTCTTTGGGGTCAAAGTCTTTGGGGTGCGCAGAAAGAGTCAAAGTCTTTGGGGTGGGAGAAGAGTCAAAGCAGCAGAAAAGAGTCAAAGTCTTTGGGGTGCGCAGGAGAAGAGTGAAAGTCTTTGGGGTGTGCAGGAGAAGAGTGAAAGTCTTTGGGGTGTGCAGCAGAAGAGTGAAAGTCTTTGGGGTGCGCAGGAGAAGAGTGAAAGTCTTTGGGGTGTGCAGCAGAAGAGTGAAAGTCTTTGGGGTGTGCAGGAGAAGAGTGAAAGTCTTTGGGGTGTGCAGCAGAAGAGTGAAAGTCTTTGGGGTGTGCAGGAGAAGAGTCAAAGTCTTTGGGGTGTGCAGGAGAAGAGTGAAAGTCTTTGGGGTGCGCAGGAGAAGAGTGAAAGTCTTTGGGGTGCGCAGGAGAAGAGTGAAAGTCTTTGGGGTGTGCAGGAGAAGAGTGAAAGTCTTTGGGGTGCGCAGGAGAAGTGTGAAAGGCCAAAAATGAATGCAACTCTGATTTGAAATAAAGTTGCAACATTGCATAAGATTGTCTACACAATCCAACAAAGAATGCATGCCACAAGCAAGGCAAAAGGCAGTTCCCCAAAATATTGGTGAGTCTGACTTTTTTTTTTTTTTTTTTTTTTGGCTGGGCAGTGCTCATCTCTCAAATCACAAAGCAGTCATCTTATTTTACTAATTTGTACAACCTTAACCCTTTCGCAGGCAAATTTTGGCCCAGATACATACCCCCACGGACGGATTAATTTTGGGTTTTTACCAAAATATGATTGTTATTCAAAATAACAATAAAATAACACCAAATCTCATAATAAGTTTCCCATAACTGATGTTTTATGTTTTTTAATCCTCTCCAGAATCGCTAAAATCGTTTGGATCCAAGTCACTCCCGCTCTCTGGATATTCAAACTCATCGTCAGAGTCATTCAATAAAGCAAAAACTTCATCCACGTTGTATTTACGTTTAGAAACACGGCTAGAATGCCGGCTGTTTGCACTTTCGTCGATGCCATGTTCACATGTCCCACAATTTGACCCGAAGTAGTCTCAGATTTAGCGTTTTTAGGAAATCCCATGCCTCGTTCACGGCTAAAAATACAGTGCTGGGTGACCTGAGAGACAGCCAATGGTAATGAGTGTAACTAACAAGGGAATTCCCGCAATCGGCCAATGAGAGAAGACTTTATAAAACACGTTGGTTAAAACGACAAAAATGTCGCTGTGCCTGCGAAAGGGTTAAGGCAGAAGAATTGTGCTTCCGTGCAAATATTAGTGATTGGGACAAAATACTGGGAAGGACTTCAACTCTCTGGACCTGTATTTTACTCCTCTGTTGTTCACATCAAATTTAAAGCTTTAGTGCTTGCCCACCAATCCACCAGGGAATTTGCCTGTTAATGCCATCAGACGATTCTCAGACTGCACGCAGAGGGACGACCTCTGTCATAGCTGGAGCAGCTCTCTGCAAAGAGCTAATGACATCAGCAACTTATTGCTGGAAGTTCATGAGCATAATGTAAGAGTACTTCATGAGAAAAATATATCTCCTTTGTGGTTCATTCAGTTCCTTTATAAGAAACATTTATTTATGCTTAATTAAATCGCTTTCTCTTTTTCGGTTTAATTCTTAATGGCAACCAATTTTCTCTCAAAAAAGTTTTCCTTTGTCTTCAGGGAATGCAACAGAAGTTTGCTTTCATCTTAAAGGCTGTGCTTTCCATAATTAATGCATTTCAAAGCTCTTAAGATCCAATTTTGTAGGATTAAAATCTCCTGAGAAACACAGGGTTTGTGCTGTATGATGCCAGGCGTAATAGACTATTCGCAACCTATCTTGGATGAAAACATAGTGTACCGCCTGTCCCTTGAAAGCCCCCTTGCCTCCAAAGAAAGATTGTCAAGTGTCAGGGTTATTCTGCCTTTTCCTCAGAATCAAATGCAGGATGATTAAGAAGCAGACGACTCTTTAATCGAGTTGTGAAGTAAAATAGAATGACCAAGGGAAAGCACCACAGGCAGCATGTGGGCTCTATTGTGAGAGATCTTTGTAAATCTCAGTAGTGTGCTGAAATAATCTGTGGACATGCATATGTACAGATTTGGAACAAGTGGGGAAGGAGGCAAAATTGTCCGACACTTCCATGTGAAACCTACCTTAGTAAAGGGGATGCATTTCGGACTCTGCTCTGAGACAACTGTGCAAAGCATTTGAGTGCTATTTTTGTGCTTTGATTTGTCTGTTTGACCGTTTCTTTTTTTTTTTCATTGAGTGTCTTGTTAACTAATTTTGCATAAATAAGTGGTTCAAACAGGAAACTCGGGTCATTCTACATCACCTGATGCGGTTGTCTGCGTCAGCGAGAGTACACCAATCACAGAGCGGTAACAGCAAAGAACCTATTATGTTGGTCTATTTAAGCACCATCAGCTCGAACACCTTTGCTGCTCAATTTGCTGCCTCGTGTGCAAGGTGAGAAATGTTTTTTGCTTGCTACCTCCACCACATCCTCCCCCTGTTTGGTTCTGCTCTGTCTGACAGTGGGGGGATTCATAAGTTCTGCTCCCTACCTCATTTTGCTGTTTAAGTAATAATTTGTGCTATTCCAGAGCTAGACTGCAGTAAATCAGTTTGAACAGTATTGGATCCAGGGTCGGGAGGTGATCTTACTCTTCGAGAAAGAAAAAAGAGAAGAAATTGTGCATGAATAATTAATTTGTCCACTTCAATCTTCATCCATTCTTTTATTGGTTTCCCCGGTCCCAGCTCTTTGGATTGGAACATTTCCGGTGGGAGAGGTGTTAACATTTTCTGTACACATACATAGAACTTTCTCATCATAGTGCCACGGTTCTTATCACTAAACCCTCACAACATTTGACTGAACATCATTAGAGAGCCATTTCATTTATTTTACTGATATATATTTACTGATTTACTACAGTCTAGCTCAGGAACAGCACAACTTATGCTGTTACGCCAATATCCAAAAGAAGAAAGTCAATTTAACGTATTTGACGTATTTGTCAATTTAATCAAACCATACATCAATGTCCATTGGATTTCCCATGGAAGGAGGTTGAGCTAGTTGATAGGACTTCGTTCAAATGTTTATATGTCAATGACGATTGCGTGGTTAAAATCTTGTCTCATTCACCAACTGTCAACCTTGTCATTTTCGAACTCGAAAAATATGCTAATTTTGCATATTTGCTTGCGGGGCGTATTTCAGGCTTTAATTTTTCAATAAACTGAGTCGACCTAAGGGTAGCAATGCCTATTGGTATTTACCACTGCATCACTCACCAGCATGATTCTCTCATTGACATTACTAAATGGGTCCAGGAATACTTCAAGAAACCACTGTCTGTAAACACAGTCCTCCGTGCCATCCACAGATGCCACCTAAAACTCTATCATGCAAAAAAAAAAGCCATTGTTGAGCATGATCCAGAAGTGCCACTGTGTTCTGTGGGCCAAGGCTCATTTAAAATGTACTGTAGCAAAGTGGCAAAGTGTCCTGTGGTCAGATGAGTCCAAATTTGGCATTCTTGTTGGAAATCATGGGCGCTGCGTCCTCCGGGCTAAAGAGGAGAAAGACCACCCCTCCTGTTATCAGCGATCAGTTCAAAATCCAGCATCTCTGGTGGTATGGGGATGCATTAGTGCACATGGTGTGGGACACTTGCATGTTTTAAAAAGCACTATGAATGCTGAAAGGTATATAAAGGTTTTAGAACAACATATGCTCCCCTCCAGATGACATCTATTCCAGAGAAGGCCTTGCGTATTTCAGCAGGACAATGCAAAACCGCATACTGCAGCTATTACAACAGCATGGGTTCGTAGTAGAAGAGTCCGTGTGCTGAACTGGCCTCCCTGCAGTCCTGATCTTTCACCGATTGAGAACATTTGGCGCATACTTAAACGAAAAGTCCGTCAAAGGAGACCCAAAACTCTCCAGCAGCTGGAAGCCTGTAGTAAACAAGAGTGGGATCAAATTCCAATGGCTTAACCCAAGAAACTTGTCTCCTCAATGCCCAGACGCCTCCACTCTGTGTTAAAAAGAAGAGGGGATGCTACACCATGGTCAACAGGTCCCTGTCCCAACTTTTTTGAGACCTGTAGCTTCCATCAAATTTGAAATGAGTTCATTTTGTGAATAAATTTGTAAAAATTTCTCAGTTTCAACATTTGCTATGTAATCTCTGTTCTGTTGTGAATAAAATAATGGTGGTGTGATTTGAAAGTCATTGCGTTTTGATTTTATTCACAATTTACACTTTGTCCCAACTATTTCAGAATTGTGGTTATATTTAAGGGAAAACTTAAGCAAATAATTTGAATATAAGGAGTTTTAAGGCCCTGTCGCCCTAATTATTTGTATTCGGACAGAAGAGCATGGGGATGGTTATGATTAACTACAATATAATGTTAAATTATCAATTTCAACCAGTGACGAGCGTAAAAAAATTGGCGATTTTTAAAAAAGTATATTTCGGCTGGAACAGTGCCCCTGCATGAGCAAACCTTGTTGTATTCTTTCTCTTGATGTTGATAGTTTTTTTTAGAGATAAGACTCGTTGACTGACCAAATTATACAAGGCACCACAAATCTATTCTTCTTTCCTTTCTTTGTATTCCGTCTCCATTTTGTACCGCTGTTAGGCGTCGGAGTGTGCATCCCTGGACGACCTGTTACTCTGCATGGAAACACTGCAGGATTACCCAGCAAATGCAGGTTGTTGGAGGCCACTAATCTGCACAGAATACAAAGACCTGCTGGTTCAGGATGTTGTCATGTTTCGAGTGGTCCACAGAGTTCGGAGGGCATTTGACAGTGTTTTCTTTCTGACACTATGTTGGTGGATAACAATTTATGTGTGTTTTTCAAATTTTATTAATGGGACTTAAAAAGACAATTTTGCTTCAAATTTTTATGTGTTTTGGATACAGAAAAGCTGTAATTTTGCTGTCTTGCTGTGTTTTTTTAATACTGTGCTTCTTAGGAAAAACCATTGCTGACATGACAAAGTTTTTGAGGTATCAGTACAGTTTGACTAACCATATCTTGATTAGTAAAGGAACGGTCCACCGAAAAATGAAAATTCTGTCACTATCCACAATTCCATGCACCTGCCCTACCTTCGTCTTGTTGGGTAAATAAGGAAGTTGAGGGGAGTTCAGGTCAGGCACAGGTGGCGTAATTTATTTTCCTACGGTAGTTGAGTGTATATCCAAAAAAGTGGGCGTGGCCTGCCTTATTTGGAAAATGGGGAATGCGCCTCCACACTGGTGAGTTCCAATCTGACCTATATACGCCGAGAAAAAACACACAAAGTGTGTTTCATGACGGTGGAAAAAAAAGAAGCGTTTTAATGCATTTACCGCCAAGTTTGGAATACGGGTGCACATAAATTTTAGGAGCGGCTGGCTTGACCACGGAAAAACGAAAGACGGCTGTCTTGACCGCACTAATATATCGCCATATTTAGAGGGGGATAATCCAATTAAATGCTTTACTGTACATGTTAATTAAATTCAGATCATGTGCTGACGACATACAATATAATTCTTTAAATGTTTTACCTTCACAATTATGCACTATCGCTACTTGCATAATTGTACAACACTGCGTAAATTTAAACGAAAAGGGTGGATACTATATATGCCATTATACCTTTTGGCCATTTACATATTCGGTCGCACTTGGATTCTTAATATCAGAATATTTACCCGCATTTCTTGTCAAAATTTAAGATAGAAAAGACATTAAACTTACTGCATGAATCCATTATCTCTCTCGGTGTATATAGGTCAGATTGGAACTCTCCAGTATGGAGGTGCATTCCTCATTTTCCAAATAAGGCAGGCCATGCCCACTTTTTTGGATATATGCTCAACTAACGTATGAAAAGAAATTGCGTGCACAGGTGGCGCGGGTGCACAAAATTGTGAACTTTTGTCAATATAATGGCTGCGGTAAAACTTTATGCAAAATAATGCTATAACACAGGTCTTTTATAGTCACAATGTGATTATTCGGTGTCAGAAGTTTGAGATTATGCTGCACAAGCTGTAAGGTGTAATATCCTGGGGCCTTATTTATAAAAATTTGCGTGGATTTCATACCTAAATAATATGTACGCACAAAAAAATAAAAATGACATTTTGTGGAAAATAACCTAATTTTTAAACCTATGGGTAAAATAAACTGCACGGTATTTTCATTTATTTAATCAGGATGGACTTGGAATGTATTGACATTGTGCATAATCTTAATAATTTCACATTTTTTTAATGTCAAGTTTGTTTTTATAAATCAGAAATCTGAAGAAAGTGATGTATGTATCTTTTCTGTGCCAACACACAGTTTATAAATGAGGCCCCAGGTCATCTTTGGTTGTTTTTTGGACTCGAAAGAAAGCTAATAACAGACTCTCCGTTGACTTCAGTTGTTTTGGAGAAGGCCACTACTGGGTTTTATTGATGCGCTCAAAATTTGTTTTATGGACAACAAACTTCACCTGTGTTTCAGCTGGCACGGAAGTGGGTAGATAATGACAGAATTTTAATTTTTGGGTGGTCCGATCCTTGGTCTCATACATGTGTATTTTTGTCCTTTTATGCTGATAATTTTTGTGGATTTAGAGATGGGTTGAAGACACCTCATGTTCTGGATGCAATCAAAATGCATCCCTGGAGCTTCTTGCCTTGATTGTGCCAGAAACCATCTTCACTGATGGCTGATCTAATGGATCGTCTTTTCCGCATCTGGCTTTTTGAAAAGGGGAGTTACAAGACAAAGGCAAAGAAGTGTGTTTATCATCCTTTTAATCTGAAAAACATGATGCGGGCTGGTGAACATTTTTTTCTTTTTTTTTCATAAATATAGTTTTACACAAAGTTTACTTATGTATTTATGACATGTTTTTCTAGGTTTCTAGACCTGTTTCTTTTCCGATAGTTGACTGAGAACAACAAAGGTACAAGTAAACGGCTCAATTGTCTGTCTGTGGGTACATTCTTGCTAATTTTAGAGCATTATGCCCCCTTTTTTCATCGAAAAAATACCAAAAAAAAAAAAAAATTGACGTAGCCATGAATTCCAATGTGAGCGGGGATGGTAAACTAATATATTTTTATGGCGCCTAATATTAAAATTAGTTTGATGATCTGAAACATTTAAGTATGACAAATGTGCAAAAATAGAGGAATTTGGCAAGGGGAAAATACTTTTTCACAGCACTCTATATATTTAATGAGTTTATATATGTATTGCAGCTTACTTACCCAGTGAGCTATATTTAAATTTGCTCCTGAGAGAATGAAAACCTACTGAAAATCCAGTCATTTTTATTGGACCAGATTAACTACCTCATTCGGATATTTGCTAGCTGAGCTGCTAAGAGGGGGGAAAAAAAGGTGGGAAAGTTTCTATCTGCTCGGAATGGCAACAAATGTTTTACGTTGGGAGCAAATTGTCTTTGCTCTCCTGTGATTTGAGCTTTTAAGCATGAATCAATATGAGCAAACCTAAAAACCAAATGTAAATCTTCCTCCTCTCTCCTATTCTCCTGTAGCGCAAAATAGGAAGTGCATATCCTGGCAAAAATCAATCGAGCACAGAACAACACAGCAAGCCTATTTTGGCCAATTCTGACATTCCTTAAGTCCTTAATTGGGATACCCCGATGGATGGGCGGCTCCAAGGCAACAATTGCTGTGCATTAAAAAGGTTAACTAGAATGTGTTATTACTCGTAAAAACCGACGTCTCCCCCCCGGCCCCCTTCCCTGCCTAACCCACCCGACAGATGGACAGACAGACAGACAGACAGGCACATACCAAAAGGCACCACTGCAGGACCTGAGTAGTAAGTATGCAATGTTTCGTTAAGATTATGCAAATGGTTTTGGAGTTATGCTCCGGACTAAATTTGATTATATCCGGACGGATAGATGGACACACGGACAGACAGGAACATACCAAAAGGCACTACTTCAGGACCTGAGTAGTAAGTATACAAAGTTTTGTCTAGATCATGCAAACAGGTTTGGAGTTACGCTCCAGAAATGAAGTGGGAACTCCGACACGAACGGGAACCGAGCCTAAAACTATGTCGCCCTTCTCCCTTTGGGGGGGAGACATAATTACGCTGCATTTTATGCCCACAACATGAGGAAAGTGTGTTATAACATTGATTTTAGTAGGGAGTGGACAGTAGTGCAGGAAATATTTGAAATGTTAAAAGAGCCTCAGGTGTTGGACTGATCGGGTGGAACATCACTATACAGCCCTCCCAGAATCAGTACATTTTTGATGACATGTTGTGTGCTGCATAACATTGCCACATGCCAAGGATGTCACATTGATCTTACAGAGGAGACATTACAGGACTTAAGACGAACATAGGCACAACTGCTTGTGCCACACGAGCAGGTGGGAGAACAACAAATGGATCAGTGCCATTTGGGATGATGACATTATGAAATAGTATTCTGCCCACAGCAAATGCGAAGTTCTCAAAGGGAATAAGAGCAGCTGCATTGATTGACCACAACTGAAGCCAGCCCCAAACATGCTCACGAATAATTGAGCTCCTCAGAACAACAGTGGACCAACTCATTGTTTTTTTTCCCATTTTGGACCACTATTCTGAGCATTTCATGTGTTCTTGAAGTGTGGAACGTGTGTCCCTCCTACTGTATAGTGCTGGATCTACACTGAGTTTTAATCCATTATTGCACTGAATGGATTGACCACCTAGGAATCATTTTAAGATGAGAAATTTAAAAAGACAAATTTGGAGTTCAACCACTTATGTTTTCAGGGGCTCAATTATTCCTCCTTGTCCAACCCTTTTTCCAACTGTGCTGCTCCTTTTCTGCGCCGGTTGCCTAAATACCAAAAGTCTGACACCAAGCGGACCAGCGACCACAGTCTTCACACTTACGCATTACATTTTTTTCTAGCCTGTTAAAAAAAAGGCCCACTTCAAATTTTTTTTAGTGGGGTTCATTAAACAAATGTGCAGTGTCTAAAAATACATTTACAACATAGTTACCATTATTGCCTAGTGGTTCTACTGTCCCTTGGATTCTATTCAGAATTGCTTCATTTATAAGAAAATCATTAACTGGAAGTACTACATTATTTGCAGTTTCTTACTCTAGCGGGGGGCCATCTTCAGCGATTCCAAAGGTCTCATTTGCTGCATAAATGTAGTCAATTGCAGAGTTACACACTTCTGTATAGTTTAGAACACCAGTCTGCCACAGTTGAAGGGAGGTTTGTCCTCCTTGTGTCGACAGTCCATGGTGGTTCCATTGATTTCAAAACTCTTGGACAGCCCCCTGAACTCTAGGCAAATATATACAGCGTAGACAAAACAGATGAAGCTTGTCTGTAGAATCTGATAAACCCTACTTTTCCATGAAGGTGAACAAGTTAATGAAGCGGAACCACACCCTCAATTCAATTCTGCTCACGACCGTTCTATCAACACTGTGGCCTGTGATAACGCTTTGCCATTTTTTCCCCATTGTCCTAAACATTTAGCGAGCAACCCCTGCGTTCACCATGCTGTGGTCCCAGCATACTCTTGCGCAGGGTTCTCCACTATCGTTAATGACCGGGCCACCCGTTCATTCTGAGTGATTGTGCAATCGCCGCCTGTTCATAATATATGTTAATATTATATATTCTATACAAAATAGAATGCGACCCCAACCCCCCCCCCCCACCCCACCCCCGCTCAACAAAAGGAACCCGCTCGCAAAAGAACGCCACCTACCTCCCAGTCATTGAAAATTTTAGTGGAGAACACTGCTTGCGGGAGGACCAAGGCTTTTTACACCACTGCAAAATAGTTCTAAGACACTGGAAGCTCTTTTACTGCTCGGTCACTGTGGGTTTATGAGGGTCCTGCTATAGCCATCAGCACATCCATGAAATACCATCCTCCATTTCGCGAGTTTATGGCCATTATGCATATAATTATACCTTATTATTATTTGTTGCATTCCTTCACCAAATTTTAAATGTCCTATATTACTACTGCATCATTTCAGGGTTTGGTCTTGGAAACAGAAGAGGAAGTTATCAACTACAAACTACGATTGAACTACTTCTGTGAGGAATCTGTAATCTGGTTCATGTTTTAAATCATGTTTCATTTTCAGGGTTTCCATGATTTTCTTTTGTGCATCTTTGTTTCCCATGTCCATGTGGGTCTGTTTACCTTTCCCTTCTGTGTGTTGTATCTGCTGTCACCCGTCAATAAGCCTATTTCACAAGCTGGCCACGCCTACCGGAAAGCAGGTAAGAACACTTTCTGTGGCTAACACAACAGTAGCGTAGAGGCATGTACTGTCAATTTGTCTTCTCGTAATCTCCTCTTTCTTTGATTTGTGGTCCGTAATTTGGAATTACAGGGGAGCGTGAGGAGGTATAAATTTGTCTAAGGTTATTAGGTAAGCATTTTCTTTTAATTTGTTTTTGATTGTATAGGTATGGCTTATGATAGCTGGCATTTCAGCTAATTTGGCTAACTTGCCTGTAAAAATGTTAGCCAGCATAGGACTTTATGACTTAATAAATGCCTGTGTTTGTAAAACTTGCTGTTTGTATGTTTTTTTTTTTTTTTTTTACTTTACCTAGCTATGTCTACTCTCAGACATTGCATAGTGGTCACTAGGGTTGGATGTTATATCGTTCAGTCACTGTAGAAGCTTGAAGCTAGCTAATTGCACTAAGGTTGTAGCTCCAGTGAGGCGAGATCGGGGGTTCGCTAGCTAGGTGAGTTGTGTTGGGCTTGAAGCCGTATTTAATTTTTTGTCACGAACATAGCTCGGTTTTATCCAGGCTAGAACGCTTAGCAATGGTATCTGATAGGGAGCTTGAGGTTTTCCCCGCCAGCTTATGCAAAGAAAGTCTGGCTAAATGTAACTTGCTTCGCAGTAGATGGCTATCTAGCTAGTTATTTAATTAAGATATTGCAAATGCATGCTGGCTAATGACCACCATTACCTGACGTTTCTTTTTGATTACTGCAGCTGCTGTGACTTGCGTTTTCAACAGACACCGTGGCATTCCCTCTGGGGCAGCCAGCGAAAGCCCAGTAACCTTTGCCAACTCAGCGCTTTCCTCTCCAGAAGCAGTATTCCCAAAAAGGCAAAAATGCAGTTTTCCGTCAAGGCACCGATTATCAACAAAATTAATATAGACCATACTTGCGCAGAGTTGGTTAAGGTGTAGCCTTGAACCAAAAAAAAAAAAAAAAATTACCCGTACTGTTCTGAATATAAAACGATGTTTCTTCCCGGGAAATCTCCTTTGAAAAAGTGGGTTCGTCTTATTTTCAGGAACTCGGCTTTTTAGTCAAAATCAGTGATTCTGTGTATTTTAGAGTCTATAGTCAATATACGTTGACAACAATAGTTGGTGCCAAACAACAGTCTGCCTTGTTTTATATTGGTTTTTCTCAAGGTTTTATCAGTATTTTCAAATATATATATATATACCAGCACTCTGTCCGTGGGGATCCACAGGCTCTTTTTTATGTAACTTCGTCTTTATATTATAGTGAACAATGCACCATTATGATGTCATCACATGCACCTCTATGATGTCATCACGTTGCTATGGTGTTTCCACAAACACCAAGGTGGCTGTCACGCGACCGATGTTTTTATAGTAACTAAAACTAAGTAACCATCAAGGGGAATACGCTGCGCTGACATTCCGCGCTCAGTGGAACACAAAGTCGCCAGCAAGACAGAGCAAAATAGCGTCGCTCACATTATGCTGCAGATTACGCGTTACTTTCTCTTGCGGCCTTGGTAAATTGCTTCCTTGGTAAATATGTAATTGATGTACGTTGTAATATAGACTACAGAGATACTGCAAAAATGAAAAGCAAAATTAGTTTTACTACCCTTTATGTATTAGAAATGTCGATCAAGAGTAAATCTTATTTTGCTCATGTGATGTTTTTTTTTTTATAGTCTGTAATCATATGTGGGACATACTGAAATAAATGCCCCATCAAGGAAACTGAACATCCATGGGTTTTTCACATCCAGACATCTAACAACGGTGAATGAATGAAATCGTAACTATAATATCATTATTGTTGGTAAAATCCATGAGTAAGCTAAGCAAGCCCAACTGGGTGGCATGCGTAAACTGCCAGGTGTCCCAGTCTGAGACTTAAGAAATCTGGCCACCTTATTTATTAAATTTACCCCGGGTGTACTCAATGAATCTCCAGGACTTGTGAAATTTTTTTTTAAAGATTTTTTTGGGGATTTTCTCCTTTATTTGACAGTTACAGTGGAGAGAGACAGGAAGGTTGGGGAGAAGAATGGGGAAGACATGCGGCAAATGACCTGAGCCGGAATCGAACCCGGGTCACCGCGACAAGGACACAGCCTTTATGGTGCGCACGCTTAGACCGATGTGCCGCCGGGGTGCAGGACTTGTGAAATTAAGATGCCAAACAAAGTTTACATCATAGCCCATTACAGCACCCTTGGTTCCAAATATGTCCCTGCTGCTGCTTACATGAGCGTACAACAGATTTCGCACAGGCCCCATGCTCATGTAAAAAGAAAGTAACTCAAGTCATTACCGGACAAAGATGAATGAAATTGAAAAACTTTAATAAAACCAATTTTATTTGAAAAAAATGTACTTTGTTAGGGCACTGCTTCAGAGCCAGCTGATGCACTTGAAGTGCTCAATTCTAAAGCCTCAGGTACAAATTCTGTGCAGTCAACACTACCGTGCATACAGAAGTTACTATCCTAAATCTGCATATTTGCAAAACTATAAACTTCACCCACAAATGTTTCTGGAACACTGCCTAACAAGGACAACTTGACTGCAACAGCATCGATAATTGGCCTTCGACCACAGCTGCTTACAGCAAAGATTGGTGATGGCTTGTCAGCACTGAACTGACTTTCCAAAAAGGGGTCCTGAGCGGATAAGATGCGACATCATGGGCGCATCTCAATTCTCTTAAATAGCATCCATGTTTCCCTCACTAGTCTTTTCCTAGCGTCTCAGTCCTTCCCACCATGAAGAGATGCAAGGAAACTATGCGAGGAGGGAAGACACAAGGAATCCTTTCCTCTGAAGAATCACATGAATCCACGTCCATTTCTGATGATGTCACACAGCTGGATCTGCTGCCAGTGTCTGTCATTACGGACTGACCGCATGGTTTTCAGCTGAAGTCTTCCAGGAAGGCTGCCCTTGTGAATACTCGCTCATGGCTCCTCAGAGCTCTCTCCTCGCAGCAGAAATGAGAGCTTTGATATGACCTACAAGATGGCTGATACATGAAAACTTCTGCTTCAAGTGAGGAGCAAGGAAGTATCAAATAAGAGATTTAAGATGTACCCCATGTCCTCCAGTTCTCAGATCCTTTCCAAAGGTGAGCAAGTGCACCTAATGAAAGAAAAACAAAAAAAAGGCAAAGCAATTTATGTATACAGGCGCGGATCTACGGGGGGGCAGAGGGGGGCAACTGCCCCCCCACTGTCGAGCCTTGCCCCCCTAGCTGCCCCCCTAATTTTAAAGTTCTTAAAACTATACTTGTAAAACAAATCATCACTATGTCTAAAAGCCCCTCAAAGCATCGAAATAAAAGATGAATTCACCAAATATATATATAAATGTAAATATAATATTCAGCTCCTCAAATACTTAGCTACGGTCCTGCATCAAACGCGCGGAGTCGGCGTGACGAGCCTCCTGCTCCGCGCTGGTGTGTATCAGTTGGCATGGACACATGTTGGAGTCTGCGTGCAGCGCAGTAGAGTGGAGCCACTTAGCCACGCAACTTTCTCCAAGTAAAGTGAGTTTCCCTCGATAAATAAAGTTAAGTTAAATTTGTAATAGATGGAATGTACGCTAAAGGCGATGGTTCAATGCGTTCATTAATCGCTGGTCAAAAGTGACTCACTCCCGTGTGATTTGTTGGAGCATTTTTCTCTTCGGTTAGTTTTGATTATAGTTAGTAAAAACGAGAACAGTTTATGATGCATTTAGCTAGATATCAAAAACAGGAATGTTTGAATCCAGAGGGTCGCTGTTAAGTTTCAGTGTTATGTGATCAATATCACAGCAATGAGGCTGCATAATAAACCCAGGTCCTTACTGTCAGGGCAGTGGCTACGGGCACGGACCCGTATCTCTAGCCTGTTTGCTAAAGGTAAGGCAGCGGTATTATTAGCCTCTCGTCTCATTAAAGGTACGGGCGGGTCCGTACCGACTACCGTTAGCCCTTTTTGCAAACATACGGATGGTATGTCCTAATGAATTTGGCATGCGTCAGCCGAAGCAGGTAAAATTTCTTAAATTCCATTGAAACTTGAAATATAATTGTTATTATTTTACCGTATATATGTTTGCATAGATTTAGCAATTCCGTTTTTTGACGTAGCTCATAAGTACTCGCGGCAGGAGCAATATCCGTCTTGGCGGAAATTCCACCACACGACTAGAGGTCTATGTAGCCTGACAATCATCAGACGGTCGTCTTAGAAATCTAGCTGTTCTCAGTATTGAAACAGCGTGCAAAACAGCTAGATTTGGATATGTTTGTGAGACGTTTTGCTGCACAGCACAACAATCGTCGTCTGAAAAGAGATGGCCAATATCAGTCCTGGACTGAAACTTACGCACTTTTGCTGTATTTATTTTGAGGTACTTTTATTTCATTAGGCCTAAATATTCACACTGCTACATCTTGGAAGGCATAGCCTAATAATACAGTGCATCCGGAAAAAAAGGAAACTGGGAATAAAATGAGAAGTTTTCTGTTGAAACTTAGTATCTATAAAACTAATTAGGACTATTAATTACGCAACTATGTACTTTTTCACATCATACAAAGAACACAAAATTAGTCAGGCATCACTGTCAGAACTCATTGTTCTGTTGTCAGCTGCATGATTTGTGCACGTCATGCAGCTAGCAGGGTTTACATTTAAAGCAGTACACACTACACAACCTGAAGCACTAATGGCCCCGACAATGAAAAGTTGAAACTGATCATCCAGGTTCATCCGTGTTTAGGCCTGTCATCATTTTATGTAATCTGGCGCAAAGTGGTTACTGACTTACTCCAAAAGTGTCATTGTTGTTCTGTTGAGTGTAACAAAAGCTCCACTTACTTGACATCATTAGATATAAGACATAGTTATATAACACCAAATGCCATTTTTAATCAAAGAATGTTAAGTAATTATTATCCCCCGCAACAACGAAGTTGCGGGGATATAGCATTGAGTTCCGTCCGTCCGTGCATCCGTGTGTCCGCGATACTTTGTCCGAGCCATATCTCACAAACTATTCATTACATCAAAATCAAACTTGGTATGCATATTAAGTATGATCCCTAGATGTGCCTTTTGGGTTTTAGACCAACATGTGAATTATATTTTTGCCGGTTTCCATGGAAACATGACTTAGGCTGTATATGAGAAGGAGTCATCTTGTCCGGAGCAGATCTCTCAAACTATGCATGCTAGCTACCCCATATTTGGCATAAATATCAACCAATATCCCTAGATGTGCCTTTTGAGGGTTAGATCTAGATATGAACATTATTTTCAGCGGTTTCCATGGAAACATGACTTAGGCTAAATCAGGCTGAAAGTGTGAAGAGGTTATCTTGTCCGGAACAGAAATGTAAAAGTATACATGCTAGTACAGTGATCATCACCTTGTGTGGGCACAGCTGTGAGCATTGACCTACAGTGTACAACAGACCTGTCCAGATTTCAACACTATCAGGGTATGATGAATGCACATGATATAGTAATGACTAAGAAAGCCATTAAATTGCCATGATCTCCATCTGAGTTAGAGACTTAGATGATTTCCATTCAAAACACATTAAGGATGACCTATTACAAAGGTAAACATTTAACTTCACAAGACGTCAAGATTAGCCATCACTTTACCTGTCACAAATGCTACTGTTGCGGGGGATATTGATGACTTTGTCTTCTTGTTTTTATAGAATTAACCATTTATTCTTGGTTTCCTTTTTTGGGACACACTGTACAATAAATACATTGAAGAATATTTTTCTGAAATTGTTCCCCAATTTTTAGATGCAGTTTTTTTGCAGATTGGTGAACCTCTGCTTATCTTTTACTTACAACATCTGATATGTTGTCTGTGCTCTATTGTGAATAAAATATGGGTTTATGAGATTTGCAAATCGTGTTCTGTTTTATGCACGTTTTTACACAATGTCCCCAACTTCATTGGAATTGGGGATTTCCTAATACCGCACTGAGGACGTCCCATGCCACCCTTCCCAGACCTCTTGCCACCCCTTTGCCACCCCATGTAAAATTTTCTAGATCCGCCACTGTATGTATAGAATGTCATACAATAAAAATATAACTTCTTAAATGGCACAAAGACAGTGTAAAAACCCAAGGAGATTAGATGATAAAAGAGCAATTGTAAATGAGTAGTTGGAGTACAATCCGAAGGACTGTATATTACAAGGTAATAGTGCAAAGGACCACTAAACACTAATAAACACCTTGGTAAATATGCGAATATTGAAGCAAGTAGTACCAATAAGTCATAATTAAGCAGCTAAAGGTTGTCACTGTTTCTTCATGAAATCACAAAAGAAGTTGAACAAATTGATCCCTTACATCTACATAAGCGGTGGCTAATGGACTGAAAATATTAAGCGCCTGTTAGATAGCCTGCATTGCAGGATGTGCCAAAAGCGAGCACAGAAGTTCAGAGTGGTGTAATTTTTTATTTCACTTTTTATTTACGTAATTAAAACAATGTTCTTAGTTGAATTTACGATGTTGCAGCATTGCAGATAGAAGAACGATGAGTGTTAAACTGCCAAAGGATTATTCTAATCATTGGAAAACTTTATAGAGTATAATTATCAAACACTGGTCGGAAAAAATGCGTTACCCACACAAGCCATTCTCGACCACAGCTTACTGGCGTTTACTAAACCAGTAATAAGCAACTTCGGAGACGTGATATCTTGAAAACAAATTCATAGACGTATGTTCGCCAGCTAAATGGTGCACGATATCTTTGATACTAGCGTAGTTCGAGCGACCACAGAAGACTAGCAAACTAGCCACGGATTAGCCTACAGCATGAATGATAGGTAGCAAGCTAATGCTAGTATTTTTATGTTCCATTAAGTTGATTGTTGATGCCATAATATTGTGTCAATTGGCCAATAACTCTAAAATTTTCTGGTTTAACTGGCTTTGCAGACCCTATTTTTTGCCTCAATTTTTAAACGCAGGGTTAAAGTTTGCTGCATGATTTGCAAGAAGCAGCAAGATAGCTAGTTACCTGCAGGAGAACAGCAATCATAGTCAATGCTCCAAAAGTTCTGCACCAGGTGAATCCGTTTTCTTATCGGTTTTTCAACCCAACTCCATCGCCGACCCCTTTCATTGCCGTTGCCGTTACTCGTATTTTTCATGCCCCAGTTCACATGGATCTGAATGGTACAGCTTAGTGAGCATTGCACACTCAGGTACCTAGCTAGCTACATCTCATAATCATAAATCTTCCTCCGTCATCTCTTCTTATGGACAAAATCCATCTCATCACGTCGTCTTCGGTGGGCAAACCGAGAAAGGAGAGGTTGGCTTGCTTCTTCGAGTTACAGTTTGAACAGTCAGGACTGGGAACACCCAACTACTAGCACTCTGCCATTGTTGATTCACGGAGCATCAAGCTAGCATAAAATAGCGGAAGTCAGTTTACTTGCTTTCCGGTTTGTATACCCGGAAATGTGAAATAGGCCTATTGTATTATTATATTGTTGTCTTGCTTCACCCTCCTTGCATTTCTCTTGGCCCATTCCTTACCTTCGCCCTGCTTACTTGTTTGTCTGTGTGCATAGAATCCCCTTTGTTACTCTATCCTGTGTGAGTCCCTCAATGTTGAGTGAGTTTCTTTGCCATTAAGAGCCTTTTATCAGTCCTGATCTGTCTGCCTGTTCTGATCCTGCTTGTCACCAGTTTTCTATTTTGGATCTTGAATTTTGAACTATAGTGTTTTTTGCCTGGTCTGATTCTGATATTGGAGTCAGATTTTGTGCTTTCTTCTGCTGACCTGCTTTGACCTCTCTATCCTTACCCTGATCCAGCTTTGTGTTTCCACATCAAAATTCTGTTCTCTGGTTTTTTTTATCCTGCCTGACATCAATTCTGTATAATAAACTACTGGTTATGTTTAAATCTGTGTCCGCACTTGGGTCCTCACCCTGACACTTACTCTATTTTCACTATAATTACTAAATGTAATGGGTTTTTTTTTTGTAGGATATTACATAAGAAATTCGCAGTTCCTTTCAAAGAAATTATTAGGACATTGTGAACCCAAAAATAGACCCCGAATAACCCGTGTGTATTGAAAATTGTCATATTTGTATGAAATGTATGTGACATCATGCTATGAATACAACATTTGCACATCTTGCTTGTTGTAAAAGTTGTAACAGCCAATTTAGTTGCTTCCCTTTCAAACAAACCTTCAGTAAATGCTGCTATGCTGAGACGCACCAGGCTATGTCCTGTGTCTTCATTCCCAGATTGGCTATAAAACAATCAGGAAATGAGGATTTAAACTGCCTTCCTGTGCAATCAAACTGCCGCGTTCGAAAGAAGCTCTCACACATACCGTTATACTCTCACATACTGTCATACGCTCGCACACAAGCACTATCTCTCCCCACACTAATATTCTCTCTCACACACTATCATTCTCTCACACACACATCATACTCGCTCACACACTCTTATTCTCTCTCACACAATCTATCATTTGCTCTCCTGCACACAATCATTCTGTCAGACATCATCATAAACTCTCACACACAATCATTCTCTTTTATTACACCATCATACTCTCTCTCTCACACTCTATCATTCGCGCACACACATCATTCTTTCTCACCCATACCATCATGCTCTCTCATACAGACAATATCATTCTATCTTACACACACCATTATACTCTCTCACACACTTTATCATTTGCTCTCCTGGACACAATCATTCTCTCAGATGTCATCATACACTCTCACACACAAGGTCCTTGAGCTCCTTCAAGCGCAGCCTAAAAACCCACCTCTTCAGGCTCCACCTTTACCCTACTCCACTGCCCTGAATCCTCTGACATTATATCCCTCATTGCTTAATTGCTTTGATTTTGCTGCTCTTAGTTGATTTTGCTGCTTTTACTTGATTTTGTTGCTCTTAAACTTGATTTTGTTGTCAGTTTATTTGGTGTTTGCCTATCGGTCTGGACTAGTAACATCTGATGTGTTCTCTGTCACTTTTACTGTGAGCACTTGTACTTGTCTCCTAGGAGCTCTGCACTTTTCTACCGATCTTTTGCACTTTTTTTTACGTCACTCTGGATAAGAGCGTCTGCTAAGAACCTGTAATGTAATGTAATGTAACATCAAACTCTCTCACACACTATCATTCTCTTTTATTACACCATCATACTCTCTCACACTCTCTCATTCGCACACACACATCATTCTTTCTTACCCATACCATCATGCTCTCTCATACAGACACTATCATTTTATCTTAGACACACCATTATACTCTCTCACACACTATCATTCTCTCTCATATACACCATCATACCCTCACACACATTATTTTTCGCTCACACACAAGCATTCTCTCATATGCAACATCGATCTCTGTCACACACTGTCATTCTCACTGGCAACATCGAACTCTCTCACACACCATCACTCTCACTCATATATACCATACCCTCTCTCACATGTTTGTACGTCATACTCTCTCACACTGTTATTCTCTCTCGCAGATCATTATAGAGGGTATGATTGTGTATGCGAGAGATTATGATTGGGTGTGTATGAGAATAATTTCTGGTGTGAGCATTCACAGCAAAAATCCCAGTGTTAATTCAACTCCAGCAGAGTTTATATGAGACCAACCCATCCATCTTGGAATCAAACTTTATTGGAGTTGAATTAACACTGGCATTTTTACTGTGTTTGTACAGACCTTTGTTTAAAATTTATGATCAAGCTCTGGAATGCACCTACCTCACAGGCTTTAAGTTTTCATGTGTCTCTATGACCAAAGAAAAATGTAGGATTGTCTGGTGCTAAGCACATCAAATCTGCAACTATCATTCAGTCTTACTGACTTTACCATTGAGGAGACATCAGGCTAAGTATACTGTGCATTATATGCTTGAATTCAGTCAAATGCTTCAGAGCTCACTGGACAACACTTTACAGAGCAAAGGAACAATGGGAGCATGTTGAAGAAGCAACCAAGGTATGTTTCATAGCAAAGAAGTGGAATATTCTACAATAGACTAATCAATCTCATGACCTGAATCAAAAAGCCTGCATTTCACTTAATGAAGGCAAAACACTCCCAGATTAAACAGGAACAGAGGACAGCTGCAGTGGAGGCCTAGCGGAACATGTTCAGGGAAGAAATCCAGTATCTGGTGATGTCTGTGGGTTTCAGACTTCAGGTGGCCATTAACTGCAAAGGATTTGTTACCAAGTATTTCAATGAAACCTTGTGATTATCTTCACTTGTCCAAATACTTTTGATGTCCTAAAACAGGGGGGACTGTATAAAAATGGTTGTAATTCTTACATTGTACAAACATGAAAAAAACTCTTAACTTAAACCGGTAAGTCAGCACATCTTGATTGATTCATTTCAAATATATTGTGGTGGCGCAGAGAGCTAAAATGATAAAAATGCTATCACAATCTAAATCCTCATGTACCTAACCGTATGGAGACAAGGAGAATAATTTATGGTGTGAAAATTTAGACCGAGCTATGTAAAAAAAAAAATCAAGGTCTGGAATCATGTACCAGTTTTTTATTTTCATGTCTCTATGACCAAAATGAAATGTAGGATTGTCTGGTGCTAAGGGCATTAAATCTGCAACTATGATTCACTCTGACTTGACCTTACGACTGAGAAAACATCAGACTTAAGCCTGTTTGGCCCCCGCCACCATGGATCCCCACATCATTTGTCAGTGCATGCTGGGTCTGTGAAACTAATGGACGTAAATGTGGCTCTCTGCAGGTGGAGCAGAACTGTTGCATGAGTCACTGTATAACGAGCTCCCAGTCTTATAATTGGCCGAGATTTCTTGGCCTTTTCATCATGTGCAGTGAAAAATCGCTCTATAACCTGTCGCTTATTTTTTCCATTCATGTCTTTGAAGCCCATGGAAAGGCAGCCTAATTAGGAAGCTGCAGTTAGATATAAACTGGACATTAATTGGCAAGAGAGGATTTGAGGAAACCAGTGGTACCCATATTAACACCCTTGCTGTCAGGACATCAGAGAGTTAAAATTGTATCACACAAAAACACTTAGTCACATTTTTCCCATCCTATATGATAAGACATTTTCAAAAGCACCCATGAGAGGTATTTTCCTAATCATATTTAAGGCGAAGCTGCAGATGATAACTTATTCGTGTTTTATTTGGTGAAAATGTCAATACTCTTTCAGCTATGAGTAACTGAAATGGTCTGAGAGTAAATTGGGATCTCTGTTTTCCCCTGCCTCTGTATTCTGGAATCTAAAAATGCTACACCCATCCACTAGCTTTAACCAATCAGGATCTCTCTCTGATCTCTCTGTTCTGACTGGTCGAGGGGCCATCCGATCATGCTGCTCCTTGTGGCCTGCCCTCACGTAGACAGGTATATTTGAAAACTTAGCATTTTATATGTGTTTCAGGCTTTTGTCCAGACTCAAACTCCATTTTCAGTCACTGAGAATGGACCTTTTGGTAACCGCCTGAAAATTGCTTGAAATTCTGTTTTCTCTGTTTACATGTGGACAGGGATGACGTAGTGTTTGGCTTATGACATCAGAGTATGTACGCCTGAAGGCCCATTCACACCGGGGCGGAGCGGAAAAGCGGCACGGATTCGCGGAATATTCGCAGCCCGAAAATTCCACATTAAACCATTCACACCGAACTCGGTGCAAAATTTCACGTTCTTGTGTTCCAATTCCACGCAGCAGAAAAACAAATTTGCGAGTTATAATTTAACCTAAACGAACCATGATAGCAGCAGCAGCAGCGACGATGACATTGTTTGTATGTATCGGAACCATATCGTTAGCCTCGCAGTCTTCTTTTGCACTGACGTAGCCAACGAACGTTTCCTTATTGTGGTCCCGACCTGGGGCTGTTTCAATAAGCTTAACTTGTCCAACCCAGATGAAGCTTCATCATAATTTGCACCTCAGGCTCAGCGACGCACAGCTTCGTGATTTGGTGCACAAATATTCAACATATGAAAACGTTAATCGAAAAAAAAAAACTATGATTAGCTAGATCTCTAACTACTATGAAAAAGTAAACTAACTGCGCACATAGCTATAAGATGTTACGTTAAATTTAAGTGTTAACTGAATACAAGCTATCTAGCTAATCAAAAGGTTCGAATGCTGTGACATCAATAAAAACAAATCATTTCATTGGCTAGAAGTACAATTTACTTGGGCGGATTTTTACGCAAAGCTTAAGTCCGTGCGGATGTTTTTTTGCCCGCCTTGGTGTGCAAGCTTACATTAGAGCCCATGGAATTAGCTCCTATAAAAATCCGCGCGAATAATCCTCACGGAAATCCGCGCTTGGTGTGAATGGGCCTTTATAGTGAGTTTTTCAGCCTAGTGTTTGGCCTCTTGCATTTAATTTTCATTAGAGGAGGAAACTACCAAACAGGCTAAAGGCAATAAATATGTCATTTGTGAGGGACAAAATTACCTTTCTCATGGATGCCGTTTTTGCCAAGTCTCTTTCTAATTGTAGAATCATGAACACTGACCTTAACGCAGTCAAGTGAGGCCTGCAGTTCTTTAGATGCTAGTCTGGGTTCTTTTGTGACCTGGGTGAGTTGTCAATGCACTGTTGGTGGAATGTTGGTTGGCCGGCCACTCCTTGGGAGATTCACCACTGTTCCAGGTTTTCTCCATTAGTAGATAATGGCTCTCACCGTGGTTCACTGAAGTCCCAAAGCCTTAGAAATGGCTCTATAACACTTTCCAGACTGATAGATCTATGTCCATGACTTTGCTTCTCATCTGTTCTTGAATTTCTAGATCGTGGCATCATTTGGTGCTTTTTACCGACTTCACATTGGTAGAAAGGTTCTCTTCAAGTAATGTATAAATTCAACTGAGCTGGCAATAATTGTACCTGGGTGTGCCAAGTAAAATTGAACTCAATTATCAAATAAATTTATTTAATTGGTTAATTTAGTAACTTGGGAAGTAATTACTTTTTCACATAGGGCCAAGTAGGGCTAGACAGTCTCTAAACAAAATAATCTTTTAAAACTGTATTTTATGTTCACTTTGGATATTTTTGTCTAATTTAAAAAAAAATAATATTTTGATCTAAAACATTTAAGAGTGACAAATATGCAAAAATAGAAGAAATCAAAAAGGGAGCAAGTATGGCACAGTATATGATCGAATATAAGTTATTTTCATTAAAGAAAGTTGATTTAATAAATAAAGAGTAGCTCATTTAGTCCCATGAAACACTATTTAAATTGAAGATTTTGTGGGAGAGATTTTTTGTGAGGTGATTACTGGAATGCCACCCCTCTGGGCACTCAAGGGCATTCATATTTTCCATGGCTACCTGCCTAATCTTAATTATCCCATTATCTCTCTGCTCTTTGTTGATTGGTCACACTTGGTTCCCATTAGTTCATTGTCATTCCCCTGTCTATATAAGCCTCAGTACCCCCCACCCACCCACCACACACAGGCAGGTAGCCTTACACCAGGGCTGCCCAACCCTGTTCCTGGAGAGCTACCATCCTGTAGGTTTCTACTCCAACCCTAATTCAACACACCTGATTCAGCTCATTAGCAGCTCGTCAAGATCTGTAACTGGGAAAGCAGGTGTGGTTTGCTTTGGTTAGAGTGATAACCTTCAGGATGATAGCTCTCCAGGAACAGGGTTGGGCAGCCCTGCCTTACACTGTAAAACCTTTTAGTTTAGAGCACTCTCCTTTGGTTCCTTAGTTATATCCCTGTGTAGTTTTAATTTCAGTTTCTTCTGCGTTTTGTTTATTTAATAAATAATATCATGTCCTTGCACCTGGGTCCTCCACTTTTATTCAGTCTTCTGGTGCCCTTGCGACATCCCTGGGCACCAGGATCATTACAATTATGTTATAAAATATGAGCATTAGGTTGCGAAGACCCCCCCAATTTCCACTTGTTATTTCACACCCTAAATTCAGCCAGTTTTGTGCAGCAGTGTCTAGTCATAACCTTATAAAGGTAAGATTTGTTTTTTATTTTGTCGATGTTATAGCTCATTCAAACATTTTTCTAAATGATATACTCCAATAACTTTCCAATCTCGTCTGAAATTTATGTTTTATGTTGAGAACTTTTAGCCTTTTTCACATTTCTTGGGCAGATCTATTTAATTGATGTTTAAAGTTTTCGGGGTTAGAACTAAGTAAGCCTGTGTGAGGGTAGTCTAATCCAGTTATCAATTAAATTTGGTAAATTATATGAATGAATAACTAATCAAGAACAAGGGAGCATGTATTTTTTCATGGTATTGTAAATTGTCCCGAAAATTGGAAATATATATGTATTCAAAACAAGTGGGCTGAATTCAGATAGGTAATATTAAGTTTTCGAAAGAAAACAAAGCCATCGGCAAGCCCTGGGCATCCTTGTGCCTCTTCCCATTCCCACTCCCACACCTGCTTTACCATTCCTCGCTTCTCTTGAGGGAGAGCAGATTCTGCCGCTGGATTTGTAACAAAAACCGACAGTGAGTCACACAGGGTGGGGGGAGTCTCAGGTGTTAGCTCTTATCAATTAAATAGGGGCTGACAGTTCGCTTAAAAAATGCCACCCGCTTAGTCAATATTTAAAGTACTGCAGTGTGGAGGCAGTTGCCTCTCCTTGAGATGGACACAGGAACCTGAAATCCTCTAATGAGTGGTAGTCCAGGTCAGTGGGGAGATCTGGTCCACTCTTGTGCTCAGAGCCACCAGTAGTTCAGATATTTCGTCCAGGAGTCTCATAACATGGTTTTCAACATTACAAACACGTGAACCAGTTGAATTGTTGCAAATTGTGAACGTGAAGCTTATAAGTAGTTGCACATTACACTGCGATAAACTTGCACCTGTTTTGCCAGTTATTTTAATTGGCACCTTTTTTGCCAGTTATTTTAACTGTAATTTTACAATCAGTTTATAACAGAGGTTCCGTGCATGTTAACTGTAAACCACAGTTAAATACACGCAGGACTCTACTTACAGTTGAATTGAACAAGGAGACAATGTGTTAATTTAACTGTTAAATTCAGTCAATTTGTAACAGTGTATAAGCATGAAGCTTATAACAAGCCGTTGTTCAGTTTCATCATAAATGTCTCCCCTTATTACGCCATCCACATCCCTCATTGACACACCACAAAGTTCATGCCCTGCCTCATCCTGTCGCGGGGTGCTGAGTATCAGCATGCTCCTATCATGCATGATCTGAATTGCTTTTGTGCGCCGTATAATAGGCTGACCCTTCATTTTTAATAATTCATGTGTGGGGGTTCAAAGCGTTACCTGAATACTCAGGTGACAGCATCCCCGTAGCATGTCTAATTATCCATTTGGTTCATAAAATATACGGCGAGACGTACAGGACATGACTTATGTTTAATTATTTAGGCACACATCTGGATGATTGCAGAAGCTAGTCAGGGGAACACCCGTTATCGGTGTAGCTAGAGTGTAGCGCTATTCAAGGTCACAAATGCAGACAGGAAATCAGACCAGGAGATGCTTTGGTTGCTTGTCAGTAAACAACCTCTGTTGGAGAGCAGGAGATATAACTAGTGTTATTTTCACTTATGTCCATAGGAATACTGTACACCGTACTACCAAAATAAACCGAGGTCACATTCCATACAAAACTAATAAACAATATGACACACTTTGGAGCGGGGGTTTCAAACTGGTCTATAAAAGGGCCAAGGAACTACAGGTTTAAAATCCAACTGAGCAGAATCGCACCTTATACAACTAATTAAATCACCTGATCTCAGTCCGCACAGTTATTAGTTCTATCAGGTGTGCTACTACTCAGTTGGATTGAAAACCTGCAGCCCCTCGGCCCTTTTTCGGACCATTTTCTGCCCCCTGCTTTAGAGTATTGATTGTGGTTTTTCCCTCATGTGAAATGTTGTTGGTTTGAAATTGCCTCTTTTAAAGACCGTAATCATGCTGTACCAATCCAGATAATGATTATTACTCGTTTCGATCTCACTCACAGTTTATCACCATCGCAATAAATGCTACTAATCTTCTTTTTTCATTACTTTTTCTTTATCAGGTACAATTTGTTAATTTCCCACTGTCTTCATTGCACCGTATTCTTTCCTCACTGCTCCTTTCGCTAACCTCACTTCATAGCCTCTACAAATGTCATCTTATTCTGCACTTGGAATGTAATTTGAAAGGATAAGGATGGTTGTATATGTAGCTAGGGAGATTTTGGAGATCACTGATATTAAAGGGGATGAAATACAAGGGATGTTAGAAAAGAGGTTTTGCGGGAACCAGACACCATGAAGTTAGTAGTAAATAGGTCTCGAGATTGAAGAATGCGGGGTAGGATGAGGGTTTTTTTTTTTTTAGACACAGTTAATATAAGTATTTTGATTCACGTAAGTGGCAGTAATACACAAAGACGCTTGTAAACTGCCATAAAACCTCAAAGAAGAATGATTACTGCGGCTGAAACAGTGGCAAAATACAATTTAGTTTTCAATTCACCTGCAAGAGGCTGGCATGGCGGGACAGTGGGCAGGACTGCTGTCCTACACCAAAATGGATGTGAGATCCAATCCAGCCTGGGCCTCCTCATGCAGAGCCGGTACGCAGTCCCCGTGTTTGCATAGGTTTCCTTCCCACTATCAGAAAAAATGCATACCGGAGTGATTTGGGAGTCTAAATGGCATACATTTAAGCATGTGAATGCTGTGTGTGAGCCCTGCAGTGGATTGGCAAGCTGTCAACTGTGTGCTCCTGCTCTCCCCCCATGGCTGATAGTGTGATGGTGCGTTCAGGAACCACACGCGAGAGAGAGAAATCCAAAAAACGTATGCCTTTAATGAGTTCCGGGTCAGTACCAAAAAACACAAGAATTGCCAAGCCACAAAACGAAATCCAAAAACAAAGTCGACTAGACAGGCCGGGGTCACAGAACCAGTAAAACAGAGGAGAAACTGTACATAGACAGCAGGCAAAAAGTCGTAGTCGATGTCCAAAGCAGTGGGTCATACACAGGGCATCCAAACACAGAAATCGTGGTCATACAAAAATGGTTCGAAATCCAGAAAGACAAAAACAATACAAAAAGGGCAATGGCAAGAATCTTGGTCGGACGAAACAGTCGAAGAAAAACAATAATCAATGGCATACAAGAAGCTCTGCACAATGAAATATTGATCAACGTTCTGATGAAGTAAGCACAGCAGTGAGGACTCTAAATAGACAGAAGGGAAGTCACATGCTATGCAGGGAACAGGTAAATGGGATGAGAACTAATTACAATGGGAGGAACAAATGAGGGAAATCCTAACCACGAAAATTGGCGAAAGCCAAGACACAGACGGGAATCACGCACACAGCCTATGACATTTAAACAGCTCCGGTCAGGGAGTTCTAAGTGCACAGACAATGAGTGCAGGAAAGCAATTAAGCACGTGTGAGAGATCTCGCAGAAACGCAGAGGGAGACAGGTAAAGCTAAGCAAGAGGCGGAGACTAGAACAGGGCGATTGCTGAGAGTGAATTAGTACTAATTAGTAGCGGTGCAACTTAACAGATTTAACTATAGTGCTCGTTAGTCAGTTAGTAATATATACATGGATTAGTTGGGTTAGCAGACTATGATACAAAATACAAACGTTAGTCTTGTTAGTAATCAAGAACAGCAAGGCGAAGGAAGTAAACGAGAATTGAAGGAATAATATGAAACACCAGAAACCATTGAAATCACCTGAAGCAGGTAAGCACACAGACCGGGGAGACAGACTGAACCAACTAGATTACGAGACAGGGGAGACAAGTGCAATGAAACGGAAAATGGCAAGAACTGAAACCTGAGAATTACAATAACCAAAAAGAAAAAATGAAAGACATAATCCTGAACATAAAACATGAACACAAAAACCATAACCATGACAGATAGGGAAAGGTCCCTGCTCCCTACCACCACAGAAGAAGAAGCAGCTTCGATGGATGGATCTACCTGGAAGGGAGCAGATGTTAAGCTGTGGATCACAAGTTATGATTCAGTCTGAAGAAATGGAAATGAATGTGTTCAATATAAATCATGATCCCAAGCAAATCTGTGCACATCCATGTAGTACTCAGTAAATCGCTGTTTAGCATGTTAACCCAATTCTTCTCAAAGATACGTGTTGATTATTCTAAGTGCGCTCCCCACTTCCTTCATTGTAACCATTTTATATCCTTCTCCAGGTCAGGTAGGTCTCTTACGTAGTGATTAGGGATTTGCATTTCAAACCTTCATCTGTCCCTTACAGCGAAAAAACTTTGATGTTGTTCAAATCTCATTACAGTCAGGATGGCTCAGCGACTGCGTGCCATTTCTGGCTGGTTTGCAACGCAGGAGTTGAGACGGTGAATGCAAAATCCCTGCGGTGTTTGATCAAAATGGATGTGGGTGGCAAGAGAGAAGGACTGTGTTTCTGGAAACGCCATCTACCATCCACCAGTTATTAGCTGCGCCCAGCTTGACAGTGCATAATGGATGAGTGCAAAGCCCTGCTGCCCACAGTAAGACGGACTATAAAAAGTAAATACAGTCTCAAGTCCCTCTGGGGATGCAAGCGAAGGCATAAAGCCACCCAGGATGATGACAGTGTAGGGTGGCCGAAGCAAGGTGATGAGCACTCTCCAAGAGCTGCAAAATGACACTGCAGTAAACAAAAGGATTAGAGGTATACAGCTCGAGCCATTTGTGGTGGCTCCTCCAGGGGCTTGGGTGGTCCTTTTGATCAAGCTCTCCGGTGAGTCACTTTCCTTTCTTACAAACATAACGGCAAACATAATCCCCTTATCTCAGCTTCATAGGAAGTACTTTTGCATTAGTATTCCAGACTTCGTAAGGTGGCTCCGAAATGCTTTGGGCAGACACGCTCAAAAATCTGTTTCTAATCAGAAACCTAGCATTTAAAATATTAGGCTGGTAGGCCGACACCTGCAAGGACTGCCCGGCAAACTATGACTTGCGACAATCTGGGGACATCTAAGGGAAGATGATGGTTACTGCTAGTCACATAAGCAGAATTTGACGTAACTTCATTTCATGATTTTCAAGAGGTAAATCAAATGGAACATCAAATATTTTAAGTAGGAATGCCTTTCAATTTACTGTAGAATTACAACCCCAATACCGAAATAGTTGGGACAAAGTGTAACTTGTGAATAAAATCAAAATGCAATGACTTTCAAATCACACCAGCCAGTATTTTATTCACATGAGAACAGAGATAACATAGCAAATGTTGAAACAGAGAAATTTTACAATTTTATCCACAAAATGAGCTCCTTTCAAATTTGATGGCTGCTACAGGTCTCAAAAAAGTTGGGACAGGGGCCTGTTTACCATGGTGTGGCATCCCCTCTTCTTTTTAACACAGAGTGGAGGCGTCTGGGCATTGGGGAGACAAGCTTCTTGAGGTTAGCCATTGGAATTTGATCCCACTCGTTTAATACAGGTTTCCAGCCGCTGGAGAGTTTTGTGTCTCCTTTGACAGACTTTTTGTTTAATTATGCTCCAAATGTTCTCAACTGGTGAAAGATCAGGACTGCAGGCAGGCCAGTTCAGCACACGGACTCACGGGGAGCATATGTTGCTCTCAAACCCTTATATACCTTTCAGCATTCATGGTGCTTTTTAAAACATGCAAGTGTCCCACACCATATGCACTAATGCATCCCCATACCATCAGAGATGCTGGCTTTTGAACTGAACGCTGATAACAGGAGGGGTGGTTTTTATTCTCTTTAGCCCGGAGGACACGATGCCCATCATTTCTGACAAGAATGTCAAATTTGGACTCATCTGACCACAGGACACTTTGCCACTTTGCTACAGTCCATTTTAAATGAGCCTTAGCCCACAGAACACGGCGGCGCTTCTGGATCATGCTCAACAATGGCTTCCTTTTTGCATGATAGAGTTTTAGGTGGCATCTGTGGATGGCACGGCAGACTGTGTTTACAGACAGTGGTTTCTTGAAGTATTCCTGGGCCCATTTAGTAATGTCAATGACAGAATCATGCCGGTGAGTAATGCAGTGGCGTATGAGGGCCCGAAGATCACTGGCATCCAGTAAAGGTCTTCGGCCTTGTCCCTTACGCACAGAATTTTTCCAGTTTCTCTGAATCTTTTGAATCACTGTCGATGGTGAGACCTTCAAAGCCTTTGCAATTTGACGTTGAGGAAAATTGTTTTTAAAGTGTTCCACAGTTTTTTTACGCAAACCTTCACAGGTTGGAGAGCCTCTGGCCATCTTTACTTCTGAGAGACTCAGCCTCTCTACCTCTCCCTCTCATAGCCAATCATGTTACACACCTGTTGCCAGTTAACTTAATTACTTGCTAAATGTTCTTTCAGCTGATTCTCTCATATATTAATTGCTTTTTCAGCCCTTTTTTGTCTGTGTCCCAACTTTTTTTGAGACATGTTGCAGCCATAAAATTTGAAATAAGCTCATTTTGTGGATAAAAATGTAAAATGTCTCAGTTCCAACATTTGAAATGTTATCTATGCTCTATTGCAAATAACATATTGGCTCATGTGATCTGAAAGTCATTGCATTTTGATTTTATTCACAATTTACACTTCGTCCCAACTATTTCAGAATTGGGGTTGTATTATCCCAAGGTTGCAGATTTGATTTCCCTAGTTTTCTTGTACAACCCCAACTCAGAAGAAGTGCGATTAGTATGGAAAATACACATGAAAACAGAAGGCAGTGAATTTTAAATTTATATTGACTTGTATCCAATGCAAAGACAAGATATTTAATTTTCTGTCTGATCAACTTCATTTTATTTACAAAAAACACATCCATTACTACAGGCTGCAATGCATTCCAAAAAGTCGGGACGGGTGCAATTTAGGACCAGTACTGTGATTAAAAAAAAATTAAATCCATGATGTGATTTGAAACAGCTGATGTCAGCTGGTGATTGTAATCAGGACTTGGCACAAAATCAGCATCCAGAAAAGGTCTAGTCCCTCAAGAAGCAAAGATGGGCAGAGGATCACCAATTTGCTCGCAAATGTGAGAGAAAATCATTGACAGGTTAGAGGGGTTTTTTTGTCCTGCAAAAAGGAAAAGGGCGTGAGCTTAAGCTGAACACCCGTGGTCTCCAATCACTCAGACGGCACTGCATCAAACACTGTAATTTACCTGTAAGTGACGCAACTACAAGGGCTCAGGATTACTTTGCCAAGTAATCCTGAAAATACTTTCTCAAATACCAGTTAAAACTCAACAGAGCAAAAAGGAAGCATTGTGTTAAGTGTCCAGAAGTGGTATTTACTTCTCTGGGATTGGAGGCATGGGCCATCATACCAGGGAAATGTGTACAGTCATCAGAACTGTATGTTGTCTTTATTACTGTTAGCTAGCTAGCTAGCTTCTAATATTACCACCTAAAGCAACGTGCCTCAGAACAATGAATAGCATATGCTGACTCCTCATTATCCCTGGATCTGAAATGAAATACCCCAGCAATCATGGCTGGAACTAAAAACTAGCATTCACTGGGAGGCCCCAGGACCGAGTTTGGAAACCCCTGCTCTGACCCGCTCTATTGGCCATACTGTTTTGGCCCATTTCAAAGACCTTCAGTTCCCATTTCTCCTGCATCTACAGGTTTAATAAGAGAACTGACTGTTTGCTTACTGTCTAAGATCTGTCTGCAGACCTTGATATGTGCTGTTGTTATGAGATAATCAACATTAGCTGCATCTGTGAGTGGTTTTATTGTCTTGACTCATCAGTATATGTAGTTATATCGTTACAGCGAATCAATATATGATGTTTTTTTATGTTAAGAGCTGCGGGGAAAAAGGAAAGTTGGCAGTGGAATCCTCAGGAGAGATACTGCGCCTTCCACTAATACCTTGGTATATATTTTCAAAAATGATTGCAAATGAATCCCTTCATTGTTTATCCTCTTGCTTTTTAATTCAAAATCCATCAATCGTCTATATCGCATCTTCCTCACCAGGGTCAGGGGGGAGAGGGGAGGAGCTGGAGCCTATCCCAGCTGACCAAGGGCAAAAGGTAAGGACACACCCTGGACAGCTCACCAATCCATCGCAGGGTGCACACACCATTCAAGCACACATTTACACCTACGGGCAATTTAGAGTCTCCAATTAGCCTGACATGCATGCCGTTGGACAGTGGGAGGAAACTACAGTACCCGGAGGAAACCCATGCCAGCACGGGGAAAACATGCAAACTCCACACAGAAAGGCCCCAGGCCAGATTCAAACCCACAAACTTCTTGCTATGAGGTGGCTGTGCTACCCTCTGTGCCACCATGCCTACTTTAAATTCAAAATAAGAAAAAAACAGAAAAAAATTGAACACATTTTTTTTCTGAAAAAAAAAACATACCAGAATTATTGGATCCCCTTCATTCAGTTCTTTGTGCAGCCTCACTTTGGCAAGATGACAGCTGAGCATCTTGTACCTTTGGCAAGATGACAGCTGAGCATATTGTCCTTTAGTGTGTATTCAGGTTGGAAAAGACAAGGCGAAGAGATCTGAGACCATTCCACGATGCATAATCTGTCCAGATCTTTAAAATTCCAAGGTGCACATTTATGGACTCTCCTCTTCAAGTCATACCACAGGTTTTCTATTGGGTTTATGTCAGGGATGGCCATGGCAAAACCTTTATTGTGTGGTTGATGAAACTTTTTTTTTTTGTTGTTGATTTTAATGTATGGAGCTTGACATAAATTCTGATAGGCCACGGAGTCAAGCTTGCTAACTTATAGGAGCCGCTTCTCCCACTGGAGAATCACCTGAGTGCTCACGAATGTCATCTGATTTGCTGTCACATGATTACTTGGTCGATAATATGCTGGTTTACTTAAGCTCTCATTCTGAGAAGCGGCTCTGCTGCGCGTACGCTTAACACCGCTCACACAGGAAACAGAGCCACCTGCGACAAGGTTCGTGATTTTCATTATCGCTGCTACTTCCTAGTGATGGCGAAGTGAAGCTTTTCGAACCAGAGAAACTTCAAATACAATTGCATCGAAAAAAGGTTCATTACTCGAAGCTCCACAAATTGGAGCTCGATGAGCACCTCTGCTGGTCAAAGTAAGGGAATGCACTGTGTTGCATAATGATTTGCTCATCCAGCGCACAAATCTCATTGAAGCAATATGAATGAATAGAATTATAGATGAACAAATGAATTAATTAACAAATGAATACATATCATCTATCTCTCTCTCGCATTCTCTGTAGTTTTTTCTCTCTCTTTCTCTCTCCCTCTCTTACATTCTGTGTAGATCTCTCTCTCACACTCTCACATTCTGTGCAGACCTCTCTCTTTCTCTCTCCCCTCCATTCTGTGTGGACCTCTTTCTTATTCTGTGTGGATCTCTCTCAAAATGCAAATTTTGTCCGTGCTGTCCAATGTTTATTTTTGTGTGTCTCAATGTTCATCTGCTTTTCGTGTAAATCTCTGTGTAAATAAAAAAAACCCTGCTAAAACTTGGGGAATCTTAATTGATTCCTCATACAGTAAGATGCATTGTTGTATTGCTAAAACTATTATACTTAAGTCTATTTTTTCTGTGTTAATTCCATCAATGTCATTCAATCTCTGTTTATTTCTACCCAAAGAAATGGAATTTGGGACAAAAAGTGCTTCATTTGTTGATATGTTATCTGTTTGTCTTTGTCAGCAGGTTGTATTGTTTTTGTTTGTGGTTTTTTCTTAACTAATCATGTTCATTTTTTTGTTTATGCTTTTCAACTGCCACATGAATATTGGCAGGCATGGCACCTATGTTGAATTTACTTTACTTTTTATATCTGCATGGATTATGGTTAGCCCTTCTGTTATCCCTAGAAAATATTCTATGGTATATCTGACCATCAAAACTCATACTCTATTAATCTAAAAACCTAGTCTTTAAAAATGGGAATAAATGGAGTCTGTATCGCTAGTTCTAACTGCAATGGCCTCGCAGACAAAAGGAAAAGACACCTAATATTTACTTGGTTAAAAGAGAAAGATTATGCTATTTTTTGTCTACAAGAAACTCACTCAGTAATGACAGATGAAACTACATGGATGGAGGAATGGGGTGGGCAAATATTATTTTCACATGGTTTAAAAAAATTCGAGGGGAGTAATGATCATGTTTAAAAACAACTTTAACTATACTTTCCAAGCTTTAGAAACTGACCCTCAAGGAAGGTGGATCATTTTAAATATGATTATTGAGGATAAACAAATATGTTTGTGTGACAGTTGAAGTGACCTGTCACTAGAAATGTCTTCTAATAAATACACGCCCTGGCTACCTTGCCAAGGAGCCTGGCTCTTTGGCAATGTGGTCAGTGCACACAACTCTTATCCGGGAGTCTGGGGTTCAATTCCCCGCCCGGGTCCTCCTTCGGCCTGCCACATTCGGTTAACTTAAATGGTTCAAATAATGATGATACACACTTTTTTGAATCTATTAACAACATTATTAAAACCTCAAAATTCATAAGCAAATATCTCATAATGGTTGGAGACTTTAATACAGTAAAGAATAATTTAATAGATCGTAAGGGAAATAATTCAGCTAATCACCACCCACATGCTTCTACAGACATCATATCAATAGAGAATACAGTGGATCTGGTAGATGTTTGCAGATTAAGAAATCCAGAATTACATAAATATACGTGGAGAAGACAGAATCAGGCAAGCCGTATAGATTATTTCCTTATTTCCTTTTCTTTGTTATCCAAAACAAAAAAGGCAGCAATTGAAGACAAACTAAAATCTGATCATCAACTTATTTCACTTCATTTAGAACTAACTGAATATCCATGAGGACAGGGATACTGGAAGTTTAATCAAAAGTTACTAGAGGATCAGACATTTGTAGACAGTACAGAAGAATTTATTACAGATTTTTTTACACATAATATTGGATCAGCAGACCCTCTTATTGTATGGGATACATTTAAATGTGTCTTTAGAGGCCACACGATTCAATTTGCCTCACAAAGGGAAAAGCAATTAAGATTAAATGAACAAAAAATTAAAAAAGAAGTTGAGATGCTTACATCACTACTTGACAGCTCAGAAGCAACTCAGGATGTGGCTGACAAACTGGACCAAAAACAAAAAGAATTTGAACAACTAATTTATGACAGGTCAACTATAATACATTACAGGAATAAAGCAAAATGGATGGAGAAGGGTGAAAAATACAATAAATGATTTTTAAGTCTCCAACATGGAAATTTAGCAAAGAAAAATATACAGAGGTAAAAAGAAATGATGGCGCAATTCTTACTTCACCTATAGATATTCTGACTGAAGGAGAGAACTATTTTACAGAGATCTTCTCCTTCCAGTCATCACCTGTTCCACTACATAACATTGATTGTCATCCATTTTTCCCTCGTAATCAAGTTAAATTATCGGAGGAACAGAAAGAAACTTGCGAGGGTCTAATTACGGAAACTGAACTCTACTATTCAATTATGTCCTTTCAAAAGGGGAAAGCGCCAGGAATGGATGGTATTCCAATAGAAGTGTACCAAACTTTCTCCGATCAGATTAAAACCCCCCTCCTTACAAGTTTAAATTTTTCATATGACAAAGGTATTCTCACAGGGACTCAGCAGGAAAGTGTAATATCTCTGCTCTTAAAACAAGAAGCTAGTGGCCATTATAAAGATCCGGTTCACTTAAAAAACTGGAGACCATTTACTCTTCAGTGTTATGATGCGAAAATATTAGCTAAATGCATAGCATTGCATATAAAAAATGTCCTACCTGATATTATACACCATGACCAGTCTGGTTTTATACAAGGACAAAATATTGCACATAATATAAAACAATTACTCGAAATTATAGAACATCATGAAAAAATAAAGAAACCAGGTTTAGTTTTTATAGCAGACTTTGAGAAGACCTTTGATAAAATAAGATGCGATTTCATTTTTTAATTTTGGTGAGTCTTTAATACAGTGGGTTAAAGTTATGTATAATAAGTCAATCTCCAAAATTATAAATAATGGTTATATTTCAAAACCCTTTCCCCTTTCACGGGGGGTAAAACAGGGCTGCCCGTTATCACTGTATTTATTTATTATGGCAATAGAAATACTCGCTATAAAAATACGTACAAATAATAATATCAAAGGCTTGGAAATGCAAGGCCTAAATACAAAGATTTCACTGTATGCTGATGATACAATTTTTCTATTGAGCCCTCACTATAGTACATCACGACAGAGCCTTACAAAAGACCTTCAGTGCCTGACAAAAGTCTTGTCACTTATCCAAGTTTTAGGAACAACAAATAATAACCTGACTTGTAGTTGATCAATTGGAATCAAAAATGGCTTATATGAAAGGCAAAGCCCTCTAGATTATGCGAAATATACCAAAATAGAGTTTTGTGTCATTGATTGAGTTTTATAATTTAATTTGTACAGAAAGGTCAGATTTTGCTTGGTCAAAAGTCTTGTCGCTTTGAAAAAAATGTGGAAATTATACATCCACTTTATTTTGAATACACAAATATGCCACTATAATATCAGAACATAAAGCCATGGTGCCTTGGAAAAAAGAATTAATATTGCATATGACTCCCATGAGCTTGGAGGACTGCATCCATACGTCTTGGCAATGACTGAAATAACTTGATGATGAAATCATCTGGAATGGCATAAAAGCAGTCTTGCAGGACTCCCAGAGTTCATCAAGATTCTATGGTTTCATCTTCCAAGCCTCCTCCTTCATCTTACCCCTGAAATGCTCAATAATGTTCATGTCAGGTGACTGGGCTGGCCAATCCTGGAGTACCTTCACCTTCTTCGCTTTCAGGAACTGTGACATGGAGGCAGAAGAATGAGAAGGAGCAGCAGTATAAGTAGGGCAGCAAGAACTTCTTGATATTTCAGGCTGTTGATGTTGCCATCCACTCTGCAGATCTTTCTCACACCCCCATGCTGGATGTAACAACAAACCATGATTTTTCCTCCACCAAACATGATTGTTTTCTGGGAGAATCTTGGGTCCATGAGGGTTCCAACAGGTCTTGTACGGCGACTGGCATGCAGTTCAATGGATGATTCACCAGAAAAATAAACTTTCAGCCACTTTTCCAGTATCAATCCTTTCTGCAAGCTGTGGGCCTTGGCAAATGCAATGCAGGTTTTTGTTTTCTGTTTAATGCAGACTTCTGTGTACTAATTTGGCTATGAAAACCACTTTGAGAGAGAATTTGACAAACTCTTCTTGTAGATACTGGGATTTTTGGTGACATTTCCTCATGTAGCTTGGCTGTAGTTGAAGAAGGGCTAGCCTTGTACAGTTGAAGCAACAAATGGTCCTTTCAAACAGTTGTCATACCGGGGTCTGTCTGACCTGCGATTGCCATGAACGTCACCAGTTTCTTCAAATCTTTTTCTCATCCCCTCCACTTGACATTTGGATACATTGAAGATGTCTGCCACCTCAGCAGCAGACTCAGTCTTCAGGCTCTTGATGATCAGCACTTTGGTCTGTGGTTGAATCTTTGGTATGTTGTCAGAGGTCTAGTCGCACCTCATATGAAAGTCTGGTGTGCTGGGGTTATTTCTATACACATCTGGGAATGTGTTAATTACAGTATTTGTCATAGGTTAAACTCTAATCTGCGATTTGTTGCATCATCTGAAGAGACGACAAGACTTCTGTCCTAGCAAAAACAGATGTTATGGGCTTAGCCAAGCTGTGAACATCAGAACACTTTTTGACGGTTTCATTTTGCACCAAATTATTAATGTGAAAGCCCTTGACATTAAAATGGACCATTTATTGTAACGATTCATTGGTTAGAAATAAAGTTATATGCTATTTTTAGTTACTATGTCCTTATGCGACAAGACTTTTGTCAGGCACTGTAGATGACTTTTCGAACCTATCTGGGCTGAAGCCAAATTATGAGAAATGCCAAATATTGAGGCTTGGTTCCCTGAAAAATAGAAATTTCACTCATCCATGTAATTCATTGGACAGATGGATCGGTCAATGTACTTGGTATACACATCCCAGAAAATATGAGTGAAATTTCAACGATTAATTTGAATAAGAAATTGAGTAAAATTGAAAAAATTCTGCTGCCTTGGAAGGGGAAACATCTGACCATTTATGGCAAAATAACTTTAATTAACTCATTAGTTGTATCCCAGTTTAAATACTTAATTATGGCATTACCAACCCCTAAAGAATCATTCTTCAAAATATATGAACAGAAGATATTCAAATGTATATGGAATGATAAACCTGATAAAGTTAAACCTGCATATCTCTATGATGATTATGTATCTGGTGGGCTAAAACTCTTAAACATAAAAGCTTAAAATTTTTCACTGAAGGCTTCCCTTATTCCAAAATTCTACTTCAATCCAAACTGGTTTTCTAGCAAATTACTTAAAAGTGTCCATCCTATGTTTGATAAAGGCTTCTCTTCATTTCTGCAAATTAAACCTATGCATTTTGCATTAATTAATGACATGTTTTCTGGGGTCTCCACTTTTCTGGAAGAAGTGCTACAAAGTTGGTTTCAATTTCAGTTTCACCCACCAGAAAATGCAGAACAAGTTCTACAACATATAATATGGTTAAATTCTAATATACTTGTTGATAGACTGATGATTTTTTGGAAACACTTGTTTGATATAGGAATTATTTTTTATAAGGGATATAGTGAATGAGGATGATATACTCAACAAACAATTACAATTACAAACAATTAACTAGTTTTTATGGAACAGTCTGTACATTGCAACAATATAATCAGCTTATTGGAGCAAGTGCTTGGAAATCAAAAATTATTAAAGGAACAGGAGGGCATTTTGTCTGTAGCCCTCATATGAAAATGGCAAAATGGTTAAATAGAATAAAGATCAACAAACATATATAAACATTTTATTTAAGAATAAAGAACTTAGTCGCTGTACCATACAGGATTCTAGACAGTTGGTAAAATATGTTAGATACACCAGTCCCATGGAACCAAGTTTTCAAAATCCTTTACAGTACATCACTTGATCCAAAGATTAGATATTTTCTATGTAAGTTAATATATAAGTTTTTAGCAACTAAAAAGATGCTAAATATATGGGGAATAGAGTCATCACCCCTTTGTCGATTCTGTCTGGAAGAAGTGGAGTCAGTAGACCATTTATTTTGGTACTGTCCTATAATAGCCTTATTTTGGATAAAGGTACAAAGCTGGATATCTCAGTACAATTGTATACAATTAGATTTATTTAAAGTGTTACTGGGTGATGTAACAAAACCAACACATCTAATCTGTAATATAATTATGTATTTAGTAAAAATATTTATTTTCGGGTTGACGTCTGTAGAGGCACTAAGAATTGAGGAATTCAAAAATTTTGTCAAGTATTACAGTAGAATTGAGTGTGTGATGGCCCATGAGACAGGACTTGAAATTTATGCCAAAAGATGGGATAAAGTAAGGGAGGCTGAAGGTTGGGAATAATGAGGGATGGAATAGGTGAGCTAATAACGACTAATGCAAAAGGTAATAAAGCATTGTGAATGTAATTGTTATTGTATTTTATTTCTATTTTTATTCATTCATTTATTTAATTTTTTGTGTGTGTTTTGTTTTGTCGGGTGATGTAGGAGGACTCGTACACAATTATATAACTGACAGAATTAATAAAGGTGTCCTCCAAAGCGGGCAGGTGGTGGCGGGATTAAAAAAAAAAAAACAAATGAATACATTTGCCCTATTGCATGCTCCAAGCAGTTGAAAAACTATAAAAACACTTTACTTTTTTTTTTCCTTGACATTTTCTCTGCTTGTTGACCAATAAAGCTCATGCGCAGAGGGAGTAAATGAATGCAGGGGCATGTATGCAGGCACTCACACACATATTTGCACATGGTCATTGTGAATCTGTATGGATAAGAAATGTATTGCCGGCCAGATTGGCAATGCTTACAGGGCTTTGTGCGGTAAAATGACCGATGTAATGGTTTTCGTTGAGTTACCAGAGCGTGGTGAGACACTGGTGCTTTTTAAGTGTTTAAAACTGTGAGCAATGCAGTTTCAGAACTTCATCAACTGAGTCTTAAATAATGAACTATAATGAGTAAGCCAAAAAGTTTACTCAACCTTGTTGGGCGAAATCAAATGAAAGTGTTCCCACATTTCAGAACAGCCACTCTTTGCAGCAGGTTCCGTAATGTAAGAATAAGCGTCTCTGACATCATGTCACATCGCAACTTCTCAATACACTTCAACACCCAACAACAGCGTGCTGTGTTTGGCGCTTTTAGTAGCTTTGAATCTGATTACGAAGCAGTCACATGCGTGAGTAGGGAACGAAGCTTCGGACGTCATTGGTCACATGTTTTTGATAGGACGAATCATGCCTCGATAAAAAGCTCCCCTGAATATTGTTTTATTTTTTTGACACATGCCTCGGAGCTTCGGCGTTACAGGTAACATCACTACTACTTCCATAACATGTTTATTTTGGTTACTGCACTTCGGTGGATTTGATGTGGTTTGATGTCATGCTCGCATGTTGCCACGCCGGAAGTGCTTGTTTATGCAGGATAACGAGCGCAAAAAACTAACTTGTCTCAAAAATGTGGCTTGTTTCGAAAACATTGCCTTTGTCTTTGCTGAAGGAACCTTTCGTTATTGGTGTGTCATTGTTCAACCGTAAATTTAAAGCAGCACATGGTAATCTGGATGCAGCCACGAACGCTCGATTCCAGTTTCTCGCTTAGCAAGGCAGTACTCTTTGTCAGAAGCTGGTCTTTTCCGGGTGTCGAGAAAGCAATGGGATGCTTTATATAAATGCAGTAATGCGCTGCAGTCTTGTCCTAACTGGAGCGTGGTGCTTAGACCTGCATGTCTTCCAAACAAAGCATGCTGGAATGCTAATATTTTGAGTCTTGGCAGTGTTTGTACTCGCAGCACAGAAAGATGCTGTTATGTCTCATTTCGTGAAGTTACCCGAGCTGCTAGTTTTCCTTAATACAGTTCGTTGACCGGTTCCGCAAATGGAATTTGTCTGAAGCGTCTGGTATCGATACAACATTCGGTGGCGGAAAGTTATCGGTTCACGAATTTGCGGAAATTACTCACGCACTTTGTGGATCAATTAGTTTTCTTCAGCCATTAGGAATAAAGCCTTGCACAATCATTTTTCAGTGGCACGTCCTTTGACCGGTTTCGCAAATCATTTCCGGTTTTGCAAACAGCACTCTCTGTCAGGCCAAACTTATGATATTCTTTGTTTATTAGCATAATTGCTTGCCCCTGGCCACAAAGGAACAGACACAAGTATTTTCCACCAATTTTAGCCAGCATTACTCTGCAAGGTATATCATAATAATAGGTCAAATTTATGGCTAATTGTTCCGTGTGTTGACATTGTGTCTGCTGGAATCCATGTGCGCTGGCCTCAGTTCAAGACGAAGTTCAGGGTGGATCTGTGTGTTGTTCCATGCTTCATATAACCTAGGTTTTGAAACTTTACCACTCTTGAGAGAACATCAGTTTTGTTTCTAATATAGCCAATGAAACTTACAAAACCTAGGTTATATGATGCATTGGACAACAGACAAACAACTCCGAAGTTTATCATGTTTTTCACTACACGTACATGCACTAGCACCCAAGTTTGGTTAAAATTTTGATTGCTATGTTTTGCTTTGCAAGAAAACCTTGGAGTGCTTGCCAACATCAAGCTCACATACTCAAGCTGTGGCTTATCTTGCGCTCGCTCCGCAATGCCATGATGCGGCACATTGCCGATGCTTCGCTAATATTTAGCCCATGTCAGCAACTAGCCAGTGCTCGTGGTCTTCTACTTCTTTCATTCAAATTGCTTTGCCTCTGCCTGCTCAGTATGTCCTTTAGCCTCTAACTGTGCCAGTTGCTGGGTTGACCCAAAGGTCATGGCTCCAAGGTTCACTGTCTTTAGCCTCTGGTGTTCGAATTTTGCAACACCGTTGGTTTTTGGGGGGATTTTAGTAGCTTTCTCAGCTTTCAGATTCAAGAAGGCTCTTTACAGTTTTCACTCATGACGTGTGTCTGTGCGTGTATATATGTATGTTTTTCTTTTTTATATCAACTTATGGAGTAGGTAATATTATTTCATGGTACATTCCTAGCACTGCTTCCCCCTGTGTTTCACTGAATGTCCTTTTTTTAAATGTTAAATGTTTATCCTGTTAATTTATACAATCCCTGTGAAAACAAATTTCCCCTCGGGGACAATGAACTTAACTAACTAACTAACTAACAACACTAATTGCCTGGTTTTTGTTCTCCATGTCCACGCAAGGCCCTGCCCTGAGCATGCTGCTGCTGGTCTCCGCCATCAACGCCACCTGGCCTCTGCTCAAGTGCTGCGCCACCATCAAAATAGTCTGGTTCATGGCATCTATTCAGCAAACTACAAATACTGGTCTGCTTTTCAACAGTCCCTTTCACATTATGGCAACCATGAACTCTACCCTACATGGTCAGAGGAGGATGGACCTCCCCTCTTAAGCCTGGTTCCTCCCAAGGTTTCTTCCTATATTTGAACCACATAGGGAGTTTTTTCTTGCCACCGTCGCCACTGGCTTGCTTTTGAGGGGGTTCAGACCAGGGTTTACTATGAAACGCATCGTGACCAATTGAGTTTCCTTGTTCACCACAGAGGCTCGGAAACCTATTCCTGTTTGCTGCTCAGCTCTGCCTGATTTGTCAGTACTATGGCCTCTTCCTCAGCTCTACATTCCTCTCTCATTCCATATTCGAGCAGCAACAACCGCCGCCTTCATGGCCTTATGACAATATTAAAGGCCACGGGACATTGGACATTTTCAGCCCTCGAACATTACCTTCGCCCAGGAATTGAGGACATTGTGAAAGCTCAAAGTGAATGAGTTAGATTGTGTAAATTGTTACCATGTTTTGTATGTTAAATGAAATCCTCTAGTACTTGTATCTGTTTCACGTGTCGTTTAGAATACTTCTATACACATAGACAGGGCACAAAGCGTCACTCCTCAGCGCCCATGCAATGTCATTCACCACAACATATGCTTCAATTATTAAAGTTACCAGCCTTCATGTTATGTTCTTCAAATCATATAGTATAATTCTCATGAATCTGCTTTGGGAGGACTGTCACTACATTTAGAATATTTCTCTTGTATTTGGCTTCAAGAGAAATTTTGTCAGTCGCCGGGCTGTCACTACACATAATATACTCACATAGAATATTTCTCTAGTGTTTGGCTTCAAGAGAAATTGTGCCTGTCGCCGGGCTGTCACTACACATAATACACTCACATAGAATATTTCTCTAGTGTTTGGCTTCAAGAGAAATTGTGCCAGCCGTCGGGCTGTCACTACACATACTACACTTCACATAGATTATTTCATTTGTATACGGCTTCAAGAGAATTGCGCCAGCCGCTGGGCTGTCACAGCATAGTCTCATGTAGGATATTTCTCTTGTGTTTGGCTTCAAGAGAAATTGTGCCAGCCGCCAGGCTGTCACTACACGTAGTACACTCACATAGAATATTTCTCTTGTATTTGGCTTCAAGAGAAATCATGCCAGCCGCCGGGCTGTCACTACACATACTACACTTTACATCAATGACCAAAGCGCAAAACCTCCTATGCAGAATTTTTCTGATTGGTGGATTTCACTTTGGATGATGAGAACAAGGAAGGCTGCTCATCCAAAGTGAAATCTGTCAATCAGAAAAATTCTGCAGATAAGAGGTTGCGCTTTGGTCATCAACATGGAGTATTTCCCTCGTATTTGGCTTTAAGAGAAATTGTGCCAGTCGCTGGGCTGCCACTAAACCTATGAAAGCTTCATATTTCATTTATTGGCTTATGCTAGGATGGTTCTGTTTTGAGAGGTTAATTGCAGCTCCCTGCCTTCGGTTCCACGTTGGACGGTCAGGGATCTCTCGAACTGAGCCATGCCGCCAAACTCAATGTATGCTTGTATGGTTTCAATTAATATTCTCTTTGACAAAGTGGTCCTATCAGAAATGGAGCTTGACTTAAATTCTGATTGGCCAAGGAGTCAAGCTTGCTAACTTATAGGAGCTGCTTCTCGCGCTGGAGAATCACCTGAGTGCTCACAAATGTCATCTGATATGCTGTCACATGATTGCTTGATCGATAATATACTAGTTTACTTAAGCTCACATTCTGAGAAGTGTCTCCACAGCACATGCGCTTAACAACCCTCCTCCTCCCCAGCTCCTCCTGTCTATTTTAGCATTCTGTAATCCTGTTCTTTCATGACTAAACTGCCGTTCAATAACAATGTCTCTTCTTTGTGAGGTCATTGTTGCTGTAGGTTCTGTTCTATGGAGGTGGGGTTAGTTGCAGCTCCCTGCCTTCGGTTCCAAGCTGGATGGGCAGGGATCTTTTGAACAGAGCCATGCCACCAAACTCAATGTATGCTTGTATGCTTTCAATAAATATTCTCTTTGACAAAGTGGTCCTATCAGAAATGCTTTGGATCATTGCATTGTTGAAATTTCCAAACTCAGCCCATTTTGAGGATTCTAGCACACTTTAAAAAATAAGAAGACAACTAAACTTATAAAAGTATGGAAGCTCATAGGGGACAATATTAAAATGATAGTGTAACTTGAAAATGAAAATGTAATTCCACAATATCATTATAATTTTCCACATGTATATGTTATTTAAGTAAAAATGAAATTAAAAATGCATTTTTCCAAATATCACTTTCATTTTAACATATTTTTAACACATAAAAATCAATTTTTCTTAAAACCTCTAAAATGCACATATAACCCTTGCGGTCCAAACCCTCAATATGTTGTGACAGCATAATAAAATTTGAATGATTTATTTCATTTGAATGATTCATATCTCCTTGGTATATACGCCTGCACTTTAGAGCAGCATTTCGCATTTTCCTCTTTTCAAACGAGCCATGGCATATGCCAGTTTCTCTTCATGTCGTATATACGTATGTGCTCTCCATATTTTATCATCGGACAAAATATTTGCAGTGCAGTTTCCACAAACAAATAGCTCACACTATTTCCAGGCAATAGGCTTGGCCTTTTTTAGGCAACGTAACTTGTATTTATTCTAGTTCTTTGCTTTGATGGAAATTGGTTAATTTATCAATTTCTCCAAGGACTTAAAAGTGACCAAAATATAGGACCTATGTTCAGGTTGTATATAAACTATACAAAAAAGACTCCATTAAGATGTACGAACATAGCTGTGAATGCAAAAACTTTCAAATATGTGAAAATTGGCCCACTTTCCCTTAAATACAGCAAATCTCATTCAGTAAAACCACAAACTGCGCATTTATCTTACATTCCTGTACCCTAATTGCACAACCCCAGTTGGAAAAAGTTCTGACTGAATGAAAAATGCACGAGAAAACAGAAAGCAGTGATTTCGTAATTTACTTTGACTTGTATTTCGTTGCAGATAGTATAAAGACAAGATATTCAATGTTTCAACAATTCAATTCAAATCAAAACCCATGTTTATAATCACATAAAACCCATGCCTAGAACCACACTCATCCATTATTTCACTACTTTTGATGATGAGAAGACTCCGGGAAGAAAGATTGCGAGCCATATAGATGCTCTAGTCCAGAAGAACCCAGGTTCACTCAGCCAGACAACTGCATGTCTCACTCATGAGCTGATCGTGGGCACGCTATGTTGCCACCGGTAGGATCCAGGACAGACCTCGAAGAGGGTGTCCAAGATGCGTAACCAGGCGAGATGACTACCAGATCGTCAACAGAGCCCTGCGTGACAGGTGACTGAATGCAACACAGCTGCAACAAGGATAACTACAGGGTACAGGAAACCTTATCTCAACGTAGACCATACATAAACATAGGCACGCAGCCAACCTGTGAGCCAGGCAGCCATACATCCCATTACCCCTCTCAGATCATCATCGAAAGACAAGGAGACAGTGGTGTCAACAGCATCGACGATGGAGAAATGCCCAGTAGTCACATGCAATATTCAGCAATGAGTCGCGGTTCACGACAGTCATCATCACGTTTGGCGTCACCCAGGCGAACATCATCAGCAAGCCGCTATGATTCCACATGACCGTTATGGGAGAGGGTCAGTAATGGTGTGGGGTGCAGTCACTATCACAGGCAGGACTGACCTCCACATCTACGCTGGGAGAATCATAGGGGTGTACTACCGTGACAACATCATCCCTGCACATGTGCTTCCGTTTACACGCCGTCATTGGCCTGGATTCATCTACCAAGATGATAATGCCAGAACTCATCCTGCACGAGTCATCCTTGACTGTCTCCAAAGGCACCAAATCCAAACCTTGCCCTGTCTTGCGATGTCCCCTGAGGTCTCCCCCACAGAACACATATGGGATATGGTGGGACGATGTGTACAACGGTGGCACCCACCCTGTCAGGACTTGGTACAGCTGGGTGCGGCACCCTAGGAGAAGTGGCTGAGAATTCCTCAAGCTGACTTTGGTCGCCTCATTAGGAGCATTCAGTGTCGGCATTACACTTGTTTGGACGCTAATGGCGGACCAACTTGTTACTGATCACTATGTGACTTTTGGGGTACCACCCCATGCGACATTTTGTACCTCCAGAAAAAATTCTCAATGACTTAAGTGATGATAAAGTGTCATGAACTGCATCTTGAATTGCTTGCCAATTAAATAACATAGTATTGAAATTCAAAATAAATATATTTTGAGTTATTTGTCTATTCTTTTCACTATCCCCTACTTTTTGTGAGCAGTGCATGACACAGACCTCACGCTGTAGCGCACTGTAAAACTAGTTTGCAGGAAGAATGGAACAGAATTACATCTCATGTACTTATTTATCATTTGGTCTTGATCTCTTATTGTTTGTAAACATCTGGGCCTTTAGTGGATGCTTCTTTTATTACTAAGTACACTGAACAAAAATATAAACGCACGATTGCTGAGTTAAATTGACCTATAATGAAATATGCCCACAAATAGTGTTTATTGGTGTACTGAATGTTTTGCTCAATTCTGGTGACCCACTTCTCATTGACCACTCCCTGTGAGATTACTCACTCATTGAGTTATTCCACCCCTGAGCTACATAGAGCATAACATTGAGTTGGTCAGTCAGCGTGACCAATACACAGGCACTCCTTGCACCAGGGTCAATAAAAGGCCACCGCAAAATCTGCACTTTTGTCACAAGTCACAATGCCACAGATGTCACAAGTTATGAGGGAGCGTGCCATTGGCATGCTGAATGCTGGGATATCTGTGGCAGCTGTGCCAACACATTTGAATGTGCGTCATTCCACAGTCGTTCTCCAGCCAGTTGAGAAGTTGATTCAGAGAGACTGGCAGCACTGTGAATCGTCCACATGCCCCACGACCACGTTTGACCACGCCCACACAGGATTGGCACATGCGGCTCCAGCACCTCCGTGATCGGCTCCGACCAGCCACCAGGACAGCTGACGAGACCGTTGGACTGCATAACAGGCGGATATCAGCTCAGCCTGTCCGAAACTGCCTGAGGGAGGCAGACCTCCGAGCCTGCTGAGCGCACCAAGGTCTCGACCTGACTGCCGTCCGTCATCGGTACAGACTCAACTGGGCCAACCGTAACCTTCGCTGGACGCTTGCACGGTGGAGGACGGTTTTATTCAGCGATGAATCGCAAGTCCAACTGTACCACGCTGATGGCAGACAACGGGTATGGCGACGTGTGGACGAGCGTTACGCTGATGCCAGTGACGTGCGTCAGGTGGCACATGGTGGTGCAAGTGTAATGGTATGGGCAGGCATATGCCATGGACAGCTTACCCGTCTGCTTTTTGTCGAGGGCAACTTGAACGGGCAGCGGTACCGTGATGAGATCCTGAGACCCATAGTCATACCGTTTGTGCGACTCAATCATGTGACATTCCGGCACGACAATGCCCAGCCACACATTGCCCAGATCTTCTTGATGAGGAGGATGTACCTGTTCTCAATTGGCCAGCATATTCACTCGATATGTCGCCAATTTGGGATGTTCTGGGTCGGTGGGTCAGACGTGTTCCGGTTCCAGAAAACGTGCGCCAGCTCCGAGTTGGGCTGCAGGAGGAATGGGACAACATTCCACAGGCCACTATTGACAACCTCGTGAACTCCATGCGCCAGAGAAGTACCGCTTTACGTGATGCCTTTGGTGGACACACTCGTTACTGAGTGCTGTGAACTCTGCCCACTGACCCCTGTTGGGTTCAGGCTGTGATAACTCATGAATTGTGTGCAGTAAATTGTTAGTCATGTTTCTGTTGCTTGAATATTAAGGCAAGAAAAAAATAATCATTGTTTTGTTGAAATATTTCCCGATTGATAAAAAATAATTCGAAAAAAAATCACTTTGTGTGTTTATATTTTTGTTCAGTGTACAATAGCTTCACCTATTTTTAATATTTTTGCATTTTTAGCACAACACCTTCCGACTCTTCCATTCCCCCTGTCCCATCTTTTTGGAAAGTGTTGCACACATAAAATTCAGATTGAGTGTGTATTTCCGAAAAACCATGAAGTTGGAACATGAATAATTTGTCTTGTATTTTTTTCTGTTTCGTACCTACCAAAGATGATTTACAAATGACTGCTTTCTTTTGAACTTGCGTTTTCCAAACCTTCCAAACTTTTTTGATGTGGGATTGTGCACAATGGTCATGATCTCATTATGTCCATATTTATCCAAAGGACGGACATGATCGGAGAAGATCCTGTTTGAAGCCTCCCACAGTATGAAAGTGAGCACCAGGGTTCGAGCTGTCTTTGGTCATCACATTTTAATTGTGATATGCATTGGGTTTGCCATCACTGCTTATCCAAATTACATTTTGCACAAACAGGATACCTTTGCATACTGCCGAGCTCTACAAGTGTTTTTTTATAGCTAGCCAATAAATTTGTCCTACTCTTTGGCAGCTTTGCCTCTGACTGTCCCCTGAAGATGGTCTCGCTCCAGCAATCAGCAGTTCAAGACTTAAAGGTTGATTATGGAAAATGAGCAGAATACCGACATCTAGTGTCACAAGATTGTAGTCGCAACAACAGAAAATAATTCCAGCACTCGGGTTGCCAGGTTCGTTGCCGAGTGTGTCAAGCGATCAGCCTGCACAATGTCAAGTGATGCTCCATCGAGCATATGCTTCGCCGATATTGACTCTCGCCTTTGCCCTTCTCCGGTCACTCTGCTGCTGGGACGAATAACGCGCCGTTCGCTGGGGCTCTGAAGCATCTGCAGCAGGACTTGCAGACTCCGCCCTTTTACACAGTGCCAGCCTAGCTGTGCCGAGCATAGAGACCGTATTTGGCAACCCGCAATGCCCCAGCCACTATTGGCTTGTATGATGTGAACAGGAAGTCATTGTCAAACCCGTCAAAATTTTTAAATTATTTAATTCAGACTAAATATATTTTTTTTTTACGGAAAATAAATACTTTTATTCTGCACCCCTCTAAACGCACCGTGGATGTATTATTTTTGAAAAAATATAGGTTTTAATACGCATTCTTCATAATCAGCCACTAATCAAAGCAAAGGAAAAAAAAGTTCACGTAAATCAAAAAAGGATGGTCATGGCACTGGTCTCCACTTCGCAAAGCTGTCAACCACCCCCCCCAGATACCAAGTGCACTCAATTATTGTGGTCAAATGATGGCAGGGCTGAAACACATCAGATAAATAAGAGAATCTGTATATGTATTATCCTGCACTATTATCTAGGGTGTAGTCCAGTAACTGCACCGTGAATGCAGTCAGTGAGTCCATGCAATGGCCTCTTAGTAGTGTATAAATCAGGGAGACAAAGTCTTGCAAAGACTGAAGGTAAAGACCCAAAAAAGCTTGCACCTGCAGATCACCACTCTTTCCTCTTGTGTACACTTCCCAGTAACTTCAGTTCCTGAGCCCCAGAGGAGTGGGCATCATAAAGAAGGGATAGCCACAGCTTTACAAGAGATCTTCTCAGGTTCCACATCCTTCTCTTCAGTCGTGATCCTTCACAATGAGCTCGGTGGAAGGAGGGCCCCGGTGTCTTTTTAACTCCTTGTTTCTTCCTTTTAATCTGGCCCATTTTGTAAGTCTTTGTAAGTCTGGCCATCTGAGAAAGCCTCTCAGTCGTAATGCATACTGAAGGCTGGGGTTGTGGCAAGGTTGAGGTCTGACTGGTTCAAAAGGCAATTAGTATATTAACATTTTGCATGTACTCACATTCTGTTTGTCTTATATTAAAATTACTTGGATGATCTGAAACATTTAAATATAACAAATGAGCAAAAAAAAAGAGAAAGAAACCAGGAAGGGGGAAAATACTTTCTCACTCCACAGTACACAGCAGTCTACCAGACTACAATGTGAAGGCTGTGAGGTTTAATCCACATCTGAGCCAATCGGGATCATGAATTTACCTTGACGAGCGTACCCCGTAGTGTTATATGATCATTTGTGAGAGTATGAAAGGTTTAAAATGACATGTTTCTGTTAAGGGGGGTCTAGGACCCCATTGGCCCTGCCCATAGCCCTAAATAGATGTGTTCAGGAGTACATGCAGTAGTAACAGTTCCAAGTGGAACAGAATTAATTCTTATTCATTACCAGCGGCGACATCTCTGACATCCAGAAGATACACAAATCATTTCATCTTCAACCGAACCTTCGTCTTTTTAATTCGAATCAGAAAAGTACATTTTTCATAGCAGTTTTCAAGTGCTGCAGTAAACTACAATTTACCTTCTTATCAATGATGAATGGAGCATGCACCCAAGTATTACTCGCCATTCTACTTTGAAATATAAAAGAACGTGTTTGTTACCCTGCTCCAAGGTCTGTCTTTTTCTGTTGTCTACCTCCATGATGAGATTGGTATAAAGCGGAAACATATATAGTTTTCTGGGGAGGTCAACAATCCTTCAGGAAGCAATGACTAAAGGCCATCTATTTAACAGAGTACATTGCTAAAAAAAAAAAAAAAGAAAAAGAAAAAAGATTTGTGCTCTGAGAGCAAAAAATGCATAAAAATAAATTCCTTCAACTGTTGAGTACAGAATTCTGTTGCCAAGGTTTTCAAAATGGCTTAATCCCATAAGACTGAAACAGTTATATAAAACTTACAAAAGGTGATAGAAGTCAACTCTACATTGGAAAAAAGCAGGTGAACAAAATATTAAATCTCCGTTTGACAGCTGTTGTTTCTAAAAGTCGTCCTAATTTTATGACCTCAACACAGTTGGCAAACGTAAGTGCTTACAGTATTGCAGATCAAAATTGGCCACGGCTAACTCAAATTTTTTAATGGGAGGCAACAGCAGAACTGTGGCACAGTTCTCAAAAGGGTTGATTTGAGAAAATAATTACCAGAGGGTGTGGTGTGGGTTTATTCCATGAAGGCCAATCAGATCAGCCCTTGTCATTCCCTTTAAAACAAGTTTGTTGATGTCATAACAAACTGGGAATTTCGTGAAGAGCGAGCACCTAGCTGTGTCCCTGCCTCCTCCTCTGAGAATCGTGGTTCAGCGTTGTAGCAGTTCAATTATGTGAGTCGAAGGGGAAAGCAAATAAATGGGTCAATGCATTTTGTATGAATTTAATGACTGAATTCAAACCATATACAAATGGGCACTCGTGGTATTCAAACAAGGATGAGACTGAGCTCTTATTCGTATTACCCCCCAAACAAAGAGGAAAATATTCACTTTCATACTTCCCTTCCCAATAGCCCCCACCACCATTTTGTAGCCATTATTTATATAGTAGCTAACATAACAAAAGTGAAAATAATGGAGGAAAAGAAAAGAATCCGAGCTGTATGTGAGAGAACAGCTCCTCAGGTTGGGATTCACTCCCACGAAAGTATCATTAAGCCACAGCATTTGCTTTTAAAGGTGGTACAGATGAGGCAAAATACAAGTGAGGTCTTTGACATGATAATCACACAGCGGCAACTTTATTCATTGACGTACCCTCTGATACGCAGTTCACCCCACTGTATCACAAATGCACTTTTGACAGAGTGTAAAAATACCAAACTGGGATAAGGGGATAAATATGCCATTTGAGACGGACAAAATTGTGAACTATAAAACTGCAGTTTCAAAGCAGGAAGCTGCTGAAAATTTGAGGTCAAAGTTGCTGAAAATGTGAGGTTAAAGGTGTTTAAAATCACAATGAACCCCTCTGCACAGATGTAGATCCCAGCAGACATGGGGCTGCTCTATTTATGCACGCAGTTACACTATTCTATCACTAAATGGTACACCCGGATCAGTTATTGAATATTCACTAGTAAGCGAGTTTGAACAGGTTTTAGGATATGGACAAATTAAGTCCCATCCCTGTTTCCCAGGAATTGTATGAATTAAACTCCTCAGCCAAGCCTGATGTGCAAACTGCTTAATAAACTTGCCTATAGTATCTATCCAGCAGTTAAAAAAATGATCTTCTGACAGAAAAAAATCATTGACCTTCGTTGCAACCAGTTCAGCAATAATAGACCATAGGTATCTCAACTGAGTAGTGAAAAAAAAATCAGCTTTCTGAAGCAAAAATTCAACATGCTATTGATACTAAACTGGACAAATAAAGTTAGGGATCACCCCAAATTTTGAATTTGAAATATGTGATAGTTTGTATTTTTTTCCATATCATATTTTAATATTGAAAAGTTGGGTGATCCCTAACTTTCTTTGTCCAGTATATATGATTCTACAATCAATTATAGTCATCAGATATTAGAAACGCGTTATTCCCAACCATTGAATTATGCATAAATTCACCCTGTAACAAATTCAGTAGTTCCTCACAACCTCATACAATGCCACAATGTTATCAAGTCTCTCTAATGTTTGCTCAGGCTCATCTGTGTAAAGCACAGTTCGAGACCTTAGAATTACAGGGTTCTGAGGAATTTGCTGGCAAAGTTTGGCTGCTCAGTGTACACGTAGGGAACTGGAACTTTGTAATTCTGATCTGAACCCAATTTAAAATGAATTGAATACCCATACTTAATCATTAGACAGAACTATTTATTACCATTTATGTGCAATAGTTAACTCAATTTTGACCAAAATTTCAGTTAGAACCCTGTAATTCTAAGGTTGCGAGTTAAAGTTCACGCCCATATGGAACTTTCCTGGTAATTACCTAGTGATTGACATGTTTTTATCCAATTCCAGACAGTATAAACTTTCCTCAGTAATTGGACGACATTGATCGGACCCTCAGAAAAGTACTTGAACACGTGCGCAACAGCAAGCTAGGTTGTATTCTCTCAACTTTGCGCCAATGAAAATGACGTGATTAAAATTATAATAATCATGTAACCCCCACCTAAATTAAAATAAAATTTTTTCCCACTTTGGTTGCGGGCTCAGAGAACCACTGAGAACATATGACCAATCAATTCTCAAAACATGTGAGAACATGGGCTCAGAGAACATATGACCAATCAGCGCCCTTCTGTCTTGTTATCTCTGCACTAGTCATGCATTGGAGTGTGTGGGTATTGTCGAAGATTTGAATAAAGTTGTTTTAGAGATAGGTCGATCCAGTCGTACCAACCAGCAGTGGTCGGCATCTTTTTCAGAACAGCACATAATTGGCTGAAGCGCTGTAGGGATGCAAATTGGAAAGGGACTGCTGGGAAGGGAAAAAAAAAAAAAAAAAATCAGTTTGATGTAACCTGTGAGATACAGGTTTGGTATCACACATGTGTGATACAGCTTTTTTGCGTTAAGTTTGTTCAGATTCCGTTCATTGGCAAACGTCAAGTAATTTGTTCGCAGAGGTTACTTTACCAAATCTGCTGGAAACTATCACCATCGCTGTCGTTAGCTTCTAGTTGACTGTTTATTCTAGTCAATGGGATGAATAATTCATTAGCTGGCATGCTGACCCTTTTAGCCATAAAAGTAATGAGTTACATATGTAACTGTTATCGTTGACACTTGAGTTAATTCATTTAATGGCGAAAAGCGTTAACATGCTAGCTAGCAAACTATTCATCTCATTGACTTGAAAAGACTGGCAATTTCCAAATAATACTGTCACGCCTTGGCACCCCAGCATGTTGAAGAAGGTGCCAGGGCATGGAGTGGAAAGGAGGACCCAGCCCAGGGACGTGGAGTTTATTCAATTATGAGGGCAGGGATAGCTAAACAAATCGCAACCTTAGAATTACAGGGTTCTAACTAACATTTACAAAGTTTTGAGGAATTATCTTGCAAAGTTTGGCTGTTCGGTGTAGATCTTTATGTTGATACACATAAGTAAAACACTGAGTGTATTAATCAACTGACACTTTATCTCACAGTTAAAGATTTCAGTAATTAAAATGAAATTATATGGATTATTTAGGAATTAACGACAAACAGTGCCTTGTAACCTTAATGAATAGACAATTAAACATATTTACAAGGTTCTAACTCAACTCAATGAGTTTTTTTAAGAATAATGCAAAGATTTAATGTTCATTGAACAAACTTTTATTATCTGAAGTAAAAAAAAACTACTACAGAAATGCATCACTGCAGATTGATAAGAAAATACAGTCTAAAAAATGCAACAATATCTGACAGTTCAGCTAGAACTGTCGAAGAAAGACATTGCGTGATAACAGGCTACATTTGTTACCAACCATCACAATCTCAAGAAGAAAAAACCTGGAATACAGATAAAAAACAGTGGTAAATTGGCATAAAGTAACCAACTGTTAACTAATGTAAACTACCAAGCTTTATTGCATCATCGAGTCAGATGAAATACTATGGTGGACATTTTCTGTGAAGAACTGCATATTAACATCAGTTTATAATACTCTTGATCAACCAAAGGCATACATTTTAGCATTTCATTCAAATTGCTACTTTGTGGGTGGGGAATTTATTGTAATTTTTTCCACATAGCATTTCAGATCGAAGTGCCTCAAAGCCCAACTCGTTAACATGCCTTTCCCCTTCTCTTGGATGCTCAGAACTTTGAAATTCTCATGCTGATGGGACGTTTTGTGCGGAATTATTTTGGTGTCATTGAGGTAACCTTAGAGAAGGGCATACCCTTGTAATTAGGGGCCGGGCAGCCTAAGCTGCCAGGACCCTATTGTTATCCTGCATGTTCTTCTTTCTTCTTCTTCTTTCCTTTTCCGAGGATATCCAACTTTTCATGCGTGAAAAATCACCAAACTTAGCACAAAGGTCCAGTCCCATGCCAGATTGCCTCAGCTGCAAAAACAGGCCAACAGTCCTGATGGTGGCGCTACAGCAAGCCTCTAAAGTTCAAAATTTTTTAACTGCACAACAAATCAACCATATGTACTACAGATTTGCGACTTTCAGCAAAATGTAGCTCCAATACTGAAGAAACTTTTGTACATTAAAACCTATTGCAAATTATGAAGTCCATCACTTTTCAAAAACTGTAAAACTTATTAAACCTACTTCCTCCCACAATTTTTGCTGAATTGACACCAAACTTGCTACAGAGCATCTTCAGACTGTCCTTCATAAAAAATCCACACAGATTTTTGATTTATTGAAAATTGAGCCTACAGTGCATCAAAATACTTGACTGTAAATGGTATTATTAACATACACTTGCAAATTCTTGCTAAATGCATTTTCAATGTTCATTAAAAAAAAATGACAAAATTTTCAAGTCATGGTAGATGATGTTCGGAAAATATCAGAATTTTATCTCAAAAACTGAATTTTTTACAGCATTTTGAATCTCACTCTCATGCGAACAATTGGAGTCAATGCAAAAATGGCATTTTTAAACATCAGTTTTTCACTTATGGAGCCAATAAAGCATTGTTAAAAACAAATTACCAACATCTCCATGCTGTCTAGATGCAATTTGTGTATTTTGGGATTTTTGTCTTAATAACTGAATTTTTGACAGCCATTTGAAATCTGCCTTTACACCAGGGGTGGGGAACCTTATCCAGAAAGGGCCGGTGTGGGTGCAGGCTTTCATTCCAGCCAAGCAGCAGCACACCGGACTCTACTAATCAACCTCTGGGATCTTTGCTAAGGACCTTGATTAGTAGAATCAGGTGCGTAATTACCTAGTTGGAATAAAAGCCTGCACCCACACCGGCCCTTTCTGGAAAAGGTTCCCCACCCCTGCTTTACACGCTAACAGCATAGACTGTGTAAAAAGATGGACAAAGCTACCGTGACGTCACCCATTGGTTTCAGCATACCATAAAGGAAGCCTCGATTTTGGCAATTTGAATTGCGCCATGTTGTCATTTTGAAACCGGATGTGATTTCTATCGGACGAGAGCGTGTATTGAAGATCCGGGGAGGACCGTGGCTCTGGATCTGACCGTATCGGACAAGAACCAGAGGATAGCCACGCCCCTAAAGCATGTTCTGGCTTTATCCTTTATTCTAGTCTATATGGGACAATAATTTACAAAAATGAACATCATGATATATCGAAGGAGACTTGAAACTTGCTATAGCTACCATACAATAATGTGAAAAATCATTATTTAAATGAAAAATCAGGTGGGAAAGTAGGGTCATTTTCCCATAGACTTCTATGGCATTGAACTTCTCTCTGCAACCACCGACATTGCCATCTGCTGGCCATTAAATAGAATGCCATTTTATGGTACTTCCGCATGGGCATCCTTTTTCAGACCAGGGTGCTGCGTCCATCTTTTTATACAGGTCTATGGCTAACAGCTGCTGTCTTGCACACAGGTGACTGGCTTAGTCAATTTGTGAAGCTATATGTGACATTTCCATTTGCCAATTAGCTCAGTGAGATAGAGCATGGTCTCTTGTGCCAGAAATTGTGAGTTCAAGCCTCAACTGATGTAAAATGCACATTAGAATGCCATCTTTTTTTCATCTTCCTACACTCTGCTTGTTGCTCAGAATTGCCTAATTTTGCCTAAAATTGCCCGGCCCCGACCATTGCTGCGCAGCAGCTGTAATTAAGACATTAGGTACATGATTGGAAATCCATGAAGTCAGCTGCTTTCATTTTGAGAACAATTTACGGGTGCTTTCTGTTGGATTTGAGAATGGTGCAAAGTGGTGATGGCAGGGAATAGAACTGCAGTACAGTCATTGATTTCTCTTGGAAACTATGGTAGGTGTCTGTTTCCTGTATAGCAGAATGACCGGGAGTTCAGTACCCATGATTATGGATTCAATTGTTGTCTGCTGAGAAATTCTGCCACAGCAAGTGCCATGACACTATTTAAGTTTTGTGAAACACAGCAATCACTCCATGTTGTAATGTGTTTTATATCTTTCTCATTAACAACAATTCTTTCAATAATTTTGATGAAAGCACAAGCAATGTCATTACATTCTTGACAGATTTCAGCTTCAAAGCCATGCTGCCTGAAGTGCATGGCACCAAACCCTTATAAAACCGGACGTCTGATTGGTTAAATTGAAACTTATTCCTCGTCAAAGCCATGGTCTCGATGGTTGAAAGTGTCAAAAAGAACCTTGTTATTTTCAATCAAAGTACAGTTAGGAAACTGGAACTTTGTAATTCTGTTCTGAAGCCAATTTAATAACTGAATTGAATACCTATACTTAATCATTAGATAGAACTATGTAATACCAACTATGTGCAATAATTAACTCAATTTTGACCAAAATGTCAGTTAGAACCCTATAATTCTAAGGTCTCCAAACACAAAAGGGAAAACCAGACTAAGGCTACCTGCCCCAATGGGGAAAAACTAAGCTATAAATATTTATGGTAATGTAATCAACTAAAACAAAACAGGTGGGCATGATCAAGATGGAGGGAAACAGATAATTGGATAATTAGTGCAGGGCAGGTAGCCAGGGGAATGGAATGCCAGAGGGGAGGGGCATTACAAATACGATGATGTGGCATAAGTAGGATCTCAGATTCATGGGCCCGAGATATCAGATTATCAAATTTATGAAACTTAAGATGTAATTTTCATTTATTCCAAGCCTTCGGCAAGGAATAAAACAAAATTACTGGCTACTCTCGTTGCATTAATTTGATATCTCGAGCTCCCTCGTTGGAGATATTCTGTATACTGATACCTAGGATGTCCAAGAACATTGTATTCAATGCAGTGTGATTCAAAACACACTGCCTTGACTTGATTTGTTTGATTCAATTCCTCTTTCAAAGCCCCTTCAAGTAGCTTCTATTTGTATCGGTGATGCATAACTGAGCCTAGTGCTAACAAGTCTCATGGTAAAGTTCGATGTATGTTTCCATTTCTATTCAATTTGAGATGAGAAACTCTGGGCGAGATGAAATTCCATCTACTGCACCTGAAATAAAATGCTTTTAAAAGCTAACAGTTCTGCCACTTTGAAACTGGTTGTCTCCTGATCATGCTGATAGCAAATCTCAACAAGTTATTTTAATTGTGTTAGTGGTGTTCTGAATACGCTGTGCGAGCTACGAAACATACACTAAAGGCCAGAAGTTTGGAAGCAAGGCCAATACAGGTCAAAAGCATTCTTCCCTTAGGACCCTAAGCATTCTTCCAAGCTCTGTCAGGGTTACCTAGACAAAAAAGAAGAGGAAGGTGTCCTTCGAAAGATGGTTTGGCCCCCTCAGTCTCCAGTCCTCTCTCCAATTGAGCTTGTGTGGGACGAATTGGATCGATCTATCAGAAAAGTGCGTCCCATGAATCAGCACTCTCATTGATGAACTTAAGAAACTTTGGAATGCAATTCCTGGCACATACCTTAAAAAAACTTGTGGAACGAATGCCTCGTATATGTCATGCTGTTGTTAAGGCAAGAGGAGGTTACTCTGAAGAAAGCAAAGTCTAAGCAAAAAAAAAAAGGAAATACCTGATAATTTGAGTAAAAATGTATTCTGATAAGTGACTATTTATGTATTCAGTCAAAAAAAAACTTCACACTCGTTTGGAGGTCGATAAGTTGAACATTCAAGAAAAGTGGTTTTAAATAATGATTTAATTCCATTCTGTACCCATTAAGGACGGTGTACCATAAAATTATGTTCATAATGTAACCAGTTCCACCGGAAATGCTACGGAAATGTAAGAGAGTAAAAATGGTAAGTTACAACTTGATGAAAGCATGTCAATAGCGCGTATGCCCTCCATGAGCGTTCACAACTGCGACAACGTCTCCTCATGGATTGAATGATGCGTCTGAACACAGCTTGGGGATGCGTCGCCATAATTGAACCAACATGGCACCAAGTTCCTGCAAATTCTGTGGAGGGTTCCTTACTTGACGGAGTCTTCTGCCCTACACATCCCATACATGTTCTATGGGATTAAGGTCGGGAGACCTTGAGGGCCACTCCATGACATTGATGCCAGCATTCCTAAGAAAATTCCGCGTTAAATTGGCCGTATGAGGTCTGGCATTATCGTGTTGGAATGTCAGACCTGGGCCATGAGCTGCCATGAATGGCAAAAGCTCTGGAATGAGCACTTGATCTCTGTATCCTGCAGCAGTTAGGTTTCCTTGAACGACCATCAGTCGGGAACGGGCAGGACCATTAAAGGCACCCCAAACCATAACACTACCGCCCCCAAAATGGTCCACTTCCTGCACACAACACTGGGCATTGCGTTCACCGCGTCTCCTCCAAACTCTAACTTTCCCATCAGCGAAGTGCAAAGTGAATCTGGATTCGTCACTAAAAACGACCCTATTCCAATCATGCTGAGTCCATCTCAGATGTCATTGTGCCCAGAGAAGCCGTTGACGTCGGTGTAACTGGGTTAAAATTGGTCCACGATATGACCGACGTGCATGGAGATGAGCAGTGCGCAGGCGATTACGTATGGTTTGGGCAGTCACACGACCTCTAAACAATTCATTCCTAGTGGACGTTGCAGTGAGAAATTGATTACGCAAATGACGTAAGAAGATTTGTCGGTCTTCTGCTTGTGTCGTCACACGTGGTCTACCCGAACGAGGTCGGTCTGCTGTGGTGCCAGTTTGTTGGAGACGTGTCCGAAGATCATGGATAGTCCGTCGACTGCATCCCATAACCCTGGCAACGTCAGTGACCGACGTTCCCGTATTCAGCATGCCAATGGCACGTTCACGTTGAATGTTTGACAGTCGTGGCATTGCAAATCAACGGATAATCGACTGTAAGAACTTGTTTTTCCGAGATGTCACTCTACCGTGCTAATGTGGGCTCAATTGCACGTGTCTCATAAGGTCACGTGACTAGGAACACGAGGAAACATGCTTTTACCTTGATGTATGCTCGCACGTGCTGCATGCTTGTGCACGTCGGAGTTGCTGTGTGTCATGATGTCTTTGACAACGCATTTACCCCTAATAATAATAATAATATCTCTTGTATTAAGTTTCAAGAAAATATTTAGAAATTTATGAGTGTGAAGTTTCTTTTTTGACTGAGTATATAATAATCATGTTCATTTTGTTGCAAAGTATGCCAATGAAACTATGATCTTTTTTTGTACAAATCTGATCTTGCTTCCAAACTTTTGGCCTGTAGCTTGTAGATTTTTGCAAAAGGCTTCCACGAGCTGGCTTCATTATTCCACGTGTTCATAATATACGCAGCTCTAACAGGAGAAATGATTGGTCATACGTCAATGAGTTATATCCTGAGCCAAAAGTGGGAACCAAAGTGGGAAAATAAATTTTGCTACCTGGGCACCATACAGGCAAGACACTCGCGCATAAATCCTTGTCATGAACACAGACCATGCTGTTTACCCCTCCAATAACCACTATTACTAACTCCCCTTTTTCTGGGGAAGAGACCGTAAAAGTGCCTGGGGGTTATCGCTACCCCTGCTGTCAGGGTCAGAGGTCAAGTCGAGTGTCCGTGGACTGACACTTCATTCTACAGCTTTCCATGGATGGTTGGTGCAGTGTTTTACTTCCTCAGCGTTCAGACCTCTTTTGCAAAGAGTTCTAGTTCAGGGACTGTGGTTGCCCTGGAAACTGGAAATTGAAATATAAAATAGGAATTTCTAACAGATCAGCTGCCAATTGTTATTAGCCAATATTCAGTAAAATTATGTGATCGGGATCAATGCTTAATGCTTTTTAGTGCCGCAAAAGCACAGGAGAACATCAAGTAGGCCCAGATAACGATAAAGCGGAGCAAGTCCAGGAGTATATCAATTGTCAAGGAGAAGCTGTTGGAGCAATGCTTCCACATTGGCAAGGAAGGAGGGTGCCCAACGGATGATTGCAATGATACCCTCTCGTCCCCACCCTCATCCCTCTCAATAATATCACCATAGATCCCATCTCACCATTGGATTGCATGACTGGATTGCATAATCATTCCCACTATCATCTCAAGTGTGAGCAACAAACGAAGAATTGTAACATCTTGTCCTAAGCAGAACTGAAGTGTGAAAGCGTTTTAACAAAAGCTTATACACAACATCTACCATTCAAAAACGAAATAGATTTTACAAGAGGTAGATCAAAGATTTAGCTAATGCAACACACCAGAACATAAGGTAGCCTAATCCTTGCCTCTGAGATTGTTCAGCAAAACTGCTTGCATGACCATAAATATTCATTGGCTAACATAGAAAATTTGGTCTGGCCCAGTTCTGGCCCAAATAATTCACTTTTACGGCCCAATTCTGGCCCACTTACATAAAGAATGACGGCCCTGGTGTGGCCCAGATCTGGTTTGCCAGAGCTGGCCCACGTATGGGCCAGCACAGGGCCAGCTCGCATGCAATCGGCCCACATGTGGCATGCCATCACAGAAACGGTGCCATCATTGCCAGACCTGGCCCACATCCGGTCAACATACCACTTCCTATGCCAGCAGTCACCCAGCAGTGCCGGCTTGACGCCGGATCCGGGCCAGACTCATCTGCTATGTGGGATATGTGATCAGTCCAGCAAGAAAGTGAGTGGCTGCGAGACACTGCGACTAAATCTAGAGAATTATTACAAAAGAATAGACACATACAAGCGCACAGAGTCAAATTCTATCATTCAATCATCAACAATCATTGATTTCAATGATCTCAGATGACTTCTGGTTGCACGTTGAGTATGGGTGGGGTGCACGCATATTCATTTACGATGTACATTGTTTGCGCTTCATGAATTAATGTTTCACATTCAAGCTTTCAAACATTGAGTTTAAACCTTTCTCAGCATTTTTTTCAGTTTTGAAATGATATTCATCCCATTAAAGTCAGGTTCAATTGGTTAGCCTATTGTGTCCCACTGACAGAGAATGACTGACGTCCTTGCTGAAGACCTGCCATGATGAGGACTAAAAGATTGCATGCTCATTTTTATATCGACATCAAAAGACGATACTGACGTGTTAATGTACATGCACCTTTTCCACATTAAATACCATATTACCACGTCACCTACAGCCAGAGGGGAGAGATAAAAGTGAGGCAGATTATATACCAGTTAAGAAGGCTAGTTGAGGCACATATGGAGGAAATCAGAGTGAAACTTCAATGATGCAATAAGATGAGCCCTCTGTAGCTGGATATATAGCAAAGGGGTGAAATTCTAGTTTGGTTTGTTTAGTATGTGTATGTGTGTCTCTGTGTGCGTCTCTGAGTCGGTGGTTGGAGGTGGTGTAGCAACTAATTTGGCCCATGAACTCTGGGCCTCTGCCCTGACAGCTAGATTACTGAGGAAGAATAATTGTGTTTTCGCTGAAAAGAACTGCGAGAGAGGGGGAAGGAGGGAAGGCAATTCCAAGGGTGTTCATTTGTCTTAGGTTGTCCTGTGGCTTCAAAGCATTAGGAGGTAAAGAGATAAAGCCAGTTCTAGGCAGAGTATGGTCTCTAATTTATCATAAGGAATAGGTCAATGCAACAAGTAATTAATACATGTTCATGACACTGTTCTCCAGGTGTGCAACTACAAAAAATTTGGAATTCACTGTTTAAATAATATTAAACTCTCATAGTGCAACAGTAACTTGGCCAATAACAGATATTTCAATTTGGGAACATTACTTCATGCAATATATGCATTTAATGACAAGGCCTGATATTTTAATTTTTTTCCAAATATGATTCAATCAAAGGATGTCATTTCAATTTATAGCAAGACCAGGCAAACCTGGTTTAGCCAGACCCATTTATCAAGGAGGAGTATGCAGGTAACATGGAATCCAAACTAGACAACAGAAGGCTAAGATAAGCTACAGGCTACCCAAAGAAAGGATTGTTGTTCTTACACAGTGTAACATATTGTACTCAGAGTAATAATAATAATAATAATAACAACAACAACAACAATGTGTATGTACGTACATGCGTGTAGAATAGTGTAGTGTATGTTTTGTAGAACCATTCAGAAAATTCTATATATTTCTCAAATATTCCAGAAAGTTACAGGAAGTAATTATTCATATATGGAAGGTTCTCAAGCAAGACATAGAGATCAAGCAGGCTGTGTAAATTTCTGGAAAGTTCCTTTGGGTACAAAAATACTTGTAGACTTGTGTAGCAGTTAATCTGAGATTTAGCAGTTCTTGGACACACTGCAACATTTATTCGGAAAATCTTGGATTCAGTCTAGCCTGCGTTTCTTATTCTAGTTGTACATCGTCGGCCGCACAGTTTACGTTCTCACTTGAATCCTTGAGTTTCCAAGGGGCCCAACTCTAAGGAACACTCTCGTCCAAGAAAGGGAAGAATTGATTATTTTGCCCATATATTATGACCCATTTACTTTTCATTTATTTCTTTACAAGAGAGTGTCATTCGGATACTTTTGGCTGAAATTACAAGAAAGTTCCCTTTTTTGTTATAAGATATACAGACCTGGAGTTGGGCCCTTTGGAAACTCAATGATTGAATTACATAAATGAACAGAAAAATTCTTGGATTAATAGGAAATTCTAGGACTTTCTTGGATATCTCCTTTGGGACATTCCATCATCGTATTGGGACATTTATTTGCATTACCTTTGACGTTGCACCACGCAACTGGGTGAATATTAACCATTTTCTTTCACTTTATTCATTTGTTTGTCATCTTAGTTTTCATATAGCAAATAAACTATATTATTGAATTTACGATTTCCTAGTTAATAAAATCAGTTTTGAATCAGCACTCTGGCTTGTTTGTTTACTGATGGTCAAAGAATCTTGTGAGAGTAGAATTAGAAGAATTCCTTCACATAACAAATAATAATTTTCACAAAAACAGTAGGTATCCTCTACGCGAGGCCAACCGGGATCCATAGTAATAATGATTAAAGACTTGCTCTATTGCTGCAACATCTGCCTTCCTGGGCATCAGATGCCAAACCACTCTCTCTGCTGCTAAAACAGCACAGACAGCCTGCTCTTGTTCAATGAATTTTTTCATCCTATTGTGTGTTGAGCTCCACCTGGTTGTGATATCATGAATTAGGGACCTTTGATGGACATTTAAAGCCTCCTGTTTGATCTTCTGCTCTCTTCTTTTCCAACGTTGGGAAAAGCACTGAACTAGATGGCAGCAGCTTCTGACCGCTGTGTCCACCCTCTGATGTTGAAGGGCTTTGGATATGGCTAAACTGAGGCTGAGACCAAATCACTACGCGAAGTTGGTGCCCAAAGCCCATCTTGTCAGTTCTGATACTGATTAGGGGTCTTCCAGGATTCCCCATTCCTGCAGCATACTTATTAAGAAGATTTTCTTAGGCGTATCAAGCCGATCGGATGCAAACACATGAAGGAAATAAAAAAACCTTTCGTGAGCTGCAGGAATTCAGAAGCTTCTTAAGACATTGACTTTTTATTTTAGGTCTACCATTAATGTGGTTAGGAAAATGCTTTATAATTGTTGCAGTGAACAGTAATGCAAGATGAGGGGAAATGGATACGCATTGATTGTCGCAACTGAACAAATTAACGTTTAGATGGTAATTAGGAAACCTAAATGAGAACAGGTTTGGAGATATAATTTGCATTAAGGCGAGGTGAGAGCACTGCCAGGATTCCTCTGATGGCAACTCTGGAGTGATAGAGGTTAAAATTGAATAATTTCAAAATCATCTTATACCTGATGTTCTTACTTGCTTTTATTATATGTTTGTATTATGAATCAGTTTGTACAGTTGTCTCTTAAAGCAGTTATTCCATATTATTATTAAACTACCCGAGCCACTGAGGAGTTTTAAAGATGCTTTTGTGTCTGAGACGAGTCAGTCTGTTCGCCTTGAAGTCTGTCCATTGTCAAATCTCTGGAGACATTCTGGAGGAAGAAAATGAGGACATCCCTCTCACCAAAGAGTATAAGATGTTGATGAAGACAGACTCGGAGTCCAGAGACAGAGAGGGGGGCAGCAAAAGTAGCTCTGATGTTCCTGTGCATCCCTGTAACATGTATTCCTTTGGAATGTGTGTTCATCTGAAGTGGACACATTCTCTCACCCCACAATTCAAAGCTAGACCCAGAAAACATGAACATGCTCACATTCTTACATTTCATCCTCGACTGAAAATGAACACAATATGGAGGACCTAGTTACCTTTATAAAGTTTTCCTGAGAATTTAATTATCTTTTTCATACAATAAAGGAACCCCTTGCGCGTCAGCCCCTCTAATGTGAGAGGTCGGTGCTCACAGAAAAGGACAAATTAAGAACAAATGAAAGAACAGACTGAAGCACTCGAATCACTTGCATCAGTTTATTGAGATGCCAAGACTAACTTTTCGACGCACAGCGTTTTTTTGACTCTGAGGAAGACGCTGTGCGTTGAAACTTTAGTCTTGGCATCTCAATAAACTGATGCAAGTGATTCAAGTGCTCCAGTCTGTTCCTTCATTTTTTATCTTTTTCATACATTTTACACTACATTTTGTTTGCTTGAGATGTGAAAGTTTGCAAATAATGCTCAAAAGCAGAGGTTGACAATCTCGGTTCAGAGAGTAAAGGTACTCCCCAGTTTTTTGTTCCACCCATCAGAATTTGCTCAATACAACAGCCTTTCAACTTGGAGGTTGAACTAATTGGCGAAATTAGCTCGCTGAGTTCATGGTTGGAAGTAAAACGTGGCAGGGCTTTTAGGTTCTGACCTGTGGAATGTCGACCTCTGTTAAAAGGGATGTACGTTCTCTGTTGATGGCCATTTTACTGGCTGAGAGGCCTTTATTTTAGTATACCATTTTGATAGTGTCATAGAAGTTACAATTGTTTTATTTATTTAATGGTACCCTCTTATGCAACCATGGTGTTGGTGGGCCAGTAGGTTGCGATCTTCCTTCTGGTGGAATAATCCCCAATGCCCCAGCGCAGTGATGGGGACACTGAGCTGACGGAGATGCCATCTTTCGGATGAGACGTTAAACCGAGGTCCTGACTCACTGTGGTCATTAAAAATCCTATGATGCTTATCGACAAGAGCAGGGGGTTCCCTGTCATGGCTAAATTCCCAACCTGGCTCTTTCGACCTGCCACCTAAGCATCCCCTGATCTAATTGGCTATGCAATTCGTCCTCTCCCTCTCCACCTCTACCCCCAGGGCTCCCTTGAAAAAGAGATTTCAATCTCAACGGGACTTCCCTGGTTAAATAAAGGTTAAATAAATCAAATTTAATCGCCATATACATATTAATTCCAAAACTATCAATTTTTTATCGCATAAAATTTGCTTCAGTTTGCATTTATTGCTATTTTTTAATGATTGTTTTTAGTAAATAGGCCCCACCCCTTGGTGAAGTTGGAATCAGGCCGCATAATATATAAGTCGTCGGGGGTAGACAGCTCAGTCAACTCGCTCAATTTTGGACTGATTATTTCAATCCAAACATAAAATCAACAACAGTGTATTATATAGTAGCTTTCATGGATATATGCTTCACAACCACAAAAAGAGGGGTAGTGAAGTTGGGCTCCCTTGAATATTCCTTTGGCTATGGGACAAGGGACTTATTTCTCCAGTGGCAAGACGACCATGCCTAAACTTGGAATGAATGTTAGGTGGCTCATAAAGGTGTTGTGAAGCCACCCTGAAAGGCCCTAAGTGATACTCAGGTACTTTGCGCTTCTGTTCACAGTTTGCCTGTAGATAATGAAAGTCAGACATACTGTATCTTATCTGTTGCCTCTGCTGTAGTCTCCTCTTTGAATTATTTGGCCATAATTGTAAACTGGGTTTTCTGTAGGGCCCGTGTGTACGCATGTGTTGCTCAAACAGTACTTGTGCTCACCCTCAATTGTCTCGGACCCCTCATCTCATGATCAGTTTTGGTTGCTGTCCAGAATCTTTCACGTACAGGCTGTAACCAGATGTGGCACTCTTGAGCTGCCGTCGTCACTCGTGGCTGCCCTAAGCGGGGTCGGTCAGTGACAGTGCCTGTGTTCCATTCTCGGATAGACAGCTGACTCATTGTTGAACGGTGACAGTGCAAATGACGCACCACCTCTCGGTGGCTGAGACCTGCCCGTAACATGCCAAAGGCTCTTTTTCTCTCTCCTGTGTCACAAGCCGTTCCATTTTCTTGATGCAGTAGCATTTTCCTTTTTTTTTGTTTGCTTTATGTAGGCTATTGACTTCACCAAAAAGAACAAGTCAAGTGTCACTGTACACACCACGAACAGCTCAATGTTTGTTATTAATGAAGTGCTTGGCGTGTGCATGTGGTGCGCGTCAGGATTACAATACCATGCGCTTTTCTTTATTTCCTTTTGTGCCTCACTGGAAAAGCAATAAAAATCAATCGATTCTTCAATTTGCCGCAAATACAGTACATACCTCACCTGTGCGTTTTTAATGGAGCTGAGTATATAAATGGAAGTGGATATTTATTTTTGTGTTTTGTCTCAAAATAATAAACACTTAAAGTGTCCCTAAGTTGGCTGCTCTACCTGTTATTCTTTACATTGTGATATATTATCCCATTTAGAGCACTGGTAATCCGGATTTGGTAATCTTGAAAATTGTGTATCTGGATCAGGGTGATCCAATGCAATGTTGCTTCGAAAAACCGGCATAAACTAAGATGGATTTCCTGATCCTGGATAGCAAAAAATGGGATTTCTAAATCCAGATAATTTTAATCCAGATAAATTTTTTTGAGCAACTGGCCACAAGATATGACTTCTGGAGACAAAAACGCGTCTGTGATAATAGGACATGTAAGTAATTCGACAACAATAATCAGCCGTGTTATCTTGGCAGTGGTTAAGTCTGAAGTGCTATTGTTAGCTTGTTTGTTTTGAAGTAGGCTATGGCTGAGGCTATGTAGACTACAGGTGCGACTTTTCATGTGGTATAAATTGGTCATAAGCCTTTTCTAATCTTAAAAATGACAAACTACCACACGTTTTTCAATTTGCATATCAGTCTTTAGTTGAACAATTTCACAAACAGTTGCAGGTTTAGGCAGTCTGATGTTTTCTTCGGTATGCTGTTTTCTAATTTTAAAAAGGTAACCTAGCTAGCTAATTCTCCAGGTTATGTTTATTTTTTTCCATTGGAAGGTCAAAGCTAATTCACCATTATTTATTTTATAAAAACTTGCTTCTGTGTCAAACCATCAAACGCAAGGAAACTTTAGCTGGAATTTAAAAGTTAAAAATAGAAACATATGTTATTGAATGCAACATTCAACTGTTTGCAATCTACCTTCAATGAAAGTACTGCTTAGCAAAACTACGTACTGTTTGTCTAACGCGATGTTTATTGGAAGTGGCTATTCACCCCGCAGCAGGGTGAATTGGGGGAAAGATATTGGCTATCTGCCCCGCAACGGGGCCAACAAGAGATGCAGTTCTGCTATTCACACCACGGTGGGACGGATAAGAGAAGCACTTTTGCTATTTGCTCCGCAGTTGGGCCAATAAGAGATTTCATTTTATAATCTGCCCCGCTCTTTGATCTTTCACGCTGAATCGCCGCGGGGCAAATAGCCTCTTCCAATTTATAAACGAGACGCCATCGTTTCGCTGTTACGTCACAGTTACATCTCATGCTAACGGTGGTGTCTGTTGTCTTGGAATCATCCTGTTTACAACTTTTTATCACAGTGTCATCTTACGTCGATTATTGTTTTTCCATGAATTGAATCCCTAAAAGGTCAGAACGGTTGACGACATCATTGGAAACCACTCCGATGAAAAAGAAGTTTATTCAAGTGTTTTATTATCAGACATGCTTATATATAGTTTAATCTTTACATGGCAGAGTTTTAACTTGCATTTGTGCATCCAGCTACAAGCTTTGTTCAATGACAGTGGTTTACGGAACAGTTCCTGAGCCCTAGCAGTGATTTCCACAACAGAATCCTGTTTGTTTTTAATTTAGTGCCGCTCAAGGGCCTGAAGATCACAGCCATTCAGTATTGGTTTTTGGCATTGCCCTTTGCGTAGAGAGATTTCACCGGATTCTCTGAATCTTTTCATGATATTATGTACCGTAGAGAAAGAAATCTCTAAATTCTTTGCAATTATACTTTATTCTTAAATTGTTGGAGTCTTTGCCTATGCAAAGTCTATGTCTTTCACAGAGTGGTGAAGCTCTCACCATGTGTAATTCTGAAAGACTTTTTACACCAAATTATGTTTCTGACCTGTGGCTAATTAACCTAATTAGCTGTGAGATGTTCCACCAGGTGTACTTTTTAGCATCATACCACTTTTCCAGTATTTTGTTGCCCCGTCCCAATTTTTTGGAAATATGATTTTGGCATCGAATTCAAAATTAGCAGGTATTTAAAAAAAAAAAAAACAATATTTCTCAGTTTCCACATTTGATTGTAGTCTTTGTATTATTTTCAATTAAATACAGGTTTAAGTGATTTGAAGTGATTGGGGAATAGGGTTGTAATTACCATTGCGTTTTAAAGTGGACATTTGATTGTACATTCTGGTAAATGGTGCTGAACTACGTGTCCACAACTGTCCGAAGAAGACATTTCACATTTACGTAGCTCCATTATTGCCATTTTCAGGTGTTTAGAACAGCCTCATTGCATTATTGCACTGCTGTCATACTGGAATATGTCTTATGCCTAAAACATCTACTTTATTGCGTGACCCTCAATCACTGAATTTCTCAGTATATCTCTGTGAAACCCCATAGCATGTGTGAAATGCTACTCTCGACAGGCATTGCTATTAAAAGATACTAGAATGCTAAAACCTATACAAGAAGTTACCTTGGATAGTGACTGTAACCAAGTTGAGTGAGAAACTACAAATGCATTGTCTTAACCTATAAATATCTATTTAAAAGAAAATGAATGATACGTCAGTCCTTTATTCATTCAGGCACCCTTGGTCAGGATGCGATTGTACTGAATTTAATTAAAATATCCATGTCGTATTTAGCCTGTGGAGTCTTAGTTGTGTCTAAACCAGCATGGCTGTTCTCACCATCACAGGTATCACCACAGAATCCTTTGGTTTGGGTTTGTTGAATTTTGTTTTTGGTATGGATTTGCTGTCATCAATTTGCCGATTTTTTTTTGTGAGTTTTTCTTACACATATATTTGTTGATATGTTAGTATTGGATATCTCTGAAGACTTGTTTGCATTTATTAAAATGTCACCTTGGAACTGCCACCAGTAGGGCACAAGGGATGAGTGCACTGCTCGCAAAATGTCATCAAGTCCTGTTAATGTCTAATTATCTCAACAATGTTGAAATATGACCAAACTGTTTACTCCTGTTTTATATTTCTTCCATTCCAAAAGGAGGCTATGTGATGAAGTCTCCTCATCATAATAAAATAGACAGTGAAACTGACCTCTTTTCTTCGTCTTTGTGAACATAACCAAGATGGCAAATATTGATCAGACATCAAATTATGCTCCAAAAGGCTATTCTTTGTAAAGTTCAAGAAATCTGCAATGAATCAACTTTCAATACCAGCCCAAAGCAAAATGGTGAAGGGTGTTGTTGAATCCTCATTGATAAGGTCACATACACAGAACATCATTGAAACGTCTGAGTTTAACTGTTTCAGTAAGTTGTCTTGACTGCAGCTTTGACTGGCTTCATCCATTTCACTGTTTCTGGAGCTCAGTGCTGCTGTTAGCCGAGGAGGATCAGACACAAAGCCGGGAGGGAGAAAATGCAGCAAAGAAATGAAATGTCCTCCATTTTGGTAAACATTCAGGTGTATACTGCAAGGTGAAAGTAATTGCAGTATTAAACATCAACTCATAGGACTAAACTGTGACCTCAAAATATCAAATTCAGGTTTGGTATGTGGAAGCTTAGCCATGCTCACCATAGTTATTGAGAGACTTACTTTTTTTCAACGATTTAATGCAATTGGCTACTTGTCCTGTTGTGTAGGATTTCATAAACGTACTGCAAACTTGAGCCTTCCACAAACAACCATAAACAACAGTCCTTATAAAACTCCTTGACCAGCTACATCCTCAAACCCAACATTGGATCATGAGTATTGTGTGTGCATAAATATTTTGATGAAAAGTCTTCCTTGCACCTACCCCAAGCTTTGAAAACACGACGGACAGAATTAAAACAATTATGAAATGAAGATGTTCTCTGAATTCCTCCAGCACACATTTGCTTTCCCAGTGATGTCGACATGCATGGGGTCAGATCAGTCTCTTAGTGAATGAATGCACATAGAAGGATTCACAAATGCATTTTGAGATTTACAAATAAATGAATCGACAAAAAATTCCTATTTTCCTATGTACATGCAAATATTTATCGTTCAATACAAATGTTTAAAAATGCATTGTGAAAACTATGCATGTGCCACCCGCCACATTATTTGAATGTATGGCCTTCATTACAACTGGCCATGTTTCTGTTATTGTGCTACTGCTCTACTGCCCCCCTCCCATGCCTAACAATGCCTTCTTTGCAGAATTATCAGAGCTTTTTACCCTTCTGAGCTCCACCTGCCCGACCATGATGGTCCTTGGTGACCTCAACATCCACATTGATCGTCCTGACTGTAGCTCTTCTGCCAGCCTTGCTTCTCTACTTGACAACTTTGGCCAAGTGCAGCACATTGACTTTGCTACACACAATAAGCGACACACACTGGACCTTATCAGCACCTCAGGTGTGGATCCTACCAACATTGAAGGCACTGTTTCTGGACTGTCCGATCATTTCTTCATCACCTGTGACCTGGATATCCCCCCCCAAGAAATGCACCATGCTATTTAGAAATTTAAAATCCATTGACACTGATCTGCTTTCCAGTGCCATCTCTAATCTCCCCATCACTGACTCTGTCGCTACCCTCAATTCAAATCTGGACTCTGTACTGGACGAAGTAGCACCATTTAGGGAGTGCACTGTCTCTTTCTCCAAATCCTCCCCCTGGTACACTGAAGAACTCCGTGCTCTCAAAGTAAAGGGGCGCCGTTTAGAACGGCAGTACAAGAAATCTGGACTTACTGTTCACATCCAGATGTTTGAGCAGCACCAGAAGGACTCCAAAGATGCTCTAAATTCAGCTCAGTCCTCCTACTATTCCCAGCCCATAAATAGCAGTGGTAACAACTCACAGGTCCTGTTTTCAACAGTTAACTGCCAGAATTTATATCGGTCAGGCGGATTTCTATTAGGGGTTGATATATGTGTGACAGTAAATGGCCTGAAATTTCTTTTGGTGTAAGATCTATTAGTAAATAGGAAAATTCCAGGTTTTCAGGTTCCAGAAGTCGACAAATTGGTTTTTATGCTCTCGAGAAGGGTCACCCTCCAGAGGGCCAGAATTGAACTTTTAAGAAAAATAGGTTTTTGAGTTGAAATATCTCAGTGCGCCCTCAATAGCCCAGCTTCATTTTTACTGTTGTCAGTCTATATTAGGAGGAGTTTTGGAAAATTATGAAATTTTGGTGGGCTGTTGAGGGCGCCACCTATAGGGGGCGCTTGAAAACGCCATCGTGGACCAAAGTAGCAGTCACGTTTGAGGCATTCCTTGCTTGCGCCCTCATTAGCCCAAGCTTGTTTATGCATGATATGATTCTATCACAGTGCCTTGTGCTATTTCACTTGAAATTTTAGTGGGATGGTGAGGGCGCGGAACTATAGGTGGCGCTCAAGTCGGTGAAAATGCAAAAATAAGGGTATTCCACGGCTGTAGATCTCCATGCACCCCCATCAGATTTGTAATGAAGTCTATTTTATTTGATAGCCCTACATGTCCACTATGTGTACCAAAAAGATTGATGTGGGGTTCAACTATTTTAACCCTTTTTGACCATCATTCTGAAAGGTGTGACGCGATCATTCCATACGCTTGTCTATGTAGTGCTGTTACGGTATATAAGTCAGCATAGGTCTCAGTTTGAATTCAATGCCAATGGATGATTTTTAGTGGAGCAATCAGCAATTTAAAGCTCTCTTCTGAACCAATGGATAGGGTCTGGCCTTCTGCTGACTTCCTTTGGAATGCTTAGAAGATTGGAGGCGGGGCCGGACGGATTGCACGCTTCACCGCTCATGAATAAATTAAAAAAAAAATTGTTTACTTTTGTCATGCTAATTTCAGGAAAATAAATCACTCATTATTTCCATCATCCCTACTTTGTTAGAGAAAACTCAGGTGAAAGTATGATGTCAGATACTTGGTTTTCCCCCCAGTCTGTAATTTTTTGGAGATAACGACGGAAAACATGAAACGAGCCAAGAGTTAGAAAGTAAAAATTGTGCACATTGTCAGGTGAAACTGAAAGTACACAGTGCAACAGTTTGATGCATACAGATATGAATGAGAAAATGTGGTGACTCCTTTTTGATGATCTTATGAGAAAATGTGGTGACTCCTTTTTGATGATCTTTTCCACATTCTGCTCAGCAGTGGGCTCTATCTGATCCCCCGTCCTGGGCCCACCCATATGTGTGCAGTTACTTGTATTGCTTTTCCTGTCCCAGTCTCACTGCTGCTCAGTTGGATGAATAGATTTTTATTTCAGGCCCTCCACCTAATGAAATAATCCTTGGCCAAGGGCCAGATGTGTGCACCTTCAGTTGGTTATCTTTCCATCATGCCTTGTTGCCTTCATCCCTTTATTCAATCCACAGACGTCACAAAGTCAATGGCTGTACGAAAGTGCCCTGAAGAGTTTTGTTCAAAAAATGCCCTTGCCCCTCCTAATTGTAAAACCTCCCATTTCATCCTCATGATGGGGGAGCTGATGAAAATGGTTTCTTTACTTTGCAGTTCCAAGAATGGCAACCTCAGACCCAAGTCCAGAATATGAGAAGTGTGCCCACTGGGATGGTCAAAAAGGGGTTAACACAGTTGAACCCCACATCAATCTTAATGGTACATATAGAGGACATGTAGGGCTATCAAATAAAACAGACTTCATTCAAATCTGATGGGGGCGCATGGAGATCTACAGCCGCAGAATACACCTATTTTTGCATTTTCACGAATTGAGCGCCACCTATAATTCTGCACCCTCACCATCCCACTACAATTTCAAGTGGAATAGCACAAGGCACTGTTGTAGAATCATATCATGATAAACAAGCTTGGGTTAGTGAGGGCGCAGGCAAGGAATGCCTCAAACGTAAGTGCTACTTGGGCTCAAAGTGGTGTTTTCAAGCGCCCCTTATAGGTGGCGCCCTCAACAGCCCACCAAAATTTCGTGATTTTCCAAAACTCCTCCCAACACAGATTGACATCAGTGAAAATGAAGCTGGGCTATTTAGGGCGCACTGAGATATTTCAACTCAAAAACCTATTTTTCTTAAAAGTTCAATTTTGGCCCTCCAGAGGGTGACCCTTCTGGAGGCCCTAGCAACCAAACCGTTCACTTTCGGAACCTGAAAATTTGGGATTTTCCTGTCTACCCAAAGGCCTTCCACTGGAAAAAAATTCAGTCAAATATCTAACAGACATATATCACCCACCGCCTGAACGGTATAAATTCTGGCAGTTAACAGGCTCCTCAGACTTTCAAACACTATAGCCACACTGAACACTGCAACAACTTGCATTTCTTCCGGGACAAAATTGACTATCAATAATGCAATTCTGATCTCACTGCCTATTGCAGTTGAGCTTCCATCTCCTGTTCCCCCTGCCATAGGTCTCTCCACCTTTGCCACCATTGGCACGGCTACTGGGACAGAGCTGGTCAACCACATGAGAAGCACAACCTGCTCTCTTGACCATCTCCCTACACCACTGGTCAAGACCTGCCTGCCTGCTCTGGTACCATCCATCACACTCAAATACCTCAGCACTGGGATTGTTCCAGCTGAACTAAAACTTGCAGCTGTCACACCACTCCTCAAAAAACAAGGTGCAAACCCAGATGAGCTGAATAACTACAGACCCATTTCTAATCTTCCATTCCTGGCCAAAATCTTGGACTGGGTAGTTTACAGCCAACTTCAACACCATCCAACCAGCCAAGATCTACTGGAGCCGTTTCAGAGCTAGAAATAGCACTGAGACTGCCCTGGTTAGGGTCACAAATGACCTGCTGCTCTCTGCCAACTCTAGAGCCAACAGCATCCTCATCCTTCTGGACCTAAGGGCGGCATTTGATACGGTCAACCACAACATCCTCCTTGACCGTATGGAGAACCTCCTTGGCCTTTTCAGGACTGGTGATGCAGTGATTTCTGCTCCTACCTATCTGACCGCTCCACCTTTGTCACACTTGGGTCTTGTAGGTCAGACAGCATGGGTTCATGCCAAGGAGTTCCGCAAGGCTCAGTCCTTGGGCCACTGCTCTTCTGCATTTACATGCCTCCACTGGTACACATTATAAGGAAAGGTCTCGAATACCATTTTTATCCTGATGATACCCAGTTGTATATCTCCACCAAGAACAGCACCATCCACAAAGCCACCTCACTCCTCATAAGCTGCTTGTAAGAGATCAAAGCATGGATGCAAAACAGCTTCTCACAGTTGAACTATGGTAAGACGGAGGTCATCCTGATTAGCACTAAGGCCACTCACAACCAGCTGTCCGACGTCTCTCTTCAGATGGATGGCATCAGAGTCCTCCCCTCACATGAGGTCCGCAACCTGGGAGTGCTACTTGACAGCCGACTGTCATTTGAAGCTCATATCAAACACATCACCAAAGTCTCCCTTTTCCATCTGAGGAGCATTGCTCGTATCCGTCCCTTCCTCTCCCAAACTGCTGCCGAATGCCTCATCCATGCCTTCATGTCATCCCGCCTGGACTACTGCAACACCCTCCTGGTGGGGGCTGCGGACAAAATGATCACTCGGTTGTAATACATCCAGAACTGTGCAGCTAGGCTCCTGACACACACATCTCCACGTGAGCACATAACCCCCATGCTATTCAACCTCCACTGGCTCCCAATCCGCCAACGAATTAACTTCAAGGTCCTGGTCCTCACGTACTAAGCCATCCACGCAACTGGCCCATCCTACCTGTCAGAGCTCATCACTGTATCCCGCCCCACACGCACCCTCTGCTCCTCCAGCTCCATCTCCCTTCAGCAGCCCCGTTACAGGCTGATGACCATGGGGGGTCCGGCCTTCAGCTGTGCTGCTCCAGAGCTCTGGAACAAACTTCCACTGTCAGTCAGGGAGGCTGATTCTATCACCTCCTTCAAGTCCCTCCTAAAAACCCATCTCTTCAGACTGGAATATAAGGACTTCTGCTGAGCACTAAAGCCTTCAAGAACATTCCAGACTAATGGACATCTTTTAATTTTGTTTTTAATCTTTTTAACTTTAATATTTTTTATTTTTTATCTGATCTTATTCTTTTAAGTCCAGCGCATTGGGATCTTGAAATGCACTATATAAGTTTGATCTATTATTATTATTTAATGAGTTTGGTTCTGGTGAAAATGTAACAACTTTAAAGTGTTTCGGTGCGAAGTTTTGCAGGAATATGACGTGTTTTAGATTTTGTGTTGCTGGTTATTTGAAAAAGGTAGACATCTGACAAACTTTTGTGACAGCTTGGCCGTTTTCTTTGGTAGGCCTGGTGATGGCGAAAAAAAGTGTCTGCAATAGAGCTGGAGAGTAAAAACTAGAAGCGCAGACCTGTTTGAGCATTGACTTCCATTGTTGCCCTCCTCCAGGTAACTAGCTATCTATCTAGCTAGCTCCTTTTCGTCAATCTGTGCCGTTTGAAATTTGTGGTGTTATGCCAATAATAGGATCCGCAAAGCCAGTTAGACCGTAAGTAAATTGTTGAGTTCTTGGCCATGTAACCCAATACGATGACATCAATAATAAATTTTAGCTAAAAGGTAAGAATACTAGCTACCTATTTATTGGTAATGCTGTGATCCGTGGGTTGCCAGCTAGTCTCTGCTGTTTTTGCTTGAACAAGGCTAAAATCAAGGATGTCTAGAACAGTTAATCTAGCGAACATACTTTTTTTGAATTAGGTTTCTAAATATCACGTCTCTGAAGCGGATTATTCGCTGGTTTAGTAAACGTCACTAAGTTGTGGTCGAGGACGTCTACTAGAAAATGCGTTTGTATAGGATAAGCTGCGTGGACTACAGCTAACAGTAACATTAGTCACCCTTTAATTGCTGCATGGTATAAAATAATATTTCATTAACTTATTGCATAGACTGAGATGGATGGAACAAGTTATCAGTTTTGTACATTGCTAAGTGCTTTTGCTGCAAAATAATTGATAGTATAAGTAGAAAATAATTCCGTATTCAACGTCCACTTTTTTCGGCTTTTTATTTGCCAGAACAATCTGCAATGCAGGCGATCTCACATAGATGTAAGGGACCAATTTGTTTAAAACTTTTCTTTTTTGACTTCATGTAAACACAATTCCAGCCTTTAACTGCTTGAATATTTCTAATTGGTATTACTTCCTTCTATCATAGCAAATTCACCAAGATGCTGTATTAGTCTTTAGTTGTCCTATGTACTACTAGCTTGTAAACCACAGTCCTGAGGATGGTACTTCCACTTATTCTTTTCTTTTCCCCAAGACCACTGTTGCTCATTTGCTTTGCTCTCTTGCATTACTGTTTTAAACATGTGTATACTCTTTTATCAAATCCTGGCTACACCCCTGGCTTACTTCATTACAAGACTAAAACTAACAAGGATATCATTACCTCAGAGAACTTGTATCTCTTGCTAGTGCTGGAGCACTTTCTCTACAAACATATATAAAATGGGACTCCAAAACCAAAGTAACAGCTGAAAAATGTGAAACAGAAATCAATCTAAATGACTAAACAGCTGAAATATTCTTGGGCACAAGGATTGCAACGACAACACTCGATACTTGAAGATCCTTAAAATTCTTTGCGTAACCTGAAGGTGAACAATTTCAAGATAAGAGCCAAGAGTTGCGCACACGCATGTCGTGATAGTGCCCCTTTAATTCTAAATTTCAATACAGGGAGCCCAGTCCTGCAGTTTTCAGCCATTTACTCTAATGCTAAGTGAAGAGTGGAGCACAATCAGCTGCCAAATTCTGTGGCATTACTCTCTACGAGATGCTTGTGCAATCAGCAGCCACAATAAGTGGCTGTAGATTTAACCCAGTTATTGTCAGCTAGTTCAGATTAGCCAATGAAAAACACCTATAAGGTAGGGAACATGTTTATATATTCAATTTATGTTCCCTCGATACAGTATAAGGTGTTCTTAGGTTTGCCCTTTTCAATTAATAATTATTTTCCATTCAAATTCAAAGATTCAAAGACAGTTTTACTCATGGAAAGGTTTACTTGTGTAATACAGAAACACAGTGTCTCCTGCATCTGACTGTTGTTGCATTGGATCAAAAATAGTGGAAGCAATTAAATTCTCTCATGAAAATCCGACAGAATAGCAGCTGGACATCCGCTGCCTTCAGAACGTTTAAGGTGTAAACAGCTTTACTTCGTCTGTGTGGGGCCTTAGATGGTATCGAATGGATGTTCTCCATTTGCTGTGGTGGGTGAAATATTCTGCAATGGAGTTCTCTCTGTTTCCCTTAGCAACGACAGCATAGCAGAGGAAAGAAGTAAGGGGGGTCAGGGAGGGTCACTTTACCCCGAGATGCCTCAGCTATGCAGTTCTCCTTTCCTGTCCAGGCTTGGAGTACAGCTGCCATTTTTCAAGTTGAAACCTCTTAAATGGCAATGCTCCAGGAAGTGGGGGCAATCTTCATTGTGGGTCCAGTCTGTCTATCTATCTACTGTCGGTGAGTAAAAATCTGCAACAGCTTTTGACCGGAAATGCTTGTTGCAGCTGCAACAGGGAAGGAGAGGCGGGGGGGGTCAGAGCAAAATAGATGGAAATTGAAAATTCAATGATGTGAGGCTTGAGTGTTGTGGTAGGAGGGAGCAGTAAGGAAGGAAGGAATTACTATCAATTGTGTCCTGAAATAGAGGTAAGAAACTGCAAAAACTTGCATGGAGACACAGAATGGCTAAATTAAAATGTATTAAATTCATGCATATTTTTATGACAAAGATGGACAATACAGAGGTCAGAGAATAAAAGTTCTGTTATGCTTTTCTTCCACCAATACATTTGATCTAGATGTTTTGATATGTACTTGCTGGCTCAAGAACTAAGCTAACAGCAAGTTCAGGTCACTGGAACAAAATACCTGGCTATATTTTTCTTTCTATAGCCTGGATTTTTCACCTTTGCAGACAGAACATGAAGGCTGGAGATGGGCCTTCAGTCTACCTGCATTCACTGTAATTAATTAAAGGAGCTGCATGTAAGTTTGTGGCCAAAACTGGTACTACAATCACATTCAAAATAGTGCAGAGCGCAGTGTCCCCTCTCCCTCTCCCCCAGACGAGAGGTTGCCAGTTAGGTTGCCGGATCCAGCAAGAACGTCTACTACACGGAGCTACCATGGCTGCATTTCAATATCACCAATGATTTGGTCTCACAGGGTTGTGTTCAGTTCAGTTCAGAAAAGATCGACACTAATGACTAACTAACTTTAGCAATGGTCATATTGGTCAACTTGCTCGTCACTCTTCTGTGTCGATGGCCACTAAAGTCCATACTATAATATGCGTAAAGAATGAATGTGGACTCATTTGACCGATGTACTGTCTCAATTACATTTCATATTGCCATAATGGCTGTGCTAATGTTGGAACGGTTTCCACAGCGTCTCAGCATAATGGCAGAGAAACGGACTCTAATAATGCATTGCTAATGTCAGCAATAACGAGTCGCGGTTTTTATTTCTTAAACAATTTGTTACCTAGTCAATTCGATGACCCACCTGCATACGCACTAACGTACCATGAATGAACACACATAACGTTATTCGACTGTAGAGAATATTTGAAATGTCTGTGCCTACATTAAATAGAATTAAGTTAGCCAAACTTAGCTGAATCTTACCTGTCCAGGAGAAAATTAGCAACTTCGGCATCGGTCTTCAAATTCTTCTCCACTTTCAGCCATCTCCATCTTTCAAAGGCATGTCCTATACAGATCCTTGTTTTGTTTCTGACTTTGTCACGACGTATTTCGGAATCATAACGAGGCCTTCTAGGTTTAGTAACATCAGACATTTGTGCTCCGAAACGCTGGTAGCTGCAGCTCAGTGGTAACTGGCAACCTGGATGCCGAAATGCTACTGACTTCGTGATTGGGAGATAGGTGGAGGGCGGCGCAACAGGCCAAAACACAAAATGAAAACATCAACATTAGTTGTGGCCTGCAACTTTGCTTTTGTAATGAGAATATTCTGGCTGGACTACTGTTGTCACTGATAGAAGTATTTGAAATTAACATCATTCCTTAATGTCTGGTGATATATCAGGGCCATTTCATGATTAATCAACATACATTTCTTACATATTGCTCCTTTAAAATGTAGACTCACAGTATTCCAGCCACTTAACTCACTAAAGGTCCCATAAGATATAAATGCATGGAAAGACAAGCCTAATTGGTTTTTTTGTGTGTGGGGGTAGGTGTAAGAAGCAACTGTTTCAAAGTTTGGGAGAAATTTTGAAAAAATGGGAGACACAGGGCCTGGATTACCATAATGGCTCTCAGTAATCTGAACGGCTGGAATTTTCTACTTACAGTATTCCAGTTAAAGTGGGTGACTTTAAACTTGGTGTTACAATCAAGTGTTAACACTGAGAAGCTAACATTTTGAACTGCCATGCCACCAACTCTTGAACTCAAGCCACTGACACTTGGTTTACAATTGCAGTATATCTCAACCAAGCTCGAAGATGGTGTTATTTCTGGTATGAACACACACACCAACGCTGAGTCCCACGAACATCAAATTTGAATTTGAGTCACTGACACTAAGTTTTGACAAACACCTGGTCTAAGCAAAGTCAGAGTAAGGTGTTTTCTTACACCTAGCAGAAACACCTAGTGTTATTCTTAACTGAACCTGGGGTTTATAATCGGAAGTTTTAAAGGCGCTTTTCATTTGTATTAACACTAAACCCCTCAGGATTAACACTGGTGGGAGTTCAAAGCTGGTGATTAATCAAAATTAATCAAAAGCCATGTGGTTTATTCCATTTCAATTAGCAAGTGGTAGAGGCAGCAAATGAAGTTTAAATAAAGAAACCAAATAATTTGTGTAGTCCTGTGAGAACAGAACCAGTAGAATGTCATAAAAGGCTTAATCTGGATCAACTTCAGTTGTTTACTGGTGAATTCCATGCACACAGGAAGTGATGACCTCACACCTGTTGACACCATGTGTGGCCTTTACCAAGAGTTGGTGTAGGCGACCTCATATTAACGTCACATAAACACTGACACCTGGTGTTGACACCAGTTGTAACACCAAAGGTGGGGGGGGGGTTCGGTTACGTTTTGATTCCGTGGAAATTCGTTTCCCCACAGTCTGGCTGTCTGTGTCTTGAAAGTTTCGTCTCTTTTATTTAAATCATTTAATTATTATCTTATGACTTCACCCCTGCCCTTGTGTTTTCTCCTCCCTTCTCTTGCACCTGATCTGTGTGGTTAGTTGTTGTCTTCAGGTATTTAAGTTCCTGGTTTTCGTCCTCAATAGACTGTTTTCCTTCATTTGTATTGAGTTCACTTTCTCATATTTCTTAGTGTTCAGTGTGATTCATAGTCTCCCAGTTCCTCCATCTTCATTGTTATTTCATTGGCTGTTTCCCTGTCGATTTTCTCCTTCATCCGTCATCATCACCCAACCTAGTGTCTCCCGCTCCCTCCGGATAGATCCTGCGTTATCGACCTCGAGCTTGGGCCTCGACTCTTATCAGCCTCGACCTCCGGACACTGTTCTGCACTGTTCAACCTCTGCCTGTCCCCTGACCATGATCTGCCTGCCCTCCATTGCCCAGTCTGCTTGTACACTGAGCCAGCCTGTGAATAAAACTTATTCAGATTGTACTTCTGATCTTGCTCACAGCTCCATCAGTTCAACCGTTTGTGAAAATTGGTATCTTTTATTCTGCTCTTGTTCAATATTTTCCACCTGCATGGCTAATTTTCTCTTTTTTCATACATGTTCTTTCCCCACTTTCCTGCTTTCTCCCTGCCAAATAAAGAGAGAACGGCAGAGAAAAGCAGATGGTCAGTGTGAGCTCTGCATGTTCCAGATGGTCACACACTGCAGTAGCAGCAGCAGATGCCACAGACATGAACAGATTGATCACTCATGTCTGCACAGAATGGCGTGTCTGCAGGCTCCAAGTCCTGCCTCATGGTCAGGTTCAGCTTATGCATTGCAAGAGCCCTATAGCTTTTGACCAGGAACAGACTCACACAGAACCACATACCGCCACAAGGACCACACACACTTATCTACAAGCACACATACAATGTACAGAACTGTGCAAAATTCTTAGGCACCATACATCTTTTAAAATTTAAATCTGGCTTTAGATGTTTGCTTCTTGTTTTCCACATTGATGCTGAGGATAAAAAGTATATTTGAAATTCCAAATGTTAATATAAAAATAGTTTTACAAATAAATATTTGCATTTCATTAAAAACAGTTGATAACGATAATGTAGTCTTGACAGAGCCCTGATCTCAACATCATCATGGCTGTCTGCAATTACTTGGAGGGGCAGACGCAAGTGAGACAGTGAGTCTGCAGAAGAACGGTCGAAAGTTTTCCACTGTGCTTGGAAAAAAAAATCATTGTGTAGTAGTGTAGCACAACAGGACAGTGTCCCTAATTTTTGGTGTAGTCACTCAAAATATTGCTTTGATATTGTTTTTAACAGTTCACAGCTTTGTATAGCACATTCCTCAGTTATTATAAACTTTTAACTTCATTTTTTTTTTTGCGAGCATATTTGCCCATCAAAATCGCTTTAAATGCGCCAAAGACTTTTGCATAGTACTGTACATGCATAAACTTACTCACAGTACTCTGGGCGTATACATGGGCAATCCAGAGAAACACAAGCCACATTTGTACATGCCAGAATACAGATTGAGAGGGCACAAATGTGACATGGACATGAGACCTACATAGATTACCGAAGGTACATTGATTATAAAATAGGCAGGTACAATACACAGACGCACGAAAAAGTTGTGTGCTCATAAATTTCAAAGGTGAATAATTTCTGTTGAGTAAAAAACAATTTGGGTTTCTCGCTTGATTCACTTTGGCAGGTTTTATGTCTGTCTGTCATATAAAATATTGACATGCCCATGTATGGGATAAGGCAGGGGCGGACTGGGGCAAAAAAGTGGCTTGGGAATTCGTACCTGACTGGCCCACTCTCCAGGGGGCAGGGATGGGGAGGGAGTGACCGGCCGAAAAAATTTCAGATTATTTGACAAAAAGTATGCATTTTAACATCATATTGGACTATATATCCCATAAAACATTGATATTATTAGTTTTTGAGTTTATATTACACCAATTAGCCGACAACAAAATAATTGTTGTGTATATCTAACATACAAATCCAGTGGCTATATGCATTTGTGATTTTAGCAGATGTTAACAGATCACCAAGTTCCCCCTCCCCCCAAGTCCCTAGACCAGGGCTCGTATTCACGAAGCATCTTATCTTACCGCTAGGAGTACTCCTAAGTCGCGCTAAAACATTTTATGTTGGAGTAAAATCTTAAAAGTTATTCACAAAGCTGCTGAGAGCAACTTTTAGTTAAGAAAACTGGTAACTCCTAGAATAGGAGTAGCTCTGAGATAGGTGGGAGTAAATCTCCGTTGCTATGGATAACGTCAATTCTCATGCACGAGTCTTGGGGCAAGGAACACGGTGATTGGTTGTTTGGTGACAGGGTGGCCTATTGAAAAAAATATCACACATACAACCCATGGAGTAAAAAATAAGGAAATAGTCCAAGCAGCTGGTAACATGTTGAGCACTCCTGAAAATACACTATGCGCAGTCCCCACATATCACGCTCTAGGCAACTAAACATACATAGGAAAGAGATTGTTGTAAAAAACGCCAATAGCATAAAATGAGTCAATAATAAAACGTGTCATTTTCCCCAATAATTAGCAACTTATTACCCAATGAGAATATGTTGCGATCATTTAAATGTCGAGCCGCTCAAGTTTGTTTGCCCTAAACTGTCATGGATGAAAGTTCAAAAAGGACGCGAAAGCCCAACTGGAGCTAAGACCAGTTACTGCTGCTGGCCCAGTTGGTGAAAAGCGGTGGTATGGGCTGCAATCGCAAGGGAGGTCCGAGATTGCAGCCTATAAATGGGCTATCATTTAAACAGGAAAGCATAGTAAGCTTGGTTTGTAATTTATAGCCTACAATTTAAATATTTATAAAAAATATGACATAGGCTGGTATTATTATGATGATCTATTAAATGTAACCCTAGCTCAACAGCCTAATAAAATAATTCATGCATAGCAGGAGGAGGTACAGCACCAAAGCCACTGTCCCCGAGCAAGTGGCATCCCGCAGGCACATAATGCCTGTCAAATAATTTGCATAAGCTGCTTTCCGTTAAAATGCGAGTCGTGCGTGGATCCTGGCCATTTCGCAACTATGTCCAAAATATTGTATTCGGCATCAAATACTATCTGGGTGTTGATGGAATGAACTTTTTTCTATTTACAAATATAGTGACCAAAAAAAGAAATCCAATTTTCTATTTCTTGATTTTATCGAGTGTAACTGTTATTAATCAACACTTCATTGTATCAAATAAAAGAGGGAATCTCAGACAATAGGTATAACCGAAAGTCAGGTTGGAATATCGCCATGTTGGCTTTTATTTAACAAGATGAAGCTCGACATTAGGAAACACAAATGACACTCAGTATCTTGTACGTCCCCCGTTAGCGTCGCGCACGGTGGTAACACCTGCGTCTCATAGACATCACCAGATGTCTGATTGTTTTCTTCGGTCAGTGCTTGTCTTAGCTGACGTATTGTAGCTGGAGGTGGTTGATGTCTCCGGATCGCTCTATCCAGAATGTCCCACAAGTGTTCTGCAGGTGAAAAATCTGGAGAAAACGCAGGCCAGGGAAGGATTTGCACGTTTTCGGCCCGAAGGAACTCCATACAGATACGTGCCACGTGCGGACGCGCGTTGTCCTGTTGGAAAGTCAGTCGGTGACGTTGGACAAATGGAAGGACGACTGGACGGAAAATTTCATCATGGTAACAGACGGCGTTGAGAAACGCATCTCAGCGGCAGTTTGAGTTGCCGACCGGAAGCGATCCCGCAGATGCAACAAGCGGATACGACGGTCAGACGCTGGAGTCGTAACACGTGTCCTACCGGATCTGGGGCGATCGGCCGTGTGTCCAGTGGCAATGAGGTTCTGAGGCGACTAATTGTCGCAGAATGCACGCCGAATTGACGGGCAACTCTATCTACCGGACTTCTGGCCTGTAGCATCCCAATCATGCGTTCTTGTTGAACTTCCATTAGTCATGGCATTATAACCCGTCTGATTTTTACTCATTTTCGGCTGGACTTTTATAGGCCCCGGTGTCTACGAGGAACTCAAAACAAAAATGGAAGTGTTCGGACAATGGCAGCACTCGAACCCAAGCACTGCCGATGTTTGGTTCCGGACGAATGGCGGCTCCAGAATATGCGCTGTGACCACGAAAATCTATATGGTAGAAGTACTCACCTCCAAAAATAACTCAGAGCAAAGCATCTTTCTCAATGGGTTTGACGAAATTTGGCACCGGATTACGTAATTGCGTTTCTTTTTTGGTCAGTATACCTCTTCATCTTGGGTCGGAGAAATAATTCAAATATGGGTCTCGTCAATAGCACCGATGATACCGGGCATACCTGAGATGTGCATGAATTCAAGTTTGATTCTGTGTTGTTGGTGAATGTCCATTGGAAACCGGAAAAACTTTTGGATGATATGGGGTTCACTGAGTGCAATGACTGTTTGTGAATTGAGCGACTGACAGATGACTGTGAAATCCCTAAATTGTCCGCAAAGTTGCATTTTTCTGGTGGCCAAGTAAGGAAGTGTTGTCAAACATTTTGTTTCGGGGCTTATTGTGTTGTTTCTCATGGTTGGAGACGTAATTCTCTCCCTCACCAAGTCAACAACAAATAAAATCCCTTCACGGTCGATCCGATATCTTTTCAACAACTGCATATCATTCAGAATTTCCAAGTCATTCCATCTTTCAACAGCAGCAGCTATTTTCCTGATTCTTTGTGAATAGGTTTTAGCGAGTTAGGAGTCCTCTTGACTACTTTTAAGCTCTCCCAGACTTAGGAGCTACTTTTAGGCCTAAAATGCTTTGTGAATAACACTGATTAAAAATAATTAGGATTCCTAAATTTACGACTGACACGCCCATTTTTTTAGGAGTTTCTCCTAAATCCGGCAATTAGGACCTACTTTTAGCGTTAAGATGCTTTGTGAAAACGGGCCCATGTTTAGTAAAAGATACCACCCTCAACAACTTGTAAAAAGTTAGTACAATACTGTAATGGTCTTTTTTTCAAAATGTTTCTAAAAGATGAGGCTTTAATGCTTCCAAAACACTCCAAGTGTTGTGAAAGTAGAAAGTGTTGTCTTGTGAAACACCAAAATACACATAATCCGAGTCATAATTAAGTTCAACTTATGTTCATGTGAGTGAATTTGCTATTCTGTAGGCAGGGGTTGGGTGGGTAATGTCCAAAAGCAAACAATCCTATTTATATTAAAGATCCTATTTATCCTAAAGATGTCCTGAAAGAAATTTAATACAATGACACAGTCCTATATTAAAAACATAACATTGTCAACATATAAACTAAATTATTTTTACGGAAATATTATTCTTATATTTATGTGCATGAATGTGAAAAAGAATTGTGACTTTGGGGCCATTTAGAATGTTTCAAAAAGACCATTGCACTATTTGGATTGATTCATACATAACCTTTTTTAAATAACGTTACATATTTTATAGACTCTAAAGGGCGCAAAAGAGCTCACTAGCTTCAGGACCACAGTACTCGCTGGTTGCAAGCTTAATGACCGGTGATTCTGAACGTCAAGACAAGGTTTTAGAATGGAAAATTTGAAAGTCCTCCTGTATTCCAGAAAAAAAATTATTTGACACCGTGGAACAACGAATCAATATGCATCAAAAAGTAGTCTGTTAACAACTGGTCCATCGGAGGGGTCCTTTTGTAAGCTCAAGCAAATTTTAACCGAACACATACAGTACTTGCGATAGCCTATTAATTTAACGTCAGTCTTACCGCTTCCATGTCCCCCTCCAGATGAAAACTGCTCGCCACGAGGATCATCATGGCCAAACAGCTGGTCAATTTTTTTGCATTTGAAAGCCTGAGCCTCCAATGTCTGTTTACTTTATTCTCTAAGCGTTTCCGCATCACCATTGCTTTCTGACATTTTCGTCTGATTTTACAGTCGTTCAAACGCGTTTTTACTGTGCATTCCAGCCAAGATTCTGAACCCGTGAGTCACCACTTCAAGTCACGAGTCACGATTTTAACAGCCCAAACGCACTGCCCGCGGAAGCGCTGCGCGCGCCATTTCCCGTCCCCGCAGGCGCTTGGCTGGTCGCATAGGGAGCGTTCTTCTCGTGCTCTCTCCGCGCGGGTCAAACATCGACTCTGCTCGTCTGTACTCGTCAGTAATCGGTTTTCTCACCTTTTCTGTGCTCGACTTCCTGTCTGGTACGATCTGGTCTATCCAGCTTGACAGCGGCGCTCGCGGCTCGCGTGAAAAATAGAACAGACGCCGCCGCGCCGCAACACGGGATGTGCGACCAGTCAGATAGGTTAACATGGGCACCGATTGGAAACTGCCTCCGCTCCAGGGCGCTGCGCTTCGGTTCCGCGTGCAGTGCGACCCGGCCGTAAAGCGTTCCAGGCAAGTCACAACAAACCATCAAAACAACAACTAACGTTAGTTAGCTAGCCAGTGCTACCCGGCAATATTTCACTTTTGTCGCAGAGATGTTTGGGCATCATTTCATCAACACAACAGTTTGTTTTATATGATGACTTGACTATAACTTTAATTACAACGTGTAAATGTGATTCACATGTCCATGAAGTTATTATTTCTTCATTTCTCACCGTGTATCGCCTGCATCACCACAACATCCATTGTTGTTTGAAGGGCTGTGTGACGTCAGAGAATGTAACTGGAAGTACATTGGTCTGGTACGAGTTCACGGGCGGTATGTCACGGGTTTGACAGCCGTTCCAGGGCACTTTCACTGGTAGAAGGTTGTGAGAACACAAATTACTGGTTAGCTGGAATGGACAATTAGACTGTTAACGCAACTGGGGACAAGCAAAGCCATTAGTCAAACAAATTTCCCAGCAAGCCTGGCTTCTTAAACTTTTAGGACGAAAGCAACAACATTAAATAAATTGTACATAGCTTAAGCCCATGCATCGTTTTTTATTCTCAGGAAGAAAGTTTTTCGGTCATTCCTATATCATAAAGCAAAATATATAAAGAGATACAAAAAATGGACATGACGCAAGACAACCGGAATAGTGAAGCTGAGCAATAGAAAGTGGTGTATAATGCACGAGTCACTTACATATTGCCATAGTCTGTTAGATCAAAAATGAAATTTAAGTACAATTTATCTCAACTTACCCACATCACTATCCATTGTCAGTGACCTGAGTTTAAGATTGGGGGGGCGAAATCTGGGTAATATTTGATGATGCCATCGTGCTCATTTGTTTCAATCCAATGGTGTCCCATACCTTTCTATAAAGTCACTTTTGTGAAGTGTATTTGCGGAATTATACATCTGTGGTGTGAATCATTTTGTTATGATTCTGCCAGTTGTCTGTTTTTGTTATTTTTCATTGTCATGCATCTTTCATTTATTAGTCTGCTTCCCAGTTTCTGTTTTGCCATTTGTTTATTTTCTGTTCTGTGCACCAGTGTCTACCCCTGTCTTGTGATCAGTGTGGTAAGTTCCGTCTCCCCAGTCTGCGTGCCCACATGCTTTGGGTGATTCAGTGGTTTCTGGTATTTCACTTAAAGGGCATCTAAAGTCGATTCCCATTGTTTTTGTTTATCGGCCAATCAGCCAGCCGCACCTGCGCAAACGAACTGAAATAGAAGGATTATCTACGCATGTACACAAAACATTGGTTTATGTGAATGAAATTGGTCATGTGACAATGCAAGATGTCAACAAAAGCAAAAGATTTGTTTGTAAACATTGGACGTTCAACGTCCCGTCTGAGAATTGACTTAAGATGCCCTTTAATTACTTCAATTCTCATTTACTTCCTTTGCTCTGCTTTCTACTGTTGGGGTTTGGGCCTGACAGCCCCTCCCCTTTCACATTCTTCTGCCTCCACCTTGATTAGCCACAGCTGGAGCCAATTAAGGTGGAGGCAGTTGCAGAGTATTTAGGGCTGGCAGGTGACAGTCCTTGAGCTCTGCATTTTTCCTTGGCCACAGCAGGTCTGTGTGTTTGTTTTAGCAGTCACCTTTTCCTGTTTCTGTCTTTATTTAGAACATCAGTTCTTGTTTGTTTAGTGGTTTATTTTCATTTAATCAGTTCTTCACCCCCAGCTTTGGCACTTGAGTCTTCTTTTCGCCAAGGCCCGTTTGCATCCGTGGGGGCTGTTAACCATGACAAAATGCAGAGCCCAAGGACTGGTACCTGCCAGCTAGGGTTGGGCAAATGAAGCCCCACGAGGCTTTGGAAGGTTCTTCCTGATTGTATCGTAAATGGTTCAGAGCATCAAAGCATCGAATACAAAACGGTGACATCTGATGGTTAGCAGACATAACGGCGGCTCTCACCGATTCAACAATCACGGACGAAGCCAAATGCCGACCAAATGGCCCTTCTCTGACACTTTGGTAAAACGGAGAGGGGAGACGAAGGGCTCTCTTTCACACTGTCTTACCCGTTGCCACTACCCGCAACCCGTGAATTACGCATTTAGCAGCTTCCACTATCCCTAAACGATATCTTGCGGCCACACTACCCGCTATGCATTATGCCGAATCCTTTATTTGCGCCTGGAGGTGTGCCCGTGGGCGTGTTTATGCATTTTCCCTACAATTGCTATCTTGACCACACACGTTAGGGAAAGCGTATAGCGGGTCCTAAAACCACCCGCTACCCGCATTTGGGCTTTCACAAGAGCGCTATGCACCAGCATTCAGCAACGGAATTTTTTTTTTCTAGCGAGAGCGGCATTTCAGAACTCTCTTGCGAATGAAGGTAATTTCGGCGACAAGTATGTACACCTGTTTTTGCAGCACGGTCACGCAACTTGCTGTAAAAAAATAGACAGCTGTCCGATTGGAAAATGTGAACGGACGAAACCAAGTACTTGTCACCAGAATTACCTTCATTCACTGAAGAGTTCTGAAATGCCGCTCTCGCTGGGGGAAAAAAAATTTATGTCGCTGAGTGCCAGTGCATATACCTAATTTTATTTTTCTAAAATGGGATTTTGTTCTATGCTTCATTTCAGACGGAGAGGGAGTTGGAAGTGCATGGCGAAAACGATTTTTTTTCTTTTTTTTTTTTTTTTTGAAGTTTCCATCACAAAAGGGGTAGGCTTGATTTTTTTTTTTTTTTTTTTTTTTTTTTTACATACCAAACATTAAACAATATGTCAATGTCTAATAATAATAATAATAATAATACAATTCATGATTAACTTAACAAAAACAGATCCTCCCCTGACTGGATTTGACCTCATGCACGGGCAATTTAACTTCGTGAACGGAGAAACGTGGCGACCTTCCTCTCTCCATCACGGATTTCGGTTTGAAGATTTGGGATAGCGCAGCCTGCTCCGAAAGGCAGTGGCACCTGGCACACTGATTGGTTTAACTGGCTTAACGCCCAAACCACGCCTATGCATAACGTAACGGGTAACGCTGGTGTTTTAGGGATATAGGCAGGTGTGCAAGATAGCAACTTTCACGGGGGAACGCCTCTTACGCAATGCGAAATCCCCAAATAATGGGTTTAGGGACTCTGGCGTAAGATAGGGCCCGAAGAGTTATGTTCCCTTATGAATAAAAACTATTAGACCTACCTATATGTTTTATCTAAACCTAGTTAGTCAATGCTGCAAATTTTTGATTGAACGCACTGCATCCAGAAAATAAAATGAAGCTTGCTGTAGCGTCTGGCTATCCTTGAATAAACATTCTATTGTTGATGTCTCTAATGATTCGAATTGAAGAGTTGATATGCGTGATTGTAAGAATATATACTATAGTTCGCGGTGAAGGTTCAATACGCCCTTGGGAGAGTAGTAACGCGGCAGCTCAGCATGCAAGCGACTGGGGTTTGATTTTCCTCATAGATCTATTGATCTTAACACGAATGGTTATACATATTTGAGATTGCAGAACGCTCGACAGTAGTTGTATTGAAGACTTCAATCGTTGTTTTGCAGAAACTAATAGCAAAGAAAGTAATTGCAGCAGATGACCACAGCTCAGATAACAGAAAACACAAAGTGCATTGTGTACAGTATAGGGATTGTGAAAACATATAAAGGGCATTGGGTACAGTGGGGATTGTGAAGTGCTTGTGTTGGCCTACAATTTTATGAGGGTGCTTGTACAACAAAACATATGTGGAAGGTGCTTATTGTGGAACAGAGCTTCTATCCAGATTTTTATTTAAAAACAAGATCTGCTCCACTATGTTTAGTTTCAGGCGGTTTCTCCTTGCACTGACAATTTCCCCAGCTTTGGAGAAAATCCTCTCACAGGGCACAGAGGACGCCGGTGTGCAGAGATACTGCATTTCCACCTGATAAATATGTGGGTATATGGGTTTGTGCTGTGCCCAATATTTCAGGGGGGTCCTCTGACCTTGGTAGGTGTGCGTCTTTTAAATACCTAATAAACAGCAGAAAAATACAATTATTTTATGACTTGTTTTTTACAGACGAGAGATAACACAGATTATATATATTTAGTTAGACTAAGTACCTCTGGACCTCTGTGATTGCACTGGTTGTTGCATTACAAACTGTCTCTGTGCCCACATGGCTGTGTAGCAAGCCCCAGAGATTGTCCTCCTGCAGTGATGGAGACTGTGATGGTGGTTCTGCTGCTGCTGGGTAGTGGTGGTGGAGGAATGATGCTGGCACACTCCCTGACCAGTCTCTCCACTGCAGCATCCGCATGGCCGGAATTGATGAATCCCATCTCTTTATATCTTGGGTCTACGAGTGTTGCCACAGTAAGAGAGGTCATAGTCTCTATTGGTGCAAACTTGTCTGTCAAGGTGGTTAGAGCGTTGTTGGCCAGTTTAAGAGCAATGTTGTTGGTGGTATTTGAGGAATGTCTGGAAATGTGGTGACTTAACATTTTCACCAGAGGAATAATCTTCGATGCCGACACTCTCTTCTCCTCAGACAGCTCAACAGTGGCTTGATGGAAAGGCCGGAGGACCAGAAGAGAGTGTCGGATCGCATCATATTCCTCTGAGGAGAGTGGCGTGATGTCTGTCCGCAAGTTAGCCAAAGCTGCACCCACAGGCTCTCGCTGCTCAAAAAGTCTCTGCAGCATGTCAAAGGTGCTGTTCCAGCGAGTGTCAACCTCCTGGATGAGTTTCAGCTGGGGTCTTCTCATTTGCAGCTGAATCTCTGCCAGCTTCTCTTTTGCCACAGTGCTGCTTTTAAAAAGTTGCACAATCTTTCGTGCACATGTGCAGATTTGCTCAAGCTCTGGTGTTAGATTAAGAGATTTCTTAACCACCAGGTTAAGAAAATGAGCAAAACAGCACACGTGACGCACATTAAGAATGTTAGCAGTGGCGATCATATTTGCTGCTGAGTCAGTCACCAAGCTTATGACCTTTCCCCTTATACCCCACTCCTCCATCAGTGTATGTTTGGCCTCTGCAATGTTTACAGCAGTGTGACAGGCTGGGAATTTCATCACTCCCAACAGAGTGGTGGAAAGACTCATGTTGGGAGTGATGTGATGGCAAGTCACTGCCAGATAGGCATCCATGTGGATAGAGGTCCACATATCGGCAGTGATGCTCACTGCAGACGCCCTCTGGAGCTCAGCCATAGCCTTCTCCTTGGTGGCCTCGAATTTTGTTTGGATCATCTGCTTCAAGGCCTTTCTCCCAGGGATGATCTAGTTGGGGTCCAGGAGATGGACAAAGGCTCTGAAACCTTCGTTCTCCACTATGCTCAAAGGCTGGGTATCCATCACCACCATATTCACCAGTGCATCATCCAGCTGTTGTTTCCTGTATGCTGACATAAACAAAACATATTGTAAATAAACATGTGTATTATGTAGCAAATGCATTATGAAAGTATCACGGTCACTATAAAAGCAGCTAGCTAGTTTGAAGAGGTGAGTGAACAATATCTGACACAGGTGAAGTACATAAAAAGCATAACTATGTTTAAGAATATGAAGTGATAAAGGATATTTCAAAGGTGATTCCGTAAGAGTGCCCATCCGTTCGCCCAGTGCTTGCTCCTGGTGGGGTGAAAAGAAGATTGATAGGGTATAGATTGTGTAGAATATATCATACTGAATAATGTAAATGGGTCAGTGACGAGACACCTACATTTTTGCTTCCATCAATGATAAATTTCACACTTTTGCATTAAAAAAACCCATTGTTGTTCAGATATACACATCTCACATGGCTTTCACTGTTTGTGACTGGATCATTGATATTGATTTTAATATGATATGGAAATAATTCTGTTTTACCGAATGGAATTTTTATGGTGTGAATACAATTAATTGCAATAAAAAGTAAAAAATTTCTATCTTTTCGAAGGGGCATATACTTAATCAAAAAGTTCATATCTAGATTTATTCAAAAAAATTTTGAAATTGACTTGCTGTTACATTTTGATTTTTTTGCTGCTTTGAAATCCTAAAACATCACTGACACAAATAAAACAATAGGCCTAGCCTACTACCATATGAAGAACTGGCATTAGCATGGTTGGGTGGAGCCATGTGGATGCAGAAGCAACATCATCATGTCCATATTCTGCCCGGAGATGCCTCAACATAGAAGATGTGTTGCTGTTGTAAGACCACATTTGTGGACACAGTAAACACCGAACCTGAAAATAATGAAACCATTCCATTATATTATTATTCATAATAATAATTCATTCAGTTCATGTAAACAGATAGTGGCCTAAGCCTAAGACAATTTACCTTGTTAGTCGAGATCAAGTCAAACTTCTCCCAAACTCGTGAACGTTTCCTGTTATCCATAGCGACGTGTTAAAGCAATGAAAATGTCGACACTTTAAAGCTTAATCGAACAAGTCACGCTTTACGGGGATGATACAAGCACCGATGCCCCAGTGTCAAATGTCCTATTTATACTTTTCAGTGACGTCCGAAGCATCGGACGTCATCAGTCACGTGACCTTACAACTTTGATACGCGCCCTGATACATTGTGCCGAAGCAGATTGCTTTGCGGAAGTGATGCGGGCTTCGGTGCCTCGGTGTCAGACTTCCCATCCCTACTGCCAGCCTTAAATACTCTGTAACTGCCTCCACCTTAATTGGCTCCGGCTGTGGCCAATCAAGGTGGAGGCAGAAGAATGTGAAAGGGGAGGGGCTGTCAGGCCCAAACCCTAACAGTAGGAAGCAGAGCGAAGGAAGTAAACGAGAACTGAAGTAATTAAGTGAAACACCAGAAACCACTGAATCACCTGCATAGAAATTTGGACATTGATTCAGACTGGGGAGAATGAACTTTTTATTTGACACTGATCACAAGACAGGGGTAGACACTGGTCCCAAAAAAACAGAAAATAAACAAATGGCAAAAGAGAAACTGGGAAGCAGACTAATAAATAAAAGATGCATAACAATGAAAAACAACAAAAACAGACAACTGGCAGAGCAGAATCATAACATTTTGCATCCAAGCACCTACTAATACGTATAATGAAAGCATGTAAAGATCATTCACTGTATTTTCCAATATGTGCCGACTCATTTAGAGTATCTGGGAACTAGAACTAGAATCGTGGTTCAAACTAAGATATGTACAGTGTATACTCATCATAAAATAAAAATTCCTGAGCATCTGTGTGGGTGGAAGTTTTTACTTATAATGAATATATGACAGTTAGTCTGGCCACAATTTCTTGATTCATATTGGTCCAAATTTTTTGTATGTTTAAATATGATTAACGCTATTCTTTTGTATGTTTTACCCTAATCAGGTTAACAGTGTGCTTGAAGCTTCATGAATAGAAATTTGGACATTGATTCATATCATTATGAAATGGCTTTTATTTGAAGCATGTTGATTGAGGGAACATCCAAGTTGACAGATGTCCCAAATAAACACTGAAACTGTCGTTCATTTTTGGAAACGGAAGATGCTTTGGCAGAGTAGGCTAAGCACTCAACTAATTAACAGTGCTGTAAAAAAGTATTGGCCCCGTTCCCGATTTCTTCTACAATGGTATTTTTGCATATTTGCGACACTTGAATTTTTCAGTCCATCAAAATAATTTTAATATTCGTCAAAGATAACCCGAGTAAACATAAAATGCCATGTTTTAAAAATGATGATTTCATCTATTGAAGGAAGAAAGCGATACAACCCTGTAATTGCCCCCTTAGTTGCTAAATCAAGTACATAAAGAAATTTAATCAATAATTGGGCTCAGTTTTGCTAGAAACACCCAGGCATGATTTCTGCCTGCCCTGTTGAATCTAAATATCACTGACACAATACCTGTCTGGTTATGTGAAGCAGGATAAAAGCATCACATGATCACATGTTGCAATCCAAAATATTCAAGGACAGATGATAAATGATGACTATGGCCTATCTTAGACCCAGTGCAGTGGGGCGCAAAACATAATTTCCCATCCAGCGTCCTCGCTGCAAAAATAGCCAATTCATTTGTGCCAAATTGAGCACCCATGGGCGTTTTGGTCTTAAAATGAGGTGTGGTCAGTCGGGCAATGCTGGCCTGTGGCAATCTTGAGGAAGCACGAAGCTCTTCCGCGTTTGACCAACAAAAACCTGGTCTACAGTCAATAGTCAGTTTTTAATCGCAATTTTAAGGGCGTATTATTATGAGTGTTGTGCACTTTTGTCAGGGAGTGCATAACGTGCATACCCTCTGCTTGTTACATGTTACAGAAGGATGCATGGCAGCGCCCACACAAGCAAAAAAAAAAAAATAAAAAAAAGACCATGTGAAAGATTGTTTTCAAGATATTTAAAAAAACTCGTGTAAGAATGATGATTGTGATCACTCCACGTACCCACATCAGACCATGCTGTGATGCAGGCTAGTTTAATCGTAAGGGAACCTATTCCATTGGATAATTCGTGATTCAACATGCGAGGTTATGCATATAGGTATAATAAAACACAGATTATACTGGATAAAGCCACACCTCTTTAAGACTGGCGAACTGTGTAATTCATGCTGTCTTCCAGAGGATCCGCCTTGGGAGGATGGCTGTTCGGCGACAATGGTTGGCCAAAATAAAAAAGCCATATAATGTCGGAATAGTGCAAGGATTTTCGGTCTGTCACACGACACACATTCTGTAACTGAATGAATATTTGAAATGCTGAAATGCGCATCAGAAGTTTGGATAAGTCCTGCATAGCTGGACCCCTTATTTGCAATTATGTGAAAAAACAACTGAATCTGACCTGATCCATTAATACAGTGCCTGCTATACTGTTTCCATAAGTACATGCAAAATCCCTCATTTCATTTGGAAATGGATTTATTATTTACAATTTGGCTGACAAACGAAGTAGCCTTAAAGTGTACAACCCCAATTCCGAAATAGTTGGGACAAAGTGTAAATTGTGAATAAAATCAAAATGCAATGACTTTCAACCCACACCAGCCAGTATTTTATTCACAATAGAACAGAGATAACATAGCAAATGTTGAAACTGAGAAATTTTTACAATTTTATTCACAAAATGAGCTCATTTCAAATTTGATGGCTGCTACAGGTCTCAAAAAAGTTGGGACAGGGGCCTGTTTACCATGGTGTAGCATCCCCTCTTCTTTTTAACACAGATTGGAGGCGTCTGGGCATTGAGGAGACAAGTTTCTTGAGTTTAGCCATTGGAATTTGATCCCACTCTTGTTTAATACAGGCTTCCAGCTGCTGGAGAGTTTTGAGTCTCTTTTTATGGACTTTTTGTTTAATTATGCACCAAATGTTCTCAATCGGTGAAAGATCAGGTCTGCGGGCAGGCCAGTTCAGCACACGGACTCTTCTACTACGAAGCCATGCTGTTGTAGTAGCGGCAGTATGTGGTTTTGCATTGCCCTGCTGAAATACGCAAGGCCTTCCCTGGAATAGATGTCGTCTGGAGGGGAGCATCTGTTGCTCTAAAACCTTTATATACCTTTCAGCATTCATGGTGCTCTTTAAAAACATGCAAGTGTCCCACACCAAATGCACTAATGCATCCCCATACCATCAGAGATGCTGGCTTTTGAACTGAACGCTGATAACAGGAGGGATGGTCTTCCTTCTCTTTAGCCTGGAGGACACGTCACCCATGATTTCCAACAAGAATGTCAAATTTGGACTCGTCTGACCACAGGAAACTTTGCCACTTTGCTACAGTCCATTTTAAATGAGCCTTGGCCCACAGAACTCGGCGGCACTTCTGGATCATGTTCAACAATGGCTTCCTTTTTGCATGATAGAGTTTTAGGTGGCATCTGTGGATGGCACAACGGACTGTGTTTACAGACAGTGGTTTCTTGAAGTATTCCAGGGCCCATTTAGTAATGTCAATGATAGAATCATGCCGGTGAGTGATGCAGTGGCGTCTTAGGGCCCGAAGATCACGGGCATCCAGTAAAGGTCTTCGGCCTTGTCCCTTACGCACAGAGATTTTTCCAGTTTCTCTGAATCTTTTGATGATACTATGCATTGTCGATGATGAGACCTTCAAAGCCTTTGCAATTTGACGTTGAGGAACATTGTTTTTAAAGTATTTCACAATTTCTTTACGCAAGCCTTCACAGGTTGGAGAGCGTCTGGCCATTTTTACTTCTGAGACACTCAGCCTCTTTAAGACATCCCTTTTATAGCCAATCATGTTACACACCTGATGCCAGTTAACTTCATTACTTGCTAAATGTTCTTTCAGCTTATTCTCTTATATATTGATTGCTTTTTCAGCCCTTTTTTGCCTGTGTCCCAACTTTTTTGAGACCTGTTGCAGCCAGAAAATTTGAAATTTGAAAGCTCATTTTATGGATAAAAAAAATGTCTCAGTTTCAGCATTTGAAATGTTATCTATGTTCTATTGTAAATAACATATTGGCTCATGTGATCTGAAAGTCATTGCATTTTGATTTTATTCACAATTTACACTTCGTCTCAACTGTTTCGGAATTGGAGTTGTATATTGCAGGTTAAACTCTACTCTCGACTAATGTGTACATAAAGCCTTCAAAATGTACACACAGTATTTCAGTATTTCTAAAACTATCTACAAATGCCGTTAAATGACAATTTTTGTCTGTTTCTGTAGTAGCAGGTTTTTTTTTTTACATAACCTGGTAACAACGACATTGGGAGCATGAGGAGGTGGCAAGAAACACTGCAGAAATTTATGATGGGCCGCAACCATATAATTTTGAGCCGGTCAGGCGTGAGAGAGGGGAGGAAAATCCAACAAATACTGGCCCTCAGAGACTGATTAATGCTTGGTCGGAGGCGAACGAGTGGAGGGTTGGCGAGGTGTCCTGTTGAGTAGCTATATAGCAACTAGCGCTAGAGCTAGTCTACGAACGGCAGTGAAAACCGTAACAAAAACAACAACACGTATTCTATGGTGTATGAATAACGCTGAGTGAAGAAGCCAACATTTTCTGTACATCTAGCTGCTGTGATAGTGTAATATGTTCAGACGAAGACGTTGACTTAACATATACTAGCCAAATGATAATGAAGGCATCATGCTAGCTAGCCTGGGTGTAGCTTGCCAGTTCCCACCCTGCCTGTCAAACTAAAGTTTATTTTATCAGGATTCTTCCTTCACCCTGACATTGTAAACATATCCGCTTGACTGCCCCATGCTTCAAGAGTATGGTACTAGCTCTACAACATCTAAGTCTAGCGGTGGCGGCAGTTTTTTTTCCTGCGGTGCAAATGTTCATGTGAGCATACATAATCATTGTTGACATGCCGAATAAACGTAATCTCAAATGCCAGGCTTAATCTGGTGTTGATCAAACTTCATAGCTGATTCATGGGAATGCTATGGTCTGTCTGGGGGGAGATATACCGAGAGAGAGAGAGAGAGTAAGAGTAGTGTCCTTTGTTGCTATTTCTGACAGGTGCTTGTGTGGGCGATGTCATCCAATGGAAACTGCGGTGTGACATTAGCGTGCGAAAAATTTGCCCTTCTGACGCGGACAAATTGAACCCACTGGCATAAAATTAGTTTATTTTTGACAGGGAATGAATGGACCCTGTGCCCTGTTTGGGATGCATTCTTACACCCCGCACAAACACAATAATTCACCATTGCAAGCTGCTGTATAGTGCAGGCTTATTGACTGTCTCTTCTCTACCTTTTGTGAGGTAGGCATTGCAATATGGGAGCGTCGCAAACCGCTGTTAAAAGTAACTACTTTTTCGTATTATATTGTTTCCTGATAAGCAACAACATAAAATATGATGTATAATCGTTCAAAAATTTATTTCCCACAAGAAAATTGTACAAAATCTTTGGAAAATTAACCTGCAATATTCACTTTAAAAACCGGCACTTTTAGAAAAGGAAGAGTCTATTCGTCCCACAGCGCTTCGGCACAAAAGTCAAAAGAGTGGGGCGGATTAGAAAACGAACTCTCTTATTGGCCCAGCTGCGGGGCAAAAAGCAGAGGTGCTTCTCCTATCCGCCCCGCCGCGGTGCGAAAACCAGGATTGCTTCTCTTGTCCATCCTGCTGCGATGTGAATAGCAGGATTGCTTCTCTTGTCCGCCCCACTGTGGGACAGATTGTCAATCTCTTTCCCCCAATTCACCCCGCTGTGGGGCGAATAGCCACTTTCTTTAGAAAAAGCAATGGATGACATTGTCAACGCCTTATGTAATTAATCCGAATTTCTTCCGTATATTCGACTCGACCTTCAATCGTAAGACAAGCGGAAACAAGTTCTTGTCACTCCTGTTGGATATTATTCAAGGGGTTACGGTACTTGATAAAATAAAACATTAGTTTTGTTTCTTTCTGTCATGGTTTGTGAGATGTGCGTGTTGTTTGGACCTTTCTTTGCGGCTCTCGTCCTGGGACGATATCGAATTCCTGGGCCATCGAATTCTTTACCCAGCTGGTTGATTGAGCTGGGGTGGCACTTTCCCAGAATCTATATAAGCAGGAAGTCCGGGATGCCTCCTTCGCTTGAGTGTCTGTGTTTAGCTTCACACTATAACCGAAGATATCTGTAGTCAGGTTTTGTATGACTTTCTATCTTCTGATTGTTGGAGTTTCTTCTCCCTTTTCTATCTGGCTTTGCTTCCGTGGTTCGGACTATTATACGTCCTTTGGAAGCGCGAGTACTTGCGTTTGGTCTATATTATTCTCTATGTACTGTGTCTGAGCTACTCTCTTTCTCTCTGGTCATTGCGCTTGGCCTCCGTATACTACCGGCCATCACAGAACACTCTAGCCGACATGGAGTCATCAGCAATGGCTGCGTTAGAGAAAGTTGTGGCTAACTAACAAGCTGTTCTCTCTGGTTATGGCAAGGGTCTTTCTAGCCTGAACAATCAACAGGCAGAGTTGGCGGAGAGAGTCCGCCTTCAGGCGAATGCCATGGAGAGACAGGAGAACGTTCTGTTAACTCTCACTGAGAGTATTAGAGCCTTGTCCACGCAAATCACACAAAATGTTGCACAAGCACAGTCCATACATCTTCCCTGAGAGCCAAGGCTTCAGTTACCCCCAAGATATGGAGGCGAGGCAAGGAAGATATAAAGATTTCATTGCCCAATGTGAGATATTTTTTAAAGCGCAGCCTTCACGGTTCGTGAATGAAGAGCCTCGGGTTTCATTTATTTTATCCCTGTTAACCGACACAGCACTCACTTGGGTCAGCCCACTTATTCGATCTAATTCACAAGTAGTGAATACTGTGGAGACTCTCGTTAGAGAAATGGTATCGGTGTTTGATCAGGATGTTTGTGGTCAGGACGCGGCTACGCATTTAATGCATCTAAGGCAGGGCTCTGGGAGTGTCGCTGCGTTTTCAATCACATTTCGCTCATTGGCGACAGAGACAGGCTGGCCAGAAGTGCCTCTTATGACAGTGTTCATTCAGGCTTTGGCTGAGGAGGTTAAGGACGCTCTGGCTACATTTGAGCCTTGTTTGTCTCTAGATTAGTTGGTTTGCACTGTGGTGCGAATTGATAATCGCATCCACGAACGTAACAGGGAGAAATGTACTGCATTGACTCTTGCTGGCAATGGGGCTTAATGCTTTAGCAGCATGCATTCAGCTCCCATTCCGCCCACTGAAAATCCCACTCCTGGTGAGCCTATGCAGGTTGATGGCTCATTTGAGAGCCGGGCTCGTAAGCCTGTTCGCAGACGTATAATCTGCTATAATTGTAACAAACCGGGACATATCCGTCCATGCTGCCCTGAGCTTCAGGCAAACGGGAAGTCCCTCTAGCGGTATGGGGGGCGCTAGAGGGACAGACCCAATTTCCCTTCCATACTTTAATCCCTGTGGAATTGACTGTGGGGAGACAGAGAATAATTATCGAAGCTTTTGTAGACTCTGGCGCCGTGGATTGTTTTATGGATGCAGAGTGGGCTAGGAGACATTCCATTCCTATCTGCCCTCTTTTACATTGACGCTCTGTTAGATCTTTGGATGATCGCCCGCTGGGGACTGGATTTATAACTGAAGTTTCTAAATCATTGACTGTGTTCATCTCTTTTGGTGGCCATTCTGAGGAGGTCCGGTTTTTATTATCAGTTCTCCTGTTTTCCCTGTCGTTTTAGGACACTCTTGGCTACGGGAACATAGGACTCATATCCTTTAGGGAAGTCAGGATAACCCGATTGTCCAGTGGGGCACTGATTGTAGGTCCCACTGTGGGGAGAGTTTGGCGCGCCATCCCGGGCATCAACCTATGGGGGAGGCTGACGCCTGGAGTGATTCTGAAGAGTTTGTCTCACACAACCCTCCTAATCTACAGAAAGGGGCGGAGGAGGGGTTGGAGTGGGATCCTCAATTTGACTGGCGGCAGCCAGAGGAGGATTGCTATTTGGAGGATTTCTCTGACTCGGAATCTGACATGGAGAGGGCAGGTTCCGAACAAGGTGAGAATTTGGGGGCTGCTCTGAACTTTTGTTTGCCTCCTAATGCTCCTGACAATTATGCTGATCTCGCCGAGGTTTTTAGCAATTAAAGGGCCTCGACTTTACCTCATCGCACGTTCAATTGTGAGATCAATCTCCACCCGGGTACCACTCCCCCCAGGGGTTCATTATACTTGCTGTCAGGGCCTGAGCGAAAGGCCATGCGAGAATATATTCAGGAGGCTTTGGCTAATGGATTTATTCGGCCTTCCAAGTCTCCTGCCGGAGCGGGGTTCTTTTTTGTGGGCAAAAAAAGATGGCGGCCTGAGACCCTGTATTGATTGCAGGGGCTTGAGTAATATCACTATTAAAAGCCGATACCCCCTTCCGTTGATGAACTCCACATTTGAGCAGCTGTAGGAGGCGTCGTTTTTTACTAAGCTAGACCTCCGGAATGCTTATAACTTGGTTCAGATCCGTGAGGGGGACGAGTGGAAAATGGCATTTAATACTCATAACGGGTACTACGAATATTTGGTCATGCCGTTTGGATTGGTTAACGCCCCCTCTCTGTTCCAGGCACTCGTTAATGACGTCCTCCGAGAGATGTTGGAGAGATTCATCTGTCTACCTTAACGATATTCTGATTTTCTCTTCAACTCTCTTGGAGCATAAACAACACGTCAGACAAGTGCTTGAGGCCCTCCTCAAAGCCAAGCTTTTTGTCAAGGCTGAGAAATGCATTTTTCATGCCAAGACAGTTTCGTTTCTTGGCTTCATTGTTTCGGAAGGGTTGGTCCGCATGGATCCTGACAAAGTGGCAGCAGTCAGGGATTGGCCTGCCCCTCAAAACCTTAAGGAGTTGCAGTGCTTTTTGGGGTTTGCTCATTTTTATAGGAGGTTTATCCATAATTTTAGCGCGGTAGCTGCCCACATTATCGCGCTTACTAAGAACAATACCTCCTCGTCGTCTGCTTGGTCTCCAGCAGCTGAGGCTGCTTTTCAGGAGTTGAAGAAACGATTTAGTTCAGAACCCATTCTCGTTTTGCCCGACCCCTCCCTCCCATTTGTTGCGGAAGTGGATGCGTCGGAAGTCGGGGTAGGTGCCATTTTGTCCCAACGCCCCCTTCGGGACAATAAGTTGCACCCATGCGCCTACTTCTCCCAGTCGTTGTCGGCGGCCGAACGGAATTACAGCATTGGTGACCGGGAGTTGTTGGCTGTCAAGTTGGCGTTAGAAGAGTGGCACCATTGGTTGGAGGGGGCTGAACATCCGTTTGTGGTTTGGACGGATCATAAAAATCTCCAATACATCCAACAGACTAAATGACATAATTCTCGGCAGGCGCAGTGGTCGTTGTTTTTCAACTGCTATAACTTTACGTTAACCTATCACCCGGGGTCTAAAAACATCAAGCCAGACGCTTTGTCGCAGATTCACGACCACTCCGGTCGCGACCCCATTCCTGAGCTGGTTATCCCGGCAGCTCAGATTGTGGCTCCCATTCAGTGGGACGTTGAGTCTGTTGTGCAGGAGGCACTGAGAGATGATCCCAGTCCTGTTGTGGAGCCGCCTGGCTGTTTATTTGTTCCTTTGGCAGTGCGGTCCCAAGTTCTTCAGTGGGGGCACTCTTCCCGTCTGGCGGGTCACCCGGGAGTTCATCGGACCAAGCAGTTCTTGGCCCAACATTTTTGGTGGCCCAGCATGATTGAGGACATCCAGGAGTTTGTAGCAGCGTGCTGTATTTGCGCAAGGAACAAGACTTCGCACCTCCCCCCCTCTGGTCTGCTGCAGCCGTTGCCCATCCCTAAGCGCCCATGGAGCCATAATGCTCTTGATTTTGTTAGGGGGCTGCCAGTTTCTGAAGGCAGCACGGTCATCCTGGTCGTGGTTGACCGTTTTTCTAAGGCCGCCCACTTTATCACGCTGCCCGACCTGCCTTCGGCGCGGGAGATGGCCCTTCTTGTTGTGGACCATGTTTTCCGGCTGCATGGCCTCCCTCAAGATGTGGTTTCTGACCGGGGCCCTCAATTTACGGCCAAATTCTGGCATGTGTTTTGCAACCAGTTGGGGTCCACCATGAGCCTTTCCTCTGGTTTCCATCCAGAGACTAACGGGCAAACAGAGCGAACCAACCAGTCTTTGGAGAATACTCTTCAATGTTTGGCAGCTGACAACCCATCTTCGTGGAGTTGATTTTTAGCATGGGCCGAATATTCCCACAATTCACTGGGTAACTCCTCCACAGGCCTTTCCCCGTTTGAGGCTCAGTTGGGTTATCAGCCTCCACTGTTTCCTGAGACTGACAGGGATTCAGAGGTTCCTTCGGTTAATCACTTTGTTTGGCGTTGTCGGTCAGTTTGGGCCAGGGTCCGTTCCTCCTTGTTGCGCTCTGGACGGGAAAAAAAAGACCGCCGCAGATAGAAGGCGCCGTTCGGCCCCTTCTTATCGGGTTGGCTAAAGGGTCTGGCTTTCCACGCGGGACCTGACCTTGAGAGTGGAGTCACGGAAATTGGCTCCCCGCTTTATTGGTCCTTTTAAGATTGTGCGAAGGATCAATCCTGTCACAGTCCAGTTGAAGCTCCCTAGATCCTGACGGATCCACCCCTCTTTTCATGTCTCCAGGCTCAAACTGGTTAGCACTTGCGTACTGGCTCTGGTCGACAAACCCTCGCTGCCGCCGCAGATGATTGGGGGGGCGGTTTACACTGTGCGTCGTATTTTAGCCAAGAGGCGTGTGGGTCGTGGAGCTCAGTTTTTAGTCGACTGGGAGGGTTATGGTCCTGAGGAGTGGTGCTGGGTCCCTTCTCGGGATATCCTGGATCCTACCCTTATCTTGGAATTCCGTGCGCAGGGCTCTCTGGGAACTTCTGGGGCTGTTCCTTGGGGGGGGGTCCTGTCATGGTTTGTGAGGTGTGCGTGTTGTTTGGACTTTTTTATTTGCAGCTCTTGTCCCGGGACGATATCAAATTCCTGGGCCATCAATTCTTTACCCAGCTGGTTGATTGAGCTGGGGCAGCGCTTTCCCAGAATCTATATTAGCAGGAAGTCCGGCACTCCTCCTTCGCTAGAGTGTATGTTTTTAGCTTCACACTATAGCCGAAGATATCTGTAGTCAGGTTTTGTATGACTTTCTATCTTCTGATTGTTGGAGCTTCTTCTCCCTTTTTCTATCTCACTTTGCTTCCGTGGTTCAGACTATTGTACGTCCTTTGGAAGCACGAGTACTTTTGTTTGGTTTATATTATTCTCTGTGTTTGTACTGTGTCCGATCTACTCTCTCTCTCTCTGGTCGTTGCGCTTGGCCTCCGCATGCTACCGGCTATTACACTTTCTCGGTATTTTTCTCACTCATTTTAATTTCTCTTAGCCGTTCCCCACCAGCGCTTAATAACTTATTTATTTTTACCGACCCTGAAGTAAAACCATTTTTTTCATTTGCTTGTTTTATGCACTAGTTGTAATGTAATATAAAGTTCAGCTGTGGCCCTGGGGATTCACTGTTATGAGTTTCTTAACACCTGAATTTGATTTAAATAATTTTGAGCAATATTTTTAAAATATTTTTTATTCCATTTGTGAAGCTTGCTGAGAGCAGGTTTGCAGACTTTAAACAATGGTTTGCTCATGCACTTTCACTTCGGGCACGAGCAGCCCACATTCTGATGCAGTAAAGAGTTATTATTATTATTATTATTATGAGGGTAGTAAAGTCCGTCCTTATAATAGCTATCCACCAGGGTACAAATCCCCCTGGCTTTTAAAGGGAATGTGAGATGACTCTCTGATTGGTTTATTCCATGTTTCACCCAAAACACGCCCCTATGATTAATCCAACCTCTTTGCACTGAGCACCTTACTAAGGCTAGTGAAAGTCCTGACTTGAATCTGATGGAGGTGCTAAAGTGTGACCTTTAGCAGGCAGTTCGTACTCAAAGAAGAAAGAGCCAAATTCTTCCACAGCAATGTGAAAGACTTGTTGCCAGTAATCACAGACGTTTGAATGCAGTTGTTGCCACCAAGGGCAGCATGACCACTTATTAGGTTTTGGGGGGCAATTATTTTTTCACATGGGTGGTATAGGTTTTGCATAACTCTTTATCTTCAATTAATGAACTCTTGTCCAACTTCAATTTCAAATCATTCTCTCTGCAGGACCCCATATGATCACTCAGGCACGCCAGATTAGTTAAATACCTAATTTGCAACAAAATGGTTAGCTCAATACTTATAAAGTTTGAGAATATACCAGGAAACTACTGCGCCTGGAAAGCTTCCTTTTTCAACTCCTCCAGTGACCTGAACTTTACCCTCAGGGAGGAGCTAGATTTATTAACCAAATGGCTTGGACCACAGTCTGCAGAGCAGGCTAAATGCATCCATGCAGTCCACATCCATGATGCCTGCTCAGGACCCCAAATGATGTAGCTGAGATTGGAGTAATACTTTGGATCAGTAGAAATGATAGAAAACACAGTGTTGAAGAATTTAGATGCATTTTCAAAGATCTCAAATAAGGACAATGAGAAGTTGTGGGAGCTAGGGGACTTGCTGCAAGACCTGGAAACAGCTAGACAAGGTGGATTCTTACCTGGACTCTCTTACCTAGACACAACCAGGATCTCAGTTGACTCTGAAAATTACGCAAGATGACAACCATGTTCAATATCCTCAAATTTGCTTGGTCTTTGTAAAGTTCATCTGAGAACAAGCAAAGACACAGTTAAGACAGATAAACCTCTTAAACGCATCAAACCATTTGTGTTCACCAGGAGGACTGAAATTTCCATGGAAGGTGAATACAAGCAAAGCAACATGGAGAAAAAGGTTGAGGATCCAGTCAGACTGTATGCATTACATAATAAGCCACATCCTCTAAGAAAATGCAATGGCTTCCACAGTGAGACCTTAGAGGATTGAAAAGTTTACCTCAAAGAGAAACACATCTGTTTCTACACTACTGTAGATCCCAGCGAGAAATCTGTCCAGTGCGATGAGTGCAACAGCAACTGACACCCATCTGCGCTTCATACAGGGCTAGCATTATGGAAACAAATGAGCTCTGCTATTTAAGAAAATCAAGGTTGGGAGCAACAAGAATATGTGACTCCAGATATTATTTCAAGGTGCACAGAAGTCTGTGGGGACACATTTCTTTACCTATCATGTTCCAAAATACAGTTGATTAGTGTCTACTCAGAAAGCGAAAGCTGTTAAAGCATACACTGTCCTTGACGAACCAAGTAATGAGTCCGAGCTAGGCAATCTTTTTGCCATTAGACCAGGTGCTACGCCATACACCCTTAAAACATGCTCAGGGGTTGTGGAGACTTCAGGACGACGTGCAAGCAGCCTCATAGTTGAGTCAGTTGATGTCAATGTGCAGATCCCACTTCCCATTGATTACACTCATAGAGTGTGACATGATGCCTGATGGCCAAGGTGCAGACTGGCCGTCGACAGTACCAAAAGTTTTCTCTGTGGGCTGCTTGACAATTGAGCTTGTTAAACGCAAATTTCTTTGCGTTTAAGCTAGCTAGCTTGGAGAAACAGGGAAAAATATGTCCTTTGAAAAGGCTGTGGCAAAATACAAACCCCAATTCCAATTAAGTTGGGACATTGTATAAAACATGAATAAAAACAATACAATGATTTGCAAATCTCATAAACCCACATTTTATTCACAATAGACCATAGACAACATATCAGATGTTGAAAGAGTGACATTTCACGATTTCATGAAAAATATTGGCTTATTTTGATTTCGATAGCATCAACATATCTCAAAAAAGTTGGGACAGGGCCATGTTTACCATTGTGTAGTAAATCCCTCTTCTTTTAACAACAGTCTGTAAACGTCTTGGATGTTAGGAGACAAATTGCTGGAGTTTTGGAAGAGGGATGTTGTCCCACTCTTGTCTGATGTAGGATTCTAGCTGCTCAACAGTCCTGGGTCTTCTTAGCCAGATTTTTCTTTTTATGATGCGCCAAATGTTTTCTGTCGGTGAAAATCTGGACTGCAGGCAGACCATTTCAGCACCTGGACTCTCCGACAGCGAAGCCATGCTGTTGTGATGGATGCAGTATGTTGGTTAGCATTGTCTTGCTGAAATATGCAAGGCCTTCCCTGAAAGAGACCTTGTTGTAAAACCTCTGTGTACTTTTCGGCATTGATAACGCCTATCCAAATGTGTAAGCTGCCCATGCCATAGGCACTAATGCAACCCCATGCCATCAGAGGTGCAAGCTTTTGAACTGAGCGCTGATAACCAGCTGGATCGTCTCTCTCCTCTTTAGTCCGCACAACACGGCGTCTGTGATTTCCAAAAAGAATTTCAAATTTTGATTCATCTGACTACAGAGCAGTTTTTCATTTTGCCTCAGTCCATTTTAAGTGAGCTTTGGCCAGAGAGGATGGCAGCATTTCTGGATCGTGTTCACATATGGCTTCTCCTTTGCAATGATATAGCTTTAGCTTGCATTAGTACATTGCATGGCGAACTGTGTTCACAGACAATGATTTCTGGAAGTGTTTCTGAACCCTTGCAGTGAATTCCAGTGCAGAATTATGCCTGTTTTTAATGCTGTGCTGCCTGAGGGCCGAAGATCACAAGCATCCAATATTGACCTTCGGCCTTGTCCCTTGCGCACAGAGATTCTCAGATTCTTTTGATGATATTATGCAATGTAGATGGTGGGATATTCAAAATCTTCGCAATTTTACATTTAGGAACATTTTTCTGAAATTGCTCCACAATTTTTTGAATCAGTTTTTTGAAAATTGGTGAGCCTCTTCCCATCTTAACTTCTGAGAGACTCTGCCTCTCTAAAATGCTCTTTTTATACTCAGTCATGTTTCTGACCTGTTGCCAATTAACCTAATTAGTTGTAAAATGCTCCACCAGCTGTTTTTTATTAGTACCTTTTACTTTTCCAGCCTTTTGTTGCCCCGATCCCAACTTTTTTGAGATGTGTTGCCACCATCAAATTCAAAATGAGCTAATATTTTTAATGAAATGGTAAAATGTCTCACTTTCAACATCTGACAATGTTGTCTATGTTCTATTGTGAATAAACTGTGGGTTTATGAAATTTGCAAATCATTGCATTCTGTTTTCATTCACGTTTTACACAACGTTCCAACTTCATTGGAATTGGGGTTTGTATTTAAAATGACCAAGATTGCCGCTACACCCCCCTGCTCACTAGGCTCCACTGGCTGCCTGTCGCAGCTCACATCAAATTTAAGACATTGGTGCTAGCCTACCAGGGAGTCAACGGAGCAGCTCCATCATACATCCAGAGACTGTTCAGACCTTACATGCCTGCCAGAGCACTCCGCTCTGCTACTTCTGTTCGCCTGGCTCCACCCCTTCTCCGCTCCTGCCCTTCCCGCTCAAGGCTGCTCTCTGTCCTGGTTCTTCGTTGGTGGAATGATCTACCTATCGAGGTCCGAACGTCAGAATCCTTGAGCTCCTTCAAGCGCAGCCTGAAAACCCACCGCTTCAGGCTCCACCTTTACCCTACTCCACTGCCCTGAATAACTGACATTACATCCCACACTGCTTTGTTGCCCTTTTCCTCGATTCTGTTGCACTTGATTTTGTTGCCCTTTTACTTGATTTTGTTGCACTTGACTTTGTTGCACTTGTTTTTGTTGCCCTTTTTCTTGATTTTGTTGCCCTTTACTTGGGTCTTTTTTATCAGTATATTTGGTGTTACCTATTGGTCTAGACCTGTAACAACTGAATGTGTTCTCTGTCACTTTTACTGTTAGCATTGTACTTGTCTTCTAGGAGCTCTGCACTTTTGTACTGATCTCTTGCACTTTTGTACGTCGCTCTGGATAAGGGCATCTGCTGAGAACCTGTAATGTAATGTAATGTAATGCTATAGACAGCAGCAAAGTTTCATGATTTTAAAAAAAAGAGCCCAACAATGATGCATTATGTCAATGTTCTAAATACTGTCAGTTTTTGTTACTGTTATGTACACTAATCATCTAAAAAAATTTGCACAGGCAAATGAAAATCACAAAGGAAAAATGATCAAAAAAGTCCAAATTTTGCATTTCTGTATATTTTATTTATTATATATTATTATAATATTTATAATAATATATAATGCATATTTGCATATTTTTTCATTGCTTTGTTTCTAAGATTGTTTTGAATTTTTAATTCATCATTTCTCCACAACGTGAAAATGTGACTGATCATTCAGATATTTTGTTTGAACACCTATAGCTTTGATTACAGAGCAAATTCGTTGTCATGGCTTTACAACCATATGCAGCGCCTGTACATTTATTTTCAATCAGAGTTGCCTTAATTTTTGGCTTGAAATCTTGTCTTCACGACAAGATGGTTGAAGAATTCTGTCGTCTTCTCAAGCATGTCCGAATAACTTGATGTGGTTAAGGTCAGGACTTGGTGGTACGCAATTTATGTGTGTGAAAATGATTCCTCATGCTTGTTTTGCTTATTCATTGTTTCCTTTGCTTGATGCAGGCCAAGAACTTGCCTCCTCTACTGTAATATCCTTTTCACCATCAAGATATACATCCTACGATATAATTTTTTCAAGAAATGAGAAGCTACGCACCAGTGGCCTAAGTTCGTCATGACGGGCCTCAGTGCAAGCGATTATGGCCGGCCCTAGTGCGTACTTTGAAGCCCTGCTTTTAATAATTTTTACAGGATTTTGAGTAATTTGTTCAAGGTCACTTTCCTAAACATGATAATAACAGGAGAGGGGGGGGAGAGGGGGAGAGAGAGCTAGAGAGAGAAGCTGTCCATTTCACTGTGGTGGTGGAATGACGACTGACTAACAGTTTTTTTTGTGCTAAGTATTACCTCATTAGTGCATTCTTATAAGGCAAGACATGATAATAACTTGAAAAAGCACATGACGAGATGGACGAAAGCAGCAATATTTCACAATATATAAGAATTCAAATATATTTAAAACAATGCCACCATCTTCCCTAAACTGCCCAGCTAAACACAGTCTGCATAAACCCCATAAAATGATTAACTAACTGCGTGCAAACAGCCTTATTTCTGCCATATATCCTATATATAAAAATTGACACTGGACTAAAAGAAAAGTTACTTGTTGGCCTACTTTCCTATTTCAAAGGCATTCGGCAAGCTTTGTTAGAGCAAAATCCTTGACCTGTCTTGAATTTTACACTATAGCCGTGAACATTGTCATTATTTAGGTCAAACGTTATTTTAGCTTGATCGGTTACCTGCTGGCTGCATTGCTGCTTTAGGAAGGGTCATCTGTGGTCCAGTAACTGCTTATAAGAAAGCCAAATGAATTCAGTTTTGGTAACCTTGCTACCCTCTCCTCCTGTTCTCTCTTTTCTTTTTTAACTACTGCTTTTATGTTTGAATGGAATGACTGTTCCCAAGTTTGCAAATTTGGTAGTTAGTCTGATCTTCAGATTTTGCGTTTAAACCATCAGGGCTGCGTTCGACCGCATCTGCAAGGTCTGCGGCTGCATCGCACTGTAACATGACACGTTTCCTGGTGCGGTTCACATCTGCTCGAACAGCTCGCTGAAATTGCTGCAGATCACGTAAAGCATCACGAGACTTCACCGCCAGAAAAGAATGGCGACTTACTTGGCAATGCTGGAAGTAATCGAGGAGATGGATGATCTGGACATTCCTCTCCTTATTTATGGACTTATCTATGAAAATTTTGATCGGAGATGAAGGTATGTAAAATATGACTTGACACTGTGTGCATATTTGTCTCAAATACCGGCTATTTCTGTTTCTTCCTTATTTTCTGAATGTCAGAGAAGTTACGTGTTCGCAAAAAAATGAAATGTACTTGTATTGCATTTGTCCAATGAAGGCAATAAATGGTTAGATAGATCGGAAGCTGCTGGTGGCTTGGGAGTCTCAGTATTTTTGTATATATTAGGTAAATTCCGTGCACTGTGTCTGTTTGATGCTAATGCATTGGCGCCACCTACAGGTTGTATTCTGAACATACGGTTGTGTCGTGTAATGGTCAGTATACACGTAAATTACATTATTATTATTAAGACGTACAGTCCAAGTTCGTCATAAAATGCTTTCTTTACCCTGGGATATTTCCAAGTTAGCTTGGCCCCAAGTTAACTTGGGTTCTTGGTTTCAGACTTGCAAGCAAAGAATACATGACAGCAAGAGTAATGGATAATGTGAATATAATGCATTTGTCAGGGCAGTGTGATGTTTTGAGCTGAACCTGCTGGTATAGTCTCAGCACCTATTGGCGACAATGAGCACAAGTTGCTCGATTACAAACATCCATGTGGAAACTCATGTGCCAACACATGTACATGCTGTTCCTACTTTATGTTGGCATCGTTAAGTACTTTCACTCTTTTGGGGCCTCCGTGAACATTTGCCACGCATTTGTGAAAAGGTCCCCAGCGAATGATGGGTCTGCAAAATGCAGTTTCTCATTGCAGTTAATAATAGCCCACAAACAACAATAATTCCTCAGTATTGGTCTCAAATATAGAAATATATAATAAGTGTTTTGTAGATTGTACTTACCTGATTGGAGTCTTTGAAATATGTCCTCTGACACAAGCATTTCAACAGCATTGATACCATCGCTCAACTAGATTTTTCTTTGTGCTGCTATTTTGACAATATAATCACTTTTTTGATGTTTATATACGTTTCTCCTGCCCTCCAGGTGTTACCAAAGCCCCAATCACTACCCTTAAGTGATGTATTACCCTGTGCTCTGTTTTTTAGGTTCCATCTGCTGATTCCCAACGACATACTGGAGGACTGATTGAAACGTTTATTAGAACATGGCCTTCAAAGTTAACTGCAATGAAGGGAGACCATCTTGCCAATTAAGCTTTACCCTTGCTTCCCATTTTAAATGGAGCTGTTATATTTAGTGAGTTACATACAGAGACCTGAAACTAATACATTTTGCCAAATTCTTCATTACATGTACCTCTTTCCCAATAGAATGAGCCCGTTTGCCTGCTTTCCACCACTGCAGACACTTAAGCTTGAAAATGTGCCGGGGTATGATGATTAACCAACACTTCAGTGTCCTTCAGTTTCCATAGGCTCTTTGCTGCTCTGTATTTTCCTTTTCTACACTTAAGCCATTAGTATTCTTTTGCCCCACATGATAAATTGAGTGAACTCTGTACCTTTACAATAAAATGCACTGGGATTCCCACTTTTAAAAACCAGAGGAGAGTACATCTGCATAGTTCTCAATTGTTAAAGGAATTAAATGTGAATAAATGTTAGTGTTGTAAATGGTATGGTGTTGGATATTATATGCAAAATATTGTCAATCACCAGAAGGAAGGTGGCTGTGGTAAGATATAGAAGGTAGCCTCTCTATGATCTAATTAGAGATGCCACTTTGTGTTTTATGTCTTCATGATTTTTACAAAGATTATTTTTTTTTTTTTCTTGTTGTTGTTGTTTGGGTTTTTCTCGTTTTTTTTTTTTGTTTGTTTTCATGTTGTGGAAAATTGTTTTTATTGTATCTTGATTTCTTTTTTTTTCTGTTAAGTGTGGACCCCAGGCAGTTTTGCCCTGGGTTGTTATGGGTACCCTAAAAACTTGAGCTTTTTGTTCCACTATCTTTTTTCGTTGGTCTACAAGAGAGTTTTTCATTACCAGGGCCTCCTATGTACCTCCTCAGTTACTACTTTAACCATGAAGTTGATGGACCTCCAAGATATGCTGTTTGGCATGGGGCAATCTGAAGATGATCATTTACTCAAGAAAGATATTGTGCACTTTGCATCCAAATTACAGAACTTAAATGGCCCTCCTATGGAGACAAATGTAGAACTAAATATTGCAGATGGGAGGAACATGACCACGTTTTGAGTGTCCTAGCAGAAATAATCAATGACCACCTTTTTCCTTACATCTGTTTTTTTTTGTAGGATGAGAATATTGTGGGATTGTATGAATAATTCAAGAATGATGTGACATTTGCCTGCCCATGCCAATTATTTGTTCATCTCGATGATACTGCCAAGATTTTTGGTTATCCTCTTACTCAATATCCTTCCAATAAACATTTGTGTCCCGTCTACCCTGCACTATGGCCTCTCAATGGGCCCAGTTAAATGGAGACATTTATGAGAGTAGATGAATATCACAAAAGTCAATGACTTCACATCAGGATCTGCCTCTCCCTAAAATCAAGGTTTAAAGAATAAAGGGCCAAACGTAGCAAGTGCAGTTAGTCGGCAAAAGGAAAAACAAAAATGGAATTTGAATAAGATTCAGACTGATGCATCATTGTTTCAGCCAAGCAACATCATGTCAGCATGGATGAATCAACTACAAAAAGTGTTTTACATCTTTAAAAGACTTCAGTTACACTGGGTAGTTAAGGAAGGCAGAGAATTATTATTTGACAACTGAATATTTGAAGACAGGATGCCAGTAGGAAATCATACGCCGACAACTTTGTGAGACCATGCTGAAAATGACATGCTGTCCAGCTTCTTGAGTTTTATTCCAGTGGACACATCACCAAAATGACACTGACTTTCATAGACAATGAAATTGTTTACATAAACAAGCATTGACAGGAGAAGCATCCCGTCTGATTATGAGAGTCGTTATTATACAATCACCATTGAAGTTATTCTAGAAAAAACTTGGAAGATGTACAAAGTGATGTAGAGCAAAGCTGTATGTAACACATGGGAATATTTGCCATGGGTAGATATGAATTGAATAATAATGCACACAACTGAAGAAAATAAACCATAAAATCAAGGACTTGGATGTTCACTCATGCATAATACTTTAGTCAATTCTTTGATAGGTTTAATTTACTAATATTGAGCGTCAATCTCATTGAAGTAACGCGTCAAAGGGGTTGTTACATTTCCAAGCGCAAGTTTAGCCATGTGATATTAGCAACTGATCAGATCTGGTCAGATCTAACAACATCTGAAGTTCTTTTTCAAGATTTCAATCAATTACATTGTAACAACTGAAATATTGATTTAACAACATAAATCTCTTCCTTCATTCTCAATGTATTTTCCTACACAATGGAAAATATATCTGTTTGCCCGCGCTATAGTGTAAGGACAAACAAAAATCTATGAATTAAGTACTGCACTACATTTGTTATCCATCAGGTAGCGCTATCAGCAGCACTTATCACCTGTTACAAACGCGAATCCTCTCTTGCCCTGTGCCGTTCTCTTAGTTCATTTGTAACCTCTGCAACCGAGCTCAGCACCTCTCCAGGGTCTGCGGAGATGCGCAGATTTTTGGTCGCGCCTTTGTTACATATTTCCTGTCAAAGGTCACGCGGCCGGGGTGCTCGAACGATTTTCTGCAAGATCCTGCAGCTATCGCAGGGTTTGGAGGGCATATCGCGCAACTTCGGCAAGATTCTCGCGTAGTTTTTCAGGAATCTCGCGCAGCCGGCATACTTGCAGACGCGCTCGAACGCACCCCAAATGTTCAGCTTAACATCTGGTCACATGATCAAATCAAATAGAAACTAGACATTGGACAACACATTACCCAGCAATCACCTTGACAAATTTGCCTATCAGAATGCAAGAAAAATATCAAAGAAAAAAAGAAAATTGTTAATTTCATTAATGTTTTTCCAAATGTGCGTAGAATAAACATGTATCTTTGTTATACAATGCTAAGAATTATCGTTCCAAAAAAAAAAAAAAAAAAAAACTAACCGCAATCAAGTTGAGATTGGCTTTGTGAGGGTTTATATAAAGAATGGTTCTTAAATGGCTTGTGTTTGGGGTTAAGACTGAACAACATTATCAATAGAATCTTTGAAGGGATTGTTTTCCACTCAATGATTTTACAAAGAGCTCGGTTCCGTTACGGGCCCCTTGCCCATCGGCCCAAGTGCAACTGTATTGGCCCTAATGCCTATATTTACACCAGTGCTATGCATGTCATCTGTTAGGGTTAAAATAATTATTGGCAACTGAAACATATTAATCGCTGCAGTAATAATCCAATCATAGTATTTATTTATATCCAAATGGTGACTTTTTTTTTTGGATCGGGCAGTGTATTTATATGAGTGTTTTATTGTTTCACTGTTTATTTCATCAAGGTTTACTTTCTCCCCTTTTCCACTGTTTCCCTGTTCCCTCTCTCTCTCGCTGTTCCCTCTCTCTCATGCTGTCCCCCTCTGCTTTGTAATTGTTTCTCATTTCCTTATTTGTAACCACGCCCTCTCCCTGCTCATCAGCTCTTCCCTGTGTATTTATGCCCCAGTTTTAGTTTCCCTGTGCAAGTCTGTCTCTATTCCAGCAGTTACTCACAAGCCTTTTTTTCTGAATTTTGGCTTTCTGAATTTGATTTTTATTTCGTCCTTCTGTTTTCTAAGTTTTTATTGTCATTTGCATCTTTTTGCCATCTGGTTTTTGGATGCTTTGCTTGTTTTTCAGCCTGGCCTCCGCCCAGTGTTTTTGTGCTGTATTCTCCCTCTGGTGATAACTCAGACTGGTTGACCCTGATGAATGAATAAATTGTCATTCTGGCATTTCTCTACTGTCTGTGCCTGGATCCATTCGCTGTCTCGTCACATTGTCTCAGCCTTACTATACCTTCGACTACAGTAAGTTGGATCCATTAGGATGGCAGTACTCCTGGCCTATGTGTTACAACAGTGATGGTAAAATAGAAAACAACATGAATAGCATGAGAGATTTGGCTTGTTATATTGCGAAATAACTACGCCACAATGTGATGCCATTAATTGGCGCTCCGAATGTCCATGAGTGATGTTAGCCCACATTCTCTGAATTATAAGTTTATCTGCAAGGTCTGAATCTGAATGTTTTACGGGAAATGTAAGCCATTTCCTATTCTTACCAAATATTAAACACCCTGAGCTTGAATAAATTTAGGGACATGAACACTAATTACATCTGAACAATGTAATAATAATGTAACCCCAATTTCTAAAAGTTGGCACATCATGTAAAATGAAATGAAATCAAAAAGGACTGATTTGAAAAGTCCATTCACTCTCTATTTTACTGAAAACAGTACAACACATCATTTGATGTTCTAACATGTTAATATAATTGAGTATTAAAAATGTACCATAATGACCTTTTTTGGAGTCTGTTGCAGTCATCACTTTTGAAATAAACAAGTTTTTTCAAATGAATAACTGAATTCACAAATTAAAGAATCAAATAGTTTTGTTGTGGTATAGGACATGGTGAATGGCTTTTTCAAATCACACATTTTTTAATAGCTCACTTGGTCCAATGGACAAAAGGGAACTTATGCTTTGAAGCAGCGGTGTTGGGGTCTGCGTTAAAGGGACATTATCATGATACAGTAAGTCACACTCAATAGCTGCATAAATATACAAAATCAGTCATGTGTCGGAAATTTTTCATGTGGGGTCATCCTTTCGAATTGTTTGGATGTTTTTGATAAGTTCATGGAATGCTCCATGACACTTCTAGCAGGCGGTATTTTTGAGGAAATACCGCGCAGAGCACTGTAAATAGTGACATTATCCCCGCTCACGATGGCTGTCTTTTTCATCTGTATTGCATTCACACATTATGCATTGTGATGATAATACTTGAACATTATGCGTCTTTTGTGTGATATCCAGCTTTTAAAATGAATCGCCTACCTAGAAAGAAAGCGGGGAAGTTACATTTCCTGCACCTAGACCTCGACTATGTCTGCATGACTGACATACAAACATACATGACAAATGACAAAACTCACTGTGCGGTGCAATAGCCTACCCCGGGGATGTACATGATATAGAGAATCTGACTAGTAAACGCGTCACATGAAAGTTATGAAACGAATTGAGTAAATTTTGCATTTGTTGTGGGCTTTATGTTTGTTTGAGCAACATCACTTTGATATGCTGTGTCACTGACATTCACGGTTGAACTTGCCTTAGTTTTTAAATTCACAGTCAACATTGACTAGCCAGATAGCTAACAAACTAATGTTACATCATGGGTATGGAAAGGTACTCCGTGCACATAGGCTAGCTAGCTCATTTCACAAAATGGCGGTGAAAAGATGGCGATTGTACTGTGTGTGCTGTATGTAGCATACATGCCGAGCAGCTGGAGTAACGTCACAGCTAAGGGATGAAAAAGAGACTACTTTAATAAAATGGTGCACCCCATTCCAGGGAGAATAGCCTGTTTGCTTGCGCCTTTTGTTCGAAATTTGAATTTCATGGGGGTTGAATCACCCGGAAAAGGTTAGAAGTTGAATGTATTGTTATCTGGGAATGATTCAAGCGGCAAATTGTATTGGATGATAATGTCCCTTTAACTTTGATCTTCTGCTGCCAAACCACAGAAGGGATCAATGTGAAATTTGGAGGGGAGGTACACATGGATGTACAGATTAAAATTTGTTTGATTGGTGTAAATCCGTCCATAGATGGCACTATAGCAAAAAAGTGGTCATAACTCCTAAACCATTTGTCCAATCAACTTGAAATTTTGCATGCTTCGTGTTAGTCTCGGTTGCTATGAAAATCTATGAGAACAAAGTCATAAATAAAACAAGATGGCCAACATCAGCCAACAAATTTCAGTGGCCTTTATACTCACTGTAGCTGTCACATGTCATCATGAAACTGAATATTCTTGTTAAGAATGCGGAAAAAGACCCATTTTTATTAAAGTTACTTTGATTGGCCATATGACAGCACTAAAGAGAGGTACAATATGTCTGGGCAATTACTTCTAAACCATAGGTTGTAGAAACAAAATTCTGTTTTACTAGTTCATAGTGGCGCTTTAGCAAACAAATGGTCATAACTCTTAAACCAATTGTGCGAGCAACTTAACATTTTTCTCACTTCATAATGGTGAAGGTTACTATGAAAACCGGTAAGAACAAAGTGATAGTTTAAAAATGATGGCAAACATCAGCCAATAAAATTTCATTAAACCCCACACTCACCTTAACTGTCATCAATCATGAAACTTTATACTATTGTTTAGGCGGTGTAAAACGGCAGCCTTCATGCAAATTACTTTGATTGGCCAGACGGTGGCGCAATGGAGAGGCACAACAAATTTGATTTCAATTGGCCAATTTGTGGCACTGTAGTAAGAAAAACTATGTAAAATTGCACATTTGATTTCAACCATTTGACTCACTGGTTCTAATTTTGCATATTGTATTTCTGTTTGAGGATCAAATTGTCTTTCCAATGAGCAAAATAAATCTTTAATTATTTGGCTGCCATTTGTCAACCAGGTGACAGCTGCTATTTCAAAGACATGGCAGTGACTAATTAATGTGAAATATGCAGAGCAAGATATACCATGCACAGTTATGTGCCATGAACTAGAAATTGTTTGAAAAAGTTATACAATTTATATCCTCACTGCTTCAAGGCTGATCATTTCCTCATGTTGCTTGGACCCCGTGATTACCGCTTGCGGTTATATTAGTTTTTTTTTTTTTTTCTAATCAAATTACAATAGGTGTCCTCATTTGCCCAATGTTGCACCCAAGCATAAAAAATACTATCACTTGTGAGCTTACATTACAGTAAAGCCTGAAATTAACCAAGTGAGCTACAGTGCCAATGGCACTATATTTTGCATTTCCCATAAAAGTGGCAACTTTTTCGGGACTTGTTGTTGCACAGAAATTATGAGAGGCCACTGGTGTGTTTGCTGTTTTGAATTGCAGTCTTTAAAGAGTGAAATACACACCGACATGGACATGAACACCTGTTGGGGTTCATGCTCATGACTACTGAGCAAGATGTTCGTATGGCCTCAGATGATCGGATAATTGCTTGAGGGAAATGAACTGCTCAAACTTTGCTGAATTTGTTTTCTTCCAGTTCTTGCTTACTTATCATTTGTGATAATAACAAATAATGTTCTGTTATTTGTTTTGCAAACCTCTAAGATGATTCCATAGAGTTATAGCCGTGATCTTCAGGTCCTTTTAGCTGCCGAGTTAGCTCACTCGGTTAAGGCGTTGCATTTGCGGAGCAGTAGTGACTACCATGGCGCAGGTTTGATCCCCGGTTGTACCAACTGGCAGTGGTCGGCAGCTTTTTCAGAGCAGCGCACGATTGTTATGTTTCTGCCTCATGTGTGTGTTTTGTCATTGTGCTTTTCCTTTTTTCATTGTGCGTGTGCCATTTTTTCCGAGCCTCACTCCTTGTTTCTGTTTCAGCTTTCTTTCCTCCGTCTGAGGATTGATTTACTCTTGCCTAACTCCCGTGATGTCGATTGACAGCCCTGAGTGTGCCTGCGTCTTGTTGTTTAATCACACTTCCTCATTCGGAATCGGCTGTGGTATTTCATTTGTTATTTCCACCTGTGCTTAATTCCGGGTCTCGCTAAACTCTGAGTGAATGTGTTCTCTGATAGTTTTATTACTAACCCGTACTAACCAACACTTATTGGGGGTGATTGAATGTATTTATACGTATTATTAACCCTGATTAACTCATTAGCGAGTGCGAGCGTTTCTTGCTTTTGGAATTTCTTCCTAAGCTTTCCCTGTTAACTATGTTTACGTGATACTTTCCTTCGCTTCTCTGGAGGTGTTTTTATACTAGTCACATTTAGATTACCTTGATCTAAACTGTCTAGTTTGATTGATTGTCTCAGTGTCTTGTCTCGCGTCATTATTGTTATCCCAGTTTTCGTGTGCATGTCTATTAATCCCATTTTTTTCTTTTCACTTTGAGATTGCCTTCCGAGTTCCCGCCTCCTTCCGTGTGTATTTCAGTGGGCAAGGTGGAGAGGTCATCAGACAGAACTTTGTCAGCTTTAAAATATTGTGAAATCTCTGCGCCAAAACCTTCCGAGTACTTTTCCTGTTTGAGCCATTCCCGAGTCCTGTGTTTTTGCTGCGTCCAAGTCTTGTCTCCCCTTAGTCTAAGTCTCCCAGTGTTTCTTGTTCCGTCAGTTAGTTAGGTAGTTTTTGTTTTCTAGTTTAGATTTGTTTTGCTACTCATTGAGTGTGTACTTCTGTTTCCCCCTGCCTTGGGCAGTGTACTTTAGTTTTTCCCATTTGTTCAGTGCATTGGCACGGTGTTTTATTTCTGGCCTGCTTGCCTGCTTTTCTCCCTTAGTGTTTGGTGTTTGTAAATAAACTTGTTTTTTTTTCTTGCATCTGGTGTCCATCTGACCACTTCTTGACAACGATTGGCTTTGCACTGCAGGGATGCAAAAAGGGGCTGCCGGGACTGGATAAAAAAATAGTTCCTTTGTTCGTTGCTCACGCGCCTCCTGTTGGCCAGCCGGGCGCTTGTCAGTGAGATTCTAAGCCTGCTCATGTTCAGGTATCCTCCGCCCTCATTCTGAACTTGCAAAGTTTTGACCAATGAGTGTAAAGAAGCAGTGGCTGACAGGCGCGTGCTTCGGAGGAGAGCCGCGAACTGTCTTCACTCTCCCGAGTTGGCAACATGGGGTCGCATACGAGCAAGCCTTGTACATAGTTCTGGAATTGGGCATTCCAGATGAGGGTGGGATTGGAGATGCCAAAAAAAAAAAAAAAAAAAAAAAAAAAAAACAGGCAGGATTTGGTTGTGAAAATCACTGCATGGGCTTGAGAACTCATGTAAACCATTATCCGTGAACACAGGTTGTTGCTGCATTCGGAAATTCAGGTAAAAACTCTGCCATGTAAAAAATTAAACCATACACCGTATAAACAAGATCTGGGAATGCAGCCGCCTTCTCTGGGCCAGAGCTCATTTAAGAGACTCAGGGGAAGTTGAAAACTGTCCTGAGCTCTGACCAATCAAAATGTGAGATTCTTTTTGGAATTCATTGACACCACGGCCTCTGGGCTAAAGAAGAGATGCCGCCATCTGGCTTGTTATCAGTATGAAGTTCAAAAGACAGCATCCATGATTGTAAGGGGGTGCATTAGTGCACATAGCATGTGTAACGTGCACATCTGTGAAAATGTCATTAATGCTGAACAATATATAAAGGTTTTGGAGCAACATATACTCGCATCCAGACATCTTTTTCATGGAAAGTTTTCCATATTTCAGCAAGACAATGGCAAACATCACATTTTGCCCGAATTACAACAACATGGCTACGTCTGCCTGAAGTCTAGACCCGTCACCCGCTGAAAATATTTGTTGCATTATGAAATGACAAAGATAACAAAGGTCACGAATTGTTGAGTGGTTGTAATCCTATATCATGCAAGAATGGGGAAACATTTCACTTTCAAAACTACAGCGACCCTTGGACCCCAAATTCTTAGCGAGTGTTCTTAACTTCTTAATTGTCACCTGCATTTTCTCAAATTTGGCCCAGATTGGTAAACCACATTTCAAATGCTCACTGCTCCCACATACAATGGTTCTACTACACATGCATGGTCTCATTGGAAAGATAAGACATAGAGGTTTTCAATGAAAACATTGAAAACATTGACATCATAAAATGTTGTGACTTACTGTCAGAGAGTAACTGAGACTAGAATAAAGAGATATATTTCCACTTGCATCATACACCTCTGAACAGGACTTTGCCTATTAATTTGGGTGTGTGGGGTGAATTTTCAGAGGCTACCAGGCCATGGCCAGAGGCCAAATGCATCTGTGGTCAAAAGTTGATCCCAAAAGAATGAAAAATGAATATTTTACAGATTTATTTTTAAATGTATGTCCATGCGTTTGCCTGGATTGATTGAGGATTTAAGTCATAGTTTAAAAATTCAAAATTTGTTTGAAAATTCCGTAGGGCCCTAATTAGGGCCCAGTGACAGTTAACAGGTTAAAAGAGGAAGCATGCCACTGTCCCAACTTTTTTGAAATGTGTTGCTGGTATCAAATTCAAAATAAGCATTTGTTTTTCAAAAAAAAAATTACAATAACATTTCTCACTATCAACATCAGAGTTGTAGTCTTTGCACAATTTTTAATAAAATAAAAAGTTTAAATTATTTTTCAAATCATTGCATTCTGTTTTTATTTACATTTTACACTGCACCTCAGTGCTTTTGGCAAAAGGGTTAATAACCCTCCAGTCCTGCTGGAAGTGGAAATTAGAAAGACCTCACCAGCAAATTAGGGTTGAGGTGCTCTTCAAAAACAGTAAAGTTTAGAGGAATGAGCAGCTCATGGGTGTTATTGTTGAAACCTTGAACAGCCATGATGGCAGGATACACAATGTTCATGTATAGATCATCAGAAGGTACCCCTGAAGTATATTCAAGACCTGTTTCAGAAGTCATACTGCTCCTCAGTAAAAGGGCATTGCGAAATAAAAAAATAAAATAGGGAGGGAGTGTTCTGGCCACACAGTTTTGTGCTGCATAAGAGACACCTAGTGGTGTAAAATTTTAGTGCATATACGTTCCTGTATGCAACTCCTCTCCCTTGTCATAAATAACTTTTGTGCTGCACGGTGGTGCAGTGGTGAGCACCGCTGCCTCACAACAAGAAGGTTGTGTGTTCAAACCTGGCCTGGGGCCTTCCTGTGTGAAGTTTGCATGTTTTCCCTGTGTTCGCATGAGTTAACTCTGGTTTCCCCACCCACAAAAACATGCATTACAGGAACACTCCGACCAGTACCCCTGACCCAGGAACTAGCTTTAGAACTGGAGTTGGTCCCCGGGCACTACTCTGTTGCTGCCCGCTGCTCCTAACTATAGGATGGGTTAAATGTAGAGGACAAATTACCCCACGGGGTTCAATACAGTGTGTTTTATCTTATCTAAGGTCTAAGTCTGTAAGTACAGTATTTCTGTATGTAGCATGTAAATTTTTACTACATATTCCTCTGTATTTTCTGTTTTCAGAACATTTTTTGTTGTGGAAATACAACCCCAATTCCGAAATAGTTGGGACAGTGTAAATTGTGAATAAAATCAAAATGCAATGACTTTCAAATCACACCAGCCAATATTTTATTCACAATAGAACAGAGATAACATAGCAAATGTTGAAACTGAGAAATTTTAAAATTTTATCCACAAAATGAGCCCATTTCAAATTTGATGGCTGCTACAGGTCTCAAAAAAGTTGGAACAGGGGCCTGTTTACCATGGTGTATCATCCCCTCTTCTTTTTAACACAGAGTGGAGGCCATCTGGGCATTGAGGAGACAAGTTTCTTGAGTTTAGCCATTGGAATTTAATCCCACTCTTGTTTAATACAGGCTTCCAGCTGCTGGAGAGTTTTGGGTCTCCTTTCACGGACTTTTCGTTTAATTACGCGCCAAATGTTCTCAATCAGTGAAAGATCAGGACTGCAGGCAGGCCAGTTCAGCACAAGGACTCTTCTACTACGAAGCCATGCTGTTGTAATAGCTGCAGTGTGTGGTTTTGCATTATCCTGCTGAAATACACAAGGCCTTCCCTGGAATAGATGTTGTCTGGAGGGGAGCATATGTTGCTCTAAAACCTTTATATACCTTTCAGCACTCATGGTGCCTTTTAAAACATGCAAGTGTCCCACATCATATGCACTAATGCATTCCCATACCATCAGAGATGCTGGCTTTTGAACTGAACGCTGATAACAGGAAGGGTGGTCTTTCTCCTCTTTAGCCTGGAGGACATGACGCCCATGATTTCCCACAAGAATGTCAAATTTGGACTCGTCTGACCACAGGAGACTTTGCCACTTTGCTACAGTCCATTTTAAATGAGCCTTGGCCCACAGAACATGGCGACGCTTCTGGATCATGCTCAACAATAGCTTCCTTTTTGCATGATAGAGTTTTAGGTGGCATCTCTGGATGGCACGGCAGACCGTGTTTACAGACAGTGGTTTCTTGAAGTATTCCTGGGCCCATTTAGTAATGTCAGTGACAGAATCATGCCGGTGAGTGATGCAGTGGCGTCTGAGGGCCCGAAGATCACGGGCATCCAGCAAAGGTCTTTGGCCTTGTCCCTAACGCACAGAGATTTTTCCAGTTTCTCTGAATTCTTTGATGATGTTATGACCTGTCGATGATGAGATCTTCAAAGCCTTTGCAATTTGATGTTGAGGAACATTGTTTTTAAAGTATTCCACAATTTTTTACGCAAGCCTTCACGGGTTGGAGAGCCTCTGCCCATCTTTACTTCTGAGAGACTCAGCCTCTCTAAGACATCCCTTTTATAGCCAATCATGTTACGCACCTGATGCCAGTTAACTTAATTACTTGCTAAATGTTCTTTCAGCTGATTCTCTTATATATTAATTGCTTTTTCAGCCCTTTTTTGCCTGTGTCCCAACTTTTTTGAGACCCACTGCAGCCAGAAAATTTTAAATAAGCTCATTTTGTGGATAAAAATGTAAAATGTCTCAACTTCAACATCTGAAATGTTATCTATGTTCTATTGTAAATAACATATTGGCTTATGTGATCTGAAAGTCATTGCATTTAGATTTTATTCACAATTTACACTTCGTCCCAACTATTTCGGAATTGGGGTTGTAAATGCCAATCGCTAATAGGATCTCTTCATTACCATCAATTTTAAATTTGCTTAGATGCTAATAAGTCCGCTAAGCCTCATTATAATGGCTGCTTATTTTTTCTTGTGATTATTACATGCTAAATTTAAATTGTATATTCATGTATGGGTTGTTTGTAATGCCATATTTTTATATTTCCACATTAAAAAAAAAGAAACATCCTTCCTGAAAGCCTTGTGCTCTGTTCTGGTTTTCTGCGTCTTTGTTTCAAGGATCTAATGTTAGCTATCTGCAACGCGGACCTTTAAAAAGCAAGAGCTGAATACTCACTAATTTGTCAACAGATCCGTAAACTTATAATACATTACTTGGACAACAACATTCCCCAAAAATAAATCAGTAAAATTTCTGACAATTCACCCGCAACAGTGTGTAATAATTAAGAGATGGAAGGAATCCCCATGAATCTTGGTGCAAAAAGTGCAACCACTTCTGAATGTGCACAATCTCCTGTCCTTCAGACATCACTTCAGACTCATATCATGACGTGGGTTTGGAAATACTTTGGTAACCAAGTTAAGTATGCAAAGCAGAAGCCAAACATGAATATTATCCTAAAATACTGCCAACATCTGTGGGCTCGGTATCATCTGAGATTGAGAGCAGCACAATGGATTCTTGTTTTGCGGTCCGACAAGTCTAAATTTCAAATGGTTATTGGCAAAAGCAGTAGTGTTCTACAGACCAAGCATGAAATGGTCAACCCAAGCTGTTATCAGCGTCACGTCCAAAATCCAGCATTGGTCATGGTATGGATGAGTGTTATTGCTTGTGACAACGGTGTCTTGCACATTTGCAAGGACACCATTAAAGCTGAAACATACATATCGGAGCAACATTTGCTGCTATAAAAACATGGCCTGTGCCAGGGACATCCCTGCATTTTCCAGCTAGACATTGTCAAGCCACATTCTGTCAGGATTTCACAGCTATGTAAGCAGAAAGTGTGGGTACTAGGCCGGCCTGCCTGAAGTCCTGATCTGTCTCCGACTAAAAATGGATGGCACATTATGAAGCGAAATATATGGGAACGTAGGTGCCATACAGTTGTGCTGCAGAAGACCTGCATAATGGAGGAATGGGGAAAATAGGCTGGCTTGACCAACTGCTGTCTTCAGCGCCCAGATGCTTGAGTGTGATGTTAGACAGTGGTAAGCCTTCGACAGTACCAACTTTTTAGGTCTCTTCTGCAGTCATCACATTGTACATTTTTACATTAGAAAATATTAGAACATCAAGCATTTTGTTGTTCTGTTGTTTTCAATGCATTTGAAATGAGTCCTTCCTGATCTAATTTGCATTCTCTATGGTGTGACAACTTTTCTGAACAGAGGCTCTAGGATGCTACTGTTACGACAAGAGAAAAACATTTACAGGCTTGAAAATTGCTGTTCAATAGATTAGAGACACATCACTGGTGCATCATGTTCCTTTGATTACAAATGAACATTGACCCTGAGAGGAAGTGTCAAACACGTTACATGACTATGAATATGAGCGCGCAAATGGCATTGCCAACCATGATCTTATCCATTAAATTGCCTATAGATTATTTTTTGTGTCAAGTATGCATCAAAAAGAATATGGAGATTTTAACCTGGAAAGAACTTTAAATCAGAAATGTACAGATGAATGCTTTTGTGACCTGAGAACTGAAGTTGGATAGATAGAACTGTTCTTTCAAAGCATAAGGGATGACACATCTGAATAGGCCAGTCAGCACTAACAACAGTAGGCTTCCATTGTCCTATTCATGAAACATTCCTTTGAGCTACAAATGTAGTCTCCACACTCACAGAAAGGCACACTGTCGCAGTGGGCCATGTTTCCTTGACCGTGATAGACCCTAGATGATTCTACCTTGGCTGACTTTATAAAAGGCAGGGAGAGACCTGAGGTGATTCTGCATCTCACCTCAGCACAACCCCCGTGAGTACGAAGGAGGAATTTTATCTAAGCACTAAGGGAGGCATTGCAGGAAATGGCACTGGAATTTAAAGACCACAGAATCCTGTCACCTCACCTTCACTTCACATTCAATAAAAAAGGCATCAGTGAGGGAAGTAAAATCCAGAACTATTTCACTGATCTATTCTCCAGATTTCATGAGTTTTCTAAATGCAGATAACGGTTCATATTGACTTATTCTATGTTATAAATTACACATATTAATGATCTCAATCACAATTATTTGGTTTAGTAATGTGCATAAATAAACTAAGCTGGTTAAATTGCTCCATGGAAACATAAAGCTGTCAGTAGATTGGAGCAGATATCAGTGAAAGGTGCAATTTCACTCTGTGAATATTCAACAGTAACAGTGGTATTACAGGAAAAAATTGTTATCTTTGGATAGACAATTGCGGCAAAAAAATCTTCATTAACTCATTAAACTTATTAACTCATTAAATCTCAATGAAATCATCTGCACTTATTTGGTAATGCTCCATGCAACAGGTTAAATATTTTAAACTGAGTGAAATTCTGCTTTAAACATGAGAAAATAAATGACAAAAATAACTAAAAACAAAAAAAATTACTGAAAAACGAAAAGTCCCTATTTGACGCTTAGGGTCAGGGTTCCGGTTAAGGGTTCGGGATTATAGACCAGGAGCCCAAGGGGGTCAGCCTTGCTGGGAAGGTTACCAATTCTAATCCCTATCACAGTGTCAGGCATGGGCCCCAATAGAAGGTTCTGGACTTCTGCTGGGCTCCAGCTGGTGAAGTGTAGTAATGAGGGGTAAAAATGTGACACGCCCAACCCAGCTAGATCAATCTAGAAAGTAAGAACTTGAAACATGAAACTGTGTTTAATGCTGGTCATCTCCACACCTTAGGGTGAGGGGTGCCAGACAATTTCATTGGTGGGAGGGGTCTGGCAGACAGAATTATAGGGGTCCCCAAAATTGAGCTAGATCAGCTCATTGAGTTACAGGATGAAACCTGGTGCAAAATGTTCAGCAAACCCCCTGTTTCAGGAATGGCCACTGCCAGAAATTTTCTGTGGTGGGGTATCCCCTGGCAGAAGCGCCCAAATGGGCCACACCCAAAATTGAGCAAGATCAGCTCACTGAGTTAAGCTAGAAATATACTTGCTGCGTGACCGAACAGACGCGTACACAGTGTGCTTCGTGAGTGCAGACACTTGCTGCAGCACAACGCGTCCAAAACACATAGTATTAGAGGTCTTACAGGATGAAACCTGGTGCAGCCAAATGGCCAGAAAACGTCTTGTGGCATGATGTGCTTACATATTCTAAGATGGGTACATATCCTAAATAGACGGTCAGTGATAACACAAGCTAATTCTCTGGAAACGTTAGCGAAGCTATGGATTTAGGCTTGTGCTTGGATCTTTTGTGCACACTTATACTGTTTCATAAGCAATACCCGATGATGTGAATGTTTTAAAATACATGTATAGTATGTATTAAATACAATTATAAAAGCAAATACAGTGGGCCATTGTTCTTAACCAATACTGATGCTCATGGTCAGTGTACTAGGACAAGGCATCTTTGTTTCAACAGGCCAAACACCTGGTTCAGCTCTAAACAAATATGTTTCAGTATGGGATAAGGAAACAGGAAATATGGCAGGGCTTGAAACATGTTTTGGAACCTGGTTGCCCAGGTGGGCAACCTCTCTTTTCAGTTTTCTGATTTTTGGTTGCCTTACCTATGCTTTTGGTTGCCCAAATTTTAAATAAAATTTCTTCAATGGAGAATGGCGGTTTATCTTTTATTTCATGGCCAAAGCATGTCTCACAACCCACAGTGCAATAATGGAAAGACATGAAGAAAAGTAGTGAGTGGAAGAAATTCTGACACATCAAGTTGTTGCAGAATACTGTAACGTTTGTGCTTCGTGCACAGTTCAGATGCACGGAGGACAGGAGGTTGAGTGCTGGACTCAGGTGCAAGGATGGACTTGGTTGTATTTTATTGTGCTTGCTGCACCACAGCAGGCACAAATAATAATAATAATAATAATAATATTTATTTGCCTTCAAAAGAAGAGATACAATAGTAAAATTACAGAATCATCGCAAGTAGGATACAATAAAATAAAGTATATCCCCGCACCAAAAACCCATAACGTATCACAGGACAGAGATAAAAACTTCATACGTTACAAATTGGGAAAAAAGCGTAAGATTAATAACAAAATCGTCAAACAGCAACATGAAACCACAACTGTTAATAGAAAACATTAGAAAGGCATTAACAACATATTTAAAAGAACATTATCATCAGGATCAAAGCTTAAAAGGAGCATGTAGAATGATCTGGTACGAGACTTTGTATTAAAAATGGAGCGTAACAATTCAAGATTTGCTATATTCACAGACGATTCAACCGTACAGATACTTGTGGCTTTTAAAATAGGAGTTGTTCTGCAGTATTTGTGGACACCAAATATGGACTTGACTGGACAACCTTGTATACTTTCTAAGTCTCGCAATTAACTTTTATTTATATTAATAGTGTTTAACCCATATAGTAGAACTGGTCTAATAGACGAGTCCCAAACATAGGATGCGACGTTGACATCTGTTATGGCATTACACAGACCAGCGCCCTGGAGGCTGTAGAATGCTTTTCTACACGCGTTGATACGGTTGCGGCTGTGACTATTGCGTTTCACATGAGATAAAGTAACATCAGGGTAAGTTATGCAATCGGACTGAGTGAGAGAAATACCATTCAGATACCATAGAGGAATATCACTGAGATAACTTTTGCCAAAGGTTATACATTCACTTTTACTGGGGTTAAACGACAGGCCATGATCACATACGTATGTGTTTGCAACGTCGATCATTTGTTGCAAACCTGAGACAGAGAGACTACACAATAGAATATTATCAGCATAACAAAATACATTGAAAGATGTTGAACCAATCATAATGCCACCTGTACAGTTAGACAAAAGTTCAACCAAATAAAATAAAATAAAATGTCAAATAAATTAAACAGGCAGGAACGGAGAAGACAAACCTCCTTGTCTTGTACCTTTATTTATGAAAATCGGGGAACATAATCTATGACCCCATTTGACCTGAACTTGTGTGGACCTGCACCACGTGAACATCATCGCCCAGCTGTGATCAGGAATGACACCCATGGCTTTATGGAATAGAATCTCATGAGGCACGGTGTCGAAGGCGCCCTGGGGGTCAAGTGAGCAGGCATACATGGTAGATCCGCGGGCGTTACAGTAGGATATATAACGTCTTGGGTTAATGCTGCTGCCATGTTTGTGCTTCGCCCAGGGACAAATCCGAATTGGAGGTCGCTCAGTTCGTGCTGGTCATACTGCTCCAGAATATGTAGCTCCAGTAGTTTAGACAGCGTGGATGAAATTGTTACAGGTCTGTACTTCTTGGGAACCGAGGGATCCAGTGGGTTTCTTCAATAACGGGACCAGAAGGCCTCGCATGAATGACGTCAGTGCGATATGGAACTGGACACATAGTGTTAGCATACAACTAATAAGGTTTGGAATGTCACTGTCGATGGCGTAATTTCAAGTGTTCGGTGAGTATGCCGTCAATACCGGGGGAACAACCAGATCTAAGAGTCTTGATGTATCAACATACCATGGAGGGCGATATCACATTTCTGTGCGAGGTATCAGAACAAACTGATGAATACTTCGTGTCCACCTCTGCTTTTGCTCGATTTTGTATGTCACCCATGTTGTCGTTAGGTACTGATTCAAATTTATCGCGGAAAAAGCATTCCAGTGTTGACAGCGAGATGTCTTCAAAGGAAGATTTGTTTCTCCGAGTTTGACAAACCATGTTCCAGAATTTCTTTAACCGTCCCCTGTGGTAGAGGCTGTTTAAATGTTTAGTCAGTCCTTGTAGATCCGAGGTCATAGCTTGGCGACAGGCGTTACGGTATGTCTTCTTAGTGGCTTTGTAGCATTGGTACACCTGGCCGTGTCACGGTCTGTTGCAGGATTTCCACAACCCAAACCAGAACTTCTGACGATCTATAGCCATTGTACAGTCGTGGTTCCACCAGCTCTTGGAACGATGTCTCTGGTGTCATGCTGGTTGATTGTCCATTACCACTCGAGAGCATGAGTCATGGATAGTGTGACAGATGTTACCGCAGAGGTTATCTAGTGCCACCTTTGCAGCATCGCAGTTAGCGATCTTATTCATATCTACTCGCTGTATAGAGCGGGCTTCCTCTGTAATGTGTTGTTGGTAGCTCGCACAGAGGGTGTTGTCTGACCAGTTCATCCGGGGGTAGAACGGAGCACTTTCGGTCGTATCAAAGACGACATCAGCACAATGGGCCAAATGGAGCCTTAGTTGTATTGCCAAAGGAAAAAGTTGCAATACAAAAACAAAGAGGAAACAAGGTTCCTTGAGCATGCATAGCATGCATAGGCGGCCATGGCGGTTGAGTACATTACTCATTGTTTTCTTTGAAACTACTTTACCTGCTAATTCCAGGTCTTTCTGAAGGTCTCCGTGAGTGGTCCTTGGCTCTTGGACAGCTCTTCTGATTATTCTTTTGACTCCTCTGTCAGAAATCTTGCAAGGAGCACCAGATCATGGCCGGTTTATGGTGAAATGTTGTTCATTCCACTTCCGGATTATGGCCCCAACGGTGCTCACTGGAACATTCAGAAGTAAGAAATACATCTGTAACCAATGCCATCAGTATGTTTTGCAACAATAGGGTAGCAAAGGTCTTGAGAGAGCTCTTTGCTTTTACCCATCATGAGATGCTTTGTGTTTTTATTTTTATTTTTTATTTAAGATTTATTTAAGCAGGGGGCCTGACTGAGACCATGTCTCCTTTCCAGCATTACAAACAATTAAAATAACACAGTTTACAAGGACATTTGTGGTACCAAAAAATAAAATAAAAAATAATAATAATAATACAATGCCATTATTAAAGGGAAACATTAATTAAAACAAACAATTCTCTTGATAAAATGATTTGATCAAAGTTTTAAAATGTCCAAAAGGAACCAGTTCATTTACGTTGTAGTTTCAGGTCAGCTTGCAACTGATTTCAGGTGTGTGGGACATTACAATAAAAAGCTGTCTTACCGAGCTCCGTTCTAACACGAGGAACATTCAGACACAATGAGTCCTGTGACCGTATCCTATGGCAACCCACTCACCGCGTAAGAAGACTAGCTAGATAAAGAGGGATTTTCAATAAAACACATTTATAGACAAATAAAAACCAGTGGTTGTCTCGTCTAACTTTCAATGACCCCCATACTACTGACTTATATAAGACACAATGGTGGGTGCGGAAGTCAAGACCAGTGATAAATCTAATAGCAGAATGATAAATAGAATCTAAAGGTTTTAAAACAGGAGCAGATGTATTTCTATAAATCACATCACCATAATCAAGCATAGGGAGTATAACTCAGTACACAATCTTCTTTTTACTTTCGAAATTGAAACAAGCCCTATTTCTGTATAAGCAGCCTATTTTACTCCTTATCTTTTTGGTTAAATTTTCAATATGCATATAAAAAGTCAGCTTGTCATCCAGCCAAATGCCCAAGTATTTATAATGGGGGACATGCTCAATTTGGCTACCCTGCAGGGTACAAATATGAAAATCAAGGGGGTCCTTTTCTCTAGTTTTGGTGAATACCATGAACTTGGTTTTGTCCTCATTTAAGACTAGCTTCAACTCAATCAGAGATCTTTGAATAGAGTTAAAATCAAGCTGCAGATTAGATATGGCCTGCTGAGCTGAAGAAGCAGTCGAGTAAATGATGGTATCGTCAGCATATAAATGCATTTTACAATGATCCAAAGATAAGCCAATATTATTAATATAGATAGTGAATAACAAAGGGCCAAGAATTAAACCTTGTGGAACTCCTCTGCTGATTTGAGCACTTCAAGACTGAATGTTTTCAGGTGGAATATATTGAGTCCTATCCTCAAGATAGTTTTTAAACTAATTACAAGCAGATTTGTCAAGGCCAATGTTTGATAATCTTTTCAAAAGAAGGGCATGATCAACAGTATCAAATGCCTTAGACAGGTCAATGAAAAGGGCTGCACAATGCTGTCTGTTATCTAGTGCTCTAGATACAATGTCATTTATAACTAAACAGGTAGCAGTACTAGTGCTATGCTTAGACCTGAAACCAGATTGGTGTGTATTCAAAATGCAATTTTCAGTTAAAAAAGATTGTAGTGAGAATTAACTAGGGACTCCAGAATCTTAGCCAGGCAAGACAACCTGGATATTTGACGGTAATTATTTAAATTACTTGCATCTGCCCCTTTTAATAAAGGGAGAACATTAGCAGTTTTCCATACTTTTGGTATGCTGCTTGTCATAATAGACATATTAAATATATGAGTCAGAGGTTTGGCAATGAGTGAAGCAGAGAGTTTCAAAAGATACGGATCTATCAAGTCATCCTTTGTAGACTGATTTACATTAATTTCATTAAGAGCTTCAAGAACTTCCTCAGTTGAAACGGAACGTAAAGAAAATACAGTATTATTATTCAACAAATAAGAGGTTGTAGGACAGGTAGATAGATCAGAGGTGCACTGCTTATCATTGGTCTGCTCAGGGAAACTTGGGTCTGCTACTTTGTTCATCTCAAAAAGATAGCCTGCTGAAACAAAATGCTGATTAAAGGCATTACTTATTTCAACTTTACCAGTAATCAAATTTGAATTTAAAACAACTTGCAATGGAAGAGAAGGAGAGGAACTTGAACTTTCCAGCATTTTTACAGTTTCCCAGAATTGTGTGGGATTTCTACCAGCATCTGCAAGGGATTTTAAGTAAAAATCAGATTTTGCCTTTCTAACAGACACTGTGCATTTGTTCCTAAACTGTCTAAAATAAAGCCAATCTTAGGGTAAGTGGGTTGATCTAGGTTTAGCTTTGTTCCTGTCTCTTACTCCTTTTCCACCAAAAAGAACCTGGTGATAGTGCCAGTGCTTAGTTGGTTCAATCCACGCACCTCCTAAAAACCTGTTTGGTTTTCCATCGCCGAGGAGCCAAATCAGAACCACGCGATTACGTCACCGTAATTTAAGACCAGCTGATCAGGAGAAAATGAACGTTGTTCGAGATCTGCATCCCTCTCAGCAGCGCTCACGAAACATCTGGCAATACAGAAATACAGTATGGACTGCGGGAAACCACGAATAAAAATGTAAAACTGAAATAATGCTTGTGTTTCTATGCTCAGTAATACTATTATTGTCATTGAGGTTTTATCGTTTTTAGAGGGGAAAAGGAATATAGCCCATTAGATTGCTATGATCTTGTACTGGATTAAGATCAGATATTTAAAAAGCAGCAATATAAGGCGCATACCGTATCTTGCATTGTTGTCCGTGCATGTTAAACATACCGAAACCTTGTGCAGGAATAGGGTGTAATAATAGGAACACGCTATCCATCTTTACTTTTCCCAAGGAAGCAGACGGGTAATAAATAAACGAGCAACTGTCATATTTCATTCCAGCTTCATAACTTTGAACGATCTAATGTAGTTTTGTTTTGAAATGACATTCAAGCACGCTAATGGCAATTACAGTAATTTGCAAACGCCCTATCTGGCCAGCTGACTCATATTCATAATGCTTATTATAGACGTAAGCGGCGCAGAAAGTAAAATGAAGTATAAATGCATCATGCAGATATAAGACATATGCTTACACATCCCAACGTTTACTTCGAACAGAACGCTCAAAATACTTCCGCGACCACGCTGGTCGTGTTGGTAAACTCTACCCCACGTAATCGGTGCTTGTTCTGGACCAGCAAGGAGTTGGTGCTTACTCTAGCACTGGTTTTAAGAGCCAGGAGCTGGTGCGTAGGCTGTGGAAAACAAAAGAACCAGTGCTAAGTCAGGCTCTGGCTCCAAACCTGCACCAGCACCAGCTTGGTGGAATAGGGGTATCTGAACAGTTGTGAGAGCTCCAACGAATACCATGGAATCACTCTGTCCTTAATTCTCAGCGATTTTAAAGGAGCATGCTTGTCTGCCACAGAGTTAAATATAAAGGAGAAAAATTCAAGTGCAAGCTCTGTTTCAGGTATAGCAGAGACACGATGAAAATCACTATTATACAAGTCATGGAGGAAGCCTTGAGCATCAAACTTTTTATAATTTCTCTTTTTAACTGTACAAGGCTTGAACCTTTGGAGTTTTGTAGTTCTTTCGCATGCAATGGGACAATGATCGCTAAGATCACATGCAAAAACTGCATTAGCCAAATACTTGTGAGGATTATTCGTTAATAATAACATCAATTAGAGAAGAATTTCCTGGATCTTTTAAGTTTGGGTGTGTGAGCTCTGAAATTAGCTGGAACAGATTAAGTTTAATTCATATATTCTTTACATCATCAGATACAGAAGAGCCAGTCCAAGTTTAAATCCCCAAGAATAACTAACTCAGAATTCAGGTAGGGTACAAGTAAGTCAAATAATGCATTCACAGAAATCTTAGATGCACATGGCGGCCGGTAGACTCCCGATATATAAAAATGTGAATTAGCATTCAAAATCAATTTAATGACTAAAACCTAAAATTGTTTCTCGACAGAATGCCTGATGACACAGGTAGCCCTTTGTGTATTTGTGTGGCCCAATTGGGGGCTTCTGCCAGGGATACCCCACCACAGAAAACTTCTGGCAGCAGCCATTCCTAAAACAGGGGGGTTTGGTGAACATTTTGTACCAGGTTTCATCCTGTAACTCAATGAGCTGATCTATACTGGTCAAAGAAAGTTAGGGATCACTCTGATTTTTAATATTGAAATATGATATGGAACATAATTTGAACTATCAAATATTTCAAATTCAAAAATTGGGGTGATCCCTAATTTTCTTTGTCCAGTATAGATCAATTTTTGGGACCCCTATAATTCCGTCTGCCGGACCCCTCCCACCAATGAAATTGTCTGGCACCCCTCATCCTAAGGTGTGGAGATGACCAGCATTAAACACAGTTTCATGTTTCAAGTTCTTACTTTCTAGATTGATCTAGCTGGGTTGGGCGTGTCACATTTTTACCCCTCATTACTACACTCACCAGCTGGAGCCCGGCAGAAGTCCAGATCCTTCCATTGGGACCCATGCCTGACACTGTGATAGGGATTAGAATTAGTAATTTCCCAGCTAGGCTGACCCCCTTGGGCTCCTGGTCCATTAGGGGGTAGGGTTTGTTTTAAACCGGCGTCAAATAAGGATACCAAAAGCTTCCTTTTGCGTCATATATCGACACTTGGTCAGGTAACGTCACTTTATGAAGCGTCTGGATTGGACTGGGCTCGAGCCACTCATTAGCTGTGCGAATGTGTCATGAAGCGGTCATCAATGCAACACTGGTTTTATTACACCTCTCACCTGATTTAGCAGTGCCTTCAAGAAAGAGTAAATAAACATATCTCTATAATGACAGTGTATTTGGTGGCTTAAAATAGCTTAACAAAAAGGCTTGAATCTGTCATTTAAAGGCAAAATGATCAGTTGGTATAGCAGATTGCCAATAAAAGTGCACTGGGTAATTTTTGAAAATTTCTTTAAGGACTAAATCAGCTCAAGAAGATCAGATATATACGTTGATTGTGGTGTGCCATGTTTGTTAGAATCAGGGTAGCTTGCCACGTCACCCAAACTCCGGAACTCTTATGCGCGCAGAGATCATAAATGAAATAAAACATGGTTACTGTGAGCAAGAGTTCATCCAGTGAATAATTTGTGAATTGGTACAACTAAAATGACAAATTATAAGCTGACATACGATTTGGAAAGGCTACCTGTTCTATCTATGACTGATGCTGATGTTTCTGTTTCTCCAGCCAAGCTAAAGTTGACAGGCCCTTGGGTTTAGGGGCCTGTCAGTGACTGAATTCAAAGACAAAGAACAAAGAACATTATTGCCATCAGTGGTAGCGGGTGAGCTGAAAATTGGTCAAACACAGAACATTCCTTGAAACTATATATTTTTCTCTAAATGAATAGAATCATGTTTAGTTTCTGTTGGGAATAATTTTGAGTATGTAATATTTGAGATCCAGTATGATGTTCGAATCAACCCATGAATTTTTCAAATCATTAATTTCAGCTCTTCTGACATACCTTCAGGCATTGTTCAAATGATAGACCTGTCCTACATTAGAATAGCACCATAAATCTATTTCTACACTTTTGTCATGGGCCTAATGACAGAAAAAAAAAAATATTAATGATGGCCTAGATTACGTGTGCCATCATTTAAACATTTCCATTTTATAACAAAGATTGTTCTGTTGGGATTAATAAATGGTATTATACAGCATACAATCAGAAACGGGTTAAACCATACATGCCTGCCAGGGCACTCCGCTCTGCCACTTCTGGTCACTTGGCTCCACCTGCTCTCCGCACCTGCTCATCCCGCTCAAGACTGCTGTCTGTCCTGGCTCCCCGTTAGTGGAATGATCTTCCTGTCGAGGTCAGAACGTCAGAGTCCTTGAAGTGTTCAATTGTCCCTCAGTTTGACTTATTTCCATTACTGTCATTTAGTTCTCTTTTTTAACTTCACTGGTCTCTTTTGTCTACTGTTTGTTCAATTGACACTTATTTCATTAAGCGCCCTTTGTTACCTGAACTATTAGCACTTAACTTGCCTCCTTGGAGCTCTGCACTTTTGTACTGAACTTTTGCTCTTTTGCACATCACTCTGAATAAGGGCATCAGCTAAGTCCCTGTAATGTAATGTAATGTAATGTAGTATGGATGTAAAAACTTTAATGATAATAGAACTTTGCATGCAAACCTAAAACAATTAAGTTTGAAAACAACAATTTCTTTTAATGAATCAGACAGATATGCACTAGTTACTGTTTACTTAAGATACAACCAGTAAAACAAAAATATAAACCTTCCAACAAAAGCCTATCACATGTACTGTACCACATGTACTATACATTTATAGTTTAAACCAAAACAGACACCATTGAATATTTCATTTTAAAAAAACTCACTAATTGTCTATTTTGACAGCTTTTGTATTTCGAAAAATTAAATAAAATAAAATGTGTGTCTTTTTCCGACACAAGCAAACGAATTAATGAAATAAAGATGAAAATTATATTGTACAGTTTTACATCCTTTAATGGCCTGGATCTGTGATGAGTGATAATAGAATGTCCATGTTTTTAATTACTGAAAATTGACATGTTACACACGAAGCTCTGTAATTACATCTTACCAGGGGCTAGACTGCCTTAGCTACTATGTTGCCAGTTCATGTTGAATAGTGTTTAATTTCATGGTAGCTAGCTAGCAAGGTAAGTTAAAACATATTCTAGCTGACATTGAGTTTTAAAATTGGCTCTGCAAATCTAAGGTTATGTTACATAACTAACTTAGAGAGTGTTGTGACTGTGAAATTCAATGTGGTGTTTGTAAATATTGTTAATTAATGCTGGCTAACTATACTGACCAAAAAAAGAAACGCAATTTTCTATTTCTTGATTTTATTGAGTGTAACTGTTATTAATCAACATTTCATTGGTATCAAATGAAAGAGGGACTCTACAGACAATAGATATAACAGAAAATCAGGTTGGAATGTTGTCATGTTGGCTTTTATTTGACAAGGTGAAGTTCAACGTTATGCAACACAAATGACACTATCAGTATCTCGTATGTCCCCCGTTAGCGTCGCGCACGGCGGTACGCCTGCGTCTCATAGACATCACCAGACGTCTGATTGTTGCTTGTGGAATGCTGTTCCACTCTTTGGTCAGTGCTTGTCTTAGCTGACGTACTGTAGCTGGTGGTGGTTGACGACTCCGGATCGCTCTATCCAGAAGGTCCCACAAGTCTTCTATCGGTGAAAGATCTGGAGAAAACGCTGGCCATGGAAGGATTTGCACCTTTTTGGCCCGAAGGAACTCCATACAGATACATGCCACGTGCGGACGTGCGTTGTCCTGTTGTAAAGTCAGTCGGTGACGTTGGACAAACGGAAGGACGACTGGACAGAGAATTTCATCGAGGTAATGGATGGTGTTGAGGTTTCCTTCAACAAAATGAAGGTTGGTTCGGTGTGTAGCAGACAGTCGATCGTAATACGATGTTCAGGACGCTGGAGTCGTAACACGTGGCCTACTGGATCTGGGGCGATTGGCCGTGTGTCCAGTGGCATTAAACCTAGTTCTGAGGCGACTAATTGTCGCAGAATACACGCCGAATTGACGGGCAACTCTATCTACCTGACTTCCGGCCTGTAGCATCCCAGTCGCGCGTTCTCGTTGAACTTCCGTTAGTTGTGGCATTATAACCCGTCTGATTTTTACTCATTTTCAGTCGGACTTTTATAGGCCCCAGTGTCTACGAGGAACTCAAAACAAAGATGGGAGTGTTAGGACAATGGTAGTACTCAAACCTAAGCACTGCCGATTGTTTGGTTCCGGACGAATGGCGGCTCCAGAATAAGTGCTGTGACCTCAAAAATTTGTATGGTAGAAGTACTCACCTCAAAAAGTAACTTACTCAAGCATCTTACTCAATGGGTTTGTCGAAATTTGGCACCGGATTACGTAATTGCGTTTCTTTATTTGGTCAGTATATTTGCTAGCTAGGTTATAACAAAGTTTCTTGTAGGTTAGCCAGCTATAATTCATGAACCATAATGGAACAATGAAGTTATCGTTACAGTTTTGCTGACTATTGGCATCTTAACATGCTGTTCTTTCAATGGGCTGTGGATGGAAATTTGCTCATTACACTAAGCAACCAAGTTAACCAAAGTTACGCCACTGAATGCAGTTATTGATTAGCTAAGATGTATTCTCCAAGTCAAAAGAAAGAAGTACAGCTGTTCCAGCTCCCAGATCATCCATTGATGAAATTTAATTATATTCACTACGTAAGACAATACCCTGCAGTTAACTGTCTACTCATCGCACTGCTAAGTCACAGCATGCAACCCAAATACGGAAGGACCAACATCACCAACTATGGAAATCCTTACTTTCAAAGCGCGGCTCTGTTAGACAAACTGCATATATTAAACTGTCTCCCATTTGCTAATGTCTCTGTTGATCAGTATGCCTGCATGAAAAAAATCAAAGGCACCTTCAGTGGCCAAGGCCCAGAAGAAACTAAAACTGGATCAAATGAAAGAAATCAATTCCTTAACAAAGGACCAACTGGTAATCATCAGGAGTTCCGGTGATTTCAAACTGGCAATTTTTAAGCACACATACGGGGATGAGGTTGCAGTGAAACTTGGGATACTGTCCGATGAACTAGTCATCTTTCCAAGGAAGCAAGTTTCCTCTTCCTATTGTCCAAAGAAAAACAGGACCTGTTTCTGTAAAGAAACCCGATTTTTATTCTAAGTTTCTTGGACAGGTTGGACACATGCGTCTTGAAAGAAAAGTCATGATCCAACCAGATACCCAGATATTTGTAAGACTGAACCTGCTCAATTTGAGCACCAGTCACTGAGAAAATGGAGTCACCTGACATAATTGCATTCTGTGCTGAAAAAATCATGAACTTTGTTTTATCAGTGTTTAAAACCAGTTTAAGATCAGCTAGAGCATGCTGTATAACGTTAAAAGCAGATTGTAAATATGTGAGGGCCTGTAAGCATGTTGGAGCAGAGGAATAAAGCACTGTGTCAGCATAAAAATGAACCTTGCAATTCGTTACATTACGAGCAATGTCATTTATATAAATTGTGAATAAAATTGGACCAAGAATGGAACCTTCACCTTTTGTCACCTTTAAAAATTGAGACTGCGATCCCCAGAAATAATAGCTTGTGTTCTATTTGAGAGGTAGTCCTGGAACCATGAGCATGCTCTGTAACCAAGACCAATGGAGGACAACTTATTTAATAAGATATTATGGTCTACTGTGTCAAACGCTTTTTGCTAAATCAATAAATAGGGCCGCAACTATCCAAAGCTGTTACTAAATCATTTATAACCAATGAAGCTGCTGTAATGGTGCTATGTCCAGGCCTGAAACCAGATTGCTGTGACGTTAAAATGTTGTTGGAAGTTAAGAAATTGCAAAGTTGTTGTTTTACAAGAGATTCTAAAATCTTAGCCAGGCATGGCAATTTTGAGATGGGCCGATAGCTGTTTACTAAACTGGGATCACCCCCCTAAATAAAGGACAAACATGAGCCGCTTTCCATATACTGGGAATAGACCCGGTCGATAATGGCAAGTTAAAAATATTAGTTATTGAATGTGCAATCAGTGGGGCTGCAAGACGCAAAAGACTCGGGGCTAAGTGATCCTCTCCAGTGGAATTATTTACATCTATACGATTTAATTCTAGAAGGACCTCATTCATGCTTAATTCCCTGAAAGAAAACAATACTCTAGGATTTTGGGAATTAGTAAATGCACTTGAGCTAAGGTCAGATATATCTCCTAAACTAGTCATCGTTAAAAAGAAACAAGTTTCCTGTGCCAAGCACTTGGTTTTAGAGGACTCCAGTGGAAATTGGCCAGTCCTAATTCTAATCGGTCGGACTACTAGTGCCTTGCAGTTTGCGTTGGCGCAGAGTGGAAAGCGACATGACTGAAGTTGGAATGTCCAAACTGTGGGTTGTTCAAGATTCAGGACTTGAATTCTCTGTCCCATGTTCGAAGCATTCCAACTGCCTAACTTTGAAAGTGTTCCTGTTCCTACCCTGCTGCCTGTGCTTTTGCTGAATTTGTGAATTCTTCTCCTCCTTCTGTGAGTGGTGATGTCGGTGATGTCTTGCACCTATTTCAGGCAATGGACAGCCGTCTGATAAATGAGAGCATTCAGATTCAGAGGTCTTACAAAGCTGAGTACGAAAGACAATGCAGCATCATTTAGCAGAAAATGACTTGCTGATATTGCAACTAAAGGAGCTGCATTTAGAGCATCCAGTCGATTGGACACTTGTGGTTTGAGCAGTGGAGCAAATTATACACTAATAATAAGGGAACAGGTCACTGCATGATGTTATTCAGAGCCAAGAGCGAGTGATTAGAGTAAAAGACTCAGAAATTATGAAGTACAAGACTGAAGTAGAGTGTCTTAAAAGAAGTCTCTGTGCAGCAAGCTTATACCATTGAAACGGAAAGGAGACTTTGCCGCCAAGTCAGTGTAGTGAAAGAAATCAATCAATCAATCAATAACCTTTATTGCAGGGAAGTCCGACTGAGACAGAGGTCTCTTTTGCAGGGGAGCCCTGATTACAATAAAACAATTACAATGGAAGGTTAAAGACAAACAGCACACATAAAATACACAAAAGTCACAAACAACAATTTCAGATTAAAGGAATAACAAGTTTTAAACTGGAATGAAACATAATAAAAATTAATTTAAACAAATATATATATACATATACACACACACACACACACATATAAATATATGTATATATATATACATACACATACACATACACACATATATATATATATATATACACACACACATATACATATAAATAAATGTATAAGAACATAGGACAGAGAAAAATAAATGAGCAAATCCTACCATAAACTAAAAGCAAATACATCTGGCCTCCAGAAGCAATATATCAACACTAATTTCTTGAAAGACACGAAGGGATAAGGCAGTCTAGCTTCAAGGTATCCTGAAATTATTCCACATACAAGGAGCGAATGCACTAAAAGAGGTACCTCCCAAATTTGTTCTAGTCCTGGGAGCCTCTAACAAAAACCATTCTTGTGATCTGGTATGCTGACTTCTGATTTTGATGGATAAGAGCTTAGTAAGATATAAGGAAAGTTTGCCTAGCAAGGCTTTATAAATAAATAAAATACAATGTAGCTTCGTTCTAAAATGAAGGAAAAAACCACCCCACAGAATTATATAAAAGCACAGTGATGGGTTCAGAAACCATCACCTGTGATGAGGCATAATGCGCCATGATAGATTGCATCCAAGGATCTTAACGTACTAATAGAGGCATGCCTGTAGAGGACATCTCCGTAATCAAGAATGGGTAATATTGTTGCCTCTACAATCCTCTTCCTATTGTCCAAAGAAAAACAGGACCTGTTTCTGTAAAGAAACCCGATTTTTTATTCTAAGTTTCTTGGACAGGTTGGACACATGCGTCTTAAAAGAAAAGTCATGATCCAACCAGATACCCAGATATTTGTAAGACTGAACCTGCTCAATTTGAGCACCAGTCACTGAGAAAATGGAGTCACCTGACATAATTGCATTCTGTGCTGAAAAGATCATGAACTTTGTTTTATCAGTGTTTAAAACCAGTTTAAGATCAGCTAGAGCATGCTGTATAACGTTAAAAGCAGATTGTAAATATGTGAGGGCCTGTAAGCATGTTGGAGCAGAGGAATAAAGCACTGTGTCGTCAGCATAAAAATGAACCTTGCAATTCGTTACATTACGAGCAATGTCATTTATATAAATTGTGAATAAAATTGGACCAAGAATGGAACCTTGGGGTACACCTTTTGTCACCTTTAAAAATTGAGACTGCGATCCCCAGAAATATTTGATTTGAGAGGTAGTCCTGGAACCATGAGCATGCTCTGTAACCAAGACCAATGGAGGACAACTTATTTAATAAGATATTATGGTCTACTGTGTCAAACGCTTTTGCTAAATCAATAAATAGGGCCGCACATTTTTGTTTACTATCCAAAGCTGTTACTAAATCATTTATAACCAATGAAGCTGCTGTAATGGTGCTATGTCCAGGCCTGAAACCAGATTGCTGTGACGTCAAAATGTTATTGGAAGTTAAGAAATTGCAAAGTTGTTGTTTTGCAAGAGATTCTAAAATCTTAGCCAGGCATGGCAATTTTGAGATGGGCCGATAGCTGTTTACTAAACTGGGATCACCCCCCTTAAATAAAGGAAAAACATGAGCCGCTTTCCATATACTGGGAATAGACCCGGTCGATAATGACAAGTTAAAAATATTAGTTATTGAATGTGCAATCAGTGGGGCTGCAAGACGCAAAAGACTCGGGACTAAGTGATCCTCTCCAGTGGAATTATTTACATCTATACGATTTAATTCTAGAAGGACCTCATTCATGCTTAATTCCCTGAAAGAAAACAATACTCTAGGATTTTGGGAATTAGTAAATGCACTAGAGCTAAGGTCAGATATATCTCCTATAGTGGATTGATTATTAAAATTTTCAAAAAGGTTTTCCGGCCGCTATAAAATGTTCGTTAAAAAAGTCACAAATTTTGTGCTTATCAGTAATAGGACCAGAATCCGTGCAGATAGAATGAGGTAATGAAGAAGAGGGACTATGATTCAGGGACTTGACAATTTTCCAAAATTTTGCCGGATTACCTTGACATTTAGCCAATGACTTAATGAAATATTCAGATTTTGCCTTTTTTATCAGTAAGCAGCATTTATTTCTTAGTTTTCTGAAAACCTGCCAGTCTGTGAGTGTCTGAGTTTCCCTAGCTTTAACCCAACCTTCATCCCTTACGCGAAGATCATTGGATAAAGCAACCGAAAACCAAGGATTTCTTCTGTTTTTTACTTGGAATCTCTTGACCGGAGCATGCTTATCAACAGCATGATTAAACACAGAAGTAAAATGAGCTAACACTAGGTCAGGGTCTGGAATAAAACCTGCAAAGCTTAAATCACTCCAGAAAATATCGTGGAGGAAGGCCTGTTCACAGAAATGTTTAAAATTTCTTTTAGTAATAAAACATGGGGGTGTCTTTTTGAAACTTTCATATCCCTAATACACGCTACTGGGCAGTGATCACTAACATCCAGGGGAAAGACGCCGCTCAGAGCGTGCTTGTGCGGTCTATTTGTTAAAATAAGATCAATTAAAGTTGACCGGATAAATCTTTAAAATTTGGTCGGCGTAGGCTCTGAGATAAGTTGCGACAGAATCAGTTCATCACAGACTTCTTTGAAATGGTTTGAGGACGGCGATAGCCAGTCGATATTGAAATCCTCCATAACAACTAATTCAGCGTGAGCATAAGCAGACAAGATTTCAGAGAGATTGATTATGGAGGAGGAAAGCGCGCTCGGTAGGCGATACACACCTGCTAGTATAATACTTCCACTAACCAAAGCTATTTTAAGAACAAGACACTCAAATTGCTCAGGCATAAAGGAGGATAATAAAACATTAACAGTGAGAGAGGATTTTACAAAAATCACTACACCTCCCCCTCTCTTACTCCTGTCACACCTAAAAACACTATAACCAGCCAATGCTATATCAAGGTCTGACACAGAAGCATTCAACCAGGATTCAGTTGCTAGAAATATATCAGGATTACTTCGAAGAACCAAAGCCCTAATACAATCCATTTTCAACAACAAACTCCTTACATTAAGACACAGAATACCAAGACCACATTTCCGAGATTGAAATGCTGAGGGTTTAAATGCTAAGCTAAGGGTTGAAATGCTAAGGGTTTAGTTTTTGGAATCTGAGCTGGAGGTCAAGGAGCAGGAAATTTCACTACTTTCAGATGAACTTTCTGTTGCGCAGATGTAAATCAAAGACATGCAGAAATCTCTGAAGTCATTGCAATCTAAGATTGAACACCTACAGGCTATGAATTTGATTTCTGTCAGCAGAAAGTTGGTGATTCCCAATTCATGGGAAGAAAACCGGACTATAGCAGATTGTCACAATTTGTGAAGATACCTGTTCCTTCGATTCCCAGCTGAGATTCCAAGTGTGGGATAAGATCCCTCAGTGAATGATCTTGTATTTTAAAGAAAGTTCTTGGACTGTTGTCAAACAAGCGAGTGGAAAATAAGGCTGATATGCTGGCAACACTTATGCATTTTGTCAGAAACAATCTCCAGATCACTCTCCAAGCTTGTCGCAATACAATGATAGTGAATATAGAGACCTTATCTCCTGGAGACACTATTGATCTTAAGGTCCTTTTAAAACTTCCAATGAGCAGGTTCAGAGACCTTTGTCATTTCTTCCAAAACCATGGCGTCCATGTGTTTGCTAGTGAACCTCTTGTGAGAAAACAAATGAGAAAACAAGTTGATCCTGAGGAGATGGTGGAAGTGGGTGTTGCTATGTTCATGAAAAATGGTGTGGCACAGAAGTGAATATCTGTTGCCTTTTTAGGGTAAAAAGTGTCAAAAATGCTGCAAAACATCAGGTGCAAAGGCCAATCACATCTGGTTGCCCAATAATTCAGTTCCCCCTATCATTCAAGAATGAGGTTTGGTTGAAAATTGGTGATAAAGGTGGAACCTCAACGAAGCTTGTGGCAGAACTGGCAAACTTGGTCTTAGCAAACAGTGCAGAAAACACACAAATGGGTTTTTTGAAACCTTTGACTATGGAAAATATTTGGGAATATTATCGCCTCTGCGTTATGATGTCATAGAAATGCAAGGGGAAGGAATTTGTTTCCCTGATCCTGGTGTTGATTCTGTCATGAGTGTGTTCCTGTTTGGTGACCACGGTCGGCTCTGTTCCATCTTAGGTCATCAGGGTCCCCCTAGTACTTTTCCTTGCATATACTGCATGGTTTCGTTGACTACCCTTCGGTAGAGTAAAGCAATGTGCAACATAAACGCTAGCCCGATTGCCAGAGGCAAGTAAAAGTCTGGTAAGCGTTCTAGCGCACGTAAAAACAATCATTGCCCGAATCGAGCAAGCAACCTTTTTTTTTTTTTTTTAAGATTTTTTTTTTGGAATTTTTCCTTTATTTGATAGTTATGCAGTGTAGAGAGACAGGAAGGTTGGGGAGAAGAATGGGGGAAGACATGCAGCAAATGACCCGAGCCGGATTCGAACCCAGGTCGCTGCGGGAAGGACACAGCCTTCATGGTACGCGCACTTAGACCTATGAGCCACCGGGGCGCCCCACAACCATTTTTTAAGTAAGCTAGGGTTTTTTCTCATTCAATCACCTAAAAATACCACAAAAACAAGTGAATGAAGGTTTCAAAAACATGATTAAAAGAACATACTCTATTATTTACGTTACACATTCCTTCAACTTTGTTCCTCGCACAGTGCACGTTACTTGCAACTACCGGCGGCACGCCAGTCCAGTGCATGGGGCCTGCAATTGCACAACTTCGGTGTTGATTCCTTCCCATTCCAGCACACGGAGCATAAAACATTGCGGAGCTAACTTCGGCTGGCCCCGTGAACGATCAAGCCAACTGCATGCTCCGGTGAAAGTGCCATTTGTCAAGCTCCATGAGTAATCATCTACATGCGGGACTTCAGATGAAAGTGGAAGAGAGCAACCAATCCAATCCATCAGGATAGAAGGTTAGATATTGATGTTGATACGAGTTATGGATGCTTGCGTCCAATGGCAAATGGCTTTATTTAGCTAGCTCGTATCAACATTGTGATTGGATTCATGCTGCATGTTTGAAATTGGTGAATGGTTGGTCCTATGCATTGGCTGGCTACATGGGTGCAAGATAATTTATTTTTATAACAGTACGATAAAGATGAAAAAAGTTTCGGTTCTTAGATATACTGTCCATTTTCTTTGGAGTTCAGATAATTTCCCAGCGGTCAGTTGAATAGTATTTTGTCCATTGTCGCAGATATTCAACTGATTCAGAAAGTCACTGGTAACGCCGCCCCAATGATGTACTCCAGTGACTTATCAGCTTTATGCCTCAATCAGGAGCCTGTGTCACGAACAGTCCATGGTCACGAAGCAGACAATGTATTTGGGGCTAATAACGTCGGACATTGTCCTTTCTGATATCACAAAATTTGGGGTGGGCAATTACTTTTTCACATAAGGCCAGGTAGGTTTGGATAGCTTTTTTCCCTTAATAAATGAAATCATCATTTAAGAACTGCATTTTGTATTTACTCGGGTTATCTTTGTCTAATATTAAAAATTGTTTGATGATCTGAAACATTTAAGTGATTTAAGTGTGACAAATATGCAAAAAAAAAAAGAGAAATCAGGAAATTTGCACTCCATTCTGCAGTATTAGTCGCCGAAGCCAAGGCCAAACAAATAGACTACCGGACTTCTGCAGCAGACCAGCTAGATTCCTTACCAGTTAGCATAATTTGGACCACTTAAATGGCTATTGTCACACAAGCTATTACAAATTAGCCGCCTGCACAACTCAGCTGGCCGTGACAAGGTCAAATGCGTTGCCATTCTCATTTATGCATGAGTACAGCTGAGCTGTGATTAGCTGATGGTATGTACAAGGAATATACATATTGGTACCACAGCTGAGCTGGGATCAGCTGATGTACATAATGGCAGAGCATAATGGTATGAACTGACCTGCAGAAAAAAAATTTTCTAGCCGTGTTCGCCAATATATATGTGTGTGTGTGTAAAAATATCTGATGACGTCAAACAAGCAGCCAATCAGAGTTGCCAAAACTATGGCAATGGATATAATGGGCAAAAAAAAAAAAAATGCCAGCAGGCAAGCTCTCAGGCGTTATTTTGCCAACCTTTCTTTTTTTTGAGAACAGGGTTCAGATCATTTTTAAGACTTAAATTTAAAAAATGTGCATTCTTATACTGAAAGGCCCTGATTCTTTCAGTTTTTACTGCACTGGCATACAAAGAAAGAGGGTTTTACCAACTTACAGTCTAAAAGAGCATTTGAAACCATGATGGAAGTTAACTAAGACTCTTTTAAAAAGTTTAAATGAAGGAAAAAGGTCAACAATGTTCTGATTTACGAGCAAATTGAAATAAACATGAACAGGAGTACATGAGATATCAGTGAGTCTTTCTTCCATTTAAAGATGTGATTGCTCTTCTGTGTGAAAGATAAAAAGTTCTGTAAGTATTTTTACAGTAATACACTTTATACTCTGTTTTTGCTTTACTGCTTGGATTCAGGCAAGAAATATGCATGCCATATGCACCAAATGTACAAGATGTAAGTAAAGAAGTATCGTTCAATTGTCTTAAAACAACATGCTTACAAAAGTGGAGAAGAAAGTGAAATAGAAGAGGTTTATTTCTCCAAAAAAGCTTGTATACAAGCAATATTTTTGGTGATTTAAGTGTTTTAAAACTTATACAGTACTGTGGAAAAGCATTTGCCCCCTTCCTGATTTCTTTTTTTTTCATATTTGTCTCACTTAAATGTTTCAGATCATCAAACACATTTTACTATTAGACAAAGATAACCAGAGTAAATGCAAAATGCAGTTTTTAAATGATGATTTCATTTATTGAGGGAAAAGCTATCTAAACCTACCTGGCCCTATGTGAAAAAGTAATTGCCCCCTAAACCTAATAACCATTTGTGCCACCCTCGGCGACAACAACTGCAATCAAGCATTCGCGATAACTGGCAATGAGTCTTTCACATCACTGTGAAGGAATTTTGGCCCACTCTTCTTTGCCGAACTGATTTAATTCAGCCACATTACAGGGTTTTCGAGCATGAACGGCCTGTTTAAGGTCATGCCACAGCATCTCAAGCGGATTTAAATCCGGACTTTGACTTGGCCACTCCAAAACCTTAATTTTTAATTTTTTTTAAGCCATTCAGAGGTGGACTTGCTAGTGTGTTTCGGATCATTATCCTGCTGCATAACTCAAGTGCGCTTGAGCTTGAGGTCATGAACTGATGGTCGGACATTCTCCTTCAGGATTTTCTGGTAGAGAGCAGAATTCATGGTTCCATCAATCACGGCAAGTTGTCCAGGTCCAGAAGCAGCAAAGCAGCCCCAGACCATCACACTACCACCACCATGTTTGTCTGTTGGTATGAGGTTCTTTTTATTAAATGCTGTGTTAGTTTTACGCTAGATGTAACAGGGTGCACACCTTCCAAAAAGTTCAACTTTTGTCTCGTCAGTCCACAGAATATTTTCTCAAAAGTCTTGGGGATCATCAAGATGTTTTTTGGGAAATGTGAGATGAGCCTTTGTGTTCTTTTTGGTCAGCAGTGGTTTTCACATGGAACTCTCCCATGGATACCATTTTTGCCCAGTCTCTTTTTTATTGTTGAATCATGAACGCCCACTTTAACTGTGGCAAGTGAGGCCTGCAGTTCTTTAGATGTTGTTCTGGGTTCTTTTGTGACCTCCTGGATGAGTCGTCAATGCGCTCTTGGAGTAATTTGGTAGGCTGGCCACTCCTGGGAAGGTTCACCACTGTTCCAAGTTTTCTCCATTTGTGGATAATGGCTCTCACCATGGTTTACTGGAGTCCCAAAGCCTTAGAAATGGCTTTGTAACCCTTTAGAGATTGATAGATGTCAATGACTTTATTTCTTATCTGGTCTTGAATTTCTTTAGATCGCGACATGATGTGTTGCTTTTTGAGATCTTTTAGCCTACTTCACTTTGTCAGACAGGTTCTATTTAAGTGATTTTTGATTCAACAGGTCTGGCAGTGATCAGGCGTGGGTGGGGCTAGTGAAATTGAACCCAAAAAATGTGGTTAATCACAGAAAATTCATGATTCAACAAGGGGGTGGGCAATTACTTTTTCACATAAGGCCAGGTAGGTTTGGGTAGCTTTTTTCCCTTAATAAATGAAATCATCATTTAAGAACTGCATTTTATATTTACTCGGGTTATCTTTGTCTAATATTAAAAATTGTTTGATGATCTGAAACATTTAAGTGATTTAAGTGTGACAAATATGCAAAAAAAAAAAAGAGAAATCAGGAAGGGGGAAAATACCTTTTCACAGCATGTGACCGGCCTTGCAATGTGCTATAGTGTTATATTTGTACTTGGAAAAATTCCTCTTTGGATAGGCATTTTGCAACTGCGTGAGAATTTGCTTGCCCGACTGGGCAAGTGCTGAAAAAAATGTTCTGTCAAACCCGGAGTAAAGGTCACATTCATTCTCCATACACTTTTGATGAGGAACGGAGTACTTAGGGTGCAAAATGATGCACTTGAATAATAACTGATACCCTGACAACAAGTGAGTCAATGACAAGTAGCACAACAGTGTTGTGTCTAATATGCGGTTTCCCATCCCTTTGGAACAAGTTGTGCCGCCACCGTTGCACATTTTTTTAGGCTTAATCAGGTCTGCATACAAGATCCTTGAAAACCTTCGTATGAAAATAGATCGCAATCAGATGCCTAATGATACTCAAGAGCATGAAGCTCTATGAAACTTGGGAAAAAGCTAGTTCAGAAGTCTCTGAGATTTCTGAAGAACTGAAAAAAGTGAAAGATGAATTACAAGAGGCAGGAAATTATTTGGGGCTATTAAAAGGTGTCAGTCAAGGTGCCAGACAGCTGTAATTAGAGAATGTCCCAGTCCCATTTGTGTTGAAACCAGAATTGGCACTGCGGAATACCTAATGAATTTGGTGGGCAGTGACAAGTGTGATAGGTGGGTTCACCAAGCTTGTGCTGGCTATATGAAAAAAAGAGGCTGATGATGAAACAACAGAGTATACCTTTTTCTTTGTAAAGGTCTAGTCAGCAAAGAGTCCTTGATTACAGATTATACAACTTTGGCAGATGCAGTTCGAGAGACATATCTGAAGTTGGAGGCTGATCTGATGAACAGAGCTTGATAATATTTTTTCTGAAGTCAAGAAAAATCAGGGACCCCAAAAACTTCACAAAACCGTGTCTTAGAGAAAGATCTTGTTATCAAGGAGGCATATCACTCAAATAGTTTTATAGGCAATCACTGCAAGAAAATCACAGATCACCCAGAAAAGTTAGTGGAAGTTATAAGGGAAAGTTGAAATGAGGAGTATGTGAAGTTCAGTGACCTTTTCAGTAGAATGTCGAGGCTGAACAAGTTGATTTCTGCCACAGTTTTCCTGTCAGATGAAGACATTTAGTCTCTGTGTCATCAGTACTGGTCATATGGAGCTTGGTTTCCTGTCAATTTTCCTGAACACCCAATCACTATCAAGTTCCACCTGCTTGTCTATCACATTCTCGATTTTGTGAGAAGATGGAAAACTGTTGGTATTATGAGGGAGCGTGGGGCAGAAGGCATTCACCGGATAGTCAATTCAGACATGTCTATTCAAACATCAGGGATGCTGAAGTGCACTTAAAATTTATTTATCAAATGCATGCCCTAAGATCCACAGCCAAAGCAGATCATTTGAAGTCAAAGCAGTGACTATGTATGAAACTGTTGAAAGGGGTGGTGTGTGGAGGGAGGTTTAAAAAGCCCCCCAAGGCCAAGAATGAAAGAAAATGTCAGAGATGTGAAAAGGAATTTTTCAATTGAATTTCTGTGTACTTCGGAGATTTTAAAAACCTTCCTCAATCATGTCGTCCAGCAAATCCCTGAGAGATGCTGCATATCATCTCCAAAGAAATCAAAAGTCAAACATAATGTTGTAGGAAAAGCAAGTTGATTTCCAGGCAATTTTTATGCATAAATAATGCATGAATATTTTGGCGTCGGAATTAAGATCTTGTATTTCTGTGTCTTAAGACATCATAAAATGCCTGTTAACACGCTCATTTTGTTTAAAAATTGCGTGTTAACAAGACATTTTATGACGTCTGGAGACACATAAATTTGACATCTTAACGCGAACGCGAAAATAGACGTTTTGGACCAAATGGTGTTCCATAGCAAGGATAGGATGCAAGAGTAGGAAATGAGGATTTAATTTAAGAGAATTGAGATGCAGCCATACACTGGGTCTTAATTGTCCAGTAAAAAAAGTAAAAATCAATTGATTGTCCATCAGGCAAAGTACGTGGAAACAAGTTGATGAAATCCAGCGATAAAAGGTGAAGTCACTGCCTCCCCTAACTGTACATCTCTGATAAAGCCATTTGTAACATTGTGGGCCTCAAGCAAACTATTGTGAGAGGCATTATCTCCAAATTGAGAAAATGTGATTCAGTGGTGAATCTTTTGTGGCCAGACTACCATATTTCCTTTAAAAAGATGCCAACAATTAATTCTGAAAGTCACAAAAGAATTTGCATCAAAGGAACTGCTGGCCTTGGTTGCCACTGATATGATCATTCATAAATTAGTATCCATGGGGGAGCTGCACGGCGAAAATCCAGAGCTATCCAAGAGGAATATAAAGGCTTCTCTGACATTAGACACCTTAGCCATTTGGGATGGTGTTCTGTGGCCTGTTGAGACTTTTTTGGAGGACAAGGGTCCTGTTAGATCTGGTGTAAAGCTGACACATCATTTCATAACAAAAATGTCATAGGAATGCTCAAACATGGTCATAGTGGCGTGAGGATGGGCGGATGATTTGCCACATCAGCCCGTGATTTGAAATGCGCAAATGGGTTAAGGGGCCTTCCCAGATTCATTTGATTTACCTTGTTCCAGCACAGATATGGGTATAATAACACTACAGTTTATTAGTTCAACACAAAAATGTACCATTCCATTGGTTTTTATTTACATTGTTACTATGGAATTGTTATTAATAAGCAAAATCATGGTCCGTATTTTGGCAAGCCTTACTCCCTAACCATCCAACCCATCACTTAAAGGTCCCCTATTATGCTGATCTTTCTTTAAATACATACAGGTAATGTTATAATGTTGGATGTCCATACTCAACCTCTGCAAAGTTTCTAAACATAAGATACAGGGGTTTTGCCGTAATCCGAGAACGTGATTTCCTGAACGTGATTTCCTCTCTGAACAGCTCGTCCCGAGATCTTCATGAGATTTGGGAAAAACCTGATGTCAGATTGTTGCGTCCAATCTGGCTCTGGCCAGGTCTGTCCTATCACGGCGCTGGACCTGCCCAACCCAGAATTTATTCTATCAGACATAAACGAGCACAAATCATGTAACGTGTGGATTTATCAGTATGTCTCCCAAAGCTGTTTGCGCGTTTCTTTGGATGTGTAAAAAAAAAACAACTATTTTCTCTTTCAAAAGACGATGCCACCAGAAATCAGTGGGTAGCTTTTTTGTTTGCCGGTGGCAAACAGCCACACTCAAAGGGAACGTTAGCTGTTTGTGTTTGGCATTTCACTGAAGACAGCTTTGTCAATAAAAGATAATTCGACACAGGATAAGCGTTTTAGCTGCTTCTCAAACCTGCAGCAGTTGCATCGATCAAGCGCTCGGAGTCACAAGCTGTAGCTAAGTAACGATATACTAGCAAATAATGTAAGTGAGGCTAACGTGTTATGGGTGGCTAGAAGGACCGCTAACGATCGTTAGCACTAATAGCTGGTCTCAAATGTAGGCTTTGTAAAATATCTGAAGATAAAGCCTGGATCAGTACCAACGGTCCGCGGCTCAACGACCGACGTGGAAGCTATTTTACCATTTTGCGTTGCTTTGCTGCATAAGCCTACCTAATGTGGTAGCCTGTTGAATGTGGCTGTAGCACTGCGGCCAACGGAGCTAATTTACTGTTGCTATTGTTTGTGTCCTAAATATGCAAGAGTAAATAATATAAAGGAGACATTCAACCGAAGGTGTGCGAACATAAACCTCATTTGAGGCTAACTTTTTATACGTGTTAGTAATTTGGATGCTTGGTAAAACTGTTCACGGTAACGGAACTTCCTGTCTGTAAAACCTGTATTGCAGGGTAACGTTTGTCTCTGTCGTTATAACCGCTCAGTTACTACCGCATGTTAATTTGCGGTCCGTGCTCTTAAAAAATGCTCCTGGTTAACTTATATGCAGTAACTCAGATTGGTATGCTTGTGTTACTTTGGTTAGCATCAAGGTGATGGTTTCATCATAATGTTACCTGACCGTAGCCGCTACAGTTGAAGCTAAGCAGAGAGGTGTTGTGCGTGTCTGCAAAGTTGGGCTGATAAGGCTGCAGTTAGACCGGACGTAGGCTTTGCGGAGCTTAGGGTACGTGTTTGTGTTTGTACACTGCTGCTGTGAAATGATCGTTTTACTTATCCATGACCAGGGTCAGCCAGGTACTTTGCCGTGGTGTGGGCTAGCTCTCTGATCCTACCGCGGTAAAAGGGGAAAAAGGGGAAACCTTAAAGGGGAAAAAAGAGAAAAATTGAAAAAATGAAGAAAAAAAATTATTTTGAACCCAGGAAGGCCCCTTAAAGCTGCAAGACAATGAACCAAGGCACAAGAGCAGACAAAAAATAAGGTTCCCTACACCTGCAGGTGTTTTCCCCATTCATCTGGATCTCCTCATCATGGTGCTGTCATCAGTACACAGTGATTGGCAGGATATGAAAATAAATACTGGGGGTGGTTTATCTGCTCCATATTTTACTATACCAAACAAAAATTGGGGAGAGATGTGTAGATTTCATGTCAGCTTTGCAGTTATTTTGACAGTCCATATCTGCTCTAATTCTGAAAATAAAGAAGGGTGGAGATTACATGCCCCTGCCCATTGTTTTTTTTATGATGGTTTTGCTGGGATATTGCTGACTATGATCACAGGGTCTTATGGTAGCTCATGCTCAGTCAGGGCTTAATACTTAATAATGTGTGACGGATCAAGATTGACCATTTGATGACCAGGCTTCCTTTAGACAGAAATTAATTACTAACATCCCATGTGAGGGGAAAGAGAGCTGTTTTTGTCTCATACCCATATAAAAATCATATTGCTGCATGCAAATATCACAACATTCTATACCCTTGACTGAATTCTATTATTGAACAATAATTGTTTGTTTCCATCTCAGATGGGACTAATGTTATGGTGTTTATCAATTACAATTCCCATCAAAAGCAGTCCTAAAATGGGTGCATACAGAGTTGAGTTGTTCTCTCACCAAACAGCACGGGTTGTCATTGTCAGTGCACCCCTAGAGGGCAATGTTTCTCCAATAAAATGGCTCTAGGAAAAGATTCAGATTCAAGAAATGCAAAGAATTTTATTTATATATTTAATTAAATGACATAGATGGCATGCGATGGCTTGGAAAAAAAAATAACTGGCAACAACTGTAGTGGATTCTCTTTTGGCAGTTCAGGGATGATTCAGGATGTAAACAGTGCTATTAAGATAACTTTGCACCTCAACTCTGTCTTTATACTGCGGAACAGGAGCAGATGAAGTGAAAGGAGAGGGCCCATGCGCAGGTGCACTGAATTGAGGCGGCAGGCACAAGAGTACTGCAGGAATGAGCAAGTTTGAGTCCGTGTCCAAAGCAGCTTACTGCTGCTCATGTACTGAGTACACTCCATGAGCAACGTGTTAAGCAGGCATACCAATAGCACCCAAATTATTTTGTTTTTCATGACTTTGCTCAGCGTGTACACGCCTGTAACGACTGTGTCTTTGAATGTTTTTCTATTGAACATACTGTGCCAACAATATCTCCCACACTATTTTCAGACAGTAAAACAAAATGTAATGAGGAACATGTTTGGTTACCAGTATATACTTTGTTGACACATCCTATTAAAGAATATTTTGGACATTGCCCCAGAGTAGGGGAGGAGCAGGTGTCATTGTCCTTAACTGTATTGAGCTCACTGTAAACTATGGTGCATGGCTTGACCCCTAAGAACAAATTCCAAGATGTCTATAGGCAAACTGACATTTATCTTGATTATTATAAATAACATCTAATTTCTCGCCAGACATAAGGTCTCTGGTGTAAATCACAGAGTGTAGAGTAAGGTCATGATCAGTCTTGAAGCATTGCTTTGCATTGGATTTCAGATATACACGAATATAAATACACCCATATATCTACAATTTTTAAATGGTATGCAGAAATCTGACCAAATTATAGAATGGTTCATGTCTCTCCATGAGTCATTGAGGCTCAGTTAGTAGCGGATTGTAAATGGGACTTTCGTGATGTGATTGTTTTTTGTTGTGATTGTCTTGTTGTATTCCCTAGATGCAGATCAAAAACAAAATTTCTTTGTTGTCTTAGAAATGTAGCTAGCTGCTGGACAAGCTAACAGTGAAAATGACACTCCAAAATATGAGTGCAGAGGATTTCATGGATGAGGATATATTTTCCAGAAAGCTATTTTGATAGCCTGCCTTCTATTACTTTTCAATTGGCCAGTGAATGTTTTTATTAGCTTGTAGTTGCAGCGGACTGCAGTAAGCTTGGCTATCCATTTCAGCAATATAACCCCATATTATTTTGGTACTGTCAGCTTACTTTCTGCAAAATCATGTTAACATTAGCTTACAGTTGCATTTGAGTTGGCTGGAGCTTGCCAGAAAAGGAACATTTAGCTAGTCATGAGATCGGTAGTATACCATTTTTGATCATTGCATTGATATAAGAAAATGGCAACCTGGCGCTTTCACACTTACCTATAACTGTTGGTTGTTCCCTCTTCTCCAGTGGGGGTTCGAAGGAAAAAGTGAGTCTCGTTTGACCTTAATTGCTTGGGGCAAAAAAAAAAAAAAAAATGGGCCGTATAGCCGCATCGTTCAGAATTCAGTCAGGGACACAACTCAGTAACTAGGGCAAAAAAGGCCTAATTCTGAGGTCATACTTTGAAGTTGTAAGAAGCAAAACTCAAAATTCTGAGATAATAAATCACAATTGTAATTTTTTTTTTTTTTTAAACAAGAATTTGAGAATACACATTTTTTTTATGTGGTAACTCAGAATTCTGAGATAATAAGCCACAATCGGAATCTAATAACTCGGAAATCAGAGATAATAAGTTAGAATTTCAGCCCAATACTGGCAAAAGTGGCCAACTCACCATTTCCAAATCTCTTCATACTTCATAATTATTGAGTGTGGGGCTGGGAATGGGGAAATCAGTCATCACCTTGGTAATGAACTCCTCCCCTGCTGATCAGGCCACACCCACTTTTCTGTGCTGTATTGAGTGGTAACAAATTTGACTGCTCCATATTTCAACCTACATGGAGGTCCCAAGCTTTTTATTGGCAAAATTGAAAGTTCATATGTGGATGAAGCAGATACTGGTGAAGGTCCACCTGGGCGACCATGTTAGACCCTGCGTGTCACTGTGGGTGGGTATTTATAAATATGACTTTCAACGTACACCCACAGAGACACTGCTTGTTCCGTTCAATTCAGGCATACTTTTTCGCTCTACGTCTCTAACATTTCCCCAACTCTTCGGATCGAAACAAATCAAACACACATACCTTCCTAGCTAAGACAGCTAGACTCAGCCCTTGCAGTACATGCGGTAGATGCCTTCCGTCTGGAGATATGAGCAAAAACTTCCACCGAAGCGACAGCGGTTCAAACGGTTTCCAACAGTACCAGCCATTTTCTAATCCCGACATGCAACAGTACGCCAGGGAATTCCCAAAATGACAGCATACATTTTGGGAATTCCCTGGCGTACCGTTTATTATTATTGATTTGGTCCAATAATGACCCAAACAATCACAGTATGGCGTCAAGTGGAGAAACATTTCAAGTTAGTAGCGGATTGTAAATGGGACTTTCGTGATGTGATTGTTTTTTGTTGTGATTGTCTTGTTGTATTCCCTAGATGCAGATCAAAAACAAAATTTCTTTGTTGTCTTAGAAATGTAGCTAGCTGCTGGACAAGCTAACAGTGAAAATGACACTCCAAAATATGAGTGCAGAGGATTTCATGGATGAGGATATATTTTCCAGAAAGCTATTTTGATAGCCTGCCTTCTATTACTTTTCAATTGGCCAGTGAATGTTTTTATTAGCTTGTAGTTGCAGCGGACTGCAGTAAGCTTGGCTATCCATTTCAGCAATATAACCCCATATTATTTTGGTACTGTCAGCTTACTTTCTGCAAAATCATGTTAACATTAGCTTACAGTTGCATTTGAGTTGGCTGGAGCTTGCCAGAAAAGGGAACATTTAGCTAGTCATGAGATCGGTAGTATACCATTTTTGATCATTGCATTGATATAAGGAAATGGCAACCTGGCGCTTTCACACTTACCTATAACTGTTGGTTGTTCCCTCTTCTCCAGTGGGGGTTCGAAGGAAAAAGTGAGTCTCGTTTGACCTTAATTGCTTGGGGCAAAAAATGGGCCGTATAGCCGCATCGTTCAGAATTCAGTCAGGGACACAACTCAGTAACTAGGGCAAAAAAGGCCTAATTCTGAGGTCATACTTTGAAGTTGTAAGAAGCAAAACTCAAAATTCTGAGATAATAAATCACAATTGTAATTTTTTTTTTTAAAACAAGAATTTGAGAATACACATTTTTTTTTATGTGGTAACTCAGAATTCTGAGATAATAAGCCACAATCGGAATCTAATAACTCGGAAATCAGAGATAATAAGTTAGAATTGCAGCCCAATACTGGCAAAAGTGGCCAACTCACCATTTCCAAATCTCTTCATACTTCATAATTATTGAGTGTGGGGCTGGGAATGGGGAAATCAGTCATCACCTTGGTAATGAACTCCTCCCCTGCTGATCAGGCCACACCCATTTTTCTGTGCTGTATTGAGTGGTAACAAATTTGACTGCTCCATATTTCAACCTACATGGAGGTCCCAAGCTTTTTATTGGCAAAATTGAAAGTTCATATGTGGATGAAGCAGATACTGGTGAAGGTCCACCTGGGCGACCATGTTAGACCCTGTGTGTCACTGTGGGTGGGTATTTATAAATATGACTTTCAACGTACACCCACAGAGACACTGCTTGTTCCGTTCAATTCAGGCATACTTTTTCGCTCTACGTCTCTAACATTTCCCCAACTCTTCGGATCGAAACAAATCAAACACACATACCTTCCTAGCTAAGACAGCTAGACTCAGCCGCGAGTACATGCCGGTAGATGCCTTCCGTGCGGAGATATGAGCAAAAACTTCCACCGAAGCGACGCGGTTCAAACGGTTTCCAACAGTACCAGCCATTTTCTAATCCCGACATGCAACAATCGCATGGGGAATTCCCAAAATGACAGCATACATTTTGGGAATTCCCTGGCGTACCGTTTATTATTATTGATTTGGTCCAATAATGACCCAAACAATCACAGTATGGCGTCAAGTGGAGAAACATTTCAAGTTAAACGTGAAATGGCTTCTCCACTCCCCTATATTTAAGAATTTAGCGCTCCTGATCAGGGGCCGTCCATTGCAGTATTCATCCTGGAGCAATAGAGGGATTCATTTTTGATGACAAGGGTCTCCGAGCATTCCAGGATCTTAAAACTCATTTTAATTTGCCTGGCTTCTCCGTTTTTTGTCTGCAGCTCCGTTTATCATTACGATCCTATTGGGTTCCATGGGGAGTGATATTAGTATCACACCTTCATATCAGTCGTTATGTACCAGGGGCAGAACTAGGGGACTGGTGTCCAGATTATATCTTCTAAGCTTACAAGCTACTTATAAACCCCTTTCAAATGATCTTTTATGGAACAGATTTTTCAGATTTAGAAGTTAACATTGGCTGGGATAGGATCTGGAATAATGTTAGTCTCTCCTCTAGGAACCCCAATCACCAGATCATTCATTTTAAGTTTGCATATATACTGACTAAAAAAAGAAACGCAATTTTCTATTTCTTGATTTTATCAAGTGTAACTGTTATTAATCAACACTTCATTGTTATCAAATGAAAGAGGGAATCTCAGAAAATAAATATAACAGAAAATCGGGTTGGAATATCACCATGTTGGCTTTTATTTAGCAAGATGAAGTTCGACATTACGAAACACAAATGACACTATCAGTATTTCGTACGTCCCCTGTTAGCGTCACGCACGGTGATGCATCTGCATCTCATAGACATCACCAGATGTCTGATTGTTGCTTGTGGAATGCTGTTGCACTCTTCGGTCAGTGCTTGTCTTAGCTGACGTACTGTAGCTGGCGGTGGTTGACGTCTCCGGATCGCTCTATCCAGAAGGTCCCACAAGTGTTCTATAGGTGAAAAATCTGGAGAAAACGCTGGCCAGAGAAGGATTTGCTCATTTTCGGCCCGAAGGAACTCAATACAGATACATGCCACGTGCGGATGTGCGTTGTCCTGTTGGAAAGTCAGTCGGTGATGTCGGACAAACACAAAGACGAATGGACGGAGAATTTCATCAATGTAACGCACGGCGTTGAGAAACGCATCTCAGCGGCAGTTTGAGTTGCCGACTGGAAGCGATCTCACGGATGCAACAAGTGGATACGACGGTCAGACGCTGGAGTCGTAACACGTGGCCTACCAGATCTGGAGCAATCGGCTGTGTGTCCAGTGGCATTAAACCTGGTTCTGAGGCACTAATTGTCGCAGAATGCACACCGAATTGACGGGCAACTCTATCTACCGGACTTCTGGCCTGTAGCATCCCAATCACGCGTTCTTGTTGAACTTCCATTAGTCGTGGCATTATAACCCATCTGATTTTTACTCATTTTCGGTTGGACATTTATAGGCCCCGGTGTCTACGAGGAACTCAAAACAAAAATGGAAGTGTTAGGACAATGGCAGTACTCGAACCCAAGCACTGCCGATGTTTGGTTCCAGACGAATGGCGGCTCCAGAATACGCGCTGTGACCGCGAAAATTTGTATAGTAGAAGTACTCACCTCCAAAAATAACTAAGAGCAAAAGCATCTTTCTCAATGGGTTTGTCGAAATTTGGCACCGGATTTCGTAATTGCGTTTCTTTTTTTAGTCACTATAGATTTTATATTACTCCTCGTATACATTTTCTAATGAAAATGAGTGCTAGCCCTTTGTTCTCCATTTGTTCTACTGGAGCTATCAGCTGTTTTATGTATATGGTATGGAGACGTCCTAAGGTGACTATGTTTTGCTGGCAGGTTTCACAGCAGCTAAGAGAATGATTGACCTGCGGTGGCAGTCCGCACACTTACTTTCTGTTCACCAATGGATTCTTAGCTGTTAGAGTTAACAACAGCTAGAATTCATGGAGCCCCTGAAAGAAATACTAACTAAGCTGAAGAATTTACTGAATGGGTCCGACGTTTCTGATGTATAAGGGGATCCTCAAGGTCCATGAGGTGGGGTTGTTCTTTGGGGTATGGGTTTTTTTTTTTTAGGTTTGGTTCTTATGTTTTCATTCTGATGGTATAATAATTCCAATTTGTATTGCAATATGTGTGCATTTTGCTGTAACAAAATAAAAATTTGATGAAAAAAAATGAAATCACACTGTAAAATAGTCGAAGTTCCAAGGGGGGGGAACATGGGCTATATTAACCCCTTTACGCAGAAGCCAAATTTGGCTATTTATGGGTTACCCAATTTAATGCTTTATAATTCAAGATTTAAGCTTCATAAAGAGGAAAAATGTGGCTCAACTCAGAAAAGACACTTACAGCATTTAGAATTACATCGTATTTCAGTTTATTTTCCTGATTTTGGTCAAGAAAATGGGCTGCGAACATAAAAAATCTTCATGAGAATTCACCGTTGAAATTGCAAAAAAAAAAATACTGAGAATTGAAAAACTGCTGGGGCTTAAATCTATACATTTCTGGGATCATGAACTCCTTGACCACAAGTAGAATTCATCTTCAACATTAGGCTACATTCTAGATTACCTAAATGCTATTAGCCAAATTATACAGCTATCCAAGTGGCTCCCCAAAGTCTGAGATCCCTCAAAATGGTGCACTGTTAAATCATAAAAAAATCATGTATTTAACACAAATAAAGTTTTGAGGCATGAAATTTAATATGAACTTATGATTTTCTGGTTGAGTTTAGCATGAATTTATCAATATCAGAGCAGTTGAACATCAGTGGTCACCAGTAACCTCTCCAAACACAAAACATACCTTTTCTCCATATTAAAGTTTAGAGTTTTGTCCATTTTTCTTCAAAGTCCCCCAACCCAGCACACATACTCATTAAAAGAAATGCTGATTAAACGGTCAGAACATTCACCCTGCAATGAAAGCTACCAGTTCCCACTTCCGAGCTCACAAACTCATTTCAACACTTACAAGGAACAAGTACAACTCACTAACTCAGTAATATCTGAATTCTGAAATATACCTTATTTTAACAGAACAGACATTCCACTTTCAGGGAAGATCAAACAATATATGCCTCCCTAGATTCAACAGAACGGTGCAATGAACGTACCAGGGCGTCCACCCAAATGCATGGGCAGTTCCCGTTTAAACAGGAAAAAAACCTCGGCATTCGAATTTGTTTAATACGGTATACATTCCAAAATAAAAAGCAAAAGTAGCAGCCTAACCTTTTTCATTGAATCCCTCCTCCAGAGACCGATGTGTCCAGTAGAAGGAACCCTCCGGTCCTGTTTCATTTGAAATAATTGGTGAAAGTCAAGCAAAACGCACATCGACTGCGGGTGCCGAGTCGAATATAGAACATCATGCACAGTAGATAAAACTCGCACACCATCTCATCTTGAGACTTCTTTATTTAACAAACAAACAACGTTTCGATCACAATGATGTTCACCAGGCTTCATTCAACCTGATGAAGATCATTGTGATCGAAACTTTGTTTGTTTGTTAAATAAAGAAGTCTCAAGGTGAGACGGTGTGCCGGTTTTATCATTCGAAATAATTCCCATTGACCATGTCCTTATCTCATTTAAATCCTGTTAATGTTACTGAACACTTCAAGGCCAGTTTTGCAAGTCTTTTTTCTATAAATCACGCCTATTTCAGCCGCGCAATGTGCGCAAAGTAGACAGGATACAACCAAGCTTGCTGATACACATAGGCTTGTATGCTCTTATGTTTGTCCAATCAATGTGTTTCACTTACTGTGGAACGTTTAAACACTCGGGAATTGGATAAGAAACGAGCAATACAATCAATACATTGATACCGGGGAAGTTTCATGAGGGCGTGTGTATAATTGAGTAATTGGCTATCAACACCAGTACTTGTGTGGATATTAGGAAGCGCAATTTGTCAATAAAGGAATTTACACTTAAATCCACGGTAGAAAACTACGCATTTTTTGTATGTGATGACTGTAATTGACAGAATGTGAGAGAATCAATACCATGTCGAATTTTTTGCTTCAGAAAACTGATTTTTCTGAACCACTAGTTGGCTCACTGTAGCTAAAGTGGCTGCTACAGAGGACAATGATTTTTTCTGTTGCACGAGATCATTTTTTTAAACTGCTGGACCGATACTATGGGCAAGGATATTGACCAGTTTGCACATCAGGCTTAGCTGAGGAGTTTAATCATGCAACTCTTGAAAAACAGGGAGTGGAGTGAACTTCCCCATATTCAAAACCATGTTCGAACTCTGCTTGCTTGTGAATATTCAATAACTGATCCGGGGGTGCTATCTAGTGATCAAGTACAGTAACTGTGTGCTAAAATTTGCAGTTCCATAGATGCGAGCGTCTACATCTGCAGAAAGAGGTTAAATGTACTCGGCACGAGAGGGGAATCCACTATTTCTCATGACCATGTTTGCATCCCATAATCCATGCTGATTGACCACAGTTTCTATCTGTTTGTTAGGACATGAGAGGTCCTGTCAATCACAAGATAGCTACGCCCTAAAGCATACCTTGCTTTATGCTTTATTCTATTCAGAATGGGATCATAATTTACAAAAATGAACATAATGTTGTATTGAGGGAGACTTAAAACTAGCTATTGAGACCATAAAATAAGAGGAAAATGTTTACTGAGGTAATAAATCAAGTGAGCAGTAGAGTCATTTTCTCAAAGACTTCCATTGAATTGGACTTCTTTTTAGTTTACCTGCATCATGGGATAGAGAGTAAGTTTGTATTGTCAACATGTAGGAAGTCACATATGACCTATATTTTGGAAATATTCAATTTAACCACAGATTAATTTGAAACGTCAAACTTGAGGTCAAGGAAAATATTAATGTGAAAAGAAAGGACTTGAAATTAAAAAAAATTATTTCTCAAAAACTGTCCGATAACTTTTTTTTCTAAATCTGGCAATCAACTCACCTTGATACACTTTGGCCTGTATGCATGAATGCGGAATAGGGACAGAATAGCCTATACCAGGTATAAATCAAAGGTTTTACCACTGTTGCTATGCATGAACGTGGTATAAGTTAAACTGCGGTATAAATTTAAATCTCAAATAGGGAGTCGTATTAATCTGTGATGTAAATAATACTGGAATAAGACAATTATATACAATCCCAATTCCGAAATAGTTGGGACAAAGTGTTAAATGTGAATAAAATCAAAATGCAATGACTTCCAGATCACGAGCCAATATGTTATTTACAATAGAACATAGATAACATTTCAAATGTTGAAACTGAGACATTTTACATTTTTATCTATAAAATGAGCTTATTTCAAATTTTCTGGCTGCAACAGGTCTCAAAAAAGTTGGGACACAGGCAAAAAAGGGCTGAAAAAGCAAATAATATATAAGATCGTCAGCTGAAAGAACATTTAGCAAGTAATTACATTAACTGGCATCAGCTGTGTAACATGATTGGCTATAAAAGGGATGTCTTAGAGAGGCTGAGTCTCTCAAAAGTAAAGATGGCCAGAGGCTCTTCAACCCGTGAAGGCTAGCGTAAAAAAATTGTGGAATACTTTAAAAACAATGTTCCTCAATGTCAAATTGCAAAGGCTTTGAAGGTCTCATCATCGACAGTGCATAACATCATCAAAAGATTCAGAGAAACTGGAAAAATCTCTGTGTGCAAGGGACAAGGCCGGCGACCTTTACTGGATGCCCGTGATCTTCGGGCCCTCAGACGCCACTGCATTACTCACCAGCATGATTTTGTCATTGACATTATTAAATAGGCCCAGGAATACTTCAAGAAACCACTGTCAGCAAACACAGTCCGCTGTGCCATCCACAGATGCCACCTAAAACTCTATCATGCAAAAAGGAAGCCATTGTTGAGCATGATCCAGAAGCGCCACCGTGTTCTGTGGGCCAAGGCTCATTTAAAATGGACTGTAGCAAAGTGGCAAAGTGTCTTGTGGTCAGACAAGTCCAAATTTGACATTCTTGTTGGAAATCATGGGCGTCGTGTCCACTGGGCTAAAGAGGAGAAAGACCACCCCTCCTGTTATCAGCGTTCAGTTCAAAAGCCAGCATCTCTGATGGTATTGGAATGCATTAGTGTATATGGTGTGGGACACTTGCATGTTTTAAAAAGCACCATGAATGCTGAAAGGTATATAAAGGTTTTAGAGCAACATATTCTCTCCTCCAGATGACATCTATTCCAGGGAAGGCCTTGTGTATTTCAGCAGGACAATGCAAAACCACATACTGCAGCTATTACAACAGCATGGCTTCATAGTAGAAGAGTCTGTGTGTTGAACTGGCCTGCCTGCAGACCTGATCTTTCACCGATCGAGAACATTTAGCGCATAATTAAACAAAAAGTCCATAAAAGGAGACCCAAAATTATGCAGCAGCTGGAAGCCTGTATTAAACAAGAGTGGGATCAAATTCCAATGGCTAAACTCAAGAAACTTGTCTCCTCAATGCCCAGACGCCTCCACTCTGTGTTAAAAAGAAGAGGGGATGCTACATCATGGTAAACAGGCCACTGACGTAACTTTTTTCAGACCTGTAGCAGCCATCAAATTTGAATTTAGCTCATTTTGTGGATAAAATTGTCAAATTTCTCAGTTTCAACATTTGCGATGTTATCTCTGTTCTATTGTGAATAAAATACTGGCTGGTGTGATTTGAAAGTCATTGCTTTTTGATTTTAGTCACAATTCACACTTTGTCCCAACTATTTCGGAATTGGGGTTGTAGTAATAGAATAAATAACATGGAATAAGACAATTTGCAGTCCGCTTTCAGTGGATGTCTCAAAACTGTGCCTTCTGTTTTTAGGATACTGGCGTGAAATGATGTTCAAATTACCCTGTATAGATTGACACTCATTTGGAGATGTAAATTTTCAACGAATTTTATACTTGATTTACCAAAAAAAGTATAACTGAATGCCTGAACAAACATTCAAGGTTGCAGTGCATATTCATTTAACCGGCGAAATGATCGGCAGTCAGCCTGGCCCTGACTCCAACCATTTGCATATTGTCCTCGACATGTTCATTTGGCTCCGCCTCATCGTCCTCAGCATCAGCGTCACCCTATTGTGATTAGGGAGTTTCCGCAAACTCCCCCAAAATGTGTACGCAAACGTCCATCTTTTGTGCGTTGACCACAAAACAGTGGTCGAACAATACTAGCGTTTGCGTACTAGCTCGCGAAAACTCCCTATTCAGAGTAATGAAGCGCGAGGACAGGCCTAGTAATAGACTTGTGGTAAACGACAGCAATAAATCATTGAATAACCCTACTACTACGGAATAGCTTATTCGCACAATAGTTATTCCGCGAATAGTTAAACTACGTTTCGTGCATACCAATTTTCATATGCCACAGGGGCTGCAATAACTATTCTCGGTATAAGCTTACACCCAGTACAGTTATACCTCATTCATGCATACGGGCCTTTATGAACAGAGCGAGTGCCATTTTTTTTTGCATTTAATATTTTTTTATTCCAGCATCTAGAAACTGATTGTGCAGACAATTGCCAGAAACATTTTGATTGTTTACCCCAGTCACCCAGCTTCCCATGTACCCCCTCCCTCTCTGCCCCCTCCCCTCCAATCCACCAATCCATCACTACCTCCCGGTGCCCACCCCTATCCCCCTTCCACCTACCAACAGGATGTCAATCCATTTTGACTGAATCGACAGAAGTGGGTCCAGTGGGGGCGCTATACTTTAAGATTGGGTCCTATGGAGAGTGGGCAAAATAGACTGTGGAAGCTAAATGCTTGCAGATAGAGATTAAGTTTGTATTATCGACATATAGAAAGTCATATACGACCTATATTTTGGCTATGATAAAGCTGACCTCAGATGACCTTGAAAGGTCAAAACTAGAAGTCAAGCAAAATGTTACAATTTTCAAAGGCTTCGAGGCTTGAAAATATCGAAGATTGGGAACATATGTGTGTTGAACTCTATAAGAATTCATTTATGAACTTTCATTTGGTGGCCTTGAACTTGACCTTCAGTGACCTTCCAAGGTCATATTTCACATAGTGAAATTTCAATGACTTCTATCACCAAAACTATTACAGATAGCGCTTAGGTTTGTATCGGAGACGTATAGGAAGTCAAATATGAACTTTAATTTGGTGACATTCATATTGACCTTTGAAAGTCAAACTTGACCTAGTGAAAATTCAATGACTTCAATCACTAAAAAGGTCACAGATAGAGCCTAAGTTTGTATCACAGACTTAAAGGAAGTCACACATGAACTTTCATTTGGTGACATTCAACTTGACTTTCTGTGACCTTTAAAGTTCACCACTGACATACTGAATTTTCAATGACTTGTACCACCACAACTGCTTCAGAGCTTAGGATTGTATTACAAGAAGTCTTATAAATGTAGGTGAACCTTTATTCAGTGACCTTGACATTGACCTTCAATGATTTAAAGGTCAAACTTCACATGACATTTTCATAACTTGTATCATCACTATAAGATTGCTTGGCGGTAAGCTACAGGACCCTTGGTCCTATTTTTACTTAAATGTGTTTGCTAAAGCTTCCCCATCTGGCCAACTGGGGTCATATTTCCTGGGCAGCACTTGTAGACAGGTTCCAAGTAATGTGCAAAATCTCTGATCTCCACTACATAACATCTCACGGAAACTTTTCCTAAAGGGAAAAAAAAAAAACCCCACAAAAAATAGGGGTTCAAGCTGAAATACAGGCCTAATAAATGTCAGAATGGGCCTTCATCACTTATTCAATGTCAAAGTAAGAAACAACACATAAGCCTTTTTTGCCGAATATGATGTTTAATACGAGAAAAAGTTCTGGAATTTTCATATTGCAGCTACATAATTAGAAGTAATAGAGTAGATGCTCACTAATACCCACAAACTACCATGACAAGACAAGATATGAGTATTAATGGTCAATAACTACCACGTTACTCACATACACAGGCCATAATCATGATCAAGTATGAATCTGAATCATAATGAAGGAAGATTTATGGAAATTAAGGTGAAAGACAATCTTTGTCTAAAGTGAAATGCAAACGAAAGAACTGCGCCTTAGGCATTACAAAATATTTTTTTAAGACAAAGCTGAACTGAATAATAAATCGTTAAAATTCCAGATCAAAACACTCTCGGAATCTGCCATTGATACTTTAACAGCGACATCAAATGTCCTACAGCTGTTTAATGACAAGACATAAAAAAAGCTCTTATTAAAAACCGGAATCGTCGGCTTTCCTGTGAGTGCTCCGACACTCAACAGCCGAACACACCAGAAAGTTAAAGACTTGTTAAAAATAGTATCCAACAATGCAACAAAACCTCTGCTATATAGCCAAACAAACATGAGTTTGTTGTTTGCCAATTCCCTCCTTTTAGTAAAACAACAATCATTCATCTGCACGTGCAATTTGGTTCCATCAGCCTTATTCAAAATTGTGAGAAGGCATTTCAAATTGTTGTCTTTGATTGAATTTAAGCAATCATGAAGCACAGGTTACATTGCCTGATGTGCCAAAAAGGTAGCACAGAAGTTCCAGAGCAGGTTACATCTTTTAAGGCATATTAGTAGCAGCCTAAATTATCTTTTTGAACTGAATTAGCCGACTAGTTCATCGCTCTTAGATCGCATTAAGAAGGAAGCTATCTTTAATTGTCAATGGATAATTTGTGTAATTGGAAGATATGTCAGTGAAGGGAAAATGGTCGAGAACAAGTAAGCACTAATGATTGTTGTAAAGGCATTTTCTGTACCAACCCAATTTTCAGTTCCAGCTATGTGACTGGAAGTAAACTTAACAGCAAAATTACATCATGCTGCTCAGCTACTACTGCGTCGACAGATTGTTAACAGTCGACTGCGAACCAGACTGATTGGTGTAGATGTGCTCACAACAGATAGGAACAATCATGTGTCATAATAGGGATTACAACCAGTTAAACTTAATTTTCTTTACAGGCAGGGGGAAAAATAACGGACTTTCTTAAGTTGGAAGCGCTGATTTACTGAAAAAGTTATCTTCGCAGGAACAGTGCCCACCACTGGTATCGGTGCCATAGTATGGGGGCACTTTTATGAGTGTGAGTACACGCGCACAGTATCGGACGGATACTCGATGCTGGTATCGGTACATCCCTAAATCTAACAATGCTGGCTAGACTAACCACATAAGATAAAAGATACATTAGTTTGTTGAAAATGCTAGCAGTGTGTAATGATCACATCTGTTGCGAACTTCCCAGATCCTAGAACCTTAAAAGGAGTGACAAATAGCTGGTAATGGTGATACCTAATGTAAATGTCCGCTCAATATAATGAATATGACAAACAACTCACGTATCAATCAAGTATACTTTTTAGAAAAAACACCAGCAATGAGAGAAAAAAATGGATTATAAATGAATGTCCCGCCAGAAAACCAACACAGAAAGGGAGGTGGAGCACTAGCACGTGCATTAACCAATTTAAGCGGACAAAACAGCTCAAAACGAGTGGGAATTTAAAGCAAAATGAGTTAAGCCTATAGAGACTTTGGTTGAGCTGTGGTCACTCGATTTCACTGTCATGTGACTGCCAAAGTGTTCCTCGGCCTCTTGTTGGCAAAACATTTTTAAGGGATGGAGAGATAACAACCTCTGGTTTTTTACATTTTTGGTTGCATCTCTGTTATTTGAAGTCTTGTACAACTTTACAGAAAAATTGCAAAAAATCCCAGTTATAATATCTGGACTCCATATGAGGTATTCTTTTATTTACTGTTGATTTATTTATTTATTTATTTTTAACGAAAGTTATCACTTTAATAATTAAAAAATCTAAAATTGTCCAATTTCCTGGCAAAACCTAACCATAAACAAAAAGCAACCTTTTACTCCAGGTATTAAACATTCAATAAAATTGGTTTAGTCTTAATTTTAGAACCTACTACAAGTTTAATGGTTTTCTGAATTTTAAAAATGTACACTGCATGTGTAGAAATTTGATTATGTACGTTTCCCTCATTTCATCAAACTGAGCTATTATAGCAATAGGTCATAGCCTAGCATATTGAGTTTATGGGCTCAACAGCATGTCCAGCCCCTTTAATGTAGTGTAAAGGCCTCTTAAGGCCTCACTAGGAGCTCTCCAGGATCCCAGGGAGGGGTCCAAGCCATTTTGATCCAGGTAGAGTCCACAGGAATCCATTACTTGAGTGGCCATTCCAATGGCATTTTCTGAAAATTGGCCACTCCACTGAGGGGCACCACCATCCATGCTGTACACCTGCTCCAGCACTGACTCCACCTGCAGAAAATGGTAATCAAGCATCTTAGCAACAAATTTCCATGCTGCAGCATCTTAGCAACTCCAGTAAGCCACATTCAAGATTTTCAAGCATTTCCTATTTGTACACTTTATCACAAGACTGGAAATTATTTAACCCTCTGCAGTCGGCGAACGAGTTGATGTGTCCTCAGTGTTTCTATTAACCTCCTCAACCCAGGATGATGTGCCTTTGGAGGTTTAAATGCCCTTCAGTAACCTCACCTTATAACGCTTAATTACTCAAACAGTTTCCCATTTACTTTTACTAATAAGCAACCAAACATTAATTTGCTCACTTGCAAAGACTAATCAGTAGAATGATCGGCAAATGTATTTTTAGCCAGAATTATTGTTCATTGCATTTCAAAGCTATCAGGCATTTTCCAAGCCAAATTAATGATTACATAAGAGGTCAAGATGTCTTTCAAAGATTCTGAATTCCTTTAGCTCACAAAACAGCATATTTGTTAACTTATAAGTGAAGCTGTTTTGCGACAATCTTTTATAGAGTTTGATATGCTTAAGATGTTTTCCATTTTAATTGTATTTTGAAAACATTTTGGATGAGTGCCATATGAAAACAGATTGCACTGCAGAAAAATGCAATAAAAAATGCTGTGAAAATGCATTCAAAGAAAGTTTTGGGTCCAGTAATGATGAATAGTAGTACCATCCTTACAATATCATGCATATTACAAGTACTACAGCTACTTTGTAGCCAACCTTTGATCTCTGCATCATTTCTTAATCTCAGGCTTATGTATTGATCTTGATCATTCAGTAAGTAAAATGATTGTCAATCAGATGATCTGTGAAGGGAGCGGGTTGCAAGCAAGTATGCACTGAAAGGTGAGAAACCTCTATATCTCTGTCGGCATACAACTGTAAATCCTGTACCCCTGACACTAGCTGTAAGGGGAGTTGGGGTTTAAGAGATTAATAGAAACATCAAGTTTAACGCACCGCCGCAGCCCGCTGACTCCAGAGGGATAAGCGCAGTTATTCAAAGTATATTTATTACAGTAGATTTTCCAAATATTTTTGATTCTGTTAAAAGTAATTAGTTTGAAAGGCTCACCATTTTTAGCACCTGACCTCTGTCCTCACCATCCAGATCCAAAATAAGAGTCAAGGCCTCTTGGTCCAGTTCTAGAAAAACATTGTCTAGTCAGTGAGATTTGTGCTGTCAAAAGCCAAAACCTTTCAAGAGAAATTTACTTGTAATCCAAGAATAAGACACCAACTTAATGTTCATTTGCACAAACAACCTCAAAAAAAAAGTTGGGATGGAATACAACCCCATTTCTGCATAAACTGCAATGGCCTGGAAAAAGAAAGTAGCTAAACAAAGCAGCAATTAGTAAATCATCTTTGACCTGAATTAAATGGAATACCGAGCTACACAAAATATTTCATGTCTTTACCGTATCAACTTTCATAATCCTTCGGGAAATACACCAAAATTCTTAATGTGATGCCTGCAACACGTCTTATGAATGTTGGAGCAGGGACAACTAAAGACTTGGAAAGAGTTGGAATGCTAGAAACAGGTGTCAAGGTGTTGAACAAGTGAAACTATCATGCTTTGATATGAAAGGAGCATCCACATAACTCCCAGTTGTTTATAAGTAACAAGTGGCAGAGACTCACTACTTTTGGGAAAAACTGCAACTCATTGACAGTCGCAAAATATTTCAATGTGCTGTCATTACAATTTTATGGATTTTCCCCTCTACATAATGTCATTAAAAGATTGTGGGCAACCAGAGAAATCTTGTAAAGCATGATGTTAAAAGTTGAAAGATCAGATTGAAAAACAATACTGAGTGCCCCTGATCTTCGATCCTTCAGATGGCATTTCATTAACGACAAGTATGTTTTTTGTGATTGATATAATAACATGTGTTAGGGCTACTCTTCACAATTGCATCCACATATGCAAGTGAAGACCATAATATGCACTGGCAAGCCATATGTCATGCTGCTGTCTTCTATGAGCATGGGCTCATCTGACATAGACTCATGTGCACTAGAAATATGCTGTTGTCACGTCAGTCAGTCTTTCAAATTGTTAATGGTTAAAATGGACGTTGTTTTCTCCAGGCTTAAGAAGAAAGGGACCATCCCGGTTTTTACCAATGTAAGGTTTTAGTGGCACTGTCTGTCATCATATGGAGGTCTGTTAGTCCCCTTGAAGCTGAAGGACAGCGTATGTATTTTTGAAACAAAGCAAGATGTCTTCTAGGGATGCGCTTGCTTATTTCATCAAGACAACAGCAAGTCACATTCTGTATGGATTACAACGGTCCTGCTTCCTATTGCAGTTGCTAGACTGGCCTACCTGCATTCTGGACCTGACTCCCATTTAAATATTTGGTGACCGAAGATGCACAAAACATGACAGTGATGAAGCCTCTCTGAACAGCTGAACAATCAAATCTTAGCACTTGACGTCCTCATTTACCCAAAAAATTAGTAAGAGAGCTGTTAAAAGGAAAGGCAGTGGGGCCTCTGAGTGGCTCACAGCTAACACATTCCTCTGGATGCCCGATAGTTGAGTGTTCGCATCCCAGCCACGCCATTCCTGGCTACGGCCAGAGGTCAGGATGAGTGAGGCAAAAGTGGCTCTGCCTCACTGGGAATGGAAAGGGTGACGCTGGTTAATTCAATAGTCTCATCGCCCTCTAGTGGCCACTCCTGGTCAGCCAGGCGCTTGTAGCTATTTGCGCAAATTACTTGCGAACAGCTTTATCCTCCGATGGCATTGGCAGTTTGTGATTGACTGCTTAGAATAAAAAGAGGTGAGGGGCAGCGAGATTGCATTTCTGCATTCAGAGCTGAAGATCAATGGTATAATTTATGTGAAGACTTTTGTACTCATTGTCGCAGATCATCAGTTCGATTAATTACCAAAATTCACGAGTGATTAATCATTTTTGAGCTTCAACAAGGCAAACCCATCCCTGGTGTTGGCAATGCAACGAGGCTAAAACCTGGGATATCACGGAGAATCAACTTAAATACAGCTCAGAACTAATGTTGTTCTGTTCTTGGTTTTGTTTAGGCTGAATCTCTATGGACAAGTAATGTTGTGAAGGACATCTGAAATAAAAGTTGCAGGATGGTTACCATGTGGTAGGGCATCGGAACGTTGCCTGGCTGACAAACAAATTCTGTGCCCTATCTGAGATGTGACAGCTGATTCCATAAATGAGGCAGGAGCTGCAGAACTGATGCAACATCACTATAAAAGCAAGGCCCCTCAGAGGTAGCGTGGGTGGAATGGGATTTAGATAAGTTGTTAAATTCAATAATTTACAAATATATAATTAGCAAAACATATCAATATTATCATGAAGAATCCTGTCTTGATAACCAAGTTGTTGTGCCGGTCAACATATTGCACTATAGCCTTAATCAAAACATTTCAACCGCAGTGTTCACTCACCTTTATTTATTGTAGTTTGCTGCCTTTCCCAAATACATGCCCTAGAAAGTGCAGCAGGATCATAATAATCAAAAAAACCTGGTTTTGAAAAATCACTCAGCAATTGGACCTCAAGAAAAACCATTTGGATTTTTAATTTATACACCATTTACTTTCATTATATTATTTTCCAAAGGTAACCGGCGGGCGCATGCCAAATCACAAGCTGCTTTACGTACCAAGCTCCCGCGTTATGTAGACTCACAGTACCTCCTTTCAGAGCTTCATTGGTTCACACTTTTCAGGTCACTGAACTTAACTGCTCATTTTCATGAATAGCCATGGCTAATTTGCAGCGCACTCGAATTATGCATTGTGCTGCCCTCGATATAACTGAGGCATTTAATCAAAATTATATTTACAAAGTTAGATCATTTTGACAATTTTGCAAAAATTGAATCATTATGCTCCATTATAAATGGAACAGCTACATACCAAAATATTTGTTCTCTTTTTGGCAGAGCTTGCATATGACCTTATTGTTGTCAGTCAGAGCAAGACCAAAAGATTTGGCAGAACTCGGGAGTAAGATGAGCTTTTTGTCCATTTTGTCGTTGGACGAGAGTCGCACACTTGGAACGACCTTGAAAACATGCTGCTCTCGAACTGGAAGTCGTTGTTACGAATCTGCGACAAATGTAGCTTAGTACTTGCCAAAATGAATTTGTGAACCGGACAAAAGGAGTACAAAGTCACATGATATAAGGCAGGACTTTGTATCACATCTGGGAATCACTAGTCATTTGAAGTCCTTTTGTTTGGTGTAAAACTGGCGCTATACTGTCCAGTGCAATCTAGTGCTGGAGTTTATATGATCTCACCTGGGTTTCTCCAAGCCAAAACTAGGCTCCGCAGTCAGACTTGCAACTTCAGCTAGCGCTTAATTGTCTTATCATAAGTAGCTAGACTACATCTCGATAAGTTTGAACCGTTTCAAAAACAACAACACATCTACAAAACTGCCATTTGCATTATGGTTCACTGGCTTACTCCCAATGAAATAATAGTTGCAAAATGGAAGTCAAAAGTCTGTTGGGTGTACTTTCAAAGAAAAATAATGTTGTAAAAGATATACGGAGTAGGATTTTAAGAAAAAAAGTGTAGACTCATACAAAAAATAATCCCTCTTAATCATCAGTTATGACCCACTCAGAAGTGTGTGGGGGTGCCTGCATCTCTAGAGTCCCTGCCGTCAGCCAGTTCTTGTTTACTTTGTACAGGACACTTCTGAGCATCAACCTTTGGGAATGTATTTCACAGTGCAGTGGGACCCTGTAAAAGCTTGGTGACCCTGGTTCTCAAGAGCAAGCTGAAAAAATGGCCGACAGTGCAAAAAAAAAAAAAGGAAATAGGCTACAGAGAGGCAAAAGTCATTCCATAATGACAGTCAACCTGGGGTTGGCTTTCTTTTGCAGATGAGTACAAAAGAAGAGTTTGGTGATCAAGGGAGACGCAGAGTTGTACAGTTTTCTATTGGAAAGGTTAGTGTCTGCAGTCAGCTTGGTATTGTTTCTGGTTTTCAATTACAACAATTTTAATGTTCCAAAAATAAGAACTAACTGACAGTGTACATATACACAAAGTCCCATTATCAACCAATGCAAATAACTTTACGTTTTGGGAAAATAACTCAAGGTATGCGGTGCTCAGCTTGATCATGGAATTATTTTCGGTTGAACACACAAGTCACGCCAGTCCTAGCAATCCCAAGTCAATCTAACTTGCTAGTTGGTTGGCTGTGGGAGGCTCAGGGCTGATGTTTGTTATGAGAAAGTATATAGGCTAACTGATGATAACTACCAGCGCTAGCGTATTTTTTTTTTATAACATTGCAGAACTGGTATGGCAACCCTGTCATTTACAGCACTGATCTAGACCAGTGTTTCCCAAAATTTTCTCTCTCGCGGCACACTGTTTACTATGAAAAAATCTCACAGCACACTGCTATGATATTATAGCGTTCCGCTCGCGCTACCTACCCCGCAGCGTGACCAAGTGACGAGACAACCACTTGAGCTTTCCGACCAGGTTTCAGGCTTTTATGCAATCATAAAATGAATGACTCTACGCAGTCTTTCCAGTTCAGCCCCCACTTCTCCAGATACTCAGATGTCACTCAAAACACTTCCTCACCTGTAGTTTTCTCCGGCAAAATTCGATTAAAAAAAGTAATTTTCTTTAATTGTCTCCCCATCGACATATCTGACATTGGCCAGTATTTGTGCATGTCCGCTGACATCGGTTGTTTCATCCACCTGCAGCGCAAATTTCCCACTCCCTCTTATTTTCTCCATTACAACGTCCTCAATATCTGCCTATTCGTCTGCCAATTATATTGTTTGAGAGAGGAACCTCCGATATTTCATTGGCAGCATTTTGATCCAACATGGTCTCGACGATAGCTTTGCATGCTGGCAGGATAAGAGATTTGGCAATTGTGTGAGACGTCTTTGATTTTGCTACTTGTTCTGTGACCAGATAGCTAGCTTCTAATGCTTTTTCTGATACTGTAGCGGTTTTCATCATGAAACTAGCTTGTTTGTTCGCAGTGGCGTAGCCAGAGGGTGGGCCAAGACACGTCACTTTATGACAATAATTAGTCCTGGCTAGTTCTCAATCATTTTCCTTTATTGACGCGTTTTCCAATTATCATAATTTGCAACTGAAGACATGGTTTCTCTCCATATGCGATCTAACAGCGATAAAATCATGGGCTAAATTCAGTACAGCAAAATAATTTACTTATTCATAGGCCAATGCTTCGCGTTGATTGAACTGGTCCGTGTTCCAATGAAACGCGGACTTTTCACTCTCGGTATTGTGTGGGTTGATAAAAAAGAAAAGCGGCACTCGGCAGTTCAATAGGCTATAAAAAGCGTCCAGGTTCAGCTATTTGCGTGAGAGTCGACAGGTATGCAATTTTGAATAACGTTGATTTAAATACAGCAAATACGCATCCAGATGAATGATTGTCGTCTTACCTAATCGGGGAGAACAAGCAGCACCTGTTAAGTGTGGAGTGCTCTCGAAGTGAACCTTCTGTTATGAAAATGACTTAGAACAGGTCAGGACTAATAATTGTTTTAAACGGATGTTTTGTGCAACCCAATTCTTTGTTCTTGTTCCGCGACTGTACTGAATTTTGCCCATGATTTAATCGCTGTTAGATCGCATATGGAGAGAAACCATGTCTTCAGTTGCAAATTACAATAATTGGAAAAACGCGTCAATAAAGGAAAATGATTGAGAACTAGCCAGGACTAATTATTGTCATAAAGTGACGTGTCTTGGCCCACCCTCTGGCTACACTACTGTTTGTTCGTCTGGCTTCTAAACTGCATTAAATATTCAGTCTTTTTTTTTTTTTTTTTTTTTTGCGAGAGAAGGGTGTTTGGTTGAAAGGTGTCTTTTTAATTTATTTGGCACCATAGCTTCGTTCGCCAGAAGCAAGACACAGTGGTATTGGGGTAGCGGGATCTCAGGTGAATGTAAACCCATAAGTCAGATATTCCTCACTGTAAAGTCTGCTCACCACTTTGATTTTCTTTTTCTGGCCAGCGCAGCGAGCGTGAGGTGGTTCGGGGTCTTAGTCGGACAGCCTTTTTGAGGTTTTGGTCAGGAATTTAACCATTTTCGTTGTTTCGTATCAACTAGCCTACACTGCTGTCTTAGCTGAGTTTTGCCGGGAAATGTTTAATTTTTCGCGTTAGACGATGTGTGATTGGCCAATCACGAGAAGGAATTGTACAGTAGAATACATGATACGGAAATACCGAGAAGGAATTTTAAATAGGCATTTTAATAAACTAAATTGAATGAATTGATAATGACATGAATCGTTATTTTTATACGCTCTAAGTTCAGCCGTTTAATATTATTAGACTATCAGGAAAAAACCAGTAAGTGTGTTTTCTCACGGCACACCTGGGAAGCTCTCACGGCACACAGTTTGGGTAACACTGATCTAGACCATAGAACCACAATACAGAGTAATTTTGGGCCAACTTGTTAGTTCTTGCGGCTTCATTTTTTCAGCAAATGATAGCGTTCATCTCACTCAGCCTTGGAGCTCAGCTTGCCTCGAATTATGGTCAAGGGACGTCAGCTTCTGGCTGAGCCGCGGAGGAGGAGCCAAATTTGAATGTAATGTTTATAAACAGCAACAAACAAATACTACTCAGTATACCTTTAATGATGTTTCGAGGTTGAGTAACATCGGTCATTTACTTGGAAGAAAATGGAAAGTAAAAGCAGACATTTTCATTCTTTGAATTTGTCTTTTGTTGTTGGGTGAATGAGAGAGTAAGTTTGACGTAACCTGCCTGGGGCTACATTAGGGGTGGGTAGAAATAGGGCGCTTTATGCTAGATTACCTGTCCAGAAGGAGTAAGGCTAGCCGCGCATTACTATAAACTTCTTTAAAGCTCTCAGGTTATTCCACCTATCAAAGGCTATACCTATATAAACGTAGGTCTTGTTTTTTTTTCCTAGCAGCATTCTTTTTTGTTTGTTTTCCCAGTCGTCCTAATTCGCTTGGTATATTTAGTTATGTAAGGGTTTCCTAGTTGTGCTGTTATCGGTAGTCTCACGTACTCTGCCAAGGTCATTCTACCGCCTGTCCGCAAATGCAGGGACAGGGACCGTCGCTTTGTTGAGTTCTCTCTCCTGATTGGATAAAGTGGGATTTAAACACCAGGAAATTTATTATCTGTTCGATGCCAAACGGAGAGAATAGCAGACGCGTGTTATTGCCCAAGCACTCTCCATCAATGGTGGCAGTGAAATATAGAGCTATTTAACTGTAATTTTAGAAAAAAAAAACATAGCTTACAACATCTTTAAATTAATAACAGTATAAGGAAAAGATTTCCAATGTTTTACCATTTTTCTGTTTGTTTAAAAATATTAGGATAGGGAATAGGCTGGGCACTGCCCTTTCATTTATTTAATCTCTCACTGTAAAGCGTCTTTGCGACAGTCTATCTGTGATAAATAAATAAATTTAATTAACTCTTTTCAAAATTTGAAGCCTAGATTATATTACAAATAGTTGGGAAAGGTGGGTGTTTAGCTTTGAGTTCCATCAAATTTTCTTGAAGAAGATTTTAATAGCAAAGAATAACAATTGTTCCAGTTTTAAAGGCTGAGATTTCTTATCATATTTCCTTGATCCAAGAAATGAATGCTCAAATAGCCAGGCTCGCCCAGTTTTTTCCATCACAAAAGCGTGGTTGTGCAAAATCTCTAAAATCCTTGCAATAGTATGTTGAGAAAAAAATCTTTATTTCTTGGTTTATTCCATCACACAGTTCTTGGAAAAGTGGTCATCCTAAACCAGTCATTACATGTAAACAACTAGGCCTTTTATGTATGCTCATGTTGTACTCACATTTAAACATTTTACTGGTCTTACATCACCAGCTTCCCAACTTCTGGGCGATGTTGCAGGCATCAAATTCAGAATGATTGTTTATTCGTAAAAAGTAATCAATAAAATTAAGGTAAAATATGGTCCACCTTTAATTGTACTCATTTTAATTTATACAGGGCAAAGATGATTTCCTAATGACTGTTTTTTTATTTGCATTTTCTATAGCCTCCTATAAATTTAGGCAAGTATGTGGGCACTAAAACTGAAGCTGAAATATATGATTACTCTCATAAGCACTTGCAAATGTAAGCAAAGCAGAAAAACACAAAAAGAGACAATCAAAAACACAAGTAAGGAAACACATGCAGCTGACACCTCCATACAGAGTGTGCACATACACACTTACGGAACAAAGTAAGTGCACATAGTTGCATGCACAAACACAGTATCACCAGTGTAGTCGGTATTTCTCCGATAATCGCAATTTTCAAGACGTAATCAGAAAAACTGAAAGTTACGAACCAGACAGAGAACCAACCAGCAGACCAAAGGGATGGAGAAATTTGGGAGGGTCAGAGGACTCAGCACTATCCAGCCCCATCACTTTCAACAGATTATCCACTTTCAGCCTGACGTCATCCGACATTTCCAGAAGGGAGGAGCCACCAGTGGAGAGGCATCCTTCCTCCAGCTATGTGGACACACAGACAGAATTTTCAGGAACAAATATTTTCCTCACAATATGCATCACAGAAACCTATCTGTAGGCAGTAGACGGCTCCATCCTTTACCTATTTATCATTGTATAGTTCAGATAAACTATGCACACATTTTCTGTCTGCATTGTTTTTATTAATTTCTTCCCTCTTATTGCCCTTATTTGCCCATTTTATCACCTACATCAAGGAGTTGTTGTTTTCAGTTCAGTCTGTCTATTTATTTGTGTGTTTGTCAGCAGGATTATGGTGCTAACGGCCCCATTTTCATGAAACTTGGTGGCAGGGTGTGGCATGGTACAAGGAGGAACTCATTAATTTTGTAATGGTTACAGAAATTATTTCTCACTTTCATTAACATTGAGAGATACAGAATTTGGCCGTAGCAGAAGAGAAGTCATACATCTGAACATGATTTGCATATCATACAATAGAAGGAATAGAAGGGTGGAGTATAGGCCTTGACGGAGGTCTGTGCTCTACGAGTGCCACGCTAGTTAACACTTTTTTTTTCCTTGATTCTTATTAGAGAGTGAACAGTTAAGCTCTTTGACTGAAATACAGCTTAAATTACTGCTGGTCATTTCCCTATACCTTGTGGGCTGGCCATCTCAGTCAGTGTAGCATTTGAAACATGCGCAAGTTCTCTTTCTCCAACATTTTAGTCTGCTCTTAAATGAAATTCTAACACATCTTTCAGAGTTTAGGACCTTGATTTTCCTGCATGTGCTGTATCTGACTATAGGCGCACAGACAGATTGCTATGTCTACTCCTAGTTACCTCAAGCTGCAAGGAATAACTGGTCATTTCCTTCCAGTGCTTCGCGCAATTGGGTGAAGAGATGATTATCGAGGGTGTAGTTCTATTTCAAAGGGTGTTTTTAAGGCAAATTTAATTGCACCATTGGGACTGTCATTTACGTAAATGAGGAACCGCAATCCAAAATTACTGGCTCCCCTGACTGGCAGTGACACAAACAATACTTTACAAAATTCTAAAAAAATATATATTTATAGAGAAACTCTATATGACAACATGGGGAAAATAGTGAACAATATTAATGTAACAGTACTGAAGGAACCAACCAAAATCATTTACTGATTTAATTAAAAATCTTTCGTCCAATGGCACCCAGAAAGATTTTTGTAAAATATAGCTGCAAGCAGCAATGGGGTGGCCTAGCAGCGTAGCAGGTCAGTCCGGTGACCACGGTTACATGTTTGAACTGTCAGATACATCACTGCTTGCACAGTTGAGAAATTTAAGATCACTCACTAATCAACAGAGTTATGTGCCTGTTTCCTGTTTTACAGATTGACGATCAATTTTGATTGGTTTTGAGGATTAATGACCAACAGCTTCATGAGCCGACAAAGAGATGAGGGCCGGAGTTCAACTTCTGAGTTTGGTTTGGTTATTTGAAAGTGATGCTAAGATATGACTTCACTTCCTGTGACTTGAATATTTGTCAGGGGTCAAAGGTCACCAAATTAAATAGGTCTTTTCCAGACTGTGTTGTATGTCCTTAAACCAAGTTTTGTGTTAATATACCAAAGCATTGCTGAAATATGGGCCTACTTCCTGTTTGGCGGCTTCTCAGTTGATTTTGATTGGATGTTATGGCCAAACGGTTTGGATTTGAGATACCAAACTCAACAGACATCTCAGGCTTGGTCTGTAGATCATGTATGCCAAGCTTCATAATGATAGGACAAAGCTTGTAATTTCTGTAAATTTAACCGCATTTTGGACAAAATTCAAGATGGCCTCCTAATTCTGATGCTTACTTACACAGTCTTATAGGATCAGTCTAGGGATGTCCAACAGCATCAGAAGACACTGGAATTATAGCTTTTGTCCAAACAGAACAAGAGATATCAGCTAAAAATGTCCTTGCAATTGATAGCGCCCCCCAGTGGTCAAAGCTCACAGAATTTTTTTATGCCTCCACGGGGGCAGGTCTTGAGACTATTTACCAAGTTTACGGTTGATTCGTCAAAGCGTTGTTGAGATAACGCCTCACACCCTGTTTGGCGGCTTCGCTGTCGATTTCGATTGCCTGTTACGGCCAATTGGTTCAGAGTAGAGATACAAAGCTCCCGAGGCTTCTCAGGCTTGGTCGCTAGATCATGTTTGCCAAGTTTCGTAATGATCGGACAAACTTTGTTATTTCAGTAAATTTAAGCAAATTTTGGACAAAATTCAAAATGGCCGCCAAACTCTGGTGCATTTTTAGAAAGACTTGTAGAAATTGCTTAGGGATGTCCAAAAGCATCAGGAGACACTAGAAATAAGGCTTTATTCTAAAAAGATCATGAGATATCTGCGAAAACATGTTTTTTCCATTTATAGCACCCCCCTGAGGACAAAGGTCATGGTCTTTTTTGGGCCTCGCCATGGGCAGGAAATTAGATGAATTATTAAGTTTGGTGTTGATACAACTAAGGGTTGCTTAGATATGGCCTCACATCCTGTTTGGCGGTTTTGCCGCCAAATTTCATTAGCTATTTCAGGCAAACAATTTTGAAAATCGATACAGCTTTTAATCTTGTTGGTGCGGCTCGGTCTGCAGATTCTATGAACCATGTTTCGCTCAAATTGGACAAAATTTGTGACCCGTGAAACTTTTGAAAGGTTTTTGCTAAAATTCAAAATAGCGGAAAATTGAATTGCGCGGCAAAGACGTGATTGCATGCATTGAACTTCACTTGGCCCAAGGATTCCAACGGTACCTCAATTGTGAAAATCAGATGAAAGGGTCAGAAGTTATGAAGGTGAATGTAGGTCAAAATTTGTCCTGTTGGTGGCGGAAGAGCTTTTGAGCTAGGGGCATGAAATTTGGTGTGCTTGATCAGGGTATGTCTCTGAATGAGAATGCCCAATTTCAACATTTACACATGTACGGTTGTGTAATTTCTGTAAATTTATGCAAATTTTGGACAAAATCCAAAATTGCCGACAAATTCTGATGCTTACATACACATTCTTCTAGGATATGCCTAGGGATGTCTAACAGCATCAGGCGACACTGGAATTAAGGCGTTACTCAAAACAGATCAAGAGATATCAGCTAAAACATGTTTTTGCTATTTATAGCGCCCCCTAGAGGTCAAATGTCATGGAATTTTTTGTGCCTCGCCATGGGCAGATACTGAAACCATGTCCGAAGTTTGGGGTTGACAGGTCCAAGCGTTGCTGAGATATGGCCTCACTTCCTGTTTGGCGGCTTCGCCGCCAAATTTCATTGGCTGTTACGGGCAAACGGTTTTGAATATCAGAACAGCTTTTAGTATCATTTGTGCGGATCGGTCTGCAGATTCGATATACCACGTTTCGCTCAAATCGGACAAAATTTGTGACCCGCGAAACTTTTTTTGCTAAACTTGTTTTTGCTAAAATTCAAAATGGCGGAAAATCCAATATGGCGGAAAATTACGGCATAGCATACGTTGAACTCGGCTTGGCCCAAGGATTCCAACAGTACCTAATTTGTGAAAATCGGATGAACGGGTCAGAAGTTATGAAGGTAAATGTATGTCAAACTTTGACCTGTTGGTGGCGCTAGAGCTTCTTAGCAAGGGTCATGAAAATTGGTGTGAGTGATCAGGGAACTGTCCTGAACAAGTTTGTTAAATCATTTACATTTTCCCGGGTACGGTTCTAGGGGCTGCCATAGACTTCAATGGCGGAAGAAAGCGGAAGCATAGTAAGAAAAGCTAGAAACACGATTGTTGCCTTCGCAGCTTCGCTGCTAGGCCACCAATAACATCTACCAAAATTAAATCAGGTATTAAATTCCACTTATTTAAGTTTCATCTAAGTGTTAAGGAACTATATTGAGCCATTACATCACTTCTTGTTTAACTAGGGTACGAAAATGACGTAACACGCATGCAATATCCCTTTGTTACCCGACATCATGAAGAAAAAACTTTCAGTTCAAAAGCGGCAGATGGTCGTAGATCTTCGTGTATCTGGTAATGGCTACAAGAAGATTCACAAACAATTGAAAATGCCACTGAGCACTGTCAGGGCAATTATTAAAACATTCCAAAGATAAGGAACCGTTGAAAATCTCAAGGGTAGCCGATGCAACTGCATTTTCCCCCCAGGATAACGAGGAGGATGGTGAGAGAAGCAACAGAATCCCCAAAAATCACTGTGAAGGAATTGCTGGCCTTGGTGGCATCTTGGGGTCACCAGGTTTCAAAAAGCACCATCCGGCGGGATCTCCACAACCACAGGCTCTTTGGAAGGGTAGGCAGGAGAAAGCCTTTTCGGACCAGAAGACACAGAAGCAAGCACTTGGAATTTGCCGAACGTCATTTAAATTATGACTGGAACCAGGTGTTTTGGTCAGATGAGACCAATTGCATGTTCTGGTCAGATACAGCATCAGTATGTTTGGCGTCAAAACAGAGATACATACAAGGAGAAGCACCTCATACCCACGGTGAAATATGATGGTGCATAAGATATGTTTTGGGGTTAGTACAGGGGCACTGGTTAAGATCAATGGCATAATGAATTCCCTCAAGTATGAGGATATTTTGGCTGACAATCTGGTTGCCTCCCCCAGAAGCCTGGGACTTGGCCATAGATGGATTTTCCAACAAGACAATAACCCAAAGCATACCTTAAGATCCACACAGAAATGGTTTGGTGACAACAAAATCAACGTTCTGCAATGGCCATCTCAGTCGCCAGACCTCAATCCAATTGAGAACCTGTGGGCTGAGTTGAAAAGGGCAGTTGATAAATGCAAACCCAAGAATGTGGGGGATCTTGAAAGGATTTGCTTAGACGAATGGTCTAAAATCCCCCCCAAATGTGTGCCTTGTCTTTGTCAAAAATTACAGAAAAAGACTCCATGCTGTTATCCTTGCCAGAGGTGGTTGCACTGAGTAGTAAATGAAGGATGCCAACTATATGAAACCTTGATTTTGTTGAAATTTTTCTTTTTTTGTATTAACTGATTGTTATGATTTTGGTTGTTTCCATTGAAACATTAATAAAGTGAAGTATTTCACAAACGGTGGTATATTCCATTTCTCTGCAATTATATTGTTTATTTATTAATTTTTGTATTGTTTGTGCATTGCCAGTCAGGGGTGCCAGTAATTTTGCAGCCCACTGTGGTGTCATCCTGAAACATAAGACTGGCCGTTTATAACTAACATAAACCATGTTACCATGTAAATTGAAGCCCAACCTTTTCTATTTTCACTAGAAGGTGCTGACAAACAAAATCATGTGTCATAAATTATTTATATCAATACCATTAATTATATCACAATTGTATCATGTTTCACCGTTTCATAAAGGCTAAATTTGTCCTCCTACTTCCAGGCATACATTTGACAGTGATAATAACGTAACTGACCTGTGAAGCTGGTGCACCATTTATCAAAGCCAGCTTAGTCTTAAGTATATAAGTGCATGATTTGACAAATACACAAAATATGTCTCACAACATTGTGAGACTCTAAAGTTACTATTTACAGGAATTTCTTTGATTCTACTAGTACAATTTTGAAATGATAATTTTTGGTATACAGATTTTGTTTGTGTTGCTTGACAGAGTATAGAATTCATACCCTCATGGAGGCAGATACACAATTATTGTCAGACACATTCATTTCTATGCCAGAGACATCATTCTCCAAAGGTCGTGGACATCTGTGATCCAAACCATTCAAGTTTATTCCCATTGCAGTCAAAAGAACAATTGCCCTGCCCTTGCAAGGTAAGTTTTAATGAATTGAAATTGACATTTTTTAGGTTGCCATCCGTAGGCCAGTAACCTATTGTCGTCACTTTGCGTCCGGCGGCGTCGTCGGCGTTGTCCATTTAAATCCGTATCTCAAAAATGGTCTGATGAATTTTTTTTTTATTTAGGGATGTGATCAAATAGATCATCAAGTTAATCGGTTTTTTAGACTTGACGGCCATTTTTATGTCAAAAATGGCCATTTTTGGCACTTAGGTGCAATTTTCTCAAAACAGTAATCAGTAAAGTGTAAACGGCATTTTGATTGAATCGCTCCTTCATAGCGCCAGCTAGGCAACGTCTCTGGACATTTTTGGGGGGGGTTTTGGCACAAAATGTGCTGTTATTTGCTTATTATTGCATTTCTAGTTTAGGTATGCATTCAGTAAGTACAGCATATCATGCTTGCTGATTGTTGTCGGTTGGTCGAATTTGACCTTGAACCTCAAGGTGAAGGTCAAACGGCAAAAATGTGTTATAACAGCTTAATGTGGCATTTAGAGCTTAGGTATGTGTGAGGCACCTATAGGAGATTCATGTAAGCCAAACATTCTCAACAAGTTGAATATGACATTGGGCGTCAAGGTCAAAAGGCAAAAATGTGCTATAACTCTCTTAATATAGCATTTAGAGCTTAGGATTGTATGAGGCACCTATAGGGAATCAGGTATGCCGAACATTGTGTGTCAGTCACATTTGACCTTAGGCCTCAAGGTCAAGGCCAAATGGCAAAAATGTGCTATAACTTGCTTAAAATGACATTTAGAGCTTAGATATGTATGAGGCACCTATAGGGAATCATGTATGCCAAATATTCTTGGTTGTTCGAATTTGACCTTGAGCCTCAAGGTGAAGGTCAAATGGAAAAAATGTGTTATAACAGCTTAATGTGCCATTTAGAGCTTAGGTACTGTATGTGTGAGGCACCTAGAGGGAATTCATGTAAGCCAAACATTCTCGGCAAGTTGAACATGACATTGGGCGTCAAGGTCAAATGGCAAAAATGTGCTATAGCTTGCTAAATATGGCAATTAGAGCTCAGGTATGTTTGGGGCACCTTTAGGAAACCCATAACTTGTTTAATATTGTTTTTAGAGCTTAGTTATGTATTGGGCACTAATTGCAAATCATGTATGCTGGTTGTTTTCGACATATTGGATTTGACCTTGGGCAACAAGGTCCAGGTAATGACAAAAACGGCCTAAAACTCCTTTAATATTGGCTTTAGATCTTCGGTATGTGTTTGATACTAATGACAAATCATGAATGCTGATCAAACACACCATATTGGATTTGACTTTGGTCTTATTAATTTCCTCGTTTAATAATCTCTTTTGACAGTATGTATTAAGCACTAACCCATATATATTTAAAATTTCAATGGGCATTGAAACTGCACAGTCGACCTTTTTTCGCAAATCAATTGCGGCAATAAAAACTGGTCAAAATCCATTTTTGGATGTTTGTTCCTATTAGCATCATGGAATAGAAAGAATAATATCGATTAGACCCACTCGGTGGCAGTGTTGTGTAAAAAAAAAATCATTGTCTGATTGCAGAGCAAGAACCAATAGTGAATTGGGAAGATGGCGCACTTCACAAATTGAGAGCAGACGACAGTGAAAGTCCAGGTAAGAAAAAAATCTAATCGGATTTCATGATCTAGACATTTTAAAGATTATATTTTTGCTAAATGGCAGTAACCTGACAAAAAAAATGTTGCTGTCTGTCACTCATGATAAAGTGTGACCGCTCTGTCGAGTTGCCCGATAATGGTAACTAAAACCCCTTTCTCACTGAGCTGCGTTGGCTCACGGAAGTGTGCGGATGAAACAGTTCTCTTGTTTCGCAGAGAAGCGCGTATACACCGTGAATTGATTCGCAGTGGTACGGGACCGTTCGCCATCACCGCCAAAATTAAGCAAGAAAATTAAACAGGTTTAATTTTTTTGCAGATGTCCGAGCTGGAGCTTTTTAACGCCAGTATCGTGTAGACAACATGTTGCCTTTGCAAGAATTTGTTGGCTTCCTGTTGAATCCGCGGACTGATGCTAGTTACTTTTCTCCTGTTGGGGCTGTAAAAATACTTCTAGTCGCTTCATGCATCTGAAACTAGGGTTAAGCACTGGCCTGAGGAGTCACAAGGCTTGGAACAGACTTGCTTATTTACTTGTCCCTTGTTCAGCAAGAGGACATCTCAGTAGCTGTTTTTGCCCTGCGTCACAACGTGCCTTTTCTATTCTGCCTGCCTGCCCGTTTTCAACCCTGCCTCTTTCCCGTTTCCGTTCTTGTCTTCTGCTGGGATTCAGTGAACCTGGTTCTGTGTTCTGCCTGTTTTTTGACCCCTTACCTGTTTTTGCCTCTTCATATTTTGGATTGTTGATTTGGGACCGCATTCTGCCCTCTCTGGTTTTTGACCCTGCCCATTTTGACTTCCCTTTTTGGATCTCTCTGTCTTAATTAACTAAACTACAGTTATTCTATGTGCTGTCTGAGCCTGAGTTCCTGAGCAATCCTGATGAACACCAACAAGATGCAATAGGAAACTGTTCTCCCTCCCTCTGCAAGTGTAACTCAGCAATACATCCGCAAAATTTGCCATAGTGTGAATGCAGGGTGATGTGCCAGAGAATGTTTTGATTACTTGACCACATCACTATTTCTCATCAGCACACTGTCTATCCACTGAAAGTAAACATTTCACGTACCATGCAGTTCAAGGCATACAGTGCCTCAGGGCATTTCAGTGTTTCATACAGGGGGCCCCAAATTAGTTTCTTCACACTTTGATCCATTTCTCGAAAATCCTGCAGTTCGGTTTCAGTTCCCCTCTTCAGTGATGGGAAATCTAATTTTACAAAGAAAAAAGTTGCCGGTGTTAAAATGAGCAAGTTACATCCTTCAGTCATTGCCAAAGCCTTCAATTTCAGCACCAAAAAAAAACTGAACAGGGACTTTTAGATGTCCAGTCAACACTCAGGCCAGGTATTTTTAACTTGATGGTGCTTGGTAAAACTGTAGATGGGACAAAACACAATCCTTCAGTACATTTATAGAAAGTGATATAGTACGTGTCTTTTCATGATACTGGTTAACAAAAGCGCGACTGAGAAACTAGCCAGAAAATGCTGATTCATGTTGAATTTCGAAAGTTGTCATCACTGCTTACAGGCAACGTCAACTGTACAATTAATTCATGCAATACTTTATAGGACAACGGTATTCTGAAGCATAACTTTAATCACGATGAATAATGGTGTACAAGCAATGGGTACGAATGAATCCTTCACTCCGTGATAAGAAATCGTGTTAGAATCCTAAAATATTAAATCAATAACACAAATTATTGTAATAGCTGGTAAAATAGAGAGGCCAAGTGCAGCGGCCAGAGAGAGAACGAGCAGTACGGACACAAAACAAACACAGAGAATATACAGACCACCAGAAAGTACTCGCGCTTCCAAGGGACGTATAATAGTCCGAAAAACGGAAGCAACGCGAGAGAGAACAAAAGTAGAAAAGGGAAAATTCCTAAAGAGGAAGGAACTCCAATAATAACTGGAAGATACAAAGTCACACAAATCCTGACTAAAGATATCTTCGGCTTTAGTGCTTTGCTACAAACAGACACTCTAGCAAAGGAGGTGTGGCGGACTTCCGGCTTATATAGAGTCGGGGGAAGCGCCGCCCCAGTTCAATCAGCCATCTGGGAAAAGAATCCGATTGAAAACGAATTTGATCTCGTCCCGAGGATGAGAGCCACAAAGAAAAGTCCAAAACACACGCACACCTCATAAACCATGACAATTATACAGAAAAGTCATGAAAACAGCAGTCAGTAACGTCTTACCTTGCGGGAGGATGGCCAATTGCTGAACGATAATCAAGAGTAAGGATGGATTCAGATGATGTTTATCATAATTCCCTTTTCACTTAACAATCGTTGCTGCATACAAAATTGTGGACACGAAAGGTGTGATTGCGGTCCTCGCAGATATCAGCCAACTCACAGCAGCATGCAGGAAAAGTTTCATTGCCGACAAAATGTGTGCACAGAGTCATTCCATAGGACATGAAAAATCAATAAATTGATGCGTATAATGAAAGAATAAAAATCTAACTTTGTCTTTGGTAACAATCGTGATGGACTGGACGCGGCATGATTTTTAGTATTTGAATTAATATTTTTCAAAATCGACGGAAATTAGTGGTCAAGAATTTGGTTTATCGGTGTAAGGAATGTCAGTTCTTCTGTGGAGTAGCAGTACATTTCAGCAGTATCACTAAATCGAGATCTTCCTGCCATGGTAACAGTCCTTAGCACAGCAGACACATCGGGCAATGACCGTAACCCAATAATTTCAGTCTGATATTGTCCTATGTTCTGACCAGAAAAGTTTTGTAACGACATGAAATTTATTCACTTGACTGTGAATAAATAACTTATGGGCAAATGCACATGATACTGATTAATTCTAATTTCCCACATCCCCTTTTGATAAAAACTTATTTTTGATGTTACATTTTGGTGTCCTTATTTGAGCCAAAAATCATTTTCATTAATTTAATTTTAAAAACCTACTTGGATTCAAGAGGTAGTTTTATCCTCTCTATATCTCTTTAAGTGTGCTTAACAAAATGAACATGAATATAAAGCATCAATCATTATCTGCTGATAATAAAACAATGAGCAACAACCATCCCTAAAATCTCTTCAGTATTGTGAAAAGACACATGTACAAAGTATAGTGGATTGTTCCTCTTATGGCCTCAGGATATTTTGTAAGTAAGATTTTCAATTGTGGTTCTAGCAAATAGTCAACATACAGTTTTTAAAATCAATGTTTTCCTAAGGGTAATTTTCTGGTAAAGAATGTTTCACTCACATAATCTATTTTCTGTTACATAGGAAGGCACTGGACAGTCTTGGCATAGAGGATCATGGGGAAATTCCAAATGAGCTGACAGCAAGAAGAGAGTATTTTCAGGATGAATGTGATGCACTGAAATTAATAAATACTCACCAGCCTCATTTTCATCAATACAATGGGGTGCAAAAATTTGAGCACCCCTGGTTTAAATGTCTGTTACAATTAATCTCCAAGTGATTGAAAGCAAACCTGAGCACTAAATGCTACAAAGTAAAACATGACACCTTTCTGCACATTTATAAGCAAGGTTTCTTTTTATTTTAATTTTTCTGAGTTTTTAAATGATAAGAAAGGAAAAAGGGCCCTGTGCAAAAGTTTGGGAACCCTTTTGGATTATTCTTCGTTACCTTTTAAGAAGATAATTACTAAGGCCCAGACCCAGGTGATTTACTCTTTAGGGCTTCAATGAGTCAGGTGAATATAATTCCAGCGTTGAACTATATATTCTGAAGTTACTCCATGCCTTCTAAAGTATCAAACTGTGGTGGCTGTTGTGTCTGGTGTTAAGAGCCAGAGTCTGTAACTATGAACCAGGGGGTGATATATCATGTTCCAGTAGGCCACTGAAGATTTTTGTGGGGGTAGATATCTCGTCCAAACTGACAAAAATTACGTTTTTTATCAGAAGATCCCTTCAGGCTGGAAATTACAGCCCTTTTTAGGGTAGGGGTCAAAAGGGCCAAAATAGTGACATAGTCAAAATCTGGACTTTGTCCTTCTAATATCTTTGTGTGCCCTCTGTAAACCTCCTTGATCTTATGGTATATGAATGTATGGGTAGAGTTCTTCCATTTAGCATTATAATTTTCAAGGTTTACTGAGGGCGCCACCTATAGGTGGCCCTTCAAATCATGACTTTCTGCATTTTGGACTACATCTGAGACCCTCCCAGGGCCTGCGCCCTCATTAAACCTTGCTAATTTATGTGTATTTGGATACATTGGGCCTATTTCTTTCCAAATTTGCATAAATGGTGGTGGCTTAGTTAGGGCGCTTTTGCATAGGTGGCGCTTCTTTTGGCAAGAACACGATTTTAGGCGATTTTCATTTGGCCATATCTCAGTGCGCCCCCTATGGATTTCAGTGAAACTTGTTTTATTATGTTTGTCTATATCTCTGCTATTAATTATAAAAATTTCAAGAAGGCTTTTTAACTCATTAACCCTTTACATGCCAAAGTTTGATGTATGTCACAATCAAGCACCACCACCGAAAAATGCCCATTTTTGTTTTAGTCCCCACCAACCAGTGGCGAGAATTATTTGAGCGTTTTCAGAGCATTGAGGCAAGAGAACTTATTCAAAAAAGCAACAATTTTTAAAATGTTAAAACTGAAATAAAATAAAAGAAGAGACATGAAGTATTAGTAAACTCTGTATGCACCAAAGCAGAGGCAAACCTAGCTTTTTGGTCCTTGGGGGTCCTTATAGTATTCATATTCATCAAATGAGTCATGCAGCAAAGTATTCTGCATTACTTCAAACCATAGCGGTAACCATAGTACTTTTTCAGAGGGGTTGAGGACCCTGTCTTTACATTCTGCATTGCTGCATGCATTATGCATATACACAGGCCACACCCATTCAACAATGTAATCAGAAATATATGATCTAATATCTTGGGAGCAAAACTAATCGTTAGCACAATATCCCACAAGGTAAAGATGGAACGATGTACTGCTCGCAGGTCTTAAAATCAGAAGATGTTCGTGATAAAGCAGGATTTCCACGGCTCTATTCACTCTCTGAACATGCCATCAAAACATGTGGTCGCAGCAGTGCTGCCACCTGCCATATGAGCCGCCTATTGGAGCATTGGAGAACTAACCTTTTGTCTTTCTTGATTAAAGTGGAGTGTGATCTGGTGTGAACGTTTTAGCACAAAGAGGCAAAAAGCCTTCTTCAAATTTTCATCATGAATAGCAGAGATATAGAGAAACACAATAAAACAAGTTTCACTGAAACCCATAGGGGGCGCACTGAGATATGGCCAAATGAAAATCGCCTAAAATCGCGTTCTTGCCATAAAAAGCGCCACCTATGCAAAAGCGCCCCAACTAAGCCACAGCTATTTATGCAAATTTGGAAAGAAACAGGCCCAATGTATCCAAATACACATAAATAAGCAAGGTTTAATGAGGGCGCAGGCCCTGGGAGGGTCTCAAATGTAGCCCAAAATGCAAAATGTCATGATTTGAAGTGCCACCTATAGGCGGCGCCCTCAGTAAACCTTGAAAATTATAATGCTAAATGAAAGAACTCTACCCATACATTCATATACCATAAGATCAAGGAGGGTCACTGAGGGCGCACCAAAATATTCGAAGGTCAAATTCCAGATTTTGACTATGTCACTATTTTGGCCCTTTTCACCCCTACCCTAAAAAGGGCTGTAATATCCACCCCGAAGGGATCTTCTGATAAAAAAAAGTAATTTTTGTCAGTTTGGAAAAAATATCTACCCCCACAAAAAACTTCAGTGGCCTACTGGAACGTGATATATCACCCCCTTCTATGAGCTGGTCCAAAGTTACAGACTCTGGCTCTTAAAAACCATGTGTTCCTCTAAACAGTTGTCCAAGGATATCAAAATCAAGATAATTCACTTCCAACAACAAGGAGAAGGCTACAAAAAACTCTTGCAACATTTCAAACTACCCATTTCTACTGTCAGAAACATCGTAAGAAAATGGAAAATAAATGGAACAATTGAAGTTAAGGCAAGATCTGGAAGACCGAGAAAAATTTCAGATAGAATGGCATGAGATCTGGTGAGAAATGCTCAGAAGAACCCACACATCACTGCAAAAGAGCTGCAAAAAAGAGTAGCCAACACAGGTCTAGTTGTTCACTGGACAACAATACAGCGTACCTTAAAGGGATAGTTCACTTTTTTTGAAGTGGGGTTGTATAAGCTACAAATTGCCACTATTTACATTAGATGCAGTAGAAAGCTCTCTGATCTCCTTCAGGTAGCCGCACCAGGGCATAGCGCTGGGTGGAAATTTAGGCGATACACTGTTGTGAATGGAAACACAGAAACAGCGTATTTTCGCGGCCTAAAAGAGGTCCTACCTGAAAATAATACACCATTTCAATTGTACGCTATATTTTAAAAAATTACAGCGCTTTAGCTGCGCGGAAAAAAACACAGTTGCTGTTGAACTAACCAACTGACGTATTCCTCCGCGAGGCGCATCGTAGTTCACTGCGCACAGTAGCGATCAGCTGTTTGGGTCAGACTCTGAGCGGTTTGCGGCAGAGCCGGATTTTCAATGGCATAGAATCACGTCTCAAATAAAAAAAAAAAAATCCCTACAATAACCAGCACAGCAGATACACAGTATGTGGCTGTGTAGACCCTATGCGATATCAATTTGTGCTGCAATGTTACATTAGACTTTTTCACAGGTGTTTCACTCTTTTACCTGATGCTTGAGTACAGCAGCGCTCTTCAGCGTGCTCCGTTGAGACTTCCTTGAATGTAGCCTAACAAAATCCTCTTTGGAAAAATGAATACTGCAAACACGGAGTTCTTTTAGGGATACGGGTGGCGTATCAATATCCATGTTGAGGCTACTAGCCACAGCTACAAGTCCAATATTCTGCAGAGGAATGCGGTGGAAGCTATAAGTGCACCAGGATACAGCTTTGCTTTCACGTCCAAGAAAGCGACACACACGGACCATTTTCGAAATATTTGCACAAGTTAAATGGCCGTCCGACCTCGCAACCGCAGTTAAGCCGCTTGCACACTGGACGCAAAACAAATTTTTCGCACACAGATTACATTCAAAGTCAATGCGAAGACGTGAATACACGCATTGTTTGTGCAAGCAGCTTTACTGTGACCCAAACAGCTGATCGCTACAGCGCGCAGTGAACTACGATGCGCCTCACGCAGGAATACGTCAGTTGGTTAGTTCAAGAGCAACTGTGTTTTTTTCCGAGCAGCTAAAGTGCTGTAATTTTTTTAAATATAGCGTACAATTGAAATGGTGTATTATTTTCAGGTAGGACCTCTTTTAGGCCGCGAAAATATGCTGTTTCTGTGTTTCCGTTCACAACAGTGTATCGCCTAAATTTCCACCCAGCACTACGCCCTGGTGCGGCTACCTGGAGGAGATCAGAGAGCTTTCTACTACATCTAATGTAAGTTGTGGCAATTTGTAGCTTATACAACCCCACTTCAAAAAAAGTGAACTATCCCTTTAAACAACAAAGACCTACATGGCAGAATTGCAACAAAGAAGCCTTTCCTACAACCTCAACACAAAATTAAGCGTCTGAAGTATGCAGAAGAAAACCTTGAGAAACCTCAAGCCCATTGGAAAAATGTGTTTTGGACTGACGAAACCAAAATTGAACTTTTTGGCCACAACCAAAGAAGGTATGTTTGGAGAAAAAAAGGTGAAGCATTTGCAGAGAACACATTGCCAACTGTTAAGCATGGAGGTGGATCCATTATGCTTTGGGGTTGTGTTGCAGCTGGGGGCACAGGCAATATTGTGCGGGTTGAAGGAAGAATGGATTCCACCAAATATCAAGACATTCTAGAGGCTAAAGTTCAAAGCTCAGTCTAGTAATTGAAGTTGAAGAGTCGTTGGGTATTCCAGCAAGACAATGACCCGAAGAATATCTCAAAATCCACCATGAAGTACTTCCAGGAAAGACAGATGAAGGTTTTGGAATGGCCATCACAGTCCCCAGACTTGAATATTATTGAAAATCTGAGGAGAGACCTCAAACATGCCGTGCATGCAAGAAGGCCAAAGAATACTTTTGACCTAGGGGTGTTCTGTCAGGAATGGAATTTTTCCCCAAAGACAAGAATTGAAAGACTCTTTGCTGGCTACAGGAAGCATTGGCAAGCTGTTATAGCTGCCCGAGGAGGAGTTACAAAGTACTAGCTGACAGGGTTCCCTAACTTTTGCACAAGGCCTTTTTTCCTGTTTCATTATTTCGAAACTGTTAAAAGTTAAAAATAAAAATTATTCTTCCTTAAAAATGTGATGAAATGTGTGCTGTTTAACTTTGTAGCATTTAGTGTTCAGGTTTGCTTTCAATCACCTGGAGATTAATTGTAACAGACATTTAAACCAGGGCTGCCCACATTTTTGCACCCCACTGTACCTGTGAAAAAAAAAAAAAACAATCTATCAGCTCACCTGTTCTCTGTTGTACGTACTTCACAGTTATTTGTACAATTTCACTGCTGTTTACTTCTCAGACCATTGTATTCTGAAAGAGATTTCTATTAACATAGTGTCTTACGTAATGTTATGGCAAAGAACCATTGATTTGTCTTCGAGCTTCAATATTCAAGATTTGTTTTCAAATAAATCTCAGGTGATTAAGTGCATATTCTCAGGGTATTCTGAGGGTTATTTGTTTATTTTCTCTGTTAAAGCACCTTTGATACTTAATTGTCCATTTCAGTGCACCAAAATGTCTCATGTCTGGAACATTGGCGGCTGGTGAACTGGCAATAGTGGAAACTCAAACCATACCTTAAAAATAATGATTGGTCATGACCTGTTTTCAATCAGTCATTTAAATTACCATTACAGAAACTCTGAAAACTCCCAACATTATCAGGTGAGGTCAGTTTTCATTATGCAAAAAAAAAAAAAAAAAAAAGAAATCAGGAAGGGGGCAAATACGGCACTGTACAGCTGACAAACTGTTTGCCGTCCTTCACGGTAAAATCGCATCCATACATTCGTTACAAGTGCGTCTATTTTCTGGGTTTGAATCAGGTTTTAATACCATTAGTGCTCTCACATGTATGAAGTTTTTTGTTGTTGATGACGCAGATGATTCCTACAGAAAATATATCAATGTGCGCATGCCTGCTGCAGGTGCGTTCATATGACAGAAAGATACAGCTCATTTGAAATTATGAATGTGAACCATCAAGAGAGGCAAATCTAATCCGAGGGAAAAATTGGAATTGAAGAAATCGACTTCAATGTAATGTAAACGTAGTGCATGTTCCCTCTATCTTGCCCTCCCCATGGTTTTCTTGATTGTTGCTCGTTTCCCCATTTTTAGCCACACCCTGTCATGCTCTGTTCCACAGTGTCTCACCTGTTATAGTTTCCTTGATTAGCTCTCTGCCTGCCTCCTCACCTGCCCAGTATCTCCTTACTGTTTGCTTATTTGTAATCAGGCCCCTAGTTCTGTTTCCCTGCCTCCGCACACCTGTCTTGAATTCTCACTCGTGATTTGTTTGATAACTTCCTAGTTTTCTTTCTCAGACAAGACCCAGAAAAACCCCAATCTTTGTACAATCCCAAGTTGCAATACCCAGATACCCAGAACCAGGACCTCGAACCTTTCTAAGGCCCTTGAGTTTCTGCCATCCAAGACTGTAAGGGTCAGGTGTGCGGGCACGTTACATGCTGTACTGAAGCTGATACTTACCCCCAACCCATATCTGGGAACCCGGGGGGGGTTTGACAACACCTAGAAGAGTCATGCCCTCTCAGCTGCTTAAAACCACAACCTGTCAGCAGCTTGAAGTCAAGATCTCTCAGCTACCAAGGCCGCCAAAGCCTGACCTATCCAGTGCCTCAGACCCAAACCACCCTGAGTTTCAGGGCCCAAGCTGCCCAGTGCCCTAGAACCCGAGCCACACAAAGCGCCAGAGCCCAAGCTGCCTGAGACCCCTGAGCCCGAGCTGCCTAGAGCTGAGCCTAAATGCAAAGCTTGGGGTCCCCCAGAAAAAGTTGGAGGATGCAGTTGGGGAAGGGGATGCCTAGGCCATTTTACTTAATATGCTACCCCTGCAACCTGGCTCCAGACAAGTGGCTGAAAATGGATAGAAGGATGGATTGATTGTTTTTATAGAAAATAACCATAAAATAGCTTTTTCGCCTCATTGAGTGTGCACAGTTCTATGAATATGCATATTCCTTACAACTGTTCAAATCTCCACCCACCCCTCCGCTGCTCACCTAGAAACTCGATGATACTGTGCACACCTGCCCCACTTCGACTACACTCACTGGGCTCTAAACTCGTAGATCAGGCGCAGGCGTGGCGAATGGGGGGAGCGCCGCGCCAACGGGGTGTATCCAGGCGTATTTTGCAATTTCGTGCCCGGTGCAGCCCGGTGCAATTACTCCTCTGTCCTGCCTCTGTCCCTCCTGCCGGCGCAAGTGGCAAAGAGGGAGGAGAGAAAGCGTGAGTGGGTTTAACACAGCCAAGTCAAATCTTCACCAATCAAATGAGCTCCTCTCCTCACCTTTAAAATTGGAATAAAGAAGCCTCTGTCCTATATCTGCATGATGCGTGAATGTTGCATTTTACTTTGCTGCTTCAGGCATGTTTTCTGCTCCGCTTACGTCTATATTAAGCATTACGAATATGAGTTAGCTGGCTAGCTAGGGCATTCGCGAATTATTACCATTAGCGAACTTGAATGGAATTTCAAAACGAAACTACGTCAGATCATTCAAACTTATGAAGTTGGAATGAGATATGACAGTTGCTCATTTATTTCTTCTGCCTGCATCACTGGGAAGAGAAACGATGGATAGCGTGTTCCTAATATTACACCCTGGTGCTGCTTAAAATTTTGGGATTAACATGCATGGACAACAATGCAAGATACGTTACACATTTATTTTCAATACGTGATCTTAACTCAGTACGAGATCATAGCAATCAGGCTGTATTCCTTTCCCCCACTAAAAACGATAAAACCTAAGTGACAATAATAGTATTAAGCCGCTTGCACACTGGATGCGAAACAAATTTTTTGCACGACAGATTACATTCAAGGTCAATGGAAAGACGCGATTGACTTTGAATGTATTCAGTCGTGCGAAAAATTCATTTCGCGTCCGGTGTGAAAGCAGCTGAAGGACACATACCCACATAGCCTACACACGCACTCACGTGCCCACATGCACACATCTCTCTCTCTCTTTGATCTGACATCAGGACAATCAATATAGATACTATAATTTATGTGCTGATTCAGATAGTTACATTAAATAGTAGTTGCTGTAATTATTTATTGCATTGAAATGTGCCTGACATTCTGGAAACCTGCCTGTGAGGTTTTTGGTGACGCGTGTCTTTGTGCGCCGGGTCAGCCAAATTACCACTGCACAGAAAGTAAACCAGGTTGGACCTGGCGAGCTCTCTGCGCACTTTTGGTGGAGCTTTTATCCACGAAATTGTCACTGTGTCATGATGAATGTGTGACACCTCCCCCTACTACACCGCCACACCCATCTCGGCGCACGTCCGTCTACCAAATTGCCTAAGTGGCTGCGCATGGTGTTGCACCGCATGAAATTACCACTGCGCGGGCTGCACCGGACGAAATTACCACTGCGTGGGCTGCGCCACGCTGCGCCACCCTGCGCTGCGCTAAGAAATTAGAGCCCACTGAGTGCACAGACCTGATTGTTTTCTGTTTGCTAGCTACTGTATGCTACGTAATGACAAGTGGTAATATTGGAGTAATTCAACCAAACGTTTGAATCTGAAACAGATTCTGAAGACAAATAAGAGCAGTGAATTCTGTAAGGTCGCCTTCAAGTCAGTACATCAGAATGAAAATGTATTTTATGTCTTGCTCTCTGCAACATTAGAAAAGTAATGGTAATAGGTTAAATGAGCCGTCGGCTTGCGCTATCAAACAGCTAATAAAGTTTTGCTGAGGTTAGATAAACCTTTGCCATGATCTTTAGCTCTGACAAGTTAGCTTCCTCATAAAAATAAACTTCCAGATGGACCCTCAGGAAGAGACGCTTTGAAAACCGAGAGGCCGATATTAACGATCTAATTGCAAGGTCTGAAGCGCTTGGCGCAAGTGCATTTTGTGCATGTCCAAATCCATTTTCGGTAGTTTATCGGCTGGTTATCTGGGCTAACAGTTCAAAAGGGTTGGACTTTATCTGTTAATTAATTATAGGCGTATTTTGGGTATAACATGAAATAAACCAATCAGTTAGTCATCTAACATTCCCTTCAAAACCCAGATGCCCTTGCACTTTGGTGAATTGCAATTTATAGGGTGCATTTGCCTAGTAGCAGGAAAAAACGGTGCTTTGTAGAGGAAAGGGTCTATGAAGCGCACAAGCAAACTGAAAGTATGGAAGCCTGAACACAGTGATCTCCAAAAATGTACAACTTGTAATAAAAATATTTCTTAAATATTGTTAAAATTGTTTTATTCATATCCAGATGTTAAAAATCATCATGGTAAATTCCCGGGGCTGCATTTGAACTTTGCATTCGAACTTGTGCATAAAACATGTAAAAGAATAAAAAGATACTAATCCAGGGTTGCAGGCAAAAAAAAAGAACAAACAGTAACGTGCTGATGGAGAAGGACCGAGAGAAATGGAAAAGAGTGAAAAAAACAGCCACCAAGAAAGACAAAAATAATGTTATTTTGATCACGCAACCTTAACCCCTTGAATAATATCTAACAGGAGTGAAGCCTCTGCTTGGCTAAAAATTGAAGGTCAAGTACAACGTAACATATATATCTGAAATTCAGATCAATTATAGATGGCTATTGCTTTTGCTGCCACTTCAAAGGGCCACTTTGTTCGTCAGCCAAACTGTAAATAATGATAAAAACATTTAAAATGAAATGCGGAATTTTTTATTTGATAAAATATGATTTGATGGTTTGATGGGTTGTAGGCACTGTATTAATGAATCGGGTCGGAAATCATCTGATTTTTCAGATAACTGTGAATAAAGGGTTGTCCCATGGACGACTTACCCAAAGATCTGAAGCCCATTTTCAGCACTTCAAACATTCATTCTGTTACAGTTTGTGTTTCGTGAGAAGGAACAAAAATCCACGCACTATTTAGACATAATATGCCATGTATATTATACATCGGCTAACCATTGTCCCCAAAAAGCAACGCCTCCAGCAGGAAAACAGCAGGAGCAGGCCTCAAATTAAGTTATTTTTACAGCGAGGCCATTTGGCCTTTTAAAATTGGGGCATCACGGCCAAAATGTAGGGCATCAAAGGCCAAAACCAAATCAATCAATTTTGCATGAAAAATAAGTGATAATGACATTGTATGAAGATAAAACAGTATAAATCAACAATAAATAGCGCATTGAAAACCAATATTTTATTAATTTTTTTAATTGTTAAATTTTTTTTCAACTTGCAGCAATTTATCGAGTGAACAAGCAAGACCAATACATGACCAATAATTAGAAATGATAGTGAAAAAGTGAATGCCTATTGCCAACATTTATATAATTGATATGGCATTGTAATATAATGGTAATATAATGCAAAAATCCAAAACGTTCACTTTTCGTTGACTTCGCGGCATTTATTTTCGCCATCCTTACAGTTGTCACTCTGCTGTTCATCATGCCATACAACGACCTTTAGCCGTGACTACATTTAGAATATAGAATGAATTCTCGGGGCTTATTGCTTAATGAGCCTCGCAAAATAACTTAAGCAAATCTGTGCTGTTTCACGAGCTACACGAGCACAGAAATTATAAAGACACATTGATATTTTACATCATCATTTATGAGCGGAAGAAAACACTTCAATTTTATGGTGCAATGTATAACAATTCTATTGAAAATAAATTAAAATGCCATAAGTTCTACAAATTAGTCTGAGCAACTGTTGCTACCCGGGAAAAGTAAACTGCAAGATGTTTTGGTTATCAAGCATTGAAAGATGAGGTTTCTGATGGCCTTTGTCACTGCCCACGGACTGCTACTGCTGAGCAGTCTGGCACAGCACTGGATGCACTGCACAGGCTAGCGTTGTTAGCGAATGCTCTCTCCAGCTTGCTCTCAAAGTTTAGTTTCTGTTGAGGAAAGTTACACAACCACCGTTTTCACCCAGCCCAAAAACACATCTATACTTGAAACCAACAGCATTTAATTGGTTGCGCTTAAAACATAATGTGAGCTGATTTTTCTCAAGCCGGTAGGATGTACAGTATGGCTGTAGGATACCAACCTCACACAACGTTGCCGTATTCTTGAGTGAGCGGGCGCGTCAAGTGCTCAGAAGTCCAGCGCAGCGTGACAACAGGAGTCGCACAGCTCAGTCACTGAGTCTAAAATCCTAACTTTGGGTAATTTTTGGGCACCACGGCCACTTGAAAAAAGGGCAAGCCAAACTAGCCGTTTGAGTAGTTGGGCATTACGGCCACACGACACGGGGGCAACCACGGCAATTTCCGCTCAGCCGTGGTGTAATTCATGTGCTGCAGGAGTATCACTGAGTCATGATTTTATCCATAATAATTGGCAAATACCGACATGCGTAACCTGATGAATTGCAAATTACCTGATGGAACAGATTCCCTTACGATTTAAATAGCCTGGCTGCATCACAGCATGCTCTGATGTGCGGACGTTGGTCACGCTTACCGTTCTGACATGCATTTTTTAAATATCTTGACAATATTCCCTCACATAGTAATTTTTTTATTTGTAATCATTTGCATGAGTAGGCGCTGTTGCTTGTCCCTGAATGCGTAGTATGTAACAACCAGAGTGTGGATGTCTTGTGCGCTTGATTAAAAGCGTGTAATACAGTCTTACTATGCACTCTTAAATTAGCAATGAAAAACTGACCATTGACTTCAGACCACGCTTTTGTTCTCAATAGCTTGATTGCTTTCGGGAGTCTCAAGATAGTAACGTGCAATAAATGCACCTGACCACACCTCATTTTAAAATCAACACGCCCGAGGGGGCTCAGTTTGGTGCAAATACATTTGCTATTAAAGCAAACAAACTGAGCGCTGGATGGGATAATGACAACTGCGCTGGTACATAAACTAGTAAAGACATTTGTGCCATCCTTTGCACCACTATGCGCCAGGTGGAAGACAGAGCCCAAAGACTCTAGAGAAAGACATGCAGTTCAGTTCAGTTCAGTTCACCCTACTGATTGGTGTTTTATGCTGAATGTGCTAAAGTGCTCACAGAGCAAGTAAACATTAATTGCAGGGAAATACCACAGGCGCAGCATTGCTTTTGGAGTAATTATCAGTAATATATTGCAATGTTTCTTCTGTCTCCTTACCTGCGAAAACATTATGGCTGCAGTGGGGTGCAAAAATTTGGGCACCCCTGGTTTAAATGTCTGTTACAATGAATCTCCAAGTGATTGAAAGCACACCTGAACACTAAATGCAACAAAGTTTTTTTTTTTTTTTTTTATTGGTGAAAAGAAGTAAACAGATAAAATGAGCAGAGGACGGACAGCAACAAACAGATAAAATGAGCAGAGGACGGACAGCAACAAACACCCAGTCCAATACACAGTCCAATAAGTGATGGGAATAATAGATTGGAGTGAGACCATTTTTGTGGAGAACGTTGTGTGGCAAAAAAAGGTAAACAAAAGAAGATAAATGGAATATTATGATGGAAATAAACTAATCAATAATAATGATAATTATGAATAATGTAATGATAATGGAAATAATGTCATGATGATAAAAAACAATGATAGAAGTAATAATAAAAATAATAGTAAAAATAATCACGGCAGGATTTATATATTAACTGGGGGTCATGGCAGACTGGGCCATTGCAGGGCGAGGTGGTGGTCCCCCACACACCCACCCCAGCCCAGCGGGGGCCCCACACACCCACCCCCCACACCCACACACCCCCCAGCCGAAGAGGCGGGCCCCACACACCCCCACCCCAGCGAAAAGGGGGGGGCCACACACACCCACCCCAGTGAAAGAGGCGGGGCCCCACACACCCACCCCAGCGAAGAGGGCGGGGCCCACACACCCACCCCAGCGAAAAGAGGCCCCACACCCCAAGGTGAGGCACAAATAGGGATCAGCCAGCAGTGCACCCCCTCATGCGCTCATGCTAAATGCTACAAAGTTAAACATGACACATTTCAACACACTTCAAAGCAAGGATATTTTTTATTTTTAACTTTTTACAGTCTCAAAATAATAAAACAAGGAAAAGGGCCTTGTGCAAAAGTTTGGGAACCCTGTCAGCTAGTACTTTGTAACTCCTCCTTGGGCAGGTATAACAGCTTGGAAACGCTTCCTGTAGCCAGCTAAGAGTCTTTCAATTCTTGTCTTTGGAATTTTTCCCCATTCTTCTTGACAGAACACCTCTAGCTCAGACATATTCTTTGGCCTTCTTGCATGCACGGCATGTTTGAGGTCTCTCCACAGATTTTAAAAAATATTCAAGTCTGGGGACTGTGATGGCCATTCCAAAACCTTCATCCGTCTTTCCTGGAGGTACTTCATGGCGGATTTGGAGGTATGCTTCAGGTCATTGTCTTGCTGGAATACCCAACATCTCTTCAACTTCAGTTTCTGGACTGAGCTTTGAACATTAGCCTCTAGAATGTCTTGATATTTGGTGGAATCCATTCTTCCTTCAACCTGCACAATATTGCCTGTGCCCCCAGCTGCTACACAACCCCAAAGCATAATGGATCCACCTCCATGCTTAACAGTTGGCAATGTGTTCTCTACAAATGCTTCACCCTTTTTTCTCCAAATATACCTTATTTGGTTGTGGCCAAAAAGTTCAATTTTGGTTTTGTCAGTCCAAAGCACATTGTTCCAACAGGCTTGACGTTTCCAAGGTTTTCTTTTGCATACTTCAGATGCTTAATTTTGTGTTGAGGTCATAGGAAAGGCTTCCTTCTTGCAACTCTGCCATGTAGGTCTTTGTTGTTTAAGGTACGCTGTATTGTTGTCCTATGAACAACTAGACCTGTGTCTGCAGCTCTTTTGCAGTGATGTGTGGGTTCTTCTGAGCATTTCTCACCAGATCTCAGGCCATTCTATCTGAAATTTTTCTTGGTCTTCCAGATCTTGCCTTGACTTCAATTGTTCAATTTATTTTCCATTTTCTTACGATGTTTCTGACAGTAGAAATGGGTAGTTTGAAACGTTGCGAGAGTTTTTTGTAGCCCTCTTCTTGTTGGCGGAAGTGAATTATCTTGATTTTGATATCCTTGGACAATCGTTTAGAGGAACACATAGTTTTTAACACCAGACACAACAGCCACCACAGTTTGATACTTTAGAAGGCATGGAGTTACTTCAGAATATATAGTTAAAGCCTGGAATTATATTCACCTGACTCACTGAAGCCCCAACGAGTAAATCACCTGGGTCTGGGCCTTAGTAATTATCTTCTTAAAAGGTAACAAAAGGGGCGTTCACACCTATGGGAAAAAAATGAGATTTAAAAATTGATTTTCCGAGCGCGATTCAATTTTCAATTTTTTTCTGTGCGTGGACACAAAAATCTCACTCAATTAGCGTGATCCTGATCGCGATCGAATTCGCAGTAGCTCTTGCGATTTTTCGGGAATCAGCGCAATTATTTGCCCATGCAGTGTGTGTGAACGAAATCGCGAATTGAAAATTGATTTTTTTTTTTTCTCGCGCAGGCCAACATCCGGTATTTCACAATCAGCTGTTTATCCTCTCTCACTCGTTTGTGTACAGACTGGCACATGTGTGCGCACGTAAGTAAGCAGTATATTGTACAGGCATTGAGTTTGGAATTGATGTTGACAAACAGCCTATAGCAGGGCGGATCCAGGAATTTTGGAAAGGGGGGGCGCAGCCCCCATACGAGCGCAGAGGGCGCAAAGCCTGGAGGGGTCTGGAGACCCTCCCCAGAAAAATTTGAAAATCAAAGTGCCAAACACACGTTTTCCTGGCATCTGGGAACAAAATTCAAGGTCTTATAGTTAGGTGAAAAAAGCATTTTTCTCATTAAGAATTATCTCTATTTAAGGTATAAGTTTGCACTTGACTCTGCATAGACAATCAAAACAAAGAGACTTAGGTCCTATTCCGATAGAAACGGACGAACTGTGAAAATGATCAAAGCATCCATCAGGCCACATCATGGAATAAACATTTAAAACACAACACTAAAGTTGTTTTCTTTCATGGAGAATGGTATTTAATTCACTTTGAAGTGAATTTCCTACTTGCACCTTAGGCATATTCAGTAGGCATGCAGAGCTACAAAATCATCTGGAAATTTTTAATTCTCACTGAATGGGTTGATGAAGAGCATTCTTTGGGGGGTATCTATGGGCGTACATATCGATCACTTTGTCATAATCAAGTTTAAGATCCAGTTGCACTGGCACAAATGTTACTCTAAGATATAGCGCTGTTATCACTACTTAAACAAATGTTACAGCTCGTCTTATAATTAATCCACATAGGACTGCATACAACAGACAGTGTACAGTTGTCAGAGTTGAATAGTCACTTGCAATTTTACACATTCAGCTATAGAAATCAATAGTATTGAAGAGGCCTAGTTGTCCCGTGTTAAAATATAGCATTTAAACTGTAGTGTAATAAATACTCAGATGATTAACTTAACTAAAAGTGTCAATATCACAATGTAAATGCTTTAATAAAAGTAGGAATGCTGCATTTAAATTAGGAGTGAACTCCTCCATAAAACCGTGTTCCAGCTTGGCTTGCTTGTGAATATTCAATAACTGATCCTGGTCTGCCATCTTGTGATAGAAAATTGCAACTGCGTGCATAAATTTGCAGCTTCATGTCCGCTGGCATTAACATCTGTACAAAGATACCTTGCCGAGCACCGTTGTTTTTGAACGCGCCAAATCCAGATAATCCTTATGATGAATTAAATTCATATTTTAATTTTCAACGAGTAACGAAGTGGCCAGTGTCAACGTAACGAAGTGAATGTATACTTTTTATCTTTTAAATGTAGTAGAGTAAAAGTAAAAGACAAAACTCAAGTAAAGTACAAATCCTCAAAAAAAAAAAAGTTAAAGAGCTTAGGACATGAAATTCAGCTCTGTTTTTTATGCGATTAAATGCTACAAAGTACCTATCTTGAACAATTAGTGATGGTTTTAATATCGTGCACTTTACGCAATGTTTTAAAAAACGCATTTTATCTGCCAAATTATCCACTTGAGGGAACACCCCCTTTGCCTCAATCGAGAACATTTGCCCTGGGCCAGCTCAGCCACGTGACGTCTTAAACTATACACGGATTGTGTCTAGGTGGTTAGCCGTAGTCTACTACTCTGGTCTGGACAGAGAATATCTTAAAAAGAATGGACCAACAAAAATCACCAAGAGTGAACGGAAAACGATGTGTAGTGTGAGGATGCAATGCAATGCATGCATATGGCCATGGAATGTTTCTGTGGCCGAAAGATGCAGAGATATCGACAATATGGACAAAACAAGTTTTGTATTTGAACGTTTTTGTTTTCCCCTAGTGCTGACTTTGCTGGCCCAGGCAAGCCGGAGTCACTGAAAAGACCGAAGTCCCTTTCAATTACTGTTTTTGATCCCGGATTTTTCTGGTTTTGGTGGTGGGGTTTCAACAGAAATTTTGTAATGTTACGACACTGCGGCCAACATTTTGAGTATTCATGTTTTTACATATCATTATGATTATTTTTTGCGGAACCCAAATTGTTTCTCTGCACTGCCAGTTCAATAGCCAGCCAAATCGCTGTTTAGTGTGATCTAGCCAGCTAAGTAGTGAAATGATACTATTCACGGCGCTCTATTTATTTCTGTGCACTGTGTGCTTGCTAGCTTACTACCTATTAAAAAACGGGTGCTTCCCATCCTTAAATGTGATTGGCTGAGCCGCGTTCCATGCCGGTATAAAATCAGTGTAACCCACTGTATTCTGAGGTAGACTGCAGGACAAAACATCCCTGTTTGTTTCGCCTGAGCTTTTGCAACCAACTACTCTGTGTGTGTTGATTTGCCAACAGACTCGTTTTTTTTTTGTTACGTTTGTTTCAAGACTTTTAGCTCGTTATTTCCGTGTTAGTGAAGTTTAGCCTTTTAACCCACTAACCAGTTGGCTATCTACCTAGCTAGCTATAGCATTATAGAGTTCAATATCACTTTAGCTTGCTAGCGACGTTGCTAACTAGCTCGCTATTTCAGGACTAGCGATAAATTGTTGATTTTTTTCTTGTGTGTTTATTTTATGGGCTATGTGTAGGGTAACCACATCCATTGTAGTGAATGCTAGCTAGTTGACAAGCTGGCTAGCAAACTAATGCACAATTCAACATATTTTCCTGGACACTGGCAAGTGTGGAGGACAAAAGTCAATCTTGTTCCCTACTCTCACTGCTGGTTGTAATGATATGGCCGATCAGCGCAAGTTGAGAACAAGGAACTCCAAAAACCTAAACGAACGTAAAAATTATTTAACGGGGGCCTTTGGGAGACCAAAGGAGACATTCCAAACAGCCTGCTTTCATAGTATATCTACATTAACGAGCCCAAATAGCCTGATGCGACATGATAATGGCACTAGATGAAAAAGCAATCTTAGCGACTGTGTTGCTTGACAACCATTCTGTCCACTCGATCTTGCTTGGTGGAAGAACAAATAGTTCTCAATGTTATTGTTGCATTATTAACCAATAAATTGTTGATTTTTTTTCTTGTGTGTTTATTTAATGGGCTATATGGAGGGTAACCGTTTTATAAAAGCAATTAGCCCCTTGAAGCAGTGAGTTACAGTGATTTTATAACGGCGGAGGGGCACTGCGCGTCGTGCCTTAGAACGCCCCTCCGCCGTCATAAAATCACTGTAACCCACTGCTTCTCGGGGCTTATTCTTTAATAATAGCAAGCTGCAAGATATGGTTTATACATGTTGTGATATCATTCACGACTCTACATTTCTCGCGCTGCATGTTCGCTCGCTAACTAGCTAATAATAGCAAGCTGCGAGGTACGGCTTACACGCATTTCGAGAGCTCATGAAATACAATGCACAGAAATTAATAGAGCCGCAAACATTATTATTTCACTACTGGATAGATCAGGCTTGAGTTCAACCACCACCAATGCTATTCTTAGCCTAATATATTATATATGGTCTTGTTAGGTAAGGTAGCTAAGCGTCAGGTCTATTGAACTCACTTAAAGGCTCGGTAAGCAGCTTATTTTTGGCAATAGTGGGCAAAAACGTCCATTTAACCTTTGAGCATAATGTAAATGAAGTGATCTGAGAGAAGAGCAGACCTCTGCACCCCCTCTGGGCTCTGTTTTCAGCCTGCAAAGAATCCGCCCCGTGACAGAAGAATTTGACCAATCACAGAACAGCTGAGAGAGCGAGCCCTGTGATTGGCTGTTCTGCTGAAGCAGATGCGCGTGCACGTCTCTTCGGTGGAAACTCTCCAGTGTTTCCCAAACTGTGTGCCACGAAAAATTAAACATTCCCCAGTAAAACTCAGCTAAAACAGCAGTCTAGGCTAGTTGAAACGAAACAACGAAAATGGATAAATTCCTGACCAAAACCTCGAAAAGGCCGTCCGACTAAGACCCTGAACCACTTCATTCTTGCTGCGCTGGCCAGAAAAAGAAAATCAAAGTGGTGAGCAGACTTTACAGTGAGGAATATCTGTTTTATGGGTTTACATTCACCGGAGATCCCTCTACCCCAGTACCACTGTGTCTTGCTTGCGGCGAAAAGCTGGCGAACGAAGCTATGATGCCAAATAAATTAAAAAGACACCTTTCAACCAAACACCCTTCTCTCGCAAAAAAAAAAAAAGACTGAATATTTAATGCGGTCGAGAAGCCAGACGAACAAACAAGCTAGTTTCATGACGAAAACCGCTAGTGTCAGAAAAAGCATTAGGGGCTTGCTATCTGGTTGCAGAACTAGTAGCAAAATCAAAGACGTCTCACACTATTGCCGAATCTCTTATCCTGCCAGCATGCAAAGCTATCGTCGGGACCATGTTGGGTCAAAACGCTGCCAATGAAATATCGAAGGTTCCTCTCTCAAACAATACAATTGGCAGACCAATAGGAGAAATGTCGGCAGATATAGAGGATGTTGTAATGGAGAAAATAAAAGGGAGTGGGAAATTTGCGCTGCAGGTGGATGAAACAACCGATGTCAGTGGACATGCACAATTACTGGGCAATGTCAGATATGTCGATGGGGAGACAATTAAAGAAAATTACTTTTTTTTAATCTAATTTTGCCGGAGAAAACTACAGGTGAGGAAGTGTTTTGAGTGACATCTGAGTATCTGGAGAAGTGGGGGCTGAACTGGAAAGACAGCGTAGAGTCATTTATTTTATGATTGCATAAAAGCCTGAAACCTGGTTGGAAAGCTCAAGTCTCATCACTCGGTCGCGCTGTGGGGTAGGTAGCGCGAGCGGAACGCTATAATATCATAGCGGTGTGCCGTGAGATTTTTCATAGTAAATAGTGAGCTGCGAGAGAGAAAAGTTTGGGAAACACTGCTATAGTTTGAATAAAATGTGCTACACTGCTTCAAAACATTAGTTTGCCATTAGTCTTAAAAATAAATAACGGCTTTTATTTGCTCAAAGTTATAACTGAATAATTCCCGATGTAAAACCTGTCGGCTAACGTTACTGAATCTTTGTAGTCATCTGTCTTTTGTTTTATTTTACACTAAATATAAATACTATTTACTATCGCTCATGTTCAAATACAGTATTTTCTTACCTGTGACTCGGACATTATTTTATGGAGGACAACGTAAAAAAAAAGGTTTGTCTAATTTGCGACTGCCTCGGGCCGGGACTGTCGGGTACGTGTATGAAGCGCGTGCATCAGATGCCTGTGTTTGTCTGGTGGGAGGAGCTCCGGTCAGAAATGAGGAGATGAGACCCGTGTAGACTCAACGATCACCGTTTTTCTAGGATTCCTGCCTACCGAGCCTTTAAGGACGGCGCTATAGTGGAAACAACCATCATTTAAGCTAGTAACCCGCAAGGATCTACGCATTTATTTTTCTAAATATTATATCACAACTTGTGACAATACATTTGTTAAAGTCCTTAGGGTAATGGCTGTTGATGGTTAGCGTTGATTTTATTTACTTGTGCCAAATTGTCATTTTATGGGTGTTTATTGATTCGGCGGTTGAGCTAATATGCTCCTTTGTTGTCATAGCAAAAGTGCACTACAAGAGATGTTCTGTTTAAATAATTGTGCTTTCTTATATTGGTAACGTAAGTGTTTTGTACTGTTAAGGTCGGCGCTATAGTGGAAACAACCGTCATTTAAGCTAGCGTAACTCTGCAAGGATCTCACGGTTTTTCTAAATTATCCCCTTGCCAACTCTAATGAGCCGGGGATATTATTGAATGGAGAAGATCCGTCCGTCAAAATTCCGTCCGTCCGTCCTGGGTCAGTCCGGATAAATGTCAGAACAACTTTTTCACAAGAAATATTTTGACATAGGATAACCAAATTTGGTGCCACTTCAGACCATGAAGGCCTTGATCGAGTTCGAAAAGGCACTGAGACCAGTCAGGCGATTTTTTCAGAGTTATTGCCCTATGATTCGCATTTTTGAACTCTGACTACGGTGTCTATAAACGGAAACAACTTTTCACAAGAAATATTCCAGATAGGATAACCAAATTTGGTTTTGTAAAAACTTAAGACCATAAAGACCTTCATCAAGTTCGAAAATGAGACACGCATGATTATTTCTCCCGGAGTTATTGCCCTTGATTCTCTTTTTTTCAACTCTGTTCACGGTATATGTAAAGGGGACCTACTTTTTCACGGAAATATTCCAGATAGGATAACCAAATTTGTGTAACCACTTAAACTGCATAAAGACCCTGATGGAGTTCGAAAATAACCTGTAAACACTATTATTTTTCCACAACCTTACTGCCCTTGTGGCACTTCTGGGAGCCTCTGTGTATAGTATCTTTAAAAACAAAGACATTTTGGTCGGGGATGTTGTTGACCATGTCTACTTGTTTTTTTAAATATTGTATCACAAAGATGCTGCTAATACTCTAATGTGTTTGGGGGGGAGGTTAATGAATGAAACAAGATTTAAATGCAAAATTGCGGCTTGTGTGTGGCCTGGGAACATGGAGCTTGGTGAATGTCATGGGGCAGTATCCCAGCCAAGCCACCTGTATTTTGCACTCATTGCTGGAGGGTGGGTGCCGCTCGCATGCCAGTTAGGGCTGCCGGCGGTGAAGACAGACAGTGGGTGTCAGGGCGAGGTTCGGCGTGGGGCAGGGCTATGGTTGGGTAGCGGGGATATACTGTAAGAGTGCCGTTTTCCGCTCTCCAGTGTTGCAGAGGCTTTCCTGTTGTTGGTCCACAAAATGTTTCTCCATTTCTCGCTGAACTGGCAGCTCCACCCCCCCAAAGCAAATCTTGAGTGAAGCCTCTTCATCGCCTTTTTCTGACCCTGGGGAGGGTCTTGTGCTCTGGGAAAGTTAAGGGTTTTTTTCAAATATTCACTTTGTTGTTGTGGTTTGTGTCACAGTGGAAGTTAATGTTAAATGTTTTTTAGAAGCTGATCATTGGAGTCAGAATACTGGGGTTGGGAAAGTAGCTGGGGGCAGTTAAATTCCGTTTCTTCAAGTGCCTCTGAATGTGAGCTCCATTTGTGTGTGTAATTTAGATAGAAAATCGGAGTTTGATTGCGGTGTAGTATGGTGTATTTCCCCCTGAGGTAATGTAACTTAAAGCCGATTGGAGTACTCATTTGCAGTCCCTGAAAGGGGGTGTGGCATTTTTATGGTGGGTGATTTAAACTGGCGTGTGCCCCTACACTCTCTGCCCTCATGTCTATGGCCCTGTAGGGGCGTTTCTGTCCTGGACTGTGTTCTATTCCTTGGAGTGCATGACTTCCTGTTTCTTCATAAGCTGTATGAATTAATGTGAATAAATTTTGATTATTATTCTTTCAATTAATTATTCTTCTGGGTTTCCTCCTTCATAATGGTGCATGGTGGGCCTGTTTAGGCCATGCCATTGCTTTACCCTCTCATTGTTGAGACAAGGTTTATTACAATACATTTGTTAAAAACCTTAGGGTAATGGCTGTTGATGGTTAGACTGATTTTATTTACTTGTGCCAAATTGTCATTTTATGGGTGTTTATTGATCCGGAGGTTGAGCTAATATGTTACCGTGGAAACGTTCACTTGTTGTCATAGCAACTGTAAACATCCTGTTAAGCGGAACAGGCAAAGCGTTGATTGTGATACATTATATATTAGTGGGGCGGCATAGCTCAATATATCATAAATATTGTTCATTTTGTGATAAAAGCACCAAACTTTTTAGATGTGTTGATTGATATATTGGGAACAAAACTGGATATAGGGCCATCACAAACTCAGACTCTGGTTGCCGTGGCAGCCATTTTTTTAAAATGGCAACCAGCAGTTGGTTTAACTTTCCTATCCCATGGACCCAGGTGCAATAATGGACATAATCTAGATCCTGTAATCCTGAGAACCAAATAAAATACTTATTCACAATTTTAGTGACTTTTACAAAGTAACTGGTCATCTCATTAAATTATAATATTATTATATTGTACCTTGAATCAGAAGAAACTTATATTTTTTGTGCATTTTTTTTGTCAGATGGGGGACTCTAGAGCAAATGTGGTACAGATGATTTTTTTAAAAGTAATTACTCACTCACATATGTGTTAATATATGTATGCACTTTATTTTGCATGTTTACAGAGACCCCCATTCAATTTAAGCATTTTAAATTTGAGTATTAAAGGTACAGATCACCTGTGGGTAGAGGGACACTGGAACTATTTTCTGGGAGGGGGTGCTGTGGACCTGAGAGCCTCTAGGGAGGTAAACAAAGCCAAATTAAGAGGCTCAATCATCATCATAAATCATCTAATAAATAGTGACTGTACACATCTGCTGACCTTATGACGTATTAACCAAAGCAATTGAAAATGAGTGCTTATCTCATATAGGCACACAAAAAAATACCTGAACAAAAAAGTTATAGTCTACTAAATCATTTACTATTACAAACAAAGGGGACCAAATCAAACTGTGCACAAGATTTTTTTTTTAAACTGGCCTCTAAAATGATTCAAGAGTCAGCAGCTGTATTACGTATTTCATAGGACCTGTAATGGTACCGTTGTTGATGTCAAAAAAAAATTGCCTTTCAGTAGGCCTTACTCTACCCCCACCAATGCAGGCTATCTCATATTTTTTCTCAGTCTAATGCTTTTGCCAAAAAAGTGGACCTTCACTCAGTTGTCCTTTATCAGGGTTTTAAATATTGATGACATCCAAAATGTCACAAGAACACTCATTATTGCCAAGTTTACAGAGTCTCCATGTCATGGCGTTTTAAATTTGAGACAGAGATTGGGAGATGACAGGTATAGCTTTATGAGCCTCTGCACCTCTGACATGCTTTGGGTTTGTGGCTGCAGGTCCTGGAGGATGGACATCACATCCTTGATGGCAGTGACCTCTCAGCCTTTGCACATATCTCCCACCATAGCCAACTCCAGGTTTTGCCAAACTCTGGCTTGCTCTTGATGGCTGACCTGTACACACTGTGCAAAATGCTGTCACTGTGGAATCATTTTATATTGATTCATTTAATTATTATTAATTGTTTATCCTTGCTTCCTCTTACTTTTTTCTCTTGCTTAGTTTCTCTCAGGCCTCAGTGTGTACCCTTGCATGTTTCTGATTAGCCTGGGCCTGCATAATTGTAAGTTTCATAAATCTGACCAGTGCGTCCAATGCATATATCTTATCTGGAGCCATGCAGTCTAACAGGGTCAAGATGGACTCTTTCTCTCAAGTTTATGTGTTCTCAGGAAAAGAAACAAGAAGATGTCATGCTGAACGATAAGATGTATTCATACTTGGGGCCGGCTTTTACGTGGGCTGTGTGTCTCCTGCAACATTCCTGTTGATACCCATGATGCGTAAATCAGCTCGGGGGGGAGGAGGATGTCAAGATGGACTCTTACTTAAACCACAGCAAAAGAGACTGTCCTTATCCTTGTCTGACGGGACTTGTTGTGTGCAAGGATCCTTCTCTGCAGATGAAGTAAACTGACTTTGGTGTGGATATTGACTCCTTTGTCTCTGTCTGAGTTCTTTTTGAAGGTAACACCAGGAATATAAAATCTAAATTCCTACAACAGTCACAGTCTGAACTGTATTAAAGCCACTGCCACTCTTTGCATCAGGTGGCTCTGCAGGAGCAAGTGAAGCTCTCCCTGGTAAATTTCTGGGCAGGGAATGTGTAATTATCTGGTGGTCCGAAGGACATTGCAACTGCCTTTTGAGTAGCCTCAGGAAGGAAGGAGAGGAGCGTAGTAGGCCTACTACAGAATGGGGCTCTCTGCTATGGCCCCGTTGCTTTTGGCCTACTGGCACAGATCTGTGAGGTACTGCTTGTGCTGTTGTCAAAGTGAAGTTTCGGCATCTTTCTCTCTCTGGTGCTTTGCTGGCTCAGAGGGAAGTTTGGAAAAAAAATTGCGAATCCACTTTTAGGGCATTACTGAACAGCTAGCCTAATTTGCCCCCACATGCAAGCAAACAAGGGCAACCTCATAATCTACGGACGCATAAACAGTCCAGCCACAAGCAACAGTTTTGACAATGACACATTGATTAAGCGCAGAAAACATATTTTTATTTATTCAGTGATCACCATTTTAATTGTTGTGAAAAGTCAGACATGGTATATTTATTTATCCTCTATATCACTGCGATGTAATCTCTCTTTTACAACAGTGTTAAAAGCACAATTTGGTAGTGAATGCTGAAAGCAGGTACATTTTAGTGTTACACTGGTGTTTTTTAAATAACTTTAGTAGCATAGTTAATGGTGTCACTACATTTACTACAACAATGTAACATGGCCTATGTTAATTCGCAACTGTACTTGCCAGTGCTACAGTTACAACCCATTGTGTAGAGATTTGGAGGTTGTAGGCAGCGGATGTTTAAGGGGGTTGTATAGAGATTTGGAGGTTTTAGGCAGTGGATATTTAAGGGGGAGATAGCAGATCAACAATAAATGCCACATAAAAGTGGTGGACATCATCTGAAAGCTGTGAACCTGAAGATTAATTTGAGATGCAGCTTTGCACTGTAAACGATCTGAGAACGTTAATATTTTTCTTTCTGAAGTTCATTTCCATGCTCAACTTTGTCCCATATGTTGTTGCAGAAATTTTGAAGTTGATACCCTTTGTTACACAAATTTGTTGTTGAATTAGGTATTTTTCTAATATCAAGAATGTTTAAAAATGATCGGAAATCCCTCCAGAATATTACGTTAATACACCAAGACCTTTGGAACAACAGAGAAAAACCCATGCTGTGATTTGGTTTAAAAAACATTAATAATCTTGGAGATTTCTGTATTTTCAATGATTGGATGGTGAGCACTTCTGTACTGTAAGCTATATCTCCACTACGGTCCTTTTAAAAAGTGTTACCATCCAAATACATGTTACCATCCAAATGCACAGACAGTACAAGAGGTTATAGCTCAGCCCTGCCACCAAGAGTCTACAGACAGAGGAGTGGGCTGCAACTTTGGGTCTTTGTGTATACAAATGGCACCAAATTTGGATCAACAGGTAAGTGTTTCCCATGTTTCTAGTCAGGTTTCTGCATAAATTGATGTTCATTTACCATTCAGTCTTCATTAAAGATGTCTCAATTGAGCAGTATGTCACTATAAGTGGAACCTGCTGGTTTAACCAGTGCAGGGACAGTATAGCTGCATGCCTATAGTGTTATTGGGTGCCTGGAGTGTATGATGTAGGGCCTCAGGGCCTTTACAACACGAACGGTGCTGGACAGTAATTGAAATTTGGATGGTAACAGATTTAAGCATGCAGTTCTGGGGCTTGTGTATCATCCCAAACCATTGCTGGAGTGTCTAATAAAGGTCACATTCATACTAGAATAGCTGTTTTATTATCCCTATGCATGTAGTGAATTTCCATATATTTTTTATTGAGGCAATGCCCCACACACGTACCGAGGCTCAGAGGGCCCAGAATAGCAAACGCTGTAAGGCATGGCGACAGAAACAGCAGGCCAAGGGTCCTGAATTCAATAGGCTTGAAGCTGATCGAGCTATAGTATGTATCAAGCTTGTTATATAAAAAAAGATTGCATGTAATTTGTGATCTAGAATAAAAGCGTCATTACTACATGATACTGCCATTCTAAATGACTGTTTAGTGTGATGCTAAACAGCACAGTTCTTATCACCCATTACGCCAACGACCATCAGTGAAAATAATCCGGGCCAGCGCGCACGGCAGCACTCACTGCAGCCCTTGTTTAACACGACTCGCGTGAGCTATCGCTCATAGATGGATCCGGGACTCAAGCCCGGCGATTGTTCACGAGTAAACACGGCTCCGAGCACTAAGTGGTTAATATTTGTCATTTTCATCCACATTTTGCGTGTAATAATTTCCTAAAATAAAATAAATGATTTTTTCTTAAATGTAGGCTACATAAATTTCAGGTGCCGTGTCACAGGTAAAGAGAGTTGAAAGGTCCAATACTGTGGAATTTTTTCCAGTTAAGTTGACCTGTGCGGTGGCCTCTACTATACTTAACATTCCCATGGTTTTTGTTGAGGACTGTTTCAGTTTAGCGGCTAGACCCCACTTCAGTGTTTGTGTATAATTATTATAATGCTGCGAATGCCAGAAATACTCACCCCTCGGCTTTACATACTCCAGCTCACTTCTCGCTGCTGTGAAAAAAAGACACAAAGATTGATCACCCATTCTTTGAAGCAGCTGCTGCACAGCCAGTGTCACAAACTGCAGGGAGAATGAGGGAGAGAGTCATTACAGCTGCATGAAATACCTGATTCAGTATGCATAACGGTGTTGCTTGGCACTGCAAGTAATTATTTTTTTTGTTAAGCTGGCAATGGGTCTTTCACCTTGTCAAAGAATCACAATTTGCCTCTTGTCACATTGTGAACTTATCGTTTCAAGGTTTTGTGCTAAATAACTCCCTGTTTTGCCATGGTATGAATTTCAATTTTTATTCTTGGAAAACACCAACACCAGCAGAATTGATATTGTACAGTTTCACAGCTCTTTACATCTAATACAGTGTTCTGAAACGCTGGTCTGTTCAATCAATCAAAGTTTATTTATATAGCACATTTAAAACAACCTCAGTTGACCAAAGTGCTGTATATGAATTAAGATACAAGATAATCACCATACACATATAAAATAAATAAAATAAATAAATAAATAAAAGGAGAATAAGGTTATGGTAAAAGAATAAAATGAAAAAAAGAATAAAAAAAGTAAAAAGTAAAAGAACAAAACAAAGAGAGTAAAAAAGCCAAGATTACTTGTCTAGCTGGGACTGAATGCCAATGAGAAGAGATGAGTTTTCAGCAGTGTTTTAAAGTGCTCAAGTGACTGTGCAGCTCTAACCTGATAAGATAGGCTGTTCCACAGCTTAGGGGCCCCCACTGAAAAGGCTCTATCTCCTCGAGTACGGAGCCTAGACCGAGGTACTGCCAGAAGCAGCTGGTTTGATGACCTAAGTGCCCTGCCAGTAGTGTGAGGCTGTAAAAGCTCTGATGAAATAAGATGGCGCCAAGCCATTTAAACATTTAAAAACAAATAATAAAACTTTAAACTGGATCCTAAAATTACTAGGAAGCCAGTGCAGAGATGCAAGGACAGGAGTAATATGATCATGTCGTTTCTTTCCCGCCAATAGGCGGGCAGCTGCATTTTGAACTACTTGTAAACGGCGCACAGATGACTGATCAAGACCAACAAACAAATAATTACACTAGTCTAAGCGTGATGTAACAAAAGCATGTATAACTCTCTCTAAATCATTTCTTGGGAGATGAGCCTTAACCTTTGCAAGGAGTCTTAACTGAAAGAAACTCGTTTTGACTACAGAACTGATCTGCTTATCGAACCTAAAGTCCCATCAAAAAATTATACCAAGGTTCCTTGAAAAAGGCTGACAGTAGGACTCAAGGGTGCCAATGGCACTGTCATAGCCATCTAAAAGGTTATGGTTATATATAAAGGTTATATTGACCTGCTTTCAGCCAGTGTACCTGGATTGCAGGCCTTACTCGATAAGTGTTGTCAATATGCTAAGACTTGGCACTTTTCCTTCGGTATTTGTAAGACTAAGTGTATAACGTTTGGGAAGTATATCCTCTCTGGCGCACCTATTTGGTATCTTGGCTCCAACCGGATTACCGGCACAAATTCTATTGACATACTTGGAACCACATTTACGTCTGATCTTCTGGCTAAGTCCCATGTGGAGAATAGGGTCTCCTCTGCCAGACGCCGTGCCTTTAGTCTTATGAATAACGGTTTCTCTTCTCTAGGGCTTTCTACTGAGGTTAAACGGTATCTCTGGAAAACGGCTGTATGCCCTATTTTAACATTTGGATGTCATGCCATTGAACTGTCCGCCACGGAAATTAAGGCTATAGAAAGTTTCCAGAGTGATATGATAAAATATATTCTCGGGCTACCTAAGGGGAGCCACCATAGCCATCTGTTAAAAGCCTTGGGTATATCTCGAGTGTCTGATCTTCTGTGCGAGTATAAGGCCAGTCTGCTCAACAGAATTTTTAAACGTGAGTCCCCGCGTAGGAAGCTCAATCGTATTTTATTGCCTGAATGGATGTGCCATGGCTCCACCATTAAGGGTACTTTGATTTCAAATATATTAAAAGGATGGCTTTTATGATCCAGTTGATTTAGCCTATTCTGCGGGGGTTCGCCCGCTGGGTGGGGCAGGTGAGGCGTCTACCTCCGAGGATGGGATTGTGGACTCTTTGAAGTCCCTCATCTTCGGGGACAGATATGGCGTGGCCAGTTCGGCGGAGCGAACTCTCACTCAATTATTAGTTAAGGCTTTTTAGTTCTGTAATGTTTGTATTTATACTCTGTACATTCTCCTTCTAAGGAGGTTTTACATAAATAAATAAATAAATAAATATGTTGGTCAAATAAGATGATCTCTGTTTTATTTTTGTTCATAGAGAGAAGGTTCACCTGTTCATCACTTGGCTGCAAAAATTCTGTCTGCAAAGCATAATACACTGCCAGTCAAAAGTTTGGACACACTTTAAGTTATAGTACATTGATTTTGCAAAATGTCAGTGATTTTACTTCTCACATATTACTCACTGAGGTTAGAACTCAAAAAATAAAAATAAATTATTTAAATAAATTATAAGGTCCAAAAACTTAGAAATAATAAAACAAGCCTTATTTAACCAGATACATGGAGGAACGATTTCCTTTTTCCAACAGGTAAATTAAAATCAAGCTAATTTGGGACTTATTGGACAGTGGTCAAGAAAAAGCAAACTAGAAGTGCAGCGCATCAGTTGGAACTTCTTCTGTCCTGCTGGAGTGTACTTTCATAAAGTTATCATTGCCCTTGTGCAAAAAGAATAGTGTATTACAGGAGTGACACAGTAATTACTACTGGAAATTGTGCTGATTTTAAACTTAAGACTTAGATTCTTTTGTAAGAAAAAAGGTGTGGTTTTTTAAAAAATCTCTTATTGCACCCAAACTTTTGGCTGGTACTGTATACATATCTGACCTCTTTATGCCTCACTGGACACCCTGAACAACTGATTAAGAAAGCGGTAATATTAGTGTTAGTGCATTGTATTTGTAATTGTGAAGTGGGGAATTTTCATTCAAAATGGCTGGAACTCACTCCGTTCTGTCTCCAAAGGAAGGTGATACACTTTGAATCCAAGAACACAGCCTGCTTCCAGTTTCAGTCGCCGTGTACTCGATGCTCCAGCAGAAGCTTCCACCTGCAAGTAAACGAACCGGAGTCAATGACCTTTACTAAATTACTCAAGTGCAGGCTATAACTGTGTGCAGCACATATGGCATATCACAACAAGATATCAAAGTTGATTATTACACCTAAACTTTTTAAAACATTTTTAGTTGTGTTTTTTGACACAGTGCGCTGAAATAACATTACTCATCATATCAGACTTAAGGGGCAGATTCTCAGCTGTATTTAAACAGATGTTTGTATGGATTTTGATCTCACCATGAACAAACTAGATATTGACTTTTTCTCACAAAAAGACATTTTTGTATCCCCCGACGGAGTGTCCGGGGGTACTAAGGATTTGCGGTCGTTGTGCGTCCGCATCCTGGCCCAGAACTACCCCTGCAAGTGATAGAAGATAGATGTTAGTGATAGAAGAATAACAGTATCAATATCATGTCAAATTTTTGCTTCAGAAAACTTATTTTTCTTAACTACTAATTTGAATACCACTGGCTCTCTATAGATTATTATTATTAGGGCCCAAGCACCGAGCGGTTTGAGGACCCTATTTCTTTTGCTCGGATTATTATTAGGGCCCGAGCAGCGAACGGTGTGAGGACCCTATTGCTTTTGCTTGGATTATTATTATTATTAGGGCCCGAGCACTCACAGTGCGAAGGCCCTCTTGTATTTGCAAAGATATTATTATTTATTATTCTGACATTTCGACGGCCATTTTGACCTCCTGAACGTGCCCAAAAAGTCACCAAATTTTGCACGCAAGCCAGGCCTGGCGAAAAATTTGATATTTTATAGTGTTCATCAAAAGGCGGGGCAAAATGACTCTATAGCACCCCCTTGAAATTTTCTAAAACCCTTCCCCATAGGCCTTCTTTTGGAGTTGGTGTATGAAAATTGGTATGCATGTAGAAGTTGTCCTGATGCACAAAAAGTCTCTTGACATCATGGTCCAACCCCAACAGGAAGTCGGCCATTTTAATTTGAATTTTTGATTACTGGCGATTTCCTCACCTTGTATTTTAACGAACTCCTCCTAGGGATTTCACCCAAACGACTTCCCATTTGGTACAGATCATCTAGAGAGCATGCTGATCAAAAGTTAAGATAGTCTGTAGGTCAAACGGCATGGCTGCTAGGGCGTGACAAACATTGGCGACTTTTCGTGATTTCGCCATCCTTTTTCCAACGGCTCTCACACCCACATACTATCCGAACAGGTTCAAATTTTATGGACATGATGATGCTTCCGCCCTGAATGCCCCCATCTATTAATATCCCGCCTTACTCATAGTGCCCCCCGGTGGTACCAGGAAGTGACCTTTTTTTACTCTACCATGTACTGATCCAATGTAGTTGACCCCACCAACTTCATTCCACTTCTAAGACATGCAGAACAACTTGGTGAAGCTAATTTATGAACGCTGGGAAGCTATGAGCAATGGCGTCTGTCTGCCGGCGTGGCGACTATCGATCCCTCGCTATCACATTACGTTTGGCTTTTTCACGGCTTAAATGGAGTCATAACCTCATGAAAATTCATACACACGTCAAGAATGGTGAGCACTTACATATTATAGGGGTGTTGCCCATGGGGGGGCAACATGGCTCCATAGCGCCCCCTAGAAAATTTCAACAAAGCAGCCCTCGCAGCTTCTTCAACCAGCTTGCCACTATCCAACTGTTTTCAATGCAAAGCTGCACCCTTCAGGATCATGCCTCCACCCCCAACGTGCGCAAGTGTGCAAGGGTCTGTTCATCGCTGCTTGCAGCTTTAATTATTATTACTTGCCGGAATCTCGGATTCCGCAAGTATATTACTCCGTTTGTTTGTGTGTTTATTTGCACTGCAGCGTCCACAGTTTCAGCTCAATTTAGCTCATATTTCATGATCAACATAGGACAGGTACTAGGCAGGCATTGCACTATGTTGGTGAATTTAGGTCAAAGGTCAAGGTCAAGGTCACACAAAATGTCAAAAACACATAAGAAGCCATATTTTCGGTTCTAATCAGCGTAGACACTTCAAACCAAGCGCATATTGTTGATAAACAAAAGGTTTATCTTATTGACCTAGGAATCTAGGTCAAAGGTCAAGGTCACACAAAAGGTCAAAAACACATAAGAAGCCATATTTTCGGTTCTAATCGTCGTAGAGACTTCAAACCAAGTGCAAATTGTTGATAAACGAAAGCTCTATCTTACTTGACATAGGTAGTGCACTATTTTGGTGAATCTAGATCAAAGGTCAAGGTCACACAAAAGGTCAGAAACACATAAGTAGCCATATCTTCGGTTCTAATCGTCGAAGAGACTTCAATCCAAGTGCATTGTTGATAAACGAAAGGTCTATCTTACTTGACCTAGGTACTGCACTATTTTGGTGAATCTAGATCAAAGGTCAAGGTCAATATCACACAAAAGGTCAAAAACACATAAGAAGCCATATCTGAACTTCCCGGACTTGCTGTTGCTGTTGCTCACCTCTTGGTTGTGCTGTAGCGCTGTTCATTAGTGTTCATTCTGCTTGAGTTGAGGGGGAGAGAGGCGTGCAGGGCTGGTTGTAGCAGGCGATTTACTCTTGTTTAAACCGGGTTTTCTGAAACTAATTTGTGTGTAAAAGTTCAAACATTAAAAGAGGTAAGACGATTTGCTCCCGAGGTATAACCTTTGTCGCAATTGGGGCAGGGAGAATCCCCCCCCCCTTTTCCCCTTTTTTCCCTTTTGTAACAACTCGGTTAGCAAATAGCCAAATTAAGTCGCTAATCTGGTCAAACAAAGGCGACGGGGGTTTTTTGGGGGGTTTTTTTCGGGGGGTTTCAGTCTCCTGGGAGCAAAGTAAAATAAAATAAATTTAAACATTTAATAATTGGCCAACTAATTGAATTGTAGCCTACGATATACATAGTAAAACAGAGTTGTTTTCAAGGACTGAGCTACTGTCCCCTGGTTTTTCTGTAGCTGATTTAGCTAACAAACTTCAGCAAGCTCTCAAGGCTTAGAATATTATCAAATTACCTGGATATCTAGCGAACTATTACCTGGGTTGGTTTCATACTTAGTCGCTTGCCTTTCATACAGTCTTCTAGCCAGTAGGCTAAATATTGACGTTCACCGGGGTTTTTAGTCTCCTTCGGTCTTCCTCTTTACCGCATAAATGCATTGCCGAGCTTGAATTAAATATTAACGCGAACCAGGGTTTTTCGCATCTCATTATTTCCGAAGTGCTCTTCTGATTAAACACATTGCAAATTACGTTATTTTTGTTTTTTACTCCGGTTGCGGTGCCTCGATCAGCTGATTAAAGTTTGGTTGCTTGTTTGAGTGCTTCGCTACAGCTTGTTGGGGGAGATACTGTGTTTAGTTCGCTCACATGGTAAACTACTTTTTTTTTTGGTCCGTTTGAATTAAAGGGAAATGGAGCTTTACTCTGTTTCGGTTACCTTTGGTTGTATTTGTGGCCAGTTAGCTAGATATTTACTGTTTGCATTTTTGACTTAGGTTCTGAGATTAAGCATTTAGTCAGTAGGGCAGCTGTTACTTAAGTCGTTCATTCAGTTAGGTTGGAATTTTAAACGGTAAGGATTGCCGGAGTGCTCCGCCCCTCCCCCGTTTCTCCTAGGCGCTGTAGCCAGTCTGTTTTATCTGGATTCTCAGCTAAGACCTGGATATTTTTAGATTAGTACATTAATAGTACTGGGACTATATAAAGTCAAGTCGGCTTATTCAGAGTGCCTATTACATATCGAGTTAGTCTCAATTTGGTATTTCTTTTTTTTTTTTTTTTTTTTAAGGGGACCAATGATGCTGATCCTTCTTTTAATACATATTAGTAATGTTATAATGTTAGTTGTCCATACTCAACCACTGAAAAGTTTCTAAACATAAGATACAGGGGTTTTGCCATAATCCAAGAACGTGATTTCGTGAACGTGATTTCCTCTCTGAACAGCTCCTCCCGAGATCTTCGCGAGATCTGGGCAAAACCTGACGTCAGGTTGTGCCGTCCAATTAGTAAAGACCTAGCCAGAGCCAATCACGGCGCTGGACCTGCCCACACCGGACACTATTCTAGCAGGCACTAACAATGGCAGATCACACTATGCCTTAGTAGCGTCGACACTTTTGGAAATACAAAAGAAGAACCAAATATCATTTGAGGTGCAGTTTTGTCAGTATCTCTCCCAAAGCTGCTTGTCCGTTTACTTTTGGATGCGAAGAAAAACATTTATTTCTCTTCCAAAAGAGGATGCCACCAGAAATCAATGGGTAGCTTTTTTGTTTGCTGGCAGCAAACAGCCATGGCCAAAGGGAACGTTAGCTGATTGTGCTCAGCATTTCACCAAAGACAGCTTTATCAATAAAGGATAATTCGACACAGGATAAGCGTTTCAGCTGCTTCTCAAACCTGAAGCAGCTGCATCGATCAAGCGCTCGGAGCCACAAGCTGTAAGTAACGATATAACAGCAAATATTGTAAGTGAAGCTAACGTGTTACGGGTGGCTAGCAGGACTGCTAGCGATAGTTAGCACTAACAACTGGCCTCAAACACAGGCTTTGTAAAATATCTGAAGATAAAGCCTGTTTTGGTCGCGACTGTCCGTGACTCACAGACACAGAAGCTGTAAGTTGCTTTTACTGCATAAGCCAACCTGAGATGATAGCCAGTTGATTGTGGCTGTAGCACAGCGGCTAACATAGCCATGCTACTGTTGCTAATGTTCGTGTCCTTAATATGCAAGAGTGATATCGGGAAATTCTACAGAAGGTGTGTGATCATAAACCTCATTTGAAGCTAACTTTTAATACTTGTTTGTAATTTGGATGCTTGGTACAACTGTTCACAGTAACAGAACTTGCCATCTGTAAAACCTGTATTGCAAGGGTTTGTCTCTGTGGTTGTTATGACCGCTCGGTTACCAGCTACTGCATGTTAGTTTGCGTGCCGTGCTAATTATAAATGCTCCTGGTTAACTTAGATGCAGTAATTCTGATCGGTATGCTTGTGTTACTTCGGTAAGCATCAATGTGGCAGTTTCATCATAACATTGCCCAATTGTAGCCACTACAGTTAGTGATCGCTTCACTTATCCATGACCGGGATCAGCAGGATACTTCACAAATGTCTGAGCAAGCTCTCTGGTGCTACCGTGAAAGCAATGCGAAACGCAGAAGCTCTACCGGTTTACAAATGATTTCTCTGCACTACCGTGACATAATTTCATCCCCCTTTAGAAATGGTTGTGGCTGATAAAAAGCCGAAAAAGGCGGAGATCAAATAGGTCATTCTTTCCTGTAGAAGTGATCGATTCGCTGGCTCCACATAAGCAACTTGTCCACGCTAACGGAACTTACGGTCTGCAAAACCTGTATTATGTTCATAACGTGACCGAGCTCTCTCTAGCTGTCGCATACTATCCATAAAGCTGCTTTCACATCGGACACGAAACGAATTATTCGCGGGACAGATTAGCCTACATTCAAAGTCAATGCAAAGACGCGAATACACGCGTTAAGGGCGCGTTAAGCAGCTTACACACCGGACACAAAATGAATTTTTTGCGCGACAGATTACATTCAAAGTCATGACCGCTTATCAGCTACTGCATGTTAGTTCGCGTGCTCTGTCAATTAAAAATGCTCCTGGTTAACTTATATGCAATAATTCTGATCGGTATGCTTGTGTTACTTCGGTAAGCATCAATGTGAGAGTTTAATCATAATGTCGCCTGATTGTAGCCACTACAGTTGAAGCTAACCAGAGAGGTGCTGTATGTGTCTGCCGAGTTGGGCTGCAGTTAGACCAGACGTAGGTTTTGCAGAGCTTGGGGTGCGTTTTTGGGTGCTTGTGGAACGATCGCTTTACTTATCCATGACCGAGGTCAGCCTGATACATCTCCAATGTCCGGGCAAGCTCTCTGATGCTACCGGTGAAAGCAATAAGGAAGCGCACAGGCTATAACGTGTCCGGTGTGTAACAAACAATTTCTCTGCATTGCCACCGATTGAATATTAAATTCTTTCCTGTAAAACTGATCGTTTCGCTAGCTCCACATAAGCAACGGTTCACGCAAACGGAACAAACTACCGGTCTGTAAAACCTGTATTATGTTCATAACATAACCGAGCTCTCTCTAGCTGTAGCGTACTATCCATAACTTGCCCATTTTCCGCGAGGAAAAGCTGGTCATTCCGAAACAATAAGTAAACCATTACCACGGGCAATTTCTGAAAAGGCCGTTAAGTCTGGAGCTTTCGCCCCTCCGTCATATACCAGCGCAGAAGCTGTTCGTTTCTCCACGCTAACAACACACCACAGCTATGCACACGAACCAGCAGGTCCTAATACACACCAAAGCAGTCCATAAACTGTTGGTCCACTTTTAGCTGCTCCTCACTGTCCATGTTTCCCTCTAAACTCAGACCCACCGGATTTCTACGGTCTCCGGTCTACACTTGGGCATGTCGACCCGTTCTACAAATGTGTCTAAATAAGGTGGATTCTAGCTTTCCCTGCATCATAGCTAGAGGAAAAGAACCGCTGTACTCACCGCTGTTGCCGTAGCAAACTGTAGCCGATAGCAAATTCGTGCTTGAGCTTCCAGACTTTTGCAGTGCGTCCTCCACTTTCGGCGCTGCGTTTATTAGAACAAGTTCATTTCATTAGATCTATACACATGTACTGCGTTAGATTGCGGAATTTGCCCGCTGTTTCCTTATCAGATGGCAGCCGTGTCTCAAGTTTCACTCTGGGGAGAGGGACACGGAAAACTGCGTTCTGCTGCCTCGTCCCGCCCAACTTCGCCCTCCAAAGAGCTGGCCAGTCAGAAGAAAGTGGGCACACGGGGAGTGGGGGCTATAGTGGAAGAGCCACCCCAGTGAGGCATTTCAGGCAGAGACCACTATGGACTACAAATGGGGTTTTTTGAGGATGGCAGTATGAGCAAAATAAGAACCCTTTTTTTACTTTGTGCGATCAGGAGTACTCTAGGGGAGTCAAAGACCAAAATATAAACTTGGAAAAATGGCATAATAGGTAACCTTTAACTGAAACTAAGCCCCTGTTAAAAGAGGCTTATTATCCACTTACATAGTTTCCCTGCGGTTTCTATTGTGACTGCTGCTTGGGGCTTCTCAGGTTAATAATTTGTGGACCCTGAGCTTCTGTCTCGGCATTAATTAATTTTCCTTGTTATCTAGGGTGAGCAAGGTCATTAGGTAGGGGGTTCAAAATGTGGCCAAAACTATTTGACGGTTGCAGGATGATCGCACTTTTGGAAATAGATTTCCAGGGTGGGTTTGTCTGTCACCGGTGCCAGCTAATTGAGCATCTGGAGAGCAAGATCCTTGATCTTCAGGGCCAGTAGGCGGCGCAACATAGTTCGCAATCAGTAGAGTTCCTAGAGGAACTAAGTAGTATGTCGTTTAGAGAAATGGTGTGTACGCCAAAGCAAGGGTGTGCGGAGACCACAGAACAGGTAGGGAGAGAAAGTTGGGTGACTGTAGGTCGACAGCACAGGAAAGGGCGTGCACGCTGTACAGCGACAGCTCCTCCAGTGGTTGAGGTGTCCAACCGATTCCGGCCCTTGCAGGAACTCGACTTGGGCCCTGACCCTGAGAGTGGGGGGATTGATGAGCATCAGGGCACCCTGTTAGCCTCTTCCCCTCAGAAAAGAGAGTTAGTGATAGGGGGGACTCAATCATTAGAGGAATAGACAGCTTAGTCTGTTCGCACGACAAGGAGTCTCGTACGGTATGTTGCCTGCCTGGTGCCCAGGTAGGAGACCTCCTGGAGCGTGCAGACAAGCTCCTGGCCAGAGCCGGGAGGGATCCAGTTGTCATGGTCCATGTTGGGACAAATGACATAGGTAGGTTTGAGGTTCTGCAAGGCAAATTTGTGGAATTAGCTGAGAAGCTTAGGACCAGATCCTCCACGGTAGTTTTCTCCGGGATTCTACTGGTACCACGTGCAAGCAGAGGAAAGCAGAATTTTATCTGGAGGTTTAACACGTGGCTACGAACCTGATGTAGGAAAGAGGGGTAAAGGTTTATGGGGCACTGGAACTTTTTCTGGCACAGGGGTGACCTGTTCAAGCCTGACGGGCTACACCTGAACCGGAGGGGTACCTTTGCACTGGGTCAGCGTATGTTGAGGGTAGCACAGGATTATTTAAACTAGGGACTTGGGGGCAGGGAGGTTTGTGAGTCTTACACATAGGGAAATGCAGACTGCCCTGATGGAAGCTGACAGCGTTACATGCACTATTGATGATATATTTTTAAAGCAACAAAGCGTAGTGGGGGGCTTGAAGCAGCAGCCGCATGGGAAATCAAGGGGGAAGAGCATTAGTAATAACCTGAAATGTTTTTATTTAAATGCAAGAAGCATAAAAAATAAATTTCCAGAACTTGAGGCCGTTATGATTAGTGAGGGCTATGACATAGTTGGGATCACAGAGACATGGCTTAGTGAAGAGGATGGAGATGAATATAATATAGAAGGTTATACGCTCTTTAGGAAGGATAGATTTAATAGGCGAGGAGGGGGCGTAGCAATCTATGTGAACGAAAACATAAATGTACAGGAAATTCCCAAAATTGAACATTCCTTGCCCTGTGAAGATATCTGGGTCAGGCTCATTGGCAAATACGAGACAGGTTTAAACATTGGAGTATGCTATCGACCGCCAGCTTTGGACAATATTGTCAATGATCTGCTCTTTAAGAGGATTAGGCATGTTTGTACGGGAGGAGGGACTATTATTATGGGAGACTTCAATTATCCTGGTATCAATTTGGAAATGGTGAAAGGACAGGGTAAAGCGGAGGAAGAATTTCTGGATGTTATAAATGACAATTTTTTGGTGCAGTATATTAATAAACCTACAAGAGAGAAGGCAATTTTAGATTTGGTGCTCTGTAATGACTCTGATAGACTTGTTGAGGTACTGGAGCCACTTGGGACTAGTGATCACTCTACTGTTAATTTTGAAGTTTCATGGGAAGTTAAAAAGGTGTCTTCGAAAACCAAAATTTTTAATTTTAGGTGAGCAAACTTTGACGGGATGTACTCATATCTAAGCGAAATAAAATGGGAGTCACTTCTGGACTGTGAGTCTGCAAATGAGATGTGGGAAAGATTTAAGGGGGTTTTACTTGATTCACAATGTAAATTCATTCCAAAGGTGTCCAAAAGTAAGCTGAAAAAACAAAATCCTCAGTGGATGACCACAGCTATTCGTAGGAGTCTGAGGAATAAGAGGAATCTTTATAAGACGTACATAAAGGATAACAATGAGAATACTAAAGCTGAATACTGTAAAATTCGAGCTGTGGTTAAAAAAGAGCTGAGGAATGCTAGAAGACTGTATGAAAGGCAAATTGCAGAAGGGGCAAAAACTAATCCTAAGCGCTTCTTTCGGTATTGTAGCAGAAAAAGGAAAGTCAAAGAGGAGGTTAAGTGCGTAAAGAATAAATATGGATCGCTGCTATATGATAACAAGGATATTGTGGATACCTTAAACAGTTTTTTTGTTGAGAATTTTACCTCGGAGCGGGTTTTTATTCGGCCAGAGGGCATGTCGAACGCTCAAGATTATTTTGCGGAAATTGAGATTAGGGATAATGAAGTATTAGACAAGTTGCATAAACTAAAGGCAGATAAGGCGGCGGGTCCTGATGGCTTATATCCTAGAGTGCTCAGGGAAGTTAGTGAGATCATCTTTAAACCGCTCTCCGCTATCTTCAGACGATCTTTAGAAACTGGAGAAATACCAAATGATTGGAAGCAGGGCAATATAATACCAATATATAAGAAAGGGGACCGTACTGAGCCAGGAAATTACAGGCCAGTCAGTTTAACTTGCATTGCATGCAAAATACTAGAATCTATCATAAAAGACAAGCTGGAATTATTCCTTGAACGTAATAATATTTTGAGGGATAGTCAACATGGTTTCCGTAAGGGAAGGTCATGCCTGACAAACCCTCTGGAATTTTTTGAAGAGGCCACCAAGACTTATGATCAAAGCAGGGCTTATGACATCATATACTTGGATTTTCAGAAAGCATTTGATAAAGTACCGCATAAGAGACTAATTTTTAAAATGAGCTCCATTGGAGTTACAGGAGGTATTCTGGAGTGGATTTAAGACTGGTTACAGGACAGAACACAAAGAGTGGAGGTCACTGGAATCTCATCTCAGCTAGGTATGGTGGGGAGTGGCATCCCTCAGGGATCAGTGTTGGGACCCCCGCTGTTCCTCATCTACATTAATGACCTCGATAGAAATATTGAGAGCAAATGAGTTAAATTTGCAGATGATACTAAATTGGGAGGTTTGGCAAATAGTTTAGACTCTATTTAGTGTATTGTTTTCTTTATAAGGCCATTCTGTGTGACTTGCCTCCTTATTTATGTTCTCTCTTGGCTCCTAAAGTCAACACTAAAAGCTGTAGTCTCAGGCTTGATAGATTGATAATGTACGCTATTCCCCGTACGCGGACTGTCTTTGGGGAAAGTGCCTTCAAAGCATTCGCACCCTCGTCCTGGTATAAATTACAGAGTCATCTTAAATTGGACCACCTCCCAAGTATGGAAGATTTTAAAGCTAGGATCAAGGACTATTTGACTACTGCATGCACATGTCCTTTTACCGAACGCAGTTGGTGATTATAATGTAATGATGTGATTTGCCAAACTGTTTTAACTGTTTTCATGTTTGTTTTGCTGTCGTTATTTCAAGTGTGTACTTTATGTGGAACTACTGTGCTGCTCTCTTGGCCAGGATCCCCTTGCAAAAGAGATTCTGAATCTCAATGGGATTATTCCTGGTTAAATAAAGGTTTATGAATGAATGAAACTCTACTAAAGTGATCCAGGAGGATTTGGATAGAATCCAGAGTTGGGCAGAAATGTGGCAAATTAAATTTAATTTAGCAAAATGTAAAGTTGTACATGTAGGTAATAAAAACATTAGACAGGATTACTTCATGGGAGGTTGAAAACTGGAATGTGCTCCACATGAAAAAGATCTAGGAGTGATTGCTAACCAAACCTTCACAGGTTCTAGTCATTGTGCCGTAGCAGTTAAAAAAGCCAATCGGATGCTGGGATACATTGCCAAAAGTATTGAGTACAAATCCAAGGAGGTGATACTTCCCTTGTACAACATATTTGTCAGACCACATCTGAAGTATTGTGTACAGTTCTGGGGACCATACTTTAAGAAAGATATAGAGGCTCTAGAAAAAGTTCAGAGAAGAGCAACTAAGCTGATTCCGGGTATAAAAGATGAAAGCTATGAGAGCAGGCTGAAGATCCTTAATCTCTTTAGTCTTAGGAAAAGGAGACTCAGGGGTGATCTGATTGAGGTCTTTAAGTATGTTAAAGGGATTAACAAAGTGAATTATGTAGGATTCCTTCGGCTAAGTTCTGTTCGTAGAACTCGGGGTCATAAATGGAAGTTGACTAAGGGTAAATTTAGCACTGATATTAGGAAATATTTTTTCACCCAAAGAGTAATTTCGATGTGGAACAGCTTGCCTGACCATATTGTTGAGGCAGAAACCTTGGCAATTTTCAAGAGCAGGTTTGACCTTAAGCTAGATACCATTGGGACATTGAGTATCTGAAGTGATATATTCACAATAGTTAAAAGAAACTGGCGAGCCTAGTTGGACTGAATGGCCTGTTCTCGCCACTCATGTTATGTTATGTTATCTTCAGTTCTAATTGTCGTAGAGACTTCAAACCAAGTGCATGTAGATGCACGAAAATCGGTACATACATGGCCCATGCCAAATCGCACAAAAAAGTCTCTTGGAGCCACAGCCTAAACCCAACAGGAAGTCGGCCATTTTTAAATAAGTGCCTATTTTTTGCCTTCTGTACGCCTTGTATTTTAACAAACTCCTCCTGCAGGATTTATCAGATCGACTTCAAAATCCAGACTAGTTTCTGACCAAAAGTTATCAAAAGATCCAGTCAGCGTTTAACGGCGTGGCGGTGGCGTGGTGTCGAATTTCCAGTATTCGCCATCAAACTGGAAGTTGCTGTAACTTCAATGTATACCGTCGAATCTGCCCCAAACTTCACGTTGGATAAGAGTCCCACCCTGAACATGTCTATATGACAATATAGTGTTTTTATTATAGTGCCACCTGCTAGCAACAGGAAATGACATATTTCACACTTTCACGCGCTACTCGTAGCGGGTTCAGCAGATCCAACTCAAATGTGGTCAGAATAGCCTCAAGACCTTGATAATGCTGTATTATGAAGATTGTGACGTATCGTCAAACGGCCTTGCTCTGGCGGTACTGTGAACATTACTGCCTCGCTGTTACACAGGAAGCTGCTTTCACTTTAATGTACATGATCAAATCTGCCTGAAACTTCACGTTTCAAAGAGGTGGCGGCTGCTTCATGTCCTAACATGCCTGGAGCTCGTTCATCGCTACTTGCAGCTTTAATCATTATTATTTTTCTTATTATTTATGCAAATAAATCGCTTATTTGGGGGCCTTAACATACTAAAAAACTCACCGAATTTGGCGGTCGCATCAGTCGTCGTGAAAATTTACGTGTTTTAGGGGTCTTGGCGGTGTGTGGGATGAATTGGCTCCATAGCGCCATCTAAAGACAAGCCCCAACAGCTTGTTACACCGACATGCACGAAAATCGGTACACATACTGTATGTATCACACTGGGACGCACAAAAAAGTCTCTTGGAGCCATAGCCTAAACCCGACAGGAAGTCGGCCATTTTGAATTAAGTGGCCATTTTTTGCATTTTGCATGCTTTGTATTTTAACGAACTTCTACAGGATTAATCACTATGACTTCAAACTTGCTGTGTACCATCTAGACAAGTTTGTGATCAAAAGTTATTAAAAGTTCACACTATCGTTGAAGGGCGTGGCCGTGAGGTGGAGGTCCTCACATGCGTGGAGCTGCGAGGGCCCGTTCATCACTGCTTGCAGCTTTAATTTCAATTGTATTTCATTGCTATTCCACATAAGTTCTTTGTAAGTTTTCTTGATGCAAATAAAATTACTTCAGTTCATTGATTCATTCACTCATTATTCTTCATAAATTATGTATGGCACGACTGGCTATTTGATTTGTTTAGATGATTTTTTTTCACAAGAATAGAACACAGTAAACAAAACACACAATATGAGACAGAGTTGTGAAGGATTGAGAATATTTAAAATATTTATTTCACGAAAATAACAGACTAAATACATATCCGCATTTGCTGATGCGCTATGCAGAGAGCTACGGGGAATAGAGCTCCTGTCGCTAGCAGTGGCGGCCGGTGGACAGAGCCATAAATTTATCTGCATGAGTATTCCACGGAGGTTCAGCTTATCTTAATGGTAACGCTGGCGAGCAGATGCTGACGACTTAGCGAGCCTGTATTGTAATTAGTGAAGACATAACGTTTGCTAATAAACTTTGCATTAGGCAAACACTATCTTTGCTAAGCAGTAGTTCCATTTAAGGTGGACTGCAAACAGTGGCATATTGCATTCATGAACATATGTTTCTCTGTTTTAACGTTACATTTCTAACGAATGTTTCTTTGTGTTTGATTGTTTGACGCAGAAAGCAATGTTTCAAAATAGTGCCGAATTAGCTTAGACCTGCCAGTAAAAATAAACAGCTTGGAAAATAAGCTAGGTTACCCTTTTTAAGATTGGGAATTCATACCATCGGGCGAATTTCAATAACCGCAAAATCGCTGGCTAGTTTAACTTCATTCTGATGATGACACAAGGAATGCACACTTGTCCACTCACTCACTCACTGTCTTTATATTGTTTACAATGTAGAAAATTCACAACATAATGCCCTGCATAGTGGGTGAGTGTTCATTTCAAACGCGGCCCTATTCTAAACAAATCATCTCCATGGGAACTCAGCTGAGCTGTTAGATATCAAATCAGCCAATCACAGAGGGCCATGCCAGGACTGGTTCCCCACGCACAGAGAATCGCTGAGTCACTTAGTCAAAGAAATCCTTGCTCGCGCACACCTCAAACTCCTGCTTCTCACGCAAAAAAAACATTATCCTGTCACCAATGTAACTACATCATTCAAGGCACGAGACTTTGCTGAGTGTGTGGATGTCTTTTTTATTTCTCTGAGTGATATAATGTTGGAATTACAGCAATCTAAAAACTCTGTCTGTTTGCTGTTCACCCAAATTTTTTGGGTGGTTTTTGAATGGAAAAGATGGAGAAATTTGGCGTGCTTCATGTCCTTTGACTGTTCCCTGAGCCAAAACTGTGTACTTCTGTGCTACAAAAACTATACTGCTGTGACAACAAATTTTCCTACGTTTTTGTGAAATTTCATGAAGAGGGATTCAAATTTGTGGAAGTTATAGCGATATAAAAAGTATTTTTTCAGCCTCTCTGCTCCCAGCTCCCACACTAGGTGTGACATCACCCACTCTAGCTGTGAAAACCCAACTCCCGTTCTTTCCAATGGGAAAAGTTTTGTTGGTTTTTTGGGAATATACCAGACACTGCAAGATGAAACTCAACAAAAATTGATAGGCTTCATCCTTTAACCACTATCAACATGCATGTGATATATCAAAAGGATCGGATTAAAATTGCAGTCTGTAGAGCATTCTCAAGAAAATCTCTATGGATGCGGACGCGCAACAACCGCTAAATCCATAGTACCCCCTGGACACTTAACAGGTTTCTTTGGTTAACCACCTATATTGGATGCAAATAAATAAACATTGGGACAGACATGATTGTATCGAAAGTGAACATGTATCTTCAATAAGTTAACATTAATACATTACATTATCAACACTTTGAGCACAGCCCTAGTCAGTAATACAGTGTAACAGTTCAGTCAACAAAATAAAAAAAATGCATGTGGACAACACATTCTCATCCCGATTTGTCAGTGATGCTACCTGACCAAGCATCGATATATTCTGGAAGCTTTTGGCGTCTTTATTTGATGCTTAGGGTTCAGGCCAAGGATTAGGGGTTAGGGGGAAGGGTTTGTTTTAAACTGACTTCAAAGAAGGATGCTAAAAGCATCCCTTTGCGTTCTATATCGACGCTTTGTCAGGTAGCTTCAATATTTGACGCGACGGGATGTGACTGGGCTGGAGTGGGAGGGGAGTTAAAATGGCTGAATCCGAGCCATTGCCACAATAAATAACTATTATGAAGGGAGTGGATGTGGAGGAAGACCACAGGAACACACAAGAAACAGGAAGAAGAAAAGATGAGAATTAAGGTCTGGTCAGAAGAGCTGGGTTGGATTTAAAATCTGTTCTGGTAATTACCGAGGCAATTTTGGAGGCAAGGAGCTTGGCGCGCGCTGATCCTTTGGATGCCTGCTCCAATGTCATTGGGTTTTCATTTTTCATTACTTCATACACCACACCTAGGCCCACGATACTTTTTTTGTTTTTAATTTCCCGGATAAGCAAGTGGTCCTCATCAATTGGGCTGGAATGAGAGAAACATGCAAAAGTTTACTCGACTGCTTTTCTGCCTTTTCTTCCCAGGACAGAGATTTTTTTCAACATAATTTGATGATTTGCAATATGGGAAAGTGGGAGTACATATCAGCAGTGGGTAAGACTTTCTTGGATAGGGTTTGTAGGCTGAAAAGCTGAGAGTGCACTGGTAGTTTTCAAAAGAATGCAAACCAATCATTATATCTCACATTAACACAAAAATATGTTGTGCCACACATCATTGACAAACTAGGTTAAAATATTTAACCCATTTCACATCAGACCATTTCCCAAAGGGCTTGGGGTATGTATTTTTGCCATATTAATTGGAGAATTTTACACAGAACAATAAAGTACATAAAGTCTTAAAAAATGTTTATCTGTATTTCTATTGACAATTAAACATAGGTTAAATACATAGCCAAGATATCAAATTTATGCAACGATAATAGCAATTTTCATTCATTCCGGACCTTTGGCGAGGAATAAATGAGAATTACTTCTCAAGTTTAATAAATATGATATCTCAGGCTCATGAGTTTACGATCCTATTTATCCCATTAATATCTGCGTTGTATTATTTGGAAAATGAAAAAAACAACATTAGTGTTAGCTTCTGGTTGGCAGGCTATTTAAGTCATTGGGATGCATAAATCGCTAGCTAGCATGCTAACACTTTTCGCCATTAAATTAATAAATTCAAGCATCTGTGACAACAGTTGAATGTGTAAATAACTTTACTGGCTAATAGCGTTAGCATGCTAGCAAATTATTCATCCCATTTACTTCAATAAACTGTCTAATGGAAACAAACATTAGTGATGCTGAACGATTACCAGCAGCATTGGTAAAGTTACCTTTGCAAACATCTCAGTTGACATTTATCAATGAACGTAATCTGAGCCATCGCGACGAGCGAAAGCTATATCAAACCTGAATCTCATGGGTTATGTCACACTGATTTTTAATCATTTACGGGATATGACTCAAATCATGTTTGTTCAATAGCTGAAAAGTCTGACTGCAGGAAAAAACCTCAAACTAAATGCTATTCTTTTATCAAATGGGATATTTGTTTCCAGACAAATTAGTGAAGAAAAATGATGTAAACGCTAAATGTTGAGGAAAAAATCATCAACAAAAAATCTCAATCAGTACTCTGTCGCTTCCTCTCAGGCTTTTATGATGGCCTGAATTCTTTGAGGGGTAGATTTCAGTAATAAAGAATAATATTCTCCATCAAGCTGTTTCCCACTTGACACATCAGCTATGCCAAATAGGGCCTTGTGGTGGACCACTTTTTAAAATTTTGACCATAAAGTTTCAATTGGATTGAGATCCGGACTGTTTGCAGGCCACTTCATTGAGTCGATATGCCTTTGATTGCCATCTCCCCTTGTTACAGGTTAACTAATATTGGAATATCCAACCAGGCTGTGGGATGGTTAGCAAAATCTCTCTCTGAAAAATCTCAAATGTATCCAATTTGATGGGCTCACTTCTAACTGGTTAAATATTAGAAATGGAGTACCCCAGGGGTCTGTTTTGGGTCCTCTGTTATTTTCAATTTATCTGAATAATTTGGGACAAAATGTAGAAGGCGCAAATTTTCATTTTTATGTGGATGATACGGTGACCTATTGTGCTGGTTCCACCATTATACAGGCGTTTACCAAATTGCAGAATGTTCTTAATATTATACAGGTTCAGCTGTCACAATTAAAGCTGGTTTTAAATGCTGACAAAACAAAAGTAATGCACCTCTCAAATTCTAGACAGAAGTCAGTGAACAGTGAGGATATAATTACTGCTGGGGGAAAGAAGTTAGAAGTTGTCTCCAGTTTTAAATATCTCAGTATCTGTCTTGACGACTGCCTGTCTTTTAAACCCCAGGTTGAAAATCTTGTTAAAAAAAATTGAGATCGAAGTTAGGGTTTTATTATAGAAATAAGTCCTGTTTCTCTTTTGAGGCTAGAAAGAAACTTGTTTCTGCTACTTTTTTTTATCAGTTATTGATTATGGTGACCCTTTATACATGCATGCACCTGCACATTGTTTACAAAAGTTAGTGTTTATCACAGTGCTTTGAGATTTTTGACCAATTGTAAAGCCCTTACTCACCATTGTACTCTTTATGCCAGGGCTGGGTGGCCATCTTTGACCATGCATCGGCTCAGTCATTGGTGTTTGTTTATTTATAAAGCTATTTTAGGTAAACTCCCTTCTTGTATTTGTTCCTTGATTGCACTGAAATCTGACTGTCGATACAGTTTGAGATCTAAAGAAGTGATTTTATTGTCTGTCCCAAGTACACAGACCAATTTGGGAATGAAAGCTTTTAAGTGCTCTGCTCCCCTCACCTGGAATAATCTTCAAAAAGATTTGAAACTAAGGGAATTAATTTCTTTGTTTGATTTTAAATTTATTATTAGTACAATGGTGAATAAATTGGTTGGTACTTGTTTATGCCCATAGTTATTAAATGTAAGTCCACAGTTAAATGAACATCTTTATATGACCATCGGTGTATGAAGTTGTCAACATCTTAGTGTGTACATTGTATGTTTTCTTGTTATTGTCATGTTGTCTGTAACACCCTATGCTGCCATTTTGGCCAGGTCTGCCTTGAAAAAGAGATCATTGATCTCAATGAGACTACCTGGTAAAATATGAGTTAAATAAATTAAAAAATTAAAAATAAGGTAATTTGGGACACTTTTTGGAAAATTGCCATGAATCCACCTAAAATTCTAGAGACAACCTTAAATGTTACTTTTAGATTTTGTTATGATTCTGCACTATATTTCTAAAAAGGAAATATGTTTCCAACTGAAATACTGAAGAAGCTTTGGACCCTCAAACACATTAAGAACCCCTACCTCACTCCAATGACATGTTCAAGTAAAATGGGACGGCTTGTACAGTAAAATGGGACATTTTAATATTGCTTTTCAAACTATACCTCCCTTCCTTACCTGGTTGTGTGTGAGTGAGCATGGAAGAGAGGCAGAGAGACATGTAAGTGTGCACACAAGCACAAAAACTTGCATTGTGTGTGCATGTGTGCTTGCATGTTTGTAGCGATGGAAGATGGGTCTGGGCTATTGCGGCTGATATAGAGTCATTGAATCATTTTCAATATTTCTATATGACAATAATCCTAAAAATGTCTGTAATGTGACAAGGTGACACACAATACCATAGTAACTCATGATTTTATGGCACCTGGTTGCACAGAAACATGCAAGTTTCACCTCAGAAAAGTGTCCCATTTTAGCCAAATTTTCAGAGCCATTTTACCAAATGTGTTCACAGGAAACTAACAATTACTTTAAACCATTTACTATAAAAAGTAAGGTGTATTGTGAAAATAATATCATTATGAGTCCAACAGTTCATAAAATGCAATATCTTAAAGCCGTTTTTTTTGTGTCATACCTGCATTATTTTAGCTGCAGTACCCTTATAACCGAAAGGGCAAATCAAAATGCCACATGACTCACCTTGCAAGTCCAAGGACCAGAGATTTTTTTAAATGTTTTCTCTGCCCATCCTTGTTATCTCAGATAAATATAAAGGACATCATGTAAAGGAGATCATGAAGCAACAATTCAATAACACGTATGGTGACAGACTGGCGATATTTAAAGAGTCCAAGATTGTAAACTTTATTTGTCTCATTTTACTTGATGTTCCAAATAACCTGATTTCACTGATTTTTACTTTACTAATAATAGGTTGAATAATTGGTTTCTGTTAAAAAGCCGCAACTTGCAAGCAATTATATGGATTTCGACCACTGCATGTCAGACTTGAGCGAAATGCATACCACCAACCGTGGTGCCTTGTCATGAGTGAAACCGTTCAATAACCTAAATGCGTTTCTGTTGACTTGACTCTGAAGAAATTAACAATGGTGAAAAATGAAAAACTGATATGCGTCATCACTTGTCACATGCTGCCAGTGGGCGTTACTCCATTAAATTGAACAGAACCTATTTTCTGATGCGTGTCAAACGCCGCCAGTGGGTGTTGGGCTTATTGGTACTATGATACTTAAATCTGCTCATTGTGTGCATGTTTAGGTCACTATGAAGTTGGAGCGTGAGGACATCCTGAAGGAATAGTGCTTGCACGATCGGGCATATCTGTTCCTGTAAACAGCTTCATATTGTTCACCCATTACACATCCACGGAGAGCAATTACTGGACTCGATGAGTCCCCTGAAATGGCTGCCCATACCATGACAGAGTTAATGCCATACATTATGTTGCATTTACATACAGACATTGTTGAATGCGTCCTTTGGTTATCTCCGACATGAGCCCTTTCAGACATATCAAGAGTAAAACAGGACTCATGAGACATTATTACATTTCTGCAATGCGCTGGCATTTAGGTTTTTGTGTTGTTTTCACCTTGGCATGCATTTTTGTCTTATTCTCAAATGGTTTCTGAATGGTGGCCCTGCCATAAATACCAGCCTTGAGAAGCTCACATTATACAGCAATCAGCCACAACATTAAAACCTCCTGCCTAATATACTCAGTCAAAAAAGAAACTTCACACTCATAGATTTCTAAATATTTCCTTGAAACTTAATACAAGAGATATTATTATTATTATTAGGGGTAAATGCGTTGTCAAAGACATCATGACACACAGCAACTCCGACGTGCACAAGCGTGCAGCACGTGCGAGCATACATCAAGGTAAAAGCATGTTTCCTCGTGTTCCTGGTCACGTGACCTTATGAGACACGTGCAATTGAGCCCACGTTAGCACGGTAGAGTGACATCTCGGAAAAACAAGTTCTTACAGTCAATTATCCGTTGATTTGCAATGCCACGACTTTCAAACATTCAATGTGAACGTGCCATTGGCATGCTGAATACGGGAACGTCGGTCACTGACGTTGCCAGGGTTATGGGATGCAGTCGACGGACTATTCATGATCTTCGGACATGTCTCCAACAAACTGGCACCACAGCAGACCGACCTCGTTCGGGTAGACCACGCAGACGACACAAGCAGAAGACCGACAAATCATCTTACGTCATTTGCGTAATCGATTTCTCACTGCAACGTCCACTAGAAATGAATTGTTTAGAGGTCGTGTGACTGCCCATACCATACGTAATCGCCTGCGCACTGCTCGCGTCTCCATGCACGCCGGCCATATCGTGGACCAATTTTAACCCAGTTACACCGACGTCGTCAACGGCTTCTCTGGGCACAACGACATCTGAGATGGACTCAGCGTGATTGGAATAGGGTCGTTTTAGTGACGAATCCAGATTCACTTTGCACTTCGCTGATGGGAGAGTTAGAGTTTGGAGGAGACGCGGTGAATGCAACGCCCAGTGTTGTGTGCAGGAAGTGGACCGTTTTGGGGGCGGTAGTGTTATGGTTTGGGGTGCCTTTAATGGTCCTGCCCGTTCCCGACTGATGGTCGCTCAAGGAAACCTAACTGCTGCAGGATACAGAGATCAAATGCTCATTCCAGAGCTTTTGCCATTCATGGCAGCTCATGGCCCAGGTCTGACATTCCAACACGATAATGCCAGACCTCATACGCCCAATTTAACGCGAATTTTCTTAGGAATGCTGGCATCAATGTCATGGAGTGGCCCTCAAGGTCTCCCGACCTTAATCCCATAGAACATGTATGGGATGTGTTGGGCAGAAGACTCCGTCAAGTAAGGAACCCTCCACAGAATTTGCAGGAACTTGGTGCCATGTTGGTTCAATTATGGCGGCGCATCCCCCAAGCTGTGTTCAGACGCATCATTCAATCCATGAGGAGACGTTGCGTCGCAGTTGTGAACGCTCATGGAGGGCATACGCTATTGACATGCTTTCATCAAGTTGTAACTTACCATTTTTACTCTCTTACATTTCCGTAGCATTTCCGGTGGAACTGGTTACATTATGAACATGATTTTTATGGTACACCGTCCTTAATGGGTACAGAATGGAATTAAATCATTATTTAAAACCACTTTTCTTGTATGTTCAACTTATTGACCTCCAAACGAGTGTGAAGTTTCTTTTTTGACTGAGTATATTATGTAGGTTTTCCCTCTGTCAGAATGATGTCCATTTGAATTCCTGGACCCAGGGTTTCCCAGCAGAAAATTTCTCAGAGCATCACACTCCCCTCACCAGCTTCTCTTCTTCCCACAGTGCATCCAGGTACCTTCTCTTCTGCAGACAAATGGTCCACAAGTACTCTGTCCATACAAGATGTCGAAGAAAACAGGAGTCCCTCGGCTTGGCAATCTTCTTCAATTGCTCTAAGGTCCAGTTCTGATGCTCACATGCCCGTTCTTGCTGTGGTAGACCAGGCTTAGAATGAGCACTCCCTACTGGTATGCAGCTACACAGCAATATATGCAGCATGGTGTGATGCACTGTGTGTTGTCATGCATTCTTCACAAAAGCATCATTGAAGTTTTCTGCAACTTGTGCCAGAATAGTCAGTCTTTTGGTTCTGACCAGACGGGATTGGCTTTTTGTCTTTTTGCATCTATGAGCCCAGGGCGCCCAACACCCAGTTACTGGTTCATGGTTTGTCCCTCCTTGGATCACTTTCTACACAGTGAAAAAAAAAAAATTTTTTAAGTTGCTTTGACAGAGTTATGTTCTGTAAACATAAATAAAGACTTAGTAACTAATACTTTCCTGTAGCAGTGATTGTTGCTGAGCAGAGGCATCATCATGCCAGGCATGATCATGAGTGGATATTTCATTGGGGAATATCACCTTTCCATTTAACTGAGACCAAAATCATGTGCAGATACAGGTTTCCAGGTCAGACGATTATTTCTATACTTGTTGACATTAAGGATGACATCAAGCCTACCATTAAAAAAATTCCATGCAATACCTGCCATTTTAAAACTACTTTAAACTCTGCTGGTTCTTGCATCTGGCTCCTTCCACGCACCCATCGCAGGCACCTCTGGGCTATCACAACCATCCAATAACAGGGACATGAGGCCTATTGCGCCAGCTATCACTTGGAGAGTGGAAAATACATCAGATTTCCCCAAAACAGACAGAAAATTTAAGGGACAAAGCAAGAATTCTTTGATGTCACTGGCTTCCCCCAATGTTGCGGGTGCTATTGACTGTACACACGTCCGTCAAGAACCACCATGGCACAACAAAAAATGTTTTTAAAAATAAGAAGTGCACAAATTCAATCAAAGTCCTGGTACTCGGTAAAGCCAGGAACATCATCATGAATCAAGGAGCCAATTCTCTTGGTTCATCCATGACAGCATGACAGCAATATTTTTCAGAATAATAGTCTGTACAGAATAGTGCAAAATATGAATGACAATCTCAGGCTACAAAGTGAGAAAATTTTTGAGATTTGTTTTATCCCCCGCCGCAAAATGCGACGGGGGATGTTGGATTGGGGTCTGTCCATCCGGGCCACAGTGGGGACAAAATTTCTCTGAAACTATGATACCCCTAGGTGCGTGAAATTTTGTAAGCTTAACCCCTTTGCGCAGAATACAAATAATGCCAATTTTTTCCTGTTATGCGTGAACCTATTTAGGCTTTATAAAGTATTCCAATGAAGCAAGACATTTGGAAATTCAATTACAGAATTATATAGAATTAAATTTCAGAATTTACAGATGCCGGCGTCTATATCTGCGCAATGGGGTTAATAAGCTACTCATGATCTACCTTGAGTTTGGAAATGGATGTCGAAGCATATTTTTTTTTACTGAGTTATGGCTCTTGATTGTGGCGGGGGATAGTGATGACACTGTCGTCTGGTTGCACTGTAATCTTGTCTACTCCATTAATTCGGTTTAAACAGGGGGCTTCTGCACAGTTTCCTGATAATCATCAGGCTACATTAGTATTATTAGTATTATGCTATTTGTAGAATTATATCCAAGGGGTGGCTGCGTATGATTGTTTCTGACTTGTGGGATTCAAACATTTCCAGTAACTCAAGAGCTTAGAGAAATCTAAAATTCCAAATTTGTAGAAGAAAAACAAATGTAATGGTAGGATTTTATCTTACAAAATATTCTGCCTTAATCCATATTTGTTGGCACATAGACTTTCAAAAACATAATTTTCACGGCAAACAAAAAAATGTGTGCAATAAGCGGGAAAGCGCAGGGAGGCACACATCTGCATTAATGGGCAGTGTTATATTTGGAGCGTCTCCTGCCATAGCTGCCCCTTTTCTCATTAAATCCCGCCATATTTCAGAGTTAAGCCCGCCACAGCGGTCCTTTTCTTCCCAAGGAAGGTGCGCCACGCAGATTTGCGAATCCTAAGACGGCAAAGGAAGGTGCCGCCTTCACCACACCTCCTCCCCAACTCCGAGTAACTACGCCACTCCTGTAATCGTCACTTGCCGCGCTTGATGATCGCTGTAGCTGATCTCTCCATTCAACCTCACTCACAGAAAATGATGATGTACATAAACCAGTAGCAGCTCGTGAACTGGCAATAGGGGAAGTTCAAACAATCCCTTAAAATGAAGGATTGGTCATGACCTGTTTTCAATCATTCATTTAAATTATCATTATGGAAACTCCGAAAACTCTTAACATTATCAGATGTGGCCAGTTTTCATTTATAACGCATACCGGCTACGATTCCGGACTTCTCACGCTTTTCTTTACTCAAGGCTCAAGTGTTTACTCAACTTTACTCAAGTGTTTCATGATCATTTAAATGAAATAAGATAATCTGAAACTCCTTTATGCAATTCCGTTGCTTCCAACCCATGGCCGGATCCATATGGAATCAGATGTGTGTCAAAATTATCAAACAAAACTTTTTGGATATCAAACAAAAATTTCAAAACTGAGAGAGACTATAACTCACTGAAGCAAAAAAGTGACCTCAAAGGTAAAACTTATAACTTGAAACAAATTATTTTTGTGATGGAGTAAACCATTGGTCTCTTAGTTGTTTGATAAATTATCCTTTCGTTCACAGTTCCCTCTGCTGCTTTCGCAATCATCATTTGTGGTTCCGCTCCCAGCGCTCTCGTTTATGCTTCTTGATTTTTTGCTTGCAATTCTGTCACAACCCTCTCTGGGCGGGATTTTTTTGTGTGGTCTGACCTCATTGGCTAATGGAATTTTGGTGCTCAGAGCCTGGAGTAATGAATCCAACCACAGAATGTAGCCACGAGTCTCACTTCGGACTCCACTCTCAAGAAAATCACACCAGCGACGACCGAAATATTACAATGGCTGATGAAGGAAATCACTGTGCGTCCTTGATTCGTTGCCGGGGCCCACTCTAAAAAAATCTGATGGCGAATAACACATTGTCTTTAGCTGCTGTTGTAGCCAAGCAACTCAGGAAGATTGTAACAGAAAGTGGGCTACCGTCCTGCAATTTACTGAGCTGGGGTTACGTTTCCCAAAGGCGTAGCTAGATGCCAACTCTTAACTACTTCTACAATCTGGTTCAAAATTAGCTTTTGGAAACTGTACCCCTGAACTGTTATTGTAAATGTACATTATATTACAAATGTACATGCTTTTGCGTACGTGAATATGCAAATAATATACAACCCCAATTCCGAAATAGTTGGGACAAAGTGTAAATTGTGACTAAAATCAAAACGCAATGACTTTCAAATCACACCAGCCAGTATTTTATTCACAATAGAACAGAGATAACATAGCAAATGTTGAAATGAAGAAATGTTACAATTTTATCCACAAAATGAGCTCATTTTAAATGTGATGGCTGCTACTAGTCTCAAAAAAATTTGGGACAGGGGCCTGTTTACCATGGTGTAGCATCCCCTCTTCTTTTTAACACAAAGTGGAGCCATCTGGGCATTGAGGAGACAAGTTTCTTGAGTTTAGCCACTGGAATTTGATCCCACTCTTGTTTAATACAGGCTTCCAGCTGCTGGAGAGTTTTGGGTCTCCTTTGACGGACTTTTCGTTTAAATATACGCCAAATGTTCTCAATCAGTGAAAGATCAGGACTGCAGGCAGGCCAGTTCAGCACACAGACTCTTCTACTACGAAGCCATGCTGTTGTAATAGCTGCAGTATGTGGTTTTGCATTGTCCTGCTGAAATACACAAGGCCTTCCCTGGAATAGATGTCGTCTGGAGGGGAGCATATGTTGCTCTAAAACCTTTATATACCTTTCAGCATTCATGGTGCTTTTTAAAATATGCAAGTGTCCCACACCATATGCACTAATGCATCCCCATACCATTAGAGATGCTGGCTTTTGAACTGTACGCTGATAACAGGAGGAGTGGTCTTTCTCCTCTTTAGCCCGGAGGACACGGTGCCCATGATTTCCAACAAGAATGTCAAATTTGGAGCTGCCGGATGGCCCACTGGGAAAAGCATTGCGTTGTGAAGCAGAAGTGACCATCACGCCGCGGGTTCGATCCCCGCCGTGTACCAACCAGCAGTGGTTGGCAGCTCTTTTCAGAAGTAGCGCGCAATTGGCCAATGTGCTACAGGGATGCAAATTTGGAAGGGTCTGTTGGGAAGGGTTTGTAGATTAGAAGTTCCCCTAGGTGCCTCCTGTTGACCAGACGGGCGCTCATATGGAAGATTCTGAGCTCGCCAATGTCCGGGTATCCTCCGTCCTCGTTCTGAGCTTGCGAAGTCTCAACCAGTGAATGTATAAGAAGCGGTGGCTGATGGGCGTGTGCTTTGGAGGAGAGCTGTGAGCTGTCTCACTCTCCTGAGTTGGCAACAGGGGGTCGCATATGTGAGAAAGTAATTGTACATAGTTCCCTAAGTGGACATTCCAGATTCGGGTGGCATTGGAGATGCCAAATTAAAAAAAAAAAAAGAATGTCAAATTTGGACTCGTCTGACCACAGGACACTTTGCCACTTTGCTACAGTCCATTTTAAATGAGCCGTGGCCCACAGAATACGGCGGCGCTTCTGGATCATGCTCAACAATGGCTTCCTTTTTTGCATGATAGAGTTTGAGGTGGCATCTCTGATGATCACAGAATCATGCCGGTGAGTGATGCAGTGGCGTCTTACCCCTTGTCTCCACCGGGCGCGTTTCTGAAGCGTTTTTTACTCACGCGTGTGACGCGGCAGATACGCTCTCATTATTATCTTTGCAGCTGTCTCCACCGGCTCCGTCAGGCGTGCGCTTCAGCTGCGCTTCACGCTACAAAACGCGACCTGAAGCGTTTTTTACGCTTCAAGTCTATTTTTTTCGACATTACGCGTGCGTAAAACGGAGGGTGACTCGGTTTCTCCTTTGCTGCTCGACGCTTCTCGTTTGAAGTACGCTCGCGAGCAAGACAGAGTAGGTGGAGACACTCGCTTCAGTGACGCATAAACGCTGTCGTCTCGCGAGCACGTCGCTTACATTACGCGCCCGGTGGAGACTAGGGGTTAGGGCCCGAAGATCACGAGCATCCAGTAAAGGTCTTTGGCCTTGTCCCTCACACACAGAGATTTTTCCAGTTTCTCTGAATCTTTTGATGATGTTATGCACTGTCGATGATGAGACCTTCAAAGCCTTTGCAATTTGACGTTGAGGAACATTGTTCACCTCCACCAAGGGGGTGTATGTTTTCGCCGGCGTGCGTTTGTTTGTTAGCAGGATCTCAAAAACGGCCGCTTAGATTTTAATCAAACTTTGCAGGATGTTAGAGTTGCACAAGATGAATAAGTGTTTAGATTTTGGTAAATCTACGCCAAAGGACAGCTGAGATATAGACCAAAGTACAAATCCAGCTATGCTGCCAGAGATTTCAAGTCTTTCCAATGGGCCGGATTTCTAATCGGCGTGCTTTTGGGTTTTGCTGACAACTGGCGGTGGAATGCAACAATACCCTACATCAGCCAACGAAAATAACTAATGCACAGAGTTGCCTTGGCCTGGCAGAGGTGCTGCATACTCTGAGTGCTTTCTAGTTTTCAAAGTATTCCACAATTTTTTTTACGCAAGCCTTCACAGGTTGGAGAGCCTCTGGCCATCTTTACTTCTGAGAGACTCAGCCTCTCTAAGACATCCCTTTTATGGCCAATCATGTTACACCTGATGCCAGTTAACTTAATAACTTGCTAAATGTTCTTTCAGCTGATTCTCATATATATTATTTGCTTTTTCAGCCCTTTTTTGCCTGTGTCCCAACTTTTTTGAGACCTGTTGCAGCCAGAAAATTTGAGATAAGCTCATTTTGTGGATATAAATGTAAAATGTCTCAGTTTCAACATTTGAAATGTTATCTATGTTCTATTGTAAATAACATTGGCTCACATGATCTGAAACTCATTGCATTTAGATTTTTTGTCAAAATTTACACTTCGTCCCAACTATTTCGGAATTGGGGTTGTACAATCAATAATATACAATCGCCTAACTAAGTGTTCCCCACTTCCATATATGTTGCCATTGAAGGACCGTGCTCTGTCGCACACAGAATGTAATTAGTTGTATCTGGACCTCATTTTCGTTGTCCAGGTGGACACATGTTGAAGATAAAGGCCTTCAGAATTTTCTCGAGATTGAATTTAGTAAAATATGAAGTACAGGTGAGGCACATGGTGTAGATAAATTGTGCATATAAATTTTATCGGGTTGATTACGTGCCCTTCAAATCCTTCCATCAACCACGCCATAGGGCTGCGCAGGCCAACTTCTCTACCCCCACCCCGCCCCGCACCCGCACCCACATTTTCTCAAGATTTGAGCCTGCACCCGCCCCACACCCAAGTACTAGCCCACACCCGCACCCACACCCGCATGTACCACGACTCTCGTACCCGCAGTTACCTGCAGTTTCAAAACTCTTACCCACTTAAACCCGCGCATATGCATTACCTAGTTAATGGAATGCCAGGATTGCCTGTATATGAGTTTTTTGAAATGGACAACAATAAGATTCATTTGAATTGTTTATTCATAAATAACTAATGATATGTACATTGGAAGCAGTGCACTTTGATACTTCTTTCTGATACAAAAAATAGGAGTCATCTCCTATTTACTTACATAGTATTTACATTTCAAGTACTCTGATATCTCAATAAATAAATCAAGCATCAACATTCATGATTGGTAGATTGTAAATTCATATTCTTTTGGCTACATTTGACAAATAGTCACATCAAGATCAAGAAAGAAAACTGATATTCAACCAAGATGCAACCAAGAGAGGAGAATTGCAATTGACATAATTGTTAAGCTGACAGTAATGGGGTGGCTAATTGCAATTCTGATTGCAATTGACAATACATGTAAGTAGTATGTAGCACTCATTTATGACATCTACTCTGAAAAGAGGCCATTCTAGCTATTACAAGAAGAAGCCATATTTTGTTGAGTACCTTCCTAATTTGTATGGGTTAGACAAAATAGTTAAACATGCAATATGGGCTAATATACTTCTCATAGTGGTTATTTTGTTGTGCTCACTTATTAAATAGAATGACATTTATAGTTGTGAATGTGACATACTTGAACTTGAGATATAATGAACGCGCGTCTCGCGGGTTGCAAATTTGCCGTGGACCCGCAATTTTTTTTTGTATTCACATCGGCAAACGCAGTAAATTTATGCTTGCCCCCAAAACCGCCCCGCACCCGCATACTTTTTTGGTGGGTGGGCCGCGGGGGCCCGTGGACCACGCAGGTGCGGTCCACCCGCACAGCCCTATGAACCACGCATCGGCTGTGTTTAAATAGTGCCGCGTGCTGCAGACGCATGGTTAATAGTACACCCTATCTCGACTATGAAAATGAAATCCCAAGCAGCAAGTTAAAAGAAGAGATAATCAGTAGCTTATGCTTCAGTTGAGGTTAAGGCAATGCGGGACCTTTTCTTTAATAAGGTAATGGTTAATGCAAGCCGTCTACGATTGCAGTTGCAGGTTTAGAAGCTGAATCCATATTGGAATTAATATTCAAGTCCACAAAATTTCAGGAGAGTTGGCAGTAGGCTTATTCATTAAATCGGCTGTTGCTTCATAAACATACAGACTGGGTAACAGAAAAGTTGTCAATGTCAATGGGCTTTTTTCAATGAACTAGTTTAAGAAATATAATTGCATAATATAGCCTTCGTGTCATTTTCCGGAAATATAAAATTATGTTAATTAATTATGGTACTTTGTATTTTACTGCGTTTAATCCAAGCAAGGGAAATCCTGAAGCCAACATCACAATTAATTTCCAGTATGTATCCAGCTGGAGGATGAAAATGAGGTCCAGATACAAGTAATTAAATCCTACTTGCGATAGACCGCTGTCGCTCGATGGAAACATTTGAGCGAAGTCACGGAATCGGAACATTTCTGTAAAAAATTAGGGTGTGTATTTTATTATTGCCAATTAAGGAACTGTTTACTTACTATTTTGGGTGTAGAAAAACCACTGCAATTTTGTTTTTACACATTTATGTTAAAAATAGCCTGTTTTTTAACCTTAATTTGTCTACTGCATTGCCAAAAACCAATGAATCCTGGCAAAATTTACTTTACAAGTAGTCAAGACCATACATTCTTCAAATAAAGCACACGTCTAAATTATCATGTTGAAAAACCTATTTATTTATCCACATTTCTGGAAAAATGAAATTGTACCGTTTTTCGTGCCTGCGCTCATATGGAAGTGGGGAACACTTTTTATTAAGGCGATTGCATATTACTAACATATTCATGTATGCAAAAGCATTACAACGAATCAAGGTAGTTAACCTTTCAGGGGTATGTTTCTTAAAACTTTGGTTTGAACCGCACCATGGAAGTTGCTGAAAGTTAGCAAATAGCAATGCTTTTGAGAAACATAACCTCAGCTCAGTAAATTGCAGTATGGTTGCCCACATTCTGTTACAATCTTCCTGAGTTGCTTGGCTACAACAGCAGCTAAAGATGATGTGTTATTGACAATCAGATTTTTTTAGAGTAGGCCACGGCAACGAATCAAGGACGTACATTTTCTGGACTTGAATATTAATTCCAATATTCAGCTTCTAAACCTGCAACTGCAATCGTAGATGGCTTGCATTAGCTTTATTAAAAAAAAAAGGTCCCAGATTGCCTTAATCAGTAGCTTATGCTTCAGTTTAGTGCTGAGGTTATATCGGCTTTTAACTTGCAGCTTCGGATTTCATTTTCATAGTCGAGATAGGGTGTAGCCTACTATTAACCATCCGTCTGCAGCGTGCGGCACTATTTAAACACAGCAGATGTGTGGTTGATGGAAGGGCTTGAAGGGCGTGTAATCAAGCCAATAACATTTATATGCACAATTTATCTACAGCATGTGCCCCACCTGTACTTAACAATGTTCTAAATTTAATCTCGGGAAAATTCTGTAGGCCTTTATCTTAAACATGTATCCACCTGGACAACGAAAATGAGGCCCAGATACAACTAATTAAATTCCGCATGCGACAGAGCACGGTCCTTCAATAGAAACGTATATGAAAGTGGGGAACACTTTTAGCAAGGCGATTGTATATTATTGATTGTATATTATTTGCGTATTCACGTACGCAAAAGCATTAAAGCAGTGGTTCAACCTTTTTGGGGTCCGGGACCCCCTGCATATTTTTGATCAACCCTGAGGACCCCCCCACCACCCCCGACCTGGGAGATCGGGGAACCAATTTTATAGAAACATCAGAAACTGCATTTTAAATTGCATTATTGCATATTTATTCGCTCTCACGAATATGAGCTTTGAGCTGTAACTTCTGGAAATATGTAACAAAACAGCACATTTATGCTGTGGTTTCTGGGACATGTGTAACAAAACAGCATGTGCATATGGGGCTTATGTAACAAAACAGCGGCATGCATTTTGCTCCTGTGAACTCAGACAATTTTCATGTGAACAACTCAGCAGTCTTGCCTACTGACGATTGGTGTTTGGTGCTTAGATGCCGCCGCAGGTGTGCAGGTTTCATGGTGTGGTTTGAGAGTACCTCTCCATATAAGAAACACAGAGGCTGGTATTAGAGAAAAGAGTCCCATTTCCTTCTGCAGGAATAAGGTAAATAAAGGTCTTGGTCACATTTGAGTGGGATAATGCTATGTCTATAAAGGTCATAGGATCTTTTTAAAAAGATATTTTATTTTCACAGACCCCTTGCATTATGGACCACTAGGGGTCCACGGACCCCTGGTTGAGAAACACTGAATTAAAGCAAACTAATGTACATTTACAGTAACAGTTCAGGGGTACAGTTTCCAAAAACTTGTTTTGAACCAGACTGTGGAAGTAGTTAAAGGAGTTAGCAACTAGCTATGCCTTTGGGGAAACGTACCCCAGCTCAGTAAATTGCAGGATGGTAGCCCACATTCTGTTACAATCTTCTTGAGTCGCTTGGCTACAACAGCAGCTAAAGACGATGTGTTTCTCACCATCAGATTTTTTTAGAGTGGGCCCCGGTGTTCTGACAAATTTTGCTACCTATCAAAATATGCTACCTCGCGGTTCTGCGCTTGCGTAAACCTGAAATCTCAGGCTGTTTCCTCTCTCATATCTTAAGTATCTTCAAAAATCATAAAAATAGATTTATTTTCAGTGCGCATTTCGACCTGTAAGCATACATACATTTGCATGTACACGCTGGGTTTTCCTAAAAATGCAGAAATTAGATTATAATGGCATATATCTTCAAACCAAGTTATCCAACTCATTATAACATCTGCTTTTGTTATAATAAGCTAACAAATAACAAAGTTACTTTTGTAACCTGATTCATATTGCAATATCAAGGCGAAAACAAAGACTTTATGATCGCTTTGCATTACGGTAGCATTTTTTGACAAGGGAGCAAAATTTGACAGAATACCGGCAACGAATCAAGGACACACAACGATTTCCTTCATCAGCCATTGTAATATTTCTGCTGTCGCTGGTGTGATTCACTTGAGAGTGGAGTCCGAAGTGAGACTCGTGGCTACATTCTATGGTTGGATTCATTACTCTAGGCTCTGAGCCCCAAAATTCCATTAGCCAATGAGGGGCCCCCCCTTCTCTTGACTTACTGACGTATAGAGGGATTATCAGTCTACGGCACTACATACGTCACCCCGCTCTACTGCGCATGTTGACTGCAGAAAGTGAGCAGGAAGAGCCGCGACCATGGCTTGTTGTGCTGTTGGTTGCACAAACCGTTTCGATAAGAATAACAAAACGCGCAAGCAAGACTTTGAGCATGAGTGCTGCAGCATGCCTTCAGCATGACCCCAAGCTGAGAGAACACTGGTATTAATTTCGAGCAATATAATATGTTAGACTCATTGGTTTGAATGGTGATAAAGCTAGATATGCCCGCAGGCACAGCTGTGAAATGTTCACAATTACGACAGTGACTGAAGACGAGGTTACATAGCAATGGAAGGATAAGATAAACTTTTATTGATCCCACAGTGGGGAACTTTAATCGTTACAGCAGCACAAAAAGATAGTGATATGAGAGGGGGGAAAAAACAAATGTGTACAACAAGTACAAAGGAAGCTAAAATTAATTTGCCACATTATATTATTCTAAATTACATGCAGGTGCAGTTCGCGGTGAGGATGCAGTTGTTTTTCTTGTTCACAATGACCCAGACTTTATACATCTTTCTCGTCATTTATCCACTCACCTGCACCTAAAGCGTATGGGTCATAAACACGTTGACTGCCAACTACTAGATTACTCGTAATGGCGGGTCAGGGCCAGAGCTAGACTTGAAAATTCGGGGGAAATTATCCATCCCTTTATTGACAACAATTAGTCCTGGCTAATTCTAGATGGTTTTCCTTTATAAACACGTTTTCCAAGTCAAGAATAATCAAGTGGCAATTGAAGACACGGCTTCTCTCCCCCATGCGATCTAACAGCAAATGACGGGCTACATTCAGTAGCGAAAATAATTTAATTATAACTAGGTCTATGCACTATGTCTATGCGGGGGGATCATGCACATGTTTGTCTGAATCCATTTTCCGAAATATTACAAAAGAGACAAATCAAAAAGTAAAATTTCTGAGATAAAAATCACTGAGCTACAGCCCTTAATGCAAGCTAAACAATGGAGCTAGCTCGCCACCCAACCCTCAGCCACGTATATTTTTCTCCAGAGCGCGCCCGCACGCGTGCACACACGACCTAACTTGGTTAGTTAAACAACAGCATGCCACAACTGAGCAATGCAACTCAGTGTAACTATTTTAGTGGTAAATAAAGGAATCAGAATTTAGCAAAACTGTCTGCAATGATACCTAGCTACCCAACTCTCAGTCACAGGTATTTTGCTCCAGAGCGCCCACACTCAGACACAGACCAGCAACGCAGGTTTAAAAACCCACTCCAATACGTCTATCCACTCTGCAAATCAAGACAGTCACGTTTTAAAACTTTCTTGCGGCTAGTGCTTTAAGGCTTCGGAGCCTGCATCAAAAATGTGAAGCGCTTCCTAACGGAGCTCCGTCTCAAGGCTTGTGTTGTCTCGGCGAAATGACGTCACTCATTACATTGGAAGCCTCATTTAGGATGCTGCTTCGAGAAGGGGGATCACTTTCGGCGAGTGATTTGACTATCAAATATTCCAATTCTCTTCTGCAGCTCGTGGGTAGTTGTCAGTAGTTTAAGTTTGTGAGTGCGGTTTGCGATTTTGTGCGGTGTGCGAGTTTGTCGTTGCGTGCAATGGAGCCAGCAAGAAAGAAAGTTTTCACCCGCTTGAGAATACTTTGATTTGATTTCACCGAATAAGGTCACTTTGTAACAATCACCCCAATGTATATTGGTTTAAGTTACAAATAAAACATGGGATACGCTTGATCATGAACATTAAGTGGATTTAGTACCGCTTAAAAAAAAAACAAATGAAAGAAATACAGCGCAGACCAACGAATATTTGCAACCCCTCTATATTGCGCAACACCCAACCTCACAGGCAATACACAATCGCTTTCTTTAGTCCAGCATCGTAAAATAAAAAAAAATAAGTCCGTGCGGTCAGTCGGGTTTTACTTTTTACCGCATCCAGTTCTTTCAAATGTCAGCCAAAATCTCTCCCACCTCGGGCCAAAAATGAAAATATCCATATGCCAACAGAAAATCCAAAATTAATCCATATGGAATAAAACAAAAAGTGAATGTTCTTTGACCACCGAAAAAAATACAAAAAGTCTTGGTTGCCAAAAAAGAAAATCCAGAAGCAAAAATATATAAATAAAGGACAGATCTCACCGGTGCTGAGATGCTCTTTTTAGTTGCTGCAGATGGTGAATGTCCCAGTCTGAAACGTGGCCTTGTGCTATTTCCACAGTAGCTTTTTTTGTATTTTAACGAAATGTTAAAATATATTGTATTCCTCAGGTCCCTCGTAGTCTCCCGAGATTCGCGTCTCCCATTACCCATCACTGCGCCCATATTTCAAACCTCCTCCATTTAGCGGCAGAATCCGATTTGTTCCTGAACTGTGCGTAATGTCAGCTGATCAATTTGACAGCCAACTGATCTAGAATCAGTTAAACAACGGAAAATAACAAAGGAAGATGGTATAAAATTATGGGGCTACCGACACAGAATGGAGCCATGAAAAGGTGGATAGCACTTCTAATTTTAAATATCGCAATTTAATGCACAGAAATTAATATGTTAGTGCCTCCCCGAGAATCGGCTACATTATTATGTGGCATTGCTACATAGACACCCCCTCCAGCCATAGGCTTCTATTGTGAGGAACTATAATAACCTTTAAGATTAACCACATTTACAGTATCCATTTTGTCATGTGGGGAGCTCCATTCTACTCGGTAATTAACAGGCCCCAATTTCTTAACAATTCTAGCTGGCCCTTCCCACCTAGGTGCTAGCTTGGCAGAAAATTTTCACTGGCCTTAGAGAGAGGGTGAGCCCTGACCCAGACTAAGTCGCCCGCCTGAAAGTGCGCTCTTTTCTCTTGGGAATTATAATACTTAAGCGCGTCTGGCTTGGTGCACTCCTACTCTCCTTTTGACCTCCTCCGCTATTTTTTGTTGTCTTTCCAATAAGTTGTAAGACTGCTGGTCTGGAGATGGTGGTTTGCCTAGGAATCTCTCCAGTGGACCTTGGAGCTTCCTTCCTAGAGCAAGCTCAGCAGGGGCTTTACCAGTAGCCTCATGTTGGGCTGTATTTAGGGCAAAGCGGAACTCCGGCAGCCACTGGTCCCAGGTGTCATGGTGCTGGCCGACAAATGATGCTATCATGGTTTTTAATGTCCTGTTGATGCGTTCTGTCAGATTGGTTTTTGTGGATGATAACTAGTTGTTAGTTTTTGCACTACCCCCAGGTCTTGCAGAGATCCATCAGGAGGGTGGCAGTAAACTGCGGTCCTCTGTCTGACACTACTAACTGTGGTACCCCCCATCGAGTGAAAGATTTCCTCCCGGGAGAATCTTGATGAGGCGAGGCGTTTGCTGTCTCTCATGGGAAACATCTCCACCCACCTGGAATAATAGTCAACAATCACCAGCAGATAAGAGTTTGACTTTTTTGCTTCTAGGGAATGGCCCCATGATGTCCATTCCCAACATCTCACCTGGCGCGGTAACTTCAGTGCTCTGCAGTAATCCTGAAGGCTTGGTGTTATCTGCCTTGTATTGCTGACAGATGGTACAGGACTTTGTGTATTCCCACACATCTTTGCGTACACTTTCGGCCACCAGGCAACCTCCAAGATCCGCAACAATCTTCAGCTTGCCAAGATGACCACTCAAGGGATTATCGTGAAAGTACCAGGAACTCAGGAATGAGTGATTGAGGAACCACCAGCTGGTACTTCTCCCCTGATCTGGCAGTGGGACTCTTCGGTATAGGACCCCTGGGAGATGGTAAAGCCAATACGATTGGAAGCGGCTACTGACTTTAATCTGTCTTCTCTCAGGTCACAAATCTTCTGATCCTTCTCCTGAGCTTGAGCAATTTCACAGAGTGAGTGTGGTAGATCTGAATAACCTTTGGGGAGACTGTAAGACATGGACTGGGATGAATTGTGAGGGTTCATATACCCTGGATAGAGCATCGGGCCCAGTGTTCAGGCACCCCTTCCGGTAATGAACCTTAAAAGTGAACTGCTGCAGCCGTGGGGTCCATCTGGTGAGGCGGGAGGTGGTCTTTGGGCAATTGAAAGCCCATGACAGCAAATGATCGGTGAAGACCTCAAACTCTGCCCCCTCAAGTAGTGCGCCACTTCTCCACAGCCCACACCACAGCCAGGCACTCCTTTTCAGAGGTGGAATAATTGCGCTCAGGGCCTCGGAAAGGGCATACGCAATAACCCGTTCACCCTCTGTGGTGTTCTGAGTTAGGATGGCTCCAAGACCCACTTCGCTGGCATCTGTGTGTACCTGGAAGGGCAAAGATAGGTTGGGTTGGGCAAGGACTGGAGGATTTTTCAGGGCCTGCTTCAGTGCATCCATGCCATCTTGGCATTCCTCTGTCCAATCCCATTCAACTCCCTTCCGCTTCAGGTGATTCAGAGGGCAGCCAGATCAGCAAAATGTGGAATGAATTTGTGATACCAGCCCGAGTCCCAAGAAGCGCTGCAAAGCCTTCAGATCTTTAGGAGCAGGATAGTCCGCCACCGCCTGCGTCTTAGCTGGATCAACCTCAACTCCTCTGCCAGACACAATGTGTCCCAGGAATTTTAACTCTGGCTTAAAGAAGTGGCACTTTTTCATGTTTAAGCTGAGGTTGGCTGCAGTCAGCCGTTTTAAAACTGCAGCCAAATCCCTTAGATGTTGTTCAGTGTTGGAATATACGATAATGTCATCTATATAGGCGAAACATATCTTTCCCTCAACTCTGCCAGGACCTTCTCCATCAAACGCTGAAAAGTTGCAGCGGCGTTGCGGAGCCCAAATGGCATAGACTTGAATTGTAGTAGACCCAGAGATGTTATGAAGGCTGTCTTTGGTTTACTCTCCTCATCCATAGCCACCTGCCAGTATCCAGACTGCAGATCCAATGAGCTGAACCAGGAGGCGCCTTCCAATGATTCGAGGATGTCATGAATGATTGGCATTGGATATGCATCTGGTAGGGTCTTGGCATTCACTCTCCGGTAGTCTACACAAAACCTATAGGATCCATCAGGTTTGTTCACAAGAACTACTGGGGAGGACCAAGCAGACTGGGAGGGCTCAACGATATTGTCTTTTAGCATTTTCTCTACATGCTCCTCAATTATCTTTTTTTTTTTTTTTTTTTCAGAGGGACACTCGATGGGCCTTGGACCTCACAGGCACTTCATCTTGGGTGAAGATGGTGTGCTTCTCTCCTTTTCCCCAGGATGTTGGAGGTGACGGAAGGCCAGTCTTGCATTAGCCTTTGAAGCCCCTCAAGATAGTCTGTGTCATCGACTGCAAGGTCTCGTTATTTAGAGTGGAGGTCCAGCAGGGAAATGGTTGTCCAAGAGGTAAGGCATAATAAAGATTAACATGCTGATATGAGGTGAGGCAGTGGACTTTATTCCATGAGTCAACCTCTGGGGTTTGTTGCAGAAGTGAATGATATGTGTATCCCTTTTCTCCCTTCAGCCCATAGCTGTTCTTTGCCAGATTGAGGATTGCTCCCGTTTTGGAGAGGAAATCTAGTCCCACAATCAGTGGGAAAGCAAGATGACGATCCTCCATTACATGGGTTTCAACATTCCATTGCCTCCCATGCCAGTCAAAACAGAGAGTTTTCTTCCCCAAGGCTTGATGAACGGTCCCATCTGCCATCACAAATCTCTGTCTCTCTGCTGGTAGAAAGGCTTCCCCTTGGAGGGCCATCTGTTTCCACAGGCTTTCTCTCATCAGTGTGAAGGTACTTCCCGTGTCCACAACTGCTTCCCCTTTAATTCCTCTGATAGTGATTGGGACTAAAAGAAGGTTATGTTCTTTGCCTTTACAGCTCGTGTTGCACCACAGAGCACCCTGCCGTTGATTTTTTGAGGATGTGTCTTTTCTGGTGTTTTCTTTCCAGCCTTATCTTTACTCCCTTGCACCTTTTGCCAGTAATCTTTGGATGCAGCGCAGTCTCTCTCAACCATGGAGCCCACCTTAACAAGCTGTGCCACCGTTGTCACAGTACCACGCAGGCAGCCTGCCACCTTTGGGTTGATGTTATTGAGGATCGCCTTACCATCTCCTCCTCTTCTGGCTTCCATTTGAGACACAGAGCCCGGTAATCATAAGCGAAATCTCGAAGGCATTGGTCTGGTTTTTGCACCATGGCCCTCAATTTCTCTTCCACTTCACTGATGTAGTCAGTGGGGAGGAAAGCAGACATAAAGGCTATTTTGAATGAGGCCCAATCATGAACTTTGTTTTTCAGCTTTCCACCAGCTGTGAGCTGGACCCTTCAAGACAGTGGACAGAGCCCCTGAAAGCTCATTATTAGGGAGAGGCCTGACATCAAGGAAGTTTTCACACTGCTCTATGAAGTTAAGAACATCAGAGGTCTCACTAGATTCTCCAAAAAGATGGAAAGTCGAGTCGAACTGGAGGTTTAGAGTAAAAGGAGATGCACCAGGCAGACTAACTGTTGTACCGGCAGAGATAGGGCTAACATCTGTGGACACTGCGATGGTTCTTTGCATTATGGGAGTACTGCTTTGTCTTAACCTGCTAAGTTGCTTCTTCCACTGCTCATCTCTACGTGAAGACAATTTACAATGCTCTTTTCCAAGTTTTGTATGTTTTTCAATAAAGAATCCTCCATTTTGGCTAAACTAGAGTCAACATAGGCCCTGAAGTTTGCCTCTCTGTTTAACGTGCTTGCTACAGAATCTCTGAAATCAGTATCCAATTTCCTGAATTGTTCATTTAGAGAAGAAAAAGTTGTTCATAATTTCAGCATAATTAAATGCAGTTGATTGAGTACCTTTTTCCTCATTTTCACCATCATCCCTGCCATCTTTATGGACCATATCACATTCTTCATCATCACCATCATCATCAGAAGCATAAACATCAACAGCTTGATTATCATAAATCTCTGCATTATCATCAGAAATATACAAAGAGCTCAACAAAGATGCAATCTCCTGAGTAGGATTCCTTCTCGTTACAAAAGGCCCAAGACTGACATCAGGGTTTGCAAAACCAGGCCGAGAACCGTGTTTTCCGCTCTGTGCCTACAATATTATCTTCCATATTTTTTTCTCGCGCCAAAAAAAAAATCCAGGTATAAATCAACGGTAGTATTTTTTTTTTTTTTATCCGTACAAAATCGCTGCACAATCAAGGTCCCGTACTGGCCACCATATGTAACAATCACCCCAATGTATATTGGTTTAAGTTACAAATAAAACATGGGATACGCTTGATCATGAACATTAAGTGGATTTAGTACCGCTTAAAAAAAAACAAATGAAAGAAATACAGCGCAGACCAACGAATATTTGCAACCCCTCTATATTGCGCAACACCCAACCTCACAGGCAATACACAATAAAGCTTTTTTAGTCCAGCATCGTGAAATAAAAAAAATAAGTCCGTGCGGTCAGTCGGGTTTTACTTTTTTACCGCATCCAGTTCTTTCAAATGTCCAGCCAAAATCTCTCCACCTCCGGAGCGCAAAATGAAAATATCCATATGCCAACAGAAAATCCAAAATTAATCCATATGGAATAAAACAAAAAGTGAATGTTCTTTGACCACCGAAAAAAATACAAAAAGTCTTGGTTGCCAAAAAAGAAAATCCAGAAGCAAAAATATATAAATAAAAAAGGACAGATCTCACCGGGTGCTGAGATGCTCTTTTTAGTTGCTGCAGATGGTGAATGTCCCTGTCTGAAACGTGGCCTTGTGCTATTTCCACAGTAGCTTTTTTGTATTTTAACGAAATGTTAAAATATATTGTATTCCTCAGGTCCCTCGTAGTCTCCCCGAGATTCGCGTCTCCCATTACCCATCAATGCCCATATTTCAAACCTCCTCCATTTCGCGGCAGAATCCGATTTGTTCCTGAACTGTGCGTAATGTCAGCTGATCAATTTGACAGCCAACTGATCTAGAATCAGTTAAACAACGGAAAATAGCAACGGAAGATGGTATAAAATTATGGGGCTACCGACACAGAATGGAGCCATGAAAAGGTGGATAGCACTTCTAATTTTAAATATCGCAATTTAATGCACAGAAATTAATATGTTAGTGCCTCCCCGAGAATCGGCTACATTATTATGTGGCATTGCTACAACTTAGTGAGGCTATTAGGCCAAATTATTAGACTATTATGTGATGTCATATTTTCAAACTTTTTCAAATAATTTCCAATACATAATAAATTCCCTTAGTTTGATAGGTTTTCCTTTTATTATTAGGGGAAACGCTTATTATTTTTTTTTGCAAAAATACAAAGCTCTTTGTTTCACAAGCACATTCACTGCCCTCTGTCCAGTCCCCGAAAGTATCTTTTAGATTCGTTATGACATAATATGTAGTCAAAATACTTGATTTTGCATTTATTGATTTTGCCACTTTGACAATGTAGGCTTATGCTTGCCTATCATTTCCTAGGCAGGGCAATTCGTATGTGTTTTTATTGACCAATAGGGGTCTCTAGAGTGCATTCAAAACCTCAAGAAATGAACCACACTTCAGCACATCTGGCTGGAAAGCTTCAACGCTTCATGAAGCTTCATCTCACCAGCACTACTTGCGGCAACAACCAGACAGTAGAACAAAGCAAGCAAACTACACTAACAGGCTGAAGACGATGCGTTAGCCTCTCAGGCTCCCAATAAAGGCTATCCCGTAGCCTGTTCATGACTAAATGAACAGACCCGCGCTAAAAGGACAAGCAACACAGGTTTAAGAAACCCTCTCTAACGGCTGCTGACGTTGTCGATTCTGACTGACTGGTGAGGGTGATTGACAGCAGTGGAAGCCAATCTTGTTTGAATTAGAGAACTTCAGAACCAACCACTTGTAGTAGATGTTTCCCTAAGTCAACTCGGGTAAAAAAAAAAATATATATATATTATATACATATTATATAAAGCCGAACTTTTAACAGAATGTTCGGATGAATAGTTTATTCAGCAAAAAGCCATTATTCGTGACTTGCTGAATATGGATTCAGATTCGGGTGCATCCCTACTGATTAGCATACCATGTTGAGGCTAATCGCTCAGAAGCAAGTTATCAACTTAACAGTACACTGTGGTAAATAACTGACGCAATACAACTGATGCTTCATTTCATTACTGTATCGTTACCTCCTTCTTCCTCCCGTTTTTCCTCCTCTTCTTTTTTTTTTTTTTTTTCACTGTCTGTGCTCCAGACAGTTTAGGTCGTTTTGACATGTTTACAAAGTTCTCTAGGATCACATCAATAAATTTGCCCCTCCCCCCACAGAGAGCGAGCAGGTACCGATCAGCCGGAGGAGGAGGGGGGGACTTATTTGGTAATATCATTTGTAGTAATATTAATTGAGTATTGCTTTACATTTGAATCTATGTTAGCTTTTCCATTTTAAGAATTAATGGTAATAACTAGTTTTAATATTGTTATGACTTAAAAATCACAACAAAGAAAACCAACAATGACAAACAAATTTATTCTTCACTGATTAGGTCCAAAAATTTCTACAAATAATCCACTATGTAATCTTATAATAACACTCTAATGCCACTATGTAACTCTGATGCCAAACAAAAAAACCCTCCTTAACTGACCAAAATCACAGCATGTATATAGACTAGGAACATTCTGGAAAGATCTACAGGATTCCCGAGTAATCCGGCCCCCTCCAGGCATGAAGATGCCAAAAACCTCTAGAAAGCACTAGTCTACTTCATCACAGACAAGTGGTATTGCATCAGATCATGTTTTGCTACAGACATACCACCAGAGGGTGCTAAATGATAAACAAAATAAACAAATAGCTGACCAGCAAGGCAGCTAAAACAGTATGTAACAAATCTCCATTTACAAATGATAAACAGTGCTTTACGTAAAACACTCATACATAACAATATAATTATATTGAAGGTGAATTTTGCCATTACTATACTAATACTATTGATTTCAAGCAAAAATGTCAGCAAAATAGTTGACTTGCTGTTGTGTAACATGAAATTGCTCAGGTTCGTGTCCTCTTTAGTTCAACGATGAATAACTTAGCTTCGCGCTAGACTCATAACTGTTCCGTGGAGCAGCCTTTCTCAACCTCGGGGTCCCGACCCCCACGGGGGTCACGAGATGATTTTAGGGGGTCGCCGAATGATTGTGGAAAAATATACATTTACATAATAAATAATAAATTACATTATTTTAAATGAGGAGTTTTACTCGTTTGCTGTTTCATTATTTGTCCAGAATTCATTTTTTTAATCAACTGAATTTGTTGTGCGCACATGAGATTCTGTTCCAACACATGCAGCAGAAAAAATGAAGGGAAATGGAGGTCGACAAAAAGTAAATATCACCGCTTTCACAGGGAACCTGGCTGAATGAGTTGACTTTAACTAAAAGATTTACTGAGACCAAAAGGTTATTAGCTTCAGTTTGAAAGACCTAAGGGTTGTGACTCGTTCTTTTTTATACTTTTGTATTAACAAGCCTTGTTCAGCAACATAAATATTGAAAATGAAACGTGAGCTGTTTATTTTTTTCCTCATCGTGTTTTGTCAGGATTTAAATAAGTATGTGCTGATTGTTTTTGTTTTATCAAAAAAAAAGAAGAAATGTAAAACAAAATTTGTGTTCTATGTTTTATGTTAACGAGCTAACTATCAAAAATATGTGATGTGATGCGATTGTCGGTCTATTGGTCACATTGATTGGTCATTGTGATGCGGTTTTCTGTTTTTCAATAAATCCAAAATTGATTTGCCAAAATTGAATTTGGTGTTATGTCTTTGGGCAAATCCATATGTCTCGCTATGTGAGTTTGCTGGCAAAAGTGTGATATACTATTCAGCGCTTAATTTGTAGCCTAAATCAGAAGGTTAAAAATGGTATTTTGGTCCAGCATGTCAGTAGCTATGTTTACATGGACACACATAATTGGAATAAAGGCCCAAGATTAAAAATGCTTCATGTAAACACGTCAATCGGAAGATTCTGATCCGATTCGGTCCATTCGGGCAGAAATTTCATTCCGAATGAGTGAGGTGGTTTATGCCGATCATCATTCCGAACAACGTCCATGTACACACCCATTCGGATCCTGTCTTAGTGGTTGGGGTAAAATTGCCTTCACTGCACATGTGTGCTACAAAGAGCGAACGAGGACGTGCAGACAACGTGGCGTTTGTTTACAACAGAGGCGGAAGTACAGCTTTTTCGTCTTCTACTTCTTCTAATATTTCCGGAAAATTAGACAACTCCGCGCATGTCCAAATGATTCATTCTGATTAAACGCGTGGTGATGTATACGCAAGTCATGATCGGATCATTTCATTTAGTGTCCATGTGAATTTGGAATTTCCGATCAACCGAGGTTAGGATCGGATTGGAGAAATTTTGTGCATTTAAACATTGCTAGTGACAGAAAAGGACACGGAACGCTGTTAAGCTAAAGTTACGAAATTAAACAAAATGCCATGAAAAAAGTTACTGTAAAGAATTATGTACATTTATTCATCATATCATTCAGAACACTGCTCAAAATCTTGAGGGAAGCTCGTCCACGGAGGCAAAGCTGCAGTTCTCTTTCTCAAAAACCTTTTCTCTCTCATGCTTTTTGGCTATCGCTTCAATTCAGGGGTGATCTGGGGTTAAATGAAAAATGACACCAGAAAACAACTCAGAATTAATCTAAAGAGGTATATGTAATAACCACCAAAAAAGATACAAGTCGGCATTTTTCTGTTTATGCGGTTGCCATGGTAACCGAACAAGCACATTAAATATGCAGAAAACTTCTGGCACCAATTCCTCTTTAACTCTATGATATAATTCAGTTTTTCTTTCATCATTTAAAAGCCATTGCTTATCCAAATGCAATGACATAGCCATTCTTTGCCCAATTTATCAGTTTTGTGATTTTGGGGCATTTTACTCAAATTTTGAAATTATTTTGCGCAGAATCTGACGAATGCTCAAAATATTCAAAGTATGTAACAGATAGGCAAAATTTCCCTATGTCATTGCATTTCTAATGAAGTAAAGTACCTACAGCCCAAATTTCATTAATTTTCAATGATATATAAAAAAAGTTATGGATAAATAATAAAGTTATGTTATAAAAAACATGAGAAACATGGAAAAAGTAATACCTTAGGAAATCAATGGAAAATGCATTAGACCGCATTGAAAAGTTGAGTTCAGTTTTTAATCCTTGTAGCAATTAGTGATTATTAAAGGTGGGTTATTATAGAATATTTTTATTCAAAAAAAAATTTTTGGAAAAATAATCAAATTATCAAATTTTGCCCATTTATCCCCAGATCACCTCTTAAGCTGTTGTTTTTCTGCTATCTTTCGATTTCTGCAATGAGAGGCGTATGTAATTACAGTGCCGGACAAAAGTCTTGTCACTTATCCAAGTTGTAGGAACAATAAATAATAACCAGACTTGTAGTTGATCAATTGGAATCAAAAATGGCTTCTATGAAAGGCAAAGCCCTCTAGATTATGCGACATATACCAAAATAGAGTTTTGTGTCATTCATTGAGTTTTATAATTTAATTTGTACAGAACGGTCAGATTTTGCTTGGACAAAAGTCTTGTCGCATTGAAAAAAATTGTGGAAATTATACATACACTTTATTTTGAATACACAAATATGCCACTATAATATAGGCATGGGCAACGCTCTGCATAAACTCTAATGGAATGCGTAACAGCTGAACTGGGGCGGTAAACAAGCCTCAGAAAACTTATTAAAAAAATGATGTAAATACCATTTTCATACAAAAAGAACACCATGGTTTGATTAAAAGCAACCTTTTCAATAGGATACCCGCATTTTATACATGAACTCTGCGTATTACGGCCAATAACGCGATTTGAACAGAGCTATTATTCGCCCGTTGGATGAATGCTTGACCTCAATTTGCGCCGTGTTTACAAACTTTCAAGTGCACGGCGAGGCAAAAATATCCATTTTGGAGGTCGATTTCAAACAGCCTGCGCTGACGTGATATCCCAGCTACGGCCCTGATTGAATTACAGCCATCTAATTTGAGAAATTACGAGTCTGTTCGTCCAGTCTAGACCTCCAGGGGATGTGAAATAAGTTCGACAGAAGTTGTTGAAGTTCGTCGCGAGTTCGCCGTGACTTCCTCTCAACAATAGCGAGAAAGGTGAGTGTATTTTTCCTGTCAACGTACATTGTTAGTTGACAGAATATCCTGTGACCCTATTTGTGAAGTTTCAGTAAAATATACCAAGGAATAAACTAGCGCCAGGCGTTCAAAACCTACCAGTGTTCTGACAAATTTTGCTACCTATGCCACCTCGCGAACACCGGTCACAAGATTCATTCACTTATACCTTTCAATTCGAGACTGCCAGGATGGAAATCTGAATAATCAATTAGGAAAAATTCTCGGCTCTCGGTAATTCTGTATATCGTTTAAACATTTTGTTAATTAGATTATAAAAGAAGACTGAAAATAAGCGCCCGCTTTTTGTTTGGGTGTAAAAGCGTGTATTTAAAGGAGAATACATTGTATATTGATTAAGCATTGAACTCTGCATAAGTCGAACTGTTTTAATATTTGTTGATGACATTGCTTCAGCTTCTTGGAAGCAAGCACGCGCAAATCTGCTGTCTAGTGAGCATTTCAGGTTCGATGTACTGAGTAATAACGCCGCGGAAACTTGAACTGGCCCGTCATTCTGCCGAATAGTCTTACTAAACGAGTTAATCGTCTGATTGCTAAGCAAGCAAAGGGGAGGTTTCTGCCTCACCAAACTAACCTCCGACTGCACGTCACTGTGTTTTACTATGAATTATTCACAGTAGCTCATTGAAACTATCATGGGAGGAGGGTATATGGACATTGTAAAAAACAGTGCAAAGGTTTTTTTTTTTTTTTTAATCACCACAGGTTATTGAAGGGGAACGTTTGATTCATTTTCGTAGCAGTGGGAGGGCAAACAACTGCCGGCATCAGCGACTTCACTGCATTTTATACAGTAATGGGCGAGTAGCGTTAATGTTTGCCCTCCGACCGATAATTTTGACATTTTTGCAGGCCATTGATCCAAAAAAAAAACTTCACAGGCAACCCATTCATACCATTTTTTAATATCAATGCAAAACCTAATGTTTGTTGAACATAATTGGGTGAAATTCAATTAATTTTCCATTAAAAAGGGCCTAGAGGGCGCTGCTGTACTTCAGAAAAGGGGTTGATGACTTTAGCATCAATTATTTCTTTTAGGGTACCCTAATGGATAATTTGGCCAGGTTTATTTCTGAGTAGACTGCATTTTCGAAAATGCCCTCAGGCTTCACCCCCCAATTTTCAAAATGGGTTTTGTTGATAAATGCCGAAATCAGCCATTTTTGGGACCCTGTGGCTCTGAGACCCTTTCCTGTAAAGGCGTTGGACTTGTGGCAAACTCTTCATCTGTGTCTTCTGTACTTACCTGCAAAAAATCATTAGAAAAAAATCAAAACTTTTTTCTCAGCAACTCAAGAAATGTTGTCCTTTTATTCATTTGTATTGCCCATGCCTATATAATATCAGAAAATAAAGTCATGGTGCCTTGGAAAAAAGAATTAATATTGCGTATGACTCCCATGAGCTTGGAGGACTGCATCCATACGTCTTGGCAATGACTGAAATAACTTGATGATGAAATCATCTGGAATGGCAAAGAAAGCAGTCTTGCAGGACTCCCAGAGTTCATCAAGATTCTATGGTTTCATCTTCCAAGCCTCCTCCTTCATCTTACCCCTGAAATGCTCAATAATGTTCATGTCAGGTGACTGGGTTGGCCAATCCTGGAGTACCTTCACCTTCTTCGCTTTCAGGAACAGTGATATGGAGGCAGAAGAATGAGAAGGAGCAGCAGTATAAGTAGGGCAGCAAGAACTTCTTGATATTTCAGGCAGTTGATGTTGCCATCCACTCTGCAGATCTTTCTCACACCCCCATACTGGATGTAACAACAAACCATGATTTTTCCTCCACCAAACATGATTGTTTTCTGGGAGAATCTTGGGTCCATGAGGGTTCCAACAGGTCTTGTACGGCGACTGGGATGCAGTTCAGTGGATGATTCACCAGAAAAATAAACTTTCAGCCACTTTTCCAGGATCAATCCTTTCTGCAAGCTGTGGGCCTTGGCAAATGCAATGCAGGTTTTTTGTTTTCCGTTTAATGCAGGCTTCTGTGTACTAATTCAGCTATGAAAACCACTTTGAGAGAGAATTTGACAAACTCTTCTTGTAGATACTGGGATTTTTGGTGACATTTCCTCATGTAGCTTTGCTGTAGTTGAAGAAGGGCTAGCCTTGTACAGTTGAAGCAACAAACGGTCCTTTCAAACAGTCGTCATACCGGGGTCTGTCTGACCTGCGCTTGCCATGAACGTCACCAGTTTCTTCAAATCTTTTTCTCATCCCCTCCACTTGACATTTGGATACATTAAAGATGTCTGCCACCTCAGCAGCAGACTCAGTCTTCAGGCTCTTGATGATCAGCACTTTGGTCTGTGGTTGAATCTTTGGTATGTTGTCAGAGGTCTAGTCGCACCTCATATGAAAGTCAGGTGTGCTGGGGTTATTTCTATACACATCTGGGAATGTGTTAATTACAGTATTTGTCATAGGTTAAACTCTAATCTGCGATTTGTTGCATCATCTGAAGAGACGACAAGACTTTTGTCCTTGCAAAAACAGATGTTATGGGCTTAGCCAAGCTGTGAACATCAGAACACTTTTTGACAGTTTCATTTTGCACCAAATTATTAATGTGAAAGCCCTTGACATTAAAATGGACCATTTATTGTAACAATTGACTGGTTAGAAATAAAGTTATTTGCTATTTTTAGTTACTATGTCCTTATGCGACAAGACTTTTGTCAGGCACTATAGAGACAGATTTTATTTACAACCATTAAAGGGAGAAGACTAAAATATCAAAGTAAATTTCTCAGTCGATCTTTCAGTCTATCTGCTCTGCTTTTGCTTTCGGCCCCGGACAGCGCTGCATACATTCACACTGGGAGGGAGGACAGAAGGGAGAGCGGGCGCGCGTGCAGTGGGGGTGAGGGGTCACAGACACCAACTGTAGTAAAGGGAGAAGGTTCCTCCACCTCAGACCTCCCCAGCCAAACCACGAGCGCCGTGCCCGCAGTCCAAGACTCCTCCCCACGGTGTGCCTAGCTCGCTGCTCCCCATGTCGGATGTGGCTGTCTCCAATAAGCCACACATTTTTACCTGATAATGCAATGCAAAGTGAATACAACATCTGAACAATTTTTAGTGCTTCTATTATGTTTTATATTTTATGTAGTTACATGCGCACGTTCACACAAGTGTATCACCACATCCATACCATTATCAGCCATTAAACTTTAGAGTAACAATCGAAACAAAAAAAGGGATATTTGGTAATTTTTTAATTGCAGCCAATTTTGGTATAATTTGAAGAGCGAATAATAAAACAGATTGCCTGGATTGAAGGGTTCAGTGCAACATGATATGTAACAATTTAGCAAATAAATAAATAAATAAATAAATAAACTTGTGTTTCAGGATTATATTAGGATTTTGAAGTCTATTTTGTTGTGTGTGTAAAATCGGTTAATATAAACATACAAAGTTACTGCACTCAAGCCTTCAACTGTGTATTTATTAGTCCAGCAACAGATTTACTGCCATTTCCTGGCAGGCCAGTGTTCACGGCAGGCATTGCCTCCGTGCTGAGCTGCAACTGAAAATAAAAGAATACCCGATGACGGACTTTCCGTATTTAGAACATTTCAGTGCTGACTTCATCAATGAAAGTGAATACGCAAAGTTCAGGCTAGCTCTAAACCCACACAAATAAGGGTTCTAACCGTTGGGTTTTAAGCGTTAATTATAGATCAGGTTTAAGAGGATGCTTTAGCTAGCCTACACTGACCCAAAGCCACATTGAAGCTGTGTGCAGATTGCGTACTGGATGATCACTAATTAACCAATATTTGCAAAGAAACTTTTTTTTTCTCTCGTTGCATTATATTTTTCTCACCGCATATTCAAAAATCAATTGTGATATTGTAATTATCATGGCATCTCTGGCACCCAGGCGGTCACACTGCCTCATCAAGGTTGAGTTTACCATCAAGTAACCATTTATGAACAGCTTCATTTTACACAATCTCTGCGTTTATCTGACAGGTATACAAGTATATAAGTTAGGTATAGCTGCCTACCTAAAATATTTGAGCACAAAATCTTTATTTCTTTTTCTCTTTTGAACTTTCATGTAATCACACTCCTTTAAAAAGAATACTCCTGAAAACTAAATTAATTCCTCTATCTCTGTTAATACTAATAGTTCGTAACACGAGCAAAATCAAAATTGTCGTAAAGAAGCTGGTATTGTTATTAGCTACCACCATTTACGAAACCTAGTTAATTTTAAATACAGACTTTACGCGCTTAACCAAAACCAAGAGACACACATTCGTCCTAAGTACACCTCAAACCTACCCGTTTTATCATAACATACCTCTGATTTGAATGATGAGAATCTGGGAAATGACTGCACTGAACTGTTCATATAAAATTGTGCTCTGATCGAAGGGTGGGGGATGGGCAGGGTTGCCAACTCTGGCAAGACAAATAAGCAACCGCCGCTTCAAAAACAAGCCCAATATAAATTAGACAATACTAATATGGTATCAGCCTATAGGAGAAAAGGACAAGGGCACTAAGGGGAAGCATGCAGCGTGTAAAATAGTATTTTTGTATATTTGTACATTGTTATTTTAAAACTGTTATAATAATTATTACAGTAATAATGTTTTATTTATATATAACGTTATTACTGTAATATATATTTATATATCTAATTATATATATATATAGTTGCAATCAAAATTATTCAACCCCCGTTGCAGTTGCAATCAAAATTATTCAACCCCCATTGCAAATATGGTTTACTGGCAAAATTTACGAACTTTCAGCTGTTTACAATGAGCAAATCAAACAAAAACAATTTAAATGGCTCAACACAACAGATCTTACAAGTGCCTTCTCCAAATTCAACACAAAATGCCCCTTTTAATGACTACTGCAGGCTCAAAATTATTCAACCCCTTCATGACAAGCATCTTTAATACTTAGTAGAGCACTCTTTTACCGCTATGACCTGCTGGAAATGTGATGTATAGGCAGACCACAGGTTCTGGCAGCATTCCCAAGGAATCTTAGCCCAGTCCTCATGGACAATGGCCTCTGATTCACTAATATTCTTGGGTTTGCATGCTGCAACTGTCTTCTTCAAATCCTACCAGAGATTTTTTATGGGGTTCTAGTGGAGGCAACTGTGATGGGCACTCTAGAATATTCTCAGACTTTTTCTGAAGCCAAGCCTTGGTGGATGTTGAGGTATGCTTAGGATCATTGTCCTCTTGGAAGGTCCAATGATGCCCAAGCGTCAGCTTCACCACAGACGGCATGACATTTTCTCCTTGGATATCCTGGTACTTGACTGAATCCATCTTGCCCTCCACACTTTGCAGATTTCCAGTGCCAGAGGAAGCTAGGCAGCCACAGAGCATCAAAAAGCCCCCACAATTCTTCACTGTAGGCAGGGTGTACTTTTCAGCATATGCTTCTTTACTCCTCCAGCAGACATACCACTGATTCATAAGCCCGAAATATTGCAGTTATGTTTCATCACTCCACAGAACAATATCCCAAAACTTCTGTGGCTTATTTGTATGCTTTTGAGCATATTGGAGCTTGTGCTTTTGAATCAGTTGTGGTGTATGTCTTGGAGACCTTCAACGTTTAGTATGTGCCCTACTGTGCAAACTGAAACTTCAATGCCTCCTGTCTCCAAGTCTTGCTGCGGGTCTCCTGCAGTCACTCGAGGGTTTTTGACCACCTGTCACCTGAGGGATCTGGTGGCAGCCATTGATAGCTTCCTTTTTCTGCCACATCCTGGTAGTGTAGTTGCACTTCCTTTAACTCTGAACTTGTGAACTATGCTTCCAACTGTATCTCTATGAAAATTCTGTGCCTGTGCTACCTTTTTGTGTCCTTTTCCTAGTTTCTGCCAGGCAATGATCTCCTCTGTTAGCTCATTGGACAATTCTTTTGACAGCCATACTTCTAATATGCAGTCAAATGTCACTGTCAACAAAGCCCTATCTAGGGCAAGTATTTGATGTGTTCTATCTCAAGCAAACCTGATGCAACTAATTAAGCTCTTGATTAGCTGCATTAGGTGTGCTTGAGACAACACCTGATTTGCAAATATGCTCTTATGACGGATTCTATTCGGGGGGTTGAATAATTTTGAGACTGCAGTAGTCATAAAAAATGGCATTTTGTGTTAAATATGGAGAAATCACTTGTGATATTAGTTGTGTTGAGCAATTTAAAATGTTCTTGTTTAATCTGTTTATCACAAACAGCTGAAAGTTTGTAAATTTTGCTATTAAACCCAATTTGCAATGGGGGTTGAATAATTTTGATTCTAACTATATATACAGTATCTCACAAAAGTGAGTACACCCCTCACATTTTGACTATTAATTGATTATATCTTTTCAAGGGACAACGTTACAGAAATAAAACTTGAGTATTTCCTAGAGTAGTCATTGTACAATATATGTAGCAGTGTAGATTTACTGCACTGTCCAAATAATTGAACAGTCATTATTTCCAAAATGGGTGGCAACAAAAGTGAGTACACACCCCAATTGTTAATGGTCAACCAAGCAATGAAACATGACTTATTCATTATGTTCATGCTTTTGTCAGTTCGACTGGGCCATATGAGGTTGTGTAACGTGTTGTAGATTAAATTGTGGTGCTTTGGGTGCAATGCTCGCATTCTGATCACTGGATGGTCAACATGGCACCTAATGGGAAAGAACTCTCTGAGGATCTGAAAAGGAGAATTGTTACTGTCCACAAAGATGGTCTAAGCTACAAGAAGATCTGTGAAACCATGAAACTGAGCTACAGCACGGTGGCCAATGTTATCCAGCGGTTTTCCAAGACGGGTTCTACTCGGAACAGGCCTCGTCAGGGTCGACCGAAGAGGGTGAGTCCTCGTGCTCTGCGTCAGGTGCACAAGTTGGCTTCAAAAAACAGATGCAGGAGTGCTGGCAGCATTGCTAACGAGGTTGCAGCAGTGGGAGAACAGCCTGTCAGTGCTCAGACGATACGCTGTGCACTGCACCAAGTCGGTCTGCATGGCCGTCAGCTAAGAAGGAACCCTCTTCTGAAGATAGCTCACAAGAAAGCCCGAAAACAGTTTGCTGAAGACAACCAGTCCAAGAACATGAACCACTGGAATGGAGAATGCAGAATTTGTACTTGACATAGTCATAAAATATTTAAAAAAAGCTTTTTCTGACTTGGAACCTACTTGAGAGAAAATGTACTGTAAATGAAAACATTGAGTTTAAGGGTCTAATTAGATATAGTTTTTTGTTTCTTGTATTATTCTTTATATTGACATTTGGCATTAGAACTAAACTAATAATAAAACTATTACAACTAGCAAAACTAATAATAAAACTTGTCTTGAACATGCAAGCCCAAATTTGAATAAAATAAAAAATAAATAGGACTAAGGGTCCTGTAGCTTACCAGCAAGCAATCTTAAAGTGATGATACAAGTTACGAAAATGTCATGTGAAGTTTGACCTTCAAATCATTGAAAGTCAACGTCAAGATCACCAAATAAAAGTTCACATACATTTATGAGACCTCCTGTAATACAATCCTAAGCTCTAGAGCAGTTTTGGTGATACAAGTAATTGAAAATACAAACCTTGACTCAATCTGTGACCATTTTGGTGATACAAGTCATTGTAATTTCCCTGTCGAGTTTGACCCTTAAAGGTTACTGACAGTCAAGTTGAATGTCACCAAACGAAAGTTCATATGTGACTTCCTTGATGTCTGTAACGCAAACCTAGGCTCCATCTGCAACCATCTTAGTGATACAAGTCATTGAATATTCACTAGGTCACATTTGACCTTTGAAGGTCAATACGAAGATCACCAAATTAAAGTTCATGTATGACTTCCTATATGTCTCCAATACAAACCTTGGCTTCATCTGTGACTGTTTTGGTAATACGAGTCATTGTAATTGTATTTTGTCAAGTTTGACCCTCAAAGGTCACTAACATTCAAACTGAATGTCACCAAATGAAAATTCAGATGTGACTTCCTAGATATCAGTAACACAAACTTAGGCTCCATTTGTGACCTTTTTAGTTACAGAAGTCATTGAATTTTCACCAGGTCAAGTTTGACCTTCAAAGATCAATATGAAGGTCACCAAATGACAGTTCATATGTGACTTCCTATACGTCTCCAATACACTCTATCTGTAACGATTTTGCTGATATTTTGAAATTTCACTTCATAGTTTGGCCGTTGTTGGTCACTGAAGGTCAAGTTCAAGGTCACCCAATGAAACTTCATACATGACTTCCTATATGCCCACAATACAAACCTTACCTCTACCTGTAATAGTTTCGGTGATAGAAGTCATTGAAATTTTACTATGAGAAGTTTGACCTTCGAAGGTCACCGAAGGTCAAGTTGAAGACCACCAAATGAGAGTTCATATGACTTCCAATACATCTCCAATACAAACCTATACCTTATCTGTAACGATTTTGGTGATATAAGTCATTGAAATTTCAATGTGAAGTTTGGTAATTGAAGGTCACTGAAGGTCAAATTCAATGTCACCAAATGAAACTTCATACGTGACTTCCTATATGCCCACAATACAAACCCAAGCTCTATCTGTAATAGTTTTGATGATAGAAGCCATTGAAATTTCACTATGTGAAGTTTGACTTTCGAAGGTCACCGAAGGTCAAGTTCAAGGCCACCAAATGAAAGTTAATTTCTGACTTCCTATACACGTTCCCAATTTTCAATATTTTCAAGCCTAGAAGCCTTTGAAAATTGTAACATTTTGCTTGACCTCGAGTTTGACCTTTCAAGTCATCTGAGGCCAACTTAAACACAGCCAATATATAGGTCATATATAACTTCCTATAATGTCAGTAATACACACTTAATCTCTATCTGCAACCATTTTGCTTCCACAGGCGATTTTGCCCATCCTCCATAACACCCAATGTTAAAGCACAGCACCCCCAGTAGACCCACTTCCGTTGATTCAATCAAAATGGCACTCGCACTGTACATAAAGTGTATGGAGGTGAGTTGATTGACAGATTAAGAAAAAAAGTTATGACAGTTTTTGAGAAATAATTTTTTGAAATTTCAAGCCATATCTCTTAACATTGTTAATATTTCCCTGACCTCGAGTTTGACCTTTCAAAAGTCACCTGTGGTCAAATTTCATATTGCCAAAATAAAGATCATATATAACTTCCTATACAAAGTTAATCTCTATCTGCAACCATTTGGCCTCCACAGGCCATCTTGTATATTCATAAAGTACAGCACCCCCACTAGACCCACTTCCATCGATTCAATCAAAATGGCGCTCGCCCTGTACATTGACGGTACCAAGGTAAGTTGATTTCCTGATTTAGAAAAAAATTTATCACGCTGTTTTTGAAAAATAATTTTTTTAAAATTTCTCAGTCCTATCTTTAACATTGGGGCCAAAATTTCAAGGGCCCATAAAACGGACAAAAAAATGATTCAATCAAAAATCCGGGGGAAAAAAAAAAAAAAAAAACTTATGGAAATATGGTCTAGTAGTATGCTATGGCAAATTTACATGAAAATTCATCAGGCCAAAAAAAGATAAAAAATGTTCCGGACGACGAACACTGGACGCCACACCACAACAACAGCTTATCGACCTACAGGGCTGGTAAGCTAAAAATCAAGAGATCAATGAAAAATAGCTCATGTAATTAGTGCTAAATTTATATGCTGGAGAAGTCAGCTGCTAATAAACAAATTTAACCAAATTTCTTCACTAACCAGCCAGAAAGTTACAGCCGTACTCAGGTGAATCAGTAAGTGACCCAAGTGATTCCCAAGAAGAAAGTTCTCATAATCTGAATGGAGCTTCTTGATGAGAGTTTGGAATGCACACTCACCTCTTCTGAATCAATCTGTGCAGGTAATCAAGGCCCGCAGACACATACTGCAGTTTTATCTCTGTTGTCGACAAAGTGCTCTCGGCTTCACCCGATACCTCTGTTTCACCAACTGATGGCACCAGTAATCTTATGCCACAGTTTGCCTGCACTCGTTGTGATAAATCCACTGCCGCAATGTTGTGCGTATTATATCCCCCTAGAAAATAAGAAAATATAACAATCACTATAAAGCATATGGTTTAATAGCGAGAGAAATTCTGATTTTCTGATTGGCTCCAATCAAAATACAGAGCCTTCCAGCAACATTGCCACCCTTGGTAAATACAGTGGGCTCCAAAATTACTGGCACCCCTGACTGGCAATGTGTTTACAATACAAAAAAAATAAATAAATAAATAAACAATATAATGATAGAGAAACGGAATATACCAACAAGTGTGAAATACTTTATTAATATTTTGATGGCAACAACCAAAATCATAGCAATCATGTAATGCAAAATAAATTGCAACAAAATCAAGGTTTCATAGTAATTGGCACCCTTCATTTACAAACCCCAGTTCCAATGAAGTTGGAACATTGTGTAAAACGTGAATAAAAACAGAATGCAATGATCTGCAAATCTCATAAACCCGCATTTTATTCACAATAGAACATAGACAACATTATCAGATGTTGAAAGTGAGACATAATACCATTTCATGAAAAATATTAGCTCATTTAGAATTTGATGGCAGCAACACATCTCAAAAAGGTTGGGGTAGGGCCATGTTTACCATTGTTTAATATCCCCTCTTCTTTTAACGAGTCTGTTAACATCTGGAAAGTGAGGGGATCGATTGCTTAAGTTTTGGGAGAGGAATGTTGTCCCACTCTTGTCAGATGTAGGATTCTAACTGCTCAACAGTCTTGGGTCCTCTTTGCTGGATTTTCATTTTATGATGTGCCAAATGTTCTCTATTAGTGAATGGTCTGGACTGCAGATAGGCCAGTTCAGCATTCAGACTTTTCTACAGCCATGCTGTTGTGATCGATGCAGCATGTGGTTTGGCATTGTTTTGCTAAAATATGCAAGGCCTTCCCTGAAAGAGACGTTGTCTGGATGGGAGCATATGTTGTTGTAAAACCTCTATATTTTTTCAGCATTGATTCCAGACGTGTAAGCTCCCCACACCATAGGCACTAATGCAACCCCATACCATCAGAGATGTAGGCTTTTGAACTGTGCGCTGATAACAAGCTGGATGGTCCCTCTCCTTTTTAGACTGCATGACACGGCACCTGTTCCAAAAGAATTTAAAATTTTGATTCATCTGACCACAGAACAGTTTTCCTTTTAGCCTCAGTCCATTTTAAATGAGCTTTGGCCCAGAGAGGACGGCAGCATTTCTGGATCGTGCGCACATATGAATATATGACAGATATGACATATGACAGAGCTTTAGCTGGCATTTGTAGATTGCACGGCGAACTATGTTCACAGAGAGTGATTTCTGGAAGTGTTCCTGAGCCCATGCAGTGTATCCCAGTGCAGAGTTGTGCCTGTTTTTAATGCAGTGCCGCCTGAGGGCCTGAAGATCACAAGCATTCAATATTGACCTTGGGATTGTCCCTTGCACACAGAGATTTCTCCAGACTCTCTCAATCTTTTGATGATATTATGTACTGTAGATTCAGAGTCTTTGCAATTTCACATTGAGGAACATTTTTCTGAAATTGTTCCACAATTTTTCGATGCAGGTTTTTCCAGATTGGTGAATCTGTGTCCATCTTTACTTCTGAGAGACTCTGTCTCTCTAAAATGCTCTTTTTACACCCAGTCATGTTACAGACCTGTTGCCAACGAGCCTAATTAGTTGCAAAATGCTCCAACAGCTGTTTTTTTATTAGTACCACTTACTTTATCAGCCTCTTGTTGCCTTTGTCCCAACTTTTTTGAGAGGTATTGCTGCCAACAAATTCAAAATGAGCTAATATTTTTCATGAAATGATAAAATGTCTCAATTTCAATATCTAATATGTTCTATTGTGAATAAAATGTGGGTTTATGAGATTTGCAAATCATTGCTTTCTGTTTTTATTTACAATTTACACAGCATCCAAGCTTTTCTGGAATTGTGGTTTTATTTTGAAGTGTGCTGTCTGCAGCACTTTCCAATGAAGTTGACAGGTGCATGTTCATCACTGTGTGACATTACTCCCCCCTTTTAATAACACCAGGCAGTTGTTTTGGACAGGGATTAAAGCAAAGAAAAATCTTTTGACTGAAATTCTTTCAAGCCGCAGCCAAGTCATATTTCCCATCTGCAATTCATAAAACATGTTACATGTTACATTACTTGACACCTACAAAAGAAAAAACAGTATGTAAAATTGAGATTTCAGCACCACTACACACATAACCAATGCTGCAGTTCTATTATGCAGCCATCCAGGGGCCTATTGCACAAAAGTCGGATCCTGAGATCCTGGATCAACGCCAAAGCGAGGATTGTCATATCCCAAACAGCGCGTCGCTGGCTTAATTGATTTTTGATTGACGATGGGATCGCTGAAATGCCTCTGCTTGCTATTCCTTTAGTTTCTGTCTGAATGGTGCGAGACGTTTGAGAGGAGTATTAAAGTTAGCTAAACTCAAATGAGAGTAAAGTCGGGAGGTGTTTCAGCGCCGTCAAAAAAAAGAGTTGCTGATGCATTTCAGCGTTACCGTGAACGAGATAAGCCGTCGCTGTCAGACAGATTTATAATCTCGCAAAGAAGAAGAAAAAGATTGAGTTTGTGTGTGAAAAGTACATGATAATTTTAATGGTAGAATTACATAAAACAGGACTATGGCAATTTATGCATGTGTCAATTAGGTTTCGCACGTGCGGTATAGGCCTTTTTTGTCCTGTACGAACTGAATAAAAGTCCGATCTAAAAGATGTTGTCAGATTAGTTGAGTTTATTTGCTGCTATTAATCACCTCTGATGAAGACATACTCAAATTTAAAAGTAGAATGTTAGCGTCAGAAAATTACGTCAAGGAGCCTCCTGAAAATGTTTGATTCCAGTATCGCGAAGCGAACGATATTGCACTCGTGTCCAGCATTAAGGCAACGACTCTACCTTACCCGTCGCAGTCTGAATAAAGACGGAGAAAAGTAGCAGCAGTGCTGTATGTAGGGGGTTACCGCAGCGATTTAAGACCGCGCTGAAACACGGTAACCTACTTCATTCAGCACTGCTCATTTTCTACTCTGATGGAAGTCTCAACTTGGGGAATAAGGACAAATCCGATAATGACGGATTTTAAATATGGTTAAAATGTGACATGGAAGGGGGACTGATTTAACTGTGATGGTAACTGTCACATGGATAGGCCTACTTGAATATAATGATCGAATATTGGCTATTTTACTGACATCAATGGTCACAAGTTTCTAAAATAATTACTCTGGGCCTATTACATTTGAAATAGCAACGTGTAGTGGACAATTCAGAATGACTGTTAAGGACGTTGATCTTCAATTTGGGCGACTGCTGAATGAGGAGAGGTGAAATTGGCTGCAGACAGGACCTTAGCTAGTTCGTAAGCTTGCTCCGGTGCTGGCTAGCTCCACAGACTTTGTTTCCATAGTAACTAGTGCCATGGCTTAGCTCACATGCTCTGTGCAACCGAAATGGGGCTTGAGATCAGGCTAATCCCGTGCCGATCCTGGGTTAATCCCTTATCCTGCCTTTGTGCAATAGGCCCCAGTTTAAATACTCCAGACCAATAATGTTTGAAGGGAAGAAGCTGCTTTTGAACAGCTTTTCTATTGCCAGTTTTGTCTTTCCAATGTAATTTTTGATCGATGAAATTACACTGATATATTATTATTATTACAACCCCATTTCCCAAAAAGTTGGGATGCAGTGTAAACTGTTAATAAAAACAGAATTTAATTGAATTCTTAAGTTTCCAAAGCATCCAACTCCAAGGAACACATCATTTAAAGAGAGTGAATTTTTTTTTTTTTTTTTTGCCCATATTATGTCCCATATATTTTTACTTTATTTCTTTACAAGAGTGTCATTGGGATACTTTTGGCTGAAATTCCAAGAAAGTTCCCTTTTTGTTAAAAGATATACAGACCTCTAATTCATTGGAGTTAAGCCCTCTGGAAACTCAATGATACAATTATATGCAAATCATTTAATCCCTATATTTAATTGAAAATAGTGCAAAGACAACATATTAGATGAAATTTTATTGTTTCGCAGTTATCCCATATTTGTTTCTGGCCTTGAGCCTTGCATAGAGATTTCTCTGGATTCTCTGAATCTTCTCATGATGTTATGTAGCATAAAGTATAAAATCACCAGATTCTTTGCAATTTTTATCTGTTATGATTCTGCTATGTCTGTCTTGTTTCTGCCATGTTTGTTATGATTCTGCTATGTTTGTTATGATTCTGCCATGCTTGTTTTGTTTTCTCCATGCCCTGTTATGTTTATGATTATGTCTATTAGGTTTTTGCCATGTTCTGTTCTGTTTTTGTTCCCTTGCCATGTTTTTGTTTTCGCCCTGCCAGATCCACTTTTCTGTTATAGTCCGGTCCATGTTTTGCCATGCCCTTCATTGCACTTTGTCTCCCCTGTCTGGTCTCTTGTTAAGTTACAGCATCTCCCCAGTTCCGCATGTCACATGTTTAGGTGATTTCATGGTTTCTGGGTTTCAAACATTCCTTCTAATCTCATTTGCTTCCTTCACCTTGCTTTTCTATTTTACTAACCCATACTAACAGTTTGTTGTTTTTGTTAAAGTTACTAACCCAGACTAACATTGTATATAATACTAACTTACTAACGAGCACCAGGGATTGTATAGCTGCACTTACTAATTGATTAACAAGCTCTCAGCACTCGCCCTGTTCTAGTCTCCGCCTCTTGCCTTCTCGTAGTCTTTGCTGCAATTCAGCGGATCCTCCGCACCTGCTCCACTCTGTCCTGCCTCTCATTATCTGTGCACATTAGAACTCCCTAACCGGAGCTGTATGTTTTGCCATAGGCTGTCTCGTGTTCCCTGTCCGCGTTTTGGCTTTTGCCAATTTCATGTGGTTAGGTTCTCCCTCATGTTTGCTCCCACGTAATTAGTCTGATCCAGTTCACCTTTCCCTAATCATAGCATGTGACTTCCCTTGTGTGTATTTAAACAGTCTTCTCACTGCAGTTCCCCGTCAGAACGTTTCCCTTGTTTACCTGTGCTGCTCTCGTTTCTCGCCTCGTATTCATAGTGTTGCTTTTCTGACTGGACTGTCCGACTACCTCTTTTTGGCTCTGATTTGGCTTTGTTATTCTGCTCCTGTGTATCGAACCCTTTTTGTCTGACCACGATTACTGTATTGCTGCCCTGGTTTTTCGACTCTGGATTCTGCCCCTGGGATTGTGATTTTTGGATTGTGGACTTTGTACTGTTGCCTTCGGTCCTGCGGGGGTTTACCCCCTCGCTAATAAAGATCACTTCCATTGCAATTCCTGGTTATTGCGACTGGTTCCTGAACGATACCTCACATTATCAAGAAATGTTATTTTTATATCAATGAACTATTTGTCCATGCAGTTTTTCCACAGAGTGGAGAAACCTTCGCCATCATTACTTCTGAAAGACTTTTCAGACCCAATCATTTTCCTGACCTGTTGCTTGTTAACCTAATTAGCTGAGAGATGTTCCACCAGGTGTATTTGTCGCCTAACCTGGCAACCAAAATGGGTGTCGCCCAACCTGGCAACCCCCTTACAGCTAGGGACCCCAAACCACACACAACACGGAGACCATAAATTGTAATAAAAAGTTACAATACTTTATATATCAATTCATACACATGCCCACTACTGGAATGGAGGAATGGGGAGTTGAGGGCCAACAGCAATTGCACAGTCTCAATGCAGTGAAATATACACAATACCCAGCAATTGGGTGTAGTCTCAATGCAGTGAAATGAATACACACAATACACAACAATCCCCCACACATAATGAGCCAAGCACAATTTACAAGATGGCAAAATGCTGTCACACGTGCTCAATAGCCACCCCCAAACCCACTGACAACCCTGCTTACCCACCCCCACCCCCAACCAAAATACAGATGAATAGGGCCTCGCACAGGGAAGAAATGGGGGAAGGGAAGAGGTGAAACAAAATGTCCGTTCGGTCGGAGCCCCCGTCCGACCGAAATAATTAAAAATATAAAACCACTGATAAAAATAGACCATATATTACCCAAACCCAATAACACAGTCTCAGGGTTGCAAACAATTCCCTCAAGGGCTGAGCAGGTAGAGGTTCAGTTCACTTGGCCAGAGCAGGACTCTTATTTTGACTCACACGCAGTACAAATGTCCTCAATCAGTCCGACGTCACACGCAACGTCAGCACGGCTCCCCAACGCGCTGACGTCACTCTAACGAATCCCGGAAACACCAGTCACCGTCTGACCGACTGCCACTGGATCATTCCTTAAGATCGGTTTGTGAGCGCAGACCAATCTTTGACTCCACATATGCATGCAGCCTCTCCTCCTCGCAAGCCACTCTGGAGCTCCCCCGGATGCGTCTCTCTCCCTCTCAATCACGGCGGAACGGCTATCCACAGGGGCGATACGTCGGCTGGTGTGACCTGTAGTATGAAGCACAGCGATCCGGACCCCGAGTCTCCCCCATCGTAGCCTGGTGAGCCCTCTTGTACCCACGCTCATTGTGGGCTTAGCCAATCTACGTCCTCGTCCACTAAATGACTGAGTGCCCTCACCTGCAGCCCATCACTTCCCCCGCCGCTGGCAGTCAGGTGTCTCAGACAGCAGCTGTCGCAATCACCATACAATCTACAAAGTCTGAACACTGAACAATTTGCATTACCCCATAAAACATGGCATACACTCATCACAGAATACGATATTACATAACACCCACACGACATATTTTCAGCATCACACAACTTTTCCAGTCCACTGTTGCCCCTGTCCCAACTTCTTTGAACATGTTGCTGACATCAAATTCAAAATGAGCAGATATTTTTCAAAAAACAATAAAATTTCTTTGTCTCAACATTTGATATGTTGTATTTGTACTATTTTCAATCAAATGTAGGGTTTACAATGTTATAAACTGGCACATTTTTTTGCCAGTTATTTTAACTGGCACCTTTTTTGCCAGTCAGTTTAGCTAATTATACAAACAGCAGGGCTGGATCAAATGAGTTGTGAGGGGGGGGTTTCCTGGCGGGGGGTCCAGGCGAGATCAAGGGGCAGCGCCCCTCTGGGGGCTCAGGGGACGAAGGCCCCGAAAAATCCAGCAGTTTAGCTATTTCTGCGGCAAAAATCGAGCCATTTCCAGGCATTCTACATCCAATTTCAACCAAAATAGATCATGTTAAAATGTCTCTAATAACCAACAGGAATGCCTTTTAAACCAAGTACCCATTCAGCTTAACAGTAAATCTACACCAAGATCATCTGTCTTCACCCATGCAATTGAGAAAATATCCTAAATGTAAAAGCCTCATCAAAAATCAACCACAAAATTTCAAACCTTGAGTTCAAAGAGTATGATTTTTATTAGATCTTGCAAGAAAATGTGCACTGACCTCCTGTCTTTCTGCACAGAAATATAGCAAAGGCTCACTGTGTCTTCGTTGTGGTTTTTTCCTTGGCATGGTTCTTGCGGACTCGCAACTTGAATTTGAAAACGACTTTTGTTCGTAGGCTATGTTGTTTTTCCGGTGAAAAAGCGCGTGGTCGGAAGTGGTGAAACGAAGGGAAGTAACTTTCAAGGCTGGCGTATCACCAGTGATTTCCCCTGCGTAGGTGCCCCCCGTTGACTCAGCTGTGAGACTGCATCCACTATCGCGTATGGATAACTTTTTTTTCCCGTGCAGCTGGGTAGTTCTGTGAGGATTTTTATTTATTTTTTTTGCTTATTTTGAAGGTACATGCTGAGGGGGGGGGGGTTTCCCGGAATCCAGGAAACCCTCCCCCAGATCCGGCCCTGAACAGTTTATAACAGAGGTTCTGTGTATATTAACTGTAAACCAGAGTTAAATGCGCGCAGAACTCTACTTACATTTAAAATAACAAGGAGACAATGGGCTCTAATTTCTTGGCGCAGCGCAGGGTGGCGTAGCATGGCGCAGCCCACGCAATGGTAATTTCGTCCGGTGCAGCCTGCGCAGCGGTGATTTCGTGCGGTGCAACACCGTGCGCAGCCACTTTGGCAATTTGGTAGACGGACATGCGCCGAGATGAGTGTGGCAGCGTAGTAGGGGGAGGTGTCACATATTCATCAAGACGCAGTCACAATTTCGTAGCAAAAGTCTCCGTTGAAGTTGCGCAGAAAGCTCGCCAGCTCCAACCTGGTTTACTTTCTGTGCATATATATATTGCTTGTATTCTATGCTCAGTAAAGCCGCTTGCACACTGGACGCGAAACAAATTTTTCGCACGACTGATTACATTCAAAGGCCACGTTTCCAAGATTCATTTAAGAAGATCTTAGCGCTAAGAGCTTCTTTAGATCCTTCTTAAGGGTCCAGTAAGAAGCAAACGCGTTTCCCAGATTCCTTCTTAGCCTAAGATGATCTTTTATAAAGAAGAATTTGAAAGAAGGGTCTGGAGCAGTCTTAACACCCTTCTTAGGGACGAAACACTGCAGATACAGCCGCGCCAGGCAAATCAATGTGACACTAAGCAAGGAGATATTAATGCAGTGCGTACGGTTCGTCCTTATTTTATCCCCCCCTTTCTTTCATGCACCCCTACTACCCATTAAGCATTTAAAATGAGGGAAAACTTTCATCTCTCCTCTATGGTTCCATGTGTTGAAATATTTTACCGTATTTCCCTAATTTTTCCGGTCTTCTACTTGATCACTTGTTGTACGCTCTATATATAAAGCAACTTGAGCTGCATGTCTCAAATTAAGTTGAATAAGGTTTAACCGCATGATTTCACACATGTGGTGTAATGATTTTATTTTATGGTTTCATTCTTATTTTTCTAAGTTCTTATCTGTGTTATTGGTCTTTATTTGCGTCCGTTTGTTTTCAGACATTCTGCTGCGTGCGCAGTGGCATTACACACGTTCAGTTTTAACTTTATACGCCACTTGCTACATCAAAACTTCAGTTGTGTGCACGTAAGTATGTGAAACACTCGGTTACTCTGGCATCGATTGATCAATTGAGCTCCAGTTAAGAAGGCAGTTAAGAAGGGCACAAAGACACTTGTTAAGAAGGGCACTAAAAACGCATCTGGGAAACACTCTTATCTTAAAGGTGAACTAGAATGGTTGAACGGGGTATTTATCCTCGTTCAGTGAAGTGACATATACACCACAAAATTTTGGTTCGGTCTCAGAAGCTTCCTAAAAACCTCTCTCAAAAAGTTATGTTAGGGTGGGGGATTTTGAACGCGTTGTTTTGCACCTATTTGGCGACCTTTCGGGCTTAACTGGCAACCTCATTATGAAATGCAAGCACTTGACGCTGATTGGCTGGCTTTGCTGCCTAAAGTGAAGCAAGTCATAATCGTTTTCCATGTTACTTGCGGTGAAATTCACCTTTACGCAAGTGAAACTGAAACTTCAAGGCACAAGGATTTTAATTCCGCGTGAGAATCTCATTAAGCATTCATTGAATAATTGCTACGGCGAATAATCCTAAAAAATGCGCTAGACCCGCATGTTTTGGTGTTTGACGCACCAGGCGAAACATCTTCACAAACTAAAGGCGCAGATGCCGACCTCCCACCGTCTTAACCCTCTATTAATGGTTTGACACAGAAAGCAACTTTTTTAAAAGGAATAAATAGTGGTGAATTAGCTTTGCTAGGCCTTCCGGTTAAAATAAACAGAGCCTGGAGAATTAGCAAGCCAGGTTACCATCATTGGACTAGAAGACAGAATGCAGAGGAAATTATCAAACTGCTAAATCTGCAACTGTGGACAATCGTTCAAATAACTGCTAATCAAAAACGCTAACAGAAATGAAACGTGCTAATCAAAAACATGTAGTTATCCTTTGTTTTTAAGATTAACATAGGCCTACGGCCATTATACTGTAGGCTACAGGAAAAGTCGTACATGCACATCAGAACAAACAAGCAATAGTATTACTCTTGACTTATCCACCACTAAGATAAAGCAGTTGATAATTGTTGTTTAATTACTTACATGTTTTATGATCACTTGGACATTTTATGTCCCCGGATGCCAGAGTGTTGGTCTCTATTGATAAGGCATCTGTACTCTGTCAGCCTTTAGGCCACCTCTGGTGTACGGGAATGAATTACGTAGCTACAAGTTGGGTAACATTTTAAATGTCAGGAGAAATTAATTTTGACAGACGTTTCACAGATGTCCAGGGACAAAATAAAGTAGGCGTTAATAGATATGAATCATAACCACAAATATATGTTTTTCTTTGAAAAAAAAAATCTGACTTTCCCATTTAGCTTAATGAGCTGTGTTCGCTGTGGTTACGATCAAGAAAACTCAAACTGGACACAATTATCGCGCGGGCATTTCTAACGTGATGTAATTGGTACCAATGGATGCCAGCCTTGTGGACCAGCATCCCCCGCCCCCCTTTTTTCTTTTTTTTTTTTTTTTTTCCCTCGGATTCACACTGATCTCACATACAGTAAATGGCCAATATGGACTCCAAATGTGAAGAAAAATGGAGAAATGTTGCATGTGACATTCATGAACAAACAGGAAGTAGGGCAGTATTTGTTGATCTTGTGAACTTTATTGAAAAACAAGTAAAAATTGTTTCAGACCCATTGTTTGACAATATTCATTAGAGATCGACCGATATGGATTTTTCAGTGGCCGATGCCGATATTTAGATAGCAGGGCAGCCGATGGCCGATATATAATGCCGATTTTTTTTTTTTTTTTTAATGGTAAATTACAGGGCGGTCCTATTAACCCCCAGAACTCCGCTGGGGTGCTGGTGATCCCAGCAGCAGTGTTAATATTTTGTCTCATATCTCTGTCTGGAATCACACAGTGGAACTTCATGGGGAAAACTGTGATCAGAAGCTTACTCTTTTGGCGATCTACAGTGGGCTCCAGGCAATTATGTCCTTTCCAAAAGATTTTCAGTCCAGCCGTTAGTGTTGCTTTTTTTTTCCCCCCACCTTATAGCCGAGGCCTGAGAGACCCATATTCAAAAATTAACAAGCTTGTTCATTGTTGATCAGTTTTTTTAAATTAAAATTCTATGAAATTCAATTTCTGTTTTGTTTTTCTTTTGTCTTCATAGTCATATGAATATTATTACATTCATGTGACATCATTTCGGCATACATATTTCTGATAGCCTAGGTTGTCAAAAAACAAACTAAAAAAACACGTTTATTACTTGATTGTGCTTGATTGTAATAAAGCATGTATAATCTCAACCCAAAGAAAGATCAGTCGGACGAAAAATAGAAAAAAATGGAAGAAATGGCTTGGTTAACAACAGTGTATCATTTATTTGAACACAGAAAAACTTGAAAATATAGTCATAAATTAACATTGTCCCCTTGTCCAAATGACAATAAAATTTGATCTGGGACAATTTAATTTACGCTTTGGGACAATTTCGGCACAATGCGAAAATTCAGTCCATTCACAACGCGTTTTGTGAGGAACCCGATCCCATACATGCCAACTCTATCGCTTTTGGCGGTAAACTGCTGTTAGGGAATTTTATTCACCTGCCGATTTTGAAATCGCCCTCCATTGAAATCTACCGCTTTTAATAAATTTCAATGAGTTATTAATTTGTGTATGTGCCCTTAATTTTTCACATTTTTTTAATCTAGAATTTATTTATTTTTTTACTTTTGCCATTTGTTTCATCAAATAATGACTAGAATCACCAACACGGACGTTTGTAACTAAGGATGTGTACATACATACCACGCGCATGTGCAAAGATGATGTCTTGTACATTACGCTCTTTGCTGTGTTGACAGAGAACTTTTGGCAGTTGCGTGTCAGGCTGCATTGTGATATGTTGTTAACACTAGCAGGGAGAGACGGTGATATTTTGAACTTTCTTTGGAGTTTTTGGAACGAGGGAGATGGTGGGAAGTTAAGTTCTTTTGGATTTTTTAAAACCAATTTCCTAGAATTTCATACATAATGGCGGAGAAATGCACTAGAAAGAAAAAAGAAATGACCAGCTCTTTCAGTAGCGCATCAGCAAACGCAGATATGTATTTAGTTTTTTAATTTAATCAAATGAATACTTAAACAAAAAAAAAATCAAGTAGCCTATCGTACCATGGATAATTTACGAAGAATGAATGAGTGAACGAATACATAAACTGAAGTCATTCTATTTGCTTCAAGAAAACTTACGAAGTCATGTGGAATCACAATGAAATATAATAGAAATTATACTTTATTAAATTATACTCGATTTTGGTGGTTACTGGTTTAAAAGATGGTTCTCATGGCGCGAGGTCGTACGTGCGGATGGGCTTTTTTTTTTTTTTTTTTTAAACATCCGTTTCGATCCATAACCTGTGTGCGCAGATGTTGATTCCAGCAGGCATGGAGCAGCTCTATTTATGCACGCAGTTACACTATCCTCTCACTAGATGGCACACCCGGATCAGTTATAGAATATGCACCAGCAAGCCGATGTGTCTGCACTTTGCAGAATTTTTTTTGTTGCAGTCATTTTTAATCGGCATTGTGAGTGCTGGCATCGGCCGATGCCGATTAAGCCAAAATGCCTAACAATCGGCCTAATTAATCGGCCGGCCGATTGATCGGTCGACCCCTAATATTCATGATGCATCTTCAGCCAACCAAGCCAAAGCATCAAATCACATGAAGCAGAGGAGAAAAGGATGTACCTTCGCCACCAATGTTACTGCAATAAAAGATGGAGATAAATACGACAGGAAAAATATCACTTTTACTCCAGATAACCAGATGAAATGTATATTTTGCCATTATACCAACCATGTACTGGACAACTGCTCACAGTTTAAATCAAGGACACAGGAGGACAAAATACACTTTCTAAAGGAAAAAGGAATTTGTTTTGGCTGCTTAAAGTTTGGACACACAAGCAAAGACTGTAGGAGTCGTTTGGATTGTCAAGTGTGCCATAGGAAGCATCCATCTGTCCTGCATGTGGAAAAGAATGACGCAAAGGAAGAAACTGTGAGCCCTACTTTACAGCAGACATGTGGACATATAGGGGCTGGAGAAGAGGACCACACTGTTTTCTCTATTGTCGCTGTGAAAGTGAAAAGCCAAAAAAAGCAACAAGATAGTGTACACGTATGCCTTTCTTGACCTGGGAAGTGCGGGTTCATTCTGTACTACAAATTTAGCAAAGAGGTTGGGAGTAACTGGCAAAGCAGAGAACATTATACTAAGGACAATGGGGCAATTAAAAATGTCAAAACTACTGTCATATCTGGACTGGAGGTATGTGGCCTTGACCAAGAGGATTTTATTGAGTTGCCATCTGTTTTAACACAAGCTACAATGCCGGTGTCAAGAAGAAATATCCCACGTCAAGAAGATGTTGCTAAATGGACCTACTTGAGCAGCATTAAGATGCCTGCAGTGAATTCAGACGTGGATTTGCTTATTGGTACCGATGCTCCCAAAGTACTTGAACCATGGGAGCTAATCAACAGCCAATGTGATGGACCTTATGCAGTAAGGACAAGAGTTGGTTGGGTTATAAATGGGCCTCTTCGTGATGGAGATTCCGGAGGTAAAGTCCAAACAGGCTGTACTGTTGTAACTGCCAATCGCATATCTGTGGAGCACTTGGAGAACATGTTAAGACAGCAGTATAATCATGACTTTAATGAAAGGACATGTGATGAAGAACTGGAGACGTCAAGAGAGGACATTAAATTCATGAACATTGTAAGGAACACAACAGAGCTACAAAACGGACATTATTGCATTGACTTACCTTTCAGAGCAGAAGATCCTGTTTTTCCCAACAACCGCTGCATTGCATTACAAAGACTTCAAAGCTTGAAGAGGAGATTTACTAGAGACATTGCATTTAAACGAGAATACACAGACTTCTTGAACAACATGCTGGAGCAAGGCTATGCCGAAAGAGTACCCATGGATGAACAGGATTTAGAGGAGGGAAAAGTGTGGTACATTCCCCACCATGGTGTATATCACCCCACCAAAGGAAAGCTCCGTGTTGTATTTGACTGTGCATGCACAGATAAAGGAACATCACTTAACAGTGAACTTGTTTAACCAACTCACTTATCGGGGTCCTCCTCCGGTTCAGAGAAGAGCCTGTGCTGTTATGGCTGACATCCATGCCATGTTCCATCAATCGGGGTCCTCCTCCGGTTCAACAGCCTGTTGCTGTTATGGCTGATATCCATGCCATGTTCCATCACTTATCGGGGTCCTCCTCCGGTTCAGAGAAGAGCCTGCTGCTGTTATGGCTGACATCCATGCCATGTTCCATCACTTATCGGGGTCCTCCTCCGGTTCAGAGAAGAGCCTGCTGCTGTTATGGCTGATATCCATGCCATGTTCCATCAGGCTTTGGTTCCACACAAACATGTCAACTTTCTGCGCTTTGTCTGGTGGCCTAGCGGAGATGTTAACAATGAACCGCAGGAATACAGGATGAGAATGCATTTATTCGGAGCTGTGTCTTCACCAAGCTGCTCTAATTATGCTCTGAGAAGAACTGCAGAGGACAATGCATGTGAGTACTCACCTGATGTCATTAATACAGTTAAATGCAACTTTTATGTGGATGACTGTCTTAAGTCCACAGCCACAGAAGAGGATGCAATACAACTGATACATGGACTGGCTTCACTCTGCAAAATGGGCAGTTTCAAACTTCAAAAATGGGTCACTAACAGTCGTGAAGTGTTGGCATTAATTCCAAGTGACATCGGAGCAGCAGACACAAAGGAAATGGATTTGGACCGGGATCAGCTTCCCCTAGAAAGAGCACTTGGGATGGAGTGGTGTGTTGAAGGAGACACGTTCAGCTTCAGAACTGCAGTGCAGGAGCGGCCCCATACCAGGAGAGGTATCTTATCTGTGGTGAGCTCTCTTTATGATCCACTTGTTATCCCAGCCAAGTTATTGTTGCAGGAGCTGTGCAGGATAAACTTAAAGTGGGACGAGCCGATACCATCTGAGCTCTCTAAACGCTGGTCTGAACGGCTTACTGACCTCCAGCATATGAGTGGATTTAAAGTGGAGCGATGCATGAAGCCTCGAAGTTTTGAGACCCCTGTAAAGGCGGCGCTCCAACATTTTTCAGATGCCAGTCAGGTTGGTTATGGCACAGTCTCCTACTTGAGGCTTGAAAATACTGACAGTGTGCATATCTCATTTGTTGTAGGAAAAGCTAGAGTTGCACCTTTGAAACAAGTCACCATTCCTCGCCTCGAGCTTGCTGCAGCTGTGCTGGCTGTTCGTGTGGATAAGATGTTGCTGAGAGCGCTTCAGTTACAACTTGAAAAGTCCTTTTTTTGGACTGACAGTACTACTGTCCTCAAGTACATCTTAAATGAAACAAGACGCTTCCACACCTTTGTTGCCAACAGAGTCTCAGTCATTAGAGAAGCGACAGACATGCAGCAATGGAGATATGTGAACACCAAAGACAACCCTGCTGATGAAGCATCTCGTGGGCTGACTGCTAAGGAGTTTATGACGCATGGAAAGTGGCTGAAGGGCCCTGAGTTTTTGTCTTTACCTGCAATTGAGTGGCCAATATTTGACATAGATTCATCTTTAGTTTCTGTTGATGATCCAGAGGTGAAGAAGGAGCCAAGAGTGAATGTCATTGTTTAACACAGTGACACTCCCACAGATCACCTCATCCATTATTTTTCGTCTTGGAGGAAGCTTAGAACATCAGTGGCCTGGCTCCTAGAGCTAAAAGAGTGTTTTCTGCTTTTGAGTCGGAAAAGGAAGGAACTTGTGGCTAGTAAAAGTGACAAAGTGGACCAGGAGTTGAAAGGGTTTAAAGCCACATTTGGAAAATCCAGCTTGATCCCTGAACGCTGTGACAAAGCTGAAAGAGCAATAGTCCATTATGTACAAAGGCAAAGATTCAGCAGCGAAATTGCATCCCTAAAACAAGGCTCAAAGAATGTGTCCAAAGACAGTCCCCTGTATCGTCTTGATCCCTTCCTGGAAGATTGCACACTCAGAGTTGGTGGTCGCTTGTCTAGATCTGCACTGCCATTGGAAGTAAAGCATCCTGTGATCCTATCTAAAGATCTGCATGTATCCCAGCTGATATTACGTCATATCCATCAACAACTTGGACATGCTGGCCATAATCACATGCTGAACAAGTTAAGACAGAAATATTGGATCATTAATGCCAATTCTGCAGCCAGAAGAATCATCTCTGAGTATACGGTATGCAGACAATACAGAGGAAGGCTAGGTGAGCAGAAAATGTCAGACCTGCCTAAAGAGAGAGTTTTGCCAGACAAAGCACCGTTTACAGATGTGGGAGTGGATTATTTTGGACCACTTGATGTGAAAAGAGGACGAACCATTCTGAAAAGGTATGGAGTAATTTTCACCTGTTTGAGTAGCCGTGCTGTACATCTTGAAGTGGCACATTCTCTCGATACGGACTCCTGCATAAATGCTGTGAGAAGATTCATTTGCAGAAGAGGTCCTGTGGCAAGCATAAGGTCAGACAATGGCACAAATTTTATTGGGGCAAAGAAGGAACTAAAACAAGCATTGGCTGCTTTAAATCAATCAAAGATGGAGAGTGCCTTTGTCCAAGAGGGAGTAAAGTGGAGCTTCAACACACCAGCGGCCTCACATCAAGGTGGCGTCTGGGAGTGTCTGATACGCTCAGTACGAAGTGTACTTACCTCTGTTGTTGGACAGCAAACTCTGGATGAGGAGGGTCTGCTGACTCTGCTTTGTGAGGTGGAGGCAATATTAAATGATAGGCCGATCACGAGAGTTTCAGATGATCCTAATGATTTAGAAGCGCCACTCCTAACCATATTCTTCTGTTAAAAGGGAAACCTATTTTGCCACCAGGTTTGTTTAAGCCATCTGATTTGTACATTAAGAGAAGGTGGAGGCAAGTACAGTATATCGCCGAGCTCTTCTGGAAAAGGTGGACATCAGAATATCTACTGGTGATGCAAGAAAGACAAAAATGGGTGAGACTGAAGAGGAGCTTCTCTCCGGGAGATGTTGTCATCATTGATGATGCCGCAGCGCCAAGAGGGTCCTGGATGATGGGCAGAGTTTTGAGCACCACATCTGATTCCAAAGGCTTGGTCCGTTCTGTGAGGGTCCAGACTAAGACCAGTATCTTGGAGAGACCTGTTACCAAGCTCTGTCTCCTCCTTGAGGCTGTCACCTGAAAGTATCTCTCTCTCTCTCTCTCTCTCTCTCGTTTCAGGTATCCAAGAAGAAGTCCTGAAGATTTTTGTAGCATAGGACATAGATTAGGGAAATAGCTCCCTCATGCTTATACTAAAAGTAATTGTGGGTTTCATGTTCACAATTAGGGGCTGGGTTGTTGGAGCTATTTGTGGTTTAATTTTCTTTAGTATTAACATCCTTAGTTTTTATTTTATTTTTTTGCGCTTTGTTAATGTTAAATTGGGTTTATGTTTCTTTAGTATTATTTTTATTGTGTTTTCCATTATGGAAGTTTTGGTTTGCTTACGTTTTTTGAATGGGCCGTCGGGTGCCAAATTTACATATATAGGCTAAGTGGGATGGGTCTCAGAGGGCATCGTGGGCATATGGTTTTTTTAACCAGGGATCGGAGAGGGTGCATGCTGTCTTTGCTGGCTGTATCTTGCTGACAACGGTGAATAAACCAACCCAAAACGCATTGTTTGGTATGGACTTTGAATTGTTTGCTTGACCTGGGTAAAGCCTAACCCAGACGGTGCCAGAATGGCCATTTGATTTGTTTGATTTGTTTTTTTGTTAACGATATGGACAAATAGCCAATACAATAACTAAGGCAATTATGCTGAGTGGCTTACGAAATAATGCTCAGAACGGATGCAATACTTGGTCATATGCACAACTCCGCCTTGTGTTTCACAGTGAAGATAAATGTCCAGCTTTCAGTCGAAATTTTTGATTAATAATACTGATCTATATAGATCAGTGATTAATACTCAGAAGAGCCGTCACAACTGAGGCATGAAGCTTGGGCGTTGAGTGAATACAACGTTTTTTCTAGTTGTCAAGCTGTCTAATTATGGTTTATGGTCATTTCTGATTAAAGAAACGGAGCAAGGCAAATTTGGTTGATCGCGGAGAGTCAGAAAGCGTAATTCTATGTAATTACGCGCGAATGACGCGCAACGTTATTGGTTTGCCTCGCTTACATAGTCCAACATTGCTCTGTCTAAACATAAAGCGAAGCATTACATTCCTTTTGTTAGACTTATATGTCGGCAATATGTGTCACATCGCGGACTTTATTGACCTCGAGTCAGTGTCGGCGCCAGAACTGGATTTGGGGGAGCACAGACGCATCCTTTTTTTTTCTTTTTAAACAACAGTTAGTCCTGCCTAGTTGTCAATAAGGGAAAAGATATACAAGTTTTCAATCATAGTAATGATCCATCGGCAATTGAAGACACAGCATCTCCCCCTATGCAATCTAACAGCGGAGAAATGATGGGCTAAATTCAGAACTGAAAAATAATTTACTTATAAACAGGCCTATGCTTTATGAAAGACAAACTGCTCTGGAACTTCTGAGCTACTTTATCAGCACATCAGGCGATCTACCGTGCGTTCTATGATCGTTTAAATTACTGAAAGGAGATAAAACAGCATTGAAACGCCTTTGTGCATTTTTCAATGACGTTGATTTAAATGCACCTAAGTGCTCGTCCGCATCGCCTGACTTTAACGGGGAGAACTAGCAACGCCTGATACTGTGGAGTGTTTTCAGAGTGAATGTATTTCTAATTTAGAAAATGATTGCGCACAAGTCAGGGCTAGTAATTGTTTTAAAGGGATGCTGTGTCCCCCAAAATTCCAGTTCTGGCATCCACACTGCCTCGAGTTTATGTGGTTCCTCGCTCTTCCCTAAGATCTTTAGCACTTGGCTCTTAGGAACATGTTGCCTGCTACAGTGTTGAGACTAGGCAGTTATGCGATGGCAAACAGAAACACACGAACACATCTGTCAGAAAATATACGTTTTATTGGCAGTAAATAAAGCAAGGTTTCACAACTGAAAATGAAAGACGGAATGTTGGCTATGTGACCCGGCCACGCTTACCAGAGTTTCTACGCTATGCCCGTTGTTGTGAAGTTATAGCTAGTTATCGGTAAGCTTAGTCAAGTCAGCGCACTCTTCTTTCGCAGGCAACAAACCAGACAGGCATAGCTACCAAGGTCTCCCATAGCTGCATAATGGACATTCTGGCAGGAAACGTTAATGAAAACAAACGCAGGTTAAACAGACAGCCAGCGATAGACGTTTCACAGGATCAAACGACACAGTAGACAAACAACTTACGGTAAGTTTAAAAATAGCCTAAAACTAAAACTGAATCCGAAATACTTTACGTCGTCTGAAGTTAAAATGTTCTTAAATTAATTAGGATCAAAGGTACACGCTAGTGACTTCGCTATGTAGCTGCTACCTGTTAGCCACCACTATTTTACTATCATTAACCATCGTAATCATGCAAGAACTGCGCCAAAAATAACTTGCATCACTTGTCCACCGAACTTCTAAGAAACAATTACCACCACATCAGTAAAGTGAAGTGAAAGAATGCATTTAGACAAATGTCCCAGCTCCATGCAGCGCAGTCCTGTACTCTAATAACAGGGACAGATGCTAACCAGAAATGCAAGGCGCCCGCATCCGTTTTACAGACCCGGAAATGTGAGAGAGGCCTATGCAGCATGCTATCAGAAAATACTGGCAGACAATTCGCAATCTTTGGCACGAAAGCTGCACATGGGACGCACTCGGACTTTCCAGCATGACAATGATCCAAAGCACAGGGTCAAGTTAACCCTCTAATAGTTACAGAAGAGGAAGCTGAAGGTTCTGGAGTGGCCATCACAGTCTCCTGACCTCAATATCATGGTGCCGCTTTGGGGAGATCTCAAACATGCAGTTCATGCAAAACTACCAAAGAATTTGTAGAAGCTGGAGGCATTTTGCAAAGAAGAATGGGCAGCTATACTACCTTAGAGAATTAGGGGCCTCAATGACAACTATCACGAAGGACAGCATGCTGTTATTGATACTAAAGGGGGCAATACACAGTATTAAGAACTAAGGGTCATTTGTTCCCCTTATTGCCATGAATCCAAAAAGAAATAAAAGAAATTTTTTTAACCCAGCCATTCATGTTTTCTTTAAATTTTTTTTTTTACCTATTTCACAAATTCAGCCAGGGTATGTGCACAACTGTACGTAAGTGTTTATGCAAATCAAAGCATTTACGATTTTTCATTTCACTTTTTCTTCTGGATGCCAGCTGTCTGCTGGCCCTCAAAGTTGTACAGCCATCTTATTGACCATAAATTTTGCGCCTGGAAAACAATTGTGAGCTGAAAGAAAGCAGCTTTGCAAAAATGCAAGTGGCAATTATATGGCCATATTATGGGGTGTCAGAGTATGCAGATGATGTAGTGCATGATGCTTCAGCAGGAAAAGCCAGTCAGCATCCCCTCAATGGTCCATTGTGTTTTATAAAGCACATCATAAATTAAATCAAGAAATCAGATCATAGGAAAATAAATTATTGACACAGTCAATGAGAGCAGGAATATTCCTGTAAATACATCCCAAGACCTTAAAGCACTCACCAAGATCCACAGTGTCCATGTTGAGTAAGTTCCTCAATTTAACCGTAGTGGGACGGTAGACTACCGTTGGGAAGAATAAATTCTTTGTTGACCTCACAATCTTCACAATGGAGAGAACATCCATGCGCGTCGACTCAATGACACTGGTCTGTGAAACGAGATCACCTTGGTCATCCACCACCTTCAAAAGTGTTTCTGTCAACTTTTTAAACATTGCACTGCTGCCTCCAGGGGTTCCGTTTTAAGCTGTAAAGACAATGGAATCGTAAATTCAAAATCAAATATGTAATCAGAAAATGAAATATTGATCAAAACAACAAAATGCTGTGGGGAGTGCAGGAGCCTACTCAAGCACACACTTATCTTATTCAGCCAAATCTGACTGAATAATTTCTTTCGGAATGACTAATGCTTTGAACTCCATTCTCACGTGGACTTTGAACTTGTAAGGGTTTTCCCTTGCAGTCCCTCCCCTGCTGCATTCCTCACCTCCACTTAAACAAGCAACAGGTGTGGCTCGTTGAAGTGGAGGTGAGGGCAGGGTATATAGGGCTGGCTGTTGGCAGTGATCATTGCCACTGCATTCTTTGTTTTAACCTGGTGTTATGTTTGGTGCTGCTCATTGTTTTAGTAGCTTTGTTCTAAGAGTTTATTTAATTAAATCTTTTGTCTTTTTACCAGCCTGGCATTTGAGACTCTTCACTTATCTTGAGGCCCATGGTCCTAGCTCCTGCCGGATTGCCGTTTGGTATCCGGCGGGTAAACAAATCCATGACAGAATTGGCTACACCCCACAGTGTGTTGAATTGGCATGGCAAGAAGTGGCACACATGAATTGAAATTCCACTTGAAACCACCACTTAATTCTGCCATAATTTATTGCAGAATTCAAATAATTAGCCTTCATCATTCATTTTTTTACACATTTTACACATTGCCATACAGTGCTGTCAAGTGACAGATGATCGTGGAGACCACAGGAAAAAGCTCCTTTATACAGAAATCTGTAAGATATTTTAGTGAGCTGTTACCTGGCCAATCAGGTATTGCAGCTTATAAAAAATTTAATCTTGCAGGTGTAGTTCATGTATTTCTGTTTGATGTATTTTACTGACAATAGTCACTGAAACATCCACTTCTGTCCACTGAAGAGTGTTTTAGATCTCAAGGATAGATATTTACTGTTTTTAAGCACAAAAAGTACTCTGTGATCAATGGTAGATATTGCTCGCCATGGAATTTGCAATTACTCAGCTCACCAGCACTAATAATCCTGTTCCAAATGAATGATTTTACAAACCCCAATTCCAATGAAGCTGGGAAGTTATGTAAAACATGAATAAAAAGAGAATACAATGATTTGCAAATCCTTTTCAACCTACTGTATATTCAATTGAGTACACAACAAAGACAACCTATTTAATGTTCAAACTGATAAATTTTATAGTTTTTTTGGAAATATTCACTCATTTTGAATTTGATGCCTGTAACACGTTCCAAAAAAGCTAGGACAGGGGCATGTTTACCACTGTGTTATATCACCTTTCTTTTTATCAACACTTAATAACCATTGGGGAACTGAGGACACTAATTGTAGAAGCTTTGTAGGTGGAATTCTTTGCCATTCTTGCTTGATGTACGCCTTCAGTTGCTCAACAGTCTGGGTCTCCATTGTCGTATTTTGCATTTCATAATGCGTCACACATTTTCCATGGGAGACAGGTCTGGACTGCAGGCAGGCCAGTCTATTACCCACACTCTTTTACTATGAAGCCACGCTATTGTAACACGTGCAGAATGTGGCTTGGCATTGTCTTGCTGAAATAAACAGGGACGTACCTGAAAAAGACGTTGCTTGGATGGCAGCATATGTTGCTCCAAGTCCTTTATGTACCTATCAGCATTAATGGTGCCTTCACAGATGTGCAAGTTACCCATGCCATGGGCACTAACACATCCCCATACCATCACAGATTCTAGCTTTTGATTTTTGCGCTGATAACAATCTGGATGGTTCTTTCCTTTTTAGCCCTGAGGACACGACGTTCATAATATCCAAAAGCAATTTGAAATGTGGACCCGTCAAACCACAGCACACTTTTCCACTTTGCATCAGTCCATCTCAGATGAGCTCAGGCCTAGAGAAGCCGCCGGCATTTCTGGGTGTTGTTGATATATGGCTTTCGCTTTGAATGGTAGAGTTTTAACTTGCACTTTTAGATGTAGTGACGAACTGTGAACTGACAGTGGTTTTCCAAAGTGTTTCTGAGCCCACATAGGAATATCCTTTACAGAATGATGTCAGTTTTAAATGCAGTGCCACCTGAGGGGCCGATGGTCACTGGCATTCAATGTTGGTTTTCAGCCTTGGCGCTTACGTGTAGAGAATTCTCTGAATCTTTTGATGATATTATGCACTTTTGATGATGAAATCCCTACATTCCTTGCATGTTGAGAAACAGTGGGCCTCATGCAGCAACATTCTCTTAAATTTCTCTTATATTTAGGGGTTCAAGCCCGTAGGGCTGAAACCCTATGGTTTTTGTGCTGGTTTATTAGGGGTTCAAGCCCGTAGGGCTGAAACGCTATTGTTTTTGTGCTGGTTCATTTTTATCATTATTATTAGGGGTTCAAGCCCGTAGGGCTGAAACCCTATTGTTTGTGTGCTGGTTTATTTTTATTATTATTATTATTTTTAGGGGTTCAAGCCCGTAGGGCTATTATGATTATTATTATTTCTTTTCTTCTTCAGAAATGTTTTCGCAAATTCCTGTGAGATGGTAAATGATAGAGACCTGAAATTTTGCACATTGGTTGGAAGTTGTGTGTAAATGCTGACCAAGGCTTTTTTAACTCAGTCGGCCTGATGGTGGCGCTATAATTAAAAAAAAAAGGTTTTCACTTTAAAGGTCATAACTCCTAGGCTGTTAGTCCGATTCACGCGAAACTTGGTACAGAAGTTCTTTAGTCCAATCTCTACAACTTTCCCAAAGGACCTCTAAGATCCGCCATATTTGATTTTCCGAAATTTTGAATTCTTTGAAAAACACATTTTTGACATCTCCTCCTAGGCCGTAGGACCGATTCCTTCGAAATCTGCTGTGGATCATCAGTGGACCAAGCTTATCAAAGACTGCGTAAAGCTTGTTGAAATCTCATTTCGTTTCCAAGATATTGACCAATGAACTTCAGCAGGGGCGTGGCTTAGCACAAAAATGGACAAAATTCAACAACCATTGCGCCAATCATCACAGAACTTGCAGAATATGTTCAAATAAGTACCAGGAACATACGTTGACAGTTTCATGCAAATCAGCCCATAGGGGGCGCTATAACAAAAATCAGACTATAAATCAGCAATTGTTTGTCCTATAGCCATAAAACTCACAGGATATATTCATATAAGTACCTGAAACATACCCAGAAAATTTCATTTAAATTGACTGATGGGGGGCGCTATAAATGCAAAACAAAGCAGCATGGTATAACACAAATCAGACTATAAATCAGCAGTTGTTTGTCCTATAGCTATAAAACTCACAGAATATATTCATATAAGTACTTGAAACATACTCTGAAAATTTCATTCAAATTAACTGATAGGGGGCGCTATAAATGCAAAACAAAGCAGCATGGTATAACACAAATTAGACTTTAAATCAGTAATTGTTTGTCCTATAGCCATAAAACTCACAGGATATATTCATATAAGTACCTGAAACATACCCAGAAAATTTCATTTAAATTGACTGATGGGGGGCGCTATAAATGCAAAACAAAGCAGCATGGTATAACACAAATCAGACTATAAATCAGCAGTTGTTTGTCCTATAGCTATAAAACTCACAGAATATATTCATATAAGTACTTGAAACATACTCTGAAAATTTCATTCAAATTAACTGATAGGGGGCGCTATAAATGCAAAACAAAGCAGCATGGTATAACACAAATTAGACTTTAAATCAGTAATTGTTTGTCCTATAGCCATAAAACTCACAGTATATATTTATATAAGTACCTGAAACATACCCAGAAAATTTCAGTCAAATTGACTGATAGGGGGCGCTATAAATGCGAAACAAAGCAGAATGGTATAACACAAATCAGACTATAAATCAGCAATAGTATGTCGTATAGCCATAAAACTCACAGGATATATTCATATAAGTACCTGAAACATACCCAGAAAATTTCATTCAAATTTTCCGATAGGGGGCGCTATAAATGCAAAACAAAGCAGCGTGGTATAACACAAATCAGACTATAAATCATGAATAGTTTGTCCAATCATTACATATAAGTACCAGGAACATACCTTACCAACATACTTTAACAATTTCATGCAAATCGGCCCTTAGGGGGCGCTATAACACAAATCAGACTATAAGTCAGCAATTGTTTGTCCTATAGCCATAAAACTCACAGGATATATTCATATAAGTACCTGAAACATACCCAGAAAATTTCAGTCAAATTGACTGATAGGGGGCGCTATAACTGCAAAACAAAGCAGCATGGAATAACACAAATCAGACTAAAAATCAGCAATTGTTTGTCCTATAGCCATAAAACTCACAGGATATATTCATATAAGTACTTGAAACATACTCTGAAAATTTCATTCAAATTGACTCATAGGGGGCACTACAAATGCAAAATAAAGCAGCGTGGTATAGCACAAATCAGACTATAAATCATAAATAGTTTTTCCAATCATTACAAAACTCACAGGATATGTCCACATAAGAACCTTAAACATAGCCTGAAAGTTTCAATCAAATCGACCAGTAGGGGGTGCCAGAAATGCGCAAAATAGCCTACCATAACACAAATCAGACTATGCATCATTAGTTGTTAGTCCAATCATTACACTGGCAAAATAGGTCCACATAAATACCTGCAACACACTCTTTTTTGGTTTTTGTCCCCCGCCGCCACGATAGCGAGTGGAGCAGGGGACATTGTATTCAGCTCCGTCCGGCCGTCCATCATGTCCCGTTTGTTCTGAACGCGATTTCTCAAGAACGGTTTGACCGATTCCATTCATCTTTGGTGTTAAGGTATATTGGTGTTATACGCCGACACCAGTAGACTTCCGTGACCTTGGCATTATTCTCAAGGTCATTACGATCATTTGACCACTTACAAATTCCTTGTCAACATGATATCTCAAGAACGGTTCGACCGATTCCATTCATCTTTGGTGTCAAGATGTATTAGGGGTGGGGGACATAGTATTCAGCTCCATTCGTCCGCCCGGCCGTCCGTCCATCCGTCCCATCCCGATTGTTGTGAACGTGATATCTCAAGAACGGTTCAACCAATTCCATTCATCTTTGGTGTCAAGGTGTATTAGGGGCGGGGGACATAGTATTCAGCTCCATCCGTCCGCCTGCCGTCCGTCCATCCGTCCCCATCCCGCTTTGTTGTGAACGTGATATCTCAAGAACGGTTCAACCGATTCCATTCGCCTTTGGTGTCAAGGTGTATTAGGGGCGGGGGATATAGTATTCAGCTCCGTCCGCCCGTCCGTCTGTCCGTCATGTCCCGTTTGTTGTGAACGCGATATCTCAAGAACGGTTTGACCGATTCCATTCATCTTTGGAGTCAAGGTGTATTAGGGGAGTGCTCACAGCTCACTTGATTTACGTGACCTTGCCATTATTCTCAAGGTCATTACGACCATTTGTCCACTTACGAATACCTTGTCAACATGATATCTTAAGAACGGTTTGACCGATTCCATTCATCTTTGGTGTTAAGGTATAATGGTGTGATACGCCGACCCCAGTAGATTTCCGTGACCTTGGCATTATTCTCAAGGTCATTACGATCATTTGACCACTTACAAATTCCTTGTCAACATGATATCTCAAGAACGGTTTGACCGATTCCATTCATCTTTGGAGTCAAGGTATATTAGGGGAGTGCTCACAGCTCACTCGATTTACGTGACCTTGCCATTATTCTCAAGGTCATTACGATCATTTGACCACTTACAAATTCCTTGTCAACATGATATCTCAAGAACGGTTTGACCGATTCCATTCATCTTTGGAGTCAAGGTGTATTAGGGGAGTGCTCACAGCTCACTCGATTTACGTGACCTTGCCATTATTCTCAAGGTCATTACGACCATTTGTCCACTTACGAATACCTTGTCAACATGATATCTTAAGAACGGTTTGACCGATTCCATTCATCTTTGGTGTTAAGGTATAATGGTGTGATACGCTGACCCCAGTAGATTTCCGTGACCTTGGCATTATTCTCAAGGTCATTACGATCATTTGACCACTTACAAATTCCTTGTCAACATGATATCTCAAGAACGGTTTGACCGATTCCATTCGTCTTTGGTGTCAAGGTGTATTAGGGGCGGGGGACATAGTATTTAGCTCCGTCCGTCCGTCCCTCCATCTGTCCGTCATGTCCCGTTTGTTGTGAACGCGATATCTCAAGAATGGTTTGACCGATTCCATTCATCTTTGCTGTCAAGGTGTATTAGGGGAGTGCTCACAGCCCACTCGATTTACGTGACCTTGTCATTATTCTCAAGGTCATTACGACCATTTGAACACTTACAAATTCCTTGTCAACATAATATCTCAAGAACGGTTCGACCGATTCCATTCATCTTTAGTGTCAAGGTGTATTAGGGGCGGGGCACAGTATTCAGCTCCATCCGTCCGCCCGGCCGTCCGTCCGTCCATCCCATCCCGTTTGTTGTGAACGTAATATCTCAAAATCGGTTTGACCGATTCCATTCATCTTTGCTGTCAAGGTGTATTAGGGGAGTGCTCACAGCCCACTCGATTTACGTGACCTTGTCATTATTCTCAAGGTCATTACGACCATTTGAACACTTACAAATTCCTTTGTCAACATAATATCTCAAGAACGGTTCGACCGATTCCATTCATCTTTAGTGTCAAGGTGTATTAGGGGCGGGGCACAGTATTCAGCTCCATCCGTCCGCCCGGCCGTCCGTCCGTCCATCCCATCCCGTTTGTTGTGAACGTAATATCTCAAAATCGGTTTGACCGATTCCATTCATCTTTGGAGTCAAGGTGTATTAGGGGCGGGGGACATAGTATTCAGCTCCTTCTGTCTGCCCGGCCGTCCGTCCGTCCCGTCCCGTTTGTTGTGAACGCGATATCTCAAGAACGGTTTGACCCATTCCATTCGTCTTTGGTTTCAAGGTGTATTAGGGGTGAAGGACATAGTATTCAGCTCCGTCTGCCTGTTCGTCTGTCCGTCATGTCCTGTTTGTTGTGAACGCGATATCTCAAGAACGGTTTGACTGATTCCATTCATCTTCGGTGTCAAGGTGTATTAGGGGAGTGCTCACAGCCCACTCGATTTATGTGACCTTGCCATTATTTTCAAGGTCATTATGACCATTTGACCACTTATAAATACCTTGTCAACATGATATCTCAAGAACGGTTCGACCGATTCCATTCATCTTTGGTGTCAAGGTGTGTTAGGGGCGGGGGACATAGCATTCAGCTCCATCCGTCCGTCCATCCGTCCGTCATGTCCCGTTTGTTGTGAACATGATATCTCAAGAACGGTTTGACCCATTCCATTCGTCTTTGGTTTCAAGGTGTATTAGGGGTGGAGGACATAGTATTCAGCTCCGTCTGCCCGTTCGTCTGTCCGTCATGTCCCGTTTGTTGTGAACGCGATATCTCAAGAACGGTTTGACCAATTCTATTCATCTTTGGTGTCAAGGTGTATTAGGGGAGTGCTCACAGCCCACTCGATTTACGTGGACCTTGCCATTATTCTCAAGGTCATTACGACCATTTGACCATTTTACAAATACCTTGTCAACATGATATCTCAAGAACGGTTTGACCGATTCCATTCATCTTAGGTGTCAAGGTGTATTAGGGGCGGGGAATATAGAATTCAGCTCCATCCATCCGGCCGTCTGTCCGTCCCATCCCGTTTGTTGTGAACGCAATATCTCATGAACGGTTTGACCGATTCCATTCATCTTTGGGGTCAAGGTGTATTAGGGCTGGGGGACATAGTATCCAGCTCCATCAGTCCATCCGTCCAGCCGTCCGTCCGTCACGTCCCGTTTGTTGTGAATGTGAAATCTCGAGAACGCTTTGACCGATTTTATTTATCTTTGGCTTCAACATGTAATTTTGTGATACGCCGACTCCAGTTGATTTCCGTCACCTGGGTGCTACTATCCCAGGGTATCTGGGGACTTAGTATTGTAAGCTTTGTTTTAGTTATTTATATGTATTATAAATTAAATAGGCTAATCAGGAATGTACAGCATAGTCTAACATTTGCTAATCTGACCTGTTCCCTTGCAAATGGTGGCCTAACCGGTGTCTAAATCATGGTGAGTGGGACCTTAGCTCACCACCAATACAAAATGAGGGTGTGATAAGATTGAGCTACTGGATTAAGGTTTTTCTCTCAGCACACACAGATCCACACACGCGCCCATTCCCAGCTCCCCCCCCCCCCGCTTACCCCAGCCCCCCCCCCCCCCCCCCCCCCACCCCCACACACACACACACACACACACACATATACACACACTCATTCCCAGGCCCCTCCCCTCACTCATACACACTCATATCAATATTCTCCCACAGTGGGGGGCACCTGGCACCTGGTCACACTTGGTAATTGCTGTATTGTGCTCAGAAGGAAGGTACATGATCAAAGGTAATATCAACATCCTGTAAGTTTGGCTGGATGTATATGGGAAGGTGTTACATCCACCATTTGCTCTACCGCTGATCTTATACTTAAACCCCGAGATGTGAACAGTGTGTTAGGATTCTCTGCGAATGCTATGTCGGACGCTAGAATCCTCCCTTGCGCATTGTAATAAAAGCCTTTTCAATTGGAAAGCGGTCATTGGTGTGTCACTTCATCAGTCCCGACTTGATTCCACGACAGAAAACAGTCTTAACAGCGTATTCATTCAAGACGTAACCCCATGCATCGTAAATCACCTGGACGTTGATGGAGTGGGTTCCCTTACGATTCACAGAGGCGCCACTGTTCAGAGCCGGAGCCCAAATCAGAACGTGTGTGCAGTCGACGGCACCCAGAACCCTAGGGAACCCATATCTTGCCAAAAAATCCCGCTTTACCCTGCGTTCTCTCTTGGGTGTCACAGGGATGCTAGTGATGTACCTACTGGCATGTCGGACTACGTTGGCAGTGACTGCAGTTATAGCCGAGCTTACGGCAGATTGGGTCATGCTTCCAATTGAGCTGAGTGGGTGTTGGAATGACCCACTAGCATAGAAAAATAGGGCCACAGTAACCCTAACAGCAACGGGCAAGGCATACGGACAGCTGGCAGCGGTGTCGACATCATCTGCAACTAGGTGACATAATTCCGTCACTGCCTGACGGGAGAGGCGCAGTTTTGTCACACATTCTCGTTCTGTGGGAAATAATACTTGTATTATTATAATTTTAGAATATTATATATAATATATATCATTAATATACATTATATATAATAATTATATATTATTATAAAAGCGGAAAAAATGATTGATACAAAATACAAACAATATAGACTTACCTGAAAGGCCCAGGTAGCTGGTGCGCTGGCGGTACACACGTTCTGGGCGTCTTCTATTGTTTAACTGGCGATCAAGGCGATTTAGTACTATCTCTGCCATTTTCTCAGGGGTTCAACTGAGGCTAAAGCATGGTGTGTTCTTAAAGGCAAGTTAATTCGGGAGGTGAGCCGCATGTGCACGTCCACGTGTGTCCAAGTGGACGCGCATTGAAGCCGCCTGGGCGCGCTCTTGTAAAAGCCCAAATGGGTAGCGGGTGGTTTGAAGACCCACTACACGCTTTCCCTAATGTGTGTGGTCAAGATAGCAATTGTAGGAAAGCGCAAAAACGCCCACGGGCACACCTCCAGGCGCATATAAGGGAGTCGGCATAATGTATAGCGGGTAGTGTGGCCGCAAGATAGTGGAAGTAGTAGTAGTGTGGCCGTTTAGGGACAGTGGAAGCTGCTGAATGCATAATTCACGGGTAGTGGGTAGTGGTAACGGGTAGGGCAGTGTGAAAAATAGATGCCCAGTATCTCTCCATATGCGATCTAACAACGATGAAATCATGGGTTAAATTCAGTACAGTGGCGGAACCTAGAACTGATAACTGGGGTGCACAAAACATCCGTTTGAAACAATTATTAGTCCTGACCTGTTCTCAGTCATTTTCATGATTAACAAAAGGTTCACTCCGAGAGCAATCCACATTTAACAGGTGCTGCTTGTTCTCCCCGATTAGGTAAGATGTCAATCATTCATCTGGACGCGTATTTGCTGTATTTAAATCAATGTTATTCAAAATTGCATACCCGCGCAAATAGCTTCAGCCGCATTTTTTTATAGCCTATTTAACTGCCGAGTGCCACTTTTTTTTTTTTTTCAACCCACACAATACCAAAAAGTGAAAGGCGATATTTCATTGAATGCGGACCAGTTCAATCAACGCAAGCATTTGCCTATTAATTAGTAAATTTTTTTTTTGTAAATTTTGGCCAAGATTTCATCGCTGTTAGATCACGATGGAGAGAAACAGTGTCTTCAGTTGCCAATTACGATAATTGGAAAACGCGTCAATAAAGGAAAATGATTGAGAACTAGCCAGGACTAATTAAGGGCGTGTCTGTTCCCCCCCAACCGCCCCCAATTCCCTGTTCTAACGCTGGGCCTGTTAACATCGCGACTGCATATGCTCTGCGTGCCCTAGCACCCCGGTGTGTCATCTGTAACATGGATTACCACGTATTGTAGCACGAAAAATTAAACTCAAAATTTTCTTGACTGAATGCTTGATGTTTTTACATATCCGAATCTTTCTCTTGGTACCCAAACATCAAGGTGAGCTGAAAGTGTACTAATTACATTCAATATAGGTGGATGTTGCATAGGGAATTCTTTCGCCCTTGTGTTTTTGGCCGATTATGCTGTCCACTGCCTCATACCACGAAAATTTATCTATCTCATAACTTGAGCTGCCAAACTTTTGCACCGCATCCCGCACTTTGAAATATCGCAGCTGCATTTTCTTGTTTGTCTCGGCACTGATCTATTATTCTGTAATAACCATACGAATGTAACTACTCACAAATTATTCCATAAATCTCTTAATGTGTAATATCCAGTTGTGATTGTATGTTTTTGTCTGCCAACATTTCGAGCAAGCATTGAATTTCTTTGTTTGAATGGAGATATCTTTTCGCCACTGCATTTGCTCGAACAAGAGAGCCGTATCACATAACAGTAATCTTCCGTACTCAAGTATGGTTGCATTCACATTTGGTACGAGAAGCCATTTATCTGTCCCCCAGCTATACATCCAAGATTGGCCCACTTTGCAAAACGATGAGCTAAACTTGGAGGAATCCACTGATACAGCCACCTTCACCATGGGCTGCTGTGCAAGCCCAGTAGACTCCAGTAGGCGTATTTTATCACAGGAGGCTCAGGAGCAAATATTCGTGGTATGTGGGAGCGGGACCTCAGCATCTGAGCATGATATTGGCAGTGTTAGGGCAGATGAAATAAAATGGGCGCCAGACTCTGTTAAACTAAAAGCATTACAGTCATGATTTAAGCCTCCTCGGGGGTGGATAGCACCATCAAAAGAAATCTATGGGAAGCAACGCAAAATTCCAAAGGAATTTTTTTGGTCCCCACTTCGTTACAGCAAAGAAGTTGATGGAGTTTTGTGTAGATTGCATGATTTTCTCATCAGGAGACTTGATATTAAGAACAAAGGCTGACTGGAGTAATGCAAACAAAAAATAGTTTTGAGGCACTTTTAATAGGCCTATTTGTTAATGGCATTACATTAGCTTCTTTCAAGCAAATATGAGTAAATTTTCTGTCTTGTAAGCGTTTCAAGTTCGATGCACTGAGCAATAATCCAATAATAATGGAAACCGAAATTGGCCCGTCATTCTGCTGATTAGTGTTATGATTCTGTATCTGTCTGTTTTTGTATTTATTATTTTTCATGTTTATTTCTTCCATTCCATTATTGCATTGCACGTTGTCTCCCCTGTAATGTCTGATGTGATTTGTGTTATCATGCCAGAGCACTCCCCTGTCTGCGTGCAGACACGCTTCAGGTGATTTCGGAAGTTTTCCGGTATTTCACGAACTTCCTTCAAGTCTTGTTTTACCTTCCTTCCCGCTTTTCTGAAATTACCATATTAATTAACTGCTGGGCTGTTTAGTTAGTACTGGTAATTTTACTGTAGACTAATCCCTTTATTTGTATATAAACTAACCAACTAACATTCACGTATTTTGATTAGGTGTGTAGATATCACTGTTCACTAATATAACTAATTCTGCCCCGCTCTGCTCTGTTCTGTAACTCCGCCCGCTTTGCTTTCCCTGTACCCGCTTTTGATTACAGCTCACGCACCTCAGATGCGCTTTCTCTCTCTGTCCTGGAATCTTAACTGTGCACTTAGAACTCCTTGACCGGAGCTGTTTATCTGTCATAGGCTGTCTGCGTTGATCCTGTCCGAGTTTTGGTTTTTGCCCATTGTTTGTGGTTTAGGACTTCCCCATGTGCGCTTACCTCTGTAATTAGTATTATCCAATTCACCTGTTCCCTGCATAGCATGTGACTTCCCTCTTGTCTATTTAAAGTCTTCACTGCAGTTCATTCCTTGTCAGAACGTTGATCAATTTTCATCTGTGCAGAGCTCCTCGTATGCCTTTTGTTAATTGCTTCTTCACGACTGTTTTTGCCCGACCTCGAGTTTGCCATTGCCCTTCTGTTCTTGTTTTGCCTTTTTTGGATTTTGACCCATTTTCTGTCTGACTACGTTTTCTGTTTTCGGATGGCCTGTGTATGACCTTCTGCTCTGGATTATGACTACGATTTTGGCCTGCTGTCTATGTACCGTCGCACTTCTGATTTACTGGTTTTGACCCCGGCCTGTCTAGTCGACTTTGCTTTTTGGATTTCGTTTTTGGCTTGGCAATCCTTGTGTCTTCTGGTCCTGACCCATTTTGTAATAAAGGCTTACGATTTTTGGATCATCCCTGAGTTGCGACGGGTTCCTCTGAGCGTATCATCACACTAAGTAAACTAGATATTGACTTTTTCTCACAAAAAGACATTATTGTATCCCCGGACGGAGTGCCCGGGGGTACTATGGATTAGCGGTCGTCCGCATCCGCATCCTGGCCCAGAACTACCCCTGCATGAGGGTGAGGGAAATGATAGAAGATAGATAATAGTGATAGAAGAATAACAGTATCAATATTATGTCAATTTTTTGCTTCAGAAAACCAATTTTTCTGAACTACCAATTTGAATACCACTGGCTCTCTATAGATGAAGTGATTGCTACAGAAGACAACGTTTTTTTTCTGTCACAAGAAAGCATTTTTTGAATTGCTGGTTAGATAGTATGGGCAAGTATATTGAGCAGTTTGCACGAGGCTAAGCTGAGGAGTTTAATTCATACAACAACTGAAAAACAGGGTTGGGACTAGGGATGCACCGAAATGAAAATTTTCAAAATCGAAAACTGAAAATGAGAAACGCTTGGCGAAAACTGAAAACACCAAAGAAATTATTACGCCAATTTTTAGTACCATTGCATTTTTGGCTATGATCTGCGTGCTTGCCTAACTAAAGTCAAGGCATTGCAATTGCATAATTTAATATTCATGCTTCAAAGAATAAATCAATTACAAAATTATGAAAATATTTATTTAGCACTGACATTCCAACAAAGCACAATATAAAATGAAATTATAAATAAATTGTTTTACCTGGCCCCACTCATGAATAATCTACAGGCCTATAACTGGCTGGCCGATTACAGGCTGCTGAAAAATTGTAAAATTAAATATGTTACGTGACAACACAGCAGCCCACTGATTGGTCATAGAGAATCGTCTCTGCGAAAGACAAATCGCTTCCACATTATCGCGAGGAATCTGGTTTCACTTGCCATCATTGAAACAGGTCTTCAAATTGCGTTTTTGAAACGTGCATTGTTTCAAGCAGCTTGATAAATATACTGTGCGTTGCCTTACCTTTCAAACAAGGTTGGGTTTGTTCACCGAAGCTGCTGCATGAGATGCGTTTCTTTGCCTGTGACCCTGTTCGCAGCGAAATTGGAAGCAACGGAGTTCCCCTAACTCCCCTTGGGAAAGTTATTATGCTGCCCCTATTTTACGAACATAGCGCAGAAAATAACTTTACGGGTGCTGATGAAGCATTTTGTTCTTAGGAAAGGTATCACAGATGAGATGACGCATGGTAAAGCGATAAATTCTAATAGGGGAGCGCCGGTGCGAAAGTAACTCTGGACGAAAGTAACACGGCGATTTACTCACAGCCATCCGCACTTCAATGCGTCATACTAGGTCAGCATGTGCAGCTCGCGCCCCTCTCCAGAACCGCGAACATTCTTGAGGCGTCCAGTCTTCCTGCCGGCACAAGACCGAGAAGACTGTCTTCCACAGCGGTGAGTAAATTCAGACGAATGCTAAACTTTTTCGATTTAAAGATTGTCTTTATCGCTCCATGTGTCATATTTATGATGAAATGATCAGTGATTTAGTTCCGCAACATATGGTGAAGTTTGAAATGTCAGAATTTTTCCACTTTGGAAGTAATCCTCGTTCAAATGTCAGGAGTCACCGTCGGGACTGAAGTAGCGACAGTTACGTTCGTCCTCTCTGCTAATCGGCCGCATTTTGTGTTTAAAAGCTCCATAAAAATGTGTGTTATGTTTTACCGACAGAAAATGCCCAGAGTTAGGGTCAGAACTACCCAGAGAGGAACGGTTGACCCGGAGGTTTACGCAAGGGCCTTTTTTGATGTCCGAGGCGATAGTATAAGGAGGGCAGCAGCGGTGCATGGCGTTTGTCATGTCACCCTGTTCAGGTACTGCAAGAGGAGGGCAGAGGCAAGAGGGCAGCAGACCAGGGCCCCGGGGTACAGGGCTCACAACAAAGTCTTCACAGAAGAACAGGAGAAGAGACTGCAGGCATATATAAAGAGAGCAGCCGATATATATTTTGGCCTGAGTCCTAAAGAGGTGCGAGTAACACCGCAGACAGAGCTACACCACTACCGCCATATAGCAAGCACCTCCGCTCCGGATCTGCCACGGCTCTGAGCCGGATCAGCTGGAGCCAGGGCAGATCCGGGGCAGATCCAGAGCGGAGGTGCTTGCTATCTGGGAATTAACCTCTTTTTTATGCTTTTTTTTAGGTGCGAAAGTTTGCATATGAGCTGGCCGAAAATATTGGCCTCAAAACTCCATGTTCATGGAAGAAAAACCAGATGGCAGGGAAGGATTGGCTCACCTCCTTCCTCGAGCGCAACAGAACCCTGTCCATCCGTCGACCTCAAGCCACCAGCATGTCCCGTTCCACCAGCTTCAACAAGACCAATGTGACTGCGTTTTTTAACAACCTAAAGACTGTCCTCACCCGCTATAATTTTGAGGCAAATGACATCTGGAACATGGATGAAACAGGTAAAAATTTATATTTGGATGATAAATTTAAAAGCACCAGTGATTTGCACCAGCAATAATTCATTTCACTGATTATTTCAGGTACCACAACGGTTTAAGTGCCAGACAAAGTCATTGCCACCAAGGGCCAATGCCAGGTCGGTGCTGTGACCTCCGGGGAAAGAGGGACATTGACCGTTGCCTTTGCTGCCAACGCACAAGGCAACTTTGTTCCCTTACTTTATCTTCCCAAGGAAGAAGTTCCATGACCACTTCATCCGGGATGGTCCCCTGGCTCCACTGGTTCTGCCAATGGATCGGGGTGGATGGAGGAGACAGATTTTTGGCCTTTTTACAGCATTTTGCAAGACACACCGCGTGACCCGGAGTCAAAGTTGCTGCTACTCTTAGACAATCATGCATCACACCTCTCCGTGGTAGCTATTGACTTTTGCAAGTCACAGGGCATTGTACTCCTGTCATTTCCACCCCACTGCTCCCACCGTCTTCAGCCGCTAGACCGAAGCGTTTTTGGCCCTCTGAAGCACTACATTAACAGTGCAGCAGACAATTGGATGCGAATGAACCCTGGAAGAACTTTGACCATCTACAACATCCCGAGTCTTGTGGCTAAAGCTGTGCCTCAAGCTGCGACACCAAGCAGCATTTCGTCTGGGTTTGAGTGTACCGGTATCTGGCCCTTGAATCCAGATATTTTCAGTGAGGAAGACTTTGCTCCAGCTTATGTGACCGACCGTCCTGCACCAGCACCAGCTCCATCCCCAGTGCCAGCTCCATCACCAGCGCTCTCTTCATCACCAGTGCCAGCTGCATCACCAGCGCCCTCTTCATCACCAATGTCCGCTTCATCACCAGCGCCCTCTTCATCACCAATGTCCGCTCCATCCCCAGTGCCAGGGCCAGCTCCATCACCAGCGCCCCCTTCATCACCAGCGCCAGATCCATCGCCAGCGCATACCATCTATCCAGGTATGCTAGTGGTTCCAGGAACATCTAGTGGCACGCCAGTAGAGAGGTTCAGCCCAGAAAAGCTTCGCCCATATCCAAAGGCTGGCTCGAGGAAAGAAAATAAAAGGAGAGGCCGAAAGAGGTGAGCATAGTGTCATTTTTAACTCGTCTTGGTTCTCTTGCTTGTATAAAAACAAGCTGATTCTGACTGTTATCTCATTGAATGTTGCACGTCAACAGCAATACTGACTGACACCCCGGTGAAAGCTGCTTTGGAGGAGGAGAGTCGGCAGAGGGCCAGAGAAAACAGTCCTCTTCAAAACTCCCAAAGAAAACGAGGCTTAGTGGACACACTGCAACCACAGTTTCTCCAGGGCAAGGATGAGGAATGTCTTGTTTGTGGGGAGACATTTGCCTCATCTTTGCCTGGAGAAGTGTGGGTGCGGTGCATCTTTTGTCTGCTGTGGTCGCATGAGGCATGCACTGAGGGTGCCACTCATATCTGTCACAACTGTGATGAGTAATTTCATCCCAGATAGCAAGCTCCTCCGCTCCGGATCTGCCCGCTCTGAGCCGGATCAGCTGGAGTCGGCACAGAGCCAGGCAGATCCGGAGCGGAGGAGCTTGCTCTCTGGGATAATTTTTATAAATAGACCTTGCACATTAAACATGTTCACGGTCAATTTTGGGAACATTTGCAGACAATTAAAATGTTTAAAACAAATGCCTGGCTGTTTTTGCTTCTGTTTTAACGAGAAATTTAAAAAAGATTCCAGTAAATTTGATCACGTTACTTTTGCCCTGCCCGTGCATTACTTTCATCCCGGCTGGATGGGTCAAAAGAAGCAATCCGCAACTTCCGTTCAACGTCAAACTATGCCAAAGTCAATATATATGGTGATGATTTAGCACCTGATATTGACAGAGCACACACGAAAGTAGTTAATCGCTCCGAAATTTTGTTTCGGTCTGTAACGTTATCTTTTAAAATGACGTCCATGTTAAAAATGTAACTTTCGTACCAGCTCTCCCCTACTCTGCCATCTCCTGCGATTTGCACATTTGCTACGTGTTTTGCCTTCAGTTTCAAAGTGAAATGTTTGAAATGAAATGAAGCCTGATTGTCAAGCTAATAAACAATAATGTTTTGTCATGTGTTATTTCCTTCTTTGTTATGAAGGAAAAAAGGTAAATTAATATCCTTGGTGTGTGGTGATTCCACATTTTTTTCCTAGGGGTCGTAGTTACATTATTGAATGCTGATGGTACGCAAATGCCTTGAGAATATATTGCCTTTTTCTATGAATACTCTATGCCTTTTACGGATATCATTGCTTTGCGTTTTTAGGTGGTACGTTATTTAATGTGCAACCGAATCGGACACAACACCAGCTGCTACCCTATGCATCAGGACAATGTCAAACAGAAATTACAATTAAGCACTCGTGGACTTTAGTGACGGTAGTGCGCGTCCCCTGATTTAAACACATAAATATTTAACAAAATCGACGGACTAAAAGTCCAGACAGGTGTGTGCTGGCCGCGGTTTTTGCTTGCGTCATCACAACATCCTGTTTCGACCGTATTGTTTCGGTGTTAAAAGTCTTTCGGCCAAAAACCGAAAATGCATTTTTTTGCCATTTTCGGCCAAAAATTTTCGGTGGCGAAAATTCGGTGCATCTCTAGTTGGGACTGAACTCGCCAATATTCTATACTGTGTTCGAGGTCGGCTTGCTGGTGAATATTCAATAGCTGGTCCGGGTGTGGTTCATTTATTCATTCACTAATTATTCTTTGTAAATTATGTAAGGCATGACAGGCTATTTGATTTGTTTATATGATTTTGTTTTTTCACAAGAATAGAACAGAATGAACAAAACACACAATATGAGACAGAGTTTGAAGGACTGAGAATATTTCAAATACTTATTTCATGAAATGAACAGACTAAATACATATCCGCGTTTGCTGATGCGCTATGCAAAGAGCTATGGGGCATAGAGCTCCTGTCGCTAGCAGTGGCGGCCGGTGGACAGAGAACCATAAAGTTATCTCGCGCAAATATTCCTCGTAGGTTCAGCTTATCTTGATGGTAAAGCTGGCAGACAGATGCTGATGACTTAGCGAGCCTGTATTGTAATTAGTGAAGACATGACGTTTGCTAATAAATGTTGCATTAGGCAAACACTATCTTTGCTAAGCAGTAGTTCCATTTAAGGTAGACTGCAAACAGTGGCATATCGCATTCATGAACATATGTTTCTTTTTTAGCCTTACATTTCTATTCAAAGCTTCTTTGTGTTTGATTGTTTGCACTGGCGACTGGTCATTAGGGGCAGGTGGGGCACAGCCCCACCTCGTGTCACCAGAAAGGACCGTGGCAAATTATAATTAATTCTCAAACATGATCGTATTATCTGATTAAATGTATTATCTAGAAATTTAGCATTTTCCTAAATTGCATGGAATTTGTGTTTGAATTTAAGTTCATGTTTATTGGTCTCTGTTTTGCTGCTTCAGACCGATCTCCTGATCCATGTCCGCATGAATGGGGCTAGCCCCCCACACGCAATGCAATGTTAACGATCACGTGTGAAAATATAAGTACGCATGCTCAGAGTGTTGGCTGTATTAGTGGAGGTAGCACGAATTTGTTGGCATGTGGGGCTGACAGCCCCAAGCCCCACTACTGCGCCATTTCATCAGGCATCATAAACATATACGTAGACGCGTCGCATGAGTGGTGGAGAGGCGTGCCTACCGGGCGACCAGGGCCCTGTTCCAAAGAGCGGGTTTACAGACATAACTGGCTAAGTTAACCCAGAGTATGCGATAAACCTGGGTTTTCCGTTCCAAAATCGTCTGGCTAAATAAGTCACTATGGTAACATATGATGTGAACATAACCTAGTTGGGGTAGGTTTTATTCAGGTTTAGTTCATTTTATGTGGATAACCTAGGTTTTGTTCAGGTGAAGTTCACGTTATGTTCGGCGATTTAAGAGCACGTTCAGCAAAGCTGCTCCTTTGACTTCTGTGACTGTCACACAATGGCGTTTCCTTTTGAAGAAGGTCCCATACACATCGAAGCTCAAATTGTCCGTGCAATTCACCGTGAGAGGGTGATACCACCGCGGCACGATACATTGTCATATCCTGATGATTATCTGCGGGAGCGCTACCGCTTCTCAGCGGAGTCGCTCATATATTTGAACAACCTGCTGCATCCATACATTTCAAACACCACACATCGGGGGTTTGCTTTGACATCCATCCAAACATTATGCATTGCCCTTACTTTGCTACAGGGAGTTTTTTGTATACAGTCGGAGACGCAGAGCACATCGGAAAAGGCCACCATGTGTCGCTCGGTTAAAAGTGTGCCTTATGCGCTTAAAAGATTCTTAGGCAACTTCGTTCAAAGAGACGAACAAAAAGATGTACCTGGGAATTATAGCAATATGCCTATAATATAGTATAGAGAAGTGATGCCAGGAGGAAACTTTTACCTGTTTGGACGATATTTTTATATTTAGTTTTCACTTGCAGCCACGTCCTTTTTGGGGTGGCCCGGTTACATCTAACTGAGAATAATATTGTAATAAATATTCCGCCGCCACCAAAGGGTGCTACAGAACCCTCGGTGAGCAACCGGTTAGGCTGCCACCACCTTCAATTATACCCCAGTTTGGTCCAGCACAGAACACTCAACTCAAAAATCAGGCCACTGAAACAACAACAAAACTTTATTATTCCATTAGTTCATAAAACCATGGGCTCACGTTGGCTACCCCGCAACACACAATTCCCCCGCATATACAAAAGGCGTCTGATTACACAGCACAGCATGCATAAGTTAGGATATCCCAGCAATAAATCACTTCAATTTCATCTCAATACGGCACCAATAAAAAAAAGTCTACACCGCAAGAAACACCTCAGTCTTGACTATGGCAATACACACGTGAAAAAAGACAGACTTCCAAAATTGTATGCAAGGCCCTCGAGTCGCGGTGGCCTACGCCTCGCCCACCCACACACAAACATATACTAACAATATAAAAAGAATTAAAACCGGACTTCCCTGTCCGTTACACAGCGAGACCCCCCGCCGTCTCGCTGAAGAGCAGGTCCCAAATCTATATTGGTTGCAACTGGCCCACTCAATGTAAACGCCAGGTAGTTAGGGTAATTCCGCTGGTGTTCCACTACTCTGTCCTGGCTACCTACAAAAACATTTTCCCCACTATCTTCCTCCGGGTCACTAAGTGTTCCCCGGTCTCTTGGCGCCGGGCGGTGCTAATCAACCGAACGCCACAAAACAATCCCCAGTTCAGGTAAACCCAGCGACCACAACCTGCTTCTCTCCCCGCGCACACCCCCAACATAAGCCCTCCCCCTTTTAAAACCTCCGTCTCATCATCAGTCTCATTCTCTCCCGGTGAGTGAGTGCAGCAGTCTGTCAATTAACCACCCCTTTCTAACAAAGTCTCTAATGGCACTTAATGAATCTTCATCACACTACCCCCCCTCCAAAAAAAAAATGGACTCGTCCCGAGTCCTTATGGAGAGATGACATAATCCTGACACCACGCAGGGCGTCTTCGTGCTCGCCTCTGGCCGACCCGAGCCTCCAGGAGGGGCCCATCCGACAACTGTGGCCCCCCATCCCCGAAACCCAGTGATGAAGGAGCTGCTTCTGCCGTGAGCTGGGGAAGCCCGTCAACACCTGGCAGACGGGGCTCCCCATCCATAGCTGTAACAAGCAGACCAGGCTCCTCAACAGCTGAAGCGGCCGGCAAGCAAGACCCCCCTGCAGCAGGTGCATCAGGCAGCAGAACCCCATCAGCCGCAGACGAAACCGATGTCCCCAGGGGAGCCGCCGCCTGGCCACAATCCCCACCATCAGAGGCCACAGGCGAAACAGGCGAACCAGCTCTCCTTAATATGACCCCAGTAGATGTCACTGGCAACCAGGACCCTCCAGCCACTGATGGAATAGACATGGACCTAGCTGGTGTAGCCCAATGGGCCCCAGAGCTCCCAGCCACAGGTCCTCGTGACCGCCAAAACACCCGACTGAAACCATGCGGAGGCCTCCTCACCCCCCCGCTTAGGCCGTGGAGGGACAACTGCAGCCTGGTGATCATCCACGGGACCACCGGCTTTTGCACCGCCTCAGTAACTGTGGGAGACACATGGTTTCAACAGATTAAAATGCACTACACTACTGGAGCCCCCCCCCAGGTTGTATCCGATAAAGCACCTCTGATATCCTCTCAACAATCCTATAGGGCCTTTTAAATCGCTTCTGTAACTTTGGACTTACCCCCCTTCTTTCGGCCTTATTCTTTAACCACACAAACTCTCCCACTGAATAAAACTGGTGTTGTGCTTTGAAGTCAAAATTAAACTTCTGATTTTCGAAGCCCTCGCCTGGTGTTTCCTTATCGCACTCCAACACCGTAGATAAGCTTTCAGTTACTTTCTCCACATAACTATTAACAGATGGAAACTTCTCATTTACATCAATATTTAACATTACATCAATGGGCAAAACCATTTCCCTCCCAAATAGGACTCGATGGGGGTAAAGCCTGTAGTGGCATGTACGCTACTTCTGTAGGCCATCATTACAAATGGCAGAAGGGTATCCCAATTCTGTTGATTTTCATCCACATAGAAGACTAACATAGACAAAAGCGCTCGGTTGAACCTTTCAATCATACCATCTGATTGTGGATGGTATGGTGATGTTCTAGTCTTACTTATATTCAGCAACTGACAAAGTTGTTGAAACAAATTTGACTCAAAAGCTCCGACCTTGGTCAGAGTGCAGGCTTCTAGGGGTACCAAACGAGAAACCCACTCATTCACCAACACTTGAGCTAATGTTTCTGCCTCCTGATTAGGAATAGGATATGCCTCCGTCCATTTCGAAAAAATAATCTCCCACCACCATGATGTACTGATTAAACCGTTCAGTTTTAGGCAGTGGGCCCAAAATATCCACTGCAATCCTCTCAAAGGGATATGAGGTGGCAGACGTTACCATAGGTGCCCTTGGTGTTATCCCAACTTGTTTATGAGACCCACACTCAACACATTCCTGGCACCATTTTTTGTGCATCTTTAAACCACCCCGCCAATAGAAGCGGTCCCTAATTTTTCCTTGCAGTTTCTGAACCCCAAATGGGCCCCTGTCGTTTTATTATGCAACTGCTGCAGTACTACTGGCACCAAAGATGCAGGCAAAACTATTTGGGTCTTTGCAGGTAACCCTGATTTTAAAAGGCAACACACGTACCAACCTCTGCCCCTGCACCTGTAACTGATCCCAAACCAAACCAAACTTCTTCAAAGAAGGGTGAGTGTTCAACAGTATCCGTCGGTCTCCCTCTTGTCTTCTCAACTTAATCAACACTTTTAGATCAGGGTCAGAATGCTGAGCGTCAGTCAATAAATCACCCTCCACCAGAGGATCTGGTGTTGGCTCAGCTTGCTCCACAGACACTCCCCTACACATTGGTCCAATGCACAGATCTGAGGAACTGCCCCCTACCTGGTCTCCCATGAACCCCGGCAGCCTGGATAATGCGTCGGCGTTAGCATGAGCCTTACCCGTCTATGGACAATCTTGTACTGGAATGCCGCCAGCTGTTCCAACCACCGTGCAAGCTGCCCCTCCACACCATGAAAATTATGTAACCACCTGAGGGAATTGTGGTCTGTCCTAAGCAGAAACTCCTTACCAAGCAAAAAATGTTTAAAATACTTCGTAAAAGTCACCACACTTAAAAGTTCTTTTTTTGTTGTGGCATATTTACGCTCTTGCTTGCTAAGGGCTCTGCTTGCGTAAGCCACCACTCTTTCTACACCATCCCTCTCCTGTGAAAGGACAGCGCCAATGCCCACATCACTCGCATCTGTATCCAAAATAAAAGCTTTCTGTGGATCGGGATACGCCAAAACAGGGGCAGAAATAAGACAGGTTTTTAACTTTTCAAATGCCTCCTGACATCCATCATCCCAGTTAAACCGTCTCCCCTTTTCGGTCAACTTATGCAATGGCCTAGCCCACTCGGCAAAACCCTTAACAAACCGTCTGTAATATGACGCCAATCCCAAGAAGCTACGCACCTCAGTCTGGTTTTTTTAGATGGGCCAAGCTCGCACAGCTTCCACTTTTAGAAGGATCGGCCATCACCCCCTCCGCTGAAATAACATGTCCGAGGTAGTGAACTTTGGTGGAAAAAAAAAAAAAAAAATTACACTTTGAAGGTTTCACTTTAAGGTTAGCCATCTTTAGCTTGAGAGTACTTGATCCAACCGCTGAAGATGCTCAGCAAAATCTCGCCCAAAGACGATAATGTCATCTAAATACACCAAGCACATAGTCCATTGCAGATCAGCTAAAACTACGTCCATTAGCCTCTGAAAAGTACTAGGACTATTAGTTAGCCCAAAAGGTAATACATTAAACTCAAATAATCCTTGCCGTGTAATAAAGGCCGTCTTCGGACGATCTTGGGGGTCAACCTCAACCTGCCAGTACCCACTGGCAAGGTCGAGGGTGGAAAACCACTGGGCACTATGCAGGCTATCTAGGGCATCATCAATACGGGGGAGGGGGTAAGCATCTTTTCTGGTTACCTCATTTAACTTTCTGTAATCAACACAAAAGCGCAGACCCCCATCCTTTTTCTCACCGGTACAACAGGTGCTGCCCAAGGACTACAGGAGGGTTGAATAATACCTCTTTCTTGCATGTGCTTGATATGCTCCGCCACCTCCTGCTGCAAATGAAGAGGTACTCGCGAGGTGCCATTTTAATGGGCTTGGCGTGCCCGTGTCTATCTGATGGTGGGTCAGATGTGTCCTACCCAAGTCAGAATCATCTTGACTGAAAACAGAAAAATGGTCACAGAGCAATTCTCGAACGGCTTGTAACTGGGTCACTGTAAATCCCTTGTTCTCCAACCCAAATTGTGTTAACAATGACTCTGGAGTGCAGAGTGAACCATCCGCCCCACAACCAGTAGACACAGAGTCCTCGCCTACAACCACATCCATATGCAGGGTACCCACTGTCATTCCTTTCCTCAAAGTAAGCTCCCCCTCAGTCACATTGAGAACTCTGACGGCACCACCCCTTTCTCCGCCGACACAGAGCCCGTGCTATTAAAATATCTGCCGCTACACTAGTAGCAGGCTCCACCATCCTTCCACAGATTCCCCACAAACCCCATCTACACTACCAGGGATTATAAACTCACTGCGGGGAGGGACAATCACATCTTGTTGGACAACCACCCTATTTAACTTGATTAGTCAAATTACTAAAATGTAATGGCAGTCGTTTGCCCATGATCTCACAACATTGTTCCCCAAGATTTATCACGGCCCCAAATTTAAGCAAAAAGTCAGTGCCAAGTAAAACATCATGCAAAGGAATGTCTGCCACTAAAAATTCAATCACCAAGGCCAGTGAACTCATATGACAAACAGCAGCCCACTTCCCGATAATCCTCATCTGTCCCCCATTAGCAGCTGACACTGTCCCGGTATAGGGTAAAAGCTCAGACTCCCCACTAGTGGCCTGCAACCAGAACTCTTTGGCTACCACCGAAACTTGAGCACCAGTATCCACCAGTAGGTTACAGTCTACGCCCCCCACCTTAGCAGGCAAAAACACCCCAACACCCTGACCCCCACATGAAGCACCGAGTTGTAGGCCTAATGAGTAACTTGGGGGAGTGAGCCGTCGCCCCCACCACTCACCCTCGAGTTTCCCACGACAAGTAAGGGCAATCTTTCCTCAGGTGTCGATTGCATCCACATTCCCAGCATGCCTCAGAGCGCTCCCTAGGAGCCCGACTAGATACTTGCGGCCCCCCCCCTAGATGCTCTAACTGCAGGAGTGTTACTGACTTGAGAGGCTGAAAGTCTATCAACAGTAACTTTAAGTGTCTTCACCTCCTGGCGTAGACTTTCCACTGTCTGTAACAAAATAGTCATCTGAGGATCGGGGAATTACTCAACACACCACATATTTTAGCATTAGCCGCTGTTTGGCTATGTTCCAAATCTCGTATAAGTTCTAATTCCGAAGCCAAATTTATAGCAGCCTCTAAAGTAGTTGGTTTTGCACTACGAAGTTGTATACGCAATTCCCCCACCCCAACATGAGCTACAAAATGCTCCCGTGCCAACAGGTCTTGAGTGGCACCATTTGCAGATGGATATGCCTTTGAAACTAACCGCCTCAGGGAATTACCAAATTCCCGTGCCGACTCGGTGGGTAACCTCCTCCTAGAGGAGAAACTAGCTCGATTCCAGTCTTCACTTTCACAGGGGTCAAAACATTTATTTAGGGCTGCTCGCAGATTCAAATAGCTACTCCTATCCTCCACAGTCAGTCCACAATAAACATCCCTAGCCCTCCCAGATAACAAGAGAGACATAAATTTTAATTTAAGATCATCATTCCAGTTATTAACATCTGCTGCCAATGCAAACTGTTGAGACCAATCTGACCAATCGCGCCCTGGCCAGTAAATGTTTCAGGCATAAACACTGGGGCGAGTAACTGTGCCATCATCAATACCATTCTCAATGCCCCCCCTCGGCTGGTGCCTGAACAACAGCTGCCTGATTCGAGCCAACATTTCCTGGTGTTCCATTATAAATATTTTTTAAATATTTAAGTTCACAAAATCTCTGCTGCCACCAATGTAATAATAAATATTCCGCCGCCACCAAAGGGTGCTACAGAACCCTCGGTGAGCAACCGGTTAGGGTTGCCACCACCTTCAATTATACCCCAGTTTGGTCCAGCACAGAACACTCAACTCAAAAAAATCAGGCCACTGAAACAACAACAAAAACTTTATTATTCCATTAGTTCATAAAACCATGGGCTCACGTTGGCTACCCCAACACACAATTCCCCGATATACAAAGGCGCCTGATTACACAGCACAGCATGCATAAGTTAGATATCCCAGCAATAAATCACTTCAATTTCATCTCAATACGGCACCAATAAAAAAAAAAGTCTACACCGCAAGAAACACCTCAGTCTTGACTATGGCAATACACACGTGAAAAGACAGACTTCCAAAATTGTATGCAAGGCCTTTGAGTCGCGTGGCCTACGCTTATCGCCCTCCCCACCCACACACAAACATATACTAACAATATAAAAAGAATTAAAACCGACTTCCCTGTCCGTACACAGCGAGACCCCCCCGCCGTCCTCGCTGAAGAGCAGGTCCCAAATCTATATTGGTTGCAACTGGCCCACTCCAATGTAAACGCCAGGTAGTTGGGGTAATTCCGCTGGTGTTCCACTACTCTGTCCTGGCTACCTACAAAAACATTTTTCCCCACTATCTTCCTCCGGTCACTAAGTGTTCCCCGGTCTCTTCGGCGCCGGGCGGTGCTAATCAACCGCTAACGCCACAAAACAATCCCCAGTTCAGGTAAACCCAGCGACCACAACCTGCTTTCTCCCCGGCGCACACCCCCAACATAAGCCCTCCCCCCTTTTAAAACCTCCGTCTCATCATCAGTCTCATTCTCTCCCGGTGAGTGAGTGCAGCAGTCTGTCAATTAACCACCCCTTTCCTAACAAAGTCTCTAATGGCACTTAATGAATCTTCATCACAATATTTTTTATCCAATTGCAGGGAAAAAAACATAGGCCTACTAAAGAAGCCCATAGTAGGCAATAATAGTCACTGAATTAGATCTTGCCGAGGGTAGGCTACAATTTTGTGCTTTTCATTAGCCCTATTAATAGCCTCAAACTTACGCATTTACGCGGTCCGCAACCCTCTTGCTCGCGTGCAGTGGCGGACGCGCTGGTATTGCTTTTCTTTGCGATTATTACTCGTTCTTCCTCGTAAGCCTCGAGGAGGACTTGTAATTCTGGCTCACAAAAATACGGGGCTCTGCGTTTCATCATTTCCTCAAAGGATTTCGACACTCAATTGATGATGTCCTTATATGTTCGCAGTGAACGCGCACCAGTCTTGGTTAACCAACACGGAGTTGATTGAACTAATTCATAACCGGTGTTTTGGAACCGACAGCTCGGGTTTACAAGTGCGGGTTCAACCAAACGCGAGTTCAGACTTTCTCTCCGTTTTTATTAAACCTGCTTTCTGGAATACCCCCCATGTTAGTACAGGGTTTGAAGTATCAAACAATTTCCACAAATCATTACTCGCTGAATTTTCGACTGATTTCCAAGCGGTTTGATTTGTTATAAACGTAACACATTTAGCTATGATCCAGGATGCCCTGATACTCTAAAATGCCGGTTTTACTACCAAAATACAACTTCGTATTCACAACGGTCGAGCGCTTAAACTTAAATCTACACCGAAGATGCCAGATTTTTTTGCGCTGCATATGGATGCTGACCGAGATATCAATACCAGATCCTGTGGAATTACCTTTCGCAGGTAAGATTTAACGATAGATTTTGGATGTATTTGTGTATTGTAACATTATGTTGAGAGCTACTGTAACTATTTGTCCACCAGCGAAATGCTAACGTAGCTAGGCTAGACTAGCCCTAGTCATAGAAGCTGAGGCTTTATATCAAATAAATCATAATTATAATGTATAGTTATCCGTGTATTTCTCCACACCGCCCAATTTTATTTCAATCCTATCTTTTCTTATGAACGACTAACAAAGAGGACGTGACTGCATTTCAAAGCTGGTTACTAAGGCTGCCAGGTCAGATCCTAACGTTAGTATTAAGTTTACAAGATTGTTGTTGGCCCAGGTATTTTATACCGGTTGGATACAAAGAAATGCTCTTTCTTCTCACAATTTCTCTATCATTTTTGTAATATTAAAAAGGCCTGATTTTAATATCATTTTTAAATGATATTAAAAAGACTTGAAAAAATATGTTGCAGTTCATAGATATTTCTCATATCTATTTCAATAGACTGTGGCTATTCTTACGTGACTGTAATCCATTGCAGGCAGGCTATTCTTACGTGACTTTCGGTCAGGCATGCACAGCAAAAATTGTCCTGTGTCCTGTGCGGTGTCCTGCGCGATGTCCTGCGCAGTGTCCTGTGTCCTGTGCGGTGTCCTGCGCAGTGTCCTGAGTGCTGTCCTGCGCAGTGTCCTGTGTCCTGTGCGGTGTCCTGCGCAGTGTCATGTGTCCTGTGCAGTGTCCTGCGCAGTGTCCTGTGTCCTGTGCGGTGTCCTGCGCTGTCATGTGTCCAGTGCAGTGTCCTGTGCGGTGTCCTGCGCAGTGTCCTGTGTCCTGTGCTCATGTCCTGCGCACTGTCCCTGCGCAGTGTCCTGAGTGTCCTGCGCAGTATCCTGAGTCCTGCGCCAGTCGCAGTGTCCTGCGCGGTGGCCTGCGGCAATTGAGCAGTGTCCTGCACACTTGTAACAGGATAGGGCAGTTTTATTTATTTAAATTTCATGCAGTCGGAAAGAGGTGATGGGTTTATATTTATTTTTATCTTGAAAACAGCGACGTTCGAATAGCACACATCCTTGTATATTTTGGCTCTGCGTTGCAGCTTATAGGCTACTTTAACCGGATCAATCACGAGTACTAACCTGTTCAATATATCAAATAGAGCACGCTGCTCCTGTTGCAGGACAGTCGCTATCTGTACACCATTTCTAATTTTAACATCGATATGTTTCAAACTCGTCCCGGTTTTACGTGGGTTAACAATGCTAATTCGAAACTGTAGTCAAGTTGCCTGTACACAGGCAGAGATACGACATAGCTTACAGTTGAATTACTGAGTTGAATTGGCCAGCTTGTAAAACCAATTTTGCGGTTCATTCCGGACGGATGACATTTGCCTTAATAGGCTGTGTCACCAGCTCGTCCCGCCGTCAAAGCAACAGTTTCAAAACTTGAATTGCAAACCGATCCTTTCCATCAAATAACAGAGAAATTAAACCAAGTCACTGAGTTAGTTGCTCACTTAAGAGGGGTTTGGATTGACTTAATAATAGCCTACCGGTCATTCCGAAGGGAGTAAAAAACTCCAGATGTATCATAGGCCTATCTTAAAAAATATCTCAGGCGAATAAGAATAAAGAAATGACCATCCCTTACGAAAAAGAAGTATACTTCAAGTTCATATTTTCAAGTAAACTTAAGTAAACGTCAAGTATATTTTCCAAGTATACTTTTTGTAGTGTACCAATGTCAATGTACTAGTGGTATACTTGTAAGTGTACTAATTAAATACTACTTGGGACTAAATTGGCCCACTTTAAGTTCATAAAAGTATACTTGTAAGTATACTTCAAGTTTAAGCAATGTAAACATAAAGTACACATCTAGTTTACATCTAAGTTTTATTTTATACTGCAAGTACACTACAATTGAACTTTTTAGCATACTGTGAGTTAACTAGTCGTGTACTTCTAGCATACCTTTCAGTTTATGAAAGTATACATTTAAGTATACTGCAAGTAAACTTACAGATATACTGCTAGTTTATTAGTTGTATACTTCTAGCAAACATTTCAGTTCCTGAAAGTATACTGTGAGGTATACTGCTAGGAAACTTAAAGAGTGTCATTGGATGTTTAATGACTGCAGTGAGTCAGGACTTCAGTTTCTCATCTCATCTGAAAGACAAAATCTTCATCACTGCACTGTAGTATTGTGTATTATTCCACCAGAGGGAAGATCCCAACCTACTGACCCACCAACACCACCTCCAGCAGCAACTCATTTTCCCAGGTGGTCTCCCATCCAAGCACTAACCAAGCCCACACCTGCTTAGTTTCAGCCACACATCTGGTGCATATCAAGTAGTGGTATGGCTGCTAGTCGTAAAATTAGTACACACATTTCATTGCCACCATATCAGACCAGATAGCACTAAAGTTCCAGTCTTCTTAACCTCATGTTTGAAAATACTGTGTACATTTATCTGTGAATCTGCACATACTGGCCAGCTAGATTGAACTGATATCTCAACTAAAACACAGCAATGTTTGGTACAGGTACAATATGCAGGGCTTTGATGTCCACACTCTTGTTTAAAAATGATTAAATCATTTATTAAACAGAATGTACCATCTTTCAAGTATACAGCACTGTTGCATCTTTTCTTTAGTCGGTCATATTTTTGACTGTGATACAGAACTCCATTAACCAAAAACATATATTTCATCAGCCTTTGCTTGAGTTCTTCAGTTCTTCAGGTCAGGCTGAAGGCATTGCTAATTCATATTTTATGCATATTTCTGGTTCCATATGAGAAAAGAGGTATTTTTTTGTTTTGAATTGGGATTTCAATAAGAGTTGCCATTGCTGTGTTCTTATACTTTGGCATCCAATACAATGTTGTGTTTGAAAATTTAATTGATAAAGGAATCAATTTTTTCTCAATCCTGAGTATGTGTTTCATTGTGAATTCTTATAAGTACCTTCATCTGTAAATTAAAGCAGAATGCACTTAAGCATTGTCTACTAGTAGAGTACATGAGGTAACCTCTCATCTACTTACGTTAAATAATATCTGAATAGCAACAGTAATACATTTTGGAGTGCAATAATCATAAGCTGTGAGTATGATGTTAAGTTAGCTTAAAGAAGACTTTGAAGTATACCTGCAGTTTAAAAACAAAAAAAAAAACTTTTAGCTCCCTGAAAGTTTAAACCTAAATGTAAATTATAGAGGGCTTGAAGTAAAGAACTAGTGGACTAGTAGTGTACCTATAAGTTTACTTGCAGTATACTTCAAAGTATACTTTTATAAATTAGACATTGTGCTAGAAGTATATAACTAGTGAACTAATAGTTCATCTTTAAGTTTACTAGCAGTATACAGTACTTTACAGTATACTTTCATGAACTGAAAAGTTTACTAGAAGTTTATAGCTAATAAACTAGCAGTATATCTAAGTTTACTTGCAGTATACGTTAATGTATACTTTCATAAACTGAAAAGTATGCTAGAGGAATACAACCAGTTAAGTCACAGTATACTTAAAAGTTCACTTTTAGTGTACTTGCAGTACAAAATAAAACTTAGATGTAAACTAGATGGGCACTTCAAGTTTACACTGCTTAAACTTGAAAAAAACTTTGAACTTTTCTGTAAGGGTATGTATCAAGTCTGTCAATACTGGAAGAATTGTCAAATTTGTTCTCAAATAAAATTAGACAAATGTTTATCTGTTTCTGTGTGGGTTAATAACACTGCATAAAAATCAAGTTCAGCTCCACCCATGTGCTATTTACTCTGCTATGCTACCCAAAAGCTGACTTGTTACTGCGAACTTACATGTGGAATATGTAAGTTCATGAGATTGTAAAAACTGAGTAGAACTATAATGCATTATACTTCAAAGAAGCCAATATGTATGGTAAAATATATTTTACTGTGCTTATTCTTTTGCTAGTAGCCTAACTGCGAGCCAAGTATACTTGAACATTAGGCATGATTATTTTAATACTTTATTATACTTTTCTTGAGTATATCTCGATCAAAAGTTTAGTTACAAGTATAAGCAAAATATACTTAGACTTTTCTGCATACTTTTCAGTATAAGCTATGTATACTGAAGTGTTACTTTGCTAAGTATATCTCTGATAAGTACATCAAAAGTAAACTGAAAATATACTCTCTTATTTTTAGTTTAGAAGAAGTATATTAAAGGCAGACTTGAATAAACTTCTTTTTCGTAAGGGATGTGTATCATTGCGCATGCTTTATTATAATTTATGGCAGTAAACCATCTGTGCCTCTGATTTATTAATGCGGGTCGTGAACAATATTCAGACGTGCTTTGTTTCATTCCAAAATATGTAAAAAGTTGGAGTAGCCTGAAGGTTTCTGCCAGAAAACTGAGCATTACTACCAGAAACCTTGAATCAAAATTTTAGAAACAATGGCTGTGAGGTTGTTTGACAGGTTTGAAATAGCCAAATCGCGGCTCGCCGCAGTAGCTGAAATTGTCCTTTCCTGTGAGATTGACGCAGGACACTCGCATACTTCCACAGGACAGTTAACAGGACACTCGCGCAGTGCAGGACAGTCAGCAGGACACTTGCTTTTGGCGCAGGACAGTCAGCAGGACACTTTTCCCATTACCTCAGTCACTCTCCCCACCGCAGCGAGACAGTCACAGAGTGCTGCTCGACATCCAAATAGACTCTAAGTGTTGATTTAACACTGAACGTTTTACTGTGTAGCGAATGTCCCGCAACAGGAGCAGCGTGCACTATTCAATATATTGAACAGGTTAGAACTCGTGATTGATCCGGTTAACGTAGCCTATAAGCTACAACGCAGAGCTAAAATCTACAAGGATGTGTGCTATTCGAAATGTCGCTGTTTAAAACATACAGTCATGCCCAAAATTATACATACCCCTACCAATTTTGGTTTTTTTTTTTTGAGATATTTTTTGACAAATCAAATTTGTTCTTGCACAAATGACACAGTAAGTTGACATAAGGCTGTAAGAAGTACAGTAAACAATTTTTCAGGAAATACAACACTTTTTGGTATTTTATTTGACAGATTTACAAAAAATGCCAGAATTATTCATACCCTTTTCTCGGTAATTGATGGCAAAGCCTTTATTCACGATTACAGCCTCCAAACGCTTTCTGTGGTTGATCACAAGGTTTCTACGCATTTCCAAGTTCCACAACTTAAACCTTAAACCTCAAGGATCTGGAGAAGTTCGCCAAAGAGGAGTGGGCCAAAATCCCAGTGGAAACGCATAGAAACCTTGTGATCAACCACAGGAAGCGTTTGGAGGCTGTAATCGTGAATAAAGACTTGCCATCAATTACTGAGAAAAGGGTATGAATAAGTCTGGACATGGCATTTTTTGTAAATCTGTCAAATAAAATACCAAAAAGTATTGTATCTCTTTATTTCTTGAAAAATTGTTTACTGCACTTCTTACAGCCTTATGTCAACTTACTGTGTAATTTGTGCAAGAATAAATTTGATTTGTCAAAACATATCTCGAAAAAAAACAAAAATTGGTATGGGTTTGCATAATTTTGGGCATGATTGTATATATTTGGATTTCAAGATAAAAATAAACATAAACCCATCACCTCTCTCCGAATGCATGAAATTTAAATAAGAAAACTGTCCTATCCTGTTACAAGTGCGCAGGACACTGTGCAGTTGCCGCAGGCCACCACGCAGGACACTGAGACTGGCGCAGGACAGCGCACAGGACACAGGATACTGCGCAGGACAGCACGCAGGACACTGCACAGGGCACAGGACAGTGCGCAGGACAGTGAGCAGGACACTGCACAGGAGACAGGACAGTGCGCAGGACACTGCGCAGGACAGCTCGCAGGACACCGCACAGGACAGGACAATTTCGGCTCTTACTGCTACTGATCAAAATTTTATGACTTGTTTGCGCAATTTTTGTCAATCAGGTCAATTTGGCGGCCGAGCTTGTACAAGGGGCCGAAGGGTTAAGCCCATAACCAAGGCACCGGTAAATTGAAATCTCGTCCCTGGGGCTTCTATACTGAGCAACAAAAGAAATGCAAATTAGCTAGTTAGTTAATGTACTCTTATGATTACTCAGACCACAAAACAAAGAAATGTTTGATGAAACGAGTGTAAATGTGCACGCTCTAGGAATAAATTTGATTTTCTATAATAATTACACGCAAACTTATTTTCCGGTCTGACTTTTAATTAACTTATGCTCTTTTTGTTGCTCACTATACTCGCTTCACCAAGGTTGGGCAATCTCGTGGTAGCATCTGGAACTAGGCCGTTAATCAGATAGGAGAAACTCCGGTAAAAATAGTTATACATATCCACATTACGTGAGCATCAGTCACGCAAACCATCAACGTGTATAGCTATTCTTACAGACTATGTTTAAGTATTTATCTTATTGTATTGTTTATCTGGCTTTATTTTTCTGTAATTGTTGTTTGTTCTCAAAATATGCATATCTAAATTTAATGGTATATACAAACATGTTTAATGTACCCTGGTATATGTAAATGCCTTTGTTCTTCTGGTATACACACCAATAATAATATGAAACAGAGAACTGGCCGGGACTAATTGTTGTCATTAAGGGACGTGTCTTTGCCCCCCCCCTAGCTACGCCACTGTAAGAGTCTGCTTCTGATTCTGACCATGAATTGACACTGCATACGGTTTCAGCAGTTCTGAGTGACAATGAGCCGGTGATGGCAGTAAAAAAAGAAAATGCGGCATCTTCTTTGATAATGATTAGGCCAAAGATTGAAGGTCATGCGATTGATATGGAACTAGACACCGGAGCAGCAGTGTCCTTGATTTCAATGGAGATGTACAAAGCCAAATTCGCCCATGTATGTTTACGCAAAACTGATGTGGTGCTAAAAACATATACAGGAGAGCTTCTGTCACCAGAGGGAATGGTGGAAGTATGGGTGAAGTTGAACAAACAGACAGTCCAACTGCCTTTAAATGTTGTGAAAAGAAATTCACCCCCACTGTTCGGCCGTGAATGGCTAAACAACATAAAGCTTGATTGGCGTGAAAGAAAGACAGTGAGGTGTGGGTACAAAGCTAGTGAGACACTTGAAAATGTTCAAAACCGTCACGCCAAAGTTTCCAGTGAAAAATTAGGAACATTACAGGGGTTTGAAGCATCTCTGACATTAAAACCAGACGACCAATCACCAAAGTTCTATCCGGCGCGCATAGTCCCATATGACCAAAAGTGGAAGTTGAAATTGACCGTTTGCTTCAACAGGGAGTGATCTCCCCAATTCAATTTAGTGATTTGGCTACCCCCATAGTCCCTGTCATTGAGAAGAATAGAAGCGTGCGGATTTGTGGGGACTTCAGAATCACAGTAAATCCTGCTTTGTGCAATGAAGATTACCCAATACCTCGCATTGAGGATTTGTTTGCGTCTCTGTCGGGAGGACATTTTAGTTAGCCAGATCTGTCACAAGCATATCTCCAGGTGCCTGTCAGTACAGATTCACGGAAATACCTTGCAATTCCCACGCAGAAAGGCATGTTTTGCTACAATCATCTTCCATTCGGGATAACCTCCGCACCCTCCATTTTCCAGAAAATAATGGACCTGGTGTTGCAAGGTTTGCCCAGTGTCCACTGCTTTCTGATGATATCCTTGTCACGGGCCGAGATGATGCGCATCATCTGGAAAACTTGGAGGCTGTACTCAGCCGTTTGGGAAAATTCAGGCTTAAAGTCAAAAAGTGTGAGTTTTTCAGGAGCTCTCTGGAATATCTAGGCCATATAATTGATGCAACAGGATTGCACAAGTCACCTGATAAAATTAAGGCCATAGTGGATGCTCCTGTGCCCACAAATACGAGCCAATTGCGCTCTTTCCTAGGGCCCATTAATTACTATGTACGTGTTGTCCCAAACCTATCAGCACTTCTCCACCCATTAAATGCTTTGTTGCACAAGGATGTGAAGTGGGAATGGTCAAAGCAATGTAATGAGGCATTTCACAATGCAAAAGAACAGCTCTCCAGCAAAAATGTATTGACCCATGAAGATCCACGGCTTCCCGTGATACTGGCCTGCGATGCTTCGCCCTGTGGCATTGGCGCTGTCATTTCCCACCAACTGCCAAGTGGGGAAGAGAAACCAATAGCCTTTGCTTCCAGAACATTGAGCAATGCAGAGAAAAATTATGCTCAAATCGAGCGAGAAGCATTAATGGGAATAATTTTTGGAGTGAGGCGTTTTCATTCTTATCTGTATGGTCGGCACTTCACCTTACTCACAGGTCACCACCCGTTAACCACCATACTCAGCCCGAGCAAGGCGATTCCTCTGATGGCTACAGCAAGGATGCAGAGATGGGCACTCTTACTAGCAGCACACAACTATACAATTAAGTATTGACGCGCCGCTGAATATGGCAACGCAGACGGCTTGTCGTGTTTGCCACTTCCTGTGCAGCACACAGAATCCCCGGGGACAGTTGATACTTACCTTGTTGACCACTTAGAATGCCTACCGATTCGCCGTGCTGATATTAGGACATCATTATATCAGACATCAATTTTTCGCAAATCTTGGAGATGGTGTCCACTGGCCGTTTTCCTGCTATTAAGGGCGCTGACAGCAGCATTTCGCCGTTTTTAGTGCGGAAGGATGAGTTGACATTACTTCAGGGCTGTTTGATGTGGGGAAATAGGGTAGTAGTTCCACCAAAATTGCGTCAACAGGTGTTAGAGGAACTGCATACAGGGCACCCTGGAGTGGTCAAAATGAAGGCCGTGGCCAGGAGCTATGTGTGGTGGCCGGGTCTTGATGCTCAGATCGAAGAAAAATGCAAAACCTGTGTGCCCTGTCAGCTTTCCCAGAAAACGGCAAGCCTCACCCCTCTGTACACATGGCCCTGGCCCGCAGCCCCCTGGCAGAGAATTCACATTGATTTTGCTGGCCCGTTTGAGGGGCGCATGTTTTTGTAGTGGTCGCCGCCCACTCAAAGTGGCCAGGAGTCATTCTGATGGAATCAACCACATCCACAAAGACTATTTAGGTACTTAGAGGTCTATTCAGCCACTATGGAGTCCCCGAAGTTTTCGTTAGCAATAATGGGCCATATTTTACGTCTGAAGAGTTCGCCAGATTCTTAATCGCAAATGGTGTTAAGCATGTGTGCTCAGCTCTTTTTCACTCGGCAACAAACAGCCATCTGGCTGAACGCTTCGTCCAGACCTTTAAAAATTCTCTGAAGTCATCAAAGGGAACAGCATCTGTTCAGAAAAGACTTGATGCTTTCTTGCTGTAATATAGGAACACCCCCCACGCCACCACTCAGGAAACACTGGCTATGCTGTTCTTGCATCGAAAGCTTCGCACTCGCCTTGATCTGCTAAAGCTGAGTGTGGTGGCAGTGGTGGATCTGGCACAAGATGCCCAGCGCAGCCGCAGGGCAGCGCACGCTAAAGCCAGGACATTCAGCGTCGGTGATCCAGTCCTTGTTCGGGACTACCGGAAGGGGGAGGAACAGTGGACAGCGGGATCCGTCACATCTCAGGCTGGTCCAGTGTCTTACAAGGTCAGTGTTGGATCGAATCACCTGTGGAATCGGCACGCAGACCAGATGGTGGCGTGTCAACCCAACATTGTTCAGGCTGCAGCGGAAGTGCCACAGACATCTGACAGAGGCAGTCTGCCAGCTCTGCCAGGGCCCGTGTGCACGCAGGTGTTGCTCACATAGACGGCGTCAAACGATACTTGCGCTCACCCTCAATCGTCTCGGACCCCTCATCTCATGATCAGTTTTGGTTGCTCTCCGGAATCTGTCACGTACAGCCTGTAACCAGATGTGGCGCTCTTGAGCTGCCATCGTCACTCGTGGCTGCCCTATGTAGGGTCGGTCAGTGACAGTGCCTGTGTTCCATTCTCGGATAGACAGCCGACTGATTGTTGAACGGTGACAGTGTAAATGACGCACCACCTCTCGGCTGCTGAGATCTGCCCGTAACATGCCAAAGGCTCTTTTTCTCTCCCCTGTGTCACAAGCCATTGCATTTTCTTAATGCAGTAGCATTTTTTGTTTTTTTGGTTGGCTTTATGTAGGCTGTTGACCACACCAAAAAGAACAAGTCAAGTGTCACTGTACACATCAGGAACAGCTGAATGTTTGTTATTACTGAAGTGCTTGGCGCGTGCACATGGTGCGCGTCAGGATTACAATACCACGCACTTTTCTTTATTTCCTCTCGTGCCTCACTGGAAAAGCAATAAAAATCAATCGATTCTTCAATTTGCCGCAAATACAGTACATACCTCACCCGTGCGTTTTTAATGGAGCTAAGTATATATATATATATTTTTTTTTATATATATATATATTTTTGTTTGTGTGGGTTTACAGATTCAGTATTTTGTTCTGAACTTGTGTGTGCCTGATGGGCCATTCCATCTCAAATGGACCAGTAGCCTGGGCATTTGTAACCACCATCTCTCAGATTGTCCTGATTTTTCCACCAGCAGTTGCTATATGTACATGGACAAAAATCCCAAAATTTTGGCTGCCAACTCCAACTGGTTACAAAATGGCAGCCATTTTAAAAATTGCCTTTTACGTGCATCGCGACGTGCCCTCCCACTTTTTTCAAACCCTTTTTTCACAATAAATCAAAAACTATAGCACCTATTGGCACCAAAATTGGTAGTAATATGTAATTTTTCATGCTGATTCTAAATCTGCAGTCAAATAAATGCTCCCATGGTTCGGAAACTATTGGATGAAAACCCTTTTTGGGGTTACCAAACTTTGGCCCCCTTATCTCAATGCTGCCACCTGATATCAAAATGGAACTTGTTTTATGCTCATCATCATCACTTCAACTCTATAATATCAAAAAATTAGAGAGGTGTTCTGCTTTGTTTTGATGTAATCCTCCAAAACGTAAAATAGATATTTTGTGAAAACAATATCGCCATGTATACACACATGTACAGAATATATAGTAGTATCTATAGGGATATTGCAAAACTATGGCAAAAGGTCAGCAGTTTGTAGCCTAGTAATCTAGCATGGATTTCATCTGCACAATCTGTACCCAGGTACCTTGCTGACTCTGTAAGAGGTCACATAAATAGCACTTGTTTACTGCCTTGAAACAAATACATATCATCAGTTGAAGTGGGCTCTCTCATTCATTAAAGGAAGACTATACTGACCTACAAGTTTTGACTTAATCTTATAGTGATTAACTCCAACATAATATCCACGGTCGATTTTTTGTCCATACATACCCCGTTCTTTTAAATGACTATTAATTAGCCGGAATTGCTGTTTCCAGGAGGCCGCCATTAACGCCACAAGTAGCATGAGAAGTTGCGAGATTATAACGTCACTGCGGCTGCCACATGCATTCATATGCATGATGCATGCGGTGTCAAAATGTCTGAATACATGGATATCTAAATAAATTAGACTACCAACCAATTTAAAATTGTTCATTGAGTGAATCAACTGTTTGATTGCAAATTGAGCAAAGTAAATGGGAAGGGGGTGAAAGCAATTGTCGAGTAGAGAAGGATGATTTGGCTTAGTTCAGCACGCAATTTGCCTGAATGTGTTTGCTTGATTATTACATTTGGCCGTTGTGTGCGAATCTTGTTCAATTATTAAATAAAAAATGTTTAAAATTTGCGGCACAGATTTGCCTGAATGTGCTTGCCCAGTCTTCGGTGCATTTGTCCATTGCTTGCAATGCAAAAAATAATTTCTCTCTCACATTCACGCTTTGATGCGCTTCACACAATGTTTTCTACTTCGCAGATATTTTTAGACGCTTAAAACCAGGGCCATCTTAACATGATTTTATTTTTTAAGAAATCTTTTTTAATAATACGTGAAAGTTTTCCGACGAGAGGTGGAATTCAGAGGTCTGCTATGTATTCAGATTACTAACATTATTTCAATCTAGCACGGTAGCCTGGTTTGGTTTGTCTGCTTCTCATTATTGCTTCTAAATCATTATTGGCTTGATTTTGGTTTTGATTGGTCAGTTGGCTGAATAAATGGCTTGATTACAAGTTAGGCAAAGTACACGGGAATTGATTTAAGGTGAGCTAATTATGCCAAGGTGACGGCAGCTGTCCAGCCTTGCTGGTAATTAGCAGACTTCAAATCGCACTTTTCTTTCCGGAAGCATTTCAAATGGCCTCTGATGTTAGTTCACCTCTAAATTGAAGTTGTGTCAGATAGAAAAAGGTAATAATCAAGCTCGTCTGTCTACCCCATAGACGAAGCAGGAATATCTCAGTCATTCAACAATCACAATGCAGGACTGCAGGACAATGGAAATTCAATGCGCTGACAGCCGCACTGACGTCACGATTAGGGGCGCCCCAAGCGGATTGAGGGTGAATTTTCATCTGCTGTGGTGAAAATGGCGCAGTCCACTAGTTTTGTAAAATCGCTCATAAAAATTAAAGAAATCGCGAAATAAAGAAAAAAAAGTCGTAGGAGCTTTTTTCATGATATATTGAAATAATATTACCCACTTTTCCCAGCCATGATAGTCCTCCTTTAAGCCAGTGGTCTTCAACATCATTCCCGGGGACCCACTGTGTATGCTGGTTTTTGTTCCAACCACAATTGTAATTGCAGGATTTTAACAAGCTGTTAATGTCTTAATTAGGTGTTTTTCATGTTTAGAGTTGTTAATTACTCTCTTTATTCAAATGTTACAAAGAAACATCCATACATGCCATGAAGAACAAAATACCCTAGAAGATAGTGTGATTATATCTATACTGCAAGAAATTTCAAGTAATATAACATTTCAAACAGATCAAATTAGACGCTGAGGAAATCCATAAACCCCAAATTAGGCTGCTGGACACAACTGTTTCAAGTTATTTCAAAAAAACTTCAGGTGAACTTAATTTGATTAACATAACACAAAACTGGTTTGACTTTTTACCATTTGCTTGTCGGATAAATTTGTCATGATGTGCCAATCAGTTTTCAAAAATTAGGAGCCAACTTCATCTATAATTTGATTAGTTAAATAGTTTTCTCTCGTTTTATGCTGTTATTTCCAATACATTGCAATGTGGGTATGATTTTTTTTTATTCTTGATGGTAAACATAGATATTTCTGTTAACTTGTGAGTTAAGAGGGCACATAACTGCTCTAAACATTAAATGCACTTAAAGACAAATTAACAGCTTATTAAAAATCTGCAATTACAATTGCGGTTGGAACAAAAACCAGCATACACAGTGGGTCCCCAGGAAGGACGTTGAAGACCACTGGCTTAATGAATGAGAGAGCCCACTTCAACTGATGCTATGTTTTTGTTTCAAGGCAGTAAACAAGTACTATTTACATGACCTCTTACAGAGTCAGCAAGGTACCTGGGTACAGATTGTGCAGATGAAATCCATGCTAGATTACTAGGCAACAAACTGCTGATCTTTTGCCATAGTTTTGCAATATCCCTATAGATACTACTATATACTCTGTACATGTGTGTATACATGGTGATATTGTTTTCAATATTCAGAATCAGCATGAAAAATTACATACCGCCAATTTTGGTGCCAATAGGTGCTATAGTTTTTGATTTATTACGAAAAAAGGGTTTGAAAAAAGTGGGAGGGCACGTCGTGACGCATGTAAAAGGCGATTTTTAAAATGGCTGCCATTTTGTAACCAGTTGGCAGCTAAGATTTTAGGATTTTTGTCCATGTCCATATTGCAACTATTGGAGCAAAAATCAACTAAATCTGTGACAGGGTGGTGTCACTCCCTGGTCCATTTGAGCTGGAATGGCTCTTACATATATATAAAAAATGTTTGTGTGGGTTTGCAGATTCAGTATTTTTTCTGAACTTGTGTGTGCCTTGTGTTTAGCCTGGTTCTACTTTGTAGGTTAGCCTGGTTCTACCCCACCACGTAGGTTACAGCCATTGAAAAAAAATGCCAGCGATTGAATAAGAGGAGAAAATAAAAGACACAAGTGATAACAAAAGAACCATTACCAAGACGCTTAATGCACATGCTGTCCACTTATGCACGCCAATAATTTGGGAATAGCCTGCTAACATCTTGGTTTATTTTCATTACCTTTGAACGCCATAACATCTTTGACATTGGCGAGTGTTCAGTTTATACTTTTGTTCAGCTTCTCAAAATGAATTGTTGGTTCCAGGGAAAGGCTGTAAAATACTTGAGTAAACTTAATTCAAGGGAATTCAAAGGAAATGCAACACTGCTTGTTGCTACACACATCCTCATTCTCACATGTCATATTTCCTTTGTATCAAGTCACTCATAGTGTCTTGCCGAATATTTTTCTGCTTGCATTCAGCAGGCCGCTGATCTCCTGCATCCAGAGGAGAAGGTCATGCATGCTTGCATGAATTCAAAGGAAATGCAATATGCTTATCGCATTCACATTGTTTATACCCACATAACATACTTTCTGCACATTGATTCTTTTGTCTATTAATGCTTCTGTCAAAATCATATCTTCTATTCCTTGATCGTAGAATGAGCTTGTTTGTTATTCATATTCAGAATTTAATGGATCGAAACGCAGTTCATGTTCAGATCCCCACGGGTGACTGCTTGTCTGCTCCCTGCAGGAGCGCAAGTTTGGGGATTGTGACCTCCTGGAATATCTGTAATGCTTGCTCAGATTGTTTCAGAGTATCACTTGAGCAGAGTCACTGCCAAATTCAAATGTATGTCATTCCAAATAAGTAGACATGGTCAACAACATCCCCCGCCAAAATGTCTTCTTTAAAGATACTATGAACAGAGGCTCCCAAAAATGCCACAAGGGCAATAACTGTGGGAAAAATAATCATGTGCTTCTTATTTTTGAACTCCATCAGGGTCTTTATGGTCTTAAGCTACACACCAAATTTGGTTATCCTATCTCAAATAGTTTCTGAGAAAAGCTGTCCCCTTTAGAGATACCGTGGACAGAGTCCGAAGATACGGATCAAGGGCAATAACTGCGGGAAAAATAATCGCGCGCATCTCATTTTCGAACTCCATCAAGGCCTTTATGGTCTGAAGCTACACACCAAATTTGGTTGTCCTGTCTCTAATATATATATATATATATATATATATATATATATAGTTTCTGAGAAAAGCTGTCCCCTTTATCTCGGACGGACGGACGCACGGACGGACGGATGGAGCTCAAACCTATATCCCCCTCACACTTCGTGGCGGGGGATAATAAATGGTTAAATCTCTCGTGAGAGTCCTGTCTGAAATGGAGCGTCAGTGTTAGTTCAGACAGGCACGGAAATCAGTCTTGGCTCCATCCCTTGTCCAATCGCATTGGACTTCAGCGTCGTGTACCTAATTTACATGTCTTTTTAAATAAGGCGGCGCTCTCTATCTCAACTAACCAAGCTCTACCATTCCCACCAAGACCCATTAAAGATCTGCGCAAACATCCCCTCCACCTCTCCAGCCTCCTCCTTTCCAATGGCATGGTCTTTGGCAGTACTTGTTATGTCATACTCTTGTCTTTATATGGCATTGGCATTGTTTTGTATGGTATCGGCATTGTTTGTAAACTGTATTGTCATTCATTTCATTTTTAAACAGAGTGAACCAGGCTCTGCGGGTGGGGGGTTGTGATCTCCTGGAATGTCTGTGTCATGCTTGCTCAGATTGTTCCAGAGTATCACTTGAGCAGAGTCACCGCCAAATTCGAATATATGTCATTCCAAATAAATGGTTAAATCTGACGTGAGTGTCCTGTCTGAAATATGTGCCGTGAAAAAGTATTTGCTCCCTTCCTGATTTCTTCTTTTTTTTTTTTGCATATTTTTGTCACACTTAAATGTTTCAGATCATCAAACAAATTTTAATATTAGACAAAGACAACCCAAGCAAATACAAAATGCAGTTTTTAAATGATGAGTTCATTTATTACGGAAAAAGCTATCCAAACCTACCTGGCCCTATGTGAAAAAGTAATTGCCACCTAAATCCTAATAACTGGTTGTGCCACCCTCGGTGACAACAACTGCAATCAAATGTTTGCAATAACTGGCAATGAGTCTTTCACATCACTGTGGAAGAATTTTAGCCCACTCTTCTTTGCAGAATTATTTTAATTCAGCCAGATTGGAGGGGTTTTGAGCATGAACGGCCTGTTTAAGATCATGCCACTGCATCTCAATAGGATTTAAGCCCGGACTTTGACAAGCTACTCCAAAATCTTCATTTTGTTTTTTTTAAGCTATTCAGAGGTGGACTTGCTGGTGTGTTTCAGATGGTTGTCCTGCTGCATAACCCAAGTGCGCTTGAGCTCGAGATCACAATCTGAGGGTTGGACATTCTCCTTCAGGATTTTCTGGTAGAGAGCAGAATTCATGGTTCCATCAATTACGACAAGTCGTCCAGGTCCTGAAGCAGCAAAGCAGCCCCAAACCATCACACTACCACCACCATGTTTGACTTTTGGTATGATGTTCTTCTTATGAAATGCTGTGTTAGTTTTACGCTTGATGTAATAGGACGCACACCTTCCAAAAAGTTCAACTTATGTCTCGTCAGTCCACAGAATATTTTCCTAAAAGTCTTGGGGATCATCAAGATGTACATTTTGGCAAATGCGGGACGAGCCTTTGTGTTCTTTTTGGTCAGCAGTGGTTTTCACCTTGGAACTCTCCCATGGATGCCATTTTTTGTCCAGTCTCTGTCTGCTTGTTGAATCATGAACACTGACTTTAACTGAGGCAAGTGAGGCCTGCAGTTCTTCAGATGTTGTTTTGGGTTTTTTGTGACCTCCTGGATGAGTAGTTGATACGCTCTTGGAGTAATATTGGTAGACCGGCCACTCCAGGGAAGGTTCACCACTGTTCAAAGTTTTCTCCATTTGTGGATAATGGCTCTCACCGTGATTCGCCGGAGTCCCAAAGCCTTAGAAATGGCTTTGCAACCCTTTCCAGACTGATAGATGTAAATTTCTTTGTTTCTCATCTATTCTTGAATTTCTTTAGTTCGCGGCATGACATGTTGCTTTTTGAGATCTTTTAGCCTACTTCACTTTGTCAAACAGGTTCTATTTAAGTGATTTCTTGATTCAACAGGTCTGGCAGTAATCAGGCCTGGGGGTGGCTACTGAAATTGAACTAAAAAAATGTGGTTAATCACAGTTAATTCATAATTTAACATAGGCGAGCAATTACTTAGGTAGGCCAGGTAGGTTTGGATAGCTTTTTCCCTTAATAAATGAAATCATCATTTCAAAACTGCATTTTGTATTTACTTGGGTTATCTTTGTCTAATATTAAAATTTGTTTGATGATCTGAAACATTTAAGTTTGAAAAATATGCAAAAAAGTAAGAAATCAGGAAGGGGGCAAATACTTTTCACGGCACTGTAAGGTCCCTTAAAGCTACAAGACAATGAATCAAGGCACCAGAGCAGGCTAGAAAATAAGGTTCCTTACACCTGCAGGTGTATACTCCATTCATCTGGATCTCCTCATCACCGTACTCATATCCATTCACATTAATTGGCAGGATATGAAAATAAATACTGGGGATGGTTTATCTGCTCCATATTTTACTATACCAAACAAAAAATTGGGGAGATCTGTGTAGATTTCATGTCAGCATTGCAGTTATTTTGACAGTCCATATCTGCTCCAATTCTGAACATTAAGAAAGATGGAGATTACATGCCCTGGAGTTTCTTATGATGGCTTCGCTGGGATATTGCTGACTATGATCACTGGGTCTTATGGTAGCTCCTGCTCAGTCAAGGCTTAAGACTTAATAATGTGTGACAGATAAAGATTGGCCATTTCATGACCAGGCTTTCATTAGACAAAAATCAATTACTAACATCCCATGTGAGGGGAAAGAGAGCTGTTTTTGTCTCATATCCACATAAAAATCATATTGCTGCATGCAAATATTACGACATTCTATATCCTAGATTGAATTTTATTATTGAACAATAATAGTTTCTTTCCATCTCAGATGGGACTAATGTTATGGTGTCTATCCATTACATATACAGTTCCCATCAAAAGCAGTCCTAAAATGGGTGCATACAGAGTTGAGTTGTTCTCTCACCAAACAGCACGGGTTTTCATTGTCAGTGCACCCCTAGAGGGCAATGTTTCTCCAATAAAATGCCTCTAGGAAAAGATTCAGATTCAAGAAATACAAAGAATTTTATTTATATACATTATTAAATGACATAGATGGCATGCGATGGCTTGAAAAATATAAATAACTGGCAACAACTGTTGTGGATTCTCTCGTGGCAGTTCAGGGATGATAACAGTGCTATTAAGATAACTTTGCAACTCAATTTTGTCTTTAACCCCTTTTAAGCCCTGAGCCTCTGGCTTGAAAATGACATGCCCAAAATGAAATGACTATGAGTCAGTCCGTCTCAATTCATCAAATTAAGGAAAAGTTCCCTGCCTGACCCCCTCAGATTTGCCTGAAAAAATTCTATGTTGTGGGTAATATTACTGTTGGAGCCATTATTTTTAGATTCACTTAAAGAACCTGATGATGGTTTTGCACTGCCTGATATACAGCCATGTGATAGTGCATCTGAGGCAGCACACAGTAGGGCATCTAATAGATCAAGTACCTCAAGTGCACGTATGAATGTGGAAGCAGAGCGAGCAGCAATCTTGCCAAATCAAAAGCAATGGAGAAAAGGCATGAGCTGGAGATGGAGGAAATGCATCTTAAAGCAATGAAAGAAAAACTTGAAATGGAAGCTGAATTGGCTGCATCTGAGGCAAAATTAAAGGTGATAGAACAATATGAGCAACAGGAATGCTCAAGGAAATCTAAAGTTCAGAGTAACACAATGAATGTGGCAATGTTGAGTGAGAATATTCTGAGGAGGCAATCAAGAACATTGGAACCTTTTGAGTGTTCAAGCCCAATAATGTCGTCTACGGATAATGGCCATCAGAGACACGGTGATGTTTCTAACACTGGTTTGGTTGCCAGATCACGCCCTTCATCTGTCAACATTGAGGACCAACCTAGAAGAGTTACCTCTGAGTTTCAATGTCAAAGTGGTGATTCTGATAATGTGGTTTCAAATGTTTTGCATAAACAAAATGAGATCACTGGAATTCTTGTGAAACAGCAACAGCTTTCACTGTTCCCTACTAGAGAGATAATTGTATTCGCTGGTGATCCTTTGCAGTACAAGCCATTTATGAGAGCCTTTGAACATAGCATTGAACAGAAAACTGAAAGCAGTCGTGACCGACTGTATTTTTTGGAGCAATTCACTGTTGGTCAACCGCAAGAGGCTAGTTCGCAGTTGCATTTATATGGAACCTGACAAAGGTTACAGGGAGGCAAAGCAGCTCTTTAAAAACATTTTGGTAATGAAATAAAAATAGCCAATGTAATTATGGAAAAGGCTCTTGCTTGGACACCTATTAAAGCTGAAGATGAAAAAACTCAATTCCTTTGCATTGTTTTTAAGAGAATGCTTTAACGCCATGCAGGATATTGAAGCTCTCAATGTACTTGAAACACCCTCCAATATGCGCAATATAATTTAAAATTGCCATTCAAGCTGTGTGATAGGTGGAGATCCATTGCTTCTAATATTCAAGAAAAATTCAGTCGAAGGGCCAAATTTGGTGATCTTGTGCAGTTTGTGGAGAAACAAGCTAAAATGGCTTTGGATCCAGTTTTTGGGGACATCCTTGATCAACCAAAGTTACCACCAAACCAAAACCATCAGAACTGAAGTCAAAGGTAAGGGAAACGGTGGCAAAGAAGGGGAGTATCTTTGCCACAGCTGTAAAAGCATGCTCGGATGTCACCGCTGATGCTTCACTAAAGATTTGGGTCAATGAAAAATAAGCCTTTTAAAAATGTTTTTTATAAATCTTTAAAAATGTACAGAATACATTTATTTGAAGTTGGAAGAGTGTGTTTAAATAAGTCTTAATGGTTGCACAACATTTATGGGGTTTTAGTACAGTTTTAGACGGTATTTGCAATTTCACCAGCCAAAAAATGTCAGGTGGCGCAACCAAAAGTTTCTTGGGGAAAAAAAAAAAAAAACAACACACTTCCCTTTTTGTGATTTTTTTTTTAGTAAATATACCTGAGAGTGTCTACTCTGCCTAAAACATTACTATTTTGTGGTTGAGCTGGGTATGAAGAGTAACTTATGGATTCTTTATTGTAGGGGGCGGGTATTTTGGTTTTCGAACAACTTTAGATTTAAAATGTGAATAAATACTTTACAAATTTAAAAAGTATATTGTTGTATAGAATGATTATTTATATCACAATTGACCTATGGCTAAGCCCCGCCCCCTCCACTGACTCGGACAAACAATCAACATTTTAGAACAGGCGCTAATGGCTGGTATCACAGTCAGAGATATTTTTCAGGATGCTATCAAAGATTTTGGCGATAGAAGGCTCAAATATCATCAAGAAGTCAGCAAATAGGGTTACACTATGCATTCGAGGGATACATTAATGAATTTAGAGTGGAGAAGGTCAACGAAAAGTTTAAATTAAAAGCTAAAATTTTCAGGTCTCAATGCAAACGCGATCAACCGCATCTCATTTCCGTCACCCTCTCACACAACAAGATAGAGGATCAGCATTGTTCATGCACCACAGGGTAATAAATTTAATTTACGTATTATTATTGCTAGCCACCAAATTTAAGAAATCTAACCTGACGTGACTGAACGCCTAAGTAAACAAGGTGATACGGTGAACAACGCAGCCAGGAGCTCACGTTAAGCACAGTCCGTTAGCAATAGAGTTTACTAACTTCAGTGAACGTTAGCTAACTTAGCAATGTAAAAGATAAACTTTACATTAATCTCCAGCGAAGTGTCAAGATGTCGCCTTAAACACGATGTTGACTTAGCTTGGAACAAATGTAGACATCCTTGTTGACCTTCATTGGTTACGTTTGGCTGATAGTGGGGTCTTCCACAAAGCTTTCAGCTGCTTTCACACCAAACGCAAAACGAATTTTTCTCGCGACAGATTACATTCAAAGTCAATGCGAAGCGTCTTTGCATTGACTTTGAATGTAATCTGTCGTCTTAAAATTCTTTTTTCGCGTCCGTGTGTGAAGCGTTTTATCCAGAGGAGACACTTCTCTCAGTTATGATGTGGCTTTGGAAGGGTATAAAATACACCCCATCGCCCAGCCTCTCGGGATACCTCGTATCGGAGTTGAATTTACCCCAAGCACAGCGTTTGACCATTTTTTTTAACTAGAAGCATTTTATAACCCCATAAAAGCGAATGATTTGCAGTTTCTGTAATGCATTTCAATGGAAGTTCAGGCTCAGAATGTCCGAGTATATGGGGAGAGAATACACACTGTGATTGGCTCATCGCATTTGAGGGCAGGGCTTAGCCATAGGTCAATTTCTAAACATTTGTTCACGTCAATCTCCCATTTTTTGGTTTAAATTAGTATTTTACCTGGTTGCACCACCTGACGATGCAGTTGCGCTGCCTGACATTTGCTACTAATTCCCAGTTATTCAGGCATCTACTGGGACACCTACATAACCTTTTGACTTTGCTAGCTAGTTCATTCATTCATTTTTACAATACAATAAAGAGTTTTAGAATAAAATAACTTTTTCTTAGTTTGATATTGGTTGTACCACCTGACATAAAACTGAACAAGTCAAACTATGAAGAGAAAGTAGCTATTTTTTATCAATATTTGAGAGAGATCTACATACCTTTCACTCATCAGGAGAGGTCACTTGGGGTCCTTCTGATGATCTAATATCCTTTTACTCATCTCTCACTTCAATTTAAAATAAAAGTTTTATGAATATGGCTGCACCGCTCTGACATTTCAGATATGCAGATTTCTGAACAAATTTGTTTTTAAATATTCTAAACAATTTAAGAATTATTCAACTATTAAACTTTGTTTATTTGAAATGTTTTCAATATAAAATTATGCCCCCATATTAATATTATTTTAATTCATATTTTAAATTACATATTTAATACATTTCACATAGTGTTAACTTGCTCGGACGGTTGCGCCACCTGACATTTTGAGGGTTTGAGATGGCAAAACAAAAAATATATATCATTTTTATGGTAAAGAAATATGTTCAAATTAAACAGGTTTTATAGAATAAAATGATGCTTATTATGAATCATTTAAAATTATTTTAAACCAAAGTAATGCGCTCGGACACAAAAATCTGCATGTCATGTCATTGACCCATTTACACTGGGCAGGGCACCAGTGCTACTGAAAGGCCTTGCTTGTTCTGCAGCGGAGATTATGCCTTAGAGAACTGTAAGAATATGCGAACTGCCCTTAACTCAGAAAGAATAAATTTTCTTCAGAAGAAAGGACTTTGTTTTGAATGTCTTGGAAAGGGTCATCTCAGTGCAAAATGCCATAAATGTATGACCTGTGGAACCTGCAAACGAAACCATCCCACTGTTTTGCATATTGATGTAGAACAAGATAATAATGCTCACAAATCTGACATGGTAAACTGCAAAGGGCCTCAATCAGATGCAAGTCTGAGAAGTGCTTTGGTTTCCTTGAGCCCTCCAGAGCAGACTGGGGCTGGGAATTTGGAATGTGCTCTGGCATTGGTACCTGTTAAAGTAAAAATGCATTACTCTAATCATACAGTTTTAACTTATGCTTTTTTGGATCCAGGAAGTTCTGCGACCTTTTGCATTGAGGCTTTGATGGAACAATTTGCTTCAACTGGAAGAAAAGAGAGGATACTGTTAAAGACAATAGGACAGGAGAAGCCAGTAGTAAGTCACAGGATATCTGGAATGGAAGTATCTGGTTTGGATGAAACTTCATTTGTTGAACTTCCATATGTGTATACTCAAAAGTCAATTCCAGTCTCCACTGACAACCTTGTATCACAAGATGACCTCAAAAGGTGGCCTTATTTGAAGGAGGTAAAGCTCCATCATATTGACTATGAGATAGGACTCCTATTTGGAGTTAATGCTCCAAAGGCCTTAGAACTTTGGAAAATAATAAATAGTAAGGACAATGGACCTTACGCAGTGAAGACGGTTCTTGGTTGGGTACTGAATGGCCCAATTTCTGGTGGATCTTCTGTGGGAGATGTTGATTGTCCTATGGTGTGTGCAAATAGAATATCTATTGCAAATTTGGAGGAGCTACTGACAAAACAATACAATCAGGACTTCATTGAGTATGGTCCAGACAAAGAAGAAATGTCAGTTGAAGACAAACAATTCTTAAACATTATGGAGAGCTCTGTGACTTTAAAGGATAGTCATCATTACCTAAAATTGCCTTTTAGAAATCCGAATGTGCTTATGCCAAACAACCGACAGCTGGCAGAATAAAGAATGCACAACTTGTTAAAGAAGTTCAAAAATGATGCAAATTTCTATGAGGAATACAAGAAATTCCTTAATGATGTCATAAGCAAGGGATATGCTGAGCCGGTGCCACAGGAAGTTCTCGATCGACAGGATGGTAAAGTGTGGTATATGCCACATCATGGAGTTTTTCATCCAAGGAAAGGCACGATTTGAGTTGTTTTTGACTGTGCTTCATCGTTCAAGGGAACCTCATTGAATCATGAGCTGCTTTAAGGCCCTGACCTGACTAATAGTCTACTTGGAGTGTTGATCAGATTTAGGCAACATCCAATTGCATTAATGGCTGGTATAGAGGCGATGTTTTACCAAGTTAGAGTCCCCAAGGAAGAAACCGACTTCCTTCGTTTTTTGTGGTGGCCTGAAGGTGACATCAACCAAAACCTTGCTGACTATAGAATGACAGTGCACTTATTTGGGGCTGTCTCATCTCCTAGTTGTTCCAGCTTTGCCTTGAAACAAACTGCGAAGGATAACCAAGGGAATTATCTGCCTGAAGTAACAGAAACAGTCACTCAAAATTTTTACGTTGATGATTGTCTTAAGTCTGTTGTATCTGTTGATAAAGCTGCACATCTTTACAGAAAACTTAAAGAGCTTTGTGCCCTGGGAGGCTTCAGATTAACTAAGTGGGTTTGTAACAGTAGAGATGTACTCAGAACTATTCCTGAAGAAGACCGAGCCAAAGAAATCAAACAGCTTGACTTGGATAATGGGTGCCTACCACTTGAAAGAGCTCTTAGTATCCAGTGGAATGTGGAAGATGACTCTTTCAACTTCAAAATCTCCCTGAAGCTAAAACCCATCACTAGATGGGATATTCTTTCAGTGGTGTCCTCTGTGTATGATCCATTCAGTTTTGTTGCCCCGGTTGTTCTGACCGCAAAACAGATCCTTCAGAATCTCTGTCGAAGCAAGTGTGGCTGGGATGATGATATTCCAGAGGCGTTTACAATTCAGTGGCATAAATGGGTCTCAGAGATTCATGAACTTGCTGATTTTCAAGTGAAAAGATATCTCATTCCCAGTGGCAGGTGGTGGACGGAAAACTGGGGGGGCGGAAAACATCCCTTGAAACGGATGAGATTAGTGACCCGATTTCAATCATTATTCTTGGTCAACATGTTAGTTTCCCTTATAATGAAATGTTTTGGCGAGTGTATAATAAATTCTATAAAATGTTTAATTCACATGCCTTAATAGGCAACTCTTCACAAAAAAAACCACTGTGGATTTTCCGCGTTAAATGTTGTCACATAATAAGCAAGTCGTCAAACCTGTGCGTAATGATTGTTTCATTGAAAAAGATTGAAATGCGCTTTTTTTTGCGTTCAACTGGTGCGTTTGATTTCTCGTCTTAACGAAGACAATTAGCTACACCTGAGAGGGAAGAGTTCAAGTGTCTTTTACCAGGGAAATTGACTGCAAACAGATCAAGACTAATAAGCAGTTTAAAGACATGTTTATCGCCCTCCTTGTTCTCTGTCCACTGCCCGCCACTGCTCATTCCTGATGGTGTGGGCAGCATTCACAAAGCACAGATACATCATTTTAGTGATGCAAGTGAATCAGGCTATGGAACTGCATCATATCTTCAGCTTGAAGATGGTGATGGAAACGCACATGTGACGTTTCTTATGGGGAAAGCTCGTGTACCTCCTCTAAAGCATACAACAATACCAAGATTGGAGTTAGTAGCAGCTGTGTTGGCAGCACGGATGGATCATCTGCTGAAAATGGAATTACAGATCCCAACATGTGATTCTGTATTTTGGTCTGACAGCGCATCAGTGTTGATGTACCTTGCAAACTGCAGCAGTAGATTTAAGACATTTGTTGCCAATCGAGTGTCCATAATACATGGCTTAACTGATGTTTCCCAGTGGCGGTACATGAGGTCGAAATTGAATCCTGCAGATGCTGCCTCTCGTGGTTTAACACCAGCAGCTTTTCTTTCCTCTGAGCGATGGATTAAGGGATCTGAATTTCTCACAAAGCCAGAGTCTCATTGGCCAAAGCCCATTCAGCTGAGTTCCTTAAATGACCATGACCCTGAAATTAAAAGGAACCTTGTCGTTTGTAGTGCGGTGGTAACAATGGAAAATCCACTAACTAAATTCATCCACTACTTTTCATCATGGACAAAGCTGAAGACTGGAGTGGCTTGGCCTCTGAACTTTAAAGCTGTTCTGAAGACATTATACCTTGTACGAAAGAAAGGTATTGAAATGTATGGGCAAAGCATGGACTGCCGGAGGAAAATTGATAAACACCAAAGTCAGACAAAAGTGAGCCTTGGGAATCAGAAACTTTCTGTGCAAGACCCGATGCTCGCTGAAAAGTCAATTCTTCAGTTCATTCAGAGTCAGAATTTTTCAAAAGTGATATCTGTTCTGGAAAATGGCCGAGCAACTGTTGGAAAAACTAGTGCAATTTACAAGTTGGATCCAAAATTAGATGATGGAATCTTGAGAGTTGGAGGACGGCTCAGTCGAACTGCTCCGCCACAGGAAGCAAAGCACCCAGTCATTCTTCCAAAAAACAGCCACGTGTCAAAACTTATACTGTGTCACATACATGAATTGGTGGCTCACAGTGGAAGAAAACATACACTTTCAAGGCTTCAGCAAAGGTATTGGATACCTCATACCAACTCTGCCATAAGAAAGATCATTAAAGGATGCATCAAATGCCAACGGTTACTTGCCAGAGTTGAGGAGCAGAAAATGGCTGATCTTCCTGTAGATCGTGTCACTTTGGATCTTCCGCCATTCACTAACGTTGGGCTGGATTACTTTGGACCCATACTAATAACGAAAGGACAAAGTATGGTAAAGCGTTATGGAGTCCTATTTACTTGTTTAGTAAGTCGTGCTGTACATTTGGAAATGGCTTTTTCTCTAGACACAGACTCTTGCATCAATGCCATGAGATGCTTTATCTGTTGTAGAGGTCCTGTAGCAAAGATGAGATCTGACAATAGCACTAACTTTGTCAGTGCCAATAAAGAACTTAAAGCAGCCTTGAAAGATCTAGATCAGAGTAAGATTCATAAGACTTTACTACAAGATAACATCAAATGGACAATTAATCCTCCATTTGGCGCTCATCATGGTGGTGTTTGGGAGCGTTTAGTCCACTCAATTAGGAACACCTTGCACTCGGTCATGAGAGAACAAACACTAGATGACGACTCCTTCCATACAGTGCTGTGTGAAGTTGAGAGCATTTTGAATGAACGGCCACTCACCTCTGTTTCGGATGATCCCAATGACCTAGATGTTCTGACACCAGATCATCTTCTGCAGCTAAAAAGTTACACGATTTTTTCCACCAGGATTATTCAAAAAGGAGGATTATTACTCAAGAAAATGATGGAGGCAGGTTCAGTATATAGCTGATCTCTTCTGGAGAAGGACTGGATTAAGGAATATCTACACCTTTTGCAGGAGTGACAAAAATGGAACAGAGATAAGAAATGCCTGAAACAAGGAGATCTTGTGCTACTAGTTGAGGAAAATTCTCCGAGAAATCAATGGCTGATGGGAAGGGTCATAAAAGTCCTATCGGATTCTAAAGGCCACGTACGCCAAGTTCAAGTGAGAACAAGGAACTCTGTTTTGGATAGACCCATCAGTTAACTCTGTCTTCTCTTAGAGGCAGAGTAAGGGTGAATGGTCAAGGTTATACTCCAACGGTGGAGCCAAGTGCTTGAACCTCTGGCTCCCACATTTACACTGATGACCACTTAAATTGGCACACTCACCACTGGTGGCAGAAGATTACCTGTATGGATTTTATTATACTTTGCAATGAATATGCAATGAATTTCTCCTATTATCTGTATGAATATTGGGTTAAATGGAACCGAAACTACATTATGGCTCCTTGATGTTTGGTGGGTAATTGCTTATTTCTGTCTGCAATTAGGGGCTGGCGTGTTGGAGCCATTATTTTTGGATTCACTTTTATTTTGAAAAAAGTTTTTGTGAGGACTTTTACTTTGAGATAACTTTGTAGAGGGACTTTTATTTTGAAATCTCACCTGTAGGTAGGAACCATAAATGCAGATACCTTGGGGAGAGAGGGGGAGTTGGTGAGCACATGGTTTTTCGACCATCTTGGATTTTCTTTGTTTGAAGTATGGCTGCGAGCTTCAGCATTTCAGGATTCTATGCGTTGGATGTTTTACTCACAATAAAACCACTAAACTAAACCACAACGGGACTCTGTGGAATACTTGGAATACTTGGGACTGATGCGTCGGAAATTACCAATCCAAAAGTAGCCTACAAGTTGAAAATGTTTGATTGATTTTTCATTAAAATAGACCAAATCCAAAATTTCACATCTCTATTCCAAATTTTCTCATAAAAAACTATTGACAAAAACACAAAACCCATTTTCATAACATTTTGAAATGACCAACATACAAAACGGAATATTCCATCATTTTTGCAGAGCCATGATTAATTAGGCTAGATCCTTGTCCATTATGTCATGATACAGATTCCTTTTACACAATTTACCTGAATGCTGGCTCCACGGATTTCTTGAAAAAAAATTTATTTTCAAACCTGGATGGGTCTTTAAATGTCCATATCCCTCATTTTCATCCAAAACAATTTTGGGCTTTTTACATTGAATCGTCTCAAACATACCTATTCTTAAGTCTGATGATTGCTACAGGACAGAAAAAGTCAAAAATGAGATTCATCATTCTCATAAATTCAGGACAAAACACATAACCTGTCTTCAACATAAAACTTTACCTTTTTGAAAGAGCATTTTTTTTTAATTGACAAAATATTAAAAAAAATTGGGATGAGCTGGGCACATCTTCCAGTAATAATTTTTTTAAAAAGCATTTTCATATATTCCAATGTAAATTTTGCTAATATTCAATGAGCCAGTTGCTAATATGGCCATCTTAACAGATTTGATTCATTGATATTTTTCCATTTGTAAAAAATTTCAAACAAAGACTGTCTAAAAAGGGATCCATTAATTAAAATTATTTGTAAATAGATACTGTTCATTAGCTAATTAAGTATTTCTGTTTATCCATAAACCATCAAAATAAAATTAAGTTTATCCCAATGGATATAAGACTTTCTACAGGTAAGTCTGTCTTGTCAGGTAAACGAGTTATATTTTATTTATTTCTCCCGCCCTTTCAGTTTTTTCAAGCAGGGCTCCCAAGAACATATGGATGACCAGTGGAAGTAATTGGACTATCTATTTTCATAATTAAAATTTCATTTAAAACAAGATTTTATCATGCTACTTTCCACACTGAATTTATTACATTCAGGAGCATCTTTATCTCCGGCCCATTCCCCATCAGCTGGCTGTGGCAAAACAGACCCTATGCTTTTAAACTGGTTAAAACACTTTGGGGTCTATTCTCCCATTTAACGTGTAAGCCCTTTTTTATGCGATTAATTACACGGCATTTGAGTTCCTATATTCTCCCCTCGCCCCTAAAGCCCTCCCTGCAGACTCAGAATGAACCCTGGCCTTATGAAAATGTCATATTTTCCAAAAAAAGGCAAACCAAGGTATTTATTAAGTTCTGGAAAACATAAACTGTGTTTTTCTGATTAACCATGAAAATGCAGTTGTAGCAGATGGTTTTCTAAAATGGACTACTTTGTTTTTCCATATTTAGAGTAATAGTAGGCATTTATTGCACCAATTCCTCAGAAGTAATGCCCAACATTTTTTTTTAGTTTAATTATTTCTTCACCATGACAACAATATCATCTGCAAATAATAAACATGGTCAGGTTAAATCCCCCAGTGTCTCTTCTTTAAAAGATACTATTATCTCTTGAGCCAGATCATTCCAAAAAAGGGCAATAACTGGATGAAAGAACATTTGACTCGAATCCTTATTTTCGAACTCCATCAGGGTCTTTATGGTCTTATCCTGCACACAAATTTGGTTATCCTATCTCAAATAGTTTCTGACATAAGAGTCCCTGTACAGATACCATTGATCCAAAAATACAGATCACCTGTAATACCAGCAGAAAAAACTTATTGTTCAAAAAGATCTCATTTTAAACCAATCAAAAGTCTTTTTGGTCTGAACTAAACAAACAAAAAGTGGTTTTATTTTCCTGCAGTTTTGAGAAAATGACAGTCCCTTTAAAACATAAATATGATCAAAAATACGGATCTGTGTTTTCTCCGGAACCCATTCTGTTCATCTCATTTTCGGATTCCATTGGCCTTTATGGTCTTCACTGACACCAAATTGTTGAGAATACCAGAAAACACTTTATATAAAAGCTGTCCCCTTTACTCCGGATGCCTCTATAATTCAAACGGACAGACGGGTCAGCCTGGGTCCCCCCTTTGTGGGCGGGGATAATAAATGGACAGTCCCACTGATAATGAAATAACAAATGAACATTTAGCCACTTCTCAACCAGCGTAATCAGAGCATTGAAAATGTGCAGAGTATTTAGCCTGTTTGGTCCGTTTGAGAACCTCAAATAAACAGTTCATTCTAGTCCAACAAATAACAATTAAAGAGGTTTGGTTCTTTTAGAATTGCCTTCTGTAATTCAAACTAGGGTAATGTCATTGTTTAGCAACTAAATTAAAATAGGGCATTTCAAACAAAGGATTCTCACCCCAGATCCATCCTCCCCGTAAATATTTTTAAATTACAGATTCCATTAAAAACACATCATTAAACTGATGGGAGCACTAGAACTTGTGTACAAATCGCTTTATTATAATTTATCCCATCTATCCAATACTTTGTTCTTCCCCCATTTCTGTCGGCTATTCTTTATTTCTTTTTTGGTCCAAGTTTATTTAACAAATGGGTAGGATTAGTATTTTGGTATTGGCCAGGTTTAGGGCTCAATTTAGAGTATATTGGGCAGTCACATTTGTTACTAGAAAATGAAAATAACGACATTGACAGCCAAAGCCGAAAAATTTTCACAGATGAGGAGTTATAGGTATTGGTGAAACCATGCAAGGGCACCACGAATATCGTTATCTGCCAAACGGAGATTTGACCAGCTGCTGATCCAACTCATTATTCCAAAATTTGTTTAGTTCGCTCTGGATTTCTCTTCGGTTCCGAGATGTAAGCACTTTTGACCCATTGATTGACTCAAAGCGCCCCATGTAGAACCAGACAAAAAACTTCATACAAACACATCAATGATTATCCCACACTTCAGGAACAGCTTTGCCTTCAAAAGGACATCCAACCATCTTAAGAGCTCCATCCGAGGCTTCAGAGGTGAAAAATTCATCCTTGAACTTTTACATTGTTTATCAAATGGGGTAGAAAGATTAGAGATTTAAAAATAACCCTAGAGAAAAAGAAACTCAGCACAAATAACGAGAAGATATAAACCTCAAATAAATCCTAACCCCAGGGATCCGTCATAAGTCTTAACTACAAACAGACATAGAAAAGTTGTCCAAAATGGTTTTTTTGACAAATATACCCACACCCCCAGAGGCTTTGACAGCTGGGTTAAGAGCAACACGATTGAAAAGGAATCCAGGTGTATCCTTGAAGCCGCAGGTATAAAACAGTGACAAATGAGTCTCATTTAATGAAATAATTCCTGGCTTAAAAGATAAATGGAGATCTGCAGGGCACTGTAAAAGCCAGGCTCCATCCATTAACGTTGCAATGCACTAAAGCAATATGGTCCCCGTGCATTTCAGGCACTGGGCATGAAATCTTCAAACCGATTTTTGTGGCCTGGATCCCATGGAGAAGAACCCAGGGTTGATACGGATGAAGGAGGGTTACGTAAAATGGAATCGTCCAGACAACTGAAGCGACTTTTAAAATGCCAAGTAGTAGTCTTTAGCAGCTGGGATCTCCCTGAGAAGAGTTCTTTGGATTCCATAAGACGGTGAGCGGGTCATCAGCCATGGCAGGAAACATATACCCTTTGGTAACTTTCATTGTCCTTGAGTTTAGGCCTCTGCCGAAGCACAAGTTGGAAAATGTTCAGATGGCTACTTCAATTACCAATAGACCAAATCCAAAATTTCACATCTCTATTCTTTTTAGTTTTCTCACAAAAAATTCCTAAGTGGAGCAAAATGGACCCGTTTTTTACCCGTTTTCAGATGTGTTTGAGTGACCATTTTCAAACCGGAATATCTCCAGAATCATTTGTTGCAGAGCCATGAAATTTTGTGGGCTAAGAGTCCTGGTCCATTATGTCATGGACGTAGACTTATAGCCTTGTTACTCAATTCATACCTGAATGCTGGCCCTCTGGATTTCTTGAAAAAATTTTCTGAACGAAACCTGGATGGGTCTTTAAATGTCCATAGAAACCTCAGTTTTCAATATAAGAGCTTCCAATTTTGCAGAGAGTTTGACATGAATCGTGTCTATGACATACTATGATATCGGGTCATAGAGTCTGATGGTTGCTAACTTGCTGAGATATTGAAGTCCAAAAATGAGAAAAAACACATTCTCATCAGTATTCAGGACAATTTTCCCCATGAATGACACCAGGTATCAACATAAAACTTTATTTTTTTGAAAGAGCTTTTTTTTTTTAATTGACAAAATATTAAAAAATTGGGATGGGGTTTTGCCTCATCTTCCAGTAATAAATTTTAAAAAAATCATAGTTTCACTACTGATTCCAATGTAAATTTTGCTAATATTCAATGAGCCAGTTGCTAATATGGCCATTTTAACAGATGATTCATTGATATTTTTCCATTTGCACAAACTTTCAAATTAAATACAAACCAAAAAGTATCTCCATGATTAATTATTGTGATTAATAGCGCCAGTTCTTGCAAATTAATTACAACATTCTGTTTATCATAAACTTATCAAAATAAAATTAAGTGATAATTGGATATAAGTGGCACTACAGCTGCAATTGTCAAAAAAAAAGTTATATTTTATTTATTTCTCCACGAAAGTGTCAGATTTTCAGTTTCATTTTCCCTGAGAGCATATGGATGACCAGTGGAAGTAATTGGACTATCTATTTTCATAATTAAAATTTCATTTAAAGCAAGATTCTTATCATGCTACTTTCCACACTACGTGCAAGCAATAAACGACTAATTATCTCCAGCCCTCTTCCTTGCATCAGGAGTGGCTGTGGCAAATTTAGTAGACTCTATGCTTTTAATGACTGGTTAAGAACACTTTGGGGTCTATTCTCCCATTTGCGTGTAAGCCCTTTTTTATGTGATTCGAGTTACACGCATTTTAGTTACGCGTATTCTCCCCTACGCGTTTCGATCACGCCCACAGCGCTTAACTTCAGAATGTAGGCGGCCTTATGAAAGAGGTGTGACTAATCCAAAAGAGAGGCAGACTCTGTACCAAGCTCATTGATTAAGGCTATCAGGAAAACATGGAACAAGGATTTTCTTATTAACCATGAAAATGCAGTAGTAGTCCATGGAAAACTCAAGCCAGACTTTAAATTTGAATATGCCGCTGTAATAGTAGGCCTATGTATGTCTGTGCCAATTACAAGAAGTAATGCAGACATTTCTTTTTTGTTTCCTATTCTAGCCACCATGACATTAAAGTTATGCAAACAAACAAGTAGACATGGTCAACAACATCCCCCGCCAAAATGTCTTCTTTAAAGATACTATGAACAGAGGCTCCCAAAAATGCCACAAGGGCAATAACTGTGAAAAAATAATCGTGCGCTTCTTATTTTCGAACTCCATCAGGGTCTTTATGGTCTTAAGCTACACACCAAATTTAGTTATCCTATCTCAAATAGTTTCTGAGAAAAGCTGTCCCCTTTAGAGATACCATGGACAGAGTCCAAAAATACGGATCAAGGGCAATAACTCCGGAAAAAATAATTGCGCGCATCTCATTTTCGAACTACATCAAGGTCTTTATGTTCTGAAGCTACACACCAAATGTGGTTATCCTATCTGTAACAGTTTCTGAGAAAAGCTGTCCCCTTTAGAGATACCGTGGACAGAGTCCAAAAATACGGATCAAGGGCAATAACTCCAGAAAAAATAATCGCGCACATCTCATTTTCGACCTCCATCAAGGCCTTTATGGTCTGAAGCTACACACCAAATTTGGTTGTCCTATCTCTAATAGTTTCTGAGAAAAGCTGTCCCCTTTATCTCGGATGGACAGACGCACGGACGGACAGACGGAGCTCAAACCTAGATCCCCCTCCCACTTTGTGGCGGGGGATAATAAATTGCCGTGATAATGAAATAACAAATAAAGAATTTAGCGCTTCTCAACCAGCGTAATCAGAGCATTGAAAATGTGCCCCTCCTACACCAGCCTGTTTGGTCCGTGGAAGACAGGGAAGAAGACAAATAAAGAGAACATTCTAGTCACACAAAAATAACAATCAAAGACAGTTTATATAATCTCATTTAGAAATTGCGCACTTGAAATCTCAAACTACCTCAGATGTCAGGTTTGCAACTAAAGGACATGGCAACGTTTTAACAAACAAAGGATTCTCACCCCACATGCGGTCATCCCCCCCCCGAAACCGCCTCAACAATCACACAATTCCATATCCATAGCCTATTATGTCCCATTTGATCTGAGTGACACATTCACTTTAACTTGTGCCTAGTACTTTATTATAATCAATTATCCCATTTACTGATAGTGATTCTTCCCATGTCGGCTATTCTTTATTGGCTAAAATTGATTAACAAATGGGTAGTGCTTTGGTATTGGCCAGGGTAGGGCTCAATTTAGAGTATATAGGGCAGTCACATTTGTTACTAGAAAATGAAGACAACGATAGCGACATTGAGCCAAAGCCGAAAACCAAATTTCACAGATGAGGAGTTAGAGGTATTGGTGAAATCAGTCAAGGGGCACCACGAGGTGTTGTATGGCAAGGGGGCACGGACGGCTGATCCGAGGAAGAAAGCTGCAATTTGGTCGCAAATCGCTCTGGATGCGGCTTCGGTGGGGAGATGTAAGAGCAGTATGTCATGGCCGATTGAATTGAGAGGCAAAGCGCTGCGGCAAGAGGGAAACAGAGCAGCACGGACTTAATACAAACACAGTTAATGATACAGACCACACGACAGGAACAGCTCTCACGCTTCCAAAAGGACGTCCAACCATCCGACAACACGGAAGCAAAGCGAGAGAGAGAAAGAAGAATTATCTCGGGAACCGAGATAAATAAAGCTCCTCAAATGGGGTGATACAAAGATTAGAGAGGAAAAGGGAATAACCCTAGAGAAAAAGAAACTCCACAAATAACGAGAAGATATAAAGTCAAATAAATCCTGACTACAGATATCTTCGGCGATAGTGCATAACTACAAACAGACACTCTAGCAAAGGAGGCGTGGCGGACTTCCAGGTTATATATAGTCCGGGGAAGCGCCGCCCCAGTTCATTCAGCCAGCTGGGTAAAGAATCCGATTGAAAAGGAATTCAATATCATCCCGGGACGACAGCCGCAAAGAAAAGTCCAAAACACACGCACAAACATCCAGAACCATGACACAGTATCCCCGATTTAAAGCATAAATGGAGAGATCTGCGGGGCACTGTAAAAGCCAGGCTCTCTGCACACCGGAGAAGTGTGCACGCAACAGGTGGTGGGGAACCATCATCCCCCGTGCATTTCACTGCACTGGAGGAGGAGGTGGCATCCACTTTTTCTGCCGTGGAAAGTGCATGGAGAAGAACTTGGGGTTGATACGGATGAAGGAGGGTTACATAAAATGGAATCGTCCGTACAACTGAAGCGACTTTTTAAAATGCCAAAAGTGCGCTCTATGGCGCTCCTGGTGACTGCATGCGCCTGGTTATATCGATCTTGAGACTCGGTGGTCGGGTTGGTGAACAGGGTCATCAGCCATGGCAGGAGAGGATATCCCCGGTCCCCTGTATATAAGCACGGTTAGGATTTGTAGGCTACACAAGGAGCATCATTAAAGAATGTTAAGATAGTTGCCTTTACTCACCAACTAACCAGGCATCTTCATCAGCAAGCGTGCCCATTTTTTGCCATAGTGACGAGTTGCGCAGTACATAGGTGTCATGAGCCGAGCCAGGGAATTTGACGCAGATGCTTAATATGCGCGTATCATGATCGCACACAACCTGAACATTAATGCTGTGCCAACGTCTATGGTCTCTGTAAATATTCTCATAGTGGAAGGGGTTCTGATTGCAACGTGAGTACAATCAATGGCTCCCACAACACTGGGGAACTCGCCGACCCGGTAGAACCCCCCCTTAACTCTCCGTCTTTCAGCGGGTATTTCAGGGAACTTTATGAAGTGGCTGATGTGGTGCAGCATAGCGTCAATGAACTGTATCAGACACCTTGACACAGACGCCTATGATATGTGCATGACATCACCAGCCACTCTCTGGAACGACCCAGATGCCAGGACTGACAGCGCAGTTGTGACCTTGATGACCACGGGTATGTTTTGTGGATGATTGCTGCTGCTGGATAGCTGTTCATCCAGAAGTCGGCAAAGATAGATGATTGCCTCACGGTCCAGACAAAAGCGCCGGATGCACTCAGTGTCTGTTAGTCCCAGGATGTCCAAACGAGGCCGATATATGCGTGGTTGTCTTCGAGCTGGGCGCGCTCCTCTCACTCTTTCCCACTCACGCAAGAGTGCAAGCAAGTGCAGGACTGACATTTTGGTTTTAGATTTTGAGGGCATGGTAGAATGATGGTCTTATTTATACTTGTATTAATTAATTGCTAAGTGCTTGTAATTGAACTAATTGGAGAACAGGCTGTTGCATAATATCGTGATGATTTTGTTTGATAATTTATTATGGTTATGAGAAATGTAGCTTAGAAATAAGGATGAACAATCAAATATTGAATTTCTCAACCTTTACCATGTTAAATAAAATAAAATGAACGTTAAAATTTGCCCTATAACCGGCATCAAACGCAAATGCCATTTCGCCTTATATTGGCGCTTGATCTTAATACAGCCCTCAAAAGTGCTCAACAGAAAAAGCGCGTAAGCCAGGGGGAGAATACGCGTAGGTGTTATTTGCCTGAGAAATGCCCAGATTTTGGCCTTGCTCCGCCCGCAGTGCGTCACTGCCTTCGGGGCGCGTAATGCACAGACTTAAGTCAAGGGGAGAATATGCGTATGCGCTTTTTTTGACTTGCGCGCATGGGAGAATAGACCCCTTTGTGAGAAAGAGCATTTATGTTTTATTGACAATTTTGACAGGTTTTGGCTAAACCCTGCTCTCTTTAAATGAGACGGCCTTCACCCAAACTTCAAAGGCTCCCAGTTGCTATCTAAGAACATTCAGAATGTCCTCTACAACTGACTATTTTCTGCTGATGCATACAACAAAGACTCGGATGAACCTAGTGTTGCTGTTCGAGATGCAGATTTTACTGTTATGAGCACTGCAAATAGGTGGAAAAACGCATAGAAATTGTCACTACTTTGCGCAGATCTCTGTCAGCCAGAACTAAGAGTTCAAACCCACATAATCTTGTGTTCATTAAACCTTCTCCCTGTTCGAACCAGTATCCGCTCAGTACCAGAGCAAAGATAGCACTTTTTAATGTGAGATCTCTTTCCAACTAGAGTTTTATTATTAATGACCTCATCTGTATTTCTGATTTGGATTTTATTTCACTCACAGAGACGTGGGTTGAGAACAACGAACAGGCTACGCTCAATGGCCCTCATTTATCAAACGTGCGTACACCAAAAAAAATGGGTGTATGCCAAATCTCCTGCAAGGATCGGCATTTATCAATCTGAACGTGAGCGAACGGTCCGCAAAAATCTCACGCCTGGTCTGACCAGGCGTACGCAGATTTGAAACCAGCGAACAACAGAACGGGTGCAGCTGTCAAAATGAGCAATAAACCATATGCAGCGATGTGGATGTCATGCTGTTTTTGCTCTTTTTAGTAAAATGAATAAATAGGCTAAATGGATATATAGGCTAAATTAATAAATGAATGAATGAATGAATAAATAAGACACCTGTGTTGAGAAATTAATTAAACTTATATTTTGAGACAACCTGCTTGTCAGGCCAGACGGCGTGTAATTATTTTAGAAAATCAAATTTATTACTAGGGCGTGCACATTTACACTCGTTTCATCAAATTTTTCTTTATTTTGCGCTCACTTTCACTAAGTAACCATAAGAGTAGATACACTAGCTAGCTAACTTGCGTTTCTTTTGTTGCTCAGTATATATAGGCCTACCACCATGCAGCAGCTGTGCATTTCAGATCACTGCTGCCTAATCTTTGATATGTTCCTCCCCGTTATTCGCATTGTTGAAAAGCGCACAGTTCGCTCTCGCTTCATTAGTTCCCAAACTGCATCGAAGTCTTCCTCCACTTTTATGAGCTCAAGTGCAAATTTTGCACAAACCCCTCACCCAAATGTGATGTTAAAAATGTTCAATAGCATGTGTCAAACGACCTCAGATTCAGTTGCCCCACCTAAAACAAAATTAAAGTCTATGGTTACCAACTCCCCCTGGATAAATGATGACACTCGTTCTTTTAAAAGAGATTTCAGGAAAATTGAACGAAAATGGAAAGCGACAAACCTCCATGTTCATTACCAGCAGATGAAGGATTTAATGGCCTCTTATAATGCAATGATAAAAAAATGCTAGAGCCAAGTATTTCTCAGATTTAATTGCAACTAATTGTCACAATTCTCGGTTTCTTTTTAAAACTGTTGATTGTCTAATTAATCCTCCAACTGCTGGTGCCTCTGTTTCACCACAGCCTGACAGTGAGCAGTTTTTGTCATTTTTAGTTGAAAAGATTGACAATATTATATCTTCAATCCCCCTGACTGCCTCTCCCATTGAGATAAAGTGTCCCAATTTGAGTGTCAATTTTTTAAGTTCTTTTAAACCAATTTCATTGATGGACCTTAAACGCATTGTATCGCATATGAAACCTTCCTCTTGTCCTTTAGATATCATACCCACCAGTCTGTTCAAGGAGGTCATTAAGACTATTGGCCCTGATCTGCTGATTATTCTAAATAGCTCTCTCTGTACTGGATGTGTTCCTGGTTATTTTAAGACTGCATGTGTTTACCCTGTTCTTAAAAAACCAAATCTTGATCCTTCTGTCTTAAATAATTTCAGACCCATCTCGAAACTGCCAGTGATTTCAAAAATTCTGGAGAAAGTGGCGTGTACACAACTTCTCGATGTAGTGGAGAAAAACAATATCTTTGAAAAATTCCAATCTGGTTTTAGACAACAGCACAGTACAGAAACTGCCCTTCTGAGGGTTATGAATGACCTTTTGCTGAACGCTGATGCTGAAGAATGTTCTGTGTTGGTCTTACTCGATCTCAATGCAGCATTTGACACTGTAGACCTCTCTATTTTAATTGACAGATTGAGAGACTGGGTTGGTATCTTTGGGACTGCGTTGGAGTGGTTTTCTTCATATCTGTCTAACAGATCCTTCTTTGTCACTGTTGGTGATCATGTATCTTCCACATCTTTAATCAAATGTGGCATACCTGAAGGTTCTATCCTTGGGCCTATTCTCTTTTCATTGTATTTGCTGCCATTTGGCGATATTATTCGTCTGCATGGCATTTCTTTTCAGTGCTATGCTGATGATACCCAGCATTACCTCTCATGTAAGCCTGATAATGTTAATAAGCTGGCTCTTTTGCATGACTGCATCAATGACGTTAAATCTTGGATGTCTGATAACTTCCTCCAGTTAAATTCTAAGAAAACAGAGGTCCTTATCATTGGCCCGGAGCCATCATTAAAACTAATCCAATCTAACTTAGGGCCTTTAGCTCCTTACCTTAAAATTGTTTCAAGAAATTTGGGAGTTTTATTTGGGAATTTGGGACTCAAACTTAAACCTTGATCAGCACATTAAAAAAACTGGTTCAGTCATGCTTTTACCAACTTAGAAACATTGCAAAACTAAGATCAGCCTTGTTGTTTAAGGACACTGAGCGTACTATACATGCTTTCATTTCATCTTGCTTGGACTACTGTAATGCCCTGTTTTCATGCCTCAACCATAGGACATTGTCTCGCCTCCAGCTAGTACAGAACTCAGCTGCCTGACTTTTGACAAGGACAGCAGCTATGACCCATATCACCCCGGTGCTGGCCTCACTACACTGGTTGCCTGTAAATTTTAGAATTAGTTTTAAAATTTTATTAATCACTTACAGAGCGCTACATGGTCTTGCAACTGAACACATTACAGAGCTGCGAAATCCTTACGTAACACCGAGGCCTCTCAGATCCTCTGGCCAGGGTCTTCCGGCTGTTCCAGAGTCTAGGTTAAATCGCAAGGGGGATCATGCCTATGCAGTAATGGCCCCTAGACTCTGGAACAGTCTACCACCGAGCATCAGATCAGCTGAATCAGTGTCCATTTTTAAAACACGTCTTAAAACACATTTTTATCAGCAGGCTTTTCCTGGTTTGAAATAATTTTATTATTTATTTTATTTTTTTTTTTTTCTTCTTTTATGTATTTTTAATAATGTTTTACTCTTTTTTGTACTCCTACTCCTGTTAGTTTTACTTTTTTGTGAAGCACTTTGTGCTCCTGCTGTAAAAGTGCTATATAAATAAAGTTATTATTATTATTAATGTGATTATTATAATGATGAGCTCGAGAGGAACCCAACAGATATCTTCCCTTTTCGGCCAAAGTAACTCCTTGCTGGGCCACGCGGATGCATAAATGTAACTAGAATATCTGCATCAGACATATCTCTACTGTTTCCCACCCACCATTGTCTATCATAAACAGGCATAGAACCAACGTGGAAACAACGGACCGACTGCCAAATGGAAAGCCTCCGCAGAATATGAAGGTACAGGTACAGGTACATCTAAAAACAGGTCCATTTTGCTCCACTTAGGAATTTTTTTGTGAGAAAACTAAAAAGAGTAGAGATCTGAAATATTGGATTTGGTCTATTGGGAATATTACCCACCTCATAGAATTTTTTCAGGCAAATCTGAGGGGGTCAGGCGGGGACCATTTGATGATCTGAGATGGAGAGACTCCTATATCTCTGCAATGAATTAGTCAATTTGAATAATCTTGGTATCATAATAAAAGTAACACCATGGGGATTTTTGTCATGGAGCAAAAATCAGTGGATATGTCCCTGAGTCAGAGTAAATGAAGATGGCACACTGCATAAATGAAACACCTTTTTTGCACCAAACAAAGTTTTACATATGTGTGTCTTAAAATTATTCAGTAGCAGTCTGAAACCCCTAAAAAATACAGCACAGAATCTTACCATTATCTGTGCCAAAGTTTATTCTAACCAAGTAAATCAGAGCAAAATTAGAGAGGTTTTAGTTTGGGAATGTCTAGGTGGCCTCTCCAAGCTGACACTGTGCTGTTTCATATTTTCAGTTACCAAACAATACGACTCATTTAATTTCACTTATATGTCACTACAGGCATATACTCCATCCAAATATAACCACTTTTTAATTTTTAGAATTTTTAATTTCAGTCCTGTAGCATATACAATTTCCAATTCAAAGATAATACATAAAAAGAAATTGAAGTTTGACTCCACTGGAGCTGATTTATAAAAAAAAAATTAAATTATGAATAAAAAAGGTAAACCAAAAAAAGGAAAAAAGTAAAAAGAACAAAAACCCCAACAATTATTCATACAAGTAAAATGCTAATACTGCCTAAAAAAATACTTGTCGAGACCGGGGTTTGAATCCTGGATGCCTGGGATGAAATATTTCACCCTAACCACTGTGCTCTATCAGGTGTCTGTTGCCTAATTGTCAAATTGCCATCATAAAGAATGAGTCAAGAAAACATGTCACTCACCCCGTTTGTACTGTTGTGCTTGCAGTATTAATGCGGAATGGCACAAAGATTCTGTCAGAAAGCGACTTTGAAAACGAATGTTGAATATTTAGCGGATAATTATACCGAAAACACCACAAACAAACCAGTTAGGCATTTATATTGTCGCGCTATTTAAGTACATGCGAATGGCCCATGGACTCGGTTTGACGCACTGGGAACGCAAGGCTGTAGCTCAGGCTAGGTTTCTGCGATTAAGGTGGTTTAGGGCTCGTTGGAAACATTAGAGCCCATAGAATTAAATGGCAACTGGCAAAGTCTTACTGACAGCATCACAAGCCGATCACAGAGAGGAAAATACATTGCAAAAAGCTGAATGGTGAGGAGCTGAGGTCTTTAAAGCAATGCTCCAGAAGAAAAATATGCTTGGAAACTGACAACCTAGTTTTGTTATAACACAGACACATTCAGCTTACAATGGCAAGTGCAGATTTACCCTCAAACAGTTTTTTATTTCAAAATATCAAAGGTAAGAAATTTTTTTGCTCATCTCTGTAGACTGTAAAGTGTATGTCTGCTGTTCTTTGAGTGTGGTGTCGGTTTTAAATGACAAGGCTTATATCCTGGGCTGTAAAGTATTCCCCTGCAGTCCCCGCGAGGCAGGGGGGCCCCGCCATCTGAACCGGTCCAATGGGCCCCGCTGGCAAAATTTTTATTTGCAACCTAGTTCAGCACAATGTTCCTCTTTAGCATACCAGCCAATTACATTGCTCCTGCAATTCCTAAACTATTTTGACAACTCTGATCACTGGTCACTTTCAACGTGATCACACCCACACGTCCTCCTTCAACGTTTACTGAGGAGAAAGCAGACAGTCCGAACTGCGCATAGTGTGCAACAACGCTGTGAATGCAGTTGCGTATTACGTTACTCTTCTGATTATATTGCCATCACGCCAGCTAACTAACGTTGTTTAAGGAAAATTTTTGTGAATGATTGTCATATTTAAGCAATGTCATTTGGTTTTTGCCCTAACTTCAGAAGCTAGCTTGCTGTAACAGCGATAATTCTTGAGCTAGCCAGCTCACAAATGAGCTAAAACGTCCAAAAAATCTAAAACTACAGTTTGGACATAGGAAAGCGCCACAAAATAAATCAAAGAAGTCCATGTCTATTACAGCTAGCGAAGTAAGCAAAGTTAGGGCAAAACCAAATTATATCGCTTACAAAGATTGCCCGCAGTTAGCATTAGCTAGCTAGCTAGATGGCTATATTATCTTATGAGTAATGTAACTTACTGTGCAATCCCACACATAGCACTATAACTAAATATGGAACTGATTAACTGGTATCTGGCCGGTGTGCCAATGAGGAACATCGTTTTTCAGCTGCGTACCGAATGTACATTTACTGTTGCGATGTAAATACTTTGCCTTTGGCATACTTTGTCAATAACTGCAAAGATTACTTATCAGCAGATTTTCCAGGACAAGTACATGTAGGCCAGTCAATCTAGCCCAAAAAACAAAAAAATTTGCAACAGATTTATCTCATAGTTTTAATTGGTCCTAATACCCTCCTGAATCATATACTAAAAGTCTTACACCATAGATGGAGTGGAACATATTTTTTTTGAGACTAAAGGTCAAAGTTGTGCCCAAAACTCTAAGTAAATTGAGTAGAATAGGGGAAAATTTTCAATTAATAGCTATCACTATGAAACTTCTCCAGTTGATTAGTGACATCATACCAAAGAAAAAATGTATTGGAAGTTTTTGATATTTTATGTTTATATATGCAAATTAGGCATTTCTTTGTAAAATGTACCATAATTTGCATATATTTCAAAACACAAAATCTGAAAATTGGAGGAAGCTAAATTAAAAATTATTGTTTCATTATGTTGACACATTAGCAAAAAGACAAAATTAAAGAAGGGACTGTGGCTATGTTTCTCTATCATCCCATACATTAGAAAATACTGCATAGAGTCATCAAAAAATTTATTTTCGTCATGTTTTTGGTATAAAACGTTTTTGACCAAAAACAAAAATAAACTGCAAAAGTAATGGTCCTATGGTTGTATCTGCATCTAACTGTGTTGAAAACAAAAAAAAAAGACTAGTCCACCTAGTTTTAAACACTGGTCACCCTAACTGACATTAGCAGCTCTGTTGATGAAACTTGAAACAAAGGTATGTTAGAAATTTCTTTATTTCTATCAAATATTTTAGTCCAAGTCAAACGTGAAAATTGTCACCATTGCTAATTTTAACTTTGTTGATTTTCAGGTCATTCCTTATGTTAGCACACTTATGTTTGCTAGCTAGCACAGTAAGCTAGCATGAACCAGGTTTGTAGCCATTTGAATTCTAGTAACTGCTGGCAGGGAGAAAGATTGTTTGTTAGCATAATTATACTATTATATTGTAGCTTATGTGATAGCATCTAGGCTACTGTAGCTAATGTGATAGTTGCTAATATGATAGCAAGGCTACTGCAGCTAATGTGATTGCATCCTCTGTAGTTACAGTAGTATAATAATCTACTGCAGCTATATGATATCAACTAGGCTAATGTTTGGTTGACTATATGCTTTCAGGTTCAACTTTCAGCATCTTTAATTCTGCTAGCTGATGTTCAGTCACTGAGGTAATTCACAAATGAATACTTGCAAAAGATTAGAAGTAAAGCAAGAATTTGTTTAATACCTTTTTTCCAGGACGAGATAGCTGAGTGTGTGTTCTGTGGGAACCAAACGTCTGATGAAGCACTGACAGTCAAATTAACTCAGAGGGGATGTGAAGGTATCCACAGAGCCAGTCAACAATGCGATGCCGACATAACTGTAGTCCCTGGCCAAGTGGTTCATGTAGAGTGCCGCAAGAAGTTCATAAATCCCCAAACAATAGAAAAATATAAGAAACAGAAGCAAGCAGGGATAGTTGGTTGTAAGCGGAGATCCTCTGCCCCTTCATTTTCATACAAAGATCACTGTTTGTTTTGTGGGGTGCGTGAGAGATATGCAGGAAAGAAAAAAAAGTTCAAACTGATTCCTGTCAGGACAACAGCCTTCCAGATAAAAATATCTGAATGTTGCACTAAGCGTCGGGACCACTGGTCAGATGCAGTGAAAGGAAGACTGGCCTATGTGAATGACCTTCATGCTGCAGATGCAGTTTACCACCAGTTATGCAGCATCAATTTCAGGACTGGAAAACAAGTTCCAGAGTGTTTCATGATGTAGACAGCCATGGCCCAAAAAGATGCAAAATTGGTAAAGTTGGAAGACCCAAATCTGCTGCTGTGGCAAACAAACAGGATGATCAGAGGCTTATAATAGCTGCAGCAGAACTCTTGAAATCTGAAAAAGGTACCTATCCAACCAGTCTGGAAATGTCTTCGGTGATGAAGACACTGCTCTATGTTCCAGAGTCTCTGAAACTCTTCCTGCGCACACTATTTATTGGGAAAGAAAAGGATCTCAAAGTTAGTTCCCTTGGTCAAGCCATAATGCAAGCAACTAGACCAAGAGGTCTACTCCCACCACTTCAATTTGGAGTCGGGGTACAAATGCATCACCACTTCGCATCAAAGATTCTAGTTGACACTCTGCATCGACTTGGTTTTAGTTGTTCATATTCAGAGGTACAGAAGTACGAAAGAAGTGCTGCAGTAGCACAGAAAACAGAGGTTCATGGATTCACACCAGGGCACTTCATGCAATACGTTGCAGATAATGTTGACCACAACACCCGGACGATTGATAGTCATGGAACATTCCATGGCATGGGAATTATTGCATGCATAACCCCAAGAATTGAACGAGCATCAGTCATTCCACGTGTCAAGATTACAGCAAAAGACGTGGAAAATGTTGGACACCTCAACATTGTGCCATATGTACAAAAGTCTGGGGGCCTCAACAATCTTACCTACCAAGAAGTTGAGGAGCACTCTGAAGATGGCAGAAAGACAGCTGGTGATAGAGATGAAAGAGAGAATGCTACTGATACACTCTGGAAACTGTCCTTGTTGCTTGGCAAATGCCCAAGGCCTGGGTGGTCTGGGATGATGAAAATGCTCAACACTGGAGAAGATCATCCTGGTCAGTCATCAGTCATCTTCCTACCCATGATTGATATGAATCCAGGAGATCTGACTTGCATTTATTCGACTCTCGAGTTTATTATCGATCATGCGGCTCGCTACCAGGTCATTCCAATTCTAACTTTTGATCAACCACTATGGTGGAAAGCGATGACAATTATTGAAAGTGAAGCATCTGATAGTCCATTGAAATCTATCATTCTCCGACTTGGTGGATTTCATGTGCTCATAAGTTTCCTTGGTGCAATTGGTCATTTGATGGCAGGCTCTGGCCTGAAAGAAATCCTTGAATTAGTGTATGCAGTGCCCAAAATGCTTGAGGGAAAAGCAGTCAGCAGGGCCATTCGAGGTCATTTCCTGGTTGATGGAGCACTGAACACTACTGGCAGCAAAAACTTTTGAAGTCAAACTGCCCATCCCAGCAAGCTGTACTGTAGACCCAAAGGAGTTGACTGAAGATGGCACTGTTGCTGAAGACTGTGAGGGGAGAACGACAGCTGCACATGAACCAGTTTCTGATCAATCAGATGGAGAATCCACATCAAGTTCAGGAATGGATGGGAAACTTGCTACCACCAGAGGAATGGGGCTGGAGGATCCAAGACTCATGCCTCATTCCCGTCCATACTGACCAGGACCCTGCACCTCAATCTTTGTTTGAGCTTGTGCGCTGCAAATGCAAGTCTGGTTGCAGCACAATGGACTGCAATTGCCGTCGTCAAGGCCTCGACTGCTCCCTAGCTTGCACAGAATGCAGAGGGGTATGTGCAAATATGTTTGTGCAAATTTGAATGAGAACATGGAGTGAACTTTTTTTGTTGTTGCCACAGAGTCAAATTGATAGTTTTGTTTGTTTCTGTTACTGTAAGCCTGGAAGAAAAAAAAGTGTTATGGCCTGCCTCCTATTTTGTATATTAAAGTGCCTACTGGGCTTTCTCTTGTACATCTCTCTTGAGTTGTGGTTTTGGGTATGTATTACAGACAGATTATTAAGTCTATTTACAGATTTCAAAAACAATGACTTGTCTGTAAATAGTGGTTTGATTCCCTTTTACTATAATCTTTAAAGGGCGTTTTCTCAAAATTAGGTTTCCATACAATGTGGAGGAGAAATCCCCACTTCAGTAGCACCTACATAAACTTTTCTCTACAGATTTCTTCCTATCTATATTTTGTGTTTGATAAGGGAGGGGTTTTGTTGATATATTTTCACTAGCCTGATATTTTCTTCATTTTATACCAAAAACATGACGAAAATAGATTTTTTGATGACTCTATGCAGTATTTTCTAATGTATGGGATGATAGAGAAACATAGCCACAGTCCCTTCTTTAATTTTGTCTTTTTGCTAATGTGTCAACATAATGAAACAATAATTTTTAATCTGGCTTCCTCCAATTTTCAGATTTTGTGTTTTGTAATATATGCAAATTATGGTACATTTTACAAAGAAATGCCTAATTTGCATATATAAACATAAAATCTCAAAAACTTCCAATACATTTTTTCTTTGGTATGATGTCACTAATCAACTGGAGAAGTTTCATAGTGACAGCTGTTAATTGAAAATTTTCCCCTATTCTACTCAATTTACTTAGAGTTTTGAGCACAACTTTGGCCTTTAGTCTCAAAAAAAAATATGTTCCACTCCATCTACGGCTTAAGACTTTTAGTATATGATTCAGGAGGGTATTAGGACCAATAAAAACTATGAGACAAAAAAAAATGTTGCAAATTTTTTTTTCGTTTTTTGTCTGAAATGAAGCAGATTGACTGGATTTAGACGTAACTTTTTTAGAGCTCTTCAGCATTTCAGAACTCTTCATAAACAGGCCCACCAAAGAAAATGGCCAAGCTGTAACAAAAGTTTGTCAGATGTCTACCTTTTTCAAAGAACCAGCAACATACAATTGAAAATTCATTTGGTTTGTCTCTGGGTTGGTTACAGGTTGTGGATTTTTTTAGTTTGGTTCTGGTGAAAATGTATCGACTTCAAAAAAAAATTGTGGAGCGAGGTTTAGTGTGAATGTGGCATGTTTTCGATTTCCTGATAAAGGAAATCAAGCATGGCTTAATTCAAGATTTGGCGCACACGTTATTCATGAAGCACCACTCAATATTGCCAAGTGTGCAAGATGTAGCCACGGCTATTAAACTATTTCTTACTCTATCTGTGACAGTAGCAAATGCAGAAAGATCCTGCTCAATATGAAAACTAATCAACACATATCTGAGAAGCACAATGGCACGGCAGAAACTCCCTGGGCTGGCTGTCCTCAGCATCGAAAATAAACGAGTACGCAGTCTGGACTTGAAGAGAGAGGTGAGGCATTTTTCTCACAGATACGTGTTAGTATACATGCCTGCAAGCCCTTAAGAAAACTGAATGCTATTTCAGAAGATGAAGTTTTGTTGGTCCATATGAGAAATAATAATAATCATTGTGCCTTAAGGAACAACTTGTTCTGTCTGTCTTTATGGTGCAGTTGTGTAACAGTCTGAGTTGAGTGGGCAGGTGGGCTTTTCACAATAACTTTCACAATGAAATCTGGCACTCTGTGATAGAGGGTAGTAATGAGAAGGAATCCGGGTACCTTAGACAACTCCCGCAATTATGGCCGTCGCAGGATCAGCACATTGACAACGGTTATGACATTTAATTGTGTGTTGTCCTTAAATGCCCCAACCATGTAAAATTTAAGCTACATAAAATGTTTAACTCTGCAATCTTTGTCCAGTGTTCAAAAGTGGTCTTTTCGTGCCTCTAAAACATTGAAATTCTAAAATTCGCCCGCTCCCTGCTGCAGCAAGGGGGCCAACTAAGGGTAAGCTGAGGGGGGAGCCCCATGTGTTTGCGTTACAGTGCTGCTTATATCGTTGGATTCTTTCCTCTTTCATTTGTAGTATCGTTTGTATGCATAGCACAAATTCAGTAGAAATGCTAGTGACTCAGCGCTGATATGATTTTATCCTATGTTTGGCTCCATGCTTATTTACTTTCTTGGTACTTGAATTGTGTTTGGTTTAGGTGAAAATGGTCAACATGAGCTTTTTGCTGCGTTTCTTCGCGTAAAGTGCATAAGCCGCAAGATGATGTTGCTATTAGGAAACATTCTGTATTTGTTATGTGTAAAGGGGTTTAAGGGGGTTTAAACTGAGGACCAGGAGCAGATGTACTGAAATGAGAGGGCCCGTGCGCAGGAGCACTGCAGTGAGGTGGCAGGCACAGGAGTACTGAATGAATTAGTCCAAGGCCGTGTAACACTGAGTACACTGGATGAGCAAAGTTTTCAGTTGGCATATCAATAGCACCCAAATTATTTTGTTTTTCATGAGTTTGCTCAGCGTGTACAAGCCTGTAACGACTGTGTCTTTAAATGTTTTTCTATTGAACATACTGTGCCAACAATATCTCCCACACTATTTTCAGACAGTAAAACAAAATGTAATGAGGAACATGTTTAGTAACCAGTATATACTTCATTGACACATCCTATTAAAGAATATTTTGGACATTGCCCCAGAGAAGGGGAGGAGCAGGTGTCATTGTCCTTAACTGTATTGAGCTCACTGTAAACTATGGTGCATGGCTTGACCCCCTAAGGGCAAATTCCAAGAGTCAGGAGATACATTCCACTTTCCTGACTGAGCTGAAGGAGGTGTAGCGGTACCACATCAGCAGTATGACGAGATGACTCGGTGTTTGCTGGATGTCTAAAGGCAAACTGACATTTATCTTGATTATCATAAATAACATCTCATTTCTCACCAGATATAAGGTCTCTAATGTAAATGGCAGAAGTGTAGAGAAAGGTCATGATCAGTCTTGAAGCTTTGCTTTGCGTTGGATTTGAGATAGACACGAAAATAAATACACCCGTATATCTACAATTTTTAAATGGTATGCTGAAATCTGACCAAATTATAGAATGGTTTGTGCCTCTCCATGAGTCATTGAGGCTCAGTTATTTGCGGATTTTAAATGGGACTGTTGCGATGTGATTGTTTTTTGTTTTGATTGTTGTGATTGTCTAGGTGTATCCCTTAGATGCAGATCAAAAACAAAATTTCTTTGTTGTCTTAGCTTGTCCAGCAGCTAGCTACATTTCTAACAGTGAAAATGGCACCCCAAAATATGAGTGCAGAGGATTTCATGGATGAGGATATATTTTCCAGAAAGCTACTTTGATAGCCTGCCTTCTATAATATTACTTTTCAGTTGGCCAGTGAATGTTTTTATTAGTTTGTAGTTACAGCGGACTGCAGTAAGCTTTGCTATCCATTTCAGCAATATAATCCCATATTGTTTTGGTACTGTCAGCTTACTTTCTGCAAAATCATTGAAATTTGGTTGAAATTTGGAGCAGTCAAATTTGTTTATGGCACAAAAGGCACAAAAGTGGCCCCGCTCAGCAGGGGAGGGGTTAATTACCAAGGTCATGACTGATTTCCCTATTCCCAGCCCCAAACTCAATAATTATGAAGTATGAAGAGATTTGGAGATGGTGAGTTGGCACCCTTGGGCTGAAAAAGTCACTCTTCACACCTGTCACAATTGAAAATACTCAACATCACATCTCACTATATGCGGATGATGTGTAATTGTTTGTGGAAAACGTCCCTAATTCTCTTCTCCCACGGCTCTCCATTTTTAATGACTTCTGTAAGTTCTCAGGATACCGAATGAATTGGTCGAAGTCGGCCCTCTTACCTCTCAATGAAGCTATGATCAATGCCTCTTTGCCCCCTTGTATACCAGTGGTGAAACTTTTTAATTATCTTGGTATCGATATCTATCCGTCATTAAATACCATTGTCAAATCAAACTATAACAATATACTTCAGAAAATAGTATTGGACCTTGACCGTTGGACACACTTACCCAATTCATTAAAGGCCCATATTTTGGTAGTCAAAATGAACATCCTGCCACGGGTGAATTTTCTCAGTGCTATGCTTCCTATATCTCCCCCTAGAGGCTACTGGAACAAACTACATTCACTAATCTCACAATATACATGGAATGGCAAAGGCCCTCGAATTAAGTTCTCTGTTCCACAGAGAGAAAAATGTGCAGGTGGACTAGCATTGCCTAATTTTAAGTTTTATTTCTGGGGCCTTATTTAAAAAAAATTTGTGTGGATTTCATACATAAATAATACGTACGCACAAAAAAATAAAAATGACATTTTGTGGAAAATAACCTAATTTATAAACCTATGGGTAAAATAAACTGCATGGAATTTTCGTTTTTTAATCAGGATGGACTTGGAATTTATTGACATTGTGCATGATCTTAATAATTTCCCTTTTTTTAATGTCAAGTTTGTTTTTATAAATCAGAAATTGTTGAGGATCATATTTCAGTATTTCTCATCATATTCATCAGTAAATCAATAACCATATTGAATAACCATAATCAATAATCATAATCAGTAACCATGTTATGCATGCAGCAGTAACACACACACACACACACACACACACACACATACACATGCACAGGCACAAGCAGCACACGTACACACACATACACATACACACACACACACACACACACACACACACACACACACACACACACACAAGCAGTTCACGCACAGACACACATACAAGCAGTTCACACACACACGAGCAGTGCACACAGACACATACACACACACACACACAGGCACAAGCAGCACACGTACACACGCACACGCACACACACGCACACATACAAGCAGTTCACACACAGACTTACACATATTCAAGCAATTAAATTCACACATGCATGAGCAGCTCACACGCACAAGCAGCAGGCTTCTGTAGCTTTGATTAGATAGCAGGCTTCTGTTTAGTTGATTCGAAAACATAATCAGCTGATGTATTTGATTTCTGTAGCTTTGATCAATATTTGTTCAGTTATGTATCCATGTGTATCCTATACCTTTGCCTGTATTTTTCCTCTCTTGACTGTAATTTTCATCTCCTTTTTAGTGTTATGCATGCTACCACTGTACCACTGAAAAACAAGTAAGAAGCTGACATTATGTTATTGAACCATTGTAGCGTGAGAGGGCGGAAAGACCATATTTGGAAGATATTTCCTGTGATGAAGGTATAAAAACTGGGTGTGAAAGGCAAAATGTCAGTTCTTCTTGCGCAAAAAGAACTCTGCTTCATATTTATCAATATGCCTCAATAAAGCCGAACTGTCTGAAGAATCTGTCTCTCTCCAATTGTTTGAGGATGGGGGAATCCCATAATATGAAAATATGTCTGAATGAAAACCACGACAAAATCTGCAAAGAAAGTGACGTACGTATCTTTTTTGTTTTTTTTTTTTTTCAAATATTTCACTATGATTTGGTCCAATAATGACCCAAACAATGACAGTATGGCGTCAAGTGGAGAAACATTGCAAGTTAAATGTGAAATGGCTTCTCCACTCCCCTATATTTAAGATATTAGCACTGCTGATCGGGGGCTGTCCATTGCAGTATTCATCCTGGAGGGATTCATCTTCTAGGAGATATTTTTGATGACAAGGGTCTTCGAGCATTCCAGGATCTTAAAACTCATTTTAATTTGCCTGGCTTCTCCTTTTTTTTTTTTACATGCAGCTCCAATGATCATTACAAGCCTATAGGGTTCCTTAGGGAGTGACATCAGTATAACACCCTTTATATCAGTCGCTATATGTACCAGGGGCAGAACTAAGGGACTGGTTTCCAGATTATATTTTCTAATCTTACAAGCTACTAATAAACCCTTTTCAAATGATCTTTAATGGAACAGAGATTTTTCAGATTTAGAAGTCAACATTGGCTGGGATAGGATCTGGAATAATGTTAGTCTCGGCCTCTAGGAACCCCAATCACCAGCTCATTCATTTTCAGTTTGCAGATAGATTGTATATCACTCCTTTTCTAATTACTCCTTTTCTAATCATTTTCTAATGAAAATGAGTGCTAGCCCTTTGTGCTCCCTTTGTTCTACTGGAGCTATCAGCTGTTTTATGCATATGGTATGGGGATGTCCTAAGGTGACTAAGTTTTGTGGACAAATTGCCTCCAAGCTCTCAACTATCCTTTCTACATCTGTACCAGTCTCTCCAGAAGTTCTTCTGTTGAATGACTCTGAAAAACTGAATGTGTCAATTAGTAGAACTTGAGTTTTGCTGGCAGGTTTCACAGCAGTTAAAAGAATGATTCACCTGCAGTGGCAGTCCCCACACTTACTTTCTGTTCACCAATGGATTCATAGCTTTCTCGATGTGGTATATTTGGAGTTAACAGCTAGAATACATGGAGCCCCTGAAAGAAATACTAACTAAGCTGAAGAATTTACTGAATGGGTCAGACATTTCTGATGTATAAGGGGATCCTCAAGGTCCATGGGGTGGGGTTGTTCTTTGGGGTACGGGGTTTTTTTTTGGGTTTGGTTTTTATGTTTTCATTCTGATGGTATAATACTTCCAATTTGTATTGCAATGTGTGTGTATTTTGCTGTAATAAAATAAAAATTAGATTTAAAAAAATTAAATCACTGTAAAATAGTCGAAGTTCCGGGGGGGGGGGGGAGACATGGGCAGCTATTAAATATACTCGGCACGAGAGGGGATTCCACTATTTCACATGACCATGTTTGCATCCCTTAATCCATGCTGATTGACCATAGAGTTTCTATCTGATTGTTAGGACATGAGAGGTCCTGTCAATCACAAGATAGCTACGCCCTAAAGCATACATTGCTTTATGCTTTATTCTATTCAGAATGGGACCATAATTTACAATAATGAGCATAATGTTGTATTAAAGAAGACTTAAAACTAGCTATTGAGACCATAAAATAATGAGGAAAATGTTTACTGAGGTAATAAATCAAGTGAGTAGTAGCGTCATTTTCTCAAAGACTTCCATTGAATTGGACTTCTTTTTAGCTTACCGGCATTATGGGATGGAGATTACGTTTGTATTGTCAACATATAGGAAGTCATATATGACCTATATTTTGGAAATATTACATTTAACCGCAGATAAATTTGAAATGTCAAACTTGAGGTCAAGGAAAATATTAACAATGTGAAAAGATAGGACTTGAAATTTCAAAAAACTATTTCTCAAAAACTGTCCGATAACTTTTTTTTCTAAATCTGGCAATCAACTCACCTTGATACACTTTGGCCTGTATATGCAAGAAAGCGGAATAGGGACAGAATAGCCTCTACCAGGTATAAATCAATGGTTTTACCACTGTTGCTATGCATAAACGTGGTATAAGTAAAATGCGGAATAACTTTAAATCTCAAATAGGGAGTCGTATGCACAAATATGGAATAGCTTATTCTGTGGTCTAAATACGCAGATTTCCTGGTGTAACTTATACCAACCAAGCGGTAGGTTTAAGGAGTGGCATAAGACAATATGCAGTCCGTTTTCAGTGGATGTCTCAAAACTGTGCCTTCTGTTTTTACGATACTGGCGTGAAATGATGTTCAAATTACCCTGTATAAGATTGACACTCATTTGGAGATGTAAATTTTCAACTCATTTTATACTTGTCTTTACCAAAAAAAGTATAACTGAATGCAGTCTATATTCATTTAACCGGCGAAATGATCGGCAATAATCCTGGCCCTGACTCGAACCGCTTGCATATTGTCCTCGACATGTTCATTTGGCTCCACCTCATCATCCTCAGCGTCATCATTATCATCACCAGGAGCTGGGAACCCTATTGTGATTAGGGAGTTTCCGCAAACTCCCCCGAAACGCCTATGCGAACATCCATCTTTTGTGCGTTGACCACAAAACAGTGGTCGAACAATACTAGCGTTTGCGTACTAGCTTGCGAAAACTCCCTCTTCAGAGTAATGAAGCGCGAAGGCAGGCCTATTAATAGATTTGTGGCAAACGACAGCAATAAATCATTGAATAACCCTACTACTACAGAATAGCTTATTCGCACAATAGTTATTCCGGGAATAGTTAAACTACGTTTCGTGCATACCAATTTTCTTATGCCACAGGGGCTGCAGTAACTATCCTCGGTATAAGCTTACACCCAGTACAGTTATACCTCGTTCATGCATACAGGCCTTCATGAACAGAGCGAGTGCCTCTTTTTCATTTAATGTTTTTTTATTGCTGCATCTAGAAACTGACTGTGCAGACAATTGCCAGAAACATTTTGATCGTTTACCCCAGTCACCCAGGTTCCCACCCACCCCCTCCGTACCTGCCCCCCCCCCCCCCGAAGTGAAATGCAAACGAAATAACTGCCCCTTAGGCGTTACAAAATATGTTTTTAAGACGAAGCTGAACTGAATAATAAATCCGTAAAATTCCAGATCAAAACACTCTCAGAATCTGCCATTTTTACTTTAACAGCGACATCAAATATCCTACAGCTGTTTAATGACAAGACGTAAAAACAAAAAAAAAGCTCTCATTAAAAACCGGAATTGTAGGCTTTCCTGTGAGTGCTCCGACACTCAACAGCCGAACACACCAGAAAGTTAAAGACCTGTTAAAAATAGTATCCAACAATGCAACAAAACCTCTGCTATATAGCCAAACAAACATGAGTCTTGTATTAAGTAACCAATTGCACACGCAAAGTAATCTAACTTGGGATGCACAGATACCACGGCTTTTAAGACCGAGTACAAGTACTTATATCTGAGTACTTTCCGATACCGAGTACTGATATGAGTGCTTAATGATGCCGTTGCAATTCCTACGATTACTTTGCAAATGTGTTGTATTTTCATCAAATATTGTTCATTTTCTGACTGTAACAAATTGTTGTTATTGACATTTGAACATTCATCAATATGTTTTTCTTAAACATGGCATTGCGTCACATTTTCTGAAATATAACCACACATTTTTTAGTGCAACACAATTGTCTCACTGACATTTTAACATTCAGTACTTTTCTTGAACATGGCACTGCCACACATTCACTAAAATATAACCAAACGGGTATGCCATGCCAAGATCAGATGATCAAGGTGTACATCAATCATTACATGAACAAGTGATATGAAACATTCGTTTATGTTCAACATACAGTTTATTTGCAGTTCAGAAAGAATCCGCGACATCGGGTTTGTTTGCCCGTACCACCTGCGTGCTTAAAGATCGCAGAGACGCCTCGACAAAACTCTAATACGCCCTACTGAAAAAAAAAAAATGTGATAAATAATTGAAACAATTATTAGTCCTTACCTGTTCTCAATCATTTTTCCAAATTAACAACAAATTTACTTCTCTCCGAAAACAGGCCACACTATCAGATATTGCCAATTCCCTCGCTTTAGTACAATCATTCATTTGTACGTACAATTTGGTTCAATCAGCCTTATTCAAAATTGTGAGAAGGCATTTCAAATCTTTGTCTTTGATTTAATTTAAGCGACCATGAAGCACAGGTTACATTGCCTGATGTGCCAAAAAGGTAGCACAGAAGTTCAGAGCAGTTTACCCTCTTAAGGCATATTAGCAGCAGCCTAAATTATCTTTTTGAACTGAATTAGCCTACTAGTTCAGCGCTCTTAGATCGCATTAAGAAGGAAGCTATTTTTAATTGCCAATGGATAATTTGTGTCATTGGAAACCGTGTCAATGAAGGGAAAATGGCCGAGAACAAGTAAGCACTGTTGATTGTTGTAAAGGGATTTTCTGTACCAACCCAATTTTCAGTTCCAGCTACGTGACTGAAAGTAAACTTAACTGCAAAATTACATCATGCTGCTCAGCCACTACTGCGTCGACAGATTGCGTAGTCAGTTGACAGCGAACCAGACTGATTGTTGTAGTTGTGCTCACAACAGACAGGAACAATCATGTGTCATAATAGGGATTACAACCAGTTAAACTAAATTTTCTTTACAGGCAGGGGGGAAAAAATAGCAGACTTAGTTAAGTTGGAAGCGCTGATTTACTGAAAAAGTTATCTTCGCTGGATCAGTGCCCACCACTGGTATCGGTGCCATAGTATGGGGGCACTTTTATGTGTGTGAGTACATGCGCACAGTATGGGACTGATACTCGATGCTGGTATCGGTACATCCCTAAATCTAACAATGGTGGCTAGACTAACCACATAAGATAAAAGATACATTAGTTTGTTGAACATGCTAGCAGTGTGTAATGATCACATCTGTAGTGAACTTCCCAGATCCCAGAACTTTAAAAGGAGTGACATATAGCTGGTAATGGTGATACCTAATGTAAATGTCCGCTCAGTATAATGAATATGACAACCAACTCATGTTTCAATCATGTATACTTCTTAGAAAAAAAAAAACAGCAATGAGAGAAAAAATGGATCATAAATGAATGTCCCGCCAGAAAACCAACACAGAAAGGGAGGTAGAGCACTAGCACGTGCATTAACCAATTTAAGCGGACAAAACAGCTCAAAACGAGTGGGAATTTAATGCAAAATGAGTTAAGCCTATAAAGACTTTGGTTGAGCTGTGGTCACTCGATTTCACTGTCATAAGACTGCCAAAGTGTTCCTCGGCCTCTTGTTGGCAAAACATTTTTAAGGGATGGAGAGATAACAACCTCTGGTTTTTTAAATTTTTGGTTGCATCTCCGTTATTTGAAGCCTCGTACAACTTTAAGAAAAATTGCAAAAAATCCCAGTTATAATATTTGGACTCCATATGAGTTATTCTTTTATTTACTGATGTTTTTTTTTTTTTACGAAAGTTATCACTTTAATAATTAGAATCTAAAATGTCCAATTTCCTGGCAAAACTTAACCATAAACAAAAAGCAACCTTTTACCCCAGGTATTCAACATCCACTAAAATTGGTTTAGTCTTAATTTTAGAACCTACTACAAGTTTAATGGTTTTCTGAATTTAAAAAATGTACACTGCATGTGTAGAAATTTGATTTTGTACGTTTCCCTCATTTCATCAAACGGAGCTATTATACCATTAGGTCATAGCCTAGCGTATAGAGTTCATGGGCCCAACAGCATGTTCAACCCCTTTAATGCAGCGTAAAGACCTTTTAAGGCTCCACTAGGAGCTCCACAGGATCCCAGAGAGGGGTCCAAGCCATTTTCGTCCAGGTAGAGTCCACAGGAATCCATTACTTGAGAGGCCATTCCAATGGCATTTTCTGAAAATTGGCCACTACACTGAGGGGCACCACCATCCATGCTATTCACCTGCTCCAGCACTGACTCCACCTGCAGAAAATGGTAATCAAGCATAGATGCAACAAATTTCCCTGCTGCAGCATCTTAGCAACTCCAGTCAGCCACATTCAAGATTTTCAAGCATTCCCTATTTGTACACTTTAACACAAGACTGGAAATTATTTAACCCTCTGCAGTCGGCGAACGAGTTGATGTGTCCTCAGTGTTTCTATTAACCTCCTCAACCCAGGATTTTCCATGACGTGCCTTTGGAGGTATAAATGCCCTTCAGTAACCTCACCTTATAACGCATAATTACTCGAACAGTTTTCCATTTACTTTTCCTAATAAGCAACCAAACATTAATTTGCTCACTTGCAAAGACTAATCAGCAGAATGATCGGCAAATTCATTTTTAGCCAGAATTATTGTTCATTGCATTATAAAGTTACCAGGCATTTTCCAAGCCAAATTAATGATAACATAAGAGGTCAGTATATCTTTCAAAGATTCTGAATTCCTTTAGCTCACAAAACAGCATATTTGTTAGCTTATAAGTGAAGCTGTTTTGCGATAATCTTTTATAGAGTTGGATATGCTTAAGAAGTTTTCCATTTTAATTGTATTCTTTTTAATTTTGAAAACATTTTGGATGAGTGCCATATGAAAACAGATTGCACTGCAGAAAAAGGCAGTAAAAATGCTGTGAAAAATGCATTCAAAGAAAGTTTTGGGTCCAGTAATTATGAATAGTAGTGCCATCCTTACAATATCATGCATATTACAAGTATTACAGCTACTTTGTAGCCAACCTTTGATCTCTACATCATTTCTTAATCTCAGGCTTATGTATTGATCTTGATCATTCAGTATGTAAAATGATTGTTGATCAGACGATCTGTGAAGGGAGCAGGTTGCAAGCAAGTATGCATTAAGAGGTGAGATACCTCTATAACTCTGTCGGCATGCAACTGTAAATCCTGAACCCCTGACATTAGCTGTAAGGGGAGTTGGGGTTTAAGAGATTAATAGAAACATCAAGTTTTACGCACCGCCGCAGCCCGCTGACTACAGAGGGATAAGTGCAGTTATTCAAAGTATATTTATTACAGCAGATTTTCCAAATATTTTTGATTCTGTTAAAAGTAATTAGTTTGATAGGCTCACCATTTTTAGCACCTGACCTCTGTCCTCACCATCCAGATCCAAAATAAGAGTCAAGGCCTCTTGGTCCAGTTCTAGAAAAACATTGTCTAGTCAGTGGGATTTGTGCTGTCAAAAGCCAAAACCTTTCAAGAGAATTTACTCGTAATCCAAGAATAAGACACCAACTTAATGTTCATTTGCACAAAAAACCTCAAAAAAAAAGTTGGGATGGAATACAACCCCATTTCTGCATAAACTGCAATGGCATGGAAAATGAAAGTAGCAAAACAAAGCAGCAATTAATAAATCATCTTTGACCTGAATTCAATTAATTACCAAAATTCACGATTGATTAATTATTTTTGAGCTTTAACTAGGCAAATCCATCCCTGGTGTTGGCAATGCAACAAGGCTAAAACCTGGGATATCACGGAGAATCAACTTAAATACAGCTCAGAACTAATATTGTTCTGTTCTTGGTTTCACTTGGGCTGAATCACTATGAACAAGTAATGCTGTGAAGGACATCTGAAATAAAAGTTACAGGATGGTTACCATGTGGTAGGGCATCGGAACGTTGCCTGGCTGACAAACAAATTCTGTGCCCTATCTGAGATGTGACAGCTGATTCCATAAATGAGGCAGGAGCTGCAGAACTGATGCAACATCACTATAAAAGCAAGGCCCCTCAGAGTTAGCGTGGGTGGAATGGGATTTACATAAGTTGTTAAATTCAATAATTTACAAATATATAATTAGCAAAACATATCAATATTATCATGAAGAATCCTGTCTTGATAACCAAGTCGTTGTTCTGGTCAACATATTGCACTATAGCCTTAATCAAAACATTTCAACCGCAGTGTTCACTCACCTTTATTTATTCTAGTTTGCTGCCTTTCCCAAATACATGCCCTAGAAAGTGCAGCAGGATCATAATAATCAAAAAAACCTGGTTTTGAAAAATCACTCAGCAATTGGACCTCAAGAAAAACCATTTGGATTTTTAATTTATGCACCATTTACTTTCATCATATTATTTTCCAAAGGTAACCGGCAGGCGCAAGCCAAATCACAAGCTGCTTTACGCACCAAAGCTCCCGCGTTATGTAGACTCACTGTACCTTCATTCAGAGCTTCATTGGTTCACACTTTTCAGGTCACTGAACATAACTGCTAATTTTCACAAAGAGCCATGGCTAATTTGCAGCGCACTCGAATTATGCATTGTGCTGCCCTCGATGTAACTGAGGCATTTAATTGACATTATATTTACAAAGTTAGATAATTTTGACATTGTACAAATTTTTATATTTTTATGAGCCTTGCAATAATTGAATCATTATGCTCCATTATAAATGGAACAGCTACATACTAAAATATTTGTACTCTTTTTGGCTGAGCTTGCATATGGCCTTATTGTTGTCAGTCATAGCAAGACCAAAATATTTACACAACCAAGATGTGGCAGAACTTGGGAGTAAGATGAGCTTTTTGTCCATTTTGTCGTTGGACGAGAGTTGCGCACTCGGAACAACCTTGAAAACATGCTGCTCTCGAACTGGAAGTCGTTGTTATGAATCTGCGACAAATGTGGCTTAGTACTTGCCAAAATGAATTTGTGAACAAGAAAAAAGGAGTACAAAGTCACAAGATATAAGGCAGGACTTTGTATCACATCTGGGAATCACTAGTCATTTGAAGTCCTTTTGTTTGGTGTAAAACTGGCGCTATACTGTCTAGGTATGCAGTGCTCAGCTTGATCATGGAATTATTTTCGGTTTAACACGCAAGTCACACCAGTCCCAGCAATCCCAAGTCAATGTAACTTGCTAGTTGGTTGGCTGTGGGAGGCTCAGGGCTGGTGTTTGTAATGAGTAAGTAAATAGACTAACTGATGATAACTACCATCTCCAGCGCTAGTGTATTTTTTATATATAACAATGCAGAACTGGTAAAGCAACACCGTCATTTACAGCACTGATCTAGAACCACAATACAGAGTAATTTTGGGCCAACTAGTTAGTTCTTGCGGCTTCATTTTTTCAGCGAATGATAGCGTTCATCTCACTCAGCCTTGGAGCTCAGCTCGCCTCAAATTATGGTCAAGGGACATGTGCTTCTGGCTGAGCCGCGGAGGAGGAAGAGCCAACTTTGAATGTAATGTTTACAAACAGCAACAAACAAATACTACTCAGTATACCTTTAATGATGTTTTGAAGTTGGTTAACATCGATAATTTACTTGGAAGAAAATGTAAAGTAAAAGCAGACATTTCCATTCTTTGAATTTGTCTTTTGTTGTTGGGTGAATGAGAGAGTAAGTTTGACGTAACCTGCCTGGGGCTACATTAGGCGTGGGTAGAAATACGGTGCTTTATGCTACACTTAACAAAAATATAAACGCCCCATTTGACACTTTTAAACTTTAATTGGCATTAAGGGTTCTACAATATATTAAGTCATACATAATTCATTTTATTGTTCAATATGCAACAGATTACTGTTCATTAATGCAAGATAGTGGCGTTATGGCAATCAGGGATACTCGTGGACACAGTTGGGATCACGATGACGACGACGAGCGAGTAGGCTCGCTTCTCTCAGGCGGTTCTGGACAGTTTGAGGTGTGATACGTCTGTTGTGCAGACCAACTGTTTCATCTGCTGTGCGTGTTGCTGGTCTGAGGTGATCACGCAAGTGGAGAAACCGGATGTGACGATCTTGTGCTCATATGGTCACACATGGACGAGGGTGAGGTCGATTTGCTGTACTGCCATTCTGTCTTAAACAAACTCTTAAACGCCCAGTTGTTCCATAGTGAACATTCAGCTGTGCAGCAACCGCTCTGGTGGACATTCCTGCATCCAGCTTTCCTATGGTGCATTCCCGCATGATTTGCGTCATTTGTGGCATGGTTTACTTTTGATGAAATTTGACATTTTGGGGTGGCCTTTTATTGTCCCTAGTTTTAGGGAGTGTCTGAGTTCTGTTCACGCTGTTTGAGCAGCGTCTGCACATGCCACACCTGTGTTGTGGGTGGAATCAATGCATCACTGAGCAAGTGCTCACTGGCAGAGATGAACGCAAATGTTGTATACAAATCAAGACAAATAACCATTTTGCACAATTAACACATTATCAGCTCATTTAGGGTAACACATTTCATGTTACATGAATAATTTACATGGGGCGTTTATATTTTTGTTAAGTGTAGATTACCTGTCCAGAAGGAGTAAGGCTAGCCATGCATTACTTTAAACCTCTTTAAAGCTCTCAGGTTATTCCACCTATCAAAGGCTATACCGATATAAACGTAGGTCTTGTTTTTTTTTCTAGCAGCGTTTTTTTTGTTGTTTTCTCAATTAGTCGTCCTAATTTGCTTGGTGTATTTAGTTATGTAAGGGGTTCCTAGTTGTGCTGGAATCAGTAGCCTCGTGTACTCTGCCAAGGTCATTCTACCACCTGCCCGCAAATGCAGGGACAGGGACCGTCGCTTTGTTGAATTCTCTCTCCTGATTGGATAAAGATGAGAGTTTTAAACACTGATAAAACAAAGTTCATGATCTTTTCAGCACAGAATGCAATTATGTCAGGTGACTCCATTTTCTCAGTGACTGGTGCTCAAATTGAGCAGGTTCATTCTTACAAATATCTGGGTATCTGGTTGGATCATGACTTTTCTTTTAAGACGCATGTGTCCAACCTGTCCAAGAAACTTAGAATAAAAATCGGGTTTCTTTACAGAAACAGGTCCTGTTTTTCTTTGGACAATAGGAAGAGGATTGTAGAGGCAACAATATTACCCATACTTGATTACGGAGATGTCCTCTACAGGCATGCCTCTATTAGTACGTTAAGATCCTTGGATGCAATCTATCATGGTGCATTATGCCATCACAGGTGATGGTTTCCAACCCATCACTGTGCTTTATATAATTCTGTGGGGTGGTTTTCCCTTCATTTTAGAAGGAAGCTACATTGTATTTTATTTATTTATAAAGCCTTGCTAGGCAAACTTCCCTTATATCTTACTAAGCTCTTATCCATCAAAATCAGAAGTCAGCATACCAGATCACAAGAATGGTTTTTGTTAGAGGCTCCCAGGACTAGAACAAATTTGGGAGGTACCTCTTTTAGTGCATTAAGCTCCTTGTTTGTGGAATAATTTCCAGGACACCTTGAAGCTAGTCTGCCTTTTGTGTCTTTCAAGAAATTAGTGTTGGATATATTGCTTCTGGAGGCCAGATGTATTTGCTTTTAGTTTATGGTAGGATTTGCTCATTTATTTTTCTCTGTCCTATTTTCTTATACGTTTATTTATATGTATATATGTGTGTATATATATATATATATATATATATATATATATATACATATATTTATATGTGTATGTGTGTGTGTGTGTGTGTATGTATATATGTATATATTATTAATTTTTATTATGTTTTATTCCAGTTTGAAACTTGTTATTCCTTTAATCGGAAATTGTTGTTTGTGACTTTTGTGTATTTTATGTGTGCTGTTCGTCTTTAACCTTCCATTGAAATTGTTTTATTGTAATCAGGGCTCCCCTGCAAAAGAGACCTCTGTCTCAGTGGGACTTCCCTGCAATAAAGGTTATTGATTGATTGATTGATTGATTGGATTTAAACACCAGGAAATTTATTCTCTGTTTACTGCCAAATGGAGAGACTAGCAGACGCATGTTATTGCCCAAGCACTCTCCATCAATGGTGGCAGTGAAATGTGGAGCTATTTAACTGTAACATCTTTAAATTAAAAACAGCTCAAGGACAAGATTTCCAATGTTTTACCATTTATCTGTTTATTTAAAAATATGAACTCTTTTCAAAATTTGAAGCCTAAATTATATTACAAATACTGTAGTTGGGAAAGGTGGGTGTTGAGCTATGAGTTCCATCAAATTTTTTTGAAAAAGATTTTAATAGCAAAGGATTACAATTGTTCCTGTTTTCAAGGCTGAGATTTCTTATCATATTTCCTTGATCCAAGAAATGAATGCTCAAATAGCCAGGCTCGCCCAGTTTTTTCGATCACAAAAGCGCGGTTGTGCAAAATCTCTAAAATCCTTGCAATAGTATGTTGAGAAAAAAATCTTTATTTCTTGGTTTATTCCATCACACAATTCTTGGAAAAGTGGTCATCCTAAACCAGTCATTACATGTAAACAACTAGGCCTTTTATGGATGCACATGTTGTACTCACATTTAAACATTTTACTGGTCTTACATTACCCGCTTCCCAACTTCTGGACAATGTTGCAGGCATCAAATTCAGAATGATTGTTTATTTGTAAAAAGTAATCAAAAAATTCTGGTAAAATATGGTCCACCTTTAATTGTACTCATTTCAACTTGTACAGGGCAAAGATGATTTACTAATGACTTTTTTTTTTTATTTGCATTTTCTGTAGCCTCCTATAAATTTGGGCAAGTATGTGGGCACTAAAACTGAAGCTGAAATATATGATTACTCTCATAAGCACTTGCAAATACAGAGACAATCAAAAACACAAGTAAGGAAACACATGCAGTTGACACCTCCATACAGTGGCCCTCATTTATCAAACTTGCGTAGGATCTGGTGTAGATTCTGGTGTAAATATCAGCGTTCGCCAGGTGTCACCTCTGATTTACTAAAAGTGTGTACGTCGCTGATTTTGGGGTAGAACTGGCGTGGCGTTGATAAATCTGGCGGCTGAAACCATCGTAATTTACATGACGCGCCCCTATAAATTTATGCTCAGGGGGGCATAGTCCTGCCCACTGTACGACACAGACTCTCAACAACGGCAAAGAAGAAGAACTTCACTGAAGAGAAAATATAAATTATCACGTTGTAGGTGAAGAAAAACAAAATCATTTTATTTAGAAGCCTTAAGAGTGGCATGAAGGGAGCCCAGAAGGCTGCAGTTTGGAAAACTATTGCTGCTGCGGTAAACACCGTTGGGGTGGAAAACCGGAGTGTAGCAGAGGTTTGATTTAATTCATTAACCCTTTAAGGCCTAATGCAAAAATCCCAGCAGAGAATCATGCTGCCATGTTTACCATAGTAACCTGTATTTGGGCTGAAGCACAGCTTCTCAGCTTTCAGGAACAGTTGGAATTGTTTTATATTGCGCAAAACTTACAATAATTACGGTACTTTCAAAATTACGCGCATATCTGTGTCGGCAACGACACGTTCTTAAAATGCGCACATGCTGTCCCGGTTTAAATGGGTTAATAAATTCAATTTGTAGATCCATGATATTTCATGTTATATAGCCAAAATATAAGTTTAATTTCTCAACACAGGTGTCTTATTTATTTATTTATAGCCTATTTATTCATTTTACTAATAAGAACAACAGCATGACGTCCGTGTTGCTGCACATGGTTTATTAATCATTTTAATAGCTGCACTCGTTCCTGCATGTTATATGCTAGTTTCAAATGAGCGTACGCCTGGTCAGACCTGGCATGAGATTTTTGCGGACCGTTTGCTCACGTTCAGATTGATAACCGCCGATCCGTGCGGGAGATTTGGCGTGCACCCATTTTTTTGGTGTACGCACGTTTGATAAATGAGGGCCAATGTGTGCACATACACACTTACGGAATAAATAACTTGCATATAGTTGCATACACAAGCACAGTATCACCAGTGTAGAGGGTATTTCTCTGATAAGCGCGATTTTCAAGACGTAACCAGAAAAAATGAAAGTTACGAACCAGACAGAGAACCAACCAGCAGACCAAGGGGATTGAGAAGGTTGTGAGGGTCAGAGGATTCAGCACTATCCAGCCCCATCACTTTCAACAGATTATCAACTTTCAGCCTGACGTCATCCGACATTTCCAGAAGGGAGGAGCCACCGGTGGAGACGCATCCTTCCTCCAGCTATGTAGACACACAGACAGAATTTTCAGGAACAAATATTTTCCTCACAATATGCATCACAGAAACCTATTTGTAGGCAGTAGACGGCTCCATTCTTTACCTATTTACCATTGTATAGTTTGTATAAACTATATACACATCTTCTGTCTGCATTGTTTTTATTCATTTCTTCCCTCTTATTGCCCTTATTTGCCCATTTTATCACCTACATCAAGGAGTTGTTGTTTTCAGTTCAGTCTGTCTATTTATTTGTGTGTTTGTCAGTAGGATTACGGTGCTACCGGCCCCATTTTTATGAAACATGGTGGCAGGGTGTGGTATCTTACAAAGAGGAACTCATTGATTTTGCAATGGTTACAGAAATTATTTCTCACTTTCACTAACATTGATATTGAGATATAGAATTTGGCCGTAGCAGAAGAAAAGTCATACATCTGAACATGATTTGCATAGCATACAATAGAAGGGTGGACTATTGGCCTTGGTGGAGGTCTATGCTCTATGAGTGCCACGCTAGTTAACACTTTTTTTTGTTATCATAATGGTTTCCTTGATTCTTATTAGAAAGTGAACTGTAGTGTTATACAGTTAAGCTCTTTGACTAAAATACAGTTTAAATTACTACTGGTCATTTCCTTATACCTTGTGGGCTGCCCATCTCAGTCAGTGTAGCATTTGAAACATGCGCTAGTTCTCTTTCTCCAACATTTTAGTCTGCTCTTAAATGAAATTCTAACACATCTTTCAGAGTTTAAGACCGTGATTTTCCTGCATGTGCTGTATCTGACTATAGGCGCACAGACAGATTGCTATGTCTACTCCTAGTTACCTCAAGCTGCAGGAATAACTGGTCATTTTCTTCCAGTGCTTCGCGCGATTGGGTGAAGAGATGATTATCGAGGGTGTAGTTCTATTTCAGGAAGTGTTTTGCATGCAAATTTATTGCACCAATGGGACTGTTATTTACATAAATAAGGAACAGTAATAAAAAATGACTGGCTCCCCTGACTGGCAGTGCTCAAACAATACTTACATATATTCTAAAAAATATATATTTATAGAGAAACTCAATAAAACAACATGGGGAAAATAGTGTACAACATTAATGTACCTATGGAACCAACCAAAATCATTTACTAATTTAATTAAAAATCTATTTCATCCAAATCAAGGTTTCACAATTAATGGCACCCATAAAGATTTTTGTAAATAACATCTACCAAAATTAAACCAGGTATTCAATTCCACTGTTGGTTCAAAAGCGTCAGATGGTCGCAGCCGATTTGAAAAATCAAAGCATTCAGATATGAAATTTGCCTGTATGTCAAAGACACTCAAAAGTCATGCAACAATGGCCAAAGTTCACAATATGACCCTTGAGCCTCTCGATGTATTGCATACAGCAAATGAACGCAATCAATAGCCCCGTCCCACCGAGATCCAGGTGACTGAGAGACATGGTGGTCATGTACTGTAATTATAGCACAGGATGGTTATTGTCACTTGTGGGCTAATACACTGTGAACTATTCAGAGTAACACGAGGTATACAGTATTCAGTGGGGCCGTATATATACGATTACAAACATGGCCATTGTTGTGACAGTGAACACTTGGCATACATCTTATCTTAACTACATAAATGCACCAAATAAGTTCCATTAATATATATATACTACTCAAAATTTGATAGGGATCATAGGAATTTTTTTGTGAAATGACATGCAAATTTGGTAACTGCCACTGATGAACAATATATTGGATAAATGACATGCAGTCAGACACAAAACACATTTGCAAGTGCATGTAATGACATTAAATGAGCGTGCAGCCTCACACTTTTGGCTTTCACGAACACTTCACCTCTGACATGTAAAGTGAAAACAGACAGTGTTCGTTTGATGTTTCATTACCACAGTTAATGTCAATAACGGGTATGGCCACCCCTAGCTTGAATGACGGCTTGACAACGTCAGGTCATACTGTCAATCAGAACCCGGATGCTTGTAATTGGAATGTTGTTCCATTCTTCAACAAGAGCATTTCCGAGCTCTTCTAGAGTTGTGGGTTGTGCCCTACGACCGGAAATGGCGACCTGCAGCATGTTCCACACATGCTCGATCGGGTTTAGGTCCAGCAACGCGCCAGTCCATGCGGACAATTGTCTCCTGCTCTAGGAATTGATTCACCACCCTAGCACGATGGGGACGGGCGTTATCATCCATCAAGATGAAATCAGGGCCAACAGCACCAGCGTATGGTCTTACGTACACATTGAGGATCTCATCCCTGTACCGCACCCCTGTCATCGTCCCTCTCCCCATGACATGCAGGTCTGTTCTGCCGTTCCTGCTTATTCCTCCCCAGACCATAATTGATCCGCCATCATAACGGTCGTGTTCGTTGATGTAGGCATCATTAAATCGCTCACGTTGTCTTCGCCACACCCGTTGCCTCCTGTCAGTAAAGTCCAAGCAATATCGGGACTCATCAGTAAAGAGAACTGGAGCCCAATCGTTGTGTGTCCATGTGACATGATCGCGAGCCCAATCCAAACGGTCACGCCTATGATGCACGGTCAGTGGGATTCGAACACATGGCCTTCTTGAGTTGAGGCCGGCAGTATGAAGACGATTCCATATCGTCTGAGTGGATACCCTGACCCCCGAGGCGTTATGAAGGTCATTTCGTAGGGTGGTGGCTGTCCAGAAAGGATGACGTCGTGCCTGAAGTGTGAGAAAGTGGTCTTGTCGTTGTGTAGTCGATCTCTGACGACCACCCCCATGATGGTGTGCTGCTGTACCAAACGTTTGATGCCGGTTCCACGCTCTGTTCACAACGCTGTGGCTGACGTTAAGTGCATTAGCAACGTGACGTGAGAAGCCAGAGTCAAGCATTCCGATGCATCTTCCCAATTGCTCTGAAGTCAATCGATGTCTAAGACGTTGAGGAGACATTGTTATTGCTAAATGTAATGCAAAAAATTTGGGAACTTCCAAATTTTCACCAACAAGCAACACACACGTCTGAGTTGAAATGGTGAAGTGTTAGTCAAAGCCAAAATGTGAGGCTGCACGCTCATTTAATGTCATGAAGTGCACGTGCAAATGTGTTTTGTGTCTGACTGCATGTCATTTATCCAATATATTGTTCATCAGTGGCAGTTACCAAATTTGCATGTCATTTCACAAAAAAATTCCTATGATCCCTATCAAATTTTGAGTAGTATATATATAATAAATATGATAAAAAAATGCTTTAGTTGCGTACAAAATAAAGATAAGCGCTTTGACAACAGACAGCAAAGTGAATTACACATGCATACGTTTGTGTAATTACGGCTGAGAAAGTTATTATAAAAGTAAAAAAATCAGTTTAAAAAAAAAACTTCCCTTTTTGGCACCTAAAACGATGCTTAGCGGGTAGTTTCTGGTCACTGGCCACAGTCTAGCCAAGTTTAATACACTGGAACCCAGTTTTATACAGCAGTTGTTTGTAACATTAGCCAGCTTGCTGTTGAGTAGCTAATCAATATCACGTCAGTCTAATGACCTAATGTTTCTTCATAAAAGAAACATACATTAATATCCAGCCATCTTTAGCAAAAACCAATAACACCGCCCTGCATGAGATTTGCTGAGTAAGAGCTGATACCTGATTTTAAAGTAATTTTGGGGCGCTGAATCCAAATATCACATGAGTTTTTGGCTATCATATCAGATTTTGTTACAAATCACTGCCCTTGGTATAACAAGAATCCGGTTCAAGCATAGTAAGTCCCTGCTGTTTCTCATGAATTAAACACTCCAAATCACCACCACGAAGTATTGCATCATCATGGAAAATAACCACACCCCAAGTAGCCTATGCCAATCCCCTTTTCGCCTTTTGCCTGCTGCATGATGGCTGATCACTGTTGGTGCCTACAGAGAGACTGCCCCAAAAAAAATTATTCCCGTAAATCAAAGAAAAGAAAATTTAATCCTTAGGTAAGCTGCATTTTGTTTTATTAGATTCTTAGCATTCTGCAAGATGTAACTGTGTCATTCTGCTTTGATTTATCATTGTGTATTCTTAGATATATCAATATGAAGAAAAGAATTCGCCATTTGTCAAAAAACCTGATGTGATACACAAATTTTTAGGGCAAATTTGAAATCAGCACCTTCGAATTATATAAAAGCAACACAGTTTATCAAATCAGCAGAGAAAAAGTTTCAAAATGCAGGGCGGTGTAATTGATGAAATGGGTATTCTCTTTGTATTCCTCTCTATATTCCTCACACCTTTTCCCTCATGTTTCTCATTTGCTTGTTGGCCTGTGTGCAATTCTACCTTCCCTGTCCCTTGTTCTGGAGATGCAGTGGCACTGTGGTTAAGTGTGCTTGACTTCAGACCGAAAGGTCCCCAGTTCGAGCTCTTGCCACAGCCTTCTGTGTGTTCTAGGGCAAAACACTTCACTCCCACTGTGTCTCACTTCAGTTGTATAACTGGTGACCAGCAATTTGTGAAGGAAATGGGACTAAGAGCTGGGGGGTAACCTGCAAGAGACTAGCATTACATCCAGGGGGAGTAGCAGTACTTCTAGTCGCTTCATGCAACTGAAACCAGGGATAAGCACTGGCCTGAGGGGTCACAAGGCTCGGAACAGACTTATTTAGTTGTCCGTTGTTCAGCAAGAGGACATCTCAGTAACTTTTTTTGCCCTGCGTCACAACGAGCCTTTTCTATTTTGCCCACCTGCCCGTTTTCAAACCTGTCTCATTCCCGTTTCAGTTCTTGGATTCTGCTGGGGTTCAGCGTTCTTGCCTGGTTTTTGACCCATTACCCATTTTTGCCTCCTCGTTTTTTTGGATTGTTGATTTGGTACCACATTCTTCCCTCTCTGGTTTTTGACCATACTCATTTTCACTTCCCTTTTTGGATCTCCCTGTTTTAATTAACTTAACTACAGTTATTCTATGTGCTGTGTGTGAGTTCCTGAGCAATCCTGATAAACACCAACAAGATGCAACAGGAAACTGTTCTCCCTCCCTCTGCAAGTGTAACTCCGCAATCTATCCACAAAATTTGCCATAGTGTGAATGCAGGGTAATGAGCCAGGGAATGTTTTGATTACTTGACCACATCACTATTTCTCATCAGCACACTGTCTATCCACTGAAAGTAAACATTACACGTACCATGCAGTTCAAGGCATACAGTGCCTCAGGGCATTTCAGTGTTTCATACAGGGGGCCCCAAATTAGTTTCTTCATACTTTGATCAATTTCTCCAAAATCATGCAGTTCCATTTCCACTCGCCTCTTCAGTGATGGGAATCCTAATTTTACAAAGAAAAAAGTTGCTGGTGTTAAAATGAGCAAGTTACATCCTTCAGTCATTGCCAAAGCCTTAAATTTCAGCACCAAAAAAAAAACTGAACAGGGACTTTTTGATGTCCAGTCAACACTCAGGCCAGATATTTTTAACTTGATGGTGCCTGGTAAAACTGCAGACGGGACAAAGTGCAATCAATACTTCAGTACATTGATAGAAAGTGATATAGTATGTGTCTTTTCATGATACTGGGTAACAAAAGCGTGACCGAGAAACCAGCCAGAAAATGCCGATTCATGTTGAATTTTGAAAGTTGTCATCTCTGCTTACAGGTAACATCAACTGTAGAATTAATTCATGCAATTTTTATAGGACAATGGTATTCTGAAGCATAACTTTAATCACGATGAATTATGGTGGACAAGCAATGGGTATGAATGAATCCTTCACTGTGTGATAAGAAATCACATTAGAATCCTAAAATATTAAATCAATAACGCAAATTATACAGAAAAGTCATGAAAATAGCAGTCAGTAACGTCTTACCTTGCAGGAGGATGGCCAATTGCTGAATGATGATCAAGAGTAAGGATGGATTCAGATGATGCTTATCATAGTTCCTTTTCACTTAACAGTCATTGCTGTTGCTGCATACAAAATTGCGGACACGAAAGGTATGGTCGCGGATATCAGCCGACTCACTGCAGCACACATATGGGGCGCCGTTCGTAAAATAGGGTGTGTTGTTTTATACCGTACAGTTTTTGCACATTTAGCGTCACAAACTGGGAAAAAAAGAGTGTTGCAATTTTAAACCGTATCTTTTTCACACATTTACACACAAATATGTGTCAATTGGTGTAGAAATGGTGATATCGTTTTTTTGTACGATAACTTTTTGTAGACTAAAAAAGAGGACATTAAATGCTAAATCTAAATATTAAATATAAATGCTAAATACAAACCTAAATTTATATATATATATATATATAGTGCCTGACAAAAGTCTTGTCACTTATCCAAGTTGTAGGAACAACAAATAATAACATGACTTATAGTTGATCAATTGGAATCAAAAATGGCTTATATGAAAGGCAAAGCCCTCTAGATTATGCAAAATATACCAATATAGAGTTTTGTGTCATTGATTGAGTTTTATCATTTAATTTGTACAGAAAGGTCAGATTTTGCCTGGACAAAAGTCTTGTCGCATTGAAAAAAAATGTGGAAATTATACATACACTTTATTTTGAATACACAAATATGCCACTATAATATCAGAAGATAAAGCCATGGTGCCTTGGAAAAAAGAATTAATATTGCGTATGACTCCCATGAGCTTGGAGGACTGCATCCATACGTCTTGGCAATGACTGAGATAACTTGATGATGAAATCATCTGGAATGGCATAGAAAGCAGTCTTGCAGGACTCCCAGAGTTCATCAAGATTCTATGGTTTCATCTTCCAAGCCTCCTCCTTCATCTTACCCCTGAAATGCTCAATAATGTTCATGTCAGGTGACTGGGTTGGCCAATCCTGGAGTACCTTCACCTTCTTCGCTTTCAGGAACTGTGACATGGAGGCAGAAGAATGAGAAGGAGCAGCAGTATAAGTAGGGCAGCAAGAACTTCCTGATATTTCAGGCTGTTGATGTTGCAATCCACTCTGCAGATCTTTCTCACACCCCCATGCTGGATGTAACAACAAAACATCATTTTTCCTCCACCAAACATGATTGTTTTCTGGGAGAATCTTGGGTCCATGAGGGTTCCAACAGGTCTTGTACGGCGACTGGCATGCAGTTCAATGGGTGATTCACCAGAAAAATAAACTTTCAGCCACTTTTCCAGTATCAATCCTTTCTACGAGCTGTGGGCCTTGGCAAATGCAATGCAGGTTTTTTGTTTTCTGTTTAATGCAGATTTCTGTGTACTAATTTGGCTGTGAAAACCACTTTGAGAGAGAATTTGACAAACTCTTCTTGTAGATACTAGGATTTTTGGTGACATTTCCTCATGTAGCTTCGCTGTAGTTGAAGAAGGGCTAGCCTTGTACAGTTGAAGCAACAAACGGTCCTTTCAAACAGTTGTCATACCGGGGTCTGTCTGACCTGCGCTTGCCATGAATGTCACCAGTTTCTTCAAATCTTTTTCTCATCCCCTCCACTTGACATTTGGATACATTAAAGATGTCTGCCACCTCAGCAGCAGACTCAGTCTTCAGGCTCTTGATGATCAGCACTTTGGTCTGTGGTTGAATCTTTGGTATGTTGTCAGAGGTCTAGTCGCACCTCATATGAAAGCCTGGTGTGCTGGGGTTATTTCTATACACATCTGGGAATGTGTTAATTACAGTATTTGTCATAGGTTAAACTCTAATCTGCGATTTGATGCATCATCTGAAGAGACGACAAGACTTTTGTCCTAGCAAAAACAGATGTTATGGGCTTAGCCAAGCTGTGAACATCAGAACACTTTTTGACGGTTTCATTTTGCACCAAATTATTAATGTGAATGCCCTTGACATTAAAATGGACCATTTATTGTAACAATTGATTGGTTAGAAATAAAGTTATATGCTATTTTTAGTTACTATGTCCTTATGCGACAAGACTTTTGTCAGGCACTGTATATAAATAATCTTAGCTTTAGCCTTTAATATTTACATTAAATCTAAATGTTAAATCTAAATGTTATATGTTAACACCTTTCTGCAAAGGTAGACGCCTGCGAAAATAGAGCAGCTCACAAGCAAGCAGAGCTGGAACACAGTCTAGAATATTGACGAGTTCACTCCTATCCCTGTTTTTCAGAAGTTGCATGAATTAAACTCCTCAGCTAAGCCTGATGTGCAAACTGCTCAATATCCTTGCCCGTAGTATCTATCTAGCAGTTTAAAAAAATGATCTCTTGTGACAGAAAAAATCGTTGTCCTCTGTAACAACCACTTCAGTTACAGTGACCCAATGGTATTCCAAGTAGTTAAAAACATCAGTTTCCTGAGGCAAAAATTTGCCATGGTATTGACACTATGTCGTTCTACTATCAATTTCAGTCAACACATACTAAAAACGCCCAATTTCCTATCGTGGATTAACCCGTAGATATGTCGGTTGAAGAATTTAGCTGTCTTTTAGAGCCTCATACAAGCTCTCACGGAAATCCAATCACTTTAATGGCGATTCAGTGGTATCTGCGTGAAAGCCCAGCTGTAGTTCACGCCCACGTGAAATTCTCCTGGTGATTACCAGTTGGTTGACACGATTTTTATCCAATTGCAGACAGTATAAGCTTTCCTCAGTAAGTGAAAGACATTGATTGGACCTTCAAAAACATATTAAAGGATACACGAAGGCAGCACATACGTAATGGTACAATGATAGACATATGTTAGCAGAGTCTGAAAAGTAAATCCAATATTTTTTTGCGATTTTTTTTGACCAAGTACAAAACAGATAAAAAACGATGCAAACGAGCCCTACGCAGCCGCCATATTAGCAGTTTGATCCTCCAGCAGTGACGTAACATACACAGAGCCGCTCTTTTGTCTCAGAGGTAGAAAATAACAGTCACTTTTTTCCAAAAGCCACAATCCGCATGGCGTTTCTCGGCGAAGGACAAAATGCTACATCTCTCGTGCTGTGACAGCCGGCCCTTGTCATGTCAGATTATATATGCCAGCAAAGCAGAAATAACAAAACAGTATACACTGTTACATGTACTTATCATTCTGACCTATTATTTAATAAAATCAAAATTATCAGCAAGACAAGCACCATCATACATAATTTATATATTACCCAATGCCCATATTTCGACACTTCCTGGATAATTTCATGCTCATTCATTCCCCAGCCAGTCCCACCATGAGTTTTAACTTCAAGTACATTGTGCAGAATCCTGTCAAAACTCATGTAAAGTATTACCTCGCTCAGTAGTTGGCTACTTTCACGTTTCTGTAGTCTTGAAAATGTTGCTGATCTAGCCTTTGGGGCACGCTGATGAACGAACTCCATGGGGATGGCATCCTCCTTCAGGTGCCTCTTCCTGGCCTTCGTTCGTCTCGGAGTCAAACCCATGTATTTCGCATACTTATTGTCTTTGAAACATTCGTGCAGGAAATGGACCGAGCAAAGTATTGACTTTTTTCCTGGCATGGCTCCTTCTCTCCCGATATTATGTAACCATCTTTTCAGCAGTTCCGGCTTTGACCACGGAAATTGATGGAAACTGAGTCTCGTTCCCTCTGCCAGGGGAGAGCCAGAGACGGCCTTATTATTCTTCCCGCCGGCTATATTTTGACAGCCAAAGGCCCAACAAGTAGGCATCTTGTTCAGAGATGCCAAGGCATACGTCTTAGACAGGGCCGGATCTGGGGGGGGTTTCCTGGGTTCCGGAAACCCCCCCTTGCCCTGAGCACGTACCTTCAAAATAAGCAAAAAAAAAAAAATCCTCACAGGACTACCCAGCTGTATGGGAAAAAAAAAAAAAGTTATCCATACGCGATGGTGGATGCAGTCTCACAGCTGAGTCAACGGGGCACCTACGCAGGGGAAATCACTGGTGCTACGCCAGTCTTGAAAGTTACTTCCCTTCGTTTCAACACTTCCGACCATGTGCTTTTTCACCGGAAAAACAACATAACCAACAGAAAAATGACTCGTAAGCTATTCGAGACATTTTAACATGATCTATTTGGTTGAAATTGGATGTAGAATGCCTGGAAATGGCTCGATTTTTGCCTCAGAAATAGCTAAAATGCTGGAGTTTTCGGGGCCTTCTCCCCCGAGCCCCCACAGGGCCGCTGGCCCTTGATCCCGCCGACCCCCGCCAGGAACCCCCCCACAACTCATTTGATCCGACCCTGTTAGGCGTGAGTTTCTCCTCTTAGTGGCATTCACATTTCTGTGCCGTTGTCAGCAATTATTCAATCAAAGCGCACTGAAGAAATTCACTCGCAGATTTTAAGTCATTGTGCATCAAGTTAATCAGTTTAACGTGCATTATAGTGGATTTCCCCACTAATGACACGGAAATCGATTATGACTCGGGAATTCTCAGGCTTGTCTTTACTGAAGGATTAAAAGCAATGGAATTGCATAAAAACATTTCAAATGGTCTTATTTCATTAAAACAATTTAAACGATCATGAAACACATGCATTGTTTCCAATCCCTGAGTAAAGAGAAGCACGGGAAGTCCGGAGTCATAATAGCTTCCATGTTACCTGTGATGAGGTGCACCTTTACGCAAGTGAAACTGAAACTTCAATGAACAAGGATTTTAATTCTGCATGAGAATCTCATTAAGCATTCAGTGAATAATTGCGAACTACGGTGAATAAGCCTAAAAAATGCATAAGACCTACGCCGAATGCGTGAGACTTGGCATCTCTGCTTGTTTTAACACGAAACACTCAACTGCTCACAATACTATTTTGCTTGTGAATCAACATGGTATGATGGTTGACCATACTGTTCGGCAGTCTTCTTGTTCTTTCTCAGCTGAAGCTAAAGTGATCAGACGTCACTTCCTTAAAATCACGTGCCTGTTGTGATGCGTTTCATTAGCTAAAGCCAGTCCGCACTTTCTGTCATGGCAGCCATCTCATTCGGCCCAAAATCGATGCTATATGCAGTTTCAAAAAATAATTCTCTTCTCATAAAAAAAACGCAAAAAATATTTGACTCTACTTGTGGACATTTTAAACACCAATCTATCGTTCTGGCTACATTTCACGGTCGCCTTCGTGTATCCTTTAAAATACTTGCATAATAGGGTTACGTTGTATACAATAAACTTTACGCAGCTCAGACTGACGTGGTTGCATGGGAAGAAAAAACCTCCAGAACTGAGCCTGGAGAGCTGAGCTTATTAGCGTGATGGAAATGTGATTCTGAGATGGAAAATAGCAGTTATTCTGAATGGAACAGACAGGACGGCTGACAGCATTGATACTTTTGAGGAGCAGCTCAATAATTCTTTTGAAAAGCGAGTAAAGCTGTCTTTGTATGGTGTGGCTCTATCTTACTTTTAGTCAGATGAGCATTTACAAATTTGACGCATGCACAACTCAGCTGACAGTGACGAGGTCAAATGTGTTGTCATTCTCATTGATGCATGAGTACATTTTGAATGTATTGTGGTGTTATTAAAGTAGCTCAGATGGTGCTATCCGGTGCTGAAGTCTTTCACCTTTGCACGTGAAAGATGTTTTTGCCTTGTGGTCGCTTGTATTAGGCTTATAGCTATTTTATTGAATATTCTTTGGGCATATTTTATCAAAAACTACATTTAGGCTATATTGAATGTGCTGTATGCACCATTATCTGCTTTTATTGAAAAAACAAGAACTGCCCAATAAAATATTAAAAATAACTCTGAAGTCACGATAATTGACTGCTTTCTTAGCACCCCAAGTTTTGGTCAAGCCCCCCATTAGCACTGGGAGAGAAAAAATCCTGGCGCCGTGCATGCCTGACAGTGCCATCAACTGCCGCACAGGTCAAATCAAAATCTTATATGTTAAATCTAAATCTTAAATGTTAAATCCTAAATGTTAAATGTAGATTTAACATATAACATTTAGATTTAACATTTAGATTTAATGTAAATATTCAATTTTAAATGTTAAATCTAAATGCTGAATCTAAGATTATATATATAATTTAGATTTATATTTAGCAATTAGATTTATATTTAACATTTAGATTTAGCATTTAATATCCTCTTTTCCCTTCAACAAAAAGTTATCCAACAAAAAATGATATAATCATTTCTACACCAATTTACACATATTTGTGTGTAACTCTGTGTAAAAGAGAGGTTTAAAATTGCAACACTTTTTTTCCCGGTTTGTGATGCTAAATGTGCAAAAACTGTACGGTATAAAACAACACACCCTATTTTACAAACGGCACCCCATACACACAAGAAAACTTTTGTTGCTGACAAAATGTGCGCACAGAGTCATTGCATAGGACATGATAATTCAATAAATTGATGTGTATAATGAAAGAATAAAAATCTAACTTTGTCTTTGGTAACGGTTGTGATTTACTGGATTTGCTGGCATGATTTTTAGTATTTGACTTAATATTTTTCAAAATCAACAGAAATAGCAGTCATGAAGTTGGTTTACTGGCATAAGGAAAGTCAGTTCTTCTCTGGAGTAGCAGTACATTTCAGCAGTATCACTAAATCAAGACCTGCCTGCCATGGTAACAGTCCTTAGCACGGCGGACACGTCGGGCAACCACCGTAACCAGATCATTTCAGTCTGATATCGTCCTATGTTCTGACCAGAAAAGTTTTGTAAAGACATGAAATTTATTCATTTGACTGTGAATAAATAACTTATGGGCAAAAGCACATGATGCTGATTAATTCTAATTTACCACATTCCTTTTGATAAAAACTATTTTTGATGTCACATTTTGTGCCCTTATTTGAGCCAAAAATCATTTTAATAAAATCTACTTGGGTGCAAGTGGTAGTTTTATCCTCACTGTATCTCTAAAGTGTGCTTAATAAAATGAAAATGAATCAAAAGCATCAATCATAATCTGCTGATAATAAAACAATGAACAACAGCTATCCCTGAAATCTCTCCAGTATTGTGAAAAGACACATACAGAAAGTCTCGTGGATTGTTCCTCCGCTGGCCTCAGGATATTTGTAAGTAAGATTTTCAATTGTGGTTCTAGCGAATAGTCAAGGTACAGTTTTTAAAATCGATGTTTTCCTGAGTGTAATTTTCTGATAAAGAATGTTTCACTCACATAATCTATTTTCTGTTAAATAGGAAGGCACTGGACAGGCTTGGCAGAGAGGATTGTGGGAAAATTCCAAATGAGCTGACAGCAAGAAAAGAGTATTTTCAGGATGAATGTGATGCATTGAAATCAATAAATACTCACCAGCCTCATTTTTACCAATATCTGCAAAAAAAAAAAAAAAAGACAACTGGTCAAAAAAAAAAAAAAGAAAATTGGTCAGAATCCTCTCGGGTAATCACCCAATTCTTCTCTCTCTGCTAAATTGTTTTCATACATCCTTCAAATGGTGGAAACCCAAAAACCAGATTGGACCCCCCTTCCAGGTCGTTTATGGCCAGGCCGCCTGGATTAAAGACGTGATTTGGCTTAAAGCAAAGAGAAACAATCCATTCTGGGAAGATCATAGCCGATTTCCCACATGTGCAGATCTATGCCGTGTGTAGCCCTTTTAGTCATGGCGGATCGTCTCTCTGATCCCGCCCCCACGCTTGCTCCGTGTGTAGCCTTTTTTGCCAGGTATGACTTCATTCTCATTCTCTAAATTGGTTGTAATTTGTGATTGGTTTAACTTTGATTTGTTTGATTTAAGTTCTTGCCTACCTGGTGAATAAATTATTGTTATTCCTTTAAACTTGCGTGGTCTCTGTGACTCCTAATCCTTTTATTCTTTCTAGCCGTGTTGCGACGGATACCTAGGGGTTTAATCCCAACCGAGGAATGACTGGCCAGCAGCCTGGTATGGGAATTGGTTTTATTAAGTTGGACAATCATGATCTACTTACATAAAGGGTTTATGTATTGCCGTTCTGGGATTTTAGCCTAAAGGAAACCCAAGGACGAAAAGTCAGTTATCTGTTAAAATTCTCTGAAGGAACCCATGGGCGTGCATAGATCTGGGTTCGCTGTATTCATGCCAAAAGATGCTGTTGCAGTGACGGCTGACTTCCAACCTCTAATCTAATCGACGAACCTAGGATCTGGTAACAATGCTAATACCCGGGAGTATATGTTTAGTGATGGCGGTTGTCTCCAAAGAGTTCGAGGTGTAGTCACTTCGAGATCCACGCATGTTTTCCCGAGATTATGAATTTTAATTTTAATTTGGAGTCAGATATTTAACGAGGGTATAACTCAATTTGGTATTCTAAATTTACTATGGAGTCAGATTAACTATAACCGTTGTGCTTTTGTGCCCCGTTCTTTGAACGGAGAAAATTGATCCATTTTATTGTGATTTGCACCAGCCAGGAGGTCACACGAGTTAACGCCAGCCAAAAGGACATGTGGAGCCTTCGCCCCCTGCAATTTCCGTCGTTGGTATTGTTTTGTGGGTTCTACAAGCTTCATGACCATGTAAAGTGACCCTTTTCCCTACAGTGCAGGCTCTGTTTTCAGTTTCTACAACATGGCAGTGACTGAGCATGCATTCATGGCATCAAACCACTTTTCACAAGGCTGAAGAAAGTCAATGTTTAATTTCACAGACTCTGACTCCATATTTTTTCTAATGTATGATATAACGGTACACAGCAGGAAAGCCAGACCAGAGCAACAAATGACCCCAACTTTTACCTCTCTTTAACATGGATCATGCTTCATTTTTTTTGGAATTTTTGCAGTGAGTGTGTAAGCAGGATGAGATGTGCCTAATGTTCCTTAGATAATCTGATAATGCAGAGAAGGAAGCAAGAGTATACCTGCATATACCAAAAACTATATTTAATGCCCAAAAGCCACATGCAAAGCACTGACAGGAACAGTTGGGGAATCAGTGAGGATCATAATCCATCAGCCCAAGTTATGACTATCGAAATGAGACAGGCAAATTCACTCATTGTTTCCACTCAATACATGCAGTGTGGGCAAAACAAAATATTATTGGACTACCCATAGTTTGATAGTAAAAGGCATGCATTTTTCCCATTACGATCAAGGAGAGATGGAAAGCAGCAGTACATTCAGCACTGTTTTCCAGTCTGTATCACTAGGCTCGGTGCATCAGCATTTCTTACCAGGACGACTCCTAAAACTTGGTATCTCCATTCCCCCATGGGACTCACTAAGCTCGTAGACCTGGGGGATTGGAGTCCAGTCCCCTGAGAAGTGCGGTAAATGTGAACAATGGTCAGAACCTGTCTAAATGTAAATAATTGAAATTATTTGTGTTTCCAGAAATGATTTGAGAGATAAATGGTTAATTACAAAATGGATGGGATGTTCAAATCAATGACTGAGATTTAGAGTCTGAATTACCTCAAGCTTTTCCAACATGAAACAGTTTCTTGTAATTCTCAGCAGCATCAAACCTGGCAATTTATACTAGTAATAGTTATGCAAATTAATTTCAGGTTTAAATAAAACTAAAAAAACTACAACCTCTATTCTGGAGGAATTGGGACAATGTGTAAAATGATCTGTAAATAAAAACAGCATGCAGTAAATTGTAAATACTTTTTAACCTGTATCCAATTTAAAAAAGTACGAAGACAAAATTTGTTAGATTAACTCATTAATTTCATTGATTTTTGAAAATAATACCCACTTTGAAGTGTGATGCCTGCAAGCTTTCCAATGAAGTCAGGACAAGTGCATGTTCACCACTGCATGACATCACCTCCCCCTTTCACAACACCCGGTAGTCATTTTAGAACTGAGGACTCCAATTGTTGAAGAGTCAAAAACAGAATTTGTTCCCATTCTTGCCAGATATAGGACCTCAGTGGGTCAACAGTCCATTGCCTCCATGGTACAAAAATGCCTTGAGAATATATTGCCTTTTTCTATCAATACTCTATGCCTTTTACGGATATCATTGCTTTGCGTTTTTAGGTGGTACTCAGACACAACACCAGCTGCTATCCTATGCATCAGGACAATGTCAAATAGAAATTAGGCCTACAATTAAACACTCACGGACCTTAGTGCCTTAACGTGGTGATGGTAGTGCGCGTGCCCTGATTTAAACACATAAATATTTAACAAAATCGATGGAATAAAAGTAAACTTGATAACTGAGGATGCCGTCGCAGCAGTAACATGCTGCGTCTCACCGACAAGCAGGTACCACGGAGGCGGTACTATTCTCTAATGGAAAAGCAACCCCACAAAAGAACCCGGTGCCAAGAAGAGGAGAGTTGAGTAGAGCCGGTACCATGTAGTGGAAAAGCGCCATTATAGGTGAAGTAAAGTTGTCCTCCACTTTTTGTCATACTGACAGTCAGTTGCAGAGTTATAAACTGCAAAAACCGTTTCGTGAAGGGTTCAGGAATACGTTTCCTACGTATTCCTGATCAAGAACCGAAAAAATCTACTTGGATTGATGCAATTCGCTGCAAGAACTGGATGCCGTCGACCCACTCGCGTGTTTGTAATATTCACATTCTGTCGGGTCAGTCGCAAGTTATTTTCCATCATTTCTACCATGACATCTTGCTGGTGTAACCCACCTTAAAGTTTGGTCACTAGGACCATAAATTTAGTAATGGTCAGTGCCTAATAAATAGATAAATATATAATTATGAATAAATAGAATAAATGTCTTTAATAGAAATAACAAGAAGCTGAGTTTACATGATTATATTTATTTTCTTTTCATCATCTTCTTGATCTGGTTGAAAGTGAATGTACTCTCAAAGACTTCTATTTTGATGTATAGTCATCTCCAAGGTGACGGGGTTTTTTTTTTTTAGACTTCACTTGAACGACTTGAAATCACTTGAATGAACGCTATTCATCTCTGTCCTGTACAAATACTCATAAAACTTAAAATCACTTTTCTCTTCAAAGCCCTTTTTATTGAATCATCTTCTTTTTCCATTCTACATCTTTTTTCACCCCTTTTCTGAAGCTAGAAGACCCTTGTGTTTGTGTATAATTTGAACTCCGATTGGTTTTTTATGTACTCTGGATTTTGGATTCCATTGGATGGTGAGTCAGTCCCCTTGAACTCAACCCCCTTGGACCAACCCTTGTTCTGTTCCCTGGACACAGATAAGCCTTCGCACATACACTGATATTACACCTTACATACCCAGGTAACAGATTATTTCTTTTCTGTGAAACATTTTATTTGAAACTTTGCTTTTAGTTGATACTTTGGGGTATTTTATTATTATTTTACTTATGTATTTATTTATTGGTATTTATTATTCTTGATATTTATAAATATTGATTGAATATTTTCTGTATCCCGAGAAAGGAAATATTTCCAGAATATTATTATTAATAAATGTCTATTGTCTTCTTCTACACTTAAACAGTGTCTTTATCAACTTACACCCCCCCTTAATGCCGAACCTAGAACTGGCCTGAGCCTTAACCATAATCATGGAAACACCTCCTACTTTAAGGTTAATTTTGTCAGGTAGAGCAGAGGGTGCTACACTAAGTTTTTGCATTTTATTATTCGGTCGTGGCAAGGGAATGATCTTTTTTGTGTTGGGTAATTCGATAGGTTCCTTACTTTCCGATAGCGAGTATTTAAATGACAGTTTGGATATTAGTATTGGAAAGAATTCCGTTTTCAACCTTCATCATTATCGACTAAGATCAGTACGTTTTCGGCTTGAATTTTGGGTACCCAGAGAAACATTCGAGAGTGTAAAAACGTCCATCATACATTTAATCAAGAAAATTTAGCGTTAAATGTCTACTGCAGCTGTAACGGCGGCAGCCTTGTTACTGATGACACGCCAGGTGGCTAGGGAATGCGCAGTATATGCATTCGTGATATTAAATATTAATCATAAATTCTAAACCACCTTATCACGAATAAAACCCCCCAAAATATTTTGGCACCCCCTTTTAAAATCGTTCTGGTAAACGTACGACTGTGAATTACTTTCACTGATCAATGATGATCAACAAATGTTGAATTTCTGTTCGATGTAGGAAAATCAAGTGATGATCCAGCCGACCCAGACCCAAAGAGAGGTCGTTCCTCTAACCTTTCAGCTCGTAAGGATCCGGAAGCCTACACAGACCTTCGTTGTACTTAAGCTAAGAGAAATATCTTGCCTTCGCTGTACTGTCAATGTTTTGTACATATTGAGAGACTGCCGAATTAGTTCCACAACTGCAGGATGCCATACTTCCCCTGTTTTGTTGTATTGATTTACACTTGTTCTTGCCAGCCACGCTAATGCGTATGGCTGAATATGACGTCAATGTTTGTAAACATGAAGTATTGCACGCTGAAGGAGTCGGTAGGATTTAATTAATGAATAATTAACACTGTGTTCTTACGCATCCCTAAGGTCACAAAAATTATTTCAGAGGCTAAAAATTTCATTCCGTTTCCCCTGTAAAGTTAATTTGGGTAAAAGCATTGTGCTGTTTTACCGGTTAATCTATTCCACCATCTCAGCAATGCCATAAAATTTTTTTCCCAAATAAATTTTGAAACATACACAAAACACTGGCAACGACGGCAAAAATACAAAAATGACTTAGCACAGAGCCCTATAAATAGCTTACCGTTTCATGATCATTTAATTGCCTTTTTCACCCACTCAGAGAGTCCAGTTTTGGCCCAGGACCCAATCCCAGCAATACAGATTTTTCCTCCTTCATCCATGGGTATCGCGCATAATTTGCAAAAAGTAGTAGTGGTGTGCTCAAGGACTGAATATCCGGTGAAAATCAAGGGGAAAAATCGCAGACGCTCTTGAAATGAAGGGTCGCAGTAATTACAAGACAAAACATAGGATAATTTCAGGCACTCTTGCGTGAGACAAAATTGATACTTGGCATAAAAGGCCTTTATTCAAACATGGCCATAAGTGAATAAAAAAAACGACTGGTTTTGACCTTTTAGGTCTTCATCAGGGTAACAATGAATAAACAATCATCAAAAGGTAGCATTTTATAAACTTGGTTAGGAGGAGTCACCCGAAGTGGCAAAATTGATGAGTAATTACCAATGGGGATGGCAATTGGTTTCAATAAAAAAACCACACCTATACTCAAACGATTCCTTACAAAAAAGACAAAATACCATAGGACAACAATACATATCACAACAATGATACATCAATTGCATATTACATTTGAGAGCAACAGAGTCAAATACAATTTGAATAATTCATCAAAAAGGGTTATAATCAATTTCCTCATTTAAACCTGGGCAAACCATTGCATCCAATCTAAAAATCCAAAAAGTCTCCATTTGAAGAAGTCTACGTAAACAATCGCCGCCTCTAGTGGATGTATTTACTAATTCCAAACCGTCAATAAAGTTACTTTGAAAATACTTAGTTCCTGTTTTTAAATCAATGAATGTTTTAGATTGAATGACATTTGAGTAGGGCTGGGCGATATCTTGGTATTTTAATCTACATCGATATATTTCTAAACAAGATATAACACGGGACAATATCACTTGTATCGATATGGTTCATTTTGCGTTAAAATGACAATACATGGGCCGCAAGTTCGCACCTATTTCCTCTCCCTCTCCGTGTCCCTGTCTCACACTCACAACCTTTCTGCTCCGCCTCCCTCGCTCTGTGACCACAAGCCCTCCCCCCTCCCCCTCCGCCTCCACTCTCACCTACACTCAGCAACAACATGGAGACGGATTGCACAGCAGAAGAGGGGTTGGTCAGTATATATATAAAATTTGTTTTCAAACGAGCTACCGTTACTTAACTACTCAGTTTTTTGTGGATTTAAAATCCGTAAAGGTTCGTTCAAACGCAAATGAGAGACAGAGTCATGGAATTAGCTCAAATGGGAATCTGCAACCACTAAGGTGCAAGCGGAAATTAAATTTGTTTGGTAGTAAACAAAGCTGTTGAGAACCGCGCACCTCCCCCTAGCAAGTGTCAATTCTGCAACTGGCGTGCGCCCTAGCCTGAGCTTGAGAAGCATACAGTTTATAGTTGATAAGCTCAAGCGCAAATAGCCAGTGGTCTTATTGCTTAAAGCTTACACAGTGACTTCGCCACTCATTCGCGTTTTAACGAAACTTTTGCAGATTGTAAATCCACAGAAAACCGAGTAGTTGACTACTGGTGGCTCGTTTGCAAATGAACTGTATTCACAAATATTCATTCAGTACCTCTCCATAACCAAATGGAGCTAGTTAGCTAAATAACAACGTTCACCTAGAAATGAGAGTAACAAGCCTACCGATATGTGTGTGCAGGACTAGGAAAAGGGGTCACTTTGGTCATTCTATGAATATTGAGATTTTCCAACAAAATCAAAGAATGATCCAAGTTTTTCATTTTGAGAAAAATTTGAGAAAAAAATTGGGTGAATTTGTGCACAGCAAAGTGTTTTAAATTGACAGTACAGTAGTGCTGGGATATCACTATCACTGGGATATCACTGAGATACCCCGTTAATCTCAGAATAGAAAAAAATCCCAAGTGACCCCTTTTCCTAGTCCTGCACACATATAACCAAGATGAAAATGACACAACTGCGCATGCGTACTGAAGTCATGGTCAAATAGCCTTAGAATGGTAAACTCGGTTCACGGCCAAAAAAATATCGATATATATCGAGTATTGCCATTCAGCTAAAAAATATCGAGATATGACTTTTAGTCCATATCGCCCAGCCCTACATTTGAGCAGTAATTACAGGTGTTCCCAAGACGCTTAAAAGTACCCGAAGGTGTCTTCAGCCTTACCACGCCCTGGCAAGTGACTATGTACCAATTTGTCTCTAAGAGTAGGAGCTCGTTTATAGGATATAATTGGTGGCTCAGAAAAAATAGCTCTCAATTTGGGATCACTTTTCAGAATATCCCAATTAGAACAAATTATCTTTGATTTTGGAAGATTTCGTACTATAACGAGTAACAAAAAATAAATTTGATGATCGCCTCTCTCGTCTATGGCGATTATCCAATAAATTGTTACGATTCACTTGGCGGACTTCTTCAAGAGCTGTGGAAATAACATACGGCCGATAAGACCTTTTTTCAGGTCGTTTTGATATAACATATGCCTGTTTCTCAAAGTCAGAACTGGAATTACAGATTCTTATATTTCTATGAAACTGTCCGTATGGAATATTCCTTTTTAAATGAGGAGGATGAATCACGATCAGTTTGTTTACGAAATACAGTCGTGTGTAAAACATTATCAACACCCTTATAAATGGTAAGATCCAAAAAATTTATTCTCTCCTTGGAAAATTCCATATTTAATCTAATACTCTCATTGGTTGAATTTAAGTAGTCATAAAAGGATTGTAATTCAATTTCATTCCCCGAGAAATGTAAATAAATGTCATCAATAAACCAACAATAAAATTTAATTTTGTCAAAATAGATATTTCTTTGAGGATTGTAAATAAATTCTTCCTCCCAAAGACCCAGAAATAGGCATGCATATTCAGGAGCAAAACTGGCTCCCATACTAGTACCTTTACATTGTTTAAACACCTTATCTTGAAACAGAAACACTCCAGGAGCTCCAAACGAAAATCAGTGGGAGGCAAAGTATCTTCCCTACGGGATAAATAATATTTGCTCGCACGTATGCCCTCTGAATGAGCAATATTAGTGTATAAAGATTCTACATCGAGAGAAACTAAATAATTATCCTCAATGTTAGTTTTTGACAACTTTTTTAAAACATGTGTCGTATCCTGCACATAGGATGGAAGGTCGTGAACATATGGCTTCAGAAAATAATCTATATATTGAGATGCTGGTTTAGTCAATGTTTCATTAGCAGACACAATAGGTCTACCCGATGGATTATTCTTTGGTTCCTTATGAATTTTTGGCAATAGGTAAAATGAAGCAATTTTTGGATGTTTGCATTTCAAACTAGAGTGCCAAGGGCCCTGAAGGTTGCCGGCAGTTACAGCTCCAACAGGAGAAAAGTAACTAGCATCAGTTCGCGGATTCAACAGCAAGCCAACACGAATTCTTGTGAAAGCAACACATGGCCTACGATATTGGCGTTAAAAAGCTCCAGCTCGGACATCCGCGAAAGAATTAAACCTGTTTAATTTTTTCGCGAATTTCGACGGTGATGGCGAATGATCCCGTACCACTGCGAATCAATTCACGGTTCTTCGAATCAATACTTCTCAGCGAAAAAAAGAGAACTGTTTCATCCGCATACTTCCACGGGCCAATGCAGCTCAGTGAGAAAGGGGTTTTAGTTACCATTATCGGGCAACTCGACTGAGCAGTCACACCTTTTCCTCAGTGACAGACAGCAACATTTCTGCCATTTCGCAAAAATATAATCTTTAAGAAGTCTAGATCATGAAATCCGATTACATTTTTTTTCTAACCTGAACTTTCACTGTCGTCTGCTGTCAATTTGTGAAGTGCGCCATCTTCTCAATTCACTTCTGGTTCTTGCTCTGCTTTCAGACAATGAGTTTTTTTACACAACACTGCCACTGAGTGGGTCTAATTAGTCTTATTCTTTCTACTCCATGATGCTATTAGGAACAAACATCCAAAAATGGGTTTTGACCAGTTTTTATTGCCGCAATTGATCGTGAAAAAAGGTCCACCATGCGGTTACAATGCCCGTAAAAATTTTAATTATATATAGGTTAGTGCCTAATGCATACTAATTTCTAAAGACATTATTAAACGAGGAAATAAATAGATTGATTTTGTCACATGACCTTGACCTTGAAGACCAAAGTCAAATCCAATATGGTGTGTTTGATCAGCATACATGATTTGTCATTAGTATCCAATACATACCGAAGATCTAAAGCTAACATTAAAGGACTTGTAGGCCGTTTTGTCATTACCTGGACCTTGTTGCCCAAGGTCAAATCCAATATGTCGAAAACAACCAGCATACATGATTTGCTATTAGTGCCCAATACATACCTAAGTTCTACAAACAATATTAAACAAATATGGGCCATTTTTGTCATATAACCTTGACCTTGAGGCCCAACATCAAATTTGACTGACTGCCTTAGAATGTTCAGCATACATAGTTTCCTATAGATGCCCCAAACATACCTGAGCTCTAATTGCCATATTCAGCAGGTTATAGCAATTTTTGCCATTTGATCTTGACGCCCAATGTCATATTCAACTTGCAGAGAATGTTTGGCTTACATGAATTCCCTATAGGTGCCACATTAAGCTGTTATAACACATTTTTGCCATTTGACCTTCACCTTGAGCCTCAAGAGGAAATTCGAACAACTGAGAATGTTTGGCATACATGACTTCCTTTAGGTGCCTCATACATATCTAAGCTCTAAATGTCATATTAAGCAAGTTATAGCACATTTTTTCCATTTGACCTTGACCTTGAGGCCCAAGGTCAAATGTGACTTACTCACAATGTTTGGCATACCTGATTCCCTGTAGGTGCCTCATACATACCTAAGCTCTAAATGCTATATTAAGAGAGTTACAGCACATTTTTGCCATTTGACCTTGACCTTGAGGCCCAAGGTCAAAAGTGACTGACTCGCAATGTTCGGCATACCTGATTACCAGTAGGTGCCTCATACATACCTAAGCTTTAAATGCCAAATTAAGAGTTGGGCGGCACGGCGGCATAGTGGTTAGCACTGTTGCCTCACAGCAAGAAGGTCGTGGGTTCGATTCCGGCCTGGGGCCTTTCTGTGTGGAGTTTGCATGTTCTCCCCGTGTTCGCGTGGGTTTTCTCCGGGTACTCCGGTTTCCCCCACCCACAAAAACATGCATCATAGGAACACTCCAACCAGTACCCATGACCAAGGAACTGGACCAAGGTCCCCGGGCGCTGTTCTGTGGCTGCCCACTGCTCCTAACTATAGGATGGGTCAAATGCAGAGGACAAATTACCCCCCACTTCAATAAAGTGTATCTTAAGAGTTATAGCACAAAACACCCCGAAAAATGATGAAGTCCAGACATGTTGCCTAGGTGGCGCTATGAAGGAGCGATTCAATCAAAATACCGTTTACACCATTGATGCAGGTCATGATTCTGATTCCATTGCTGCGATTAAAAAAAATTCATTGGACAGTTTTTGAGAAAATTGCACCTAAGTGCCAAAAATGGCCTTTTTCGACATAAAAAGTGTAAACGAACAATTCAATCAAAAAAATTTTTGCTTGGGCATTAACTCGATGACTGATTTGATCACATCCCCAAATTTAAAAAAAAAAAAAAAAAAAAACAGACCGTTTTTGAGATACGGCTTTAAACGGACGACGCTGACGCCGACGCCGACGACACCGCCAGACGCAAAGTGACGACAATAGGTTACTGGCCTACAGCCGGCAACCTAAAAACCATACTCACATTCATTGATCCCACCAGCATCTTTTGCTCTGTTTAATAAGGCCATAAGGTCACCCTTCATGCAGGACAGAGGGTTGATTCGAAGTTCTTGATGATAAATAGAATTATTCAATTGACGATAGGCTTCATTAATGTATTTGCTATAATCCACCATAATATCACTTGTTTCATCCTCCACATTTAAAAAGGAATATTCCATACGGACAGTTTCAAAGAATTAGAAGAATCTGTGATTCCAGTTCTGACTTTGAGAAACAGGCAGATGTTTTATCTAAACGACTTGAAAAAAGGTCTTATCGGCCGTATGTTATTTCCACAGCTCTTGAAAAAGTCCGACCAGTGAATCATAACGATTTATTGGATAATCGCCATAGACGAGAGAGGCGATCATCAAATTTATTTTTTGTTACTCGTTATAGTACGAAATCTTCCAAAATCAAAGATATAATTTGTTCTAATTGGGATATTCTGAAAAGTAATCCCAAATTGAGAACTATTTTTTCCGAGCCACCAATAATATCCTATAAACGAGCTCCTACTCTTAGAGAAAAATTGGTACATAGTTACTTGCCAGGGCGTGGAAAGGATACATGGCTGAAGACACCATCGGGTACTTTTAAGTGTCTTGGGAACACCTGTAATTTGTGATGGTCGGATATTTGAGACGCCAAATGCTGTGGCTGGAATGAAATGACGGATGACAAAATAAGAGACTAACACTGACAGAAATCAGAGAGGGAGACTCACGCTTCGAAAGGATCTAGATCCAGTTCGTGAAACAATAAGGAAGCAAGCGAGTTCGACAGAATGAATTGAAAGGGAAAAAAATCTCGGAAACCAAGATAAAAAGAATTAGCACCAGACAGTGCCCAGAAAGAGGAAAAACAGAAAGATTCCCTTGCTATCTAGCACTTTCCTCTTTTGCAGCTAATACCTCAACAACTCTCTCACTAGAGACCTTACTGGCTGAAGTGCAAAAATAACACTGACACTCTAGCAAGGGCAGCGAGGCGGAACTTGGGCTTAAATAGAATCTGGGCGCCGCCCCCAATTAATGCCAGCTGGCCCAAGAATCCGATTGTGGGCAAACCAATATCGTCCCGGACGAGAGCAACCAAGAAAGCTCTCAAAGCCACCACCAGCCTCCATAACCAAGACAGTAATTACTGCTCAAATGTCATTCAATCTAAAACATTCATTGATTTAAAAACAGGAACTAAGTATTTTCAGAGAAACTTTATTAATTGTAATTCTACTCATGTCGTTTATCGTCTTATATGCCCTTGTGGTTGTTTTTATGTAGGACGTACTAGGAGACGTCTAAAGGATAGACTCTCTGAACATAAATATTCGATTAGAACCAGAAATGTAGATTATCCCATGGCTAAACATTTTAAAGAGGCACATGATAGCAATGAATCCTTACTGAAGATTGAGGGTTTGGAATTAGTAAATACATCCACTAGAGGCGGCAATCGTTTACATAGACTTCTTCAAATGGAGACTTTTTGGATTTTTAGATTGGATGCAATGGTTTACCCAGGTTTAAATGAGGAAATTGATTATAACCCTTTTTGATGAATTATTCAAATTGTATTTGACTCTGTTGCTCTCAAATGTAATATGCGATTGATGTATCATTGTTGCGATATGTATTGTTGTCCTATGGTATTTTGTCTTTTTCGTAAGGAATCCTTTGAGTATAGGTGTGGTTTTTTATTGAAACCAACTACCACCCCCACTGGTAATTACTCATCAATTTTGCCACTTTGAGTGACTCCTCCTAACCAAGTTTATAAAATGCTACCTTTGATGATTGTTTTTTCATTGTTACCCTGATGAAGACCTAAAAGGTCGAAACTGGTCTTTTTTTATCTACTTATGGCCATGTTTGAATAAAAGCCTTTTATACCAAGTATCAATTTTGTCTCACGCAAGAGTGCCTGAAATTATCCTGTGTTTTGTCTTGTAGCCTAATTATCGCGCATAATTGCTGGTGTTGAAATGCCTCTCAAAAGCCTTGGTTTTTTTGCATCAAATTAAGGTCTGGTGTGGGTTTTCCCATGCTGATCAACTCAAAATTCTCATTGAATATTAGTCAAGAAAATGTTCATCATAAACTCGAAACGATATTCACAGCTATCTTGAACCAACAACTCAGGTTAACTCACTAGGTTGTTTACAACCAATTTTTTTTTTTTTTTTTTTTTTTTTTTCGCTAGCTTGTGATTCGCCTGGGGGACAGCGGGCGGAACCAGTCATAATATTAGCAATAACAAAGCCCTCCCATTCATAAGGGAAATATGATTGGACAATTTTACTGTCATTTGAAATTACTATTGCTCGGAGCCAAGCCCTCTGTAAATGCACAGTGGACCCGCAGCATTTCCTTCCCAGCAGCTGCAGAGGGAGACAATTCAAAGTAGGCTATTTAGGCGTAAGAGACACGACTTACTTCGACCATGCATTAAGACGAGCAAGAACTATTAGCGAACAGTATACCTACATTCCAAGTTCGCTAGCTATATCATGGCAAGGTCACTAAACGCACATTACAAAAGGTCTGCACATACGGATTCGGCAGCAAGTTTAACTAGGAAATATTAATTGATATTGGAAAGATACCCATGGCTAAAATGACAAGCTAGCAACAATATTTTATTATTTTTTCATCTGCGTGCGACGTGCTTGTAGCTAGTCAATATAAGTAAGTCAATTGGCATGAACTTACAACGTAGCCTGCTGCCAGTAATCAAGCTACCGGACTGTTAAGTCACAATATGAATGTCAATTCCAGTAACCAATCTAACTTCATAGTCAATGACAATGCAGTATTTTATATCAGATAAGTGTTGTGCAATAACGTCTGATGCTTCTTGTGAAGGTATCTTAGTCCAATTACTTGTGACTAATTTGACGCCAGCAAAATGATCAATTTGCAATATCAGTATCTCCGAAGAATATAGCTACCTAGTTTCCGTGATTATTTTAAACTGTGCCAATTGCGCATGTTAAATGGAAGAGACTGCAAAGTGGCAGAAAAGATCGGGATCCATCGGACAGTTAAATAGACATTTCCTAGAGCTAATTCTAATCCTAGCTGGCTATATTCACTCGCTCAAGCAAGATCCGCCATCGTTGATGGCTTTCTCTTGCTACTAGGCTCTACTCTGACGATCACATCATCGTCTTCCAAACTTTCTGATGTCAAGACATTCGCGGCACTGGTTTCATTTTAGGAACTAGTCCCAGGAGGTGGACGAACCAGCCAAGCGTCCATGATCGGCTGTTCGCGCGCTAACTGGTACTGAGCCTAATGTGCTATGCCTTTACAGGTAGGCTACTTGCGACTGCGGCGGCTATACGGGCCTATCTTCAGATAATCGATAAAACTAGGTCGATCGGTACAGTCTGAAGCCATCCGTGTTGTTGCTGATACTGGTATTGGTGACCTATCTGTAACGTACCGGCAGCAATTTTTTGCGTAGTGGCAGATTTTTCCAGCGTACCAGCATGCGACTTTTGTGTTCCTGGCTAGAACTGTGTAGTAGATCCATTGATTTACTGTTAATTAACTGATAGTTAATGTTTCTTCTTGCATTAGCTGATGTAATTAATGTACCCTTATTGTAAAGTGTCTCCAAAGTCTTTTCATTCCCAATCATGTTACTGACCTATTGCCAAATAATCTAATTAGCTGTGAGATGTTGTGCCAGTTGTCTTTTTTTAAGCATCATGCAACTTTTCCAGTTTTTCATTGTCCCATTACAACTTTTTTCAAAACATGTTGCCGTCATCGAATTCAAAAAGAGCAGACATTTTTCAAAAAAAAATAAAATCTCTGTTACAACATCTGATATATTGTTTTTGTACTATTTTCAAATAAATATAAAATTCCAATGATTTGAAAATCATTGCATTTTGTTTTTATTTACATTTTACACAACGTCCCAACTTTTTTGGAATTGGGGTTGCATTTTACGCATTGCATGAATCCTTAAATCTGTCTTACAAAGCTTTTTTATGTTTGTGGAGTGTTTGCAAAAAGCATTTTCACTAAACACGTTCCCAGAAATTGTTTTAGATCTACAAGTGGTTCCCATCACTCATGAAAAGCTACATGCATTTTAGGAGTAACCAATGCCACTTGCAGGAGTCATCACAAACTATTTGAGTAATTTTTTTTTTGTTTGTTTGTACTGTATGTTTGTGCGTAGCATTCCCATAAATGACAACTCCAACTGTAGGCTAATTAACCTCACCCCATATGTGTGAAAATTTTTCACACTGGGTGCACCAACAGTAGAATCCCCACTCAGTTATAACCTACCAAAAGATGGGAAAATCTGAGAGGTGAAGGAATGTGTGTCGCCATGGTACCGGATCAAGAATAATTTAAAGCTTATTAAAATGATCTGGCTCTATATAAATCATACTCAACCTTCTTCTGCACTCACAATGACACACAGAAGGCTGCATGTCAGCGTGTCTTACAAAGAAACGTGAAGATTTAACATTATCATTCGGCAAACAAATTTATATTTAATTGCTGAGTACCACATTTTAATCAACCCATGCTGTACTGAAAGTGAAAGGCAATATTTCACTGGAACGTGGATCAGTCATTATTCAGTCATGCATATTTCAGAGAGTCTCACGCGGAATTGTAGTCCTTAGTTTTTCAGTTTCACGTGGTTATGGTAGATTTCACCTCTAGTAACAAGGAAACCAATTATGATTGCAGACTTCTCACCCTTTTCTTTTCTCAGGGTTGGAAGCTGTGAAATTGCATAAAGATGTTTCAAATGGTCTTTTATTTCATTTAAACAATTTAAACGATCATGAAGCGCAAGTTTAATCACCTGATGTGCGGTAAAGGTAGCGCGGAAGTTTCAGAGCAGTTTGTCTTTGGTAAAGCATAGGCTTATTTTGAGTAAATTATTTTTCTGTTCTGCATTTAGCCTATTATTTAGTCGCCGATAAATGGCATGGAGAGAGATGCCGTGACTTGGATTGCCGAGGGATTATTATTATAATTGGAAAATGTGTTAATAAAGGAAAATGATTGAGAACAAGCCAGGACTAATAATTGTTGTAAAGGGGTGTTCTGGGCACCACCAATTTTCAGTTCTGGCTCCGCCACTGAAAGCCTATGCACTCAAAGTTAACCAAATGAGTTATTGGAAAGACGACCGGACAATTTATGTTAAGTTTTCATAACTGCGTTCATGAAATTCTCATGAAACACCACAGATTTGTGTTTATAAGTTTGACTGTTCTACAAGCGGTAGCCTATAGCCTGTAATGCATTTGACAGAAATTTAAAAAAAAAAAAAAAAAAAGAAGAAGAAGCAAATACGCAAGATGGAATTCAGAGAAATTTAGATTTTTTTCAAAATTAATTTAATTGTATTTTGTATTACCAAAGTTTGACATAAGACTGAGAGTAAGAAGCTCTGTTCAGTCTGTTGTCATCAAGTCTCAGTTTGACGTGTTTGATGTCAGGCTGAGATAGTGGATCCAGGGAAAAGATCAAACTTTTTGAAAAATACGCAAAACATGCCAAATTACTTCTTTACCAGAACGTATTAGAGTGAAAGTTCATGCTTAATATTCAGTCTGAACCACGCTGCATCAAAATTTCGTTGAGGTTAAAACCTGTACATTGGGGATTGAGAGAGCAAAGAATTTGAATTTACTATTCCATATAGGTCTTTTGTTGTGAAACCATTTTTGTCACTTTTTCTAAATAAAATTCTTTTTAGTTTGTGTGCACGTGTGAGTGTGTTTTTCTCCTAACATTTGTGTGTTCCGGTACATAGAGTGTTTTACTGACACAAATTCTTATGTGGCAGGCACGTAGCCAGTAATGGGCCTGGGCGGCACTGGCCCGCCTAGTTCGTTCACTGGCCCGCCCAGGCTTAGCCTTGTAATACCAGACTCTGCTACTTCGCTTTGCTTCGTACACAGAGTCTGGGCAGTCGTGATTGACAAGTGTTTACTTCCTGGTGGGTGGGCGCTTGTCTGAAGTTTAAAATCATTGGTGTACCCGTAAACTAATCATTAATGTTTGGCGATGACGTTTGCTATGCGCCGGCTCAGCAGCCTAGTACTTCCGCTGTAAACAGTCCTTCATACCAGGAATGCAGCGAAAACAAACTGACCAGTACATTAAAGTTAATACTGTACTCACACATATGCCCATCTACCTCATTTTAGCCTTCACTCATTCACTTAAAAGAACCAAAGGTGCTCTTTCTGTTCTCCTTACAAGAAACAAACTGTTGAGCTATTGTTTTTCCTGCCGACACTGCTGCTATTAAAAAAAAAAATGTAAGACACCCAAAACCAACAGCAGAATCGTCGAGAATAACGCATTATTTACATTATGACGAAATCTGCGTTGACACAAAAACTGAACCGTTAACCATACTTTCGAACACAATATAGCTAGTTCTCCAATGTAGCACAGTATCTGTTAGCAGGCTATAAAAACAAATAGGTAGGCGGCCCACCCTGGGACCGATGCTCGTGAAAGAGTCAGCCAGCTTTTCTTTACTTCAACTTAGCTAGTAAAAATAAAATTTCTTCATACAAAACTTTGAGTCATAAAATTTATGATGACATAATTACATCTATACTATACTACCTCTATATCTGTGTAAGTGTTGCCATTAGGGTCTATATTTACTCAATGGCTACTAGACTTTATTTGCTTGGTTTATTTTTTTTCACTGCTGAGAATATGATGCGAGTGAAGTGACGATTCCATTAGCTGTCAGGCGAATGAGCTAACGATGGTTATGAAATAACAGTGTAAGTGTAGGTGCGAAGGACATTGTAGCCTTTAAATGGTCATTTGGGCTCAGGCATCTTTCAAAGTTTTCTATTTGTCTGTCTGCATGGCCATGTCCTCATGAAATGCTGGATGTATAGGTATATATGTACACTTGTGTTATAAAGGGTTTCTGACTATTGGTTTGATCTTCTGGGACATAATTAACATAAACATGTCTTGCCTGCCAATATTTTTATTTGTTTTGGTCCCCATTTCTCCATTTTTGTAAGCCTAATGAAAGCATGATATACAGTATTTTTCATTTTAATCTTTATTCTCAGCCAACATTTTCTGACGGAAAAAATGGCCCACCCACATTTGTTCAGGCCCAGCCAAAAAACATATTCTGCCTACGCCACTGCTATGTGGTGCAAATTGTATGCCTCTGAACCCTCCAGTACTGTTTCTATTAAGCAAAGGAATACAGTGACACATGATGTAGTTTTGAACAATGAAAGACACCACTAATCTACAATTAAACTTCTTTAAAATTAATTCTGAGGCAGTATGATTCTTGCTATGCAAAAAATAATTGTTGTTATAATGTCATAATGATTTTTATGAATGATGACATCAATTTCAGTTGGTTATTACATAATGCTCCATTTTAAAAATTTTTCATCAAAAAAGTGCAACACTTGCATTTCGTAATAAGCACTGTGATCTGTGATAATTTACTGTATTACCAAAAGCAGGGAAATTATGTATTGCATTCAGGCTGTTTATTACAAAATGCAGCAGATGACTTCAAAATGCGGGTCTCATTACATTAAAATAGTGTTTTATTTCAGGCTTTAGTGTTATTTAAGCTCACAAGTGGCAGCATTTTTTATGCTTGGGTCCAACACTGGGACAACGAAGACACCTTTTATAATATGTGTAGGAAAAAAAATTATATAAGGGTCATTCCTGGCTATTGGTGACTGTTCTGTCCCCAAGAAAAAACTCTTAATATTTTAAATAAAATAAATAATATGTTTATTACAAAAGGGTTTTATTATACATTGAGGTCTCCTTTATACAATTCACACAAAATAATGTTTGTAAATATATATTTAAAATCTTTATTGCCTTTTGTTTTGACACATTCACTTCTTTTTATGATGTCCCCAAAGCAAATTCTCAATTTCAGAGAAACAAATTGTAAAATAATAATGAATACATGGAAATTTATAATTGCATGCGACCAATAATATTGAATGCAAGACAGAGTTGCAGAAAGCCCACTGAACTTTATTCTTCTAAAGAATACAAACAAGTTCTCATCATTACAATGTACATACAGAGCATAAGGAAATTATGTCTGACTGACTATTCACCAAATCAAATGGTGAACCCAAAGTATTACTACTACAAATTATGGAAGCCCATAGTGGACAATGTTCAAATGAAAATGTAATCCCACGATTGCATTTTAATTTTCCACTTATGAATGAGTTATTTGAGACAACATTAAATTGAAAATGCATTAATCCAATTATCACTTTCATTTTCACATACATATATGGGAAATCTGTGACTATATTCAAATGATAATGAAAAGCTGTTTGACATTTCATTTTCAAAGTCATGCTCCACAATACAGTGGACAATATTCAAATGCAATAAGCAAAACAGCACCCCCCAGCCTATTGCATTTACATTTACATGTCACACGCTCTTTTAGGGTCAACATGAAAATTTAAATGCTATTTTCTGACTATTTGAAAATGATATTGAAAACGACATTAATCAATTTGCAAAGACTTAACTTGCTCTACTGAGGGCAATATTCAAATGCAATAAGATAAACAGCTTTCCCAGTCTATTGCATTTACATGTACATGTCAACACGCTCTTTTAGGGTCAACATGTTAATGAAAATGCTGTTTTCTAATCACTTGGAAATAATAATGATATAATAATGATGACGACATTTGACATTTCATTTTCAAAGACTTACCCTGCAATACATGGAACAATATTCAAATGCAGAAAGGGAAACAGTGCTTCCCAGTCCACTGCATTTTCAAATACACGTCACCACGCTCTTTTTGGGACACAATGAAAATTAATTAAAATGCAATCTGTTAGCGTCTCATCAAGGCGGGTCTTCCGCTAGGACGTCACTCATTAGGGGCATGAACGAAAAGCATGTTCCTCATTTGCATACCAACCAATCAGCTTCTGGGTAGCGCTTGTACGCACGGAGGTTTACCGATAATGTCATAATGGTTAGGCTGCTATGTATTGCGTGCCATCGCGCATTAGGCTACGTTGCCCTTTGGATGTAGCCATCTCGGCAGCTAGTATGCTAGCTAACGTTAACTAAGGAAAATCTTCGTAAATGATCATCACATTAAAGCAATGTGATTTGATTTTTGCCCCAACTCTATTAACTGAGCTAGCTGTAATATGCATGAACTTATCTGAGGCTTTGCGGCAGTGTTGTGCAACTGCAACCCAAGTGTGCTTGCAGATTTCAGAGACGTTAGCTAGCTTGCTAAGGAGTCTAAAAGCAATGGCTTAGGTACAGCTAGCTAGCTATGATGCCTACTGGAGAAGCTGTTACAGCTCTGATATGTCACTTTCAACGCCATCTCACACACATGACCTCTTTCACCATTGATTAGCAGCTTCTTTTACCTAAAGAACAAACTGACAGTTCAGCCGGAGACATGTTATTTCATAGCTAGTTAAAGCAGCATTATCCTTCCATGCGTGCAATAGCGTATTACATTACTCCAGATAAAACGCTATCTGTATTTCCACCCTGCTGACGCTAGTTAGGGGAAATGTTTGTCATCATTTTTATACTTAATCGCTGTGATTCAGATTTCGCTCTAGCTTCACAAGCTAGCTAGCTGACAGCGATTGCTCTTGTGCTTGCCGATTGTTCTTGAGCTAGCTAGGTAATGAGCTATCCATTTAAATCTCCCAGAAATCTGATAGTACTGTTGGGACATACAAAAGTGCTGTCAAACATATCACAGAAGTTCATATTACAGCAGGTTAAGTTAGCAAGTGAGGAACATTGTTTTCAGCCAGTCAGAGTCATCAAAACGTCTCCCATTGCTACGTGGCTTGGGAATCACGATTAAACCAGGAACAGCAGCAGCCCAGCTGCTGGCCATTTATCGGACCGTTCTGCATGATGCATATATTAGGCATGTTTCAGGAGTAGCGAACTTGCAACTCGGCAAGCACAAGAGCTAGCCAGCTAGCTAGCTTGTGAAGCTAGGGCAAAAACCGAATCACATTGATTAAGTATAAAAATGATGACAAACATTTCCCCTAACTAGCGTCAGCAGGGTGGGAAAATGGATAGCGTTTTATCTGGAGTAATGTAATCCGCTATAGCACGGATGGTATATAGTATATACTAACAGTATAATGTTTCTTAAATAGCGCAAAATGCAGCATGGGATGCCGCTCAATGCTCTTTACATAATTAAATTGACAGCTGAGGCAACCTTGGAAGCCTCCCGGATTAGGTGAGTCTTATGTAACAGGTGAGATCAATCATCTTGAAGACTATTTTAATTTTCTAAACTAATATCAAAACTTTTATCAGTTTTATTCAGAAATGAAAAAGCAAGAAACTTGCTGTGATGGTTCTGCCCTGCAGTCCCTCCCCCCTCCTGCTGTCGTCGCCTACACTTCAACGAGCCACACCTGTTGCTCGTTGAAGTGGAGATGAAGTGTACGATATTTAAGATTCTGCATTCTGCATTCTGATGCCTGAGCCCTGTTTTGTGGTGCCGCTGCTCCCCTGAGTTTTATATTATGTTTTTTGCTAGTTTTATTAAACATTTCTATTTTTTACTCAGCCTGTGAGTGTGGGTCCCTTAACCACTTTTTGGGTACATGGTCCCAGTGCCTGCCGGCTTGTCATCTTCAGCCGGCGGGGGCAAAACCGTGTTACTTACCTGATAGTTGGAGGATTGCTAGCTTTCGATATTGAGCATGAACAAATGTCGGACATGGGATGTGTTGTAAAGGTTTGGTCCTTACAGCCCCTCCCCTTTCTAATTCTTTCACCTCCACCTTAATGGGCTTCAGGTGGAACCCATTAGGGTGGAGGTGTTAGCAGAGTATATAGCTTCCAGCCCTGTTGCTGCTACATTTTTTCTTTCTTTTCTCCTAGTTTGTTTGGCTGCTCCATGTTATTTTTAAACGTGCTGTTTTTGGATTTTGTTTGAATTAAATTCAGTTTCTTTACTCTGGTCTTGACATTTGAGTTTCTCCTTTTTTTCTTGGCCCATGGTCAAGTGCCTTTTTTGCACATTCAAGTGCAAAATTGCTTTTGGCATCCGGCAGGAATGATACCATGACATGTGTATTCTGAGCAAAGACTATCAACATTTTATCACACCCAGACTCAACAAGCTTCACTGAGTAACTGATCACAAGGGCCACAAGCCATGCTTTCCCAATCTGAAACCCCTTATAACATTCACAAATTATACATGTTATATAAAGAGATGCCGTCTTAGTAAAGCACAATTCCAGGAGGAACAGGATGCTGGTAAAAGTGATGGTGAAGACCCCATACTAAAGAAAAAACATTCATTCATACCCTTCCCCAGCAGATGCTACTCCTTAACCAAACTATACTATAAATTCCTGCTAATCCTTGAATAAATAGTTCAGGAAACTTAACTCACAGGAAGAAACACTCAACTATAGATGTCCAAAACAATGAACCACTATGTTCCATAAAGTCCTCATGCCACCTTGTGCCATCTTCTGTTTTTCACTGGCTTTCAGAATAATTCTGTAATTCCGTTACCATGTAATTCCATTACCACAAATTTTCCAGGATTACAGCTAAGTATTAGAGAGGTTAATGTCTAAAATTCAGTATAGACATAAGAAGAAGAGAATTCTTAATAACAATAAAATAAATGCGGAAATAAGATGATGAAGAGAACTATACTGCAATTTCGGTAATGACAAATTTCACAATGAGCCACTGGAATTGTGTGCTTCAATTTCCTGCAATGACTTACAGTCTCAAATACTTTGGCTACCAATGTATGGAAATACAGTAAAATCCAGGAAATAGCTAAATATCTTTTAGGAGTTGTCAGCTTTGGAAAAATAACCTTTGATCCTTGTCCTGGAGCTAAAAAAAAAGACAAAATTCAAATCTAAATTTTGAGAAGACCGTCAAAGATATTTTAAAACAGTTTTCAGTGTCAGATTTGGTAATGAGTCATCTACATGAAAACCTATATATTTCTAATATAAAACACTTTTTAAAAATTGCTGTTTTAGCAACTCTCATGTGGAATTGCCCATCAGGGGTGGTCAACCCTGGTCCTGGAGAGCCGCAGTGTCTGCTGATTTTTGGTGTTACTCAGCACTCGATTGATGGATTAAAGGAGTTGATTACTCACTTAACTGATCTCACCGGGTGTCTCAGTTTTAATTTGGCAATAATAAGTGCTTGATTGGCTTAGCAGGAACAACCCACAAGACTCCTAGAGCCAATTAAGTGGACTTGCAGGTTGTGACAGCAATCTACGTGTTAACCAAGATTTGTCAATGTGGTTGGACATTAAGCGTAGTTGTAATGCAGACAAAGTAGAAGTACAGATAAAAGTTTATAGAGCAGGGGTGGATAACGCTGGTCCTGTAGAGCCAGACGGTGTGCTGAGTTTGGTTTTCTCCACCCGATTAAAACCTAAGACACCAAGTGAGATCAGTGAAGTGTGTAATCAACTGCTTTAATTCATCAATCAAGTGCTGAGTAACACTAAAAACCAGTAGACACTGCAGCTCTCCAGGACCAGGGTTGGCCACCCCTGGTCTACATTCATTTTCAATGGTAGAAAAGACGTTCCTAAACCGAATGAAAATCAAATTATCAGGTGTTTATCCGTCGAAGGTAAATTAAAAGCTGATTGAAACCATATGATGGTTGAGAAATTTAAGTTTACTGATTAATTTCAAATGTCTGTGCTTTGCTCTTTTTGTATTTGTAGTGACGTGCATAATTTTCTAAGGTAAAAGGGGTAGGAGTATATAAGCTTTTTCTTCAACCTACACCCTTTCGGCTACATAGGCTAACTGAGAAATCAGTTTTTTTTTGTACTGAAAATAAACTCATTCATTCATTCTCACTTGAGTTTCACTTAATATTTTGTCAGGAAATGGATGCGAGTATAACGCTGTTGTATATCACAAGAAATAAATTTTTCTGGAAGCAAATGGTTCAATAATGGACTAAGCATCACTCATTCACCGTGGTAATCAGTGATGTTGGAACTAAATTAGGCTACTTGTTTACCAAAGCAATGCCATTTAACTTGATTTTACGTATATTAATACTTGGTGGAGAGGGTTATGGGAAAAGTCCAAATAAGGCGACTGCTAAAGACTATCAAATGTGTTAATGCATGACTGCAGCATTGTTTGACACAGCCAGTTACTCAAGAAAAGAGTATTTTTGATTTGTGTGCTGCACTGAGCATACTGGATACTCACCAATATTCTTTGCTCCAAAGATAGATTCACCTCGGCTCATGGTAGGTGTTACAGCTTGAGGAGTAAGAGTCCAGTTGTCTGAAAAGGGCATTAAATGTGAACATTAGTTAGAATTTACATTTTGAAATAGGCTGATTCTTGTTAGAACAGACGTATCGCTAAGCGAACTCATATGGCGTTTATTAATATTAGGATTCGATTCTAAACTTATAAAACAGAACAGGGTAAAGCCAGCAAACAGGTTATGTACAGGGAATCGGAAACAAAGTCAAGAAACAAGCTAAGGTTCAGAAGCCAGGATATCAATCCGCACAATGACAATGAACAACAGGAATCTAACTAATGGAGGGGTAAAGGAAAAGGGAAGAGGGGAAAGGGAAGGGAAGACACAGATTAAATCTAACAAAGGATACACGGGGAATAAAGGAAAAACGGGACTGGCAAGCACTCAAATCAATCAAACAACAAGAATACAATACAAATATACAAACAAGAATACTGACAAAAACTAGCAATCAACAATCGATTTTACAAACCAGAAACGCAGAGACAGATCAGACTGAGTCAGTTCTTAACAAGGGGAATATTTAAGCACTCAGACAATTGTGATTTTAGAGAAGCTGTGGCAAGAAGCCAGAGAGAGGCGGAACCAGGAAGAGCAGGACGGGATAGGTGAGTAGAATGGAAAGGCCAAACCTATGCTAATCTGCACACACAGGCCCTGATTCTAAACTACTCTCAGGTGCAGACAGGCAGCAAGAACAGAATGAAGGAAGTTAGAATCATTTAACAAGGACTGACAGGAGGAAGAACACAAGGATTTAAGGAACTAGACCAAGGGAAATAACAACCATTCAGAACAATACACAATCACTCAACCAAAATAATAAAATGTACATAAATGAAAATAAAGACTAACAATAATGAAAACTAACATTACAAACAAACAGAAATCCTACTTTCTAACAATTCTATCTAGAACTGATAAGTAGAACCTGAAAGAATAATTATTACAAAATGGATGGATACAAAATGGATGAAGTTCATATCAGTAGCTGAGATTAAAATTCTGAATCGCCTCAAGAAGTCATTCCACGATCATGCAGTTTCTTGTTCTTAACAGCATATAACCTTGTGATTTTGGAAGAAACATCATATACCGGTCATGTTATACACATTTATTATTTGTTACATCAATTAAATATGTAGAAATGACAAAGGGCACTTTCACACCAGGATAGTCTGGGGGACTCGGTTCAATTAGGCGGGGAATGCCGAAAAATGTCACACCTTCATTTGGTTTGGTTCACTTTCACACCGCACTTTAGAAGGCGGACCAAACCGCATGGACAACCTCATGCTGTAACGTTTCGCGAAGGGACACCAAAAGCGAGTCTTGACTCCAACAAGGACATTTATTAGACACAGAATATACATGAACATGAAGCACGCAGCATGAAACAGGCTTAAAGACATGGCATGAGGATAGAACAAGGCGTGGGAACACAGGCACGGATAAGGCATGTAATGAGGCATGGATACAGACCGACCAACAAACATGTGGACCCAAACAGGACGTGGAAACACAAGGCATGGCATGGAGACACAGCATGGACACAAACAGAAAATGGCGAGGAAACAACTTGGAGACATGGCATGGAGATCAAAAGAACCTGACGTGGGGAACATAGCGAGGGAACACAACAGACAGACATGGCACAAGAACACAAAGCATGGCAAGGAGACAACCACAACAGATAGACATGGAAAGAGGACACATGACAACACACAGACATGGCATGAGGACAACACACTTGGGGACATGGCATGGAGGCATGGTATGGAAACATGGCATAAAGACATGGCATGAAGCAGTGGTTCCCAACCCAGTCCTCAAGGACCCCCTGTCTGGCAGGTTTTTGTTGCAGTTTTACTTTTGCACACCTGATCCATTTAAGGCCCTTCATGCACACCCTGTTCAGGTATATCTTTCTCAACCAATCAGCATGAACCCCTTAAATGGATCAGGTGTGAAAGAGTAGAGCTGGAGAAAAACCTGCAGGGTAGTGGGTCCTTGAGGAGTGGGTTGGGAACCACTGGCATAGAGACATGGCATGTAGATGAACACAAACTTGAACATGACATGGAAACACCGAAGGGAGCAGGCATGGGGACATGGCATGAAGACAAACAGAACATGACTTGGAAACACAACAGACAGACCTGGCACAAGAACACAAAGCACACAGACATGGCCTGAGGGCAACACAATGGACCGACTGCCAACTGGAATGCCTCCACAGAATATAAAGGAACACGGCTTGATGAGGGGACAGGAAACACCTGGGCAGAACAGGGAGGAAACAAAGCATGAGGGGAAGACATTGGACAAAGGCTTAATGACATAACAAGTCCATTAAGAAAGTGGGCGTGCTCAGCTAAGAACCAATAAAGTAAGCATATTGAAGGAAGCATGAAAAAGTTACGCAGCAAAGTGAAGCAAGATCTGAAATAGAAACAAAGTGGGAAATCATGACAATTAACACCCTATCTAACTTAGTAATGTTAGTAAACGTGCCTGTATAAGAAAAACACCCCCCGTGAATGTTAGTAACTGTTAGTAACTACAAACAGTTAATTGACAGTAAGCTTAGATGGACCCGAAGCCAGAACAGCACTGAAGGAATAAGGAAATACTGCAGCCAACCAATAGTGAGGAACCACTGCATGCACGAGAGAGAACAAGATGTAGACTGGAATGCAGACATGAGGAGGATTCCATTGGCAGTGCAAGACATGACCCAGACGTGAACATAACACATGCAGTTACAACAGCTGCTCGTTTGGGGCGGTATTGCCCAAAACAAGCACTTATCGGTAGAAAAAAAAAGCATGAGGAAGAAGAAAACCCATCTCACCGATTGGCCAGGACTCTGAGCCGCTTACTACGGTAGCTGGTTTAGTTCAAAATACCATTTTTTAAAGCGCTTGGGTCTGATCTAGATCGGTTTGCGTTCTCATCAAAACGAACCGCACTAGAGGTCGTTTGAAAGCGTACCCAGACCATCTCGAGGAGGTGGTCTCGGTACGCTTGTTTTGGTACGCTTTTAGGGGCAATCCCTAATATGATTGCTGCTTTCACACCGAACCTATCGAACTGTATCAGGAAGGAAAACGAACTCTGGTGCGATTCAACCGAACCAAATGAAGCCGGTGTGAAAGCACCCTGAGACATTAATTCTAGAAGAACTAGGATATAAAATGTAAATAAAAACAGCAAGCAGAAATTTGCAATCACTTTGAACTTGCATTCAATTAGAAGTATATAGATAAAATGATCACTGTTTAAACTCATAAAATTTATTGTTTTTTAAAACCAATACTTACTTCAAAATGTGATGTTCATAACATGTTCCAATGAGGTTGGGACAGATACATGCTTATCACTGTTTAACTTCACAGGTCAGTGATGTTATTCTGCTAGTTGTGTTGTGTTTTGTTAATATCATGTAATTATTTAATTATTTTTCATTGTTCTGTTAATTTCATTTAGCTTTCCTCGTGTTTCCATCGCTACGTTCACCTAACCAGGCTGACTAATGAAGCTCAAATCTGATTTTTGCCCTCAGGTGACACAAAAACACAAAAACGATAGTTCCCTAGTGTGTATTTACGCATAGATTCCTTCATGAACAAATTCAGAGCTCCTTTATATCCTCCTAATTACTCATGTTGATAGCCAATCACTCAATTATTTACTTAGGCTCATTTGCGTAACTGCACACTTAAAGTTCACGCCCACGTGAAACTTCCCCGGTAATGATGTCTTGATTGATTCCTTTCTTATCCAATGTCACAGTGTATAAACTTTCCACAGTAACTGAAAGACACTGATTAGACAATCAGAAGAGTATATAAGCTTTGTGTAAGAGCAAAGTAGGTTGTATTCTCTGAAGGTTGAGCACAGTTGCGCAGCTGAAAATAATGTGATTTAAAGAAAAAAGACTCCCAAAACCAGCCTGAAGTGTTCAGTTACATTTACGGGATTTAAATGAGGTACCGACATGGTCAATGGGAATTATTTCAAATGAAACAAGACTGGAAGGTTCCTTCTACCAGATACATCTGTCTCTGGAGGAGGGATTCAATGAAGAAAGGTAATACTGCAACTGTGGTAGCATTTTGCTCAATGTGGCTTTTTGTTAAGGAATTTATACCATATTCAACTAAATCGAATGCCAAGGTTTTGGGTCATTTTTGGGTCATGCGAACAGCTCAAGCACTTTGGTATACCCCCTGGTAAGTTCATTGCACCCTTCTGTTCAATCTAGGGATTTTTCCTGATAGTGAAATGTCTGTTCTGTTAAAATAAGGTATACTTCAGATATTACTGTGTTATTGAGTTATACTTGTTCCTTATAAGGTGTGGAAAATGTTTATATAAGGTTGTGAACTTGGAAGTGGGAACTGCTGGCTTTTCATTGCAGGGTAAATGTTCTGACTATTAAATAAGCAGTTCCTTTAATGAGTATGTGTGCTGGCTTGTGAGACTGAAGAAAAATTGACAAAATTCTATACTTTATCATGGAGAAAAGAAAAGTGTTTGGAGAGGTTACCGGTGACCACTGATGTCCAACTGCACCTATATTAAAAAACTCATGCTAAATTCAACCAGAAAATCATTAGTTCATATTGAATTTCATGCGTCAAAAGTTGATTTGTGTTAAAGGGGAATATGATCACATTTTTTATAGGGCTATAAATATAAACAGTCACCTGTGGCCTACTTTATTTTTGAGAATTTTTTCAAAATTTTTGCATTGACTCAATATCCCGAAATACGGTTTCAAAGTGCCTGATTTTCACCCTCTGTAAATCAGCCCGCCCATTAGTCCGTGACGTCACACAGTGAGATAGCAAGACAAAAATACATTGCGGACAATACAGAAAGGCATAGCGGCAGCTCCGATTCAGATTTCAACGACATTAACGGCTCTGAAGATCGCACAGATATTGAAACTGATGAATGGAGATAAAACTGGTCACCCGCCGCGGGACAAATTTTTGAAAAGCTGAACTTGGTCGTTTTTCTGAGATGCAACCGGTGACCCACCGTGGGAGTTAGCTTCTGAAAGCAGGGCGCTGTTTCAATAAACTTTACTTGTCAGACCATCTGTCGACTGAAAAGTCGGACCTTCGACAGGCTATGTCCGTCAGGTATTTCAATTAAACAAAAGTAGGATGTCTGACCATGGTCCGATGCGGACGGACGGTTCGTCACTGTCCGCTCGAAGTTGGATGAGAATTTGCACCTCAGCGATGCACTGCTTCGCTATTTGGCGTTCAAATATTCGAAATAAGTTAACGTTAAAAGAAAAAAAAAACAATTCTGATTAGGTATGTCATTAACTACTATTCAGACATAAATTAACGGCGCACATCGCTGTAAGATGTCACCTTCAATTTCAGTAGGCCATTAACTGAATACAGTCTAGCTAATTATAAGCCGTCTTTGCTCACTGTGCACTCTGTGCTAAAACTACGATTGTCAACATAACAAAGCTATTCATCACATAAAGGACATAAAAACATTCATATCGTCACAATCGCTCATTTTACAGAATTGAGTTAAGCAGACGGGTGATAAGCAGAGCTCCACTCTCGGTCACACAAGCACCACGAATACGGTGTTTTATAACCACTGAGAACCATACTGAGACCGCTTCTTAGCCAATGTCCCATTAGTGTTCACATAGCATGCATAAAAACAACTTTTTGTTGCACTGAAGGATAACGGTACCAACGATTTAAAAGTGAAATCTTCACGTGTTGTTAATAAATTATGTGTAGTTGTTAGAAAAATTCATTCACGGATTTAACAGAGCCCCGTTTCTGGGTGTAGGCTATATTGGTTTCATGGGCATTGGTTATACTGTTTTTCCATTCTCGAAATATTTTGGGCTGTCTGCGCTTCGACACAACATTACATTCTCCATTAACATTAAATTCTGAGCTGGCTTTAATCGAAGCCCAGGCGAATGTCTCTCCTCTGGAGGGCTTCCCACCATTTGTGCGGACCCCACGAGAGCGCCTAAGCGAACCCGACTTTGCCTTTCATTTTTGCCCCTCAAAAGCAGCCCGTTCTCAGTAAGCCCAGGTCGGCCAGAACATTACAACCAGCGTAATTTTGCGTCTTTTGGCCACTGGTGTAACTTGAACCATCATATGAGATAAGTTAATGCATAGAACAGATAGACAATTCAGTTAGGGCAGAACCAAGATCATATCGCTTTAACCCTTGAGTTGTCCTCATATTCTGTATACACTCCTTGTCCTCCGGGTCAAAATGACCCGCCTTCACTAAACTTCCAAAATAAAGCAGCTTAATTGAATTTTAAACACCAAATCTATTATTTTTCCCGAAGAAACATGTCATTCACCGCAAATTGTGTGAATACCTGAGTTTTCCCTCTTTCCCTCTAAGATTAGCAGCCCTTTGTAGGCATGCAGGTCAGTCTTATCCATCCTTTTCCAGCTGTCTCCATATTTACGAAAACCCTCCAGATTTCTCATCTCCAGGATTATTATTTGCATTGCTGGTGTGATGAACAGGAAAAATGTTGAGGTAATGTCAATGAGCGTGGGAAACGGCATGCCTTCTGGGTCCTGGGGTCATCTTCAAGACATTTTGTGCTGCCATCCTGCCCTGTTTGTCATATGCTGCTGAGGACCATGCTATTTTGCTGTTTTTTGACAGGAAAGTCTCTCTGTCAGCTTGAGGGATTTCTTCTTCTGCTGAAGATGATGAATTGTGCTCTGGGTTGTATTCTTCCCCATCTTCCTCTTCTGATACCTCCTCCACTTCCTCTTCTAAATCAGGTGTCTTGCTGGACATCTGAAAAAATTAGATCTCGAGCCTGTTTGGCAGTGTAACATGCACTCATGGCTTCAGCACAGAGAGAATTTGGGGTACTGTCATCTGCAGCACCTTTATAGCCTCTGAGAGGCCACACAGACATGGTGGCAATATTGTTTTCATTTGATCGTGAGAGCCTGTCTGTTCCCGCCAAAGGGGTAGGAATACACCCAGAAGTTGAAGCTCAATTGAACGCTCTGGAAGATAGCAGATGTTCACCTAGCGGTAGCTTCTCCATTCACCCCCATTCATTTTGTCTGACTTTTGACATCAAATAACTTTACACTAAAAACAATATGAGCCTTCATGTCAGCGACAATATTTTCAACAGAGAAACTACATTTTGTAGCAGACGTCTTTACTTCATGTAGCGTTATGGTCTAATAATAAGCATTTTTAGCCGATGGCACCAGGCTAGGCTAAAAGTGACGTGAAATGCTGACGACTTTCTGTCGCACCGGAGGTAAATAACCGTACTGTTTATACCAGAAGCCCATAGACGAATCATAGACAGTAGACAATTCAGCCACATCGCTAACAAAGTGAAGTACCTATGAAGTAATAATTCACAAAACATAATAACATCGAACGGAATCAGACTATACTGACAGACGCAATCGCTTGCTAGCTGGGAATTATGTGTAGGGTACATCTACCAGACGAGTTACCGCTCCTCAGGACATTCGTTTACGTCAGCGAGCTGACTTCGAGCCTGCACAGTAGGCGTGGTGCTCAACTGAAAACATGTTCAATTGAGCTTCATCGCTCTCCTGTTGAGAACAGCGTCATCCCGCCGTCCGCTTCTTTTACTGTCTATGGTTCCTGCACGTGCTTTCCTACACTTTTTACCCTGTGTAGGGTTTGAAACTGTACACATACAGACAATGAGTCAATATAGTTACATTTCAGTCATGAGAGTCTGTCTGTTCCTGCATGTGTAGACACTCTGATTTATAGTCCCACCCCCTTGGGTAAGATCTGGTCACAGGCAATATACTCTGCTGGAGAAGACATTGATCTTTGAAATTAGACAAAACTAAAGCATTCTCACATTTTTGGGTTGTGTACCTGACTCTGACTGTGATTTCAACTTAATTTTACTGCCGGGTCATTTTGACCCGAAGACAATATGAGTAACTTTTTTTGTACAGCTTACATGGAAATGTGAATAAAGGCAACATTTCATTTTTTCTAAGGTTGCGGTCAATCTAGGATCATCAAATTTCAAGTTGAAAAAATGTCATTTAGGGGATTTTTCACTGCTGTTAAACACAGTATCGGGTCATTTTGACCCGAGGACAACACAAGGGTTAATATGACTAACCATTAATTACCAAGATCTCCTTAGCTAACGGCAACTAGCTGACTCGCTGGATGGCTATATAATGTAAAGAATAACTTCATTTGCGATCACATACAAAGCAATGTCGCCCCCATGGCATAATCAGTAAGAGAGCAGTTCAGCTATTTTTATTAACAGTGTTCTTATAACGTCATCGGAGCTTCCAGCCCCTGAGAAAAGAAACGCGTGAGAAGTGCGGAATCATTATCGCTTTCGATGCTGCTGCTCATGGTAAAATCTATCTTAATAAACGACCTTGCGCAGTGAAAATCCCGGAGAGTGCATCTCTGATGTAGGTAAAATTTATCATGTGTTTGACATAAAATGATCCTAAACACTTATGCTTTATGTTTATATGGCTTGTGCACAGACATGAATACTGTTCTCACTGTGTTGGCACGCTGTCACATTTTATGTGTCATGTATTTTGCTGTTGCTGGTTGTTTTAAAGCTGCATTCTTTCACTTCTTACATTCGCAGCTGACTTTATGTTATGTTACATCTGATTGTGATATTGCGAGGTTGAGAAAAGTGCTGGTGGGCAGTTCACAGGGCCACTGATATTTAATCTCTGCATTAATCATGATTCACTTGTCTTGAGGAAAATTTGAGGACAGCCCCATCTGAGCTTTCAGGCTTTGTCTGGGGTGCTGAAGTTCTTCGCGTAGAAACACTACTTGAAGAAATTACTATTGATGAATGTTTACTATATTCAAATATTTGCATTTATTCTGACTAAATTTTATATGGGAATGAGGTTGCCATTATAACTGAGCTATCTGTACGAGAGAAGCATAAGGGAGGCAGATGAGTTAGTTTTGGGAATTATAAATTTTCGGCCCGGTGTAGCATCAACGAACGTTAGTGTAGCACCGAGTACATGTAGCATGCGTGTCACACACGGTCTATCGCGATCACCGTACATAGCAGTATTCACAGTGCACGCTGGCTGTGTGGCTAGCTGGGACTTAAAAGAGACAAAACGAGAGAGGCAGTTCACTCTCGTCCTTTCATTTCCTGATATGAAAAAGAAAATGCCCGAGAAAGAGTATCTGCATTCATGTTGTTACACCCTCCAACATCACAGGTACGAGAAATGGTGCCTCCAAAGCTCGGGAAAACTGTTGAAAATAGGAAAATATTGGAGCAGATTCCAGTTGTTGCATGTACTACCAATGTTAAGTTTGTGAACGTTCTCACTGTCTGACGTCATGGGTCAAACGTCATCGCTCTGACAGGATGCGCTGTGAAGGCATTTAAATTGCCAAATTTACCAATTTAAAGTTCGGAAATTGGGGAAAAAATATATTGGCGATTTTTTACAGCATCAAGGTATATTAACGTGTCAATAGGTTTGGCGGTTGCATTCCCCTTTAAATAAATGATTATTTTATGATTTGACTGTGTACCATTTTGAGGAATGTGAGAGTTTGGGGAACCACCTGGATAGCTGTCTTATTTGGTTCCTAGAGAGTAGGTAATTTAGAGTGTAATGCTCAGATGAAGTATTCTTGTGGTCAAGGGGTTTATGATCCCAGAAATGTATAGTTCTAACCCCCAGCCATTTTTTAATTCTCAGTATTTTTTTTTTTTACAATTTCAATGCTGAATTTTAATGAAGATTTTTTATGTTTGCAGCCCTTCTTCTCAACCAAAATCATGAAAATAAACTGAAATGTGATGAAATTCTAAATGCTTCACATGTCTTGACTCAGTTGAGCCATCCCTTTCCTCTCTGTGATGCTGCAATCGTAAAGCCATTAATAAGGTAACACATAAATAGCCAGCTTTGGCTTCTATGCAAAGGGATTAAGGGTTCCACTTACTCAAGAATATCCAATATACATTTTGCGATGACTCCATATCATTAGGATACAGCAACTGAATGCATCAGTTGAACAGGCCCACGAATCTGCCCCATTGAAGATCTGAAGCTCTGCGCAAACGGATTAAATGGAGGCCAAGGGAATTGCTGCACCACCCAGCATGTTGACATATTAGTTCCTTTGATTTGTGATGCATAAAACCAGAGACTGTCATTCATACACAGCAGTTCTAAAGTGGAAATGCTCAGACATGGCATTGACTGTTTATATGGCCCCTGATAAGCCTTTTAAAAAAAATTTTAAATGATGTTAAAAAATGAGGTTAAAAACTTGCTTTTCATCAGAGGGACTCTTTAAATAAAATGGTTTGACCTAATAATGACCTGATTTTTCCCCCATGTTGCAGCTAACTTCAGCGTTGCCCTGAAAATCACTATAAAAACATTCAGCATGAGCCACTGTTATCAAATTATTTTCCACATACTGACAGGAAAATACGCTCCAGTTGTAGATAAAATACTAAAGATGGTAAACTTTCACATGACTATTTTAAAAATCAAAATGGCACTGATTTATTGCATTTAGTTCAATTGCGTTAACTAATACCATGTGGCGAACATCGGGAATTATTGGTCGACATTTAACCTAAATACCAAAGTAATTCATCAATCTTGGCATTTTGAGTAAATGGGGAAATTATTTGACATAGAAGGAGCCTTTATTTTTAAAAAGAATTATTGTATTTTTAAAAGGAGTTCATTAAATGCAGGTTAGTGAACCAACACCACCCCTAAAAATATCACTTGATTTTGTCCACGTCCTAAACAACCAGCCTATTTATACCACCTTCATTATACAATCCTCGTCTGTCTCCATCAACGTCCCTCCCTCCCATTCCTTTCTATTCATCTCTTGCCCTATCTCTCCATGGGAACCCCGAGGGGACTTGAAAGAGACACATCCCCCACCCTGTCTTGTCATCTGGAGCTCCCTGTTATCCTGCTCTCGTCTCCCACCACTTCACTCCAGTCTTTCCTCAGTACAAGTTTCAATGCCTATCCAGTTCAATAAATATTGTTAAATACTATTTTAGGTGTGGTCTGGAATTCATTTATCTTCAAATAAAGTCAAGCATCCCTTCTTAACCTTGGTAATTAGTGACATCGGAACTAAATTTGGCTTCTTGTATGCCATTTAATTCAGTTTTAAATGTGTTAATATTTGTCACTTTTATCTACATTTTGCATGTAATAATCAGTAATTTCCTACGCTAAAATAATGATTTTTTTAAAATATACATAGATTTCAGGTGCCTGCAGGTAACGAAAGTTGTAAAGTCCAATACTGTGGAATTTACCTGAACGGTGGCCTCAACTGTACTAAACATTCCCATGATTTTTGTTGAGGACTGTTTCAGTTTAGCGGCTAGACCCCACTTCAGTGTTTGTGTATAATTATTGTCATGCTGCGAATGCTGGAAATGCTCACCATCCCCCAGCTTTACACCCTTCGGCACACCTTCCTTTCCTGTGGAAAAAAGACACAAAGATTGATCACCCATTCTTTGAAGCAGCTGCTGCACAGCCATTTTTACAGTGTCACAAATTGCAGAGACAGTGAGGGAGAGAGTATTTACAGCTGCATGAAATACCTGATTCAGTATGCATAACGGTGTTGCTTGGCACTGCAAGTAATTATTTCTTTTGTTAAAGGGGACCTATTATGCTGATCCTTCTTTTAATACATATTAGTAATGTTGCAATGTTAGTTGTCCATACTCAACCTCTGAAAAGTTTCTAAACATAAGATACAGGGGTTTTGCCATAATCCAAGAACGTGATTTCGTGAACATGATTTCCTCTCTGAACAGCTGCTCCCGAGATCTTCGCGAGATCTGGGCAAAACCTGACGTCAGGTTGTGCCGTCCAATTAGTACAGACCTAGCCAGAGCCAATCACGGCACTGGACCTGCCTACACCAGAAACTATTCTAGCAGACACTAACAATGGCAGATCATACTATGCCTTAGTACTTTTGGAAATACAAAAGAAGAACCGCAGATCATTTGAGGTGCAGTTTTGTCAGTATCTCTCCCAAAGCTGCTTGTCCGTTTACTTTTGGACACGAAGAAAAACACTTATTTCTCTTCCAAAAGAGGATGCCAGCAGAAATCAGTGGGTAGCTTTTTCTGTTTGCTGGCAGTAAACAGCCACGGCCAAAGGGAACGTTAGCTGCTTGTGCTCAGCATTTCACCAAAGACAGCTTTATAAATAAAGGATAATTCGACACAGGATAAGCATTTCAGCTGCTTCTCAAACCTGAAGCACCTGCATCGATCAAGCGCTGGGAGCCACAAGCTGTAAGTAACGATATAACAGCAAATAATGTAAGTGAAGCTAACGTGTTACGGGTGGCTACTGGCTAGCAGGACCGCTAACAATTGTAAGCAACTGGCCTCAAGCGCAGGCTTTGTAAAATATCTGAAGATAAAGCCTGTATCGGTCGCAACTGTCCGTGACTCACAGACACAGAAGCTGTAAGTTGCTTTTACTGCATAAGCCAACCTGACGTGTTAGCCAGTTGATTGTGGCTGTAGCACAGCGGCTAACGTAGCCAAGTTACTGTTGCTAATGTTTTTGTCCTAAATAGGCAAGAGTGATATCAGGGGAAATTCTACAGAAGGTGTGTGAACATAAACCTCATTTGAAGCTAACTTTTAATACTTGTTTCTAATTTGGATGCTTGGTACAACTGTTCACAGTAACAGAACTTGCTGTCTGTAAAACCTGAATTGCAAGGGCTTGTCTCTGTGGTTATGAACGCTCGGTTACCAGCTACTGCATGTTAGTTTGTGTGTCGTGCTAATTAAAAATGCTCTTGGTTAACTTATATGCAGTAATTCTGACCGGTATGCTTGTGTTACTTCGGTAAGCATCATTGGGGCAGTTTCATCATAACGTTGCCCGATTGTAGCCACTACAGTTAGTAATCGCTTCACTTATCCATGACCGGGATCTGGCCGAACACTTCACAAATGTCTGAGCAAGCTCTCTGGTGCTACCGTGAAAGCAATGCGAAACGCAGAAGCTCTACCGGTATAACAAATGATTTCTCTGCACTACCTTGACATAATTTCATCCCCCTTTAGAAATTGTTGCGGCTAATAAAAAGCAGAAAAAGGCGGAGATTAAATAGGTAATTCTTTCCTGTAGAAGTGATCGATTCGCTAGCGCCAAATAAGCAACTTGTCCGCACTAACGGAACTTACTGTCTGCAAAACCTGTATTATGTTCATAACATAACCGAGCTCTCTCTAGCTGTTGCATACTATCCATAAAGCTGCTTTCACATCGGAAATGAAACGAATTTTTCGCGGGACAGATTAGCCTACATTCAAAGTCAAGACCGCTTATCGGCTACTGCATGTTAGTTCGCGTGCTCTGCTAATTAAAAATGCTCCTGGTTAACTTATATGAAGCAATTATGATCGGTATGCTTGTGTTACTTCGGTAAGCATCAATGTGACAGTTTCATCATAACGTTGCCTGATTGTAGCCAGTACAGTTGAAGCTAACCGGAGAGGTGCTGTATGTGTCTGCCGAGTTGGGCTGCAGTTAGACCAGAAGTAGGTTTTGCAGAGCTTGGGGTGCGTTTTTGGGTGCTTGTGAAACGATCGCTTTACTTATCCATGACCGGGGTCAGCCTGATACATCTCCAATGTCTGGGCAATCTCTCTGATGCTACCAGTGAAAGCAATAGGGAAGCGCACAGGCTATAACGTGTCCGGTATAACAAACGATTTCTCTGCATTGCCATCAATTGAATATTAAATTCTTTCCTGTAAAAGTGATCGATTCGCTAGCTCCACATAAGCAACGGTTCACGCAAACGGACCTTACGGTCTGTAAAACCTGTATTATGTTCATGACATAACCGGAGCTCTATCTAGCTCGCGCACACTATCCATAACGCGCCCATTTTCCGTGAGGAAAAGCAGGTCATTCTGAAGCAATAAGTAAACCACTACCACGGGCAATTTCCAAAAAGGCTGTTTAGCCTGGAGCTTTTGCCCCTCCGTCATATACCAGCGCGGAAGCTATTCATTTCTCCACGCAAACAACACACCACAGCTATGCACACGAACCAGCAGGTCCTAATACACACCGAAGCAGTCCATAAGCTGTTGGTCCACTTTTAGCTGCTCCTCACTGTCCATGTTTCCCTCTAAACTCAGACCCACCGGATTTCTACGGTCTCCGGTCTACACTTGGGCATGTCAACCCGTTCTACAAATGTGTCTATATGGGGTGGATTTTAGCTTTCCCTGCATCCTAGCCATTGAGTAGAAAAACCGCTGTAACTCACCACTGTTGCCGTAGCAAACTGTAGCCGATAGCAAATTCCTGCTTGAGCTGCCGGACTTTCGCACTGCGTCCTCCACTTTCGCCACTGCGTTTATTAGAACAAGTTAATTTCATTAGATCTATACACATGTACTGCGTTAGATTGCCCGCCGCCTCCTTATCAGATGGCAGCAGTGTCTCACGTTTCACTCTGGGGAGGAGGACCAGGAAAACTGCATTCTGCTGCCTCGTCCCGCCCAACTCCGCCCTCCACAGAGCTGGCCAGTCAGAAGAAAGTGGGCACACGGGGAGTGGGGGCTATAGTGGAAGAGCCACCCCAACGAGGCGTTTCAGGCAGAGACTACAATGGACTACAAATGGGTTTTTTTGAGGATGGCAGTATGAGCTAAACAAGGACCCTGTTTTGGACTTTGAACGATCAGGAGTACTCTAGGGGAGTCCAAGATCAAAATATAAATTTGGAAATATAGCAAAATAGGTCTCCTTTAAGCTGGCAGTGGGTCTTTGACCTTGTCAAAGAATCACAACTTGCCTCTTGTCACATTGTGAACTTACCGTTTCAAGAAGGTTTTGGGGTAAATAACTCCCTGTCCTGCCTTAGTATGAATTCCAATTTTTCTTCTTGTCAATCATTGAGCCTCAGCTAGGTCTTTTTCTAAGTCTGTGATTTTTATTTACTTAGTCTTAAAGGAGCTGGGCTACAGACGTGATATATTTGATTGTGTATCCTTGTGCAAATGCTTGAAGGGGAAAAATGACCTCAACTATAACCATTTTGTTTCATTTCAAAATGAGGATACATTTTTAATGAAAATTCCAAAATTTAGGACTGAAACTTTTCGCCATTCTTATTTTAACAGATTATTTTATTTGTGGAACGCCAGTCACCTCTATCAAATTTCTGATACTACAGCTGCTTTTAAATTGAAGCTATTTCATTTTTATACAGAAAAATTTAACAACTATTTTTCTTCTGACAATTCGTGTACGTGGGTTGGCAAATGTCATTGTTCACGTTGCCGTCTGTCCCTTTGATGTTACTTACACTTGCTAGTATACTGTCTTATTTTATTATTACTATCTTTTTCTTCTCTTTGTTCAATTGTCTGTACATGTTGTGGGATGATTGCCTCACAATAGGTGCCTCGCCACCTGTGCAATCATTTCCTGACTTCTGTCAAAGCTTAATTAATAAATAAATAAACGGAGGCAGCTTTGCTATTGATGACACCCGGGTTGCTAGGACATGCTCTGCATATGCATTTGCAATATTAAACATACCCCCCCAAAATACATTTGTGTACACTTCTAAAATCGTTATGGAAAATAAAAAGCTGTGACACGTGGAGTTTGGATATGGAGCTCTTTCGCTCAGATCCTTGGGGATATAATGCCAAACATTATTATTTGACAGAATTTGGATCTATTGAGTTATTTATCGATTCGCGTCAGTGTAATTTCCCTCTCCCCTCCCCAGTCATTGTCACGGTTGATGTTCCCAATCAGAGAACAAATATTCAGGCGGACGTGAAAGGGTATTACATTCTTTGTAAAACGATGTAGGGTTTACCCAGTCAGTGTTTTCTTATACGATGAGAAGATTTGAAAAGCCCTTGCGATAAGTTTAGTTTAAATCTGGAGTATGCAATTTTTCAAAAAATCACTTTTTGTCATATTTGTTAAAACTGTTACTATGACCTGACAGTCGGATGTGAGTCAGATGATCTTTGAGAAAATCAGAGTCATCTGGCTCTATCTAGTGCTTCTAATTCCTTCTGCAAGATTTTACGGCGACCGGGACAAAACAACCAATCAGAGCCAGGAGGAGTGACTGACGATGACAATCATTTCTCGTGCACACGCAATTCAATCAGCTGTGTAGCCTAGTTGTGGGTGTTCCTTTACAGCTGGACAAACGCTAGCCAGCATAAGCATTGCCATTTCTCACGGACTACCTTATTTGTGAGTTCAAACTTGAGAAGTTGAGAACGGGAGTATAAATTTCCAAGAACACGAGGACACGGTAAACTGAATCTGCAGTTTGAGACAGTTGCGTTCTTGTCTACTTAATATTTCAGCACGAGAATTTATTTGTTTACCTTTCTCACAATTTTAATATTGTTAAAAATAAACAGTTATGTGCTTTTTCCTCGGCGGATGCTGTTGTCGCTGACTGTCACCAGAGAATGCTGTCACATTAGCTGCAAAAGCCATAGGGAAAAAGCAGGCTACACTTGCAGCCGATAGGCGTTGCAAGCTCGGCTCAATAACTTTGTCGGTAGTTGGTTGCTAACGCAAGTGGGTGGCTGGTTGATACATCGGATATCACCACAGATGTATCTGAAATGCCATACAGCTTCATATGTAAGACGTCAATGGTTACAGTAACACTCCGTTGAGAATATCTCATGTTACAAACGTTGTGCTCATGGCTGACGTTCGCTTGTTTCCAGTGCTTAGGCTAGCTCAGTGGCTAATATGCCCAGGTAGTCGTATTGGTTTGGTCTTTGACCTGAGGCCACATTCATAGGATACTTGTTGATGGTAAAATGTTATTTTTATTATTTCGCTGTGTTTGCACCTAGCGTTCACACAGCTCCGCTGACGATTCAGACATACGACACTGCATCCAGGTAACGGGATGCAAGACTCGCACTCGTGCATGTGAATCAGAGGGCGTGGCTTTGGTCATAGACTTGAGGGAGGGGGTGGGTTTAGAGGTGAGGCTCTATTCAAATCTTGCTTGCTGTTCCAAGATTGCATACTCCAGCTTTAACCGCAACATACATAATTAGATAAAATTTGAAACGCCAAAAGTCGTTTTCTCAAAGCCTAAGAAATTCCTCAGCTAGCCAGTGACCGAATAGCCGTATGCACTGTCAGCGATTGCCCTGCATCACTACTGTCTACTCATTGTGTTTGCATGGATAGCAGCACTGACATTGTAAAACAACACTTTCACTTACTGTGTGAATCGGCGACATATGAGGCTGTCGTTGGGCATTCTTCTCTTAGGATTTTTTGCCTTGGTAGTTTTGAAGAACTGGGTTAGACTGGAAAAACCGTCGGTGTGCTTACCGTACGTTTTCCTCCAGCCTCAAAACAGCTGCTCCTGACTCGGAGTGTTGAAGTGGGCTTGAGCTTGCTGAATTCTCTGTTATTTCCAGCCCGACCGACACTGTGCTTCCACTAAATTCTAACCTTAAGGTCTTTGGGAAAAACGTAGAACCTGAAATGTCGATCCCCGAAGTGATGGTTATAGCATCCAAGCACGCAACAAGTAATGACGAGGCTTTCTTTCGTATTGAAGCATATCTGTCAGTCACTCGCTGATATACAGTTCCCATACTGCATTGCACGCCAAAAAATCCAATATGGCTACTTGCAGTTCCCCTATTCTCATTTACTTCCTTCGCTCTGCTTTCATTGATTACTAATAATACTAAAAATTATATTTTGTATTTTACTTACTAACCTAACTAACCCATGTACATACTATTAACTAACTAAAGAGCACTTGGGTTAATTTGTAAAGTTGCACCGCTACTAATTACTACTAACGCAATCTCAGCATTCGCCCTTTTCTAATCTCCACCCCTTGCTTTACGCTCCCTGTATCTCCTTGTGCTTCCGCAAAATCTTTTGCACGTGCTTTACTGCTATCCTGCAATCCTTGATCTGTGGACGTCGAACTCCTTGACCGGACCTGTTTATCGGTCATAGGTTGTCTATGTGTTTCCAGTCCGCGTCTTGGCTTTCGTCAATTATTGTGTTAGGACTTCCTTATGTGCTTACCTTCTTTGCTCGTTATCTGTCACTCCCACCACCTGTTTTCCCATAGAATGTGACTTTCATTTGGTGCATTTAAGCCCTGCATTTCTGTTCGTTCAGTGTCATAACGTTGATCATTTATTCTGTGCCGAGAGACCCTTACGCCGGTTTAATTGAGAGATTTGAGACACCCTTTGCCTGACTTCTGTTTTCTGCCTGTGCCCTTTGGATTATCTGTTTATTGTTCTGGTTTTGACCCCGCCTGCCTGACTTCGATTCTTGGTTTTGCTGCCCTGGCTTTTTGGATTTTTGCTTGCCTCATTTACTCCGATTTTTGCCCATCGTTCATGAACCGTTGCCTATCTGAATCTTTGTTGCTGAACCCTGCCTGTCCCAAGACCCTGATTTTTGGATTGTGTTTTGTGCAGCAGTACTTTTGTGATCTCTGGCTTGACCTCGGACTGAATAAAGGATATTGATTTTTCACTACTGCTTGCATCTGGTTCTTGGACTGTATCTTTACAGTTATAGTACAGTGATTTTGCAAAATGTCAGTGATTTTACTTCTCACCTATTACTCACTGAGGTTATTGATATTGATGGTCAAAAAGTGAAGATAAAAAATTTAGCTCAAAGGTTAAGGTCCAAAAACTTAGAAATAGTAAAACAAGCCTTATTTGAACAGATAAACAAAAGAATGATATCTTTCCTTTTTCCAACAGGTAAATAAAAATCAAGCTAATTGGACAGTAGTCAAGAAGAAGCAAACTTGAAGTGCAGTGCATCAGTTGGAACTTCTTCTGTCTTGCTGGAGTGTACTTTCATAAAGTTATCATTGCCCTTGTGCAAAAAAAAAAAAAAAAATAGCGTATTACAGGAGTGACACAGTAATTACTACTGGAAATTGTGCTGATTTTAAATTTGAGACTTAGATTTTTTTTGGAAGAAAAGGTTTTTTTTTTTTAAAAGAAGAAAATCTCTTATTGCACCCAAACTTTTCACTGGTACTGTGTATCTGACCTCTTTACGCCTCACTGGATACCTTAAACAACTGATTAAGACAGTGATAAAATTAGTGTTAGCACATTGGATTTGTAGTTGAAGTGGAGAATTTTCATTCAAAATGGCTGGAACTCACTCGGTCTTGACTCCAAAGAAAGGCGATACACTTTGAATCCAAGAACACAGCCTGCTTCCAGTTTCAGTCGCCGTGTAATTGATGCTCCAGCAGAAGCTTCCACCTGCAAGCAAACGAACCGGAGTCAATGACCTTTACTAAACTAGGCCTACGCTGTCAGCAGCCGACAGCAAGGGATATATCCCCGAAATTCCCCAATCCTCGAAGCCCCCTTTATTAGATTCCCCTTTACTAAACCTACAAGACCTACGCCGAGCTTCTAAGATCATCGGCTGTAGTAGACTTCCCTCACTTACATCACTTTACTCAACAAGACTCATCAGAAAGGCCAATAAAATCATAGCAGACCACTCTCACCTGGCACACTACCTCTTTAATCTCCTCCCATCAGGCAGGAGATATAGAAGCATTAAAAGTAAAACCTCTCGCTTCAGAGACAGCACCTACCTCCAAGCCATCATACATTTGAATTTGCACTAATCACTATGCACTTTCTCCTGCCATTTGCACTTACCCTGAATATGACGCTGCTGGGTACTGTCTTTCCTGTATATATTGTCTTTTGTATGGTATTGTCTGTATTATTTATTGTGGTGTATGTGGTGGTTGTATTGTATCTGTCTGAGAGCAAACCAAGACACATTCCTATCAACTTGTTGACATGGCAATAAACTTTTTGAATCTTGAATCTTACAATATGAGGCAAATTTGAGGTCTCTGTCAGTAATTGTTCCAGAGATATGGTTAAAAACTGATTTTTTGAATATATAGCGCCACCTGGTGGCAAACCCAGGAGTGCATACTTGCCCAAAATCTAATCAGTTCATCCTCTCTACCATATCTACCCATATGCTAAAAAATGAGAAGCCAATGTTAAGTATTTTGTGAGTTATCGCGCTAACGACTAAAATCTGCAGACACGGCGGCAGTGGCGAGTGGGGCGAAACCATGATATCCCCGAAACTCGTATTTCAGGGATATAATTACTCAAGTGCAGGCTATAACTGTGTACAGTACATACGGCACATCACAACAAGATATAAAGGTTGATTATTACTCCTAAGCTTTTTAAAACATTTTTAGTTGCGTTTTTACGCAGAGCCCTGAAATAACATTACTCATCATATCAGACTTAAGGGGCAGATTCTCAGCTGTATTTAAATGGATGTTTGTATAAATTTTGATCTCACCATGAACAAATAAAAGGACTAAGTACTCACAGTGCCCTTATTTGAGGGCACCATTATGTTTTGGACAAATAGCTTTACAGGTTTCTCTGATTAATCACCTGTATTGGATGTAAATAAATAAACATTGGGACTGACATGATTGTATCGATAGTGAACATTAGTGGTGTGCGGTATACCAGTTCGTACTGAAAACTGGTCTTAATTTTCGTTATGATATGAATTTTTCATATACCGCCATACCGGTGAATAGCTTAAACAACGTCCGGAACCTGCGCGGCGGTAGAGTGCTTCCACTGGGACCCATTTCACCGCTGCACACAAACACCACAGCCCAGTATGCTAGAGAGCGTGTGCACAGGGAAAAGTTCAGAGGCGATTGGCTGCCGGTGGCGAGAGTTCAGAAAGCGAAGCAACTGCACACGGTGTTGAAGAGCATGATGACCCAGAGGAGTTAATACCAAAGAGAGGAGCCGTATCTGTCGCCTGGAGGTTTTTCAGTTTTAAAAGGTCAGACGTGGAGCAAATGACAGTCTATTGCAAATGCTGTGAAGCAAAAGTTGTAGCCGGAGGTGGTAACATGAGCAATTTGCTGCACCACCTTGGCCGTAAACACGTTCAAGAGTACCAGGAATGTATTCGGCTAAGATCTACGCCCTCCTCATCAACAGCTAAATCTACAAAACAGTCAAGTCCGAGTCAGACGTTCATCCAAGATGCGTTTGCCTAAGGCACGGCATACGAGAAAAAAAGCAAGCGGTGGGTCGAGATTACAAACGCAGTCGCAGTCCACCTCGTCAAGGATATGGTTTCGTTTTAAACAGACACTTTTTAAAAATGTGTTTGGCTATTGTGCAATGTTTTATTTATTATTTGAAGGTTTACATATTATTTATAAGTTATTGAAGGATCAGTTGTCGCACTTTCTAATTTGGTAAATACTTGAATATTGTGTAATGGCGATGGCCAAATGCGTCTCGGATGGACCACTTAGAGTTTAAGAGGGTGTATTTTTTTTTCAACCAGTGGGTTCATAAACTTATGTAATATGTCAAAAGAAAGGTCTAATTACCCACTTTAACATATTAAAATTTGAACATAAATGATTTGATAGGTTTTAAGATATAACCTTTTCAGTGCACTGTCCCAGATGGACAGAAAATTAACGTCTAAATTTTATGTTTTTCAAAGTTCTTGAAAGCGCTGTTCCCAAAATAATTATAAAATACAACTTGGACATTATGATCATTAGGGTGTTTATTTAAATGTCCAATATAAGGTTTATGTAAAAACAGGATTTTTGATGCCTTGATTGCAAGAGTTTTAGAAAATGTCAGTGTCTTGGATGGACTGAGCTAAAATAGTCTCAGATGCACAAGACAAGATTGATTTAGTTTTCTAAGATTTATTTCTATTTAATACAATTATATTACATAATATTTTATATATACACATCTTGGATATGTACAAAGTAAGGTTTATAGCATTTTGTACCATATTTGCACATGGTTTTAAGTCTGAATTGCTCAGATAAAGTCAGATATTCAGCGGCGCTCTCTGAAAAGGCCTGGGATCACTTTCCAGTCCTTAGCATCAAGCTTAAGGATGAATGTTCTGGTAGAAGAGGTTGGTGCTGGCGGCTCAATCTCACAAAGGATGCAGTCTGCAGAGATGGTATCCTGGTCATCTGCCACATGGAAGCGGTTAGAACGTCCGGCTTGCCTCAAGAAGTTGAACCTCCAGGCATGGTCTGCAGCAGGCATAACATTTAGAAGCTGAAATGGTGGAAGTGGATGCAGAAGCCTGGGGGAGGACATCAAACTCAACACCATCCTTCTGGGAGTAGGGAGATGTGGAGATTCTCCCGGGAGCAACAGTTCTGACACAGTGAACCTTCTGGGTGGCGGGTACTGGAACAGCTGAATCCCACAGGTTGTGGAGGGCAGGTGACTTCTGGTTTACCTCCTCAGCGGATACATATCTGATGTTGATGGTTGAGTTAACCTTGGCAGCACACTCAGCATAGGCCGTGACATTCTCAGTATGGGCTGTACGAGACTTGATGGCACTATAGACTGTCCTTTTTACTGTGCCGCTGACACCATCTACAGCACCTTTGCTGTGAGATGTGCCAAAAAAGTGCCAGTTCACACGAATGTTCATTGATTCAAGCAGGTTGGTAGTGAAGGCAAACATGCATTTCTGTTTGAAATGCATTGCAGCACCACCAGAAAAGATGTCTAGCTCCCTCATAAGAAAGGGAAGCTTTAGCTGTAAAGTGTCAATCACAGTCTCTATAAATATGGCTGCAGCATATTTATCATGGCTCAAGTAATTTGAGATGATAACAAAGGAGTGGGTGCCATCCTTGGTCCAGGCAACAGCAGTGAATAGTGCAGCTTGGGTGTGGGACCAGTGACCACTCTGTGTCTCGTCCTGGTGAAACAGAGTGGCGTTCTCTGAAAAGTCTATCTGGAGAACCACATGGTTTGTTCTGGGAGATGAGAGTTATCTGGAAATACTGAGCTTGCTGGTTCTTTATAAAGCTGTGAAGTCTGAAGGCAGGTAGTTTCTCACTCAGGAGGGTGATGACATCTAAGACAGTCCCAGATCTCTGTACCTTGTCTGTGCCATCCTCAGTCTTGACCCACTGATACCAGGTAACAGGATCTGAAAGTTGCTGCTCATCTAAGTAGCTGGACAGGTGGTCAGTAGTGATGTTGTCACTGCAGACTGGACAGTCCCCAAACATGCACTCCTCAACTGATGTGTCACAGGTCAAAAGCTGGAGAAGTTCCTTGTGGTTGATGGGTACCCCTGGATAGTCCTTGAGGCTGGTCAGCAGAAGATTCATGTTTTCATGGTACACACATACAGACATTGTGTGGCATTTTGTCCTTACACAGAACAAATGGAGGTCTCAAGGCTTTGAAGGATGACAGATGGGTCTTGTCCTCTGGGCACTCCTTGGCATACATGGCATAGGTGTCCTTCAGGGTAGTGATGAGGAATCTCTTCTGCTCCTTCACCTTGGTGCTATCATCATGGGTGACAAGGATGGAGTCTCTGTGGCCTAGCGCCGTCCAGCAGATATCCTGGCGTTGGCAAAAGTCACGGACTCTCTGTTTGGTATCATCAGGAATCTTGGTGGGATGTGTATATGTTGTCTTGTTGTTCTGTGCGCTGACATTGAGCTCGGCAGCTAAGGAGAGGATGATTTTGGTACACTTTCGAGGTGATGCTGGAAGATTTCTCTCTACCAGACGTTTAGCACGGCTGAAACTTAAAGGAGCACTGTTCAAGACACTCTGGAGTAGAAGGCAGTTTCTGTTTGGCTCTGTATTTCCGTTTAGTCTGCCTTTCTGCAGCTCTGACTGCATCAGGATTCTTCTTCCTGGCATCATGCTTCCTCTTAGCATCTCTCTCCTTGTAGGCATCATCTCCAATCTTGGCCTTCAACCTCTCTCTGTAGAGACGGTTTCTCTCAGCTGAAGATAAAGGCATTGGAAAAAGATTATGTTATTTGAAGTGTCACTTGACTTATAATGATTTGAGTGATAAGGAGATGTCTTTTATACTCAACTAATACTGACTGTGAAAATGCTAACACCGGGGGTGCTAGAGATAGGCCCTCTGATGTTGAGCTAATCACTCATCTAGGTGAGAAATCACTCGTTAAAGTATGCTTGTCACCTGTTCGTCAGTTGAGCAGATCAGGATGGGTTTTACCTACATTTACCTTTGATTTAGGGGATTGTTGCATTTTGTAGGTACCACCTTGTTCTTATTCACACCTATTTACCCAGGTGTAAAAACATCAAGGGGTTCCAGGGACAAAAATGCAATTATTATCATCAGGTTATTTGATTGATAATCAAATTCAATTGTTTGATATTTAGTAAAATAGAACATGACATATGAATCCTGCAAATACAGTTAATAAAATTGTAATTATACAAGAATGTATGTCAAATTTAAACACAGATTTAACTTTCATAGGCCATTGAAGACACTGAATCTTAATTGTACTTCCAGCTGACTGCTACTCAGCATCTCGGATGCACACATTTCACTCTAATATATTTCTATGATAATGGGTCCAAAACACAAAAATTGTTAAACTGCCAAAAAATGTGTTTGTTTATGCTTGCTTTGAGAAAGTTTGAAGATTTTATCTGGATTTTAAGTATTTCAAATCTTAAAAAAAACATGTTTTCCAGCATCTTGGATGGACTGCAGTTTTTCTTAAATTGTCTATATTCAAGTCATTCAAAATCACAAAAATATTTATTTTAAACCTAATTTCAAATATCATATGCTTAAAACAAGGTTTCAACTTGATAAAAAATATTTGTAAAGAAAATTGTTTTAATTTATAACCGAGTTCAAGGCATTATTATATGGCAACAAAAACCAGAGACAAAAAATTGGCACTCTTCAAAAAGAGCTCCTTACTTAAACCCCCATAACTTTATCTCAACAATCTCTTTTCTTAAAAATCCATTTGAACATAAAACTAGAAATATAAAGCTATCTAGAAATATAAGTTTGGGATAAATTGGGCCATTTTAAAATTTTACCCCTGATGTTAACAAGTTCTTGGCCGTCCCCTAATGCACCTTCTAAGCAACATAATTACTGAAGTTGATCACTATTTATTGTTAATGTTCAAATTTTGTTATACTATTGCTATAACTGTTGTTCTTGATCACTATTTATTGTTCATTTGTTATACTACTGCTATACCTGTTGAAATACCTCATAGGATGTGTGATGATGATCAAGATGGTTAATTGTACTAATTGTGCTAGCTTTGTTTATTAGAAAACGTTTGTTTGATTCCTTTCCCAACCTGTACTTGTTAACCTACCTCAGAGGATGTGTGATGACCAAGATGGTTAATTGTTCTAATTATGTTAACTTTGTTCAATAGAAAATATGTTTGATTCCTTTCCCAACCTATTGAACTACCACATAGGATATGTGATGATGATCCAGGTGGTTAAGTGTTCTACAGCGTAATTATTAGTGCTGTCAAGAGATTAAAAAAATTGGGAGATTAATTAATGATGATCTGTAATTAATTGATCTAATTGATCTCTTTTTAATCTCACCTAAAAATTGCTGAGAAAAGCCCTCAGTTTGAGGTATTTTCTCTTAAATTCATTACATTATTGTGGCAGATCAAAAGATTGATATATAACAAAAAAGTGGTTTTATAAAGTCATTTCTTGTTTTTAACAGACTTGAACAGATGCAGTCCTAGCCATTTACATTCCGCTGTATTTGAGACCAGTCCCAAGTGCTGCCTGCAACCTTTAGTTTCGACCACCAGGGGGGAATATTGCTGTGTTCTTTTGTCAATTTCCAAATAATTAGAAAATAAAAATAAAATAAAACATCAGGTCCATATAAAGTGCTGTAATTTAACACATCAAAAAACAGTAAGAACACTTTTCTAAGCAATACAAGTATTGAACACTAAACTTGTTGCTTTCCTCTGCTTCAGATAATATAAAATAAATAAAACAGACCCATCAATCACAGTGCTGTAAGTTAGCACATCAAAAATAACATTGTTCATCATCACAAAATAAAGTGCTGAAATAACATCAAGAAATCACTTCTAGTAGGCTACAGAGGACATAACAGCTATGCTGACCTCATGCCTCTTATTTCTTCTTCTTCAGCCAGTCTCTGAGACAGACCAGCTTGGTCACATTTTCTGGGATCAAGGCTGCCCTTTTCTTTTGCACTATGTGGCCTGCAAGGCTAAACAGTCTCTCACTAGGTACGGAGGTTGCCGGGGAGGCCAGGTGCTAGCGTGCTAGGGATGACAGCTTTTCATAGGCTCCTGAGTGAGCATACCACCACTGCAGGGGACAGTCATCAATACTGATGCTGGGCTCTGCTCTGTAGCGCTGCAGCTCTCCAGACTCCATTCCATCTTCTTCTGAGTCAGAGTCGGACCCCAGCAGGAGAGCGCTCCTCCTGTTCTGAGCTGGTTCATCATCCTCTGTCGAGGGCTGGAGAGTAGCTGCTCTTCTGGGCTCTGCTGCTTGGAGCATGTTCTCCAGATTGGTCCACACCTGAATGAATGAATGAATGAATGAATAGCTGGATAGATGGACGGGTGGATGAATGAATGATTGTCATTAATACTAAGTGCAGTAGGCCGTTTTATTTTCGTTTTATTATTTTGTTAAGCACTTTGTGTTGCATTTCTTATGTGTGAAAAGTGCTATATAAATAAAGTTTGACTTGATTTGATAAATTGGACTCATTAGTCCAGCTTATCCGTATAGTCTTTACCTGTTCCCTCTTTTCTCTTGGAAGACATTTCAAATCCTTGAAACGTGGATCCGGTGCTGTGGCCGCTTTGAACCACATCTTGTTGGCATCAGCTCGCCGTGCTGCCAGGTCCCTCTAGAGGCATTCTTAAACTTCACCACGTAGGCTGGATCATCATCAGTGATGTCCATGACGCAGTCCAGATGGCGAAAAGCAGGCAGCACTACAGAGCAAAGACCTAGGCCTCACCACCCAGCACCTCAGTCACATACCTGCAGAGGTAGATAAGTTTGCAAAATAAACTTCGCTGGATATTTAAATTAAAGTGTAACTGATTTCCAATTTAATTATCCTTAAAAGTAACTACCTAATGTTCATTCATTTTTGGATTACACATGTGACAGTAGTTTATTTCATTAAAATGGACAGGTGTTTATTTGGGCTTACCTGCATGGTTCAAGCAGGACCTCCAGCCTCTGCAGTTTCCCTCACTCAGCTTCGGTTTGCATGACCAATCTGTGGTTGTTCTGTTGGTCCAACGTAGCCTGGACAGCCTCTCAGTTGCGTAGGAGGCGTGAGACCATTGCGAGTGTCGAATTCCACCTGGTCGGTACATCTCGTATAAGTTGCTCGCTCTTTTTTCCAAGTGCTACTTGTTGCTGGTTAAGTTCTGTGGTACTCGCAGGGCTTTGTTTGAAATGGCCAATAATCTTGTGGCACTTTGCTAGTACATCGGCAAACCCACTGCTATCGAGGCAGACCGTGATGGTCCTCTGGAGAATGTGAGCATTGCAGGCGATGTATTCGTATTGAAGGGCTCTCATAGCAGCCAGCATGTTTGCTGCGCTGTCTGTACCGATGGTGGATATCTTGTTTTCAATTCCCCAGTCATTTGCCACCTTGAGAAACTGTTCTGCGCATTTATCAGCAAAGTGCCTGGTTTCTGTTTTCATGACGGTCAGTGCAAATGAGTTGAGGTTCCACTCACCATCAATAAAGTGTCCGGTCACCCCCAAATAGCTGTGGTTGCCAGCTGAGGTCCAGTGATCTCCGGTTATAGCAACGCAGTTGGGCGAATCCTCCACCAAAATCTCAAGTTTGTTTTTCTTTTTGCAATTGTACATCTTGCTGATTTTGGTCGTCACTTTAGTCCTGCACGGTGGCTTGTATGGGTCATTGGAAGCAATTTGCAACACCTCTGTAAACACCTTGTCTTCCACTATGTTTATCGACGTGCAGTTCATCGCTATCCACTTGGCACGAACATTCGTCAGCCTGTCAGTCGCAGACTTGCTCATACGCGGGGTTTCTCCTCGAGTTTAGTTTGGCGAAGAGCTTTGCTATGGCTCGCTAAATTGCTAACGTCTTCGCTGCTAACGTTAGCTGTGGCTGCACTCGCAACTGGTTTCTTTGCGTTGATGTGGTAGGCTAAACTTGAGCTGCTTCAGTGGTAAGCAAACTCCCTTCTTACAAAGAAGGTATATCGCTATCTTTTTCAATGGTGCCGTCGGGGCGTTTTTGAAATGTAAATTTCCCATTCATTAGACCGACAACTCTCACATGCTCCTCCATTTTCACGTCTCCTCTCCGCTACTCACCGCTCCTCACCTCGCCCTCCCAACTACAATGGGAGCCTATCAGCTTATGCTAAACAAGCTCAAACTCAATGACAGCCAATCAATGTCCACTTCAGGGTGTGACTGACCATTGTTTTCCACCCCCAACAACTCAAGCACAAGAAGCCCAATGCATAAAAACAGATTTTATAAAAGGCAACTCACCTACAGAAACAGTAAAGTTGGAGATTAAAAATTGGATTAATGCGATTAAAAAACATAACGCGCTAAATATGACTGTAATTAATTAATCGCAATTTACGCGATAATTTGACACCCCTAGTAATTATGCAATTACTGCCACCCTATTGGCAACCATACTTTGAGGGGGTCATGCTTTCATCTGTGTGTGGACATGGAAAAAAAAACATGATGCAGTCCTTATGACAGTAAAATGGGCTTTTTAAAGCCAATCTACTGCAGTAATTCTTTTCTCATTAGAAGAAAATGTGGGTAAGAAAACTCTTGCATGGAAAAAAAAAAAGTCAAATACCGTGAAACCGATATGACTTTAAAAAAAAGTGTTATGAAAATTATGTCATACCGCCCAGCCCTAGTGAACATGTATTTTCAATAAGTTAACATTCATACATTACTGTATCAACATTTTGAGCACAGCCCTAGTCAGTAATAATAACAAAATAAAGAAAATATGTGTGGACAACACATTCTCATCCCGATTTGAACGACGATATATTCTAGGAAGTTTCTGGCGTCTTTATTTGATGCTTGGGGATAGGGTTCAGGTTGAGGGTAAGGGGTTAGAAGGAAGGGTTTGTTTTAAAGTGACGTCAAAGAAGGATGCCAAAAGCGTCCCTTTGCGTTGTATATCGCCGCTTTGTCAGGTAGCATCAATATGTGATGCGACGGGATGAGACTGGGCTCGAGTGGGAGGGGAGTAAAAATGGCTGAATCCGAGCCATTGCCACAATAAATAACTATTATGAGGGGAGTGGATGTGGAGGAAGACCACAAGAACACACAAGAGACAGGAAGAAGAAAGGATGAGAATTAAAGTCTGGTTATAAGTGCTGGGTTGCTGAGTTAAAATTTGATGTGGTAATTACCGAGGCAATATTGGAGGCAGGTAACTTGGCGCACGCTGATCCCTTGGATGCCTGCTCCAGTGTCATTGGGTTTTCATTTTTCATGACTTCATACACCACACCTAGGCCCACGATACTTTTGTTCTTTCTCATTTCCTGGATAAGCAAGTGGTCCTCATCTATTGGGCTAGAATGAGGGAAACATGCAAAAGTTTACTCGACTGCGTTTCTGCCTTTTCTTCCCAGAACAAAAATTTTTTTCAACATAATTTGATGATTTGCAATATGGAAAAGTGGGGGTACATATCAGCAGTGGGTAAGACTGTCTTGGATAAGGCTTGTAGGCTGAAAAACAGACTGCACTTGTAGCTTTCAAAAGAATGCACATCAAGCATGATATCTCACATTAAAAGGAAAATATGTTGTGCCAAATATTGACAAACTAGGTCAAAATGTTTTACCCATTTCACATCGGACCATTTCCCACAGTGCTTGGAATATGTATTTTTAACCATATTAATTGGAGAATTTTACAATAAAGTAGATAAAGTCTTAAAAAATGTTTATCTGTATTTTTATTGACAATTAAACATGGGTTAAAGAGACATCAAATTTCTGCAAAGATGGTAGCAATTTTCATTCATTCCAGACCTTAGGCGAGGAATAAAATGAGAATTATTTCTCAAGTTTCATAAATATGATATCTCAGGCTCATGAAGTTACGATCCTATTTATCCCATTAATGTCAGCGTTGTATTATTTGGAAAATGGAAAAACAACATTAATGTTAGCTTCTGGTTGGCAAGCTATTTAAGTCAATGGGATGCGTAAATTGCTAGCAAGCATGCTAACACTTTTCGCCATTAAATTTATAAATTCAAGCATCTGCGACAAGTTACATCTGTAAATAATTACTTTACTGGCTAATAGTGTTAGCATGCTAGCTAATGAATTATTCATCCCATTTACTTGAATAAACTGTCAACTGGAACCAAACGTCAGTGATGGTGAACGATTACCAGCAGAATTGGTAAAGTTACCTTTGCAAACATATGAGTTAACATTTGTCAATGAACATAATCTGACCAATCGCGACGAGAGAAAGCTATATCGAAACTGAATCTCGTGGGTTGTATCACACCGATTTTTAATCATTCACGGGATATGACTCAAATCATGTTTGTGAAATGATTCAGTACAGGAACCAGTAGCAAGCGAGTGTTGAAAAAAAAAAATCAAAATCCTTTATTCAGTCCGAGTCCAAGCCAGAGATCACAGAAATACAGTGCCAAAAAACAAAATCCAAAGATCAGGGTAGTAAGACAGGCTGAGTTCGGTAACAGAATCAGATGGGCAACAGAACATGAATGGAAGGCAAAAGCAGGGTCAATATACCGTGAGCCAAAAGTCCAAAAACCAGGGCAGCAAAAATCAGGAATCGTAGTCGGACAGGCAGGGTCAAAACCAGAAAAATACAATAAATCCAAAAGGGGCACAGGCAGAAAATCGGAATTTCAGGGTGTCTGAAATATCACTGATCAACTTGCATACAGGTCTTTCGGCACAGAAGAAATGATCAACGTTCTGACAGCGAAGGAACAGAAATGCTGGGCTTAAATGCACCAACAGAAGTCACAGGCTGCACGGAAACAGGTGAGGGGAGTAACAGATAATGAGCAGAGAAGGTGAGCACACGAGGGAGCCCTAACACAATAATTGGCAAAAGCCAAGACGCGGACTGGGAATACATAGACAACCTATGACAGATAAGCGACTCCGGTTAAGGAGTTCTACGTGCACAGATAAAAGAGTGCAGGATAGCAATGAAGCACGTGCGAGAGATTTCACGAAAACACAGAAAGATACAGGGAAAACAAAGCAAGGGGCGGAGATTAGAACAGGGCGAGTGCTGAGATTACGTAGTAATTAGTAGCGGTCCATTTACTAATTAACCCAAGTGCTCGTTAGTTAGTTGGTAATATGTAAACGGGTTAGTCAAGTTAGCAACTATAAGTCAAAATATAAATGTTAATATTATTAGTAATCAGAGAAAGCAGAGCGAAGAAAGTAAAGAGAATTGAAGTAGCCTAATTATGTGAAACACCAGAAACCACTGAAATCACCCGAAGCATTTAGGCACGCAGACTGAGGAGAAAGAACAACCACACTGATCACAAGATAGGGGTAGACACTGGTGCACAGAACAGAAAATAAACAAATGGCAAAACAAAAACTGGGATGCAGGGTGATGATAAATAATACATAATAACAAAAACAGGTGACAGGACTGGCAGAATCATAACAGTTTGCTCAATAGCTGAACAGTCTGGCTGCAAAAAAAAAAAAAAAACCTCAAACTAAGTGCTATTCTTTTATCAAATGGGATATTTGTTTCCAGACTTATTTCCAAAATTATGGAAACATTCAATGTTGAGGAAAAAATCATCAACAAAAAATCTCAATCAGAACTTTGTTGCTTGTTCTCAGGCTTTTATGATGGCCTAAATTCTTTGAGGAGTAGATTCTACTAATAAAGAAAAGTATTCTCCATCAGGCTGGTTCGAGCTTGACACATCTGCTATGCCAAAAAGGGCCTTGTGGTGGACCACTTTTTAAAATTTTGACCAGAGATTTTCAATTGGATTAAGATCCGAACTGTTTGCTTGCGACATCATTGAGTCAATATGCCTTTCCTGAAGAGCAAGATGCATTGTCATCCAGAAAAATTAGTTCATCGCCAAACCTATTTTCTATTGAAATTTGAATGTATATCTGTACATTTACTGTTGAGGTAATACTGCCATCTCCCCTTGTCCTTTACCTGACATGTAACTCCAAACATTTGCTTGTTTTCTTCAAGCAGTCATCCATGTTTGTTTCATTGGAATGAAAACAGACAAAAGTTGTAGCATCATTTCCTTGGCCAATGCAGAATAGTGATTCCTCACTGAATGTCACTTAAATCCAATAATCCACACTCCATGATTACCTCTTCAGCCCATTGAAACCAGACTTTCTTCTGTTCAGGTATTAGTGCTGGTTTTTGTTTGGGTTTTCTGTATGTAAATCTGAATTCATTCAGCCAATTTCTCACAGTTCTGTCACAAACATTGATTCCTGTTTCTGCCTATTTGTTTTTCATTTGTTTTGTTATACGTTTTCTATTTTTAAAGCATATTTCTTTGGGTTTTCTTTCCTGACACTTTCATGTTTTCTGTGGTCTACTGTATGTTTTCCTTTTATAACCTTCCTATTTTGTTTATACCTACACCAAATTTTTGACTCAGCTGACTGAGAACAACCAACATTGTTTGCCAGTTTTTACTGCACGAATGTTGAATTTCCTTCTTAGAGCAGTTTTATTATCCTTTTATTGTTGGTGCCATGCTTTCTCTCAATAAGCCAAATCCAACACCTTGTTATGGTCTGCAAGCACTGTCTTCTATCTGCAGACCAAGTTGCATACTCAGATTTATGATCACATTTCTTTTAGAAATGTAATAACAAGGTGATTCCATAATTTTTTTCCTGAAAATGGAAGGAATCCATAGTTTTTTTCCTCTACTTGATTATGAAAAAAATGCCATGCATTAAAATTTTGTAGTATAATTTTTTGAGGTGCGTTTCATGAAGCGTGAATGTTAAGCTAATAAAAAAATTGTTTTGTGTCATAATTTGCAATATCTTTATTTGTTATGAAGAAAAAAAGCTGAATGAACATCCTCTAAGTGTGGTGATTCCATAACTTTTGCCATGGGTCATAGTTTCACTACCGAGGCAGCTGGTGATTGGTCCAATTGTAAACATATTTCAGTATTACTCATCGTATCACTTGTAAAGTTACTTTTGGGAAAGTTTGAGAAAATGGCACCTGGCTCAATGTCCTCTGCTCTACTGTAATCCTTGCAGCAAAAGGTAAGCCTGCAAGGGCTCTCCTAATGTTAAATCATGTAGGCTACCATACAAAATACAAACGTGACATAATTCAGACAGATAACAATGTAGCACAAAGTTACATGCATATCATTGTGCATGTGCCATTATTAAATTACAATGATTTTTTTTATTACCAAGTGGTGATGCTTTTTTCTTATTATTTTACATACAATATGCAAGTCAAATAATACCATGATGGAGAACACAAATTCAATGCAAAAATAGAGCGCACTAGATCACTGGGCTCCCTTGCGCAATGTTTGAACTGCTACTGAAAGCGCATCTAGTGTGGCACTTGAGATGAAACTGTGAGCAACAGGTTCAGCTCAGCCCTCTCTGCATCTACGATGCCCCTGCCTTAAGAGTGAATGAAGTCTTAGTTTGAGATGAACTTAATTGCAGAACAAACATATTGCCATTCAACTGTTTCATTTAGTTCACTATAATTCTTAGAGGTGCCAATGAGTTTTACACCGTTTTCATCATAAATAATGTAAGAATATGTAATGAGAAGCAAAACATGAATAGAGAATAATAAAGGAAAAAAATATCAGAAACACATGCTAAAACTGAATATCTAGTAGGGTGAAATTAGGTAATTTGGGACACTTTTTGGTAGATTGCCGTGAAATGATTTTAAAGCCATTTTAAAACTGCTTTAAACTCTGCAGGTTCTTGCATCTGGCTCCTTCCACGCACCTATCGCAGGCACCTCTGGGCTATCACAGCCATCCAATTAAACAAGCCATGAGGCCTGTTGTACCAGGTATAACTTGGAGAGTGGAGAATACATCAGATTTCCCCAAAACAGACAGAAAATTTAAGGGACAAAGCAACAATTATTTGATGTTACTGGCTTCCCCCAATGTTGTGGGTGCTATTGACTGTATACACCTTCGTCAAGTATCACCACGGCACAACAAAAAATGTGTTTAAATACAGGAAGTGCACAAATTTAATCAAAGTCCTGGTACTCACTAAAGCAAAGAACATCGTCATGAATCAGGTAGCCAATTCTCTGGTCCATCCATGACAGCAACATTTTTAGAAATGGCAGTCTGTACAGAATAGTGCAAAATATGAACGACAATCCCAGGCTACTAAGTGAGAAAATTTTCCGAGATTTGCTTTATCCCCCGCCACAAAGTGTGATGGGGGATGTTGGATTGGGGTCTGTTCATCCGGGCCACAATGGGGACAAGATTTCTCTGAAACTATGATACCTAGACAGTGGCGGATCCAAGGGGGGGGGCACACAGGGGCGCGCGCCCCCCCTTTTTTGGCAGAGAAGTGAAAATATTCACCAAACGTTATTATGCACGCCATAACATTCAATTTTGATAATTACCTAGTATTTAACCATCGCGTTCAGCAGTCCTCGTGGTTTATATACCACTTTTAATGGTTCAACTTCACTATTCCGGTTGTCTTTTTTTTTGTAATTTAAATTTTTTATTTTTTCCACTTCAACAAGTACACAAAAACACCAATTTTAAAAATAAAAAAAACAAACAAACAAAAGAAAAAAAAAAAAACACATTCCCACTAAAATATATTTAACAACATAGCCTGACATATCACAGCACACTACCCCATCCCCCCGCACACAACACTCCACATATTTAGACACTTTACAGCCTATTATTCTCAAAGATCCACCCCCTTGATGAATTTCATAAAGTTGCCCAACATATCCACAAATTTAGACACAGAGTCACTGAGCTTGGCCAATATCAGCTCATATGACGCCGTGCTTGTCATAAGGTCAATCCAATCTTTGTAACCGGGTAAGCTTGTACTCTTCCAATTTCTAAGAATAATCCTAACTGCATTAATGAAACCAGCGAGAGCTAACCCATGTTGCGCCCTTGTAAGTCCAGCTGGTAAAACGGACTTGTCTCCGAGGAGGCAAAATCGTGGTGAGCTTGGTAGGGGCTGCATTAACCAGTCCTCCAATGCACCAACAACTTGAGACCAAAAAGGGGAAACCAATGGACAGTCCCATATAATGTGTAAAAATGTTCCCATAGAACTTTTACATGTCCAGCAGTCATTACTTTGGGTTAAACCAAGTCTTTTAAGTCTCACAGGAGTCCAATAATATCTATGAACAATCTTATAATGTGTTAGTTTACTCTTAATATCCTTTACCGACCACCCCAAATTATGAATAATGTCCTCCCAAACCTCTTGATCAAATTCGATGCCAAGGTCCCTTTGCCATATTAACCTCACATTTTCACTTTTCCCATAAACAGTATTTGCCACCATTCTATAAAACACAGAGGAAGATCGTACAGTGTTAGGGAGTTTCAAAAACCTTTGCAAGACACTATCCCCCTTTCCTACATTGTGGCCCATGGACTGCACACTACTTCGCAATTGAAGGTATTTCCAAAAGTCCCCTTTATCATTTAAGTTATATTTATCCTTTAATTCTTGATAAGAGTGAAAAACTCCATCCTCAAATAGGTCCGCTAATACAGCAATACCCCTACTATGCCACGTCCTCCACCATACAGTTCCCTTCCCTATCTTGACCATGGGGTTCTTCCATATGGAAGAGTACTCTTGCTTGTATTGAGAAAAGCCAATCATTTTATGGACTTTGTTCCATACCACCCTCGAGTGTTTAAGTATAGGATTGATATCCTCTTCTGAATAGAGATGTGACTGTTTTTGAGAGAGCGTATCAATAAATCTAAAAGGTAAAACCAGTGACCTCTCAATCTCCATCCAACCTAGGTCTGAGCCACTCCCCAACCAATGCTTACATATCTTAGCCAATTCAAAAGCTGTATTATACAGTTCTATGTTTGGCAGTGCCAGTTCCCCCCTCTCTCTGCTGGTAAACAACTTGGTCAGACTAATTCGCGGTTTTTTACCATCCCACAAGTAATCCCTAACCAAATTGTTATATTGCCTAATAACTGACTCGGGAAAATTTAAAGGAATCATCATAGAAACATAATTAATCTTTGAGGATACCATCATTTTTACTGTGTTTATTTTCCCCCACAGAGATAGATTTAACATTTTCCACTTGGCAAACCTAGTTCTGATATCTTGGAGAATGAGATTTATATTACTTTGTACCATCTCTTGAAAATTTGTATGCAGCCTTATGCCTAAATACGTCATCCCTGATTGTAGCCATTTAAATGGAAATGTACCAATATCAGCTGGTGAACAACCCATAGAGAGGGGCATTACCTCTGACTTTTGCCAGTTGATTTTGTAGCCAGATATTCTAGAAAAACTTTCAATCACTTCCATAACCGCTGGGATGGAGGAGGCTGGGTTTGACAGAGTCAACAAAATATCGTCTGCAAATAAAAGCAACTTATGCTCCCTCCCTCCCACTAAGACTCCCTTAATTCTCAGATCATCCCTGATTGACACTGCTAAAGGATCTAAAAACAGAGTAAAGAGCAGCGGGGACATTGGATCGCCCTGTCTGGTTCCTCGTGTCAGACTAAAAAATGGGGACGTAGTACCATTTGTAATAACAGCTGCCCTTGGTGCTGAATATAACACCTTTATCCATTTAATGAATCTTTCCCCAAGGCCAAAAGCCTGCAAGGTATACATCAAATATCCCCACTCCACCTCTATTCCGGTTGTCTTGTATCATGACAAATTTATTTGGATCCAACAGTATATATTTGCTTTGTGCGATAGGAATGACTGAGAAACTCTTTTCTTGCAAATAAAAAAATGATACATGGACTTAAGTTATGTACAATTTATTTAATTTTGTTGTTTTCGTCCTAAAGTTTAAGAAGGCAGGCTTGCTGGGAAATTTGTTCGACCAATGGCCTTGCTTGTCCCCTGTTGCGGTAACAGTCTAAAAAACGCGTTTAAACGACTACTACTTCAGTCAGAAAGAAAATGTCAGAAAGCAATGGAAAGACGGAAAAGCTTAGAGAATAAAGTAAACCGACATTTAAGGCTCAGCCTTTCAAATGCAAAAAAAAAAAAAAAAAAAAAATGACCAGCTGTTTGGCAATGATGATCCTCGTAGCAAGCAGTTTTCATTTTCAGGGGGGACATGGAAGCGGTTAGACTGACGTTAAATTAATAGGCTATCACAAGTATGCGTTCGGTTAAAATTTGCTTGAGCTTACAAAAGGACCCCACTGACGGATCAGTTGCTCATAGCCTACTATTTGATGTATATTGATTCATTGTTTTACAGTGCCAAATAAAATTTGTCCTGGAATACCGGAAGACTTTCCAAATCTTCCAACCCCGTCTTGACGTCCAGAATCACCCTTCATTAAATTTGTAACCAGCGAGTACTGCGGTTCAGAAGCTAGTGAGCTAATCTATGCCCTTTAGAGTCTGTAAGTAAGAGATGTAACACTATTTTTAAAAAGTTATGTGCGAGTCAATCCAAATAGTTCAATGGTCTTATTGAAAAATTCTAAATGGCCCTAAAGTCACAATTCTTTTTCACATTCATTCATGTAAATATTAGGGATTCACGATATTATCGGTAGTATATCGGTATCGGCCGATAATAGCTTAAAAAGCTAATTATCGGTATCTGCCGATGTTAAAATTTAGGCCGATATGTACGGCCGATAGTGTGAGGCAGTGGCAGCTGGCCAGTAGAGGGCGTTAGGGTGCCGCCCCCCTGTGGAGAGTGGGTTTTAATTTTTCATTATTTGTGTTCAAAAAAACAATAAGAATCAAATGGTGATTACTAATATTAATATTAATTTATTTTAAATTCACAATATTGTATTTTGTATGAAATATGAGTAGATACGTTCAGTGGAATTGTGGGATACAGCACCCGTAAAGCAGAGACGAGTAACCAATAAAGGACTGTTGCTGGGGTAAGATAGTAATATAGCAATGTAAATTTGGCCAATCAGCGTCGTGGAAAATAAAGTCCGATGGGCATTTTAAAAAAAATCAATACAATTAATTCAATTTAGCTGTAAGAACGTTTCTCTTCTCTGAGCACATCTCCATAAGTTTCATTATTTCGCTATTTTTTTCTCTTCTTTGGATTATCTTATCCATGGGCAAGCGAGCTACCTAACTCGAATCAAGCTTGTTCGAACCGAACACATAAGTTAGCGTGCGCTTTACAGAAAGGATATTGCTATAATGGCCTGCGCTTCGCGTGTATTTACATCAACGACCACTTTCTGTCAGGCCTGGCGCACTCGATGTAAATGCAAATCACAAAGTCTGACGTAGGTACGACCATCCTAAAGTTGCTTTCACACCATACGCGAAACAAATTTTCTGCACGACAGATTACATTCAAGTCTATGCCAAGACCCGAATAGTCAAATAAATTACTGGAGTTTAGTAATTACCAGCTATTCCATAAAGCACTGGTATCCTGCCGTTTGTGTTGAATCCTTGTGGGATGGCTACTGAAAACAGTATGGCACAGCCCCACCTAGAATATTTTTCACGAGCCCCCACTGGTGTGGTGTCAATCAAGTGCATGCGATGACGCCGGACGTGCGCCAACAACCAATTCAACATGTCGGCCGTGTGGAAATACTTTGAGGTGTGGGACCAAAACCGCCACCCTGATGACTACAAGGAGTTTACTAGGACAAAGAATGACAAAACTTCCGTGCACGGGAAGACTCATCAACAGCCTCTACTTCAGTCATTCGACAAAGCTAGGAAATACAGCAGCGACCACCCAAAGGTAAAGGAGCTGAACAGGAAAATCATTGAATTTATAGCGCTTGATAATCAGCCTTTCAGCGTGGTGGAAGATATGGGCTTCCGCGGGCTAATGATGCATTTAGAGCCCCGCTACGCCATGCCTAGCAGGCGCTACTTCTCAGATGTAGCCTTACCTGAACTGCAAAGTTTTGTTTCCAGTCACATAGAGAAGCTCCTCGCTAAAGCGAAACATATTAGCTGCACCACGGATATATGGACATCGAGTGTAGCTCCTGTTAGCATGTTAAGCCTCACTGCCCAGTGGATAGATGAGGATTTCACTCTTAAAAAGGCTGTCCTGCACTCACAGGAGTGCTCTGGTTCTCACACAGCAGCCGCAATTGCTACCGCTTTTGACAACATGCTTCAGACATGGAAAATAGAGAAGGAGAACGTGCATGTCGTGTTACGTGACAATGCGCAAAACATGGCAAAAGCAATGACAGACTTCGGTGTGCCAAGTGTCGCGTGCATGGCACACACGCTGCAGTTGGCTGTGCATGAAGGTGTCCTCTCACAGCGCAGCATTGGAGATGTGGTGGCCATTGGAAGAAAAATTGTTGGACACTTTAAGCACTCACAAGTTGCATGCAACCGCCTGCAAGGTGTGCAGAGGGAGCTTGGGATGCAGGATGTAGCGACCAGGTGGAATTCCACGTTTTACATGATGCAAAGCCTGGTTGAGCAGAAGAAGGCATTAGGTGCATATGCTGCTGATTTTGAGCTGCCTGCAACTCTGACAGCAAATCAGTGGGGGATTCTTCAAAATCTGATCTCACTTCTAGCCCCGTTTGAGCAACTGACCAGAGAGATAAGTAATGCAGAAGCCTCTGCTGCTGATGTGATCCCCGCCATTGTGGCACTGACACGACTGCTCAGCAGGCCCAGTGACACAGACAGAGGTGTACAGACAGCAAAAACAACCCTACTTGAAGCCGTGAGTGATCGTTTCAGTGGTGTGCAGAGTGAGCCCCTTTATTCTATTGCAACCATGCTTGATCCCCGTTACAAAGACCGGTACTTTGACACAGACAAGAAGAGAGATGCTCGGAACCTGCTGATTAAAGTGGTGGATGAACTAGAGGATGTCAAAATGGAGGATGCCAGCTCACAAGTCAGCACACAAACCAGCACACATGCCAGTGCACATGCCAGTACTGAGGATCCCCCTGAGAAGAGGATTCGTATGGGATCACTGCTCGACATGTATGAAGAAATTTTGGAGGAGAGCATCATGCTTGAAGAGCAAGAAAACACCCAAACTGCGTCACAGGTGAGCCATAAACTTTAAATCATTCTCTAATTTGTGTTACTTTGCCTAATCAATATCATAATTGTATGTTTTTGGGCTGTACAGAGTAAATGAAAACATATTTATTAACAGTGTGGAATAATACAAAACATCTTTTGTATTCTTATCATCTTATTATCATCAGTATTATTATCAAAACATCCTTTGTATTATTATTATTTTTACTGAAAACATCTTTTATGTCAATACCCCAAAGCTTATAAACCTATTTACCCAGAATGTGTGTCTGTGTGTAGAGGAACTGTACAGAACCAAGGTCAAATGGCTCATATTTCAGTTTCTGTCTTTTTGAAAACGCCTAAAGCGCAGTCCAAAGTGGCATCAGGTATCCCGTAACCGCCTCTCAGTGACCTGTCCAAAGTAGACTGGACAATACTATGAAGAAAGGTGGGAGCTGATTAGACTACGGTTATTGACAGATCTACAGCCAATTGATGTATAGCTAAAGGACTGTGGATTATAAGAACTGATGCCCGGCAACGCCCAGGCAGAGCTCCCAAACTGTGGCTGAGAACATCCCTCTGTTACAGTTTGTAATTTTTTACTCTTTGTCTGTTATAAATTTACTATATTTCAATCACAATCTGGTCAAGTTTTATTTCAATTGTCTTCCACCCTTAACGTGTCACCGATGAAATTTTCCCCACAACAGCTGCTGTCTTCTTTGCGATTTTTTAAATATACATCCAATATGATTGTGGTATTTGACAACGGTAATAATTTAGCTGTCATTGCCTTATTAATAATATTAACCTAATAAATCTATATTTCTGTTTTCTGTCTTTTTGCAGGTGAATGCATACCTGTCTGAAGCAACAGTTTCCAGGAAGGACAGCCCCTTGGAATACTGGAAAATCAACCAGGCCCGTTTCCCAGCACTCGCTTGTGCAGTAGAGAGTTGTACCTGACCCCCAGACAAGTGTAGATAGCAAACGGTTGTTTAGCTCGGCCTCTGATGTGTCAGATGAAAAGAGAAATCGTCTTGATTGTGGAAAAGCAGAGATGCTTCTTTTTGTTCAGAAAAACCTACCTCTGCTTCATAAAAAGTAGAGAGTTGTCACCTTAACCTGATCTTTGGTTTGTTTTGTTTTTGATCCAGCTATATTTGACATTGTTTTACACAAGTATTTATTCCAAAAGACTGAAGTTTTCTGGACTACAGCTAATATAATTTTTTCACTTCAGTTGTATTTTTCTGTACTATGTAAAGCAAGGAATTTCTCAGTGAAGCACTACATTTAAGTAGGAGAAGATTTACACATTTTCTTTACAAATATTTAATCTTGTTTCAGAGCTCATATTCTCTGTGTTGTTACAGAGCTGTTAACAGTGAAATGCCTTAAACTTGATTGCTTAGTTAGTTTGTGCTGTTTGAAGCAGAATCAGGAGGACTACTTAAGTTGAAGTTGTATTTATTTTGTATAAGTCATATTGATTCTCAAATCTTTAAAGCATGTTTAAGCTCTGTACTACAGCTAGATTTTTTGCATTTAAGAATTTTTTGTTGTTGTTGTTGTTGTTATTCAAAGCACTTTGTCAGGAGTATCTCAGGGAGCCATCCTGCAAACTGGCCGAGTAATAAGGAGAATCAATCTAAATTTATAAGCTATTTCTTTTTTGCACTTCAGAGCTCACTGCCAGTAGGTTGTTCGGCTGCTGTTTATTGCTCTCAGAAATGCAGAAGACTTGAACCATACTGTTGTTAAAAAATATATTGAGCATGTAATGTTCACGTAACCCAAGGACACCATTGTACGTTTTTCATTAGTGTATGTCTGTATTTAAAAAAAAACAATACACCCTTCATTTCTGATCAAAATCAAATGTTGATTGTCTGGTCTTGTCTTTTTCTAAAGAATAGACTACCAATACTAAAAATTACTAGTACAGTGTGGAATTGTAAAAATGTAATTAAATATCGATATCGGTATCGGCCAAAATGAGTTTTAAAATATTGGCATATCGGATATCGGCAAAAATCCAATATCGTGCATCCCTAGTAAATATAATAATAATAATAATAATAATATGTCCGTAATAAAATAGTTTATATGTTGACAATGTTATGTTTTAATATAGGACAGCATCATTGTATTAAATTTATATCAGGACATCTTTAGGATAAACAGGATCTTTAATATAAATAAGATAGTTTGTTTTTGGACACGACTGACCCAACCACTGCCTCCAGATTAGTAAATTCACTCAAATGTGCAGAAATTCAACTTAATGGTGACTAGGATTATGTGTATGACAACACTTCCTACTCTCACAACACTAGGGAGTGTTTTGGAAGCATTAAAGCCTCATCTTTCAGAACCGTTTTGAAAAAAGGCAATCACAGCATTGTAATAACTTTTTACAAGCTGTTGAGGGTGGTATCTTTTACTAAACCTGGTTTAGGGACTTGGGGGGGGGGGGGAATTGGTGATCTGTTAACATCTGCTAAAATCACAGATGCATATAGCCACTGGGTTTGCATGTTAGAGATACACTACAATTATTTTGTTGGAGGCTATTTGGTGTTATATAAACTCAAAAACTAATAATATCAATGTTTTGTGGGAAATAAGGTCAAACCCTTTCACTGCTAGTGGTGATTTTGTCAACATTTCAGAAACATCAAAACCTTTGAAAATCGCTTGAACCATAGCACATTGGTATTCACTGGAAAGCTCTCATCAAGCACTTTCTAATGAATACCAACGCTGTAGGGTTTGGACGATTTTGAAAGATTTTCTCCTCTTTGAAATTTTGACCAAGTCACCAACAGCAGTGAAAGGGTTAAGGTCACGAACTTTGACCGTAAAGTGAAAGTCTTAGGTAAAAGTTCAAGTTGTCAGTTAATGTAAAACTGCGTTATAACAGCACTTTGAAAGTTTTTTTAGCTTAATTTTTGGAACCTTGGGAGGAAAATCATTAGGCCAGATTTTTCTCCCAAGATACCAGGAGACCTTGTTTTCGGCACATTAATTTTTCAAAATTTTCTGGGGGTGGTTGCCCAGACCCCTCCTAGCTGCGCCCCCCCTTTCAGCAATTCCTGGATCCGCCCCTGCTAGATGCGTGAAATTTTGCATGGTTAACCCCTTTGCACAGAATACAAATAATGCCAATTTCCTGTAATGCATGAACCTATTTAGGCTTTATAAATTATTCCAGTGAAGCAAGACATTTGGAAATCCAATTACAAAATTATTTAGTAATTAAACTTCGGAATTTATGGATGCCGGCGTCTATATCTGCGCAAACGGCTTAATAAGCTATTCATGATCTATGTTGAGTTCGGAAATGGATGTCGAAGCTTTTTTTTTTTACCGAGTTATGGCTCGATTGTGGCGGGGGATAGTGATGACACTGTCATCTGGTTGCACTGTAATCTTTTCGACTCTTTTCGGTTTAAACAGGGGGCTTCTGCACAGTTTCCTGATAATGATCAAGCTACACTGGCATTTTTGGTGGCCTAGCAGCGAAGCTGCGAAGGCAACCATTGTGTTTACAGCTTTTCTTATTATAATGCTTCTGCATTCTTCTGCTATTGAAGTCTATGGCAGCCCCTAGAACCGTATCTGGGAAAATTTTACATACTTGGCAGACTTATTCAGGACAGTCCCCTGATCACTCACGCCAATTTTCATGCCCCTTGCTAAGAAGCTCTAGCGCCACCAACAGGTCAAAGTTTGACATACATTTAGCCTTCATAACTTCTGACCCGTTCATTCAATTTTCACAGGTGAGACACCGTTGGAATCCTTGGGCCATGCCGAGTTCAACGCACCCTATGACGTCATTTTCCGCCATATTGGATTTTCCACCATTTTGAATTTTAGCAAAAACCTTTCAAAAGTTTCACGGGTCACAAATTTTGTCCGATTTAAGCTAAACGTGTTTTATAGAATCAACTGACCGAGCCGCAAAAACGATACTAAAAGCCGTTTCAATTATCAAAACCGTTTGCCCGTAACAGCCAATGAAATTTGGCGGTGAAGCCACCAAACAGGAAGTGAGGCCATATCTCAGCAACACTTGGATGTATCAACCCCAAACTTGGTACATGGTCTCAGTACCTGCCCTTGGGGAGGCACAAAAAATTCCGTGACATTTGACATCTAGGGGGCGCTATAAATAGCAAAAACATGTTTTAGCTGATATCTCTTGATCTGTTTGGACTAAAGCCTGAATTCCAGTGTCTCTTGATGCTGTTGGACATCACTAGGCAGATCCTGGAAGATTGTGTATGTCAGCATCAGAATTTGGCGGCCATTTTGAATTTTGTCCAAAATTCACTTAAATTGACAGAAATTGCACAACCGTTAATGGGTCAGCATTGAAATTTGGCACACTCATTTAGAAAAGTAATTTGATCAGCACACCAAATTCCATATCCCTAGCTCAAAAACTCTAGCGCCACCAACAGGTCAAAGTTTGACCTACATTTACCTTCATAACTTCTGACTTGTTCATCCGATTTCCACAATTAAGGTACCATTAGAATACTTGGGCCAAGCCGAGTTCAAGGCGCCCTGTGACGTTATTTTCTGCTGTATTAGATTTTCCGCCATTTCGAATTTTAGCAATAGTCTTTCAAAAGTTTCACGGGTCACAAATTTTGACCAATTTGAGCGCAACGTGGTGTTTAGAATCTGCAGATGGAGCTGCACAAAAGATACTAAAAGCCATTTCGATATTTAAAACCGTTCGCCCGTAACAGCCAATGAAATTTGGCGGCGAAGCCGCCAAACAGGATGTGAGGCCATATCTCAGCAACGCTTGGACATATCAAACTCAAACTTGGTACATGGACTCAGTACCTGCCCTTGGCAAGGCACAAAAAAGTCCATCACGTTTGCCCTCTAGGGGGCGCTATAAATAGCAAAAACACTTTTTAGCTGATATCTCTTGATCTGTTAGGACTAACTCCTTAATTTCAGTGTCTGCTGATGCTGTGGGACATCCCTAGGCAGATCCTAGAAGATTGTGTATGTAAGTTTCAGAATTTGGTGGCCATTTTGAATTTTGTCCAAAATTTGCAGAATTTACACAACCTTAGATAGGTAAATGTTCAAATTTGGCATCCTCATTCAGAAATGTATCATGATCAAGCACACCAAATTTCATGCCCCTATCTCAAAAGCTCTTGCGCCACCAACAGGTCAAAGTTTGACTTACATTCACCTGCGTAACTTCTGACCCGTTCCTCCGATTTCCAGGAATTAGGGATCGTTGGAATCCTTCGGTCACTCCAAGTTCAAAGAATCCCATGAACTTTCCGCCATTTTGAATTTTAGCAAAAACCTTTCATCCGAACTTTTATGCTGACGGGGTATCATCTATGAATAATAGCAATGGTATCTTATGTGGTAGACCATATGGTGGTATTGCTATCCTGTGGAGTAAAACTCTTGATACTGTTAATGTCATAAAATATGATGATCGAGTTATGGGTATTGAGCTTGTAGATTCTGATCGTAAGGTATTGCTGCTAAATGTATATATGCCGTGTGATGACCAGTTACAATTTAGTGAAAACTATAAGTCATTTATGTATTACCTTGGTTTTATTCACTCTATTATACAAAACAGTGATATATCCTGGGTTTTACTGTTGGTGACTGGAACGCCGGAGTAAATGGTGCTGTTTTTGGTAGTGAGTTATTCCATTTTTGTTCTGAGTATGGTCTTACAGTCTCTGATGTTGAACATCTTGGTAAAAATAGTAATTCCTTTTCTTATTACAGTGCTGCTCATGCCACTACAACTTGGATTGATCACTGCGTGACAACCACTCAAGGTCATCTGTGTATATTTGATATTCATTTTAATTATGATATTATGTGTTCTGATCACTTTCCTTTATCTATCACTATGTAAATGAATGACATTCCCCGTATAAGCACATCTGGTGAGCAAAATGAGAATGTATCCCGTTGTAAGTGGGCTGCAGCTACTGACTTGGATAAACTTCAGTTCTCCAAATACAGTAATTCGGCACTTGGTGATCTCAGTATTCCCAGAGATTTTCTGATGTGTTCTGACCCGGCCTGTGACAACCAGGGGCATATCAAGCAGATTGAGTCCCTCTACATTGATATCTCCGAGAGCTTACTCAGTGTGTCTGCGAAGTTCATCCCGTCATCACGAGCTAAATGTGATCATAGTGTCCCCGGATGGAACCTGTATGTGAAGGAAGCCCACCAGGAGGCCAGAGATGCGTTTCGTCTTTGGGTTAGTTTCAACCGACCGCGGCACGGAGCTGTGTTTAGGCAGATGCAGTGTACCAGAGCCAACCTCAAGTATGCCCTGAGGTACTGTCGACGACAAGAAGCTACAACCAAGGCTGACGCCCTAGCCAGTAATCTCCTGGAGAAGGATGTGATCAGCTTTTGGAAAAACGTACAGACTCAAAGTAACATGAAACTCCCACTTGCAGAAACAGTAAATGGTGCTACTGGATATCAGAATATCGCCAACATGTGGCCCTCGCACTTTGAGGAACTGTTTAACGTCATCAAATGTACTGAATCCAAACCTGAAGTCCTTCGCCATGAGAACAAACCGACCATTGATTCGCACCTGTTCCATGTAGATGAAGTCCGAGATGCGGTAAAGACCCCGCAGAGTGGAAAATCCTGTGGTCCAGATGGATTATTTGCAGAACATCTGAAGTTTGCTGGAGACAAGCTCTATCTGGTACTTCAATGGTTATTTAATACTTGATTAATTCATGGTTTTCTTCCAAGACCAATGATAAAAACAGTTATTGTTCCTATCATTAAGAATAAAACGGGTAATGTTACGGATAAATCCAATTACAGACCCATTGCTCTAACTTCTGTAATATCTAAGGTGTTAGAACGTCTTCTCCTATCTACTTTTGTAGATGTAAAACTTATCTTGTATCTTCCGAGTACCAATTTGGCTTTAAATCAAAGCACTCAACTGATATGTGTATTTATCTCCTGCGTGAAGTTATTGATTACTACAGAAGCAGGATGAGTCCTGTATTTATTTGTTACATGGATGCGTCGAAGGCCTTTGACCGCGTAAATCACTGGAAACTGTTTGAAAAACTGTGTGACAGAGGTATACCAAGGATGTATATTAGAATAATAGTGGTCTGGTATTGAAACCAACAAGCCTGTGTTCGCTGGGGTTCATGTGTATCTGATGTCTTCTCTATTAATAACGGTGTTCGCCAAGGTGGTGTTCTATCTCCAAAACTATTTCATGATTATGTCAATGATTTGAGTTTTTTGCTTGATCAAAGTAATGCTGGTTGTATGCTAAGGTTCTCGACTTGTTAATCATCTTGTTTATGCTGATGACCTGGTTCTCCTGTGTCCCTCTGAAGGGATTACAGAAACTCCTCGATATATGTTCTACCTTTGGTGCTAACCATGATTTATTGTACAACAAAACTAAGACTGTATGTATGTCTATCCTCCCAAAAGCAAGGACTCTCCTTAATGTTCCCAAAGTCAAGCTTGATAATTTTCCTCTCGCGTTTGTTGATACGTACAAGTATTTGGGTATGATCACGGTTCACAATAATTTTGATGACAAAGGCATGGAACATCAAATGAGGTCTTTTTATGTAAGAGCTAACTATATTGTTAGAAACTTTGGTTTATGTTCTCCGGATGTCAAAAGAAATTTATTCAATGCCTTCTGCACAAATATGTATTGTACTCACCTATGGGTCAATTTCAAATGTTCCACACTATGAAAAACTATTGTTGGCTACAATAACTCGTTTCAACGCATTTTTGGTTTGTCTAGATCGTGCAGTGCTAGTGGTATGTTTGTGTATAGCAGTGTTCCTAGCTTTAACGAATTACTCTGTAAAAACATCTTTAACTTTATCAAACATCTTTGTTCTAATACAAATTCACTTGTCTGTGACATTGTTAACTTAACCCAGTATAAATCCTCGTTGTAGAGACACTGGACCTCCCCACTCTATGTATAACGATTGATGGCTCTGTTTTTAATGTGATATGATTTATGATTTTGTATTCCTGTTTTTAATTCATTTTGTATTTTCTGTTTATATGGGCCGTGAGCCTGAAATAAAATATTCTATTCTAAAAGTTTCACGGGTCACAAATTTTGTCCGATTTGAGCGAAACATGGTTCATAGAATCTGCAGACCAAGCCGCATAAAAGATACTAAAAGCTGGCCTGTAATAGCCAATGAAATTTGGCGGCGAAGCCACCAAACAGGATGTGAGGCCATATCTCAGCAACCCTTTGACCTATCAGCACCAAACTTAATAAATAGTCTAGAGACCGAGACCTGCCCAAAACCGTTTGCCTGTAATAGCCAATGAAATTTGGCAGCCCAAAAAAGACCTTGACCTTTGTCCTCTGGGGGGCGCTATAAATGGCAAAAACATGTTTTAGAGGATATCTCTTGATCTTTTTGGAATAAAGCCTTAATTCCAGTGTCTACTGATGCTGTTGGACATCCTTAACCAACTCCTAGAAGTTTGTGTAAAAATGCACCAGAGTTTGGCGACCATTTTGAATTTTGTCCTGAATGTGCTTAAATTTACAGAAATTACAAAGTTTGTCTGATCATTACGAAACTTGGCAAGCCTGATCTGCAGACCAAGCCTGAGAAGTATCGGGAGCTTGGTATCCCATATTCAAACCGTTTGGCCGTAATAGTCAATCGAAATCGACTGTGAAGCCGCTGTAAGATTTCAGGTTTTCTCAGCGTGTTCCCCCAATTTGTCTTTCATCTTTCCGAACGGATGGTGAGCTGTGAGAGCCAATTGCTTTCTGGTCAATGATGTGATTGCCACTATACACTACAGTATCTATACAAATCAACTGGGTGCCGGCAGACGGCCACCATTGATCTTATTAAATTAGGATGAGGTGTTTTGACATCCTGTAGCAAGAACCGGCTCCTCTGGATGGCCTGGTGGGGGGCGGCTTCATGGCCGGGTGTGATTTATCACTCTTTCACACTACTTAAACTGCCTATTTTCCTTCATTCTGTGTGTGATGTTGACCTCTCCCATGGGCACAACTGTTTTCCATCGCAACTGAACTTTTAATAAATTGCTTCACGTGTCTCATCATTACCATTCGCTCCATGTGCAAGTTATTTCCAACCCGGATTAACAGTGAATTAATCAGCCTGTTCCGGAATCATCGAATGTTCGGTAAAAGAAGAAACTAAACAACAGAGATTTTCTTCAGTTGGAGGTTCCACCGAGATCGACAAGAAACAAGAGAGACGACCTCGCCGGTGACGGGGAGAATAACTGGAGTGTGGCCTTTCCATCCCGAGACTTTTCTTCCTCCGTTATCTGGTGGGTACGGTTCATCTTGCCTTGCTCGAAAAAAAAAAAAAAGAATTTAAGAATCTCTGAGCCGTTTAGTTTATGGCTGTTTGGGACGGAGTGAAAAATTGTTGAGTGAAGTACCTACACTGAAAGAGACTTTTATTGGGGAGAGCGGTAATTGTTAATATCAGTGTACGACGCTTGGTTGTGATTTGGGCCTGTTGCTGCATTTGCTGTTTGGTCATTGGAGTTTGGAACTCCTGGGCACTTCGGGTGCGTGTGGATGACCTGGATCTGATTGCTTTTTGGAAGCGACATTTCACAGTACACAGGAGATAAGCTGGCTGTGCACGTGTATTAATTTTGCAAAAATTAAGGACACAAAATCTGCGTGGTAGTGAGTCGAAAGAATATACTGCGAGGGTATTGATCGACAAGACCTCCGATAATTTGCAAACGGACAAAGGTGTGAGAGACCTCCGGAGCAAATTATTAGCAGTAACGAGGAATTGTATTTCGGGCAATTCGGTCGTTGTGCCGGGCTGTTCTTCGGGTGGAACCTGTTGGAACATTTGAGGTGTAAATTGTCAGGCAGCTGTGTTTAAGTACTCACAGAGTCTATGTTTAATGTTTGTTCGTTTTAGTAGCCTACTGTTCTCATATGAAATTGAGTATCATTGTTATTAGGAAGCGGTGTCCTAATTGATGGCATTTTGTTTAGTTTTCAGAGTCCTAAACAAAATTGTTTAAAAGTAGAAACCAGAGTGCTAATTTTTGGAAACGTCATCCGGGTTAAATAAATGAATTGAGAGGTGCGGTGTCCCCTGAGGAGAGGCAGTACCTTTAGATAATTTGGATTAAGAGTAACATCCGTGTTGACTAACTGGAAACTTCGTGTTTTCTTAATAACCACAATCATGTTCGAAAACGAGAAATGCGCATGAAATTCCCACCACTGAGAAAGGCGGAAAAGCTGTACCCGAAATTGATGCTGAAACAGTGTTGAATACCGCTAAGGGCTTTTTGCAATTGTTTTTGAACTGGACAGTTCTGACGCAAAATAGAATTAAAATACGGTTTCAACGTTAACGAAAATCACATTTGGTCAATAGATGACATAAAGAGAGCATGGGGCAAAATGCAACGTCTGCCACAGAAGGAAAAAGTTCCGCTGGCTTTGTTAATTGTCAGTCATATGCGAAGAAGGACAGAGTTAAATGCCAAGCTTGAGGCTGAGCGTTTGCTTAATGTTGAAAGAGAGAAGGTTCGGGCTCTGGCTGAAGAGTTGAAAGGTGTTAAGGCGAAAAGAACAAAAGAGGTAAAGGCACTGAAAGCGAGGGTGATAGATTTGGAAACTGTATTGTCCGCCACCCCTGAGAGTAGAATGGCCGCATCCCTTACACAGCCCTTAGCCCCTCCTTTTTGCAATCTCCCACGGTCTGGTCCTTCAGTTGCTGCTCAGTGTCACTATCCTGTGAAAGAGTTGGAGGAATATGATCGGAAACAGTTTTTCAAAACAATGCCAAGCGCCAACCTTCATGACGATAGTGACAATGAAAGTGACGATTCTGATTCCTCAGTTAATGGCAAAACATCAGCAGCAGCTCTAAAACTGAGAGCGTTGACACAGCACAGGAAGGGTGACCGGCATTTTTTCAATCACAAGCCAACCAAACCTGAAGACATAGACAAATGGTCAAAAGATCTGCAGCATCCGCGCATTGCTGGCATGGATACGTGGTCAAAAATCAACCAATTGCGAAACATTTATTGCTTGCATCCGCTTGACGGTGTCCAGCTGTTAGCCACCGTGTTGAATCCCACTGAAATTCATAAGCTAAGTACGTCTGTTGAGACCGCTTTAGGTGACGACAGGCAGGACCTTGATGGAGCATGGAATAAAATTATAAATTTTATTCGGGATGCTACAAGGGCCACTACGAACTGGGGCAAGGTAGCGGCGTGCATCCAAAGAACCGGTGAAGCCGTCGATGATTTCGCAGACCGTTTTACAGACACGTTCACTCGGCATTCCGGCTTAAAGGATTTGACACGAGAAGAAATTCCTGATAGCAAGAGCGGGCCTCTTAAAACGGCGTTCGTGCAAGCACTAATCCCTGATATAAGAAAAGATACGAAACTTAGCAAACCAGATTGGGCGGATGATACGGTCACGTTCGAACAAGTGGTTTCAGCAGCCAGAAGGGTGGAAGTGGATACTGAATGCAAACTTCGTAATTTGAGTGTACGCAGACCATACCCAAGGAGAAATAAGTCCAGAAACAACAATTGCCACAATTGTGGGAATCTTGGTCATTTTGCTCGAGATTGTAAAATTAACAAACAGTTTAAAACGAGGACAGTGGAGTAAATAGCCATGCGGGGGGAAATAGCGATGATTTGGACAAACGTTTCGCAAAACTGAGTGACAGTCAGAAACAAGCTCTTCTCTCTGCGGTACCTTTAAACTAGAGACGGCCTCACTGCGACCCTTAGGCGCTGCAGTGAGGCAGGACCATGATGGCATTTATGTGCGTGCGACCATTGAACGGAAATTTGATAATGATTTTCTTTTGGATACTGGTGCTGAATCGACAGTGGACTTTAGGGAAACCAACAACACTACTGATAAATTGACGCAAATTGACTCCCAACTTAGGGACTAAAAGAGCCTCATTGTCCAATACATCCACAATAATGACCCCTGCTGATGATGCAGCAGTTAATAATGACCACCATTATGAGGACTTGGTACCAATTAGGGAACAAGATGAACACTCCAGTGAGGTGCCTCTCTCCGATCCCAAGCTGACCTTGTTTGTAGATGGGCCCTCATTCTGCCAAAAGGGTATAACACATGCCAGCTCATATTGCAAAGCATTGACTGAGGCAGTCCGAGGGGCAACCCAACGGGTGGCGGAGGCTCGGAAGGAGGTACCTGACGGGGGACTTGTCCTTGTTCCAGGTCATTTGTTAATGGAACATAAACCACAGCGGTTAATGTTAGATGCAAAATGGGAAGGTCCTTTCCAGGTTTTATTTGTCACTGATTCAGCGAGTGAGGCGCAGGGTAGACCTGCATGCATACATGCAAGTCACTGCGAATTAGCTGGGCCTCCGAGTGCAGTGACATAGTTATATTTAACCTGTCTTTTTCCCCAGTGAAATTTATCGGTATTGACTCTGGCTTCGTTATCTGACTTCGATTTGCACTGCCTGCTTGTCTTGTCGCTTGCACCTCGGTTAGTTAGAGTGTTCCTAGCTGGGTTTTGTTAAATCCTTCCGTCAGGACACTGTTTTATTATTTTGCTTTGTTATTTTTCCTTTGTTATTTTTGAGGACTATCCTGAGTGGAAATTTGCTTTCCGGTAGGGGGTTACACTATTCAGACACTGCGTCTCAGCCTGCAGACACTGTGCTCTGAAGCTCCGTGTGTAAAATCGCCTCGAACTCGGTAACCCTCGAAGACGAGACAGGAAAAGGCAGTTTTGGTTAGGCAGCTAGGGACCGTGGTTGTACAGTGGCCTGCAGTTTTTGTTTTCTTTTCCCTTTTTTCCCGCCTTCACACTAGTCCTTTTTCACCTGTTACGGTCCAACCTAGACCAGGTCGTAACAGTCTTAATGTTCGGTCAATATTGTGGTTACGTTCTGATTCCATGTTATAGTTTAGTCTGCTGAGCTTTATTTTGTTTGCCATGAACTCTTGATACTGCCGTGTTCTTTTCCTGTGTATTTCAGGAGGCTGAGTGACCTCTGCCTCGACAGCCCGGACATGGAGCCACAGGAGCAGTGGTTCATCAGACAAAACCAGGGGAGCGAAGGTGTCTGCTGGGACACTTTACACTGATGGACAATGACAAACATATTTTGCCACTGCCGAATCACAGATCGCGGAAGGCATTATCGCTCCAATCAAATCGGAGGATAGGTGGAGAATTTTCCCCTAAAATTAGCTAATCAGTGGGGTTTTTCGCTTCACCCTGTGATATCGGAGTGGACCTTTTTGGGACTATTTGCAACCTCAGATGGCAGCGTATTTAATGGACACAAATCAATTTTGGACCCATTATCAGTCTCACTCAGTCAACCTCATTTTAATGTGTGTCTTGTTTTTATATATTTTGTCCTTCATGTATTTTTTGATTGTCCCACCCGAATGTGATGGTGATCATAGATGTCTGTGGTGATCATATGATCAGACGGGGGAGTTGTAAGATTTCAGGTTTTCTCAGCCTGTTCCCCCAATTTGTCTTTCATCTTTCCGAACGGATGGTGAGCTGTTAGAGCCAATTGCTTTCAGTCAATGCCGTGATTGCCACTATACACTATAGTATCTATGCAAATCAACTGGGTGCCGGCAGACGGCCACCATTGATCTTATTAAATTAGGATGAGGTGTTTTGACATCCTGTAGCAAGAACCGGCTCCTCTGGATGGCCTGGTGGGGGGCGGCTTCCTGGCCGGGTGTGATTTATCACTCTTTCACACTACTTAAACTGCCTATTTTCCTTCATTCTGTGTGTGATGTTGACCTCTCCCGTGGGCACAACCGTTTTCCATCGCAACTGAACTTTTAATAAAGTGCTTCACGTGTCTCATCATTACCATTCGCTCCATGTGCAAGTTATTTCCAACCCGGATTAACAGTGAATTAATCAGCCTGTTCCGGAATCATCGAATGTTCGGTAAAAGAAGAAACTAAACAACAGAGATTTTCTTCACCGCCAAACAGGATGTGAGGCCTTATCTCAGCAATGCTTGGACGAATCAAACCCAAACTTAGTTCATAGTCTCAAGACCTGGCCCTGGGGAGGTACAAAAAATTCTGGGAGCTTTGACCTCTGGGGGGCGCTATAAATAGCAAAAACATTTTTTAGCTGATATCTCTTGATATGTTTGGAGTCAAGCCTTAATTCCAGTGTCGTCTGATGCTGTTGGACATCACTAGACAGATCCTAGAAGACGGTATGTATGCATAAGAATTTGGCGGCCATTTTAAATTTGGTCCAAAATGCGCTTAAATTTACAGAAATGATGAGCTTTATTCGATCATTACGAAGCTTGGTTCACATGATCTACAGACCAAGCCTGAGAAGTCCGTTGAGTTTGGTATCTCAAATCTAAACTGTTTGGCCATAACAGCCAATCGAAATTATCCGAGAAGCCGCCAAACAGGAAGTAGGCCCATATCTCAGCAATGCTTTGGTGAATCAACATGAAACTTGGTATAAGGACATTACAACACGGTCTGGAGAAAACTTATTTAATTTGGTGACCTTTGATCCCTGGCAACTATTCAAGTCACAGGAAGTGAAGTCATATCTTAGCAACACTTTCAAATAACCAAACCAAACTCATCAGTTGAACTCAGGACCTCATCTCTATATTGCTGCAGAAAGTTGGTGGTCATTAATCCTCAAAACCAATCAAAATTGATGGTGAATCTATAAAACAGGAAACAGGCACATAACTCTGTCGATTAGTGGTGACTTAATCTTAAATTTCTCAACTGTGCAAGCAGTGATGTATCAGACAGTTCAACCGTGTTACTGTGGTCACCCAGGCTGACCTGCTATGCTGCTAGGCCACCCCATTGTTGCTTGCAGCTATATTTATTATTATTATTATTGGTGGCCTAGCAGCGAAGCTGCAAAGGCAACCATTGTGTTTCTAGCTTTTCTTATTATTATTATGCTTCCACATTCTTCCGCCATTGAAGTCTATGGCAGCCCCTAGAACCGTACCCGGGAAAATTTTATAGACTTGGCAGGCTTATTCAGGACAGTCCCCTGATCACTCAGACTAATTTTCATGCCCCTTGCTAATAGTAAGTAAGTAAGTAAAATTTATTTACTATAGCACCTTTCACAGAGGACATAAAACTCACAAGGTGCTTCACAGTATAAAAAACATGCAAAAAACACAATCAGTAAAATACAAGCAATAATAAATATATATAATAAATATACAAATACAAAAGACACACAGTAAAATCACAACACGAAAACAACAGTACAAAAAACCAGTGCAAAGATTGCTTAATTGAGAAATACACTAAAAAGGCTGCCTCGTTACAGACTTAGCCAAAGGCTAACCTAAAAAAATGGGTCTTCAAATTAGTTCTGAAGGCCTCAATGGATGTGGCAGTCCTCAAAGTCAGCGGGAGGGCATTCCACAGCCTGGGAGCGAACGCCTGGAAAGCCCTGTCCCCTTTGGTGGATTTTTTAGTGCGGGGGACAATTAAAAGGCTGAGGTCTGCTGATCTCAATGCCCTGGTTGGGACATGAGGCTTAAGCAACTCAGCAATGTAGGTGGGCGCCTGGCCATGTAGGGCCCGATAAGTTAAAAGTAAAACTTGAAAATGAATCCTTAGATTCACAGGTAGCCAATGCAGGGAAGCCAAAACGGGAGTAATATGTTCGAACTTTCTCATTTTGGTTAAAAGTCTAGCAGCGGTGTTCTGCACAAGCTGCAGACGGTCAATGGAAGCCTTGCTGAGGCATGTAAAAAGAGCGTTGCAGTAATCAAAGCTTGACGAGATAAAGGCATGAATAATCATTTCAAGCTCAGGTTTAGATATAATGTGCCTGAGTTTGGCAATATTGCGTAGGTGGAAGTAGCATGTACGGGTTAGTGCCCTAACGTGGCAGTCCAGGTTCATGGCCTGATTGAAAACAACTCCCAGATTTCATAGATTAGAGCACACATTATGGCCAAGAGACCCAATACAGCTACCCAACTCAGCAGCAATATTATTTGGAGCGACGATAAGAACCTCCGTCTTGGCTGTGTTTAACTGCAAATAGTTACAAGACATCCATTCCTTAATGGCTGCCATACAATCGAGTAAAACATTAAAACCATTGGGCCTAGCAGGATTAAAAGAAAAGTATAGCTGTAAATCATCTGCAGACAGATGGTACGAGATTCCCTTGAACCTGCCAATGATATGGCTCAGAGGTAAAATATACAGAATAAAAAGAATAGGACCCAGAACCGAACCCTGTGGTACTCCACAAGAAAGTCTCTGACACAAAAGATTCAACAGCCACAGAGAAACACCGATTTGATAAATAAGAGGCAAACCAGTCAAGAGCACAACCTGAAATGCCTACACTATCTCTGAGCCTGCCTAACAAAATATGATGATCTACTGTATCGAAAGCGGCAGTTAGATCAAGCAGCACCAGAATTGTGCATTTACCAGCGTCAGAAGCCATCATAATATCATTAGATACTCTAAGTAGAGCCGTTTCTGTAGAATGCTGGTGTCGATAGCCAGACTGAAATTTGTCGAAAATGCCATTTCCATTTTAAACAGTGGTTAGCTGGTTGGCTACAACTTTTTCTAAAATTTTTGACATGAGCGGCAATTTCGAGATAGGCCGGCAGCTGCTAAATACAGAAGAGTCGAGATTGCGCTTTTTCAATAGAGGCTGAATTACAGCTGATTTAAAATTCTCAGGAAAACAACCAGAGACTAGTGAGCTGTTAATAATGGTGAGAAGAAAAGGGCCAATAGAGCTGATAACCTTTTTGCCAGGGATGCAGGAAGGCAGTCAAATGAGGATGAGGAAGGTTTTATACTATTCACCACCTCCGTTAGCTCTGATAACGTTATTGGTGAGAAAGTTTCTCAAATGGGTTGCCTTGAAAGACAGGCAGATAGCACGATTGACGGTATAATGGCAGACCTGACATTGGCAATTCTTTCAACAAAAAACATGAGAAACTTATTGCAATCATCATCTGAAAACACCGGTGGGTCCATAGCAGACTGTGGGGGACTGACAAGATTTTGAATGGTGTCAAAACCATTTTAGGATTATGCTTATTAGAGGCAAATAAGATTGGCGAAATACGCACCCCTCACTGTTTTTACCATGTCATTGTATTGAGTTATCAGCTCTTTAAAATACAACCGGTGTACTTCGAGATTGGTGGATTTCCACAAGCGCTCCACTTTCCTACATTTGCATCTAAAACACCGGGTCTCATCAGTCAACCAAGGGGTTGGATTACTGTTCTGTGCTTTACGCAGTTTTAATGGTGCAATATCATCTAAAATCAAAGAGCAGCACACGTTAAAATTATCCACCAGAGTGTTAACGTCAGCGCCTTCAAAAGCAAAGTCAGGTGCCCTGCTTTCAAAAGCCAATGCGAATTTATCCGCGGTTAGCCCATTTAGAATACGCAAACGTTTTACGCTCCGTACGGTAGAGCACTCAGAATAAAAGGACAAATTAAAATAAATGCAAGCATGATCAATCACGGGTAACTCTTCACAAAACAGATTGTCAATGTCCAAACCAAGCGTGAAAATCAAGTCTAGGGTATTTCCCTTGCTATGTGTTTTGCAATTCACATGCTGGACAAAACCAAAAGATTCCGTGACATTCAAAGAATTTGCAGCAAAGCTATTAGTGGCATCATTTATAGCTACGTTAAAATCACCCAGCAGTACAACCCGTTCAAATTTAATTATAGAAGCCAGAAGTCACTGAACTGGGACAGAAAAGAACCATTTACACCAGGCGGGCGGTAGAATAAAGCACAGTAGAATGGATTTGTGCGTCCAACCTTAGTTAGAGTTCAAAAGAAGAAAAAGTTCCAAACTTTACTGTCCTTAAAGTAAATTTGTTTTTGAATACTAGGGCTAAACCACCGCCACGACCAGTGATTCTGGGTGCACACTTAAAAGAACAATTAGGTGGACAGATCTCATTTAGAAAAACATATTCCTCATTTTTTTGCCACGTTTCTGTGAGAAACAGAAAATCCAATTCCCTGGCAATGAAAATGTTGTTCAAAAGAAATTATTAAAATTATTATCTTATTACTAACAGAACGAGCATTGAGAAGCGCCAGTTTAATCGGCTCCAGTCCCACGGGAGCAGCGGCAGAAACTTGCTTGAGCGGCCATAAGTTCCAAAAATTGACCCCCCTCGGTGGCCTCACCAGAGGATGATCGCCAGGAAGAAAAACTACCTGTTGCCTGGAACAGTCCGGGACCGGGATAATACTTCGGAGGCATGAACGCCTCACACCAGGGGCTGACAGGAGGAAAGGAATATCCACGAGCCGAGCTGATGACATCAAGGTGGAAGGATGAAAACGCGCAAGCCGTCTCAGTTGTTTCTGCTTGACAGCAATTCCAGCCTGTCTCCCACGTCTCCTCGCTCTCCAGGTGCGCCTGTCAGAAGGACCACGTAGGCATCCACAGCAAGGATTCCAGACGGCCTCTGGGAGGTTAAAGCGCATGGAGCGATGAAGGCAAGATGCTTCAGCATAGCAAAAATGCTGTAATGAGGCGTCGATGTTCAAAAGCGTGAAACGATCATAAGCAATCTTTGACTGCACACTGAACGTGCAAAACAATGCAAACAGTGACAGTAATAAGCTTTAGCGCCACCAACAGGTCAAAGCCTGACATACATTTACCTCCATAACTTCTGACCCGTTCATCAGATTTCCACAAGTGAGGTACCTTTGGAATCCTTGGGTCAAGCCAAGTTCAACGCACCCTATGATGTCATTTTCCACCATATTGGATTTTCCGCCATTTTGAATTTTATCAAAAACCTTTCAAAATTTTCACGGGTCACAAATTTTTTCCGATTTGAGCGAAATGTGGTTCATTGAATCTGCAGACCAAGCCGCACGAATGATACTAAAAGCGGTTTCGATATTCAAAACTATTTGCCCGTAACAGCCAATGAAATTTGGCGGCAAAGCCGCCAAACAGAAAGTGAGGCCATATCTCAGCAACGCTTGGAGGTATCAATCCCAAACTTGGTAGATAGTCTCAGGACCTGCCCCTGATGAGGCACAAAAAAAATTCTGTGACGTTTAACCTCTAGGGGGCGCTATAAATTGCAAAAACATGTTTTAGCTGATATCTCTTGATCTTTTTGGACTAAAGCCTTAATTCCAGTGTCTCCTGATGCTGTTGGACATTCCTAGGTATATCCTAGAAGATTGCATATGTTAAGCGTCAGAATTTGTCGGCCATGTTGAATTTTGTCCAAAATTTGCATAAATTCCTGGGGTTTGGGCTGGCAGGCGAGCGCCTGGTGGTCCGGTCTCCACCCACAGGACCCGGCCGGGCACAGCCCGAACGAGGCGACGTGGGCCCGCCTTCCCGTAGGGCCCATCACCCGGGAGGGTTCAAAAGGGCCGATGCATTGTGTTTTGGGTGACAGTCATGGGCGGGGCCCCGGCGACCCAATCCCTGGACACTGAATCTGGTTCTCGGGACATGGAATGTCACCTCACTGGGGGGGAAGGAGCCTGAGCTTGTGCGGGAGGTTGAGCGGTACCAGCTAGAGATAGTCGGGCTCACCTCTACGCACAGTCTGGGCTCTGGAACCCAACTCCTCGAGAGAGGCTGGACTCTCTTCTATTCTGGAGTTGCCCGCGGTGAGAGGCGGCGGGCTGGTGTGGGTTTGCTTATAGCCCCCCAGCTTAGCCGCCATGTCTTGGAGTTTTCCCCAGTGAACGAGAGGGTCGCTGCCCTGCGCCTTCGGGTCGGGGACAGGTGCCTCACTGTCGTTTCGGCTTATGGGCCGAATGGCAGTGCAGAGTACCCGGCCTTCTTGGAGTCCCTGGGAGGGGTACTGGAAAGTGCTCCAACTAGGGACTCCATCGTTCTGCTGGGGGACTTCAACGACCACGTGGGCAGCGACAGTGTTACCTGGAGGGGCGTGTTTGGGAGGAACGGCCTCCCCTATTTGAACCCGAGTGGTGTTCTGTTATTGGACTTCTGTGCTAGTCACAGTTTGTCCATAACAAACACCATGTTCAAGCATAAGGACGTCCATCTGTGCACGTGGCACGAGGACGCCCGTGGCCGGAGGTCAATGATCGACTTTGTGGTCGTGTCATCTGACCTTCGGCTGTATGTTTTGGACACTCCGGTGAAGAGAGGGGCTGAGCTGTCCACTGATCACCACCATGTGGTGAGTTGGATCCGCTGGCGGAGGAGGAAGCTGGACAGACTTGGCAGGCCCAAACGTGTTGTGAGGGTCTGTTGGGAACGTCTGACAGAACCCTCTGTCAGAGGGGTTTTCAACTCTCACCTCCGGGAGAGCTTTGACCAGATCCCAAGGGAGGCTGGAAACATTGAGTCTGAATGGACCGTGTTCTCCACCTCCATTGTTGATCTTGACCGTTCGGAGCTGTGGCCGTGGGTTTCCGGCCCTGTCGCGGCGGCAACCCCCGAACCCGGTGGTGGACATCGGAAGTAAGGGATGCCGTCAAGCTGAAGAAGGAGTCCTATCGGGCTTGGTTGGCTCACGGGACTCCTGAGGCAGCTGACAGGTACCGGCAGGCTAAGCGTGCTGCAGCCCGGGCGGTGGCGGAAGCAAAAACTTGGGTATGGGAAAAGTTCGGGGAGGCGATAGAGGAGGATTATCGGTCGGTCCCGAAGAGATTCTGGCAAACCGTCCAGCGCCTCAGAGGGGGAAAGCAGTGCCCTGCCAACACTGTTTACAGTGGAGGCGGGGAGCTGTTGACTTCGACTGGGGTGTTGTCGGCGGTGGAAGGAATACTTGAGGATCTCCTCAATCCCACTGACACGCCTCCCATAGAGGAAGCAGAGGCTGGGGACCCAGAGGCTGATTCATCCATCACTCGGGCTGAAGTCACTGAGGTAGTTCGAAACTCCTCGGTGGCAAGGCACCGGGGGTGGATGACATCCGCCCTGAGTACCTCAAGTCTCTGGATGTTGTGGGGCTGTCTTGGTTGACACGCCTCTGCAACATCGTGTGGCAGTCGGGGACAGTGCCTCTGGATTGGCAGACCGGGGTGGTGGTCCCTCTTTTTTAGAAAAGGGGGACGGAGGGTGTGCTCCAACTACAGGGGGATCACACTCCTCAGCCTCCCGGGTAAAGTCTATTCCAGGGTGCTGGAGAGGAGAATTCGGTCGATAGTCGAACCACGGATTCAGGAGGAACAATGCGGTTTTCGTCCTGGTCGTGGAACACTGGACCAGCTCTATACCCTCCGCAGGGTGCTTGAGGGTTCATGGGAGTTTTCCCAACCAGTTCACGTGTTTTGTGGACTTGGAGAAGGCATTTGACCGTGTCCCTCGTGGCGTTCTGTAGGAGGTGCTTCGGGAGTATGGAGTCCGGGGCCCTCTACTAAGGGCCGTGCGATCTCTGTATGACCGGAGCAGGAGCTTAGTTCGCATTGCCGGCAGTAAGTCAGACCTGTTTCCGGTGCATGTTGGACTCCGGCAGGGCTGCCCTTTGTCACCGGTTCTGTTCATTATTTTTAGGAACAGAATTTCTAGGCGCAGCCAGGGGCCAGGGGGAGTCCGGTTTGGGGACCAGAGGATCTCATCTCTGCTTTTTGCGGATGATGTCGTCCTGTTGGCTCCTTCGAACCAGGACCTTCAGCATGGACTGGGGCAGTTTGCAGCCGAGTGCGAAGCGGCTGGGGTGAGAATCAGCACCTCCAAATCCGAGGCCATGGTTCTCGACCGGAAAAAGGTGGCTAGCCCCCTCCGGGTTAGAGGAGAGCTCCTGCCTCAAGTGGAGGAGTTTAAGTATCTTGGGGTCTTGTTCACGAGTGGGGGAAGGATGGAGCGTGAGATTGACAGACGGATCGGTGCAGCAGCAGCAGTAATGCGGTCATTGTACCGATCTGTTGTGGTGAAGAAGGAGCTGAGCCGAAAGGCGAAGCTCTCAATTTACCAGTCAATCTACGTTCCTACCCTCACCTATGGTCAGGAACTTTGGGTCATGACCAAAAGAACGAGATCTCGGATACAAGCGGCTGAAATGGGTTTCCTCCGCAGGGTGGCGGGGCGCTCCCTTAGAGATAGGGTGAGAAGCTCTGTCACCCGGGAGGAGCTCAGAGTAGAGCCGCTGCTCCTCCACGTCGAGAGGAGCCAGCTGAGGTGGCTTGGGCATCTATATCGGATGCCCCCTGGACGCCTTCCTGGGAGGGTGTTCCAGGCATGCCCCACCGGGAGGAGGCCCCGGGGAAGACCCAGGACACGCTGGAGGGACTATGTCGCTCGGCTGGCCTGGGAACGCCTCGGGATACCCCCGGAAGAACTGGATGAAGTGTCCAGGGAGAGGGAAGTCTGGGCATCCTTGCTTAGACTGCTGCCCCCGCGACCCAGCCCCGGATAAACGGAAGAAGATGGAATGGAATGGAATTTGCATAAATTTACAGAAATTACATAACCGTACGGTAAATGTTGAAATTTGGCATACTCATTCAGAGACATACCATGATCAAGCACACCAAATTTCATGCCCCTAGCTCAAAAGCTCTAGTGCCACCAACAGGTCAAAGTTTGACCTACATTCACCTTCATAACTTCTGACCCTTTCATCCGATTTCCAGAAAAGAGCTATTGTTGGAATCCGTAGCTTACGCCAAGTTTAATGCATCCTAATATGTCTTTTGTGCCCAATTGGATTTTCCACCATTTTGAATTTTAGCAAAAACCTTTCAAATGTTTCGCGGGTCACAAATTTTGTCCAATTCGAGCAAAACGTAGTAGATAGAATCTGGAGACCGAGCCGCGCAAAGGATACTAAAAGTCATTTCAATATTCAAAACCGTTTGCCTGTAATAGCCAATGAAATTTGGCAGCAAAGCCGCCAAACAGGATGTGAGACCATATCTCAGCAACCCTTAGACGTATCAACACCAAACTTGGTAAATAGTCTAAAGACCTGCCCCTGGCGAGGCCCAAAAAAGACCTTGACCTTTGTCCTCTGAGGGGCGCTATAAATGGCAAGAACATGTTTTAGAGGATATCTCTTGATCTTTTTGGACTGAAGCCTCATTTCCAGTGTGTGCTGATGCGGTTGGACATCCTTAACCTACTCCTAGAAGTCTCTGTAAAAATGCCCCAGAGCTTGGCGGCCATTTTGAATTTTGTCCTAAATGTGCTTAAATTTACAGAAATTACAAAATTTGTCTGATCATTATGAAACTTGGCAAGCGTGATCTGCCGACCAAGCCTGAGAAGTCTCTAGAGATCCCAAAAACCTGCTTGGGAGGCCGCCACAGGAAGTGAGGCCTTTATCTCAAATGTCTAGACCAGCAAGAACCGCTCCTCTGGATGGCCTGATCTCATATTCAAACCGTTTGGCCTGTTTTCCATCGAACAGCCAATTCGAAATTCGACTATTTCCAACAAAGCCGCCAAACAGGAAGTGAGGCCTTATCTCAGCAATGCTTAGACCAGTCAAACCCAAACATAGTTCATAGTCTCAAGACCTGCCCCTGGGGAGGCACAAAAAATTTTGTGAGCTTTGACCTCTGGCAGGTGCTATGAATAGCAAAAACATTTTTTAGCTGATATCTCTTGATCTGTTTGGATTAAAGCCTTAATTCTAGTGTCGGCTGATGCTGTTGGACATCCCTAGACAGATCCTGGAAGATTGTGTATGTATGCATCAGATTTTGGCGGCCATTTTGAATTTTGTCAAAATGCGCTTAAATTTAAAGAAATTACAAGCTGTATCCGATCATTACAAAGCTTGGCTCACATGATCTACAGCCCAAGTCTGAGAAGTCCGTTGAGTTTGGAATCTCAAATCCAAACCGTTTGGCCATGACAGCCAATCGAAATTATCGGAGAAGCTGCCAAACAGGAAGTAGGCCCATATCTCAGCAATGCTTTGGTGAATCAACACAAAACTTGGTATAAGAACATTACAACACAGTCTGGAGAAGAGTTATTTAATTTGGTGACCTTTGACCCCTGGCAAATATTCAAGTCACAGGAAGTGAAGTCATATCTTAGCAACACTTTCAAATAACCAAACCAAACTCATCAGTTGAACTCAGAACCTCATCTCTATATTGGCTCATGTCCCTGTTGGTCATTAATCCTCAAAACCAATTAAAATTGATTGTGAATCTGTAAAACAGGAAACAGGCAAATAACTCTGTCAATTAGTGGTGATTTAATCTTAAATTTCTCAACTTTGCAAGCAGTGATGTATCTGACAGTTCAACCGTGTTACCGTGGTCACCCAGGCTGTCCTGCTACACTGCTAGGCCACCCCATTGCTGCTTGCAGCTATATTTAGTATTATACCTTTTGTAGAATTATATCCAAGTGGTGGCAGCGTATGATTGTTTCTGACTCGTGTGATTCAAACATTTCCAGTAACTCCAGAGCTGTGAGAAATCCAAAATTCCAAATTTACAGAAGAAAAACAAATGTCATGATAGGTTTTTATCCAACAAAATGTTCTGCCTTAATCCACATTTGTTGGTGTATAGCCTTTCAAAAACATCATTTTCACGGCAGACAAAATGTGTGCAATAAGTGGGAAAGCGCAGGGAGGCACACACCTGCATTAATGGGGCAGGCTAAAAGTAATCTAACAGCACCATAAATTTCATTTATACATACACTAAATAAAAATAATTTATTTTGGCTTAAACACTATTATAGCCTGCAATATTGATGGCAAAGATGTATGCTTTTCTTTGCTTGAGGTTTTGAAAAATGCCTCTGCACCTCATCAGTCAGGACTTGCTGATCGTGTTCCGAGAATTTTTCTTTATCTCTTTCTCTCTGCCTCTGTCTTGCCTGCTGTGCCATTTTTTATACTTTGCCTCATGGCGCAAAACAACGGCAGAATGCACTCAGACCTGTATAACACCCACACCCTCCTCTTACAGGATGCTAGGAGTGCTGGTCGGCAATTTTCTGCCGTGCCGGTTCCATTCTGTTGAGCGGGCGGGGGGTTGCTGAGATGCGTTTATCTTTTGTTCAGCAGGGGGCATGGCAGTAATATTGAGCACTCAATCGCGCGTCTTCCAGTACTTCCGAATTTCTCCTTTTTTTTTTTTTTTTTGACCGGGTAGCACACCCTTCTTAAATTAAGTGAGTGAAGCCACACGTTATTTTACGGAATTGTAAGGAAAAAAATAATTTAAAAAAAGTTGACCTAATCGTCAAACCTATGGCTGGAGAGCGCGGTGGTTTCATTATCTCGGGTTTACAATATGATTTACTTACTATCTGTGGCGGGCGGTGGACGGAAAACTGGGGGGGGCGGAAAACATCCCTTGGAACGGATGAGATTAGTGACCCGATTTCAATCATTGTTCTTGGCTAACATGTTAGTTTCCCTTATAATGAAATGTTTAGGCGAGTGAATAATAAATTCTATAAAATGTTTAATTCACATGCCTTAATAGGCAACTCTTCACGAAAAAACTACTGTGGAATTTCAGTGTTAAATTTTGTCACATCCTAAGCAAGTCGTCAAACCTGTGCGCAATGATTGTTTAATTGAAAAAGATTGAAATGCGCGCTGTTTTGCGTTCAACTGGTGCGTCTGATTTCTCGTCTTAACGAAGACAATTAGCTACACCTGAGAGGGGAGAGTTCAAGTGTCTTTTACCAGGGAAATTAACTGAAAACAGGTCAAGACTAATAAGCAGTTTAAAGACATGTTTATCGCCCTCCTTGTTCTCTGTCAACTGCCCACCACTGCTTACTATACATCTCGGGTACAAAGAAAACATGCAAAGACCTCGATCACAATCATTGTGTGGGCTACTGTGACTTGCTTTCACGTAAATTGAGATAATGGTGTTCAAAAGCCATGAGGAAAATAATTTCTTCATTGACGTTACGCAGAGGAAAATGGTTTGTATTTTTTTTAATCGCATTGAATACAAATCTATTTATCAAAGTCAAAATATGCTTTGGTTATTAAGACTTAGCCAAGTGAACTCTTTCTTGGGTTAGGAAGAACGCTGCCGTTATTAAGGTCAGACTGGATAACATGAAACTTGATCATTTTGTTCATTCTAATTCATGAAACATCGCACTTAAAAAATACCGTTCATGCATACTGAAGTGCGGGATATATAGCCAACATTGATACGATATCATTTAACAGATTTGTGCACGTAGGAAGCTTACATTTTCAATTGAGCTGTTTATTATGCATAATTTCACAGAACAGGCAGCCTATTCAATTCATAAGGTTAAAGACATTCATTCATCTCGAACAAATATAAACAGTTACGTTGGCGATTTACCTTTTTGAAGTCAAGGAACTTCACAACGGACCATTTAAATTTAAAATGGGCGTTTAATTTTTCCGATTAAATGCATTCGCGAATGGGTGGGAGAACATGTCTAGTGATATGCCCCAGGTTAGTGACCACTATTGGCGCCTCCTTTTGAAATCGTTCTGGGAAATAAAAGGCAGATAAAGAGGTTGGCCACGGAATTCTTTCCATGTTGACAATATTTTACTAGACACTCGGACTAGTTTGAAGACAAGTTTACGAGTCCGCCTTAATTTTTATTGTGTGTGCACTAGCAGATTACCGCGAATTTCGAACCCTGTATATTTTCTTGTAAGTGCAACACTGAATCTCACCTTAAAAATCTGCAATTGGCCCCTGATTCTTCCGTTTGGCCATCTCTCCGCTAGCAGTCTGCACTTCCGCTACACTTGTGTCAAAGCATAATACATGTACAATAGGCGGATTGCTATGACGATCACCGCAGACAACTCCCGCGAATTGGCTGTCAGGGAGCGGGTCGAAAACGAAAGTTCGCTATTCTGATAGAAACATAAGGGGGGGAGGGGACATATTTAGGGTCATTTTTGTTTTGTTTCTTGCGGTATTATTGGACACTGGATGCATTCGTTTTAACTGATCTTTGAAAAAAATAGTGCCGTGCGGAAAAAGCACTTTCTGGGCTGAGTGGTGGTCGGTGGATTTCGAGTGCTGGTCGGAGCATTCCGAGTGCTGGTGCCGACCACCGCCGACCAGCATCGGCAGAACCCTGCTCTTATACAGCTATGCCTTTCTAATCCATGCAGATTGTCTATATGAAATATGCATGGGCGTCCCTGGAAAAGATGCTGTTATGAAGGCAGAATATGTTGCTCCAAAATCTCAGTGAACTTTTCAGAAATATTGGTGCCTTCTCAAATCTGCTAGTCACCCTTGCCAAGAGCACTGACACAACCTCATACCAAGACAAAGCATGGCTTATGGACTTATTGGTGACAACAATCTGGATGGTCCTATATTTTCTCCAAAGATGAGTATGTCATCCATCACCACGTCAACTCCTTTGACCATTTAAAATTCCAAAAGGTCATTTTTGAGGGAAAAAAAAAACAAAAAATAAAAATCATAAAAATAAATAATTGCTTAAAACAAATACATTTAAAATTATGTATACTCTGTACTGGGAGTAATATCTCTCCTTAGTAACCCTTCTGTCAAAACCTTTGTGTCGTCCTAATTGTCTGCTTTTGGGGTGTTGCCTCCTAAAGGGGCTATGTCAATAGCTGGGCATGCGCAGTTTGATCGCTTTCAAAACCAGGGTGAGTGCGGAGACATTTCCATATTCTACCTCTACTTTGTACAACTTTTTATTGGCCAGAACGTTTTCCATGGCCCAAGGAAAAGATAGGTTTTGGGACCAAACTGCGCATGCCCAGTTATTGACATAGCCCCTTTAAATGAATTAGTGTCTTACATGCCTTCCCTCACCCCGGAGTAATCCATCATGTGACCCGTTCCCTTGATGTCTTTGTGGTGTATATTAGCCTCAGTTCTACAGTATTGAGCGGAGTTGCTAGATTGCCACGCTCTATTGCTCTGAGCAACCAGTTAGTTTATGTCTTCTAGTTATTTTAAAACCTTCCTCTGAATTAAATGTAACCTTTATGATCGTTCAATATGTAATGACTCTTCGGAGCCATATTAATCGGCACAAACTCCCAACACTTGTTATCAGTCCCCAGGATTGCAACCCCATTCCTGTTAACCATCTGTTCCAGTCTGTTCCTCTGATCAGTTTATATGAAACATCTCCCAAGCCTTCATCGGTCTCCAATCTTGGGATAGCCTTCCAGCAAAAGCCTTCGGATCTGTCTAGCAGTCTTGCTTCAGCAAGGTTTATTCCACTAGGCTTCTTCCCGGGACACCACAGGTCAGGCATGCACACATGAGCCCGGTCTCATCCCAACTCATCATATAGTGATGCTACCTGATCAACCGTTGACATTTGACAAAAAAAGGTAGCTTTTGATGTCCTTATTTGATTAAGAGGCTAACCCCCAACCCAAACCCTCACCCTAAACGTCAAACAAAGATGAGTCTTCATCTTTAGAATATACTGTACAGTGCAAAAGTTTTCAGCAAATGTAATACTATTCAGAAAGGAAAATATTCTTCCAAAAGTTTAAATGAAATGAAATGGTTCTAATCATTGCTGAATGTACTATAAGAGCTGTGATGTACTGTAAGATTTATTTGGTACCAAAGTCAACAGGTATAAAATACCCAGTAACAGACCCGGGGACATTACATACAAATATCAGGAGTACCAAACAACAACAAAGCATCCAAAATACAGTCTATTAAAAAACCTACATGAACATGATATGGCACAATGCACACGCAAAATGTGTGCTAGACATACAGAGAACATCATGAGAGGACAAAACAGACATTTACTGAATAACAAGCATGCTGGTAAAAGACATAGTAATGAATTAAAATCAAAAGCTAGCCACTTTACGTCTGAACACATTCTGCTAGCGGTTATGTCACAAGAAGATTCAGTCAAAAACTGATTACAAAGGTCAAGTGTCCTTGGAAAGTACAAACATTTTCTGATATTTACCCGGCACTTTGGAATGCGAAATAAAGTAATATTTCTTAAAACCCATGCAGGAGCAAAGAATGGTATCTAAGATAAAAGAGCCGGACAGTCAAAGCGATTATTAATAATACCACGCAAAAATGTAAGATCAAGAAATCTTCTGCGTGACTCAAGTGAGGGTAAGTTTAAAGTCGTACATGCATTAGCATATCCAATCTGCTTATAATCAGTTCCACTCTTAAAACAAAGGTATTTGATAAAACTGACCTGGATATCCTCAATTTTCTTTTGAAGATGTTTCGTATTTGGTGACCACACCTGGGAGCAATATTCTAGTTTACTTCTGACGAGGGATACATATAATGTTCGTAGAGATTCAACAGACTGAAAGTCTTTACATGATCTTTTAATTAAACCTAACGTCAGATAAGCTTGTGAATATATATTATTCACGTGAATTGTAAAACTTACGTCAGCAGATAAAGTTACACCAAGATCTTTAATTTCTGTCACTCTTCGAAGTGAGTGACCATTGAGTTGATAGTTATATTGCACATGGTTCCTCTTAGTAGAAAAAGAAATAACCATCATCTTAATTACATTGACTAATAGTTTCCAAGAGCTGTGAACTCCTGTAAATGAAATCAAGTCAATATTTGATGTGACTACCCATTGCCTAAAAATTTTACAGCTTATGTCGTGTCAGGTAATCCCAGACAACTTTCATGATGGTTGATATCAGGGCTCTGTCAGAGGTATACTTTTTCTGCATCAGCAGACTTTGACCACAAAAACCTATGAAAATGCAGCTGCTGTATCCAAACCTATGGAACTTCAGGCCTATTTTACATTCTAGTGGAGACCCCAAGGTGTGCAATGATCCTAAATATGTCCGGCTGAATTACAGGGAAATGTGTATGAACTGATGCACAAGATCTAGATTTTTTCCATTTGATGTAATACTGCGGCCAAATGACATGGAGTTGCTGGTTTGAATATTTCTCTTAATATAGCACGTGTGATCTAGCTTCAGGGAAGCGCTGTAACCAGCAGAAAACAGAATATGTACGTGACATAGTCATAAAATATCAAAAAAAAAAACAACTTCGTTTTCTGACGTGGTACCTACTTGAGAGAAAATGTACAGTAAATGAAAACATAGTTTCGGGATCTAATACAGTTTTTGGTAAAATTATTTTTCATAGTATCATTTCGCATCAGAATGAAACTAATACTAAAACTAGTAAAACTAGCAAAACTAATAATAAAACTACTAGTGAACATCCAAGCCCAAATTTAAATAAAATTAAAAAAACAGGGTGCCTCAGACTGATGCTCATCTACAGCATTGTAACTAAAAAAATCAAGAGATCAATGAAAAATAACTCTGATAATTAGTACTAAATTTATATGTTTGAGAAGTCAGCTGATAATAATCAAATTTAAAATATAGTTTCTTCACTAACCAGCAAGAAAGTCACACCTGTGCTCCAGTGAAGCAAGTGATTCCCATGAAGAAACTTCTCATAATCTGAATGAAACTTATTTTTGACAGTTTGGAATGCACACTCACCTCTTCTGAATCAATCTGTGCAGGTAATCAAGGCCCGCAGACACATACTGCAGTTTTATCTCTGTTGTTGACAAAGTGCTCTCGGCTTCACTCGATACCTCTGTTTCACCAACAGATGGCACCAGTAATTTCATTCCACAGTTTGCCTGCACTTGCTGTGATAAATCTACTGCAGCAATGTTGTGCGTATTATACCCCCCTAGAAAATAAGAAAATAGGACAATATCCATGAAGCATATGGTTTAATAGCGAGAAAAATTCTGGTTTTCTGATTGGCTCCAATCAAAATACAGAGCCTTCCAGCAACATTGCCGCCCTTGGTACATACAGTGGGCTCCAAAATTACTGGCACCCCTGACTGGCAATGCATTAACACTACAAAAAAAAAAATTAAATAAACAATATAATTATAGAGAAACGGAATATACCAACGTGTGAAATACTTTATTTATATTTTGATGGCAACAACTGAAGTAACAGCAATCATGCAATGCAAAATAAATTGCGACAAAATCAAGGTTTCATAGTAATTGGCACCCTTCATTTACAAACCCCAATTCCAATGAAGTTGGGACGTTGTGTAAAATCTGAATAAAAACAGAATGCAATGATTTGCAAATCTCATAAACTGACATTTTATTCACAATAGAACATAGACAACATATCAGATGTTGAAAGTGAGACATTTTACCATTTCATGAAAAATATTAGCTCATTTTGAATTTTATGGCAGCAACACATCTCGGAAAAGTTGGGACAGGGCCATGTTTACCATTGTGTAGCATCCCCTCTTCTTTTAACAACAGCCTGCAAACATTGGGAAGTGAGGAGACCAATTGCTAGAGTTTTGGGAGAGAAATGTTGACCTACTGTTGTCAGATGTAGGAATCTAGCTGCTCAACAGTCCTGGGTCTTCTAAGCCGGATTTTTTGTTTTAGTATGCACCAAATGTTTTCTATTGGTGAAAGGTCTGGACTGCAGGCAGACCATTTCAGCACCTGGACTCTTCTACAGTGAAGCTGTGCTGTTGTGATGGGTGCAGTATGTGGGTTAGCATTGTCTTGCTAAAATATGCAAGGACTTCAGTGAAAGAGACGTTGGTGTAAAACCTCTATATACTTTTCAGCATTGATAATGCCTATCCAGATGTGTAAGCTGCCCATGCCTTAGGCACTAATGCAACCCCATATCATCAGAGGTACTCGCTTTTGAACTGAGTGCTGATAGCAAGCTGGATGGTCCCTCTCCTCTTTAGTCCGCATGACAAGGCATCAGTTGTTTCCAAAACTCTGACCACAGAACAGTTTTTAATTTGGCCCCAGTCCATTTTAAATGAGCTTTGTCCCAGAGATGATGGCAGCATTTCTGGATCGTGTTCACATATGGCTTCTTCTTTGCATGATACATTTGCATACATTTGATACACTTGCATTTTTGGATTGCAAGGCAAACTGTGTTCACAGACAATGATTTCTGGAAGTGCTCATGAGCCCATGCAGTGATATTCAATGCAGAATTATGCCTGTTTTTAATGCAGTGCCACCTGAGGGCCCAAAGATCGCAAGCATCCAATATTGACCTTCGGCCTTGTCCCTTGCATACAGAGATTTATCCAGATTCTCTGAATCCTTTGATGATATTATGTACTGTAGATGGTGGGATATTGAAAATCTTCGCAATTTTACATTGAGGAACATTTTCTGAAATTGTTCCACAATTTTTGGACTCGCTTTTTTGCAGATTGGTGAGCCTCTGCCCATCTTTATTTCTGAGAGACTCTACCTCTCTAAAATGCTGTTTTTATACCCAGTCATGTTACTGACTTGATGCTAATTAAGCTAATTAGTTGTAAAATGCTCCTCCAGCTGATTTTTGTGAGTACCTTTTACTTTTCCAGCCTTTTGTTGCCCCTGTCCCAACTTTTTTGAGATATGCTGCTGCCATCAAATTCAAAATGAGCTAATATTTTTCATGAAATGGTAAAAATTTCTTACTGTCAACATCAGATATGTTTTCTATATTCTATTGTGAATAAAATGTGTGTTTATGAGATTCGCAAATCATTGCATTTGGTTTTTATTCACGTTTTACACAACGTCCCAACTTCATTGCAATTGGAGTTTGTAGTACTTAGTGCAACCACCTCTGACAAGGATAACAGCATGGAGTCTTTTCCTATCATTTTTGACAAGGATAATGCACACTTTTGGGGGATTTTGGACCATTCCTTTCAGCAGATCCTTTAAAGATCCCTCACATTCTTGGGTTTGCGTTATTCAGCTTCCCTTTTCAACTCAGCCCACAGGTTTTCAATTGGATTGAGGTCTGGCGACTGAGACGGCCACTGCAGATCATTGATTTTGTTGTCACAGAACCATTTCTGTGTGGATCTAGAAGTATGCGTTGGGTCATTCTCTTGTTCGAACGTCCCCCTACGGCCAAGCCAAATCATCCTGATAGTTGATGGAATTCATCATGCCAGTAATCTTAACCAGTTCCCCAGGACCTCCTGAATTAAAACAGCCCCAAATCATGACTGATCAGCCACCATATTTCACAATGGGTTACAGGTGCATGTTCTAGTATGCATCTCTGTTTCGACGCCAAGCATGCCGATGCTGTATCTGACCAAAACATGCAATTTTGGTCTCATTTGACCAAAGCACCTTCTTTCAGTCATAATTTAAATGATGGAAAACTTCGCGCGATTGAATAATATGTCTTCTGGTCAGATAAGGCTTTATTCTGGCATTCCCTCCAAAGAGCCTGTGGTCATGAAGGTGGCGCGTGATGGTGCTTTTTGAAACCTGGTGACCCCAAGATGCCACCAAGGCCTGCAATTCCTTCACAATGATTGCTGGGGATTTTTTTTGCTTCTCTCACAATCTTCTTCAGCATCCTAGGGGACAAAATGCAGTTTCATTGTCTACCCTTGAGGTTTTCAACTGTTCCTTATCTTTGGAATTTTTAAACAATTGCCCTTGACAGGCATATTCAGTTGTTTGTGAATCATCCTGACATCATTACCAGATTTATGAAGCTCTATAACCATCTGCCTCTTTTGAACTTAAAGTTGTTTTGTTTTCTTCATGGTGTTGGATTACAAAGGGATACTGCATGTGTGTTACCTGATTTTCATACCCTAGTGAAACAGAAAGAGATGTAATGGCTCAATATAGTTCTTTAGCACTTACATAAAACTTAAATAAGTGGAATTTAATACGTGGTTTCATTTTAGTAGATGTTATTTACAATGTTCTTCAAGGGTGCCACTGATTGTGAAACCCGATTTGGAGGAATAGATTTTTAATTAAATCAGTTAAAGGGGCAATAAGCAGAAATGCATCATTTCTAGATTGAAGGAATTAAAAAATTGCTATGTGAAGAACGAGAGGTGTAATTTCATCTGGAGTATAGCATGACGTCACACACCCGCTCTCTGTGTTGATCTCCAGCCCCTTGTTTACAAGCCGGTCCGGGTGTGCATTCATGTACGTTCATGTGAATCGCTGCCTCCTCCCTCCTCTCGGAGCCCTTGGCCCTCCCTCCCTATAAAAGGCTATGGCCAGTGAGCAGTGGCAGCGGTGGCAGTGCGTATTTTCAAAGTGAAATGGCGGAAAGCGGAACGAAACGTTCACCTGAAGACGACCAGGATCCAAGATTACCTCTAAAGAAACAACGGTCGTTGGCGAAGAAGTTGTCGGATAAAGAAAAGGACAGAACCCGGATTAACATTGGCCTTGCATTTCCAAGGTGGAGAGCACTGCGAGAGCTAAAGGGGCTACAATTTGACTCGGAGCTAGCTCTTCTCCTGGACAGCTAAGTAACAACATAAAGTCAAATGTCTGCTTTAATTAGTGTTACAGTAACGTTAGGCACATGCCGCTATGTTGATTCAATTAAATTTAATGTTACAGTCGTAGCTTGGGTTAATGTCTGAAGCTTGAGTTGTTAGCGGCTCGGTCCTAGCTCATGACACACTTTGTTTTGGTCTACAGGCAGTGCACAACAGCAAACCTAGCGGTGAAACAATTTTGCTTTTGGCTCCTTTAATGATTTTGGTTGGTTCCATTGGAACTTTAATATCGTACAGTATTTCTCACATGTTGTTATTTAGAGGTTCTCTCCAAATATAACTTTTAAGAATTTTGTTAAAGTGTTGTTTGTGCCAGCGATCTTTGAAGCCACTGTATATACAAAAGTGGTTATGAATTAATGCCATTAATTTTTATTCTCTTGACCAAATGTTTAACTGAAACAATAGCTTTTAATTGAAATACAGTGATTGACAAAATAATCATGAATTTTTTTTTTCAAACACGTGTGGCACAATTATTGGATCCCTTTCATTCAATTCTTTGTGTTAGCGTCCCCTTGCCAAAACAACAGCTCTTAGTTTTCTCTGTTTGTGTGTAATGCAGTCAGGGAAGACATGGAAAGCAACCTGAGACCATTGTTCCATGCAGAATCTCTCCAAATTCTTCAAATTTCAAGGCCCTTATTGATGGCTTTCCTCTTCAGCTCCTCCCACAGGTTTTCTATTGGGCCAATGGACTGGGATAACCGTGGAAAAACCTTGGCTCTGTGGTCACTGAACAATTTTTTGTCAATTTCGATGTAAGTTTTGGAGCATTGCCCTGCTGGAGGACCCAACCACGGCCCAGTTTAAGCTTTCTGGCAAAGGTAGGCAGGTTTTTATTTAAAAAACTGCTGGTACGTGAGGGAATGCATGATACAATGAATCCTAAGAAGTTGTCCAGGGCCTTTGGATGCATAACAGTCCAACAACTTCAAAGATCCAACACCTTACTTCAGAGTTGTGATTCCTTGTCTGGATCATAACAGATACCACCACCAACCTGTAGTTAGTGCGTCAAGTTGCCAACCCTCGTGGATTGATTGGGAACTCTTGGAATCCATTTTTTTTTTTTTTTTTAATGCAGAAAACAATAAATCCAATGTGGGAAATTTTGTTTTGCTGCCAATGTTAACATTAAATTCGCTATTCATGCATGTTTTGTATTGGAGCATCCTCTAAGGCTTACCTCACTTGATACTTGAGCAAAAAATGATGAAAATAAGAGAAGTATCCTTGCTCAGAACAATCATACAGATGTGCTCAAAAGTTTGCGTACCCTGGGTGAATTGGTGAAATGTTGCCATTTATTTTGAAAATATGACTCATCATGCAAAAAACTTGTCTTTTATTTAAGGATAGTGATTGTGAGAAGTCATTTATCATCACTGCGGTGTTTGGCTCCTTTTCAAAACATAATGATGACTGAAATCACCCAAACGGCCCTGATCACAAGTTACATATCCTTGAATGTTTGACCTTGTTATATAGACACAAGGTGACACACTCAGGTTTAAATGGCTATTAAGGGTCAAATTTTCCACATCTGTGGCTTTTGAAATTGTCACTAGTGTCTGTGTATAGTCATTGAGTTTGTTTCCTCCTGAGTGGATGCACAGATCTGGCTAGACACTGAGCCATGGGGAGCGGAAAAGAACGGACCTTCATAACAAGGTAGTTAAACTTTTTAAAGATGGGAAAGGATATAAAAAGATATCCAAAGACTTGAAAATGCCAGTCTGTACTGTTCAGTCTGTGATTAAGAGGTGGGAAATTAGGGGATATGTTGATACTAAGCCAAGGTTAGGTAGACCCAGAAAGATTTCAGCCCAAACTGGCAGAACTTTTCGGGACACAAAGAAAAATCCGCAAGCTCCCTCAAAAGAAATACAGGATGCTCTGGAAAAAGATGGTGTGGTCATTTCAAGGAGCAGAATGAGGAGGTACTTATGAACTTTGGTCGAGTTGCTAGAAGGATGCCATGATTGCACCAATCCCACCTAAAAAAAGCCCACCAAAAATATGCCAGACAACACTTTCACATACCTCATAACTTCTGGAATATTGTCATTTGGAGTGACCAAAATAGAACTTAATGGTCACAACCATAAGTGCTATGTTTGGAGAAGCCCATATTGAGAAATATACCATTCCCTCTCTAAAGCATGGTAGTGGCTCTCCGATGTTTTGGGGTTGTGTGAGCTCTAAAGGCACAGGGAGTCTCGTGAAAATTGATGGTAAGATGAATGCAGCATGCTATCAGAAAATACTGGCAGACAATTTGCAATCTTCTGCATGATGCTGCGCATGGGACACACTTGGACTTTCCAGCATGACTATGATCCAAAGCACAAGGCCAAGTTGACCGTCCAGTGGTTACAGAAGGTGAAGGTTCTGGAGTGGCCATCACAGTCTCTTGACCTGAATATCATGGTGCCGCTTTGGGGAGATCTCAAACATGCAGTTCATGCAAAACTACCAAAGAATCTGCAGGAGCTGGAGGCATTTAGCAAAGAAGAATGGGGAGCTATACCACCTGAGGGAATCAGGAGCCTCATTGACAACTATTTCAAAAGACTGCATGCTGTTATTATTGCTAAAAGGGGCAATACACAGTATTAAGAACTAAAGGTATGTACACTTTTGAACAGGGTTCATTTCATTTTTTTCCCTGCATTGCCATGTTTTATTTGATGATTGTGCCATTCTATATACAGTTAGATATGAATCCAATAAAAAATAAAATAAATGTTTTTTACCCAGCCATTGATGTTTTCTTTTTTTTTTTTTTTTTTAACCTATTTCACAAAGTCAGCCAGGGTATGCAAACCTTTACGCAAAACTGTATGTAAGTCGTGGGCTGAGGATTAACTGGGCCTATCTCCAGTTTTCATCAAAAATTATGTTCTAATAATCTCAGTATTAACAGGTACTATATCCTGATGTAATTTTTTCAATGATAAATGGCAGCTGGGAGAAACATCCAGAAAGTGCATAGTACTTTGTTTGAATTTTCAGACCACTTCAGTTTAAAAAGTTCTATGTCCACATTGTCCAATCAGGGAGCTGGATTTAGGGCCACCTGATCAGGATGACGAGATCGCTGAGCAAAGGTTCTATCCACTCTACCATTTCGAAGCAAAATCCCTCTAATATACCAAATCGATGGTTGTAAGATGATGAAATTGGGATATTTTGGATAGGTAAGTACTACAGCACTTGAATGAAGCATCTATGTCTTAAAACCCTGTATTTGTCTTATTCCAGGGGGCCACTTTAGATAGTACTACTTGATTTTTAATCTTATATTTTATGCATTGCAAGATGCATGTGTGTGCACATGAACAAGTACAATATGATGGACATAGTACTTGTTGAAACCAAGCCCAAGGCCAGAGTTTGTTTACTATGTACTGTGCATCATGTCTGCATTAAATGTACTCAGATGAACTTGTACTGGCGATAGAGATAGGAGCAGTTGACACTGAACACCCTTGAGACTCCATCGCTCATTTCAGTGCTAAAGGTTTGTTTCCTATTTATTTTCAGACAGGATGCGGCTGCCCATTTTCTGTCATTATTATTGTCAGATACTCTGTTTTTCTTTCAAATTCTGTATTACCTTTTACCATGAACATGTAATTTGCAGATTCGGGTGGAGTCACATTGTTGTGTTCTTTTTTTAAAAAACACAAGGCAAGACAGAACTTTGTGGCAAAACATTTCCGAAAATACAAGGAGCTATCTAGGAGATAGAACCATATACCTGCAAAATTTATGACATTTTGAAAATTCCAAAGGTCTATCTTCATTTACATTTTCCTAGATCCCCTATCTAAAATCATTCTACTAAAGGTATAACTGCATGATATTATACCTTTCAGTCCCAATAACTCCCCTGAACATAAATATCTGAAAATTATACTTGGAGTGAGAAATTATGATGCAGCAAAATTTCACATCCCATTTTCTTCATTTTGTAAAAAGTGTAGATAGGTCCAGTTAATTCTCAGCCCACGAAGTGTTTATGCAAATCAAAGCATTTAAGGTTTTTTTATTTCACTTTTTTTCTGGCTGCCAGCTGTCTGCAGGCCTTCAGTTATACGCTGTCACCTTATTGACCATAGATTTTGTGCCTGGAAAACATTTGTGAGCTGGAAGACAGCAGCTTTGCTTCAATGCAAGCGGCAATTATATGGCCGTATTATGGGGTGTTGGAGTACTATAATGCAGACGATGTAGTGCATGATGCTTAAGCCCTGTGCTTCAGCAGGAAAAGCCAGTCAGCATCCCCTCAATACTCCATTGTGTTTCATAAAGCACATCATAAATTAAATCAAGAAATCAGATCATAGGAAAATAAATTTTTGACACAGTCAATGGGAGCAGGAATATTCCCATAAATACATATAAAGACCTTAAAGCACTCACCATGATCCACAGTGTCCATGTTGAGTAAGTTCTCCAATTTAACCGTAGTGGGACGGTAGACTTCCGTTGGGAAGAATAAAAGCTTTTTTGTCTTCACAATCTTCACAATGGAGAGAACACCCATGCGCGTCGACTCAATGACACTGTTCAGTGACACGAGATCACCTTGGTCATCCACCACCTTCAAAAGTGTTTCTGTCAACTTTTTAAACATTGCACTGCTGCCTCCAGGGGTTCCGTTTTAAGCTGTAAAGACAATGGAATCGTAAATTCAAAATCAAATATGTAATCAGAAAATGAAATATTGATCAAAACAACAAAATGCTGTGGGGAGTGCAGGAGAATACTCAAGCACACACTTATCTTATTCAGCCAAATCTGACTGAACAATTTCTTTCAGAATTACTGATGCTTTTAACTCCATTCTCACGTGGACTTTGAATTAGCCACACCCCACAGAGTGTTGAATTGGAACGGCAAGAAGTGGCACACATGAATTGAAATTCCACTTGAGACCACCACTACTTCTGCCATAATTCATTGCAGAATACAAATAATTAGCCTGCATCATTCTTTTTTTTTTTACACATTTATGCCATATACAGTACTGTCGAGTGACAGATGATCGTGGAGACCACAGGAAAAAGCTCCTGCATACAGAAATCTGTGAGATATTTTAGCGAGCTGTTACCTGGCCAATCAGGTTTTGCAGCTTATAACAAATTGAATCTTGCAGGTGTAGTTCATGTGTTTCTGAATGTGATGAATTTTACTAACAATAGTCACTGAAATATCCACTTCTGTCCGCTGAACAGTGTTTTAGATCTCAAGGATAGATATTTACAGTTTTTAATCACAAAAAGTATTCTGTGATCAATGGTAGATATTGCTCACCAGGGCATTTGCAATTACTCAGCTCACCAGCACTAATAATCCTGTTCCAAATGAATGATTTTACAAACCCCAATTCCAATGAAGTTGGGACGTTGTGAAAAATATGAATGAAAACAGAATACAATGATTTGCAAATCCTTTTCGACCTATATTCTATTGAGTACACAACAAAGACAAGATATTTTATGTTCAAACTGATAAATTTTATTATTTTTTTGGAAATGTTCACTCATTTTGAATTTGATGCTTGCGACGCATTCCAATAAAGCTGGGACAGGGTCACGTTTACCACGGTGTTATATCAGCTTTCCTTTTAACAATACTTAATAACCATTGGGGAACTGAGGACACTAATTGTAGAAGCTTTGTAGGTGGAATTCTTTGCCATTCTTGCTTGATGTACGACTTCAGTTGCTCAACAGTCCGGGTCTCCATTGTCGTATTTTGCGCTTCATAATGTGCCACACATTTTCAATGAGAGACAGGTCTGGACTGCAGGCAAGCCAGTCGATTACCTGCACTCTTTTACTACGAAGACACCCTATTTTAACACATGCAGCATGTGGCTTGGCATTGTCCTGTTGAAATAATCTGGGACGTCCCTGAAAAAGACGTCGCTTGGATGGCAGCATATGTTGCTCCAAAACCTGTATGTATCTTTCAGCATTAATGGTGACATCACAGACGTCCAAGTTATCCATGTCATGGGCAATAACACATTACTTTACCATCACAGATGCTGGCTTTTGAACTTTGCACTGATAACAATCTGGATGGTCCATTTCCTCTTTAGCCCTGAGGACACAATGTCCATGATTTCGAAAAACAATTTGAAATGTGGACTCGTCAGACCACAGCACACTTTTCCACTTTGCATCAGTCCATCTCAGATGAGCTCAGGCCTAGAGAAGCCGGCGGCGTTTTAACTTGCACTTGTAGATGTAGCGACAAACTATGTTAACTGACGATGGTTTTCCGAAGTGTTCCTGAGCCCACATGGTAATATCCTTTACAGAATGATGTTTGTTTTTAATGCAGTGACTCTTGAGGGACCGACGGTCACGGGCGTTGAATGTTGGTTTTCAGCCTTGCCACTTACGTGTATAGAATTGTCTGGATTCTCCGAATCTTTTAACAATATTATGGACTTTTAATGATGAAATCCCAAAATTCCTTGCGATTGCACATTGAGAAATGTTGTTCTCAAACTGTTGGACTATTTGCTTACGCAGTTGTTCAAGAAGTGGTGAACCTCGCCCCATGCTTGCTTGTGAACAACTGAGCCTTTCAGGGATGCTCCTTTTATACCTAATCATGACACTCTCCTGTTTCCAATTAACCCGATAACCTGTAGAATGTTCCAAACAGGTGTTATTTGAGCATTCCTCTACATTCCCAGTCTTTTGTTGCCCCTGTACCTGCTTTTTTAGAACGTGTTGCAGGCATCAAATTCAAAATGAGTGAATACTTCCAAAAGAAACAATAAAGTTTATCAGTTTGAGCATTAAATATCATGTCTTTGTCGTGTACTCAATTGAATATAGGTCGAAAAGGATTTGCAAATCATTGTATTCTGTTTTTATTCACGTTTTACACAACGTCCAAACTTCATTGGAATTGGGGTTCGTAGAAGGTGTGAGATTTAGCCAGAGTGCATCTGACTGTTTGTCTTATTACTCTCACTTTAAGGGGCATGTATCATAGTAACATCAATTCAAAGTTATTTGGGGTGTGGATGTCTTAACTCATTCCCTACGGCAAGCCGCTGCTAACGGTGCGGCGAATTCTACCATTCCCTATGGTAATGATGTTACAAATACCCAAAATGAAACTGCAAGTATGACATTTGCATTTGAACCTGCTAAAAACCTTTATTTTGAAAATACAGACGTTTCACTAAATGTGTGTTTGTATTGTGTAACTTTCGGGAAAAGTATTCTGTACAAACGCGACAATTTTATATAAAAGTATTCCGTAGGGAATGAGTTAAAAGACTCTTTTATGTATCATCGCACCGGATTGATCCCTCATTTACTCCTTTGAGAACTGCTAGCTTATCATGTTGAATGCGCATGCCTCTGGGATCTTGGGAGATATTTTGCCTGAAGTATTAGTTCCAGGTAGTTTTCCATGACAGATTGGTCCCAGGTGAGGGGCAAGACAAATGATGCAGTGGCTGGCAGGAGTAGAGAAAATCTTGCTCTGAATAGGGACACCCAGGCCGAATACCTGGAAACAGACCTGGGATGGGAGGTTTTTTCCCAGGACTTGAGCAACTTAAGCCCTAAGAGGCTGCGAGCAGCCATTGGCCCCGGCAGCGGTAATCCTGTACACACTGTGCATACATTTTTAAATTATTCATCATCATATCCTGAAAATAAAATTGTGACAAAGGCAACAGATTGCATCTTCAGATTTTTTTTATGAACTAGTGTGATTGAAATACATTTTTTGGCTGTGTCCACTTTGACGGAAACGCAGTTGAAGGCTGATAATTGGTGTACACGTCACTCCCGGGCCCAGAAGTCATCGTTCGCTCATGTGGGATGTTCACCCGTTTAATCCCACTGCTCACATTTGTGACCGATTTTTTTTTTTTTTACTTCTTGCATCTCTAAAAGTGTTGTTGTTGGCTCTGGGCAAATGAGATGCAACTTTGAACTTAAATTTACCATCATGAAATCAAAAAATACATAGAGTTTTTTACGTGTTGGGTAGGTAAAATGCATGTACTTACATTTCAAGGAAAAATTTGCGATGAAATGGGTTAACATTTGCATTGCTTGTCTTGCCTGCCTTAGGAAGCAAATGTTGAAACCGAGAAAACGTAGAAATGAGTAAACGAAAACAACTAAGCATTTTTCAGGCATCTGCTAACATTAGTGCCACCACTGCCAGCTTTAATGTGAAAACGGAGGCTAGCCAGCTACAAGTCTAAGATCCGACTGTTTTGAAAAACAATGAGCCAAACTTAAAAGAATCCAATGATGCAGCCACCTTCACCATAGGCTGCTGTGCAAGCCCAGTAGACTCCAGTATTTTATCACAGGAAGCTCGGGAGCAGATATTCGTGGTATGTGGGAGCAGGACCTCGGCATCTGAGCACGACATTGGCAGTGTTAGGGCAGATGAACTCAAACAGGCACCAGACTCTGTTAAACTAAAAGCATTATAGTCAACATTTAAGCCTCCTCGGGGGTGGATAAAACCATCCAAAGAGATCTGTGGGAAGCAACACAAAATTCCAGAGGAATTTTTTTGATAAGAGCCTTTACCCCACTTTGCGTTACAGCAAAGAAGTTGATGGAGTTTTGTGTAGATTGCATGATTTTCTCATCAGGAGACTTGATAATGAGAACAAAGGCACTTGCTGACTGGAGTAATGCAAAGAAAATAGTTTCAAGGCACTTTTAATAGGCCTATTTGTTAACGGCATTGCATTACCTTCCTGTGAGCAAACACAAGCAAATTTTCTGTTTTGTGAGTGTCTCAAGTTCGACGCACTGAGCAATAATCCCGTGGAAAATTAATTCTGCCGATTAGTGTTAGTAAATTACTTACTCAATCCTCTGATTGTCAATCAAGCAAAGTAATGGGGAGTTATTGTTTATTTAACGGTGAGTATTTTGCCTCACCAAACAACTCCAAAGGCACGTCGCTGCTGAAAATTCCAGAAATAGTAATTATTTGAAATACCCTCACAGGTGGGCTTGGGTGGCAGATCTGTAAATGGGATAATTAATTGCGGGTAGATGATTAATTTGAACATACGGATTTGGATGATGTAAAAGCCGATCTGCACGTCTCTACTTTGCTTGCCTTTGCACCTAACGTTATGCATTTAAGGTACCTTGCTAGCTGGCCGGTGGTTCTTATTTATTATTTATTTAGGATCCCCATTAGCAACACACCAGAGTGAGCACTAGTCTTCCTGGGGTCCAGACAAACAGATACAAATAAATAATCAAATCAATCAAGCAAACAATCGTACAGATGATAGTTTCCAATGAGACATATCAAAACAGAAAAACAGATTGGAAATTACTCTGAAAGGAAAAAAGATAAGCTATTATAAAAAGAATTTTAAAAAAATAAAAAAAAGAATTAAAGAATTCAACTAGGGATTCTATAGTTATACAGGGGGACTTCAACGCTCACGTGAGCCATGATAGAGACACTTGGAGGTGAGTGATTGGGAAAAGTACCCTCCCTGATCTGAAAACGCGCAGTATTTTGTGACACGATTTTTGTGATCATGGATTAGCCATTACAAACACCATTCACCTAGTACCAGAACACCCTGAGCCAAAGTAATTAATTTTGTAATCATCTCATCAGATCTGCATCCATATGTCTTGAACTCTCAGATAAAAAGAGGGATAAAGTTGTCACCTGATCACCACATAGTGGTAAGCTGGATCAGATGGCAGCGAAAACTGCTGAACAGAGCTGGTAAACCAAAACCTGTTGTGAGGGATGACTGGGAACATTTGGTGGAGGACCATGCCAGGGCAATTTTCAACTCTTACCCATGTAAGAGCTTTTCCTGTATCCTTTGCTAGGGACAAGGAGTCCGAATGGACCCTGTCTGAAGTCTCCATTGTAGAAGTAGCTACCTTGAATTTTGGCCTGAAGGTTGGGACTTTCGGTGGGAGAGGCCGTTAAGCTTTTGACAGTGAACTTTTGGGTTTAGTAAGCCTGGGGGACCCCTGACTCAGCAGAAAGGTATCAGCATGCTAGAGGGATTGCAGCCACTGTGGTTGCAGAAGGAGAACTAAGGTTTGAGAGGTGTTAGGGGAAACCATGAAAAAGAACTGTCAGCAAGCCTCAAAAAGGTTCTGGTAAACCGTGGGCTTTGCCCAGGCTGTTTTTTAGAAGGGTGGTGAGCTGATGACCTCAACTGAGGATATCGTTTGGCAGTGCAGGGAGCATTTTGAGGAACTCTTAAATCCAGTAGATACGCCCTCCGTGGAGGAGGCAAGGATGGAAGATTTTGGCCGGTCATTGCCCCTCTCCACGGTGGAAGTCACTTGGGTAGTCAAAAACTCTGCAGTGCCAAGTCACTGGGGCTGGACAAGATTCACTCCAAGATGCTGAAGGCTCTGGATGTTTTTGCGCTGTCATAGTTAACACTCCTGTTTAACATCGTATGGATGTCAGATACGATGGCCTTGGAATGGCTGACTGGGGTGGTGTTCCCATTTTCAAAAAAACTGCAACTTTAGGGTGCCCCCTGACTATAGGGGGATCAAAGTGCTCAGCCTCCCAGGGAATGTGTACACCAAGGAGCTGGAAAGAAGACTTTGCCTGATTGCCAACCTCAGATCCAGGAGGAGCAATGCGGATTCCGTTCTGGCCGTGGTATAGCTGACCAGCATTTTACCCTCGCACAGATACTAGAGGGGTCGCGTGAGTCTGCCTATCCAGTGTAAATATGATTTGTGGACTTGGAGAAAGCTTATGATAGCATCCCACAAGACATCCTGTGGAGGGAGGGGTGCTGAGGGAGAATGGTATTCTGGGGCCATTAATTTGAGCCATCCATTCCTTGTACGGCGAAAGCTGGACTTGTGTCCACATTGTCGGCACTGTCAGACTCATTTCTTGTTTGTGTTGGACTCCGCCAAGGGTAGCCTGGTCACCTGTCTTGTCCATGATTTTCATAGACAGGTTGTCAAGTCCCAGCCAAGATTTTGAGGATGTCTACTTCAGTAGCCTCAGGGTTGCATCTCTGCTGTTTGCAGATGATGTAGTCCTGGTGGCTTCATCGGGCTGTGACCTCTAGAAGGCACTGCAGCAGTTCAAAACTGAGTGTGATGTGGTTGGAATGAGGTTCAGCACCTCCAAATTTGAGGCTACGGTTTTTTACCGGAGGAGGTGGATGGGGGGGTTAGTTGCTACACACAGTGGGGGAGTTTAGGGATCTCAGGACCTTGTTCACGTGTAGTGAGGGTAGAATACAGAGGGAGATTGAAAGGCAGATCTGTGCTGCCTCTGCAGTGGGTGCTGTTCCTGCCATCGTGGTGAAGGAGCTGTGACAAAAAGCAAAGCTCGCGATTTACCTATCAATCTGCGCTCCAACGCCGAACAATGGTCACAAGCTTTGGGTAGTGACTAAAAGGACAAGATTGCTAATAGAAGTAGTCAAAATGAGTTTTCTCCACAGGGTGGCTGGACTCACCCATAGAAATAGGGAGTGGAGCTCAGACATCCAGCAGAGGCTCAGACTAGAGCCACTGCACTTCCATGTTGAGAGGAGTCAGCTAAGGTGGTTCAGCCATCTGGACAGGTATGAAGGTATTTTTGTGTCTTTATCATGCAAGCAAAAAAAAAAAAACTGCTTTGAAATCATATTTCGAATTAGTAAGTAAAAACAAGCAAAGTATTGGTTACAGTTTAAGTGGATTTGGTTATAGACATGAGAATTTTGCTTTTGAAGCAGACTTCTTTTCTCGCGTTACAAAAAGTTTTGGTTACGAATCGGTCCTCTCTGCTTACGAGTTAAAAAGTTTTGGTTATGAAACAGACCTCTTTGCTTTCAAAATTAATTAACGTAATGGGCGGGATCTACGCTGACAAATGAGAGGAGAGCGGCTATTGGTGGGTTTGGTTTGGACTGACAGCAAGGCTGTACACACAGACACACTCAGGTCCTTCCTCACTCCCACTGTAGGTGCTTTCCGACGGAAAATGAGCGTTGAACTAACGTTATATCATACATATCAACCCCAATGGGTTGTCCACATTTAGTACGAATTTTGAGCTTTTGAAATGAGAAAGAGTGAACTGGTAAAATGGTGCGAAAATTGTGGCTCTCACCAATAATTTTTTTCAATGTGAAAACATTGTACAAGCATAGCAAGAAGCATATATGTCAAATAATATGGACTGCCTGTAAATTATTAGGATTTCCCTCCAATTATGCAGATGATGGATTTAGAAAGATAAAGTTATACAGATTTTTAATCGCAGTCACGAAGCAAATCAGCTGCAAGGCGTAGCTGGTATTGGAATCATACATTGTCAGTCCGCGTTGACACAATAACATAGGGACCATTTTTGATTCAGCCTTAAGACATTGCATCCAGCTGGGATAAAAATGAAATTAAGTTCGAAGATGAGTATGATAGGTGTGACAGATAATGTTTAGCATCGTTATACATGTTTTAATCCAGCCGTGTGTTATGCAAGCACCCTGCTGTCAGAATTCCAGATAGTCTCCAGTTAAAAAAACAAATTATTATTGAAAGTTATTCATTTTGGAAGCTATTCATTTTGACAACAATGAGAGAGCACATGAACACACACCACGGTAAACAAACAATAACCAGAAGCTTCTTCTCGTGACACAACACAATTTGCCATTGGCCATTGTAAGGGTTTGGTCTTACAGCCCCTCCCCTGTTACATTCTTTCACCTCCACCTTGATGGGCAACAGGTGCAGCCCGTTAAGGTGGAAGTGATTGCAGGATATATAGGGCTGGCAGCTGCCAGTCTCTAGGGCCTCTGCATTTTGATTTGTCCTTGTGTGTTGATCTGTGCTGCCCCCTGGTTTTTAAGCTCTGTTTTGTATTTAATTATTTTATAATTAAAATCTTCAGTTTTTTTGAGCCAGCCTTGGCAGTTGAGCCCTTTTTTCCATTTAGGCCCATGGCCCTAGTGCCTGCCGGACTACTGTTTGCATCCGGAGGGGGTAAAACCGTGACAAGCCATAGTGGACCACATTTCGGAGCTTCTGCTTATCATGCATACGGCAGGTTTCACTGCATTGGCTATTACTATACGTCAGCCTTTTCCCTCATGCTATACGATTGGAATGACAAGAGTAGGCTATGGATAAGAGATAAGCGATTTTGATCAAAATTTCCTCGAAGTGGAGCGCAAAGGATCCCCCATATGCCTGTGTACAATATTAGCATGACCGATATCACTGTCCTGGATAAGGCTTTGAGGTTTTTCATTGTCACACTTAAAATATTTAATTAAAATATTTAAATGAAAATTTCACACTCCATTTATAATTTCATGCATGGAAAAAATATGCTAAAAAATAACTTTTTTAAAATTTATTTAAACATATAAAGCCCTAAAATGAGGAGAATAGAAATACACTGGACACTAAAACATATAATAAATTAAAACATTGCAAAGAAATAATAAAAACATTACACAAGTCAATTGTGAAATAAATAAGACTTTCAGGCAAAATACATGGTGCGCACAATATCTGAGAAACATTTTCTTTCTTCTGCTAATTACAACGCGTAAATAGCTGCACCAGCTTGTGGGAACGGGAGCCACGGACCCGGTAGCCATCCCCGCATAGAATAGAGCACAAACTATCAACGACACCATCATCCACACTGCGAGGAAGCATTGAGTCTGGTGTCCCCATCCCCAACAGCACATCCAACAGTTCACACCATTCTGAATAACATGATACCTGAGAGTACCTTCAATAGAAGAAAGGCCCTCACAGATGGACTTTGCCAGAAAAATAAAATTCAGCTGAGGACTTAGACTTGAACATATTTGACAACAGTGACCTGCTATTTCTAATGACTTGTCCTTTAACTGGCTGAATCATCATTTAAATCCACTAGTTCCGATTTAAGTTCACACAGGTAGTTTTCATCCCGTAAAGTTTTATTCTCTTTGAAGTGCAAAGTAATATACTCAACCATTAATGATTTACGCTTCTCATTTCTTTCGAAATTAAGAGCCTTACATTTAAATTTAAAAAACTCTTTCATCCTGTACTTCAGGAGACCCCATAGATCCACGTCTGACTTTATAAAAACTCTCAAGTCTTCAATTTTACCAATTTTAGATTTCAATTCAAATAACAATTCGTTATTCATTAAGCACTGTGTATTTAGTTTCCAATATCCTCGTTCCTCATTTGGGCCTATTCACAATAAAGATAGAACTAGGGATGTCACAAGAACCGATACTTGTGATACCTTACGATTCTTAAATGAAACAAGATGTGTTTGTGAAACACTGATGCCCATGGACATAAACATTATTTCGATTTGTGTTTTTGATTTTGATTAAAGTTGATGCCAAGTATCAAAGGCCTATCACTAACCAAGCAAAAGTTATGGCCAAGGTTAAAGTTTTTAAAAAACGCATCCTACGCCAAGGTCAAGGTCATAAGGTCAAAATTCATGACCTCATCTGAAAGGTCTTGTCACAAGGAATACACATGCCAGGTATCAAAGGCCTATCACTAAGCAATCAAAAGTTACGGCCAAGGTTAAAATAAAAAAAAAACACATCCTACGCCAAGGTCAAGGTCACGAGGTCTAAATTCATGACCTCATCTGAAAGGTCTTGTCACAAGGAATACACATGCCAAGTATCAAAGGCCAATCACTAACCAATCAAAAGTTATGGCCAAGGTTAAAGTTTAAAAAAAACGCATCCTACACCAAGGTCAAGGTCACGAGGTCAAAATTCATGTCCTCATCTGAAAGGTCTTGTCACAAGGAATACACATGCCAGGTATCAAAGGCCTATCACTAAGCAATCAAAAGTTATGGCTAAGGTTAAAGTTTTTTTGCTGCTGCAGACAGACGGACAGACGGACGGATGGACAGGTGAAAAACTATATCTTCGAATCTTCGATTCCGGGGGCATAAAAACACCGATGATGCCTATTATTTTGAGGCACCGTAAGCACCGAGGCACGGTAAGTTTCGGTGCTGTGACTATTCCGGAACTAATGGGGGCAGTATACGCTTCAGAGTGTTCCTGTTGATACTTGCAATCAGAAGGAGGTCACGAAGAAGTAGACCTTTTCTTCGGCGTTCATGTTGGTCACGGCGAACTGTAGCAAGTAGTCTCAGAGTGGGGGGAGCATTCTCCGAAGCAGTGGGGATAGACAACGGTACCCCTCAAGGGAGTGTTATTAGCCCAGTGCTATTTAACATCATGATTAATGATATGTTCCAAGATGTGGGGGCTGGATTTGGGCTATCGCTGTTTGCAGATGATGGAGCAATTTGGAAAAGGGGAAGGAATATCAAATTTTTAACAAGAAAAATACAAGGGGCATTAGATAAAGTGGTAGGCTGGGCTGGGAAGTGGGGGTTCAAAATATCTGTGGAAAAGTCCAACTTTGTAATTTTCACTAACAAAAGGAAGACTGGAAACCTGGAGCTGAGTATATATGACAAGCCAATAGAGAGAGTCAAGGAATTTAAGTTCCTAGGAGTTATATTTGATGAGAGAATGACTTGGAGAAACCACATAGAAAAAATTGTGAGGAAATGCGACAAAGTGATAAATGTGATGCAATGTCTTGCTGGGACCACATGGGGAGCAGATAGAGACACACGGATAATGATTTACAGAGCCATGATCCGTTCAGCCTTAGACTATGGGTGCTTGGCATATGGAGCTGCAGCCAAAACTAACCTGGCAAGACTGGATAGAGTGCAAGCAAAAGCACTGAGGGTGTGTAGTGGAGCGTTTTGCTCAACCCCAATTCCAGCCTTGTTGGTGGAGACGGGAGAGACCCCACTGGCATTAAGGAGAAGGAAACTTGCTTTGCACTATGTGGCCAAGTTACATGGGTATGAGCAGCAAGATCACCCAGGCAGGCAGCTGGTGGAGGCGTGTTGGGAGTGGGGAGAAGGAGGGAGGTGGGGAAAACAGAAGTTTTGTTTACAGGATGGGAGAGGAGGAGGAGGAGCTGGGATTGAGTCGGGTGCGGCAGGGTTCTGCAGTGGTCTGGCCATCTATTCCCCCACGGCTACTACCAAATGTAGAGGTAGACTTTGCAGTAGCTGAAAGGATGAGGCAGGAGGGTAGAGGAGACCCAGAGAATTTGGTGAGAGAGAGGATGCAGGAGAACTGGGCAAACCACGTACAGGTGTTTACAGATGGTTCCATGGACCCCAGCAGTAAAAGGGTGGGTTTTGCAATACATATTCCCGGCCTGCGGATCACACAGAGCAGGCGGCTGTCAGATGGGGTGTCAGTTTTTACCGCAGAAGTAGTAGCCTTACTATGGGCACTAAATTGGGTGGAAGAAGTGAGGGCACAGCAGGTGGTCATATGCTCTGACTCGGCGGCTGCTCTGGGGACCCTGCAGGGGAGGAGGTCACGGATCAGTCCGGACCTAATTTGTGAGCTCCTAACAACTCTGTATAAAATAACGCTGTCTGGAATTGGAGTGGGATTCATGTGGGTCCCAGCGCATGTGGGGGTGGAGGGCAATGAGGCTGTTGATTGGGCAGCCAAAGAGGCCCTGAGGAGGGAGGAGGTGGAAGTGGGCATAGCCTTAGGCGTATCAGAGTATCGAAGTGTAGTTAAAGAAGAGATAAGTAGGGGATGGCAGAGAGAGTGGGATGGGGAAAAGAGAGGAAGGTTTTTCCATACTATTCAAAGCAGTATCAGGGGTGGGAACAGCCCACAGGGGAACAACAGAAGGGGACAAGTGATCATGACAAGACTGAGACTTGGGCATTGTGGTCTAGCGTGGGGACTGGCCCGCGTCGGTAAGCATGACAATGGACTGTGTGAATGTGGGGAAAGAGAAACTGTGCGACATGTATTTATGGAGTGCTCCAAATATACAACGGAGAGGAATATACTGTTCTCTGCAGTTCTTGGTACTGGGCTACAGTGTATATCTTTAAGGAACATTCTCAACCCGGAGGAACATCAAAGGGAAGTGGGGAAAGCTGTGATGGATTTTCTTTTGGACTGAGGTCTGCACCGTAAGGTGTAAGGCCGCCGAATAAAATGAGGAGTATCCAACGAAATCAGTGGGAGGCAGCAATACGCCGACGGGCGTCTAGTCTGCCAGGAAATCAAAAGAAGAAGAAGAAGTAGCAAGTAGTCACGTGACCATACATGCTCACAGGCCAGGGCTGCATCTGTTTTTTTGCCAATGAAAGTTCCTAACTCCTAAAAAATGATCCGGAAATTATTACGTGGCAACCATGATAAGTTCCTTCGAATTCTTTAAATATTGAGAAAAGGAGTCTCAGTGCTTCCTAATTTACCTCCTTTAACATAGGGTACACGAAGCATCCTTTTCAAAAAGAAAGGCGATCACGCCATTCCACAATAGACCGATCCAGAGTACAGCCCACCCAGGCCTATCCAGCTAATGAGATCCAGGGCTGCAGTGACGTGACCGCACCCAGCTAGCGCTCTCCATAACCTCGGACAAACAAACACTTATCCGAACTGCTTTCTCTATTGGGAAGAGTACATTAAACTTTGTTTTTCGCATTTTTGTAATTATAAAATCTCACAATGGCAAAGCGGTGTTGTTACGGTGAGTGTAAATCGGACACGAGATACTCGTTTACACTACTTTCAGGAGGGAGAGGGCTGGATATGGCAATTTATTTGCTAATAATTACTCATTATTCTGAAAGCTCAACTCGCTTTGTTAACGAGCAATAACGCCTCTTGATGGCTTTGCACTGGGCCGTAAAAGGGTCAAGAGGCTGCAGGTTCTCATTCAAACAGAGCAGAAACACACCTGATACGATTATTGCAGGCTTCACACAGAGCTCCGTTTCAATCAAAGACCGTCTTGGGCAATAACACTTGGGTGCTCTGGAAAAGGTTTATGATCTTATCACACCATATGTAAATTGAATGCTACGTACCCTGCTTTGCAAGAGCACTGGCCGTGAACAATGCTTCTCTGTTCCTTGTCGATCGTTATTATCAATGAGTGTGGCTTCTGGGACTTCAGCATTGAGCGATAGCATTTGCATTTCGCTTCAACTTCATGGGCGTTTATAACAGAAAATGACACTTCGTGAATATACCCAGATAAAAAATAATTATATTTATATTATATAAAAAGAATGAGTCACTTTTTCACCAATTTCCATTTGACAGAACCCTTTACTTCTTCTGGCGAGAGAATCTGCTTTGTACCCTTTTTAAATATAATTGGCCACTGTAGCACATAAAACTTGTTACTCACATTTGTTTCTCTGCTGGAAGGTCCACCGTCCTTGGGAGAGGGTCCCGAACTCTTGCTAATGTCCAACTCACTTGCGCTTTCAAAAGATTTGTCTTCCGAGCAACTGCCTGGATCGTCGGAAGTAAATTGTTTCTCGTCCAGGGAAGGGAAATCTTCTCCGGTCGGCTGGTTATCGAGTTGGACATCTTTTTGGTGGTTGTTCGCTCTTCTTGTCTCCTCTGGATTATTTTTGGGTGGACACGCAGCAGCTCGGGCATCTTCCTCCGCGATCTCCCGGTTGGTAAAGCTACCTCCTCCTCCTCCACCAAAGGGTTCGGGGAGAGACTCTGATGGGCGCATGTCCTCCTCTGGTCTTCCATCCTCCACTTCGCCTTCGTAGATTTGGGACTATGGGTTGCGGCGCGTGCGATTCACATATGAACTTGGGCATTGGAAAAAGGAGTGGCCGGACTCACCACAGCGACTGCATACAGCGTTTTCCGTGCATAGTTTGGCTCTATGGCCCAGATTTCCACACTTCCAGCACTTCACTTGATTGCAATCCCTGACTTAGTATTCAGTCGACTCACAGATATAACATCAGTTAATCTGGCCATTGTAGATGGTCTTCCCGTTATACGGACCTAGTGAGATAGAGTTGGGGATGGACACGAGTTGTATGTTTTCACTTCTCTGCACTTTTACCCGATACTTCCTAATGCCATACCAAATCCCAAAATTATCCACAGGCTTAATTGGTGGTTGGAGGATTTCGCAATAGCGTGCCAGGTAAAGCTCGATGTCAGAGTCTGGGATTCAACCTGTCCAAAACTTGACAATGACGGTGATTTAGTTTACTGAGACTGCAGACTGCATCTCCCAGTCTTTCCACTTTGCCTCTTGAGAGGCTAGTACTTCGATGAATTTCCTGAGTCATTTTCTTGATAAAAACAAATCTCTAATTCATGCCGATTAGCTAATGCAATGAATGAGTAAATCTCACGGATCAAACCGCAAGGAATCAAAAAGGAGTTTTTCGCCAACAAAGTCTCGGGAATGGGGATTTCCGTCCCCAACAAATTTCAACCTCGCCCAGGGCCTCGTTTCCCAATAGCGATCGATCGTAGAGCTCTACTTGGGTTTGCTACGAGTGATCATACGAAAAATCCTCGTTGCTAACGTGCGTTTCTCTAAGCAGCTCTTACGCGGGATCGTGCGCACGGAAGTACTTCGTAACTTCACTTTGGGCTGCTGTCCACTTCAATGGTCCTGAGATGTTTGATTATTTGATCTTAGGCCACAGTCACCGATTTGAATGTAGGTGCTGCTCTGCAGTCAAAACAAAATAAAATATACATTAAATAGTAAGAATAAATGAAACATATTACACAGTGGAAGCACAGCATGTAAAGGTGATGTGCCTGTGACGGCTGCTTGGCTGAAATTAAAAGAAATAAAAAAATCCTTATAAGTAACTCGTGGTCTTGACTTTTTCCAGTCATTCTTCTTTATCAAGTTTTCCAATAATATGAACAATCAATCGGCAGTTGAATTCACAGCTGTCATCTTAATGCATTGCTGTGGCTATAGTAGCCTACAACAGTAGGCTACAATTCAGGAAAGAAAAAAAAAAAAAAAAAATATATATATATATATATATATATATTTTATTCGAAAAAGACTCTCTCGCTTTTGCGCCTCCAGATTGTTTAAGTTACAACAAAGGAAACGGAGATTCGCAGCAAGAACCCGCAATTTAATAACATCGTTCGAAATGCAACCTAACCTCAATAGGTTATAAAACGTTTTATTTGTCGTCTCACCGTCATGAGGATAACTGACCACAGCTGATAATGTTGAATCATCTTTTCCAAGTTCAGGTATTTTTAATTTGAATGACTGATGGTCAGCACGTCAAAACCAGTTATTTATTTAAAGGTATGTTTTCTCTTCCTCCTCAGCTCTCCAGTCGCCAGTGTGCGCTGATTAGCTTATTTATTTATTGCCCTGAAGAACAAAATAATTACCAAATCTTGCATGGTTCTTATATTTCTGTCAGCATTGGTGACATATTCAGGTATCGTCACTCTGTAATCAAATTATCACCCTCAGTAGGCTATATAAAGGTTTCCGCGGAGTATCGGAAATTTTATGAAACGATATTCAAAACAATTATGGAAAGAAAACACCAGCCTCGAAAGTTGGCTCTTCCTTCCAGACAAATTAGGCATAATGTCAGATGACGTGGAGGCAAACAAAATCACTCTATTGAATAGACTGAGAAGTAGCCTTACTACAACCCCAATTCTGAAATAGTTGGGACAAAGTGTAAATTGTGAATAAAATCAAAATGCAATGACTTTTAGATCACATGAGCCAATATGTTATTTACAATAGAACATAGATAACATTTCAAATGTTGAAACTGAGACATTTTACATATTTATGCACAAAAAGTTCGGACACAGGCAGAAAAGGGCTGAAAAAGCAATTAATATTTAATAGAATCAGCTGAAAGAACATTTAGCAAGTCATTAAGTTAACTGGCATCAGGTGTGTAACATGATTGGCTATAAAAGGGATGCCTTACAGAGGCTGAGTCTCTCGGAAGTAAAGATGGCCAGAGGCTCTCCAACCTGTGAAGGCTTGCGTAAACAAATTGTGGAATACTTTAAAAACAATGTTCCTCAACGTCAAATTGCAAAGGCTTTGAAGGTCTCATCATCGACAGTGCATAACATCATCAAAAGATTCAGAGAAACTGGAAAAATCTCTGTGCGTTAGGGACAAGGCCGAAGACCTTTACCGGATGCCCGTGATCTTCGGGCCCTCAGATGCCACTGCATCACTCACCGGCATGATTCTGTCATTGACATTATTAAATGGGCCCAGGAATACTTCAAGAAACCACTGTCTAGAAACACAGTCCGCCGTGTCATCCACAGATGCCACCTAAAACTCTATCATGCAAAAAGGAAGCCATTGTTGAGCATGATCCAGAAGCGCCGCCGTGTTCTGTGGGCTAAGGCTCATTTAAAATGGACTGTACCAAAGTGTCAAAGTGTCCTGTGGTCAGACGAGTCCAAATTTGACATTCTTGTTGGAAATCATGGGAGTCGTGTCCTCCGGGCTAAACAGGAGAAAGACCACCCCTCCTGTTATCAGCGTTCAGTTCAAAAGCTAGCATCTCTGATGGTGTGGGGATGCATTAGTGCATGGTGTGGAACACGTGCATGTTTTAAAAAGCACCATGAATGCTGAAAGGTATATAAAGGTTTTAGAGCAACATATGCTCCCCTCCAGACGACATCTGTTCCAGGGAAGGCCTTGTGTATTTCAGCAGGACAATGCAAAACCACATACTGCAGCTATTACAACAGCATGGCTTTATAGTAGAAGAGTCCAAGTGCTGAACTGGCCTGCCTGCAGTCCTGATCTTTTACCGATTGAGAACATTTGGTGCATAATTAAACAAAAAGTCCGTCAAAGGAGATCAAAAACTCTCCAGCAGCTGGGAGCCTGTATTAAACAAGAGTGGGATCAAATTTCAATGGCTAAACTCAAGGCACCGGTCTCCTCAATGCCCAGACATCTCCACTCTGTGTTAAAAAGAAGAGGGGATGCTACACCATGGTAAACAGGCCCCTGTCCCAACTTTTTTGAGACCTGTAGCAGCCATCACATTTGAAATGAGCTCATTTTGTGGATAAAATAGTAAAATTTCTCAGTTTCAACATTTGCTATGTTGTCTCTGTTCTATTGTGAATAAAATACTAGCTGGTGTGATTTGAAAGTCATTGCATTTTGATTTCATTCACAATTTACACTTTGTCCCAACTATTTCAGAATTGGGGTTGTAATAAAAGCCATCATTTGGGGAGACAATGCAAAGAAAATTACAGTAACGTGTGGTGTGAAACGTGATGGTCAAGAGACCACGAGAAACCATGTCCGCTAGCGTTTCCATGGGTACAGTGGGTGCCCATTTCGGCCATATAGCCCAGTGGCAAATCCCACAACTACTAGTGAGCTGGGGGGATGATAGTTGCACTTCAGTTGCGTGCCCAAGTTCAGTAGTGGCCTGCACTTCTCTCCATCATGATGCTGTGCGGTCATGTGCCAATGCTGCACAACTTACGTGACCAGGAGGAGGAGGCTGATAACAGATCGGCAGGGTTGAACCAGCTAAGAGATGCAAAGTATGGCTAGTTTCTGGGCACGTCAAGTTATTGGGCATATTTAGAATACGCCCCTTTTTTTGCCCGCATGAGCAGCACTCCAGTTGCATCAACCGCCACAGCGAAACATTTATTTGTGTTTCTTCATTTTCCTTTTCAGGGTTCCTGTAGTTCTAGTACAATATTTTAATTTGCTGACACGTGTATATAGGCTATATCTTTTCGTTATGACTTGTAATTTCTTCTTGCCTTTATTAATTAATGTAATTATTAAAGCTATAATGTCTATAATTGTTGTTCGTTTTTTGTGAATGCATATTGAAAAATCGCAATTCAAGTGCCACAAATCACTTTCATTCACGAACAGCATCAGTGGTCATGATTAAATACGATAATATTAACTCTTCGAACCCTGTGTTATATAAAGGGGTTGTGACCACCACCTATGCCGAAATACAGCTTACTGCAACGGGTAAACCTGATCGTAAACAAGGTCACATGACAGCCAAAAGTCATGTGATCAAAATCACCCTTCGGAGGCTCAGTTTTCAGCCATTTTGGGTCATTGCACGTTCTCGATGTGGCCACTAAAACGGTCTATGGGGTTTAAAGGGATAAAAGAACATGCTCACAGAAAAAAAAAAGTAATAGTTTGCGATGACTCCTGCAGGTGTCATGGCAGACAGAAGAACCAAACGCGAGTCAGGAAATCCAAAAACCGAAGTCGTTTATTCAGGCAATGGGTCGGGAAGCCAGGGGTAGCACAGAGACGTAGTCAGGCAGGCAAGGTTAGTACCACGAGAATCAATAAATGAGGCAATCAAAACAAAAGGGCTAGGCAAAAGAGTGTCGGTCAGACACAGGCTATAGTTGTACACGGGGAAGCAAAAACAAGAATACTGGCACTAAGCACAGGCAAGGGAGAAAAAGGAATGAAGATCTGACGGAAATCTGTAGTGAACTGAGACAATATATACACAAGGAAATTACTAAACTAGGCGGGGAATAGGATTGGTGGGAGTTACTAAACAATCAAATCTAATAAGCACACGAGGGAAAAGACAAACCATGATCACGCATCACAATTGACAAACCAATCCTAAACATGAAAACAGACTCCGATCAGGGAGTTGCCTAAGTGCATAATAGAATGGGAGGCAGCTCGAGGTAAAACAGGTGCAGGAGATCGCAGTAATCAGCAGAGTCAGGGATAGGAACAGGAGGGCAGAGTTTACAGACTAGGCGAATGCAAAAGAGTATTAGTAAAAAAATGAACAACGTGATATTTACACACCATTACATGACAGGTGAATGTTAATACACAAAATTACTCAGGATGAGTATATTAGTCTATGTTAGTAATGACATAACGTAACATGAAGTATTAGTCTTAATTAATATGTTAATCGTGAATAGCGGGAAAAACAGGAAACGAGGCGTGAAGGAAGAATTTGGAAACCACGGAAACCAACGGAAATACCGAATAGATGCATGAGCGTGGACAGGGAAGTGCATGGCTCAAATCACATGGAAGGCGTACATGGCGCGACTGGGGCAGGCGAGGTGCAACCCTAAACACATGAATGATAAATGAAACAATAAATGATAAACATAACCAAGCCAAAAAACAAAGATTATGACAGCAGGTCTTAAGACGCTCGTAGTTTTCTACGAGTGGTCTTTGGCATTCGTAAATCTAGGACAATTTCTGAGAGCGTCTTAAGTAACGAAGGTTTTCAGAAACACTCCACAAACGTAAGATGCGTCGTAAGAGGGATTCTACGATCATCGTTTCCTTAAGGTGCTTTTGGGAAAGGAGGCCCAGTTTTTTCCCACGCGAGAGGCAAAGGAAGCCATGTTTAAAAAGTTTTAAAAGTGCAAGAGACAGAGCTTGACCTCCATCGCCGCGCGAGCGGGATGGGGGTTTAAATCACAAAGATTTTCTTGCTCCGAGGTAAAATTTAAGGAGGAAGTAAAGTTAAATTAAAATGAACTGGAAGTTCAGCACACAACGCCTAAAGTGCAGTTTACCAGCGAGAGGCTCAAATGCCTGTTTTTCCCGTTCCACTCATCCTCGCGATACTGCTAATCGTAAGAAAATAATGCGTGAGATGGGCGGGATTTTTTTTAAGTAGAGCAACCTTCTCTGCGCTCACTGGCTGACTCCACAACTCGAGCCACTTGTCACTTTATCTCGAGATGCCATTCTAAATGGGTTCGCTCCACGCTCCCCTTCCTCATACCTAGCAGGATGGAAGCAATTCAAGAAATTCCATTCGGGCCTCCTACTGGTGTTCCTGGCACTTGACGTTGTTTCCATTACGAGCTTCATTTCGTACATTCACTCCATACACCTCGTTCGACCAGCCTCAATACAGGTCTACCTAACCGGCATCAACTTCTTCATCAAATTTGCCACTGGTTATCCGTGCCCGTCTATTTTCCACTCTCATGTGCGATCACTACTGAAGGTTTACGCTAAACAAGAATCTCCCGCTCCAACCAAACGTTTACCCCTGACGGCAGACCTCCTCTCTCGCCACATCCAGATGCTGCGTTTGGGATACTATTCTCCTTCGACGGATTCCACCCTAGAAGCTATGTTCTGTTGCCTTTCTTTGGGATTTTGAGATGTGCCGAGTTTGCTCCGCTCTCCGCTAATTATAACCCTTCTCGTTACGCCAGCCTAAACAACACCTCATTCCACTCCACCGACTGCCTCATGTTCAAGATAAAGAGTAGTAAAACGGATCAGTTCGGCATTTCTCAGCCCATATTCCTATTTCGTCCAGACTTTGCCCTCAGTCCATTCGAGCCAATGTCAAACCACGCCACCTCAAGATACAATAACCATGCTTCTCCCCAAGACCCATTATTCATAACCGACAAGGGGGTTGTAGCCACTCGCCACTGGTTCCTCTACTATTTCCGCCATGTTCTAATTAGATCCAGCATTCCACACAAATACTTCTCCGGGGACTCTTTCCGCATCGGCGGCGCCACCACAGCATCCAAGTGAGGAGTGCTGGACAACCTGATTAAAATCCTCGGCCGCTGGACATCGAACGCGTATGCAAGCTATATTTGCAATAACGTCGACGACGTACGAAGAGCCCATCTCTCGCTGACCCATTAACACTTTTGGGGGCTTGGGAGCCACTCCGACAAGAAACACGAGCCCCACCCTGAGTCTCACCACTTGGAGGACGCCCAATGTCCGCACAATCACAGCCAAGTCCAACATCACACTGGCCCCAATCTCCCATCCGCAGTTCCACCCAATACTCTCCTCCACTTTGGGAGTGGTCCAGGGTTCATTAAGAATAAATTAAAGTCACATTGAATTTAAAAGGGCAACTGCAGCAGGGATAAAAGAGTTCTTAAGTCTGTTTTACATCTTGGCAAAGCGTATCTACGACCCAAAGGAAGCAGCCGAAATTCCCTGAAGAAGGGATGGCTCAAGTCTGCCAAGATTCTTTGGGCCTTTTTCAGGGCCCTTAACAGGTCTGGCGAGTCATTGAGGGCCATCTTTGTAATCAGATTTTCAGATTTCAGATTTCAAATTTCTTTATCTTTAAAAGTGGGAATGGCACATATTAATGAACATTTGCATGCAAATATGTGGGATTATAGCCAGATGGCTAATTTCCATCCCCAGTCCCATTGGCAGGTTGAAGTTAAATACAAAACAATGACAATAAAAGGTACAATAAGCAGGACTAAGACAATAAAACAATATGCCATGTTACCCAAGGCAACATACACATATCATATATAACATAAACAGCATATATACATACATACATGGATCAATAGCTAACTGGCCAGAAGGTAACAGGACCAAAAAGATTACAGATAAGCTAAAAAGTGCTGAAGTGCTAATTAAAGTGCCATGTGCTAAAGTGTCATTTGCTAAAGTGCCGAGTGCAAGATTGAAATGAATTGCACAATAAAGTGCAAAATTCAATTAAATTGCACAATACCCAATAAAGAGCAAGATTGAATTGAAATTGCCCAATGCCCAATAAAAGTGCAAGATTGAATTGAATTACACAATGCCAGTATTATGCAAGATTGAATTAAATTGCACAATGCCCATAGCACACAATTGCGCATCCTGATGTGTGTCTAAAAATTGCACTAAGTCAGTATACCTAGATGTATTATGTACACACTATTGCACAGAACTAGCACGCACAGTTTAAACAAATACAGAATAGTGCCCCAAACAGTTAGCCCATTTGACAGACATACAATTTCAGACAGAATTATGGTCACAGGTCTGGTTTTCCAATAGCTATGCCTTAAAAAGTTTTGAGAAAAGGTAAATGTTAGGAGTTCACATATAGTACTAGGCTTTTGATTCCACGTCAGGGATACACGGAAAGAAAATACAGCTTGACCAGAAGCATAGCTAACTGGCCAAAAGTAACGGGACCAGAAAGATTACAGATAAGTTAAAAAGTGCTGGACTGATAATTAAAGTGCCCTGTGCTAAAGTGTCGTTTGCTAAAGTGTCTAGTGCAGAAAGTGCAGGATTGAGTTGAATTGCACAATGCCCAATAAAGTGCAAGACTAAATTAAATTGCACCATGCCCATAGCACATAATTGCACATACTGATGTGTGTCTAAATAAAGCACCAAGTTAATTATACATAAATGTATTAGATACACATTATTGCACAGAATTAGCATGCACAGTTAAGCAAATACAAAATGATACCCCAACCAGTTAGCCCATTAGACAAACATACAATTTTAGTCAGGATTATGATCACAGATCTGATTTTCCAACAACCATGCCTTAAGAATTTTTGTAAAAGAGGTAAAAGTTGGGAGTTCACGTATAGTGCTGGGTATTTGGTTCCAGGTCCGGGATACACGGAGAGAAAATACAGCTTGACAAAAAGCACTTTTCCTAAATGCTACAACAATCGCCTCTAGAGCTTGCTCTGGTTGATCTATTTGAATGTTTTTTAACAAATTCAAGTAATTGGGGTGCAGCTTGACCATGAAGAATTTTATAGATCAGTACAGCGTCAGCATATTTTATTGTGTTGTCACAATTTAGTTGCTCAAGTTTCTTAAGTATCAAACAGTGATGGTACATGTTAGGTTTTCTATCAAGTACTTTTAGGGCTTGTTTATTAACCGTTTTAACTGGCTTTAAAGTTGTTTTACAGGCTGTTGCCCAGCTAGTTATGCAATTGGACATGTGTGGCATAATCATTGCATCAAAATATAGCATAGCCGATTCTGAAGTCAAGTTATTCCTAATAAATCTAAGATTAGATAAATTAAATTTCATTCTGTTCACAATCCTTTTTACCTGCTGCTTAAAGCAAAGTTGTGCATCGAGGATAATTCCTAAATATTTTAATTCTTGTACTACTTAAATTTTTGACCTTCTTCAAAGACATTAGTATCACTGTCAGTACTTACTGTTTTTGAAAAATACATACAAACAGTTTTTGAAATATTAAGATGCAGATGTGAACCCTCAAGCCAGTAATACACTTTAGTCATGGCATCAGTCAGTTCTTGAGCAGCTTGTTTTTTGTGTTTTGCATGAACATACAGAACTGCGTAATCAGCGTACATTTGACAGGTAACATTGGACGGACAACAGCTTGGGAGGTCATTAATAAATAGACTAAAAAGCAGTGGTCCCAAAACTGAGCCCTGTGGTACCCCTAGGCTGTTGTCACATGGTAATGATTTCATATCCTGCACCCTAACACATTGAGTCCTTGATGAAATGTATGATTCAATCCAGTGCAATGCATTCATAGAAAAATTAAAATGAGACAGTTTGGTGAGTAGTATTTGGTAACTAACAGTGTCGAATGCTTTTCTGAAATCAATAAAAACAGCACCAATGACACCACCCGCATCCAGCTTTGATTTTATGTTTTCCAGGAGGAAGCAGACAGCCGTTTCGGTGGAATGATGTTTTCTAAAGCCAAATTGCACCTGGTTTAGGATGAAAGGACTATTACTCAGATGTTTGATGATTTGCTCTGCAACTAGTTTTTCCATTATCTTAGAAACTGTGGGAAGAATGCTTATGGGTCTATAATTACTAGTTATTGCAGGATTACCTGATTGAAGAATAGGTGTAATGATTGAGTGCTTCTAGGGGTCTGGGAAAACTCCCTCACTTATAGAGGTATTTATGATACTGGTTAGCGGTGCTATGAGAGAATCCTTTTGGTTTTTTAGAAACAGTGCATCCATACCAAATGCATCTTTGGCCTTTGAGCTTTTGAGACCACAGATCACCTTTTCAACCTGAGACTGAGACACAGTGAATTGATTAAAAACAGGTGCATCAGTATTCAGTGGCACAGGCAGAAGGAGGGGCACCTGAGGATTGGAGCCCCCTGTCAAATCCTCAACAGAATCTACAAAATAATTATTCAGAGCTGTTGCAATATCCGTTGGGTCATTAATTATTTTTTCCTCTGTATCTCCTTAATTGCTCTGTTAATTGCATGATTTCCTGACAGTTTTTTAATACGAGTCCACATTTCTTTAGTATCTCCTCTTGCATTACTTATAATATTAATAAAAAAAATTTGCTTTTGCATATCAAAGTTCTTTCACAACCTTATTTCTTAGTGAAGTAAAAATCTGTCTATCACTTACCCTTTTAGTTTTGAGCCATACTTAAAGAGCATGGTCTCTACATTTCATCAGTGTGTTGTGAATTAAGGATTTTATGTTTGATGTTGTATGTTTTGCTTAGATTTATTAGTTTCATTCTGTTTAGTTAATGTTTTCTAGTGTGACTGTTCATGTTTTATGAATGCTTGTCTCTTGTCTTCCTTGTACTGAGCTCCCTTTTGTGTTTCCCAAGTGTGGTGTCTTGTCTTGTTTCCATTCACAATCTCTTCCCCTGTTTTTTCTGGTTGGGTACTTCCTGCTTCCTTCTTCCTGTGCTTATTAACTGTCTGCACCTGAGAATAGTTTAGCTGAGGCACGGGTGATTAGAAATGGGTAGGACTACACATTAGAGCAGAGTAGTTAGGCACGGTGATTAGTTAGTTTGAAGAAGCAGGGCACACCTACTTCCCCAATCTGTCCTATCACCATCCTTTGCTGTTCTAGATTCCGCCTCCTCTCCAGCTGTCCTTTATTACTTGGGCTAAACACTCTGATTAATTTGTTTATAAAGACCCCACTTTTCCTCTTGTCAGTGTCGATTCGTTTTCGCTTCCTTTGCTCAGTCTTGGTCGTCTCGTCTCTGCCTTTCTTTCTAGTGAGCTTCTCTGATTGTTGTAAGATTGTCTCGTGTTTCATTGTTACCAGTTGATATTTTGTATTTGCGTCGAGTGATTGTGAATTTTGATTGCTAGTCTTTCGTGTTCCCATATTCCCTTGCATTCCCTTCGTTTAGTTAATTTCTTTGTCTCCCTTTCCCCTATCCAATTACCCTTTCCCCTTTTCCCCTATTTCCCTTAGTTTAGATACCCCTTTGTTTCTGTATTTTGTGCTGACGGATTTTCTGGTTAATAGATCCCTTGCCTGTCCCTGGTTTACGATTCTGATTACCTGTGATATTCCTGATTCTGGCTTCTGACTTGTTTCTGTTTTTTCTGACCATGAGCATTGAACATTCCCAGTCTAATAAAAGACGCTCTTCTGAGCTTGATCCGCGATTGGAGTCCTCGTATGTTCATTACACAGTGACCATAAATTTTCATTTAACCAGGGAAGATGATTCTTTTTTTGATGGTTCTATTCTAATTTTTTAAATACATTTTGTCATTGTTTCTTGGATCACAGTCATAAAAGTATTACAATTGTCACTAACATGTTCGTGAATGAGCTTATCAGCCAAATTGATGTTAGTTAGAGCTTGTGTCAAATTTGGGATTTCCCTCCTTGGTATTCTCATTTGCTCAGGTCTTCCCGGGGGGCATGTGAATCTATTTTTAGATAGTTTTCTCAAAAATAAAATTAAGTTATGGTCTGACAGACCAGTGAAAAAATTGAAGGACATCTCAATCCGCTCAGGCTTATTTGTGAAAACAAGGTCTATACAAGTTTCAGAAAAAGCAGTTAATCTAGTAGGCCCTTCGATTAATTGAAAAGAAATTGAACTTATCTAGTAATAATTTTAACCGTCTCCTATTTGTTTTATCCAGCCAGTTAATATTTAGATCTCCAAATAGTATAACTTCATTCTTTGTATCACATTCTTTGAGTAAAACCTGCAAATCCTCATAAAAAACATTAGAGGCCGCTGGAGGTCTGTACATCCCAGTAAGTGTTATGGACATTTGAGGCGAAAGAGCCATCTTAAAAGCAATACATCCAAAACTGTGTCGACAATTCCACTCCAACAAATTACACTTTAGGCGATCCTTTACATAAAACATTACTCCCCCACCCCTCCATCCCACTCAGTCATTCCTAAAAATACTATAGCCTGGTACATGGAACCCAGCCATTGGGGAGTTTGGGGAATCTATTTACGGACTTTTAAAATGCTTTAAAATCTGGTTTTGTTCTTAAATGAAAGTGTCCCAAACAAGCTGTTAAAACAGATTCAATAAAACAAGTGTGACAGTTGATGGATCCTGTCTCTAGAATGCCTCCTAATAAGTACGCAACCTGGCTACCTTGCCAACGAGCCTGGCTCTTTGGCAATGTGGTCAGTGCGTTTGACTCTTATCCGGGAGCCTGGGGTTCAATTCCCAGCCCAGGCCCTCCTTCGGCTTGCCACACTAGAATAAGGCATTTTCATAAAAGCACTGTCCATATTAAAAGCTCAAAGTCGGTGAAGAAAGCACATCCGTTGGTGAGCTTTTTTACAAACTGCATTCACATGGAGTTCAAAGGTCAGTTTGTCATCAATGACAGTGCTGAGATATTTATATTGTATATTATACAATTTCTGCAGGTTGACTTTCAATATAAAGGGAAGAGATGGGTGAGGGAGATATCCCAAAGTTAATTACCATCTCTTTTGTCTTGAAGACATTTATTTCCAAGAGGGATGCCTTGCACCAGTCTGTAAATTCAGACACGGCCACACTGTTGTCTGTATCTCTGCTGCTGAGTGAAATCGTCAGCAAATTTTAAAATACGGCTCCCCTACTGCCGGCTTCTACTTGTTTGTGTATCAAATATATAGTAAAGGGGGGAGGACACAACCTTGGGGTGAGCTGTTAGAAGAAATGAGGATGTCTGAGAGAATGCTGGTCACTTTCACATGTCGAGGCCTCCCCGTTAAAAATTCCATCAGCCAACCAATAAGGCCGAGGTCAGAGCAAATGCTCTGTCGCCCTTCTGCAAGAATCTGAGGCTGACATAAGTTAAAAGCTGGCAAAAAATCAATAAAAACAAGCTGCACGAGAGTCTTTGCTCTCTCTAAGTAGGACAAAATCATATTAAGAGGTGTGCTTGTGGCGTCATCCACACCTCTCCCTGGCCTGCAGTCAAATTGATACGTGTCCAAAAGTTCATGGACCGTACTCAAAAGAGCATCCTCTACAATCCTTTCAAAAGGCTTCAAATATAGAGATGTAAGTGCTGCAGGCCTGTAGTCATGAGGTGTTTTTGGAACTTTGCTTTTCTTTCCAAGCCATTACAGCCATTATCAAAAGAGACCAAATTATTGATATTCAAGGTAAAAAGTAAAGGTCCTAGAATCGAGCCCTGTGGTACCCCTTTAATCACCTCCAGAAGAGATGATTGAATAGTCTGCTACTTCACATTGTGCTCTATTTGAAAGATAACTTGAGAACCACTTGCAGGAAATCTGATCGAGGCCTACAGAGGCTAGTCTATCTATTAAAATTGAATGATCAAATGTGTCGAAGGCCTTTGATAGGTCAATAAACAAGGCAACAAAGTGTTGCCCACCATCAAGTGCACAGACAATATCATTTACTACTAGAAATGCAGCAGATATAGTCTTGTGACCAGCTCGAAACCCAGACTGAACATTATTTCAAATGTAATCTCTATTTAAAAGTAAATGAAGCAGGTGATTGACCAAGGATTCAAGAATCTTGGCTAAATTAGGTAGCTTGGAAATTGGGTGGTAATTATTAAGGTCTCTAATATTGCCGTCTTTATGCAGTGCAAGCACAATAGCAGTTTTCCAAACGAAGAGTTTGTTTCCAAAACACAATAAGTGCCAAAATAACAAAAAGTGAGATAATACCTTGAAGCGATAGCCCCGTGCTTCTTACACATGGTGCAAAAATCCTTTTTTAGAAATTCATATTGTAAGGCGTATATTTTCATGGTCAAAGTTTGTGTTTTTCTATGAAATGCAATAGGCACCAACATACAAAAAAGCTGATTTACTCAAAATGAGCAAAATGGATATATCGCTTTTTGGAAACAAACTCTTCAAATCTTTGGTACAATTCCCAAGCTAAGTGAAAGATTAAAAATATGTGCTACAGGCCGAGCTATAATTGGAGCGGCTATCTTAAACAATCTGGGGTCCAAGAGATCGGCACCAGCATACTTTTTTGGGTCAATTTTCAAAAGGGCATCATTAACTTCTGACTCAGAAAAAAGGCTAAAAGAGGAGCTGCAGTGTTTCATATCATTCAGGGGCACTGCTTCTGATCAGCAAATATCATTTTGCTTATGTTGACCCATCCTGTTTGTGACGTCTATCAGGTTAGGATTCCTTCTATCAAATTGATGGCCTGCACTCATGATAAGTTCATTAAAAGCATCACAGATTTCAATCTTGTCACTAAAGGGATTGGAGTCAGACCATATCTGTGGTGGAAGTCCTGAGTCACAGTTATTTCTCATTAATTTAATTGTTCTCCAAAATTTTTCAGGGTTACCAGCACTCTCACATAATGAATTAAGAAAAAATGCAAATGTTGCTTTCCTAATCATAGTAGTACACTTGTTCCACAGCTGCTTAAACAAAATCCAGTCAGAACGAGCTCCTGTTTTTCTAGCTTTAGCCCATGCTGAATTCCTTTCAGTCAATACTTTAGATAATTCATGAAATAACCACACATTACATCTGTCTTTAATCCATAAGAGCCAGATGTGGATCATGTATGAAGGACACTCCGCCTAAGTCACACATCTTTAAATCATGCAGGAATGTATAAAAAAATGTATACAAAACCAAATTATTTTATAGTGAATTTTTTTTGTTTTTGACATGTAATTTTGCAAACCAAGGCAGAAGACTGAAGGCTGTACTAGTCTGCAGTGCTTTAATGGTGTTTATTTAAAGATATTCCACATTTTCCATAAAAATGGGTAGAAAACCGAGGTCTACCATAACCTGAAAAGAAAGTGCAAAAAAATTCTGTGGCCAGCATTCACCTTGAAATAAAGCCGAACCTCCCACTGCTCGTCAAGTTATCCAGTACAGTTATTTCCTCAAGAAACCATCCAGAAAAACAAGCATCACAGGAACACTCCTACCAGTACCCCTGACCAAGAAACTTGCTTTAGAACTGTAGTTTTGAGCCGGCTGGCCCATTAGGCAAAATAGGCAAATGCTAAGGGCGCCGTGGCTACAAAATCTAGAAAAAAATTCACCTTCAAAATAATCATATTAAAACTAGTTATTACTGTTAACTCTTAAAATGGAAAAGCTAACATAAATTCAAATGTAAAGCAATGCCCAATTAATATTACTACAAATGATAATACCAAAGAAGTCCCCCCCTCCTCCAGCTGGTGCCTGCTCGCTCTCTGTGGGGGGAGGGGCGAATTAATTGATGTGACCCCAGAGAACTTTGTAAACACGTCAAAACGACCTAAACTGTCCGGAGCACAGGGAAGGAAAAATAAAAGAAAAGAAGAGGAGGAAAAACGACCAGTTACCTGGATGTAACTCCAGTTCTATGACTACGTGCGTAGCCCTCTAACGGGCTTCGCTATTGGTTTACCCTTCCGAGGCCCTGCCTCGCTGCCTGAGAAAGAAAATTGAACTCACCTGCTCCATAGGAGGGGATAGCATGCTCACCTCCTATAAAGCCTCGGTGCTGCCAATGCTCGTCTCCCTTTGAAACTCAGCATCTCACACTTGGGGCCACCTGGGCAGGCTGTTAGAGGGCTACGCACGTACTCATAGAACTGGAGTTACATCCAGGTAACTGGTAGTTCTATCTCGTACGTGCTCCGTCCTCTAACGGGCTTCGCTATTGGTTTACACCTAAGGCGAAGGCCGTTAGGGATGAATGTACTCCCAGGTGGCCCCAGACCACAGAGTCCCCTTCAGAAACTAGAGAAACCCGATCACTCACTGGGGCGAGCACCGACAGACTGCGTACCCCACCCCAGGTCGTGACACAACTAAACAACACCAGACCCAAGTTGGTGTCAGAAGGGGCCCCTCCCGACAGGGTCCCTTCTAGAATGAAAGAATGAATGAATGAATGAATGAATGGGGGGGGGGCTTGTAGCTGTCATCTCCCGTCGACAAGCCCCCACACCTGCAGGCGAGGCGCCCCCAGAGCGCATCACCTCAGGGTGTGGTAACATACTAGTTAGTGTTGGAGGGGAACCCTGCTGACAGGGCTCCCAGGACTGAATGTACGACCGTGCTGGCTGTCATATCCTTGAGACATGACTGCGCAAAGGTTGATGCGGAAGACCAAGAGGCCGCCCTGCAAATCTCCTCCACGGATACGCCCTTAAATAGCGCTGTAGAGGATGCGATGCCCCGGGTAGAATGTGCGGTCAATCCTGTTGGGGCAATGAGACCCACCGCCGAATAGGCTCTGCAGATAGCATCGCAGATCCAGTGGGTGAGGCGCTGTGCTGATAGAGGGACCCCCCTGAGCCCGTCCGCCATAGCACACAAACAGCTGATCCACTTTCCTAAGATCTGCAGTGCGTTCCAAGTAAAGGCTGAGCGCGCGCACTGGGCACAGCTTGTGTATCCGTTCCTGCCCTCTGGTGGCATGAGGAGGTGGGCAGAAAGCCTGTAGTCGAATTACAGATGACCTGAAGGTTGTTGTGATGACCCTTACTTGGAAGGATGGATTAGGACGAAGCTCCACTGATCCCTTGTCCTCTCTTAGGGCCAAACATGACAGGGGCACGGAGAGAGCGCCCAGCTCGCTCACCCTCCTAGCTGGTGCCAAGGCCAGAAGGAGGGCAGTCTTGATAGATAAAACATGCAGGTCCGCCTGGTCCAGGGGTTCAAATGGTGGTCCAGCCAGGCTGTCCATCACTGTCTGCAGATCCCATTGCGGAACCACGCGCTGCGTAGGGGGTCTTAGCTTGCGGACTCCCCTCAAAAAACGCTTTACCAGGGGGTGACTTCTAGCTGTGAAGCGGTCAAATCCGACATGTCCAGCCGCGATCGCTGCAGCGAACACCCCCAGAGTGGGTGCTGCGCGGCCCTCCTCGAAGAGCCCCAGAAGGAAATCCAGCACCCCTTGAAGGGGGCATGAGCGCGGGTTCAGGCCTGTCGCCTGACACCAGCCGATAAAAATCCACCAATGGGTCGCATAAGCCTTGGATGAGGCCGGGGCACGTGTGCACTGAATTGTGGACACCACCGCCTCGGGCAGACCCAACTCAGTCAACTTCACCCTTTCAACTTCCAGGCCATGAGGGGGCGGGCGAGAATGGTACTCGGCGCCTGGATCCTGGTCGAGGGGAGATCCGTAATCTCCCAGGGGCCTTCCACCGCCAGCTGGATGAGATCCGGAAACTATCTGGCGCTCGGGCTTACTGGTGCCACAATAATTATAGACAGGTGCTGTTCCCGTACCCTGCGGAGCAGTGGCATTCGTAGCCGATGGGGCGGGAATGCATACAGCAGGCCGGCTGGCCAAACTGGATGGGTCAATGCCTCCACCCCCAGGGGAGGATTGTCAGTAGGCCTCAGGGAGAACCAAAGAGGGCACAAAGTGTTCTCCCTGCTCCCAAACAGACCATCCTTGGTCGCCCGAGCAGCCTCCAGATCTGTTCGGCTGTCACCTGTGGGAGGCTCCAATCCTCCTCGGGCAGCGCCCCCCTGGACAGCCCATCTGTCCCAGTGTTGAGGATGCCAGGAACATGCCGGGCTCTCAGGGAGCAGAGATAGCGATCTGCCCATGTTAGGATGGAAGCAGCCACCTTGTGTAGGGCCACTGACCTGACTCCCCCTTGCCTGTTGAGATAGGCCACCGCCGTTGTGTTGTCCAATCTCACTAGGACGTGCCTCCCTTCCAACTGTGGGGCAAAATGGTGCAACACCCTCTGAACTGCCATGAGTTCCAGTAGGTTGATATGACGCTGGGGCTCCTGCCATGTACCAGCGACAGAAGCAGGGCCGCAAGTCCCGCCCCACCCTGTGAGGGAGGCATCTACAAATATGTGGGTATAGAGAGACATGCACCCCATCCGAACCCCCCTCGCTGGGTGAGGCCCAAAACGCCAACGTCCATCGTGCTCACATTGGTATGCGGAGCATGCGCTGCTGGTCCCGCCTTGGGTCCAGCCAAGGCGTAAGAACCAGCGCTGCAGATCTCTCATGTGCAGCAGCCCAAAGCGGACTACTAAATGGGCAGCAGCCCAGTAGCGACATGACTGCTATTGCCGGCACCGAGACTGTGTCCAGTATTTCTGGGGCTCGAGACAGGATCGCCTCTGTTCTCTCCACTGACAGACGTGCGGTCATAGCCCGAGAGTCCAACAGCATACCTAAGTACCACGCTGTCTGGCTGGGCTGCAGGGTACTTTTGTTGTTGTTGATAGCCAAGCCCAGCTGAGCAATATGTTGCATCACCAGCCTCGTATGTGCGGTTGCCCTCTGCTCGAAAGGAGCCAGGATCAGCCAATCGTCCAGATAGGTCAGAACCCATATCCCTTTCCGCTGGAGCAGCGCTAGTGAATATTCAAACGGGAGGTGGGAAAAATGGAAACTTCGGTCCTCCAATGCGAAATGAAGGAACTCCTGATGGTGCGGCAGAATTGGGACATGGAAATAAGCGTCCGTCAGATCTGTCAACATCCTCCAGTTGCCTGGACTGACACATTCTAGCAGCGCCCTCACCGTCAGCATCCGGAATGGTCTGCGCGCAATATACCTGTTTTAGTTCTCAAAGGTCCAGAATGGGCCTCAGGCCTCCTAATTTTTTGGGAAATCAAAAAATAAGGGGAATAAAATCCCGCTTGAGCTTCCGATTGGGGAACCGGTCTTACGGCCCTTTTTCATAGAAGCAAGTTCACCTCTTCCTTCAAGACCGCCCTTTGGGCGGAATTGGGGAGCTTCGTCCACACAATGCCTTTGAATGGGGGAGGACGGCAGCGAAACTGCAATGCATATCCCTTCCGCAATGTTCTGTCCAGCCAGACTGGGAGGGGAGCGCACAAACTCACCCACGACTGATAGTGGTTCGTGAGTGGCGAAGCAGTTGATTCTATGATCTCCGATAACCCGGGTCCTCCGCGACGCCCCACCCCTTGTGGGAAGGTTCGACCAGGGAGCCCTGCCCGAAAGGGCTGAGAAGCTAATGACAGCAATGCTTCCGCTGTATCCCCAAGCACGTCACCTGGTGACTCACTCACCATGGACGGTGGAGCACAGCTATTTCTGAGTCAAGCGAGAGCTCTTCCTGATGTTTACTCTCGGAAACATAAACATCCAGAAACACTTCGGGCTGTGGAACAGAACGAGTGAAGGCTTTTTCCACAGGTTCATAGGTCCCAGTACCAGAATTACACTCGTGTAAACATCCCGTCCCTTGTCTCCGGGATGCACAGTGAATGTTGTATGACACCTCAGGAGCCATGGAGCCAAAATGGCGGACAGCTCCCCTTCCGTGTGACCCGGAAGCAGAAGCGCTCTGACGTGTCCTAACCACGCTGCTGGAGCCAGCCCAGCTAGAGTGTTAGCAACATGCTGGCTATTAGTTTGTGAACGTTTCTTCACTGGTGATGCGTCCGTGTGAAGCGAGTTCGCTGAATTTAAAGACTGAATTTCAACCAAACCAGCACTGAAAGATGGGAGGGCGTCAAATTTTGGTTTAGCCGCTAAGTTTGATTGTGTGCTACCGCCATGGGTAGAGCCATCGGCCTGTGGAGCAGAATGAGTGAAGGTTTTCTCCACAGATTCATAAGCTCCGGTACCAGAATTACACTAGTGTAAACATCCCGCCCCTTGTCCTCGGGATGCACAGTGAACCGAATCGAGGGATTTAAGAGTGAACCCACCCACCACTGTAAGATGGGAGGGTATCACCGTCAGATTTCCGATTAGCCACATTGTTTGACCGTGTACTACCCCCGCAGGTAGAACAACGCAAACTTCGCCAGCGCTTAGCCAGCCAGTGTTTCATAAACAGGCTATAGCTGGTGAAGCGCCGGTTTGTGGATCTGTGTTGCTGACTTGTACTAACCACGCCGCTGGAGCCAGTCCAGCTAGCAGTGTTAGGAAGTTGCTGGCAATCTGCATCAGTTCGTGAACGTCTCCTCGCTGGAGCTGCACCAGGATGAAACGAGAGCCCCGAATTGAAGGATTTGGCGTGAACCCACCTGCCACAGGATGACGGGAGGGTTTCATCATCAGAATTCAGATTAGCCACATTGTTTGACAGTGCACTACCCCCGTGGGTAGAACAACGCAAACCTCATCGGCGGTTAGCTAGCCAAATTTCATAAATAGGCTATTAGCTGGTGAAGCACCGATTTGCGGATCTGTGTTGAGTAGAAATGCTGAGAAAACACGAGCCTTACGCACCGTGTCCCTCTTATTAATCCAGTGAACGGAAGGGAGACCCACTCTGCTCCCCCCCGGTAGGGTGTCCCAAATGACTATGAATGCCAACATCTGAAACAACCAGTGTGTCAGTGTGTGTAGCATGAGACATAACAATCCTGAAGCCATATACAAATAACGCCTTTTATTTGTAAACTTTCCAGAAGCAGGGCAACCAGAAGCTGCGAGGCTGCGGTGGCAGTAGACGGGGGCTGGAGCCCGCAGATGGCTGGTCCTCTGAAGACCTGCGACGGCCGCTGCTGAATGAAGGCGAGACCGCAGCTGCTCGCGGGCAGACCCCAGGCGGTCGACCATCGTCTGGACATGGTGGAGTAGGGCCCATAGGAGATCGCCGGGGATTTGGCTGCCATCGGGTTCGTGGTGACATCTTTGGACACAGTACCCGGGGCCACGGTCTTCGCTTCGGCTGGGCCAGCAAACCGATGGTGAAGTCGTCACTCGAGCACGGAAGGGAGCTCGTCATCCTGGAAGAGGGCCGCTGCCAAGGCTTCAAACGGACCAGCGCCGGCTCTCAGGCTGACCTTGAGCCAGCCTGGAGGGCGCACAAACTGTAGCCGCCGCTCATGCTCCTCCCGGGGGGAACGCTTGCACAGGCGGCACAGGAGCAGCCTCTGCCTGGTGCCACCAGCCAGACAGATGCACAGTCATCGTGCTGGTCCACGGGCGCCATGGGGGAGGCATATTACAGACAAACCTTATCCATATCTTTCGCGACACAACGATAATGACTGAAATTCGCAAGAGTCCAAACTTTCATCAGGCTGAGTGAAAAAGGGAGACGAGCATTGGCAGCACCGAGGCTTTATAGGAGTTGAGCATGCTACCCCCTCCAACGGAGCAGGTGAGTTCAATTTTCTTTCTCAGGCAGGGAGGCGGGGCCTCGGAGGGGTAAACCAATAGCGAAGCCCGTTAGAGGGCGGAGCACGTACGAGATAGAACATGAGAAAGACAGAGGTAAAGTAGAGATACAGTAATGAAATTAAGCATCGGTTGTACTGCGTCAGTTATTTAGCACACTGTACAGTTAAGTTGATAACTTGCTTCTGAGCGATTAGCCGCAACAAGGTATGCTAATCAGTAGGGATGCATCCGAATCCGAATCCATATTCGGCAAGTCACGAATAATGGCTTTTTGCCGAATAAACTATTCGTCTGAGCATTTTGTTAAAAGTTCGGCTTTATATAATATGTTGACTAAGGGAAACATCTCCTACAAGTGGTTGTTTCTGAAGTTCTCGAATTGAAACTAGATTGGCTGCCACCGCTGTTAATCATCCTCACCAGTCAGTCAGTCAGAATCGATGGCGTCAGCAGCCGTTAAACCTGTGTTGCTTGTCCTCTTAACACGAGTCTGTTCATTTAGTCATGAACAGGCTACGGCATCGTCTTTAGCCTGTTGGTGTAGTTTGCTTGCTTTGTTCAACTGTCGGGTTGTTGCCGCAAGAAAGTTTTAAAACGCTGACTGTAGTGAAGGAACAAGAGTTAGCAATCATCACTAATCCACATCACAGGTCCGAACTCATCAATCTTTCTCAACCTGGCGTCTATGAACCTGCTCTCACGGGGGACTTCTCTCACTAGGAGCTTGAAGCATTGCAGAATGGAACAGAGCTGCCACTGCCAGATCTACCCTCTCATCCCCAAAGTGTTGAAAGAGCTGTAAAGCTTACATCTGAAGCCTCTCATGCTGTCTATGGACTAGAATCAAGGCACAAACATATTCTTGCTAAAGCCCTTAGCTGCCAGATGAGGCCTTCCTTTGCTTCTGAGGGCTCACACGGTGAACATAATGATGATTTGGGAATCTAAATGTGCCAGTTGAACCCCATAAATGTCACTGTTGACAAAATTTAATGAAAATGTAAGGATTTTCCTTGGAAACTTCTGAACAAAAACCTTGCATTTTCGTCCACGTTCTGGACAATTTTTAAATTAAGTTTCCTCAAAAAATGGTTAAAGCTATAGATCTGATTTTTTGGTAAGTTATTAATGAAGCTTAGCGAAAGTTCAGTCAGGAAGACTCTCTCTCTCGCGCACGTCAACTGTTTATTTTCTTTTCATTCACTCGCATGCTCGCCCATAAACCTCTGCAGTCAATGTCTGGGGCTGTCAATTGAGCAGTCAGCTGGTGTAGCAGCTGATCTCTTCCATCCAACCATGGCACGCCTCAGTCGCATCGCTAGCCAATCGTTATGTTGCTGTCTTTTTAAAAAAAGTATAATTTTCTCTGCTCTAGTTCGTTCGTGCTGCCGTTCGCTGACCCTCCTCCTCCCCAACACCACCCTGCTCCATCAGACCTTCCGTACTGCCGCTCCAGCTTTGTCAGCCTTCAGCCGCCACCGCCACCAGTGTCTGGACTCTTCGGGGGATTTTTTCCAGCTGCTGCTCTGAGCCGTGCTCCTGCTCTACGAGTCTTCCCGAAGAGTCCAAGCGCCAAAGACTTGTCTGATTTTAAGCATGTTAATTCTGACTGCTGTCTTCCTGCTGTCCTGATCCTCTCATTCCTAATTTACCATCAATTTATTATTCAGCCAGCAGAGGATGGGCTTCCCCAGAATAGCCAGGTTCCTCCTGAGATTTCTTCTCAATGAGGAGTTTTTTCTCACCACTGTTCAAGGCTTTTTACTCCCTACAGGGAGTTTTTTGCCTGCTATTCGGGGATTAGGGATTAGTCTGTGCTCTGCCATTTACTCTCTGTAAAGCGCTATATAAATAAAATTGAATTGAATTGAATTCTACTTATGCTCAACGCATAATAAATTTTTCTTGATTTCACTTGAGTCTCTCCTGATTGAAATATACTAAGTGCTGAATTTGTTAACTAGTCCAAACTTGATATCTGCATAAATGCAGAAAATCAACGTACCCTAATGCACAAGGACTTCAATTGAATTAGGTAGCTGGCCAGATAGAATCGTAGTTTGCAAAGGGAATGCTGTCTGATTTTCCTGTGGTTTGAGCTAAGTCAGTTTGATCAGTCATCATATATCTCCACAAAAAAATCTCCACATAAATCTCCACAAAAAAAGCAAATGGAAGGATATTTTTTCATAACGTAAAAAGAAAATATGCAGCATATCCACCAATTTCAACCACTTTCATCTGAAAGGGGTCCTGATATATTACTTCTGCATAATTTTTTGGTGAAAATGTATTTTAACCCTTTCATGCATGGAGGTCACTACAGTGTACAGCTGTTAAAAAGTGTTTTTTCTCTATATATGCCTGCAATTTTGGGCACAGCTGTATATTAGTAAAAAAAATCCTGACTGAGTTTATCATAATTCATGCGTGAGAGGGTTAAAATGCTATCATAGACAATGAGAACAAAAAAATTATTCCAACAAGTATATCGAGGTAAAAATATTGGTAATACACAAAAACATTGAAAACATCAATTTTTTATAACAATTGAATGGTGTTGCAATTTTTTTTTTTTTTTTACTTTTGCATAACCTGAATGCATGTTTGAAGACTCATTCCATGATTATTGATGCAAAAAAATTTGTTTAAACTGGTTTGAGGCAAATTATTTTGCAAAATTACCTGTCAGTGTAAGGGTTTGTCCTTGCAGTCCCTCCCCCTGTTGCATTCTTCACCTCCACCTTAACGGGCTACAGGTGTGGCTCGTTGAGGTGGAGGTGAAGGACTGCTATTTAAGGGGTGGCTGTGCCTTAGTCCTGTGCAGCAACATTTTGTGAAGGAAGTCCCTGGTGTGTGTTTATGCTGCTGCTCCCCTTATGTGCTTTTTTATGTATTAAAGAGTTTTTATATTTTTACTCAGCCTGTGCATTTGGGTCCCTTCACTTGCTTTTGGGTACATGGTCCCAGTGCCCGCTGGGTTCATGTCTTCAGCCGGCGGGGGCAAAACCATGACAGTCGGTTGTTCCAGTATATAAGGTGACATGCACTTCAAGCATTGTCACAGTGTTAAACTTGATGCCACAACAGAAAAAGCTCTCTGAGATTGTCTGTAGCCCTACTGTGGCCTTATATGATGCTGAAGACGTTAAATGCTGCCATGGCACTTTAAGAAACAACATCAATATCATCATGGAGTTGTCAAGCTGTTTACTTATCATCGACAGATAACAAACACTTAACTTCTGTTTTACAAGTCTATTGCCACTAGTTTACAGCAAACCAGTCTCTTTGAAACGTTTGACGGTGTTTCTTACTGTGCCTTGGCAGCATTTAACATCATCAGCATCATGTAAGGCCACAATGTGGCTCCAAAATTTAAGAGAAATCTAAGAGAGCTCTTTGCATCATGCCATTGTGTTTAACACTGTGACACTGTTCAAAGTTTATGTTTCCTTCTGTACTGGAACAAGTGACCATCAGAGGTAATTTTGCTGAATAGTCTTGTCTCAGACAAGTTTAAACAAATTTTTTAGCATCAATAATCATCAATTCAAACCTGCAATCAGGCAAAGCAAAAGTTAAAAAAAATAAATAAAGAAAATTTGGGGCACCTTTCAATTGTTAGAAAAAAATTGATGTTTTTAGTGTTTTGTTTATTACCGATATTTTTACCTCAATATACTTGTGGGAGTTTTATTTATTTTTTTCTGTTCTTATTGCCTACAACAGCATTTATAATTACCTTTTTACCAAAAAATTATAGAAAAGTAATACATTAGGACCTCTTTTAGAAGAAAGTGGTAGTGTATTATCATCACTGAACACTTCTGTTTTTTTTACACAAAACATATTTTTATTGATATCAGTGATCATGGAATTTTATACCAATGAGCTTTACTGACTTACCCACTTCTCCATCTTCTCCAGTTGACACAATCAGATTTGATAGTTTCCAGCACTCCACCCAGTTGTTATGCTCCATGCAACTACCATTTTCAAGCAATATTGCTACAGGCAGAACTTGATCAGCTAATAAGTGTATCAGAGCCTAAGAAATCTTATATGTGGTTTTATCAAGATAACACGTAAGTGTCCACGTAGGATTGATTGGGGAAATACATTCAAAGAAAAAAAAAAAAATACAGTTTTAAAGCTGTAGCTTGCTGGCTACATGCACAGAAGCAATCATGCTGCATTGTGGTATTAATGGTCCTTGGGTTCAAAATCCTGGAGCAATTGCTGCAATTTAAGAGTTGCAGTAAATGCAACCCATAATAAGTAGGCTCCACAATTTAGACCAGTGAGCTTTACTTACAAAAGCACCTAATAATTTAAAATGCCATACAAAGTTCACTTTTTAAGGAGTAAAAGGAGGAAAGTGTCTGCTTGAGAGTGACTCACCTTGTTTGGCTCTTAGGCTCCTTGACTTTGCTGAATAGTACGTTAAGTGTAGTAATACAGGGATACAATGAGGCATATATTTTTCTTGTAGATTGACACAGTCGCTTGTGATGCTATTCAGCAAAAATTGCTGCTCCCACTGATGGTCATGTGGTATATAGGGGTTGTCCTCTGGCATAATGCCAAAAGAGGGCATGCAGTTATCCCTCAGGCTGAATTCCTTATGTTAAGGGGAGGAGAAACCCAAAAAGCACTTCAATCTGCTCAAGAACAGGACAATCAACCAGAGGGAGCAGGAGGGAGAAGTTTATGCTTCAGGGGCATTTTAATGTTCTAAGTTGACTGTTACAATGATTTATAGGTGTACTTTGACTTTAACCTGGATTTTCTCAAAACCTGATTTTTGCCCCGATTGCTATCATTTAAGGCACTATATCTCACTTATTTGTGGAGCTTTTCTCGTGAAATTTTGACAGAAGTCTGTGTACATATCAGGAAGTCTACTGAACTAAAAGTTTTGGTTTAGCACTTTGGGTTATGGTGATTTATATTTCATATCGAGGGGGCGAAAAATGGCAAAATCCTCTTTTACTCCACTAAATCTCTAGTATTATAAGTAAATGCTTTATTCTAGTTCAGAAGAAGGTGTAAACATAACTAATTCTAATAAAAAAAAACTGATTCAAATATCTTGCTTCAGTCCTGAGATATAAGGCAAAGAAATAATGGTGAAATCGGGGTGGCGGCCATCTTGAATCACATGACCTAATTATGCAAATTAGGTCAAATTCATATTTTGTGTATTTCGGGTCATATACTGTCAATACATCAAGTATGAATGATTTCTATCCAAAAATGACAATTTTTTTCCAAAAGGTTTCTCCTCCTCTTAAAACTGGGCCTATAACGAGCTCTGAACCTGCATTGCTCTTAGCAGTCTCTCAGGTTTCTTGAAGCGGGATTTGCTTTGCAAACTAGGTTGCAGAGGATTTTTCGGCTTGATCGGGTTTTTTATTGTGTTATTTCTTGTTCACTATATTTGCAATATTCCCTTCAAATTTTACACTTTAAACACCTTCAAAAGGTGCCCATTTCTTTGTAGTCCACTAACCCAACAAGATGGGATGCATGACTTCAGCCCTGACCTTCCCAAAACTCTTACAGAAAGGCACAACATCCGTGCTTAGGACACCTTCCCAGGTTATCCAATCCCTGCTAGGTCAAGCAAACATTGTCTTTACTAGAAACAAATGCAAACGCATCTGCCAGAAACCTGGTTAAACAGGTTTTCGTAAGATATACGTCTGAGCCATAAATGAAACGAGTCATTCCCATATTTTCTTCTTGGCCAATTCTGAAAACATTCTGTCTAGTAGCATGGGTCACACTTTACAACAAGGTGAAAAATAATATGCTTGAGTATTCCTGAACTAATGCATGACTCATGATGATTTAATACATGAATTAATGCGGATTATAAAACAGGTGCTTCCCATCCGAAAATGTGATTGGCTGAGCCGCATTCCATGCTGGTATAAAATCACTGGAACCCACTGCATTCTGAGGCAGACCACAGCACAAAATATCCCTGCGCGCTACGAACTACTCTGCGCTCAACTGACTCGTTAGGTTAAGTTTGTTTCAAGACTTTCAGCTTGCTATTTCAGTGTTCGCGAAGTTTAGCCTTTTAACCTGCTAACCAGTTGGCTATCTACCTAGCTAGCTATACCATTATAGAGTTCGATATCACTTTGGCTTGCTAGCCACGTTGCAAACTAGCTCGCCATTTCAGTATTAGCGATAAATTGTTGATTTTTTTACAACTAGGTGAAAAATAATATGCTTGAGTATTGCTGAACTAATGCATGACTCCTGATGATTTAATGCATTAATTAATGCAGAACGTATCATGAATTCCTGTTGCTCATCATTGGCAAATGGTGAAGTAACTACGACTTTTTATGATTAGTTCAAATTTAACAGGTCATTAGTTATAGGATGGACATTCACAGTTACTTCAAACATTAATTATTTCTTTGTGTCAAAATTAGCTGGATTCCTCTTCTATTAAAATTCATTTCAGGATAATTCATTCGCTCAGCCTCTCAGCCTTGATTTTGAGTACAGTAATAAATTTGTTCAAGGTTACAAAACAATTAATTTATAATTGTATTTGTGTTGCTGAAAGCAGTGGAGTGTAGCACAACAGAGAAAGATGCATTGAAATCAAATTTATTTAGCTGTTACTATTTGATAAATTTTAGGTGAATGATCAGACATGTTTGAGTTTAATGGCAATTGCGCTATTTGTTCATGCGCATCCTGGCTGTGCAGCATTACAAGTGGTCCGCTTCGACTGTAGCCACCGCACAAGGCCTGTTTTGTTGAAGATTGCTGGTTGTTTAAATTTATAATTGAGCTGGATGTACAATTAGCTTCCTTGCTTGCGAGAATCTTAATATCTGCGTAAAATTTGAGGTATTTTTATGTAATTTGCATATAAATGTAGTGATCTGTAAAAAAATGTCCATGGTAAGCCATCCTTTTTTTTGTGTTCAGATCATAGATAAAAGATTGCTGAACACACTAAGACAGTTTTTAAGTCTTTTTCAATGTTGTATTTTATTTTATGCAAGGAAATTCTCAAATTCTCCCATTACACTTAATTTTCATTGCCCATTTTCCTCAGAGAGTTCTCTTCCATGAGGTGCCATGTTGAACTTCCAATGACCAGTATGAGAGAGTGTGAGAGCGATAACACCAAATTAAACACACCTGCTCCCCATTCACACCTGAGACCTTGTAACACTTACGAGTCACATGACACCGGGGACGGAAAATGGCTAATTGGGCCCAATTTGGACATTTTCACTTAGGGGTGTACTCACTTTTGTTGCCAACGGTTTAGACATTAATGGCTGTGCGTTGAGTTGTTTTGAGGGGACAGTAAATTTACACTGTTATACAAGCTGCACACTCACTACTTTACATTGTATCAAAGTGTCATTTCTTCAGTGTTGTCCCATGAAAAGATATAATAAAATATTTGCAGAAATATGAGGGGTGTATGTCCACCTATATCCCCTCAGCACTCTGTATGTCCTCCTATATCCCCCCAGCCCTCTGTATTTCCACCTATATCCCCAGCCCTCAGTATGTCCACCTATATCCCCCCAGCCCTCTGTATGTCCACCGATATCCCCCAGCCCTCTGTATGTCCACCTATATCCCCCCCCCCAGCCCTCTGTATGTCCACCTATATCCCCCCCAGCCCTCTGTATGTCCACCTATGTCCCCCAGCCCTCTGTATGTCCACCTATATCCCCCCCAGCCCTCTGTATGTCCACCTATATCCCCCCAGCCCTCTGTATGTCCACCTAGATTCCCCCAGCCCTCTGTATGTCCGCCTATATCCCCTCAGCGCTCTGTATGTCCGCCTATATCCCCCCTGCCCTCTGTATATCCAGCTATATCCCCCAGCCCTCTGTATGTCTGCCTATGTCCTCCGAGCCCTCTGTATGTCCGCTTATATCCCCCCAGCACTCTGTATGTCCGCCTTTATCTCCCCAGCCCTCTGTATGTCCACCTATATCCCCCCTAGCTCTCTGTATTTCCACCTATATCCCCCCAGCCCTCTGTATATCCACATAATATCCCCCAGCCCTCTGTATGTCCACCTATATCCCCCCAGCCCTCTGTATGTCCACCTTTATCCCCCCAGCCCTCTGTATGTCCACCTAGATTCCCCCAGCCCTCTGTATATCCACCTATATCCCCCAGCCCTCTGTATGTCCACTTATGTCACTCCAGTCCTCTGTATGTCCACCTATATCCCCCAGCCCTCTGAGTGTCCACCTTTATCCCCCAGGCCTCTGTATGTCCACCTTTATCCCCCCAGCCCTCTGTATGTCCACCTATATCCCCCCAGCCCTCTGTATGTCCACCTATATCCCCCCAGCCCTCTGTATGTCCACCTATATCCCCCCCTGCCCTCTGTATGTCCACCTATATCCCCCCAGCCCTCTGTATATCCACCTACATCCCCCAGCCCTCTGTATGTCCACCTATATCCCCCCAGCCCTCTGTATGTCAGCCTATATCCCCCAGCCCTCTGTATGTCCACCTATATCCCCCAGCCCTCTGTATGTCCACTTATATCCCCCAGCCCTCTGTATGTCCACCTATATTCCTCCAGCCCTCTGTATGTCCACCTATATCCCCCAGCCCTCTGTATGTCCACCTATATCCCCCAGCCCTCTGTATGTCCACCTATATTCCTCCAGCCCTCTGTATGTCCACCTATATCCCCCCCAGCACTCTGTCTGTCCACCTATATCCCCCAGCCCTCTGTATGTCCACTTATATCCCCCAGCCCTCTGTATGTCCACCTATATTCCTCCAGCCCTCTGTATGTCCACCTATATCCCCCAGCCCTCTGTATGTCCACCTATATCCCCCAGCCCTCTGTATGTCCACCTATATTCCTCCAGCCCTCTGTCTGTCCACCTATATCCCCCCAGCCCTCTGTATGTCCGCCTATATCCCGCCAGCCCTCTGTATGTCGACCTATATCCCCCCAGCGCTCTGTATGTCCACCTATATCCCCCAGCCCTCTGTATGTCCACCTATATCCCCCCAGCCCTCTGTATGTCCACCTATATCCCCCCAGCACCTCTGTATGTCCACCTATATCCCCCCAGCCCTCTGTATGTCTACCTATATCCCCCCAGCACTCTGTATGTCCACCTATATCCCCCCAGCCCTCTGTATGTCCACCTATATCCCCCCAGCCCTCTCTATGTTCACCTATATCCCCCAGCCCTCTGTATGTCCACCTATATCTCCCAGCCCTCTGTATGTCCACCTATATCCCCCCAGCACTCTGTATGTCCACCTATATACCCCCCCAGCCCTCTGTATGTCCACCTATATCCCCCAGTCCTCTGTATGTCCACCTATATCCCCCCCAGCCCTCTGTATGTCCTCTTCTATCCCCCAGCCCTCTGTATGTCCACCTATATCCCCCCAGCCCTCTGTATGTCCACCTATATCCCCCAGCCCTCTGTATGTCCACCTATATCCCCCCAGCCCTCTGTATGTCCACCTATATCCCCCCAGCACTCTGTATGTCCACCTATATCCCCCCTAGCCCTAGTTTCAATGCACATGCTGGTGCTGCTTGTTTTCAACTATTGACATTTACGTAGAAGCAGTGTTTGGGAATTACAGTTTCACTAATGTTAACATGCTTCCCACACTACAGGCTGTGTTTTATGTTATGAAATTGTGCAATGTAACAGGGTAAAAAAAAACATTAAGAGAAACAATTTTGTTTTATTTTTGTCAAATGCTCTGTTTCAAACCGTTTTCCCCCAAAAGATTTAAGAAGCTAAGAAATGTTTTTTGACTGAGCCTGTAATGAACCAGATCGAGCAATCTGGAGCAAAGTAATGCATTCATGTTTTAATGCACATGCTGGTGCTAGTTTTTTTCAATTGTTATTCCCAGGGGCACTGTTACTGAATTACAGTTTCATTATTATTACATTATTCCATTCATCAATATATTTTCATATTTCTCACATAGCATGCTTCACTTCATATTGGGCAATGCTGTGATGTAATGGAATGAAACAAAAGGAGAAATGTTTTTGAATTAAGCTGCTTCTCAAACTCAAATTTTTCTTAATGATTTCACTGTGAAATAATAAAATTATATAATTAGAGAATACTGATTTCTGGTGCTGGACTTGTAAAAAGAAATGGAGCAGAGAGGTTATTTACAGTGATTTAGTGTTAGCAGTTAGGCGGTTTGAAATCGAAATGTCCTCTGCCATTTCATCCTTGATTCTAACTGATCTAGCTCTAGCAGGAGTGCTCTTATCAATGGCCTAAGCAGTCTGTACAGTCAGGTAGCCTCAACAGCGTTATGACTTGCTTGAACATTATGCTCATCCATTATCAAAACACAGGGCTCATGAAGATCTGGTCACAGGTAATGTCAGCTTTCCAAAGGCAAACATCCTCTTCCAGAATGATATCCAGTCTGGCATAGTCCACTGGATGGAGGTAATCCCGTGCCTGGGAAAGCTGTGTAACATTATACAAACCCCAATTCCAATGAGGTTGGGACGTTGTGTAAAACGTGAATAAAAACAGAATACAATGATGTGCAAATCCTTTTTGACCTATACTCAATTGAGTACATGTCAAAGTGAAGATATTTAATGTTCAAACTGATAAACTTTGTTTTTTTTTGGAAATATTCACTCACTTTTGAATTTGATGTCTGCAACACGTTCCAAAAAAGCTGGGACAGGGGCATGTTTACCACTGTGCTACATCAACAAAAGACTCAGAAAGTTGAGGAATGCTCAAAAAACACCTGTTTGGAACATTCCACTGGTGAACAGGTTAATTGGAAACAGGTGAGTGTCATGATTAGGTATAAAAGGAGCATCCCCGAAAGGTTCAGTCGTTCACATGCAATGATGGGGCGAGGTTCACCACTTTGTGCACAACTGTGTCCAAATAGTCCAACAGTTTAAGAACAACATTTCTCAACGTACAATTGTAAGGAATTTAGGGATTTCATCATCTACAGTCCATGTTATCATCAAAAGATTCAGAGAATCCAGAAAAATCTCTACACGTAAGCAGCAAGGCGGAAAACCAACATTGAATGCCCCCTCAGGCAGCACTGCATTAAAAACCAACATCATTCTGTAAAGGATATTACCATGTGGGCTCAGGAACAGTTCGGAAAACCATTGGCAGTTTACACAGTTCATCGCTACATCTACAAGTGCAAGTTAAAACTCTACCATGTAAAGCGAAAGCCATATATCGACAACAACCAGAAATGCCACTGGCTTCTCTGGGCCTGAGCTCAGAGATGGACTGACGCCAAGTGGAAAAGTGTGCTGTGGTCTGACGAGTCCACATTTAAAATTGTTTTTGGAAATCATGGACATTTTGTCCTCTGGGCTAAAGAGGAAAAGGACCATCCAGATTGGTATCAGTGCAAAGTTCAAAAGCCAGCATCTGTGATGGAATGGGGATGTGTTAGTGCCCATGGCATGGGTAACTTGCACATCTGTGAAGGCACCATTAAAGGGAAAGTTCACCCAAAAATGTTCACTCATCATATACTCACCCCAAGGCTAATTGAAGGGTCGATTAATTTCTTTGGCCTCAAAACAGTTTTGGAGTTTTAAGGGAAAACAGTATTGAAGAGAAATCCAAATGAATAGAATTCAATGGTGGCCACTTTTTCAAGCTTAGAAAATCAACGTTAAAAAACATAAAATGCCTCCATGCCACTCTTGTGACCTTTTCTAAGTGTCTGTAAGCCCTGACATTATGATTTGACTCGAAAAGACGTCATTTTCACTATGTTTTTTTGCCTAAATGTCCAATGTAGCCACTTAGCCATGAGCCATGTTTTTTTTCCTTGGGAAGAGTGAAGTTCTCAAGAGTGAAGAGTGAAGGACTCAAAATACGAAGAAGAAGAAGACCTAGAAAACCTGAGGTAGCCTCGAACTTGTTTTTACATGCAAGCAGTGAACTATTGCCGCACACAACATAGAGAACCCTGCTGGAGGTGCTTTTCCTGGATTCTTCAACCGAGAGAAGCATGCGAGATCTGTGACTTTCCACTGACTATCAATACATGACCAATACAGACTACGGCTGTGGCTAATCGCTCTTCGACTGGATCTCAACGGCTCCGTTGAATCCCTCAGATTCCTCCGGGTATGCAGTGAACATTTTTCACCGGAGGATAACCGTCCAAATGTCCCGGGATGAAAAACACGAAAACATCCATTGAAGTATACTGCTGTGCCGACCGCGTCACTACCAGGGACAGAGGTATGCATTTTGTAGATGTCTTATATGTTTATGCGTATGTTTACAGACATTTTTGACAATCGTGGAAATTACAATATAGACTCATTCAGGAAAGAATACATAAGCAAACGGTATGAACTTAGATTTAACTAACGAGGGGGTAGAGCTGTCCGGTTAACCAAAAAACCAACTCGGTCTCGGATGTCTGAGAAAACCGGAAGTCACAGCCGAGCATGCGCGCAAACAACCGTACGTTCGGTTTCAGTTCACATTTTGTCAACAATCACAACATAGCGTCACTCATGGCCGATGCAGACGAAAAATATTAAAGCCCAATGTGGCTATATTTTGAGAACTTGGGAAAAAACGAAAAATATGCAATCTGTAAGTACGGGCTAAAGGAAAATTGCAGCTCGGTATGGCAACACAAGTAACGTCACGCAGCGTATTGAATCAACACACAAGGCCGAGGCAAAGGAGCTAAAAGCTCTTGAAAAGAAAGCTGCACTCAAACGTGAAATGAAGGTAATAGATGTTTGTTATAATAAAATGACTTGCATATATGTATATTTTGTTATGAAAATATGCTTATAAATATCAATTGTGTGTTTGTTACTGTTTTTATAATCCAGGGTTTCCGCTACATCCCAGTAAGCACATACACGCCGCAGCGTATTGGCGATGTAATGAGTGTGTTGGGAAGATGTCGTATTTACGTCGTTTTCTCATTGGCCCTACATCGCCGAGACATCAGCATTAGGTAAAATGCATTTTAACAAATGCCGATGTCTCGGCGATGTAGGGCCAATGAGCAAATGGCGTAAATACGACATCTTCCCTACACATTCTCATTACATCGCGGCGACGTACATGTGCTTACTGGGCAGTAATATCACATTTTGTGAAGTTACCCGAGCTACTAGTTTCTCCTCGTTTTTTTACTCCTTGATAAAAGCAAAGCTTAGGAAGGAATTTTTGTGAAGAGACTCGAGTGTCATGCACCATTCAATCAATTTTTCTGTTAGCACGACCACGGGCGGCAAGATAAATATGATCTTGGCACAGATGACCGGTCCCTAATTCACAAACGGCTTATCGAGAAGTTAACGATTGTCACTTTGATTTTCTTTATATACAGGTTACTCGGTGTACACAATTTGCAAGCCTAACAAAACGCATCATGAACGTTATCTTACCGCGGCACTGAACAAGCTTATGGCTTCTATCGGAACCCCTATATCGAGTTGCGTTTATGCCTGATACTTTATGGATTGCAACAAATGATAACTTTTGGCCTTCCTGTTGGAGCAAATTCACTGGGCTAAAATGAAGTATTTAGAGATGGCAAATTGAAACTTTTGTAAACAACTTCTGGGACGGATGCTACTTCTTGGTCAGGTGACTTGGGTTCAAACTGCCTGGCTGAATTTGATTGGTTAATTCTACTTCTGACTGGGTTCATGAACATGCCGTCATATGAATTGCCTACCCATGTTCGATCCGAGTTTTGTTGGAACAAGCTCTTAAGGTTTGGTGAATTGCGGACCCAACTCATTTGCCTTGTCTCAGGCCTATTAGTATCAATTCATTGGTACAATTACTACAATTTGACTGTTATTCCCATTGAAATATTCAATGGATGTACTTTCAGAGATGCCAACCACTCCGATTTCGGCGGAGTTACTCCGAAATTTTCATAGAAAATCCGTTCTCCGCATTAATGTCCTAAAACTCAGATTTATCAAAAATTTTAAAATAATTTTAACATCATATAAATTTGCGATTAATTCGAATGGCATCGAACCGAGTAGTATGCGGCTAGCATCTGTGGTACAGTGGGATCTGTACATATTCAAATGTAGAGGCTAGCTAACCAATTTTTTTCTTCGGCCAAAACATTCTTTAGCTTGATGAAGATGTGATATCTATTTGCGTGGCTACACACGTTCCTACAGCCAAAGTAAAAAATCGTGACAAGACAGCGAGTTGCAGTTCATCTGCAGCTGGCAAACTGCGTATCAAAATACTTTTGATTGACTAAATAGTCTGGCGAGCAGTTTCTTTGTTTTACAAAAGGGTAAAAACCCAGCCATCACCCGCTCCACTACTGAATGATATCACATTAGCTGTCACGGGCAACAATCATTATTCAGAGCACGAAAGTACAGTCCCCAAGCTTCACTTTGCATGCTGGAAATCACCAAAGCACGGAACGAAATAAAGATCTCAGTCCAATCCTTCACAACTGCTGTAGCTGACAAGCTAAATATTCACTTCGAGAATATAGTCGGCTAAAGCTGAGGTTTTTACAAAAACTAGGATTACGATTATGCACCTTTCAATATTCACTAGTGCTGGTAAACTGGTAAGCCCCTCCACCAGGCGCGTCGTTAGACCTGAAAATTCCGGGGCTAATTTCCCTCCTTTATTGAAAATAATTAGTCCTGGCTAATTCTAGATGGGTGTCCTTTATTAACACGTTTTCCAATTCAAGAATAATCAAGTGGCAGTTGAAGACACGGCTTCTCTCCCCATGCGATCTAAAAGCGACAAAATAATGGGCTGCATTCAGAACAGGAAAATAATTTAATTATAATTCGGTCTATGCACCGTCACTCGGCGACGGCATTTCAGAACTCTTCAGTGAATGAAGGTAATTTTGGTGACTAGTACGTGGTTTCGTCCGTTTACATTTTCCAATCGGACAGCTGTCTATTTTTTACAGCGAGTTGAGTGACCGTGCTGCAAAAACAGGTGTACTTATGTGACGACCCCTCCTCCCTGCACCAGTTCTTGTTCCTTTTGCTCTTTTCTGTGTCTGCAGGAGGGTCGTTAGTGGGATGGGCCACACCTGGGCCCGGTGTGCTCTGCCCTTTGAAAAGCTGCCTCAGCTTGTAGTTGAGGCTCCCCTTCACCTGCCGCCACCCGAAATGACAACACCTCAGCAGCATGAGACCCTTTTGAAGATTTTTGTTTCTTTTTCACACATACATTCACATGCACCCATACATGCTCCACACCACTGATTCTCAGTCTTTATTTGTTTGTGTTTTTGTTAAATAAATTAAGTTTTTGTAGCCTGCCACCTCGTGTCTGTCTCCCTTTATGTTGCAGCTAGCGAGCCGGCTGTAACACTTACTTGTCGCCGAAATTACCTTCATTCGCTGAAGAGTTCTGAAATGCCGTCGCCGAGTGCCGGTGCATAGACCTAATTATAATCAAATTATTTTTCTGTACTAAATGTAGCCCATTATGTTGTCGCTTTTAGATCGCATGGGGGAGAGAAGCCGTGTCTTCAATTTCCACTTGATTATTCTTGAATTGGGAAAACGTTAATAAAGGACACCCATCTAGAATTAGCCAGGACTAATTATTTTCAATAAAGGGAGGGATATTAGCCTCGGAATTTTCAGGTCTAACGACGTGCCTGCCCTCCACTGTTCAATGGCAACTTGTACAAAAGTGCTGACGCTAGCCTGTATAACAGCTAAATGTGTGGGGTTTCAATATGCATCCCGCGTGTGACCGTAGATGGACACTAATTACATGGCAACCGCTGGTTACTTCGACCGCGGTGTTTTGGCGCTTTTCCACTACATGGTACCGACTCTACGCGGCACCGGTTACTTATTGGGGGTTGTTTTTCCACGAGAGGATAGTACCGCCTCTGTGGTACCTGCTCGTCGTTGCGACGCAGCATGTTACTGCCGCGACAGCATCCTCAGTTATATCAAGTTTACTTTTATTCCGTCGATTTTGTTAAATATGTATGTGTTTAAATCAGGGGACGCGCACTACCGTCACCACGTTATGGCACTCAAGTCCACGAGTGTTTAATTGTAATTTCTGTTTGACATTCTCCTGATGCATTAGGATTGTAGCTGGTTTTGAGTCCGATTTGGTTGCACATTAAATAACGTACCACCTAAAACGCAAAGCAATGATATATGTAAAAGGCATAGAGTATTCATATTCAGGTTTCATGAAACATTTCACTTTGAAATTGAGGGCAAAACACGTAGCAAATGCGCAAATTTCAGGAGAGGGCAGAGTATTAGAATTTATCGCTTTACGATGCGTCATCTCATCTGATACCTTGCCTTAGAACAAAATGCTTCATCAGTATCCGTAAAGTTATTTTCCCTGCAATTTTCGTAAAATAGGGGCAGCACAATATCTTTCTCAAGGGGAATTAGGGGAACAGAATTGGACGCAACCCCATTGCTTCTAATTTCGCTACGAACAGGGTCACAGACAAACGCATTTCATAAATGCAGCAGCTTCGGTGAACAAACGCAACTTTGTTTTAAAGGTAAGGCAACGCACAGTATATTTGTCAAGCTGCCTGAAACAACACACGTTTCAAAAAAACAATTTGAAGACCTGTTTCAATGGTGGCACGTGAAGCTAATTTCCTAGCGATAATGTGGAAGCGAGTTGTCTTTTGCAGAGACGATTCTCTCCGACCAATCAGTGGGCTGCAATAATGCACGTAACATTTTAGTATCTGCTAGTACCTGGTCGGCCGTTTTTTGGAACCCCTGGAGAGCAGGCACCAGAAAAAGTACCTACCAGTACCAAGTACCAGGAAAAGCATGAAAAAAATGGAAAAGCAAAAAAGGCGAGTAGAGTAGAGTAGAGCCGGTACCGTGTAATGGAAAAGCGCCAATGTCACCATTTTTTGCGATAGTTCCGCACGTATTCTTGCAATGTGATGTAGGCTACTTGAGGGAAAACAATATAAAGATGAACTGTTGAACTCAATATTATTTTGTGATGTTGATACTAACTTGAAAATCCTATTTAAGAGATTTGATATTTTTTGAAAACATGTACACGTGTGTTGTTCCTCAGTATTTTTTGAAACATTTTATATTTTGGAAAGATGTTACATTTTTGTGAAAAGTTGTAAAAGTATACTGATTCATGATCATCAAGTCAACATTATCTTGTATTGTTAATACTGTATTTGCATGCCTATCAGCATTCTTTTTGAAAGATGTGATCTTTTGGAAATGCTTAACAAATGCACTGTCCATTACTTTCTTTGAGACCTCAAGACTATTTGTGCAAAAAAAAGTGTAAGTGAACTCTACAATGATTCAAGAGATTCAATTTTGGAGGTCAATTAAAAGTTTAAAATGAACCTCTGATTTTGGTCATTGTTGATATGAATGAGTTTGATACCAACAATAGGAAAAGAAAAATCTGACTTTCAAAATGGTTGTTTGAGAGGGGGGAAAATTAAGTGAATAAAGACAAAAAATGCCACAAAATAGCTTATTAGAGACCAAAATTTGTAAAATTTTCTTGGGAGGCGCACCCTCCCGTACCCTCCCCGCAAAACTCTGCGCGTTTTGCAAGTGACCACTATGTGGTCACGTACTTCTCTTTGTCATTTCCAAGTGTTGGCATCTCTGTACTTTGCGGGTTTTATGTATTTTTTGCATGGTTTTGATTTGCTTCATGCTTTTTACATTTCAGCAATGGTATGTTTGGCACAGAAAATTGTTCATGTTAATTTTCACCATTCCATAATTTGAATAACCGTGGCTGAAAATGGATTATTCAGATGATGGTTGCCTTACTGCTGTTAAATGACGGGACCAAATTGTGATTGCCATGAATGCTTAAATCAATTGCTGTTATGCTGCTTGAATTCTACTTGTTTCCAATAGTCATGCTATAACTGCTCTTTTGGTGCTTATTGTCTATCCCCAGCAGGTGCTGCCTTTGGTAGCAGAGTTCAGTTAAGGTAACAGTTTGCAAATTGAATCGCGTTCACCTCGTGACAAACCTACAACAAATGCTAGCTACTGAAGTGCTCAGCAATTGTTTAAAAGAAAAAAAAAAATAGTGGATGTGGTTCCAACCAAAAATTCTACCTAATGCTGTAGAATGTTCAGGACTCGGAGTAGCCATTCCAGTTGGCACTGGAATTTATGGTATCAAGCAGGCCATACTCAACCTTGTTTGTTAATGAATTGCTATCATATTTGCATTACCTTTCCAATTGCCAAAGCTCTGTGTTTTTCCCATAATTTGGCAGTAATGTTTTTGCATCATTGTACATGCACTAGTACCTTAGTGGGTAGAATCATGATTGCTGTGCAAGTTATCACTTGCTTGGGAAGTAAGCCTTGGGTTGCTTGACAATATCAAGCTCACGTCCTCAAGATGTTGCTGATCTTGCGCACGCTCAGCAATGCCATGGTGCGGTGACATGTTGCTGATACTTCACCAATATTTACCCTATGTTAGCCAGCTAGCTTGCAATCATGGTGTTTTATTTTCATATCAACTTTGAGTACACAACATTATTTTATGGTATATCCCCAGCACTGCTTCCACCTGCTGCTCTCCACTAATTGCCTGGTTTTGTGTTCCCTCCATGTCTGCGGTTAGGCCCTGCCCTGTGCTTGCTGCTGCTGGTCTTCGCCATCATTACCATCTGACCCTCTGCCTAAGTGCTGCCCAGTCTCCACCATCGAAAAGTCTGGTCCATCCAGTCTATCCAGCGAACTACATCTGTTCGTCACGGAAGCCAGGAGACCCATCTCCCTGTCCTGGTTCGCTGCACGACTTTGCCTAGTTTGCCAGCTCTGTGGCCTCTCCCCTCTACTCTACACTCCCCATTCCTTCAGTATTGGAGCAGCCACGACCGCCGCTTCTGTTGCATCTGTCCCGACACTGAAGGCCATGGAACGTTGGTCGTCTTCAGCGTATGTTCGATACCTTCGCCCTGGATTCAAGGACATTATGGAGGGGCAGAAATTAATGAGTAAAATGGTGTAAAATTTGTCTGGTATTTAACTGTGACAATGTTTGCATGTCCAAAACACTACACACTAAATCTCCACTACTACACACACTCCTGCTCACGCGTCGTCTAGCATTTCTTCCAGTCACCTAGTCAGGGTATCAGCGTCACAACACTGTTCAACAAGATCTCATTCATCACCACTCTCACCTTCATTGGAAAAAAAAAATTAGCTTATCTCGTTTCAACATACTTGAACCAGCTTTGCTGTCACGCCAGATTGTATTGTAACATATTTCTTTCAAAATGGCTTCAAGAGAAATTGAGGTAGCCGCCAGGCTATCTCTACACATAGTATACTTCATATAGTATATTTCTCTTGCATCGGCATCAAGAGAAATCGTGCCAGCTGCCGGGCTGTCACTGCACATAATACACAGCATATAGAATATTTCTCTTGTATCGGCATCAAGAGAAATCGTGCCAGCCGCTGGGTTGTCATGACACGTAATACACTTCATATAGTGTATTCCTCCTGTATCGCCATCAAGAGAAATCGTGCCAACTGCTGGGTTGTCACTACACATAATACAATTCATATAGAATATTTCTCTTGTATCGGCATCAAGAGAAATGAGTACCAGCCACCGGGCTGTCACTCTTAGAACATTCGTATAGAATATTTCTCTTGTATTGGCATCAAGAGAAATTGTGCCAGCCGCCGGGCTGTCACAACACATCGTACTCTCATATAGTATATTTCTCTTGTATTGGCATCAAGAGAAATCGTGGCAACCGCCGGGCTGTCACGACACATAGCACACTCATATAGTGTATTTCTCTTGTATCGGCTTCAAGAGAAATTGTGTCAGCCGCCGGGCGGCCACTATGCATCTACTGCTTCTTAACTTTCTGCATTTCAGTTGGCCTTGCTGGCATGGTTCTGTTTGGGGGGTTAGTAGCAGCTCCCTGCCTTCAGTTCCTCGTTCGGACGGGCAGGGATCTCTCATAACAGAGCTATGCCGCCAAATTCAATGCATGATTGCATGCCTGTATGCTGCAATAAATATTATCTTTTGACAAAATGGTCCTATCAGAAATGAAGACTTGACGTAAGTTCTGATAGGCCATGGAGTTAAGCCTGCTAAGAGAGGAGCAGCTTCTCCTGCTGGGGAGTTACCTGAGTGCACATGACTGTCATCTGACCGAGCTGCCTGATGATTGCTTGGATGGTAATATGCCACCTTACTTAAGCTCGCATCGGGAAGCTGCTCCTCTGTGCGCTCGCTCAACAACCCTCCTCCACCCCAGCTCCACCGATCTATTGTATTCATTAAACTGGATCTCTTTGTCTAAATTTTCTTTCTAGAGCAATGTCTCTTCCGTGAGGTCATTGTTGCTGTTGGCTCTGTTCCTTGGAGGGGGATTACTAGCAGCTTCCTGCCTTCGGTTCCTCGTTCGGACGGGCAGGGATCTCTCATAACAGAGCCATGTCGCCAAACTCAATGTATGATTGTATGCCTGTATGCTGCCAATAAATATTTTCTTTTGACAAAATGGTCCTATCAGAATCTTAGATTCAGTTTGGTGTATCCCAAACAGACGAAAGAGTGGGTAGCCAACAAGATCCATATACCAACAACCCAAACGTTCCGTCAGAATCTGGTGGTACAAGTTCTCCAGCGACGCCTAGACCCCACCATCAAGTTTGAGGACAAACTGTCACATGCATCTATTCCCTCACTACCTTTCTACGCAGCAGAGAAGCCAAAGCCTGACAAACAAGAGGCCATAGAAGAGCATGCATCTCGATTTAGCAAGCAATGCATGAACAGATCCTTTTCTCAGTTTGTCATGAGCAAGATGTAAGTTCAAAATATGTATAACAATACAAATGCAACTCTTTGTAAAGGCAGTTGATTCATAGGTATGCAGATTATCTAAAATATTTCACACCTAGTTGAACTTTTAGATAATTTTCTGGGATAACTATAATAACTACATTTCTGATAGGACACTTTGTCAAAGAGAATATTTATTGAAAGCATACAAGCATACATTGAGTTTGGCGGCATTGCTCTGTTCGAGAGATCCCTGCACGTCCAGCGTGGAACCGAAGGCAGGGAGCTGCAATTAACCCCCCTTCCACAGAACAGAGGCTATGGCAACAATGACCTCAAAAAGAAGAGATATTGTTATTGAACGATAGTTTAGTCATGAAAGAACAGGATTACAGAATGCTAAAAATGGTCGGGAGGAGCTGGGGAGGAGGAGGGATGTTAAGCGTACGTGCTGCGGAGCCGCTTCTCGGAATGTGACCTTAAGCAAACCAGCATATTATCAATCAAGCAATCATGTGACAGCAAATCAGATGACATTCATGAGCACTCAGGTGATTCTCCAGCACGAGAAGTGGCTCCTATAAGTTAACAAGTTTGACTCCGTGCCTATCAGAATTTTCATCAAGCTCCATGTGTTTTAAATTTTATAAGGGCTTGATTCTGTAACCCCTGCAATATGATCTCTCTTAGAGTAAAGATTGGATATGACTTAATATTGATGGTGGTTGTTATTTACTGCACTAAGCAACAAACAACTTGTTGATTTTTTTTTTTTTAATAAAAGTGACTCATATGCAGCTTTCCATGACACTCCTCGTCATTTGTCATAATGAGGCAATTCTTTATAGTTCACCAGACCTGCACCAGTCCCAGATGTAGTACAATGAGACAATATGAAAAAGTGTGTAGCAAAATAGCACTCAATTAAAATGTCTTTAAATAATTTCAAAAGCTTGTTCTGACTCTTTAAATCCCATGTACAGTCCAGTGGGAGAAGGGTAGTTGTGACGGATGGCTACGACGACACAGGATGGCTAAACTTTTCTGTTGTCTTTGACCTTTCAAGACCCACTCCAACACCTCCCAGTATGCCACCAACCGACACTGACTGTGGAAAAAAGTAAATAAATAATACTTTACTTTGGCACTGGATGCCACACATGATACGATAGCATTATAATGCAAGGAGCCACCAGACAAATTGCGTTACGTATTAGGCTTACTAGAAAACGGTACTTACTCTACTGATAGCGTGCCGTCTGATCCTGCGGGTCTTGGTTGTTTCTTCCAGTTTATTTTCGTAATATGGAACACCATCTCCGGAACACTGCGGGTTAGTAATGGTGGAAACTCCGGATTTTAAGTAATGCAGTGCGGTTTAGCAGCAGTGCTCTCGTCGGTGGAGACATCATTGGTGGCATTATCAAGTCCCATTCCATTCAACAAAAGCTCTCTTCGGTTTGCAATGGTTCATATTTCGTACAACCTTTCAATTAGCCTTGGGCTGAGTATATGATGAGTGAATTTTCATTTTTGGATGAACTTTCCCTTTAATGCTGAAAGGCACATACAGGTTTTGGAGTGACATATGCTGCCATCCAAGCGACGTCTTTTTCAGGGACGCCCCTCCTTATTTCAGCAAGACAATGCCAAGCTACATTCTGCACGTGTTACAACAGCGTGGCTTCGTATTAGAAGAGTGTAAAAGGTAATAGACTGGCCTGCCTGCAGTCCAGACCATTCCCCATTTTCCCATTGAAAATGTGTGGCGCATTACGAAGCGCAAAATACGACAACGGAGACCCCGGTCTATTGAGCAACTGAAGTCATACATCAAGCCAGAATGGGGAAGAATTCCACCTACAAAGCTTCTAGAATAAGTTTGCTCAGTTCCCAAACGCTTATTGAGTGTTGTTAAAAGGAAAGGAAAAATAACACAGTGGTAAACATGCCCCTGTCCCAGGTTTTATGGAACGTGTCACAGGCATCGAATTCAAAATGAGTGAATATTTCCATAAAAACAAAGTTTATCAGTTGAACATTAAATGTCTTGTCTTTCTCGTGTACTCAACTGAATATAGGTTGAAAAGAACTTGCAAATCATTGTATTCTGTTTTTAATCATGTTTTACACAATGTCCCAACTTAATTGGGCATCCGAAGGTTCAAGCCCAAATAAAGGCCTAATAAATGTCAGCATGGTCCTTCATTACTCATTCAATGTGAAAGTAAGCAACAACACATAAGCCTTTTTGCCAAATATGCAGTTTAATATAAAATATTCTGGAATTTTAGGAATTGCAGTTCACTGGAAGTAAAAGAGTACATGCAAACTAATACCCACAAGCTACCATGATAAGAGGTGATATGAGAATTAATGGTCAAGAACTGCAACTGGCTTGCATGCTCAAAGCAAACTTATCAACCATGAATCTGAATTATGATAAGGAAAGATCTATGCGGAAATTAAAGTGAAAGACAACCTTCGTATGAAGTGAAAAGCAAACGAAAGAACTGCCCCTTAGGTATTACAATATACAATATATGTTTTTAAGACAAAGTTGAACTGAATAATAAATACTGAAAGTTCCAGGAAAAAACATTCATGAAATCTGCCATTTTCCCTTTTTCAGTGATGTCAAATGCCCTATTGCTCCTTTACAGCAAGAGGTAAAAAAAGCTCTTATTGAAGACCCAAATTGTCTGCTTTCCTGTGAGTGTTCTAACACCCCACAGCCGAACACTCCACATATTTAAAGACCTGTGAAGAACTGCACCCACCAAAACAACAAATGCTTTGCTGTATAACCATACAAACATGATTGTCGTGCAAAGTAACCAACTGCACATCCATAGTAAACTAACAATGCCAGCTATGCTAACCACATAAGATAAACATACAGTGCTGTGAAAAAGTATTTGCCCCCTTCCTAATTTCTTATTTTTCGCATATTTGTCACACTTAAATGTTTCAGATCATTAAAGAAATTTTAATATAAGACAAAGATAACCTGAGTAAATTCAAAATGCAGTTTTTAAATGATGATCTCATTTATTGAGGGAAACCGCTATCCAAACCTACCTGGCCCATTGTGAAAAAGTAATTGCCCCCTATGCCTAATAACTCGTTGTGCCACCCTCGGCAGCAACAACTGCAATCAAGCGTCTGCGATAACTGGCAATGAGTCTTTCACATTGCTGTGGAGGAATTTGGCCCACTCATCTTTACAGAATTGTTTTAATTCAGCCACAATGGAGTGTTTTCAAGCATGATCGGCCTGTTTAAGGTCATGCCACAGCATCTCAATCGTATTTAAGTCCGGCCTTTGACTGGGCCACCCCAAAACCTTAATTTTGTTTTTTTTTTTTTTTTTTTCAAGCCATTCAGAGGTGGATTTGCTGGTGTGTGTCGAATCATTGTCCTGCTGCATAATCCAAGTGCGCTTGAGATCACAAACTGATGGTTGGACATTTTGCTTCAGGATTTTCTGGTAGAGAGCAGAATTCATGGTTCCATCAATTACAGCAAGTCGTCCAGGTCCTGAAGCAGCAAAGCAGCCTCAAACCATCACACTACCATGTTTGACTGTTGGTATGATGTTCTTTTTATGAAAATCTGTGTTTTATGCCAGATGTAACCAGACCCACACCTTCCAAAAAGTTCAACTTTTGTTGCGTCAGTCCACAGAATATTTTCCCAAAAGTCTTGGGGATCATCAAGATGTTTTTTGGTAAATGTGAGACGAGCCTTTGTGTTCTTTTTGGTCAGCAGTGGTTTTCGCCTTGGAACTCTCCCATGGATGCCATTTTTGCCCAGTCTCTTTCTTATTGTTGAATCTTGAACAATGACTTTAACTGAGACAAGTGAGGCTTGCAGTTCTATAGATGGTGTTCTGGGTTCTTTTGTGACCTCCTGGATGAGTCATTGATGCACTCTTGGAGTAATTTTGGTCGGCCGGCCACTCCTGGGAAGGTTCATCATTGTTCTAAGTTTTCTCCATTTGTGGATAATGGGTCTCATTATGGTTCGCTGGAGTCCCAAAGCCTTAGAAATGGCTTTGTAACCCTTTCTAGACTCATAAATGTCAATTACTTTGTTTCTCATATGTTCTTGAATTTCTTTAGATCGTGGCATGATGTGTTGCTTTTTGAGATCTTTTACCCTACTTCACTTTGTCAGACAGGTTTTAATTAAGTAATTTCTTGATTCAATAGGTCTGCAAGTAATCAGGCCTGGGTGTGGCTAGTGAAATTGAACTCAAAAATTGTGGTTAGTCACAGTTAATTCATGACCAGGTCAGGTAGGCTTGGATAGCATTCTTCCCTTAATAAATTAAATCATCATTAAAAAACTGCATTTTGTATTTACTTGGGCTATCTTTGTCTAATAATAACATTTGTTTGATGATCTGAAATATTTAAGTGTGACAAATTTGCAAAAAATTTAAGAAATCAGGATGGAGGCAAATACTTTTTCATAGCGCTGTATATTAGTTTGTTAAACATGCTGGCAGTGAGTAACATTCACATTTGCTGTGAACTGCCCAGATACTAGAACTATAAACGGAGCGATACATAGCTAGTAATATACTATTCAAAAAAAGTAGGGGATATTTTATTTTGAGATCAAAATTTTCACATATACAAAGGGATACGAAACCATGTTGTATAGTTCCTTACTGAGGAAGCATTTCCAAAGAAATTCATCACCCAAACACATCAATGACACTCTCACGATCTGCACGGGATGCTATTGATGATCAAGGGTTTGTGCCACAAATTTGCATGACTCTGAATTGGAAGGTTAGAGCCACTGTAAAGGAAGATTTTGAAGAGAAAGCATCAGATTATCAGTGGTTGAAGTCGTTAATTAAACAGAGACCATGCGCCGTCTAACACAGAGGAGGAGGTTACGTGCCCTTGGCATGCTACAGGTTGGCACAAGACAGGTCCTTGTGGCAAGGGCAATGAATGTTTCCCAGTCTGTCATCAGCAGATTATGGTCCAGACATCGTGCTACAGGGTCTGTTCAAGATAGACCACGATCCGGTCAACCAAGGGCAACAACTCAGGCTCAGGACAGATTCATCCGCACTATTGTCTTGAGAAATCGTATGGTAACAGCAAATCAGATAAGGTCTCAACTTCAAAGGGACACTGGCTTGGTAGTGAGTGGCCAGACCATCAGGAATCGTCTGCAAAATTTCACTTACACGCCCGACGTCCTCGTGTCATTCCCTGTTTGAGGGATTGTCACATTAGGGCCAGACTCAATGGTGTCGCCATCATCAACGCTGGGATAATCGCTGATGGAACAACGTAATGTTCTCAGATGAGTCGAGGTTCACTGTGGACTTCCTTGACAGACGCAGGAGGGTTTGGCGCCGGCGTAATCGAACGTTTCCATGACGTTAACGCCATTAGACATGATCCGTATGGGGTGGATCTGTGATGGTGTGGGGAGGCATCACTGCTGCCGGCAGAACAGACTTGCATGTTGTTGCTGGACGTGTCACAGGGCAGTACTACCGGGACAACATCTTGGCAACCCATGTTGTGCCGCTTTGCACGTCGTTATGGCCGCCGTTTTCATTTTCCAAGATGACAATGCCAGATGTCATAGGGCCAGGATCGTTGCAGATTACCTCCAGCAGCAGAATATCACCACATTACCATGGCCAGCACTCAGTCCGGACCTTTCCCCCATCGAGCATGTCTGGGACATGCTTGGACAGCGGCTAAGCCAACGTCAACAACCTCCTGCCAATGTCCAAGAACTTGCTGCAGCATTGCAACAGGAATGGAATAACGTTCCCCAAAATGACCTGGGACGTCTCGTTAGGAGTATGCCACGCCCGGTCGAGCTTGTCTAGCCAACCGAGGGGGTTTTACCCGCTATTGACTCTGTTTCACAATGGTGGTAAATTTGCTGTGTGACCCTGTGTTTGTGTCGACCCTTATTCTGGAGAATCTGTCCTTTACTGACTGTACACAGGGTTTCGAATAAATTGACAAATGTTTCCTTAATGTTTTTATGTCATTTGTTTCCTTCCTGACCTCATGATCTGCATTTCATGGTACTTGTAAATCCAATATCCCCTACTTTTTTTGAATAGTAGTAACACTGAAATGTAAATCTTTGCTCAATATAATTAATATGAAAAACAGCATGTGTGTCAGTCATGCATACTTCAGGGTTCAAATACATTTTTCAAGGTCAAATTCAAGCACTTTTCAAACACTTTTAAGGGTCATTTTCAAAAATTTCCTGCATCTTATCGCTGTGGTAAAATACATAGTGTTTCCCCTAGGTTTACAGCCTTGGGGGTTGGGGTGGGGGGGGGGGGGGTGGGTGCTCACGTGTTACTTTAAATAACAACAGTCGATTTTTACAAGATTATAAATATATCAATTTATACAATATAACATAACTGAACGATTAATTGAACTAAACATGGCTCCTACTCACTGCAGAGTGGTGTTAACAACCTGACCAGCCTGGGAGCATTTTCAAACGCAGATATTTTGGCTTTTCAGACAGTTGACTTGACTTATTCTCCTCCACTCTCTCTCTGTCCGCTGCTGGGGTGTGCTTGCTTGTGTGTATGCACAAAACAGAAATGACACGATGAATAATATAAGGCGTTTTAGTTTGTTTAAAAAAAGGGCAAGGTCTAGACCTGTTCTACAGGACAGGTAACCTTAAATGACTTCTGTTGTAATCTGGCGCTATATAGAAAATAAAATTAAATTAAATTAACTCGACTTTCAAAGGGGGGGTGGGGGGGTTCCGTTGGGGGGGCAGGGCGCCCCCCTAATATAATGGTAGGGGAAACACTGACATATCTACAGGAATATATCGAGGGCTGACTGCAATAAAAAAAGATGTTATATATTGGACATAACTGTTTATTGCAGTCAGCCCTCGATATATACTCATGATTTTTTTTTTTTCACTTTTTATCACAATTATGTACATTGTATCATGCTGTAAACATCTAGTTATGTTTCATAAAAAGCAAAAAGTTTAGAATTTAAAGGAGAACACAAAGTCTTATCCAAAAAAAGGTAAGCCACTTGGCATTCTTCAGGCACACTCGCACCGAGACAAAGAGAGACCTGAGAGCACCCTGTAATTTTCTTTTTTGTCATACATTTTTATGTTTCAAAATATGTTATTATAGAAGTCTTAAATTATCACGCTTAAGAGTATTTAATCTTATTTTTATTATAACAAGACATGTAATAAGGCAGGTATGGAGAAAAGAATTGAGTACAAGATACTTTGAGGTAAATGACACCAGAAGTTATTTCAGCTGAAATCAGAAGACTTTGACAGCGACCAAATACCTGTGTTTCCAAAAGAGAAATTGTTTTTCCTCAATTTTTCCATCTACCATTATTACTGATAATATTAACAAATATATTGTGCTGTTCAACTGCCTTGTATAAACATGCAGCCTCAAAATCCTTTTTTCTGCATATATTAAAATACTTTAGTTTAATGTCCACCCTGTCTAATTGATATCAAAAAAAGAGAGAAAAAACATCAAATTGACCACCACAAGAGGGAGACACAGAGACTGACAGAAGTTTTACATATTATTTGGGCTGTCAAATGATTAAAAATAATTAACTGGTTAATTGCAGTAGGCCTACTACTCTGTGATTAATTGCGATAAAAATACTAATGCTACTTCTACTTTGGTGGGGAGATAAAACAAATACAGGCCATAGACTGGGGCGTGGCCATAGGAAGGTTCGGGAGGTTTCATGAAAGGCCGGGTCCGGTCCGTTCAGGGCCGGTGTACGGAACATAAGCCGCAGTTGGCTGCAGCAGCCTGCGCTCGCGGCCACAGCACACACAGACCGGTGTTACGGATCAACTGGTTTCCCTGTTAACTGGTGACCTTTGCTTACGAAAGTTGGGTCTTTCTCACAGCAGCCGAAGATTTTCCGTTGGCCTTAGCTGTCTGTGCAAATGCCTTAACAATTACAATCCTATTTTACTTGTTATCTATCCATCCGATTCAAGTATTTCATTGATTGTTGACAGTTGCGAAGCCGCGATGACAATTTAAAAATTCAGTTTAATCTTCTTGCTCTTCAAAATAAAAAATAAAAAAAAGAAATGTAACCTCACCCGGGATTCGATACCAATATATGATGTAAAAAGTACAGTGGGTTAGCCCACTAGGCCATTGGAACGTTATGATTATCAAATAAGTACACTCCATAGGTCAAACAGAAACAACCGGACATAATTTCTTGGTTTTTTTTTTTTATTGTGCACAAAAAGTAATTACAAATAAGGAGCAAACAAACAAACATAAACAACCAGTGACACAGGAAATGAACAGAAAACATACATAAATGTACAATTACAAAGTAGGTGAACAGAATATATACCTGACTAAGTACAAATACTAGAGTACAAAAAGAGATGCAAGATTAGGGTATGAAAAAACCTGGGGAATGAGGGAAAGAAAGGAAACGAGAGGTCTATGTGTGTATGAGCGTGTATGTGTGTATGTAGGTGTGTGAGAAAGTGTGTGCATACATATTGAGACCAATATGAAGGTAGTAGGCCTATGTGGTGAGATATTTAACAGATATCTTTAATTTGAGTAATTTGTATACATCATAAACCCATGCAGTAACATATTGGAGGTGTGGGAGGAGGACAGAGTGAATGATGCTGATAGTGGAGTGAAAATCATAACATTCTTTTCCTTCTTCCCTTTCTCCCTCCCCTCTTAAGGCAATACTTTGATGCTGAATAAATAAATAAAGTAAAAAGAAAAGAAAAAAAGAGAGAAAAAAAGGGAGATTTCTAAACAGAAGCCATAATAGTAATAATGGTGAGAGAAAAAGAGAAAGAAAAAACAAAAAAAAACATTTATTTATAGATGAATGTGTGTGTGTGTGTGTGTGTGTGTGTGTGTGTGTGCATGTGCATGTGAGTAAGAATGCGTGTGAGTGTGTATCAGAGGGAACAGGAGTTGGGGGGGCAGGGGAGGGGGGTGATGCAGTGAGACTCAGTTGTTCTCCATCACCACAGAGCAGCAGCGAAGATCTCATCTTCCCGGGTGTATCTTGATTTCCCATTTCAGGGCCCTGGTTACGCTCACAACCACAACCATTTCGCCAGACTGTAGTGGGCACTGCCTCCACCCTCAGGTGGGGCCTTATCCCTCAAGTCGGCTAGGATGATGATGCGATGTGTGTGAGATGGAAGGATCAGTATCCAACCATTAACACCACCTCCAGGGAATTGGCTGATACCAACCCAGAGCTGCTGCATAACACTGCTTTGGAGGACCAGAGGTTAGGGTTAGGTGGGGATGGGGGGTTGGGGGAGGGGAGGGTTGAAGGGAGGGTAATGCATTTTTATGTGTGCAAATGTGTGTGGTGTGTGTGCATGTATGTTTTGTAGTAAAAAAAAAAAAAAAAAATAGTAATAATAATAAAATAAAATAAAAATAAAAATGAATAAAAAGGAAAAAAAATATACATATATAAAAGAAAAAAGTTAAAAAGAAAAAGGAAAAAAAAAGTAATACATTTTTAAAAAGATGCAACATACAAGAACTGTAATCACAATGGTGTTGAATGATATCAATGGGTCATATACAGGGTAGTAATCCAGACGGAGAGGGAGAAAAAGAAAGAAGAGAAATATGGAAAATATGTTTGAGGAAGCGCAGACAGTGAAAGTGGATGAGGAGAAAAAAAAGGGGAGGGGTGGGGTAAACTGAATAAGAATAAATGATAAATAAATGGTAGATGTGGGATGGGGGCTGTGAATGTATAGTGAGTGGCAATTATATTTATCCAGGTTGGTTTGCAGGCAAGAGGCAGTGAGTGAAGTAGTGGGTGTTAAGAGTTAACTGTGTGAATGAATGGAATCCAGGTTGAATCAAAATCGGCAGAATTATTTTTAAGAGAAGCTGATAATTTTTCCACTGATATATACTCAGTCAGTAGATTTTTCCAGTGTGAGATGGTTATTTTTTTCCTTGATTTCCAGTTCATGAGGATAGTTTTCTTGGCGATTATTTGGGATACCAAGAGTATTCTGTTAGACATGTTGGTTGAGTTGATGTTTGATGAGTCACCGAGTAAACAGAGGGAAGGGGAGAGAGGGATGTGGCAGCCAAGACGTTGGGTGAGGAGGTCGGTGATGTCCTGCCAAAATTGTTTGATAGGTGTGCAGTCCCATGTGGCATGCAAATAACTATCTGTGGTGTTCTGTGTACAGTCTAACAAATTTCTGTGTCTGCAAAACCCATTTTAAACATTCTTTTCCCAGTGTAGTGTACTCTGTGGATGATTTTGTATTGAATGAGTTGTATGTTTGAGTTGGTTGTAGTGGAGAAGATGTTTCTACAGATTTGGGTCCAGAAGTCGGCACTGGGGGTGATCTGTAGGTCATGTTCCCATTTTGTTGAGGGTAAGGATATTGTTTGGTCGTATGTAGCAATTAATTAGTATATATTTGATAGCAATTTTTTTTTCTGGAAGGATGTTTAATATGTTTGATATTAGTGGGGGAGGATCTAAAACATGTGCTTTGATATTGATTTTGGACGCAATACAAGATTTTATCTGAATAAATTCAAAGAAGTGATTCTGCCCAATGCCGTATTTCTGGACCAAATCACTGAATGAGGTAACATTGTTATTGTGAAAAATATGTTGAAGGTGTGTAATTCCTTTGAGAATCCATGATGCAAAGTAGAGTGGTTTTTCGTTCATTAAGAAATCAGGATTATTCCATATGGGAGTATGTTTGTTAGGCGACATTGTGGAGTTGGTTATTTGATGAAGTTTCCACCAGGCTGTCAGAGACGTAGCAATGGCTGGGTTTTTGAAGCGTGGATGATGTGTGATGGAACGGCTTATGAATGGCAGGTCTGAGATATGGATATCTTTGCATAATGTCTGTTCTATATCTGCCCAGGTATTGTCGGATTGATCGGGATTTCTCCATTTGGTTGAAAACACCTCGGCTGGATTAATTTGTGACCATTGTTACCGCAGAGATAGTAGCTGAACCTGAGTTTGTTGCGCCTCTGAAGTTGAACATTTTACGTTTTTGTTGATAAGAATCTAATCAGCTGACGCTTTTTTAATATATTGAATTTATTTCGTTATTAACTAGTCAAAACAAATTCAGTTTATGGGATTATCCCCGCCGTCTGAAAGCTGAAGGAACCGTGTCCTATCGGGTTACCCCTTTTCAATATAATCTGTAAGTAACCATCCATTATAAATACATAACTAGCCAAAACAAAGTCGATGCATTATGTATTTAAGATGTCTTATAGATTTAGCAGAAACAACCTGATATTAATTTGTTGGTGGAAAACACCTCGGCTAGATTAATTTGTGACCACTGTTATTGCAGTGATTACAGCGGAACATGTTGCACCTCTGAAGTAAAACATTTTGTATGTTGGGAAGAGTCTTGTTGAGTTACCCCTTTATAGCAGATTTGATTTTATTTTATAGTTAACAACCAAAAAAAAAAAACCCCACGCACAACGTTGTCATAATTTATATATGAGTTTATTTTAGACTGAAGTAATGGCTTTTCGCATCCCCTCCCATCTCCGCCAGCTGAAAAGGGAATCGTTGACCAAAAATGTTCAACTTCAGAGGCGCAACAAACTTAGGTTCAACTACTATCTCTGCGGTAACAATGGCCACAACTTAATCCAGCCGAGGTGTTTTCAACCAAGAAATTTATGCACACTTGTTTCAGTTTGGCATATGGAGTGACTTGGACCGCTTATCAAATGTGATGTTTTGAAGGCCTAGCGGGTATACCCACCGAAAGAGTGTATTTTTAATATCATCTATCGGTATCGAATCCTGGGTGAGGTTTCATTACCTCCGCCAACAAAGTTGGGGCGGAGGTTATGTTTTCGCCCGTTTGTTTGTTTGTCTGATTGTGAACAACATAACTCAAAAATTAACGCACGGATTTGTCTGAAATTTTGTGTGTGGATTGCTATTACATCAAGGATGGAACCTATTGATTTTCACCGCGATCACTGAAACAATATGGTCGCCACGCCAGCCATGTTGAAATCCTATCACACATGATAACTCAAAAAGTAATGCACGGATTTGTCTGAAATCTTGTGGGTGGATTGCTATTACATCAAGGATAGACCCTATTTATTTTGACTGCGATCAGTGAAACAATATGGCCGCCATGGCAGCCATCTTGAAATCCAAACATACGCGATAACTCAACCTTGCTCCCACTCATGCACATTTGGATTGTGCTGCCTTGGCGGAAGTTTGCACTCTACAAGTGCCTCTAGTTTCTTTTCTTTTTTTTATTTTGAAGAGCAAGAAGATTACAGACAAACCTGCAAATCTTTTTTGGCAGACCTTGCATGTGGCCACTCTTGGGTTTGGTCCTTGTTTTATCCAGTGTTTGTATTTATCATTTTCAAGCCAATGCTCATTGAAATGGCAGCCTCCAGGCATTTTGCCATCTCCTGCCGCCTCTCTTCGAAGGGGGCGGGGCGGGGTTGCACACAGACTGGCTGGTCGCAGAGAGGAGCAGAGAGGCTCTGCGGAGCCCAGGCGAAAAAATCTCCACATACGGTTCTCTTACTGATTTTATTTCCTTTTGTAATAAGCAAACTATCCAGTCTGATCCCAATTTTTGAAAGACACAGAGTTATAATGTCAAGCACTTTCAAGCACTTAAACTAAAATCCAAGCACTTTTCAGACCTTGAAAACACAACATTGAAATTCAAGCACTTTAAAGGATTTCAAGCACCCGTCCGAACCCTGATACTTTGTAGAAAAGAAAGTAGCAATGAGAGAAATAAAATGAATCCTGTTCCCAGACAAGCAACACAGAAATGGAAGGGGAGCATTAGCTTTAGCATTAACCAATTTAAGCAGACAACATTTAATTTAGTTAACTAAGTTACTTTACTTATCTTAGTCATAATATCTGGGCTCTATGGGAGTTAATCTTTTATTTACTGTGGTTTTGTGCTTAAGTTGTCTTTCACTTAAAAAAAAATCTCAGTTGTTCAATTTTCTGGCAAACCTGAACCTCAAACAAAAAGTAACCTTTTACTCCTGGTATTCTACATTCAATAAAATTGGTTCTGTCTCAATTTTAGAACCTAGTTTGATTATATATGTTTCTGTTATGTCATGAAACTGAGCTTTTATAACATCTGCTCATAGCCTGGAGTATGGAATTCATGGCCCTAACAGCAAGTCCAACCCCTTTAATGAAATGTAAAGGGATATTAAGCCTTCAGCAGGAGCTCCATGGGAACCCAGGGAGGGGTCCAAGCCATTTTCGTCCAGGTAGAGTTCACAGGATTCCAATACTTGAGTGGCCATTCTGATTGCATTTTCTGAAAACTGGCTACTCCAGTGAGGGACACCACCATCCATGCTATACACCTGCTCCAGCACTGACTCCACCTGCAGAAACAGGTAATCAAGCTTAGATGCCTCAAATTTCCACGATGATTTCCATGATGCAGCATCTTAACAACTCCAGTCAGGTGAAATAGTTTGAGAGCAATTATGCTTGGAAAAGTAAGCAACTTCCTCTGTTAATATGCAACTGCAAATCCTGCACCCCCGACATTAGCCATCGATTGATAGAAACATCAGGTTTAACTCACCGCCGCAGTCGCTGACCCCAGAGGGGGAAGCATAGTTAATCAAAATATATTTATTACAGTTGATTTTCCCAATATTTTTGATTCTGTCACAAGTTATAAGTTTGAAAGGCTCACCATTTTTAGCACTTGACCTCTGTCCTCACCATCCAGATCCAAAATAAGAGTCAAGGCCTCTTGGTCCAGTTCTAAAAAAACATTGTCTAGTCAGTGAGATTTGGGCTGTCAAAAGCTTTCAGAGAAAGTTACTTGTAATCCAAGAATAAGACACCAGTTTGTTGTTCATTTACACCAGGGTTCCCAAACTCAGTCCTGGGGACACACTGTGTTTGCTGGTTATTGTTGCAGCTGCAATTGCAATTCTATAATTTTCATGAGTTGCAAATTTTTCTTAACTGCGCTACTCATACTCATATGGATTATTTATATTTTTAAGCCACATTATGTCAGAAATAGCTATTCATGTGAGCTGCATATTAAAATTGTGCTATATTACAAATTACTTCATTGCATGAAAAGAGAGGAAAACTGTGAATCTTGAAATTGAAGCTTCAATTGAGTTTCAATTATTGAAACAGTGGACATGTTGTCACTCAAACTAACCATTTATAAGGTAAGAAAGATGTCAAAGACAAAGAAAATTATGATGTGTTAAACCTGTTTGATGTTATTTTTGTGATTGGTTTTAGGAAACCCATTTGAAAAGAACCTGAACACCTGTACTCAGAAGCTGAGTTAGTGGCTTTTGATTCACCACAGTCTTAATTTTGATCTTTTAAAACTTATTGCTATCTTGGCTTGGCTTCTTTTCTGAAAATGTCACAAAATAAGCACAATATAAACATTGGGCTTTTAAGCATCATGGAATGCATTGCCATTTTTCTCACAGCAGGTTGGTAGGATGAGATGTCTCCATGGCCTAAAAAGCAATTAATTAAAAAATTGACCGCTTGTTAATTCTGGGATTGTCGGTGTGGTTGGAATAGAAACCAGCATACACAGTGGGTCCTTCGGACTGAGTTTGGGAACCCCTGATTTACACAAACAACCTCAAGAAAAGCTGAGATGGAATGCTACCCCATTTCCACATAAGTTGCAGTGGTATGGAAAATGAAATTAGAAAAAGAAAGCAGTGAATAGTAAATCATCTTTCACCTGTTTTAACCCTCTATTAACCACCGTAGCATATCTGCTACATAAAGTGAAAGGGTTAACAGCCTGGACACCCTGCTGGTTTTGTTTCTTATTGCCAAATAAACATTTGAGAATAACTTGAATGGTCCGTCAAGTTAAAATTTTAAAATTTAGAAAAAAAAAATTTAAATTTAAATTTAAATTAAAAAAAATAGTTTTTTTTTTTTTAAATATTTTTCCAAATATTGGCCCATAATCAACATATTTGCCTAGGGAAATGATTTTTACACAATTGGAAATGGGTTTGGTTAATAGAGGGTTAAACTATACACTGTGCAAGACAAAGTACTTAATGTTTTCACCCCATCATCTTTCATAATTTTTTTTGGAAATGCACCCAAAGTCTGAATTTGATGCCTGCATCACCACCAAAAAATGTTGGGGCAGGGGCAAAATAAGACTTGGAAAAAGCTGGACTGCCACAAACCCCAATTCCAATGAAGTTGGGACATTGTGTAAATTGTGAATAAAAAAAGAATACAATGATTTGCTAATCCTTTTTTTACCTATATTCAATTGAGTACGCTGCAAAGACAAGATATTTAATGTTCAAACTGATAAACTTTATTGTTTTTTGGAAATATTCACTCATTTTGAATTTGATGCCTGCAACACGTTCCAAAAAAGCTAGAACAAGGGCAATTTTACCACTGTGTTACATCAACTTTCCTTTTAACAACACTCAGTTTGGGAACTGAGGGCAATAATTGTACAAGCTTTGACGGTGGAATAATTTCCCATTCTTCCTTGATGTACAACAATCAATAATATTGTCAGTCCGGCTTCCCCCGCTGTTCCTATATTTTCTAATGATGACTGTGAATGTTTTCTTTCATTTTTTATTGACAAAGTTACTCAAGTTAGGTCAAGTATTATTCCTTCCTCCTTTCCCCTCCCCACCTGCCCTACCCAGCAGCCAATTCTGAGCTCTTTCTCCCCCATCTCCCTACAAGAACTAATTGAGCTTATAAGCTTCATGAAAACATCTTCCTGCCCTCTAGACATTTTACCCACTTCTATGCTGAAAGACGTGTTGAGCTCTGTGGGCCCATCTCTGCTTGCCATTCTGAATTGCTCGCTAGAATCTGGTTGTGTCCCTCTTTACTTTAAACAGGCAGTTGTTCAGCCCCTGTTGAAAAAACCTAATCTTGACCAATCGCTGCATAAAAATTTCAGGCCTATTTCCAAGCTACCTTTTATATCAAAGGTTTTAGAGAAAATTGTTGCCAAGCAGCTTACTGCTGTGTTAAACACTCACAACATTCTGGACAAATTCCAGTCGGGGTTCCGGAAAAAGCACTCTACTGAAACCACCCTACTTAGAGTCTCAAATGATATTTTAGTGTCAAGTGATGCTGGGAAATGCACTGTTTTGGTACTGCTTGATCTCAGCGCAGCTTTCGATACAGTGGATCACCACATTTTGATTGACAAGCTGAGAGATTGTGCAGGTGTCTGAGATCGCCCTTCAATGGTTTAGCTCATATCTCTCAGGAATTTCTCCGTCTCTGTTGGCCCTTATAAGTCAGAGTCCGCCGCTGTATCCTGTGGAGTGCCCCAGAGTTCTGTCTTGGGCCCAATTTTATTTTCACTATATTTGCTTCTCCTGGCACACGTAATTACCAATTTTAAGGGCATCTCTTACCATTGTTATGCGGATGACATTCAACTTTATTTTTCTTTCAGTCCAGACAAGACAGCGGCACTAATTGTTTTGCATGACTGCTTGTCTGCAATTAAGGCATGGATGGCCAGAAATTTTCTACAATTGAATAAAAATAAAACAGAAGTTCTCATTGTTGCTGCTGCTGATACTGCTGCAAAGGTCACTAATAGCCTTGGTCCCTGAGTGCCAAAGCCCGTTCAAACTTGAGAAATCTTGGTTTAATGCTCTTAGACACGCACATTAGGTCTTTGTCATGCTTTTGTTTTTTCCATCTCAGAAACATAGCAAAACTCAGAGCTATGGTATCACATGCAGAGTTAGAGATGATCATTCATTCCTTTGTGTCATTTCGCCTTGATTATTGCAATTCACTGTTCACTTGCCTCAACAAAGCATCTCTGGATTGTCTGCAAATCATTCAGAATGCCGCTGCTAGGCTGTTAACTAGGTCCAGGAAGTCATACCGCATTAACCCCATCCTAAATTCCCTACACTGGCTTCCTATCACTTTTAGGATACAATTTAAAGTCCTGGTCATTGCGTAGAGAGCCCTTCATGGTCAGGCCCCTGATTATATTCGCAACCTACTTCATCCATTTGTCACTATCAGGTCACTTAGGTCCTCAAATCGGGAGCTACTGGTTGTTCCTCGGACACGACTAAAAACAAAAGGTGATCGTGCCTTCCAAACAATGGCACCTAATTTTTGGAATGATCTCCCACTAGAGCTGCGAACTGCACCCTCCGTTGAAAACTTTCAGGCACAACTAAAGACTCATTTGTTTAGTCAGGCATTTCTCTAGTTGTCTATTCTTCTATGTGTGTGTTACTGGTAGTAGTGTTTAGCAAATCCATGTGGAACTGGTGGCACTGAACAAGCATTAACAGTGCCAGTGGGGCTTGCTACAGCCTTAGTCACCAGGGAGGTCCATATGGTACTGGTGGTAGTGTTAAGTAAATCCACATGGAACCAGTAGCACTGAACATGCATCAACGGTGCCAGTGGGGCTTGCTACAGCCTTAGTCACTGGGAAGGTCCATATGGTAGTGTTTAGTAAATCAATAGTGATCTTACAGCCTGATGTAAGTGTAGGGCTTCTGTGCTGCAGGAAGTGGATGGTGAGGTGTTGACTGTGTCCTGACCAGTCTGCTAATAATTTCCCACTTGGCACATGACACAGGACGGTATTTTATTTTATGTATTTATTTATTTATTTTTTAACACGCAGTAGTTTTATCCAGTGCCTCACCCCACTTTTTTCTGTGTCTCTTTCCGAGGATCTTTCCGTCCCCCACCCTGAGCCCATGGACCATCCAAGCCCTGTCCCCTCACCATGAGCGCTGGCTGCTGCTGTCCTGCTGTCCTGATTCGGTCCTGATCCAGTTCTGCACCATCCTCTACATGCCACTTCCTAGAGCTACAGATGCCACTGTTTAGATGGACTTTAATGGATCTCTTTTTCCATTTCTATTCCGCTTTACTTTATTTGTTATTAATTAGCTAGTCCACGGAGGATGGGCTTCCCCACTATAACCGGGTTCCTCCTGAGATTTCTTCCCACTGGGGAGTTTTTTCTCACCACTGTTTTGAGGATTTTTCTTCCTACTCAGAATTTTTTGCCTCATTTGCTATAGAGGGGAAAAGGATTAGGCTGGGCACTGCCCTTTTATTCTACTCATGAACTTGACTTGATTTGACTTACTGGCATTTGAATCTTTCTGTGTTCTTATTCTATCCCTATTTTAATTGTATTTTATTGTATTTATTCTTTTCTCTATGTAAATGACTGTGAAGCACTTTGTGACCCTGTCTGTGAAAGGTGCTACTTTATTTACTTACTTACTTACTTCAGTTGCTCAACAGACCGGGGTCTCCAATGTTGCATTTTGTGGTTCATAATGCACCACACATTTTCAATGGGAGACAGTTCTTGACTGCAGGCAGGCCAGTCTATTACCCCACTCTTTTACTACGAAGCCACGCTGTTGTAACGTGCAGAATATGACTTGGCATTGTCTTGCTGAAATAAGCAGGGACGTTCCCTGAAAAAGACGTGGCTTGGCTGGCAGCATATGTAGCTCCAAAACCTGTATGTACCTTTCAGCATTAATGGTGCCTTCAAAGATGTGCAAGTTACCCATGCCATGGGCACTAACACATCCCCATACCATCACAGATGCTGGCTTTTGAACTTTGCACTGATAACAATTTGGATGGTCCTTTTCCTCTTTAGCCCGGAGGACACAATGTCCCTGATTTCCAAAAACAATTTGAAATGTGGACTCATCAGACCACAGCACACTTTTCCACTTTGCGTCAGTCCATCTCAGATGAGCTCGGTCTGAGAAGCCAGCAGCGTTTCTGGGTGTTGTTGGTATGTGGCTTTCGCTTTGCATGGTTCACTTTTAACTTGCACTAGTAGATGCAGCGACAAACTGTATTAGCTGACAATGATTTACGAAGTGTTCCTGAGCCCACATGGTAATATCCTTTACAGAATGATGTCAGTTTTTAATGCAGTACTGCTTGAAGGACCGACAGTCGTGGGCATTCAATATTAGTTTTCGGTCTTGCCCCTTATATGTCGAGATTTCTCCGGATTCTCTGCATCTTTTGATGATATTATAGACTGTAGATGATGGAATCCCTTAATTCCTTGCAATTGCATGTTGAGAAACGTCATTCTTAAACTGTTGGACTTATGCAGTTGTTCACAAAGTGGTAAACCTTGCCCCATCCTTGCTTGTGAATGGCTGTGCCTTTCGGGGATGCTCCTTTTATACCTAATCATGACACTCACCTGTTTCCAATTAACCTGTTCACTGGTGGAATGTTCCGAACAAGTGTTTTTTGAGTATTCCTCAACTTTTCAGTCCTTTGTTGCCCCTGTCTCAGCTTTTATGGAACATGTTGCAGGCATAAAATTCAAACTGAGTGAATATTTCCAAAAAAAAAACAAAGTTGATCAGTTTGAACATTAAAAATCTTGTCTTTGTGGTGTACTCAATTGAATATAAGTCAAAAAGAATTTGCAAATCATTGCATTCTGTTTTTATTCACATTTTACACAACATCCCAACTTCACTGGAATTGGGTTTGTAGATAATTTAAAAGAAAAATCACTGTCAAGTGAGGTACGCTTGTGGTAAAGGAGTTTATGATCCCAGAAATGTATTGTTTTAACTCCATGCCAATTTTCAATTCCCAGTATTTATTCTCTAAATTCATAGCTAACTTTTCATGAAGATTTTTTGTGTTTGTGGCCCTTACTCTCAACAAAAATTAAGAAACTGAAATAGGATGGAATTCTAAATGCTGCAAGTCTCTTGTTTCATTAAAGCCATTTTCTCCCTCTCTGTGAAGCTCAAATCTTGAATTATGAAGCCTTAAATAGGGTAACGCATAAATAGCCTCTGCGCAAAGGGGTTAATTTATCCGTCTCATTGCCCTCTAGTGGCCAGTCCTGGTCCGCCAGGCGCGTGTAGCTGTCCTAGCAAATTACATGCTGACTGCTTTATCCACTGATACCATAGGCCAGGGGTTCCCAATCTTTCCCAGAAAAGGCCGGTGTGGGTGCAGGCTTTCATTGCAACCAAGCCCTTACACACCTGATAATACTAATCAACCCCTGGACTCTTTGCTAATAAGCTTGATTAGTAGTATCAGGTGCGCAGCTGCTTGGTTGCAATGATAGCCTGCGCCCACACCGGCCCTTTCTGGGAGAGATTGGAGACCCCTGCCATAGGCAGTGTTTGACAGTTTGACGGCATAGCTTTAAAAGAAGTGAGGGGCAGTTGTCTCATGAGTCGAACGAATCATCTAAAGTGTATAAACAGAAAATAACTATACACTCCCACAACTAATAAGGTCATAATTCATTTTTTTCAAGGCCATACCCACAGCTAATACTAGCTACCAAGCTATCAAAAAGCTTCACTGCTAGATGGTCCCTATCTCATTGTGGCATTTAGAGATGTAGATCAATGATATAATCCATTTCAAGACATTTTTACTCTTTGAAGCAAATTTTAATTTAATCACCAAAATTCACAAGTGAATTAATTATTTTTGAACTTCACCTAAGCAAACCCATCAGTGGTGGTGACAATGAAACAAAGCTAAAACCTGGGATATCTCAGAGAATCAACTTAAATACAGCCCAGAACTAATGTTGTTCTGTTCTTCCATGTTTTGTTGTTCTATAAATAAGTAATGTTGTTGACATCTGAACTAAAAGATATGTCGATTGCCATGTGGTACGGTATCAAAACTGCCTGGCTATAGGACTGTACCGAATGTCATTTTTTCACATTCGATGCTTCCACAGAGATACTAAAATGAACCTTCAAATACCCTCGCCGTCACACACGGACCCAAAATGCAGCAAATGCGTGACAAAAATGCACCCTCATTGGAGGCTTTCTATTGGTAACATTATGCTGCAACATAAATGGCAACAAACAAATAAAATATATCAGAATATTTCTTGTGTTTTTTGTTCAAACTCTGTCAAACAGTGACAGTGTGGAACAAAACATCAGTGACAAACACACACTCGTTATGCAAGGGATGAGTGCATCATGTAAAGCTGACTCTAGCTCATCCAGAAAATAATAAAATTTAACTTTTTCCTACCAAGGTAAGAAAGCAAAATAACATGTTTTGACATTTTTTTACACGTTTATGTAACCAATTTAGAAGTTGAGAGTGAATGTATAAGGCTGGAAAACACAAACGTTCATGGCGAGGAAGAAAAGTAGATTGAAACAAGGCAATTTTAAACGTAAAAATAGCAAGGTAACAATGAAAATATATACCAGAGAAAATTATGTCCAATACTTGAGAGATCTAAAAAAAAAAAACCTCAAAAAGATTGCTTGTAAATTTTGTTGGCTTGTTGCAGGAGATTCATGTCTGTTTTGTAACACACTTAGATGATTTACCTATGTTAACTGTTAACTGTTTTATGTTACTCCTATGCAGACTTAGCCTATTCATTCATCACAGGTTTGCTATTTAACCATTAGCCCCATAGATAACATAATTTCGTTTTAACTAAAGCAGAACAGAGCAAACTCAAAAAACCTACTCTTTTCAAATGAGTAGCCATGTTTTTGATGCATGATGGTGCATCAGTTTCACCTTGCATAACTTTTTAGCTTACATGGCTGAAGGCCATATAAGCTATTGTAATGGGTTTGCTTCCGTCGTAGTCTGTCGTCTGTCATCTGTCGTCTGTAAACTTTGGTCTTCTTCTCTGAAACTGCTGGACGGATTGTTCTGAATTTTTTGTGGATGTTCCATATTAGTATGGGACTAAAGTTTGTTCAAGGCTTTTGAAATGTTTTTAAATTGAATTTTTGAGAAATTTTTGTTACAATTGAGCCCTATGGGAGGGAAATTTTTGATGGGCTATATCTTTGAAACGATAAAAGATAAGGTCATACTTACTATTAACCTTAAATAGGAAGTCATATATGGGCTTCAATTTGGCACCCTGACTTCTGAGCTCAGATGACTTTGAAAGGTCAAATTCAAGGTTATGGAATTTCATTTGCCTATATCTTCTAAACTACTGGACGGATTGTTCAAATCCTTGCACATCTGCCATAATTCTTGCACTTTAACCCGTAAAATTGCTTATCGGTCGCTAACATAGGTTTTGACAGACGCTATGACACTTCTTCTTGCCATACAAACTTCATCTTACATATACGCATAAAAAATCTTATGCTTACTCCAAAACGGTCTATTAATCTTGTCGCTTTGTTTAAAACCAGTGAATTTTGTGTTGAATCTTTCGATTTTGATTAACTTTTGTGGTGTTGTGGTGTATAATAGACCCTTTTGGCTCACCAGGCTTCATTTGGGACCATTTTGGGCCAACTTAGATTGGACTCCACTTTCACGATTTTTCCATATTGGTCAACTTTTAGGGTAATCTTGGCCAAAATATCACCATTTTGGGTTGCCAGTGGTCATTTGACACCATTTCAGGCCAACTTCGACCAGACTCAACTGTCATACATTTTTTATTAATTTTGGTCAACTTTTTGGGTGTTTTGGGCCAAAATGTGACCTTTGGGGTCACCAGGGGTCATCTGGCACCATTTTGGTCAGATCACTTCAGCTCAACATTCACAATTTTTTAATTTGAGTCAACTTTTGGGGTTTTTTGTGCCAAAATACAAAAATTTTGGGTCACCAGGGATGATGTGGGGGCATTTCCGGGCAGCTTTTAACCGGGTCCACTTTCACAAATTTTAAATTTTGATCAACATTTTGGGTGTTTTGGGTCAAACTAAAACCCATTTGCGTCACCAGGGCTCATTTTGGGTCAACTTCGATCCAGTCCCACTTTCAAGATCTTTTTATTTTCAAAAATAATTTAGATATTTGAGGCCAAAATACAATCCTTTTCAGTTACCAGGCATTATTTGGGACCTGTGACCATTTCGTGCCAACTTTGATCTGCCTTCAGTTTCAGAAATCTTCAATGCCTGTAAACATTTTGCCCATTTTCTGCCGAAGACCCTTCTGGATCACGAAGAGTAATATTTTTACCAATATATTTCACATTTGCTTACCAAAGAGTTTGAAAATTTTGAATATTCTTTGCAGTCTGAATAGCCATGTAAGCTACGAAGTCTGTAGACTTTTATTTGATATCATAAAATGGTCCCAAACAACCAGTTTCTTCAACATCTAAATTAGTGTGTCTTCGATGAGTCCTATATACGTAGTAACGCCTGACTCCATGACGGAACACCTGCAGCATTAAAAGTAAATACAGTCTATTATCTTTTTTTTTTAAACAAGTTGAGTTGGCTGCCTCTGATAATACTGTTGGATATGATTTTTGTTTCTGTAGTTGTATAAATGTAATTTTATGGCGAAGAGCAAAAAGTGTTCTGACCGCACACAATGAAAATGTGGCTACTGACAGGCTAAATGCCAAGAAATATGGACTGAAGCAGAATAATTAATTTGTTAGATAAAAATATGCTGTAAATTTAACATGTTGTTACATCCATCTTTTCTCAAGAAATTTTGACTGTTGGACTTCACTAACTTCTGAAGTTATTGGAAATTAAAAGTGTGGATTAAAATGACATTATAGCCAACTCATAATAGGCTAATGCAATTCAACTGGTATTATTAGTATTATTATGTAGCTAAATCTTCATCTCCAATTGTGCAGAAAAAATATTTGGTTTAAACAGAATGAAGAGCCCAGTCTCATCCCAATTCATTTCACAGAGACGCTTCCTGACCAAGCAAAACAAGCATCACTATGGAATGAATAAGGAGGCTTTGGCATCCTTAATCGACATTTAGGGTTAGGCTTCAAGTTGAGGGTTAAGGACTGTGGTTGCTTTTAATTGGAGTCACATTAGGACGCCAAAAGCCTCCTTCTTCATATACAGTGAGGTGCAAAAATTTGGGCACCCCTGGTTTAATGTCTGTTACAATGAGTCTCCAAGTGATTGAAAGCAAACCTGAACACTAAATGCAACAAAGTTAAACATTACACATTTCATCGCATTTTAAAGCAAGAATAGTTTTTATTTTTAACTTTTTACAGTTCCAAAATAATAAAACAAGGGAGAAGGCCTTGTGCTAAAGTGTGGGAACCCTGTCAGCTCGTACTTTGTAACTCCTCCTCGGGTGGGTATAACAGCTTGGAAACCCTTCCTGTAGCCAGCTAAGAGTCTTTCAATTCTTGTATTTGGAATTTCCCCCCTTCTTCCTGACAGAACACCTCTAGCAAAGAAATATTCTTTGGCCTTCTTGCATGCACAGCACGTTTGAGGTCTCTCCACAGATTTTCAATATTCAAGTCTGGGGACTGTAATGGCCATTCCAAAACCTTCATCCGTCTTTCCTGGAGGTACTTCATGGTGGATTTTGAGGTGTGCTTCAGGTCATTGTCTTGCTGGAATACCCAACATCTCTTCAACTTCAATTTCTGCCCTGGGCTTTGAACATTAGCCTCCAGAATGTCTTGATATTTGGTGAAGCCCATTCTTCCTTCCACCCGCACAATATTGCTTGTGCATCCAGCTGCTACACAACCCCAAAGCATGACAGATCCACCTCCATGCTTAACAGTTGGCAACCTGTTCTTTTCTACAAATGCTTCACCCTTTTTTCTCCCAACATACCTTCTTTGGTTGTGGCCAAAAAATTCAGTTTTGGTTTTGTCAGTCAAAAGCACATTGTTCCAATAGGCTTGAGGTTTCTCAGGGTTTTCTTTTGCATACTTCAGACACTTAATTTTGTGTTGAGGTCCTAGGAAAGGCTTCTTTCTTGCAACTCTGCCATGTAGGTCTTTGTTGTTTAAGGTACGCTGTATTGTTGTCCTGTGAACAACTAGACCTGTGTCTACTACTCTTTTTGCAGCTCTTTTGCAGTGATGTGTGGGTTCTTCTGAGCATTTCTCACCAGATCTCAGGCCATTCTACTGAAATTTTTCTTGGTCTTCCAGATCTCCCCTTGACTTCGATTGTTCCATTTATTTTCCATTTTCTTATGATGTGACTGACAGTTGAAATGGCTAGTTTGAAACGTCCCAAGAGTTTTTTTTTGTAGCCTTCTCCTTGTTGGTAGAAGTGAATTATCATGATTTTTACATCCTTGGACAGCTGTTTAGAGGAACACATGGTTTTTTACACCAAACACAACAGCCACCACAGTCGGATACTTTAGAAGGCATGGAGTTACTTCAGAATATATAGTTCAACCCTGGAATTATATTCACCTGACTCACTGAAGCCCTAACGAGTTAATCACCTGGGTCTGGGCCTTAGTAATCATCTTCTTAAACGGTAACATAGAATAATCATCAAGGGTTCACAAACTTTTGCACAGGGCCCTTTTTCCTTTCTTATCATTTAAAAACTCAGAATAATTCAAATAAAAAGAAACCTTGCATTTCAATTTGCAGAAAGGTGTCATGTTTAACTTTGTAGCATTTAGTGTTCAGGTTTACTTGGAGATTCATTGTAACAGACATTTAAACCAGCGGTGCCCAAATTTTTGCACCCCACTGTATATGACGAAGGAGGCTTTTGATGTCCTTTTGTGATGCCAATTAAAATGAACCACAAGCCCTAACCCTCAACTTGAATCTTAACCCTAAATGTCGATTAAGGACGCCCTTGTTCATTCCATAGTGATGCTTGTTTTGTTTGTGTCACAATATGACGAGTTGGGATAAGAATATATTGGAATGAAAAACTGACGTGGGAAAAAAGTTGCACCTGACTTGCTGTATTCGAGTATAAATTTAAAATTCAATGCTCATATTAGAATTGATGTTTCAAAGCTTCAAAGCATTCAGTACAGCCCAACCTGGCTATAAACAAAATTCTGTGCCCTATCTGAGAAGTAAGAGCAGATTCCATACATGAGGAAGAAGCTGCAGATCTGATGCAACATCGTTATAAAAGGCCCCCTAAAAGTAGTGCGGGTGCTATGAGATTTACACAAGTCATTAAATTTAATAATTTACTGCTATATAATTAGCAAAACTCATCATTGTTATCACGCCGAATCCTTTCAAGACATGTTACGGCTGTGACTTGTTTTTTTTTTTTTTTTTCTCCTCTTCGTGCCTGTGCCTAGGACTTGCCCCTTCTCTAGTGCCATGGTGTCTGTATCCGATTGGATACAGGATCTCCAATCATCCTGTCAGGCCAGAGCATAAAACGCCTGAAGAATTCCATGGAAGATGCCAATGGACCAGACAGCATTATTCTAATGTTATGCCTGGGAATTTCAGTGCTGTTGTGAGATTAATTGTGTACCGGATTCGGTAGAATTGTGACTCCCTAGGCTGGGAGGGTGTAGCTTCTTGGTTTGTCTTGTCTTTAGTTTTTGCTTTTCCTTGTCTTGTTTTTCTGTTGCTGTATTAAATTAGTTTTGTGGCTTTCAGCTTGACCCTGGTTTGTTTTGAAAGTATTCTTGGTTAAATGTCCTCTTCTTTGATTATCTTTGTGAAATTTTAGTTTGACAATAAATCATAATTTATTTATATTTCCGTTCGCCTGATCATTCATTCACTCCCGTAAAACTACTATGTTACTCCCATAATTACCCTAGACCTATTCGGGACGTAACACATGCATTTTTGATAAACCAGTTGTCGTTCTGGTCAAAATATCACATTATAGCCTTAATCAAAACATTTTAACTGCAGTTGTCAGTCACCTTTATTTATTACAGTTGCTGCCTGTCCTGAATTCATGCCCTGGCAAGCACTCCAGGATCATAATAATCTAAAAATTTGGTTTCGAAAAAATCGTTAAGCAATTGAGGTTTAAGAAAATTGTTTGATTTTTTTATTTACTCACCATTACTTTTCATATTATTTTCCAAAGGTAACCGGCAGACGTAAGCCAAATCGCGCTACCGTTTACACATCAATGTTCCGCGTTATGTAAAGTCACTTTACCTCATTTTAGAGCTCCATTGGTTTACACTTCGTGCCTTAAAAAGGCACTGAACATAACTGCTGTTTTCCACAAAGACGCAATTTGCTGCACACTGGAATTAAGCCTTGTGCTGCCCTCAACGCACCTGAGGCATTGGATTAATTGATATTATATTTACAAAGTTAGATAATTTTGACATTGTACAAATTTAGGTTTTTTTATGACCCTGGAATAAACTGAATCATTAGGCTCTAATAAAAATGAAACCGCTACATAACTGCACAACTGTACATAAGAAAATAACTGCTATTTATGAAAGATCTTGCATATGGCATGATTGTTGTCTGTTATAGCAAGACTGAAATATTTCCAAATCCAAGATTTGGCAGATCTCAGGAATAAGAAGGCCTTTACGTCCATTTTGTTGTAGTACCTGTCGCACACTTGGAACAACCTTGAAAACGCGCCGCAGTCAGACTTCCAGCTCAATCACTTGAGAATCATTGCAACCCAAGTGAGTGCTCAAGCTTTCGATTGATTGTCGGACCACCAGTTGCTAGACTACGTCACTTTAAGTTTGCACTGTTTCAATAGTGACAGCACATCAACAAACCTGCCATTTGTATCATGGTTCACTGGCTTGCTCCCAATGAAAAAATAAGTGCAAAATGGAAGTCAAATGATCTGTCAGTTGTACTTTCAAACACACAGAAATATAATATTGTGAAAGGTATACAAGTATTAAAATACAGAGTATTTTCCAAAAAAAAAAAAATGTGTAGACTGATACAAATATAATCCCTCTCAATCATAAGCCTGCATCTTCAGAGATCTTGCCGTCTGCCTGATCTTTTTTATGTACTTTGTGCAGGACATTACTAATCATCAGGCTTTGGGCAGAAGGAGTGTAGCACACGGTCAATAACAGAGTATAGGGTGTGAGGATGGGACCCTGTAAAAGCTTGGTGACCCTGGTTCTTAAGAGGAAGCTGACATAGTGCAAAGTAAAAGGAAATATAGAGAGGCCGAAGTCAAACCAAAAGTGCATCTGGGTTTGGCTTTTGTCCACTGATGAGCACTAAAGAAGAGGATGGGAATCAAGAGAGACTAGGAGTTGGACTGTTTTCTGTTGGCGGTTAGCTTGGTAATGTGTCTGGTTTTCCATGACATCAAATCTAATATTCCAATACGGTATGAATACCCTAAGTCCTACAATCAACCAATGCAAATAACTTTATGTTTTGGGAAAATATCTCTTGGGGTAATGCTGAGTTGGATCTCAGTACGTTATTATTTTCGGTCTAACACACAAGCCACGCCAGTCCCGGCAATCCCAATCAAAGGTGGTTGGGCTCTAAGTTGATTGGGCTAGCTCAGGGCTAGTTTTGTAACAAGATGAATATATAGGCTAACTGACGATATCTAGGATTACTGGTGGCAGTGCATTTTTTTTTATAACATTGCAGAACTGGTATAGCAACATTTACATTTACAGCACTGATCTAGAACCAAGATACAGAGTAATAATGGTCCATTGGCATGCGGTTCTTTTGCGGTTCTGGTGTGGTTCAGCTGCGGCAGAGGCGCCAAGTTTTCAACATGACTTTTTTTTTGTTTAAAAAACACCAATGGACATTTCCTACTCAGTATACCTTTAATGATGTTTGAACGGCGTTAGCATTGATGATATACATGAAAAAATTGTAAATGTTAAAGGATCAGTGTGTAAGATTTAGATCCATCTAGTGGTCAGATTATAGATTGCAACCAACTGACCATTCCTTTTCTCAGAAAACCTACGGTGGCTGCAAAACTTGCGAAAATGTGAAAGGCGCTCTCTTGTGTCAGTGCTTTATTCATTTACTTTTTTCCCATTCTGGGCTACTGTAGAAAAAATGGCGGCGCAACATAGTGGCCTTCACGGAGGTGGACGCTGGAAGGCCCCTCTCCTCTCTAGACTGCACAACACAGCGTCCGTGGTTTCCAAAAAGAATTTCCAATTTTGATTAATCTGACCACAGAACAGTTTTCCATTCTGCCTTAGTCCATTTTAAATGAACTTTGGTCCAGTAAGACGGCAGCGTTTCTGGATCGTGTTCACATATGGCTTCTTCTTTGCTTGATACAGCTTTAGCTTGCATTTGTAGATTGCACGCCGAACTGTGATCACAGACAATGATTTCTGGAAGTGTTCCTGAGCTCATGCAATGCATTTCAGCGCAGGATCATGCCTGTTTTTAATGCAGTGCCACCTGAGGGCCCAAAGATCATGCGTGTCCAATATTGACCTTCGGACTTGTCCCTTACGCACAGAGTTTTCTCCAGATTCTCTGAATCTTTTTATGATATTATGAACTGTAGATTCAAAGTCTTTGCAATTTTACATTGAGGAACATTTTCCTGAAATTGTTCAACAATTTTTAGAAGCAGTTTTTTGCAGATTGGTAAATCTCTGTCCATCTTTACTTCCGAGAGACTCTGCCTCTCTAAAATTCTCTTTTTATACCCAGTCACGTTACCGACCTGTTGCCAATTAACCTAATTAATTGCAAAATGCTCCTCCAGCTGTTTTTTATTAGTACCACTTACTTTTCCCAGCCTTTTGTTGCCCCTCTTCCAACTTTTTTGAGATGTGTTGCTGCCATCGAATTCAAAATGAGCTAATATTTTTCATTAAATAGTAAAATGTCTCACTGTCAACATCTGATATGTTGTCTATGAAAATGTGGGTTCATTGCATTCTGTTTTTATTTACAATTTACACAGCATCCCAACCTTTTTGGAATTAGAGTTTTATTTGTATTTTCCATAATGTCCCATAAATTTGGGCAAGAGCGTGGGCAGAAAAACTGAAGCTGAACACATTTACGCACATGAGCTCACTTGCAAATGCAAGCAAAGCAGAAACACACCGAGAGACAATCGAGATCACAAGTAAGGGTACACATTCAGCAGACACGTCCACACAGTGTGTGAGTATATATGTTAGAGTCAGATTGTGAAACTAGTCCTTTCAAGAAATTACTAAAAATTTCATAAATTAATGAAATTGCTAGCCCTAAACTTCAGTCATTTCAAGAAATGACAAAAGTCTTTTAGTAATTTCATGAAATGACCGGTTTCATATTATGACTGTACCATATTCACCATTCCAGTGCTAATTAATTACAAATAGCTGCATGCACACATGCATTATAAATCTCCCGTGTTGAAGGCATTTCACTGATGGCCGCTATTTTTAAGATGTAACCAAATAAACTGAAAGTTACGAACCTGACAGAGAACCAACCAGCAGCCCAAGGGGATTGAGAAGGTTGGGAGGGTCAGAGGATTCAGCACTATCCAGCCCCATCACTTTCAACAGATTATCCACTTTCAGCGTGACGTCGTCTGACATTTCCAGAAGGGAAGAGCCACCAGTGGAGACAGATCCTTCCTCCAACTGCGTAGACACACAGAGAGAATTTTCAGAAACAAATCATAGCTTTGGGCCCCTGCAGCTGCTAGGGTGCCCCCAAGAATGCTTGAAATGTCCGAAAAAAGTTTAGGTTTTTTTTTTTTTTGTAATATTATGTCAATGGTATTGCTTATCATGAACTAGAAAGTCCGGTCCGACGTGACCGCATGGGTTTGTCCCCCGAAAGCACGCTTCTCCCCTTTTTTGCGCATTATTCGGCCAATACTGTCGCCATGGCAACCAAAATCGATACGTATCATAAGTGAAGCGTAACGCATGTCCATACCAAATATGAAACTAATCAGTCAAGAATTGCAGCCTGTACTGCGTCCCCAAGGAAATGTCTATGTTATGCCACTAACTTGCACATTTTTTGGCCAATACTGTCTCCATGGCAACCAAAATAGATCAGTGTCATAAGTGAAGTACAACACATTTCCATACCAGATATGAAAGTAATCGGTCAAAAATTACAGCCTGTAGAGCATCCACAAAAAAAAAGTGTCTACGGACGGGACGTGAATCCGTAGTAGCAGCCCAACTTCGTCTGGGGGCTAAAAAAATTGTATGTGCTGGTAGAAATATTATACTTCTGATTTTAATAAATTTCTGCTGCTGCTTTTGGAGCTGAATTCACAACGTCACCATCACGTTCATTATGCTCATGCCACGTCATGCGAAATGTCAATAGACATCATCTGCAACAAAAGTCATGGACTGAACTGCATTTTGAAAAGGAAGTGGCTCCTTTAATGTCAATCGTCATGCGTGGTAGTGTTGGGGTTAGGATTTGGGGTGGGATTGGGTTAGGGTTATGCCTCAAAGCTAGGCATTTTCCCGCCTACATTTTTGGAGTACAACAGTGATGTGCTGTTGGAGGTAAGTTAGGTGAGGAAAAATCCTCACCGTTAAACAAACAATGACTCCCAATTACTTTGCTTGATTAGCAATCAGAGGATTAACTACGTTTGTACTTTACTAGACTTTACGGCAGAATGATGGGCCAATTTCAGTTTCCATGCCATTGCTCAGTGCATCGAACTTGAAATTCTTATGAGACAGCAAATTTACTCATATTTGCTTACAGGAAGCTAATTCAATGCTTTTGACATATATTAAAACCTTTCTTATGCAGCGTCCAATGCTTCATCAATATGTTTCCAATAATGTTTTCCTCCTTAAATACATGCTTTTTAATGCCATTCAAAAGAAATAGGGAGTTTATTTTCAGTCATCTTTCACAATCCAGTAAACAAAAGGTTAAAACAATACACAGAATTACCCAGAGTTGAGATTTTTTTCTAATTAATTATTGAAGGGACAATTCACTCAAAAATGAATATTTACTCATCTACTCACCCCAAGGCTAATCGAAGGGTCCGTGAATTTCTTTCGTCCTTAAAACACTTTTGGAGTTACAAAGAAAAACAGCATTGAAGACAAATCCAAATCAATAGGGGAATAACAAGTCACCCTGCACATACACGGAAGTAAAGTACGCGCAATGCATCCTGGGAAGGGTTGTCTGTTTTCATCATGGCTTCGGTAAAGACAACCAATGCGGAAACCAATGATTTTCGGAGAATTTTGAATCCAGAAGATGTGCCTGATGCTGTTTTTTGCTCGCCGTTTGAGGCAGCCACTGTCACAGAATTGAAGAGATGACTGCAACGTTGAAATGCAAATTCTAGTGGCAAGAAGAAGGACCTGGTAGAGAGGTAAGGTAGCTACATGGTAATAGCAAGTAAGGTAGCAACCCCCATAAATTTTCAAATTGAATAAAAGAATATATCTGGTAGTATCATGTGATAAAGGCTTTGTCACAGATAATTTTCCTCTTTGAATTATGTCTCTAGCATATTCCAGTCAAAAGATATTCAGAATTTAGTGGCTGAAAAATGACCTATTTTGTCCTAATCTTCCCATAGGAAATGCATTCGTGGAATTGTGACCTTTTCCACTGACACTCAAAAATGACCAAAAATTTAAGTTTTTTAGAATTTTATCAAATTTGCACGGTATGCTGAGGACATGGCTAGTGACATGTTTCCCGTTTTTTTTTTCGCGATCCCTCAAGGCGATTTGAAGGTATAGCGCCACCAGGTGGCTGTTCTCAAACTACTGAACAACGTATGTAATCATGGGTTCTAAGTTCCATAAAGACCACTGGCCCAGTTTGAGTGATTTAACTGCAGAAAGTCAAGTCTATGATATTACATAAAGTTGCTTGAGGGGTGTACTGTACTCAGACAAAGTTGTTAAGAACAAACGAACAAACTTGACCAAAACAACACTTCACCCCGGGGCGAGGTAATAAAATATCTTTTAGGCAGGTCCACATCCTATTATTTAAGGCCAAACCTCTTTGCTACTTTGGATTACGATTAGGATTTTGATTGCCCTCGTTAGAAAGTGGGTCTACCAACTTTTGCACTGCATATACTATAGTCTGTCCATGGCCATAATAACTCGAAGTGATATTCTTCTAGTAGAAGACATCACAGAGAACACGTCTGAACCATCAAATTTTGTGTCGGGTGTAGGGGGAACTCATGTTAAATTTTCAATTGTAAATTTCAATGCCTGAAAATTACCCAATTTTTATGTAAAAGACATCAGTGAAATCGGCAAAATTTGGGCTTTCTAATCGAACCTCAGCATTTCCAATCCTTCAGATGCAGCGCGAGAATGGGGCTGAAGTTCCCGTGTTATTTATAGTATCGCTTAGGTCACAGTATTGCATTGAACAAATCGCCGACAGGGGCTTGGTGCGTTATGGGGGTTATGGGTAAGTAAGGGAGGCAGCCTTGTAACTGATGACACACCGGGTTGGTAAGACATGCACTGCATTGCATTCGCGATATTAAAGGTGCACTATGCAAGTTTGGGTGACATCACTTCTGTTGACATTCGAAGTCAAACAAAACAGAGCTAGCTCGCCCCTCCCTCCCATAGTTCCCTCCTTCCCATGCCTCCGTAACTCCCTCCTCCCAACACTCTTGTCGGTGATTGGCCGGAACGTGGTTTGTTATGTTATGGGGCACAGCCTGTGCCCCTTGGGTTTGTTTGCAGTTTGTGATGCCCATGTGGTCTCCAGAGCCCAGGTTTTTTTTTTTTTTTTTACAGTGAATTCAGGGGCAGGCAGCTAGCAGATCGTGGGGAGATGTCAGCGAATTGAGACAAAAATATAATTGCGCGGAAACCAAGCAAACTTGCATAATGCACATTTTAATATGCTTAAATATTCTAAACCTCTTCGCACTAATAAAACCCTCCCAAAATACATTTGGGTGCCCTTTAAAATTTGTTCTGGCAAATAAAAAGCCAATAAAAGGGGAGGTTGTAAAACGATGTATAGTTTGCCCAGTCAGAGTTTGCCCTATACAATGTGAAGTTTTGAAGAGCCTTTGCGATGAAAGTGGGTGAAAAAGCATGACATCGGCCGTCGTATAATCCAATTCTGAAGTTCTAACCTCGAAAAATGCATTCTATGGGTCGTTGAACCGCGACAAACATAATTTCATGAAATTTAAAATATCAGAAATCCGTTTTTCAAAGCCTAAGAAATCTCTCTGCTAACCAGTGATGGAAAAGGCATATGCACTGTCAGCGCTTGCCCTGCATTGCTACTGTCAACTCATTGTGTTCACATAGATAGTTGCACTGACATTGTAAAACAACACTTTTACTTACTGTGTGAATCGGCGACATAAGATGCTGTCGTTGGGCATTCTTCTCTCAGGATTTTTCGAACTTAGTTTGTGAGGAAAAATCGTCGGTGTGCTTACCATATGTCCCCCCCCAAAAACGGCTGCTGCAGACTCAGTGTGTTGAAGTGGGCTCGAACTTGCTGAATTTTCCCTTATTTCCAGCCCAACCAATGTTGTTTATCCACTTATTTCTAAGCTTAGGGTCTTAGGGAAAAAACGTAGAACCTGAAATGTAGATCCCTGACATGATGGTTGTGGCATCCAGGCACGCGACAAGTAATGCCCAGCATTATGAGGTTTTATTTAGTAAAGGAGCGTGTCTGTGAGTCTCTAGCTAACATACACTTCCCAAAATACATTGCACACATGAAAATCCAATATGGCTGCTTGCAATCCTGCTATTGAAGTCAATTGTGGCCAGTCTTTCAAGCATAAAAAACAACATTTAAAAAACACAAAATGCCTCCATACTGCTCATGCAGCATAATCCAAGTGTCTGTAAGCCCCAACATTCAAGATGTCTTTTCACCATGTTTTTAGTCTTATTGTCCAATGTTGCCACTTAGGTAGGAGCCTTGTTCATCTTCGCGGAAGAGGTTTGAAATTCAACCTACCCACGAAGGGGGAAAATACGCCCGAAAAGGGCAAATACGCTGCAATGGCCCTAACATCTCCAATTGGAGAAACGTGCTGCAGTTTTGAATGTTTGTATACCTGGTCGGCCACTGTAGCTATGTTAAGCTTCTTCCTCGAAGATAAACAGACTCTGGGCTCAGTGGCTACATTGGACATTTAGGCTAAAAACATGGGGAAAAGACATCTTTATGAGTCAAATTTGAGTATCGGAGCTCACTGTCAACCATGAGCAATTAGGGCGCTTAACTTGTTGATAATGAATGCTTTGTCTCTTGGTTATTATGTTGATTTTCTGTAAAATGTGTTATGCATGTGTGATGCCTACAAACGCATGGTCATAATTGTAAAATTATTTCAATATACACTTAATTTAAAAGGGCCAGAATTTCCCAGTTAAGCAGAAGTTTTGCTTGAGACTTTTCCAGGTGCAGTTACAAATTTGCGCCACAAGGTGAAGTATTCACCTCCGGGAGAGTTATTGGTAATTTGGCTGTGTGGCCTCAGACCCTCAGGGGTCAGGGGCCTTAGCGGAAATATTTTTAGATACATGTCACTGCTGCTCCTGGGTTTGTGCCCAGGATGTAGATGCAATTGATTATTATTTTTGGGCTATGTTAACTGGACAAAATGTTTATGATTAGTGTATGAATATAGCGGCAGCAGTCCGTTGGCAATAGCAAAGGCTCTTGGAAACCTCACCTTTCAACACTTCATCACCAAACCCTCTCGCAGATTAGCTTTCCCGATTAGCAACAGTTGCTCAGACTAATGGACCTATTTGGAGTGGACGTCACGGTTACGTCACTTGTACTTGCGCGCGCATAGTGGTGGCACAAAAACAACGGAATAGATTGTCACATTGCCAGAGGGAGACTGGAGGCATCCACAAAAACAATAAAAGACATGTCTTTGTGCCATAGGATGTCAGAATATAAATGCAAAAAAAGCGACCTTCACTTTTATTGAAAACCGTCATCCAGGACGCTAGTAGAAGCCAACCGTAGACATTTATGGTTGCAATCTATCGAAAGGGCGGACTGGGTAGATGAAATTATCTGGAATTCTCGACTATGTCATGCTCATTTCATAATGGGGGGGGGGGGGGACTACGAAGCAAGAGTAGTGGGATTGCGAGGTATATCAGGCTTAACGCCAGGCTTTTCAATGTCACGACGGTGGCTGTCCCTTAACGTGGCTAGATCACCATGGTAAAGTATGCTGCAGACTTAATCTGGACGGGAGCAGGTTGTGTGCTGAGTTTCGGCTTAAATTGGCTATAAATGAGCTGCTTTGTCACCAAGCACTTCCTCTGCAGATGACATCACCTTTCTTAGATGATCCTGTGGATCTTGGTGCCTGAGTAGGATGCGGCTCCCTTCAGAGGGAGAGAGTCTACAGAGACCGATACACTGTTATAAACTGACTTTAACAGTTAAATTAACGCATTGTTTCATGGTTATTTGAACTGTAAGTGGCGTCCTGCGCGCATTTAACTGTGGTTTAGACTTAAAATACACGGAACTCTGTTGTAAATTTATTGTAAAATTACAGTTTAAATAAGTGGCAAAAAAGGTGCCAGTTAAATTGACTGGCCAAAAAGGTGCAAGTTTATCACAGTGTATGACCCATTGGCTTTTTCTGACGATATTCTCTATGAACGCTACAGATTCTAAGCTGCAGGAATTCATTACTTATGCAATCTACTGGACCCATATGTTGGCAATGTAACAAAGAGAAGCCGTGCGCTTACTGTTGCACGAATGGTATGCATAGCGTTGCAGTTTCTTTGCAACGGGAAGCTACATGCATTCAGTTGGTGATGCAGAAAATCTGAGCAAGAATATTGTATGCCACGTTATGCATTTTAAACAACATACCATTAAAATAATTATGAAAGCAAAGCAACATATGGCGTACCACTTCTTATGCTTTGTTTTACCTTGCTGCCACGTCCTCTTGACAGTGCTGGTACTGCAACTATTAAGGCACAAATTACAAAATTAAGTAGTATTTTATCATACTTACCATTGTTTTGATATGTCATCGGCCTATTGTAAATTTGTAATGATTGGTAAATTGGTGGGATGGGATTTTATTAAAATATATTATGCTGTATTAAAAAAAAAAGTAGCAACCAAAAACAAATAAATATAAATGAGTAGATTATTGATATTTATCACAGTCAGAGAATATTCAATCTATAAATTAATTTCACTTTGATTTGGCCCAGAAATTAAAGTAATTTCCACTAATCTGTCAGTATTGGACTGACGCATTTACACGGTCAACAATTTTCCGCCAGAATTCCTCTCTGGGCTTATTAGTAGCAACAGCGCTGCTTTTTGTGGTTATTATATTTTTATATTCTTCATACTGTCCATAATTATGACCTGCTTCTTGGAGAAATATACAGCATGCGATCAGTACTTTTTTGGGCGGAAGAAGAGAGAAGTGACGCGTGGAATGACCCTTTTATGGGAGTGCGCACAGAGCCTACAGAGCCTAAAGCACAAAGCGTAGTTAAATAAAGAAAGATTATCATCACCGTCGTTGTACTAAGTATCTCTGATTTTGAGTTCAGGGTTTTTTGAGCCAGCTTACTTAAACAAAGCCTGTCTATGTTGAACTTGCTTCATAGTATACCCCCCGGTAAGGTTTTCTCCACTGTTAATCACACACAGAGGCTAAATCAATAATGAAGTTACAAATGAAAAATTAGTGAAAGCAGTAATCCACAAGCTGGCGTTCTCGGTACGCTATTTAATAATTGTAAACACTGTTAACCAACGTGAGTATTATTAACATGAAAGCTAGCATGTGGCTAAACAAACCAAATTGTTCATAGACGGCTTAGCTAACATTACTCAGTATTTATGCTAGCGTTTAATTAACATTAACGAATAAATCATTTTATAACTGTCTTGTGTCGGCTCCTGACACAGGTCTGGAGAGCTGTCACTTTCTGCAACCAGTTAAGCTCCGCCCACAAAAAAATGTCATCACTGTTTACAAACATGATTGCTTGGGGTCGATTGCTTTTTGATTTCTTTGTATGTGTGGATTACTTGGGTTGTCGCTGAAATCTGGTGAAAATTTCATGTCAGTAGCCCCATTAGAAATACATTTAGTGAGAAAAATGTTGACCCGTTCAATACTAATTTTCCCCGCTGCATATTTATACATGCATACAATTAGAGTTTTAGTACACTAGTTATCTCTGCTTACCTTTACAGCAGAGTTGTACATTTATAGAAGTACCTGGTTTTAGTGGGTTAAAATTTGAATACAAAATGTAGAGAATTGGATTGTTTTATTGGAAACATTATCGGAACAAGAGACAAAGTTTGTATAATTGAAGAGGATTTTTTTTTTTTTTTTTTTGTTTTCTCCTGTCTCATTTCGTCTTGTTTAAAACATAAAATATTTTTTGTTATTTTGTGTCCTCTCCTGGAAGCCAGTAACAGATGGCACTGAGTACTATATAACTTTGAATATCAAAGAGCAAACTAATACCAGACCACTTGTGAGTTCACTATTTTAAAGGGGACCTATTATGCTTGTTGGAGCTATTTCTTATTTTTGAAATATTGTTTAAATACTTATTCTTTTAGTTCGTTTCGGTTTTTGTTTAAGTGTACACATTAAGTAATTTCATTAGGCCTTTAGCATTATTCTAAATCAGATTATTTGTTGATGCTTTCATTTTGAAGGTTGTAGGTACTGGGGCACACCAGGATACGTTAAATACAAGTAATCAGGGACAGGTGAGCCAGGCACTGGGAAGGGTTGTGGTTTTTTTTTTTACCAGGGTGAGAGATCGAGAGGCAGCAGAGGCCATTGCTCTTTAATTGCCTATGGAAATAAACCACCAAACGTGATTTTTTGCCTGGACAATGGACTCATTTCTCTCCCTGCGTGATTTTACTCTCTTAAGTGCCTCAGTGGCCGTTTGATTGTTTTGATTTATTTGGAAAAGTTTTCTTATCCTTCTTTTGTTTGTTTGTTTAAGGCAAATAGCCACTACAATGCTGATCCTTTTTTAATACGTATAAGTCATGTTATAATGTTGAAAGTCCATACTCAACTAGAGTTGAGTTCAAGTACTTTCAAGAACTGGATGAAAGTATTTTTTTTTCAATACCAAAGTGCTTGCACTTGTATCGGAGTACTTCCTATAAATGCCTGAAGTACTTGTACTTGTATTCAAGTACTTTTCAAAGTTCTTGACCAATCTGTCTCCTAAGTGCTGACAGAGATCGGTCAAGTACTTGAAAAGTACAAGTACATATACTTATTATTAGCTATTATTATGCATTAGGCCTAATGCCTAATATTAGGCATTATTAGGTAGTACTCAGATACAAATACAAGTACTATGGTATGTAAAAAAAAAACAAATGCTGTCATACAATTCTCAAAAGTACTTGAAAGTACTTGGATCCAACTCTGTACTCAACCTCTGTAAAGTTTCTAAACATAAGATACTGGGGTTTTGCAGTAATCCAAGAACTTGATTTCCTGAACGAGATTTCCTCTCTGAACAGCTCGTCCCAAGATTTTCACGAGATCTGGGCAAAACCTGACGTCAGGTTGTACCGTCCAATTAGTACAGACCTAGCCAGAGCCAATCACGGCACTGGACCTGCCCACCCTGGAAACTATTCTAGCAGGCACAAACAACCGCGGATCATATTACGCCTTAAAAGCGTCTACACTTCTGGAAATATAAAAGAAGAACAGATCATCTGAGGTGCAGTTTTGTCAGTATCTCTCCCAAAGCTGCTCGTCTGTTTTTTTGTTTTTTTTTTTGTTGGATGCGAAAAAGAAGCACAATTATTTTCTCTTCCAAAAGAGGATGCCACCAGAAATCAGTGGGTAGTTTTTTTGTTTGCTGGCGGCAAACAGCCACACTCAAACGGCTCGGCATTTCACCCAAGAGAGCTTTGTCAATAAAGGATCATTTGAAGCTGGATAAGCGTTTCAGCTGCTTCTCAAACCTGAAGCAGTTGCATCGATCAAGCTCTCGGAGCCACAAGCTCTAAGTAACAATATAACAGCAAATAATGTAAGTGAAGCTAACGTGTTACGGGTGGCTAGCAGGACCGTTAATGATAGTTAGCACTAACAACTGGCCTGAAATGCAGGCTTTGTAAAATATCTGAAGATAAAGCCTGGATCGGTAGTGACTGTCCGTGACTCACAGACGCGGAAGCAGTAAGTTGCTTTACTCCATAAGCCTACCTAATGTGATAGCCTGTCGAATGTGGCTGTAGCACTGCAACTAACTTAGCTAAGTTACTGTTGCTAATGTTTGTGTCAAAAATATGCGAGAGTAATATCAGGGGACATTCAACAGAAGGTGTGTGAACATAAACCTCATTTGCAGCTAACTTTTTATACTTGTTTGTAATTTGGATGCTTGGTACAACTGTTCACGGTAACGGAACTTACTGTCTGTCAAACCTGTATTGCAGCGTAACATTTGTCTCTGTCTTTATGATGACCGCTCGGTTACTACCGCATGTTAGTTTGCGTGCCGTGCAACTTAAAAAAATGCTCCAGGTTAACTTATATGCAGAAATTCTGATCGGTATGCTTGTGTTACTTTGGTTAGCATCAATGTGGCATTTCCATCATAACGTTGCCTGATTGTAGCCACTACAGTTGAAGCTAACTGGAGAGGTGTTGCATGTGTCTAAAAGTTGGGCCGGAAAGGCTGCAGTTAGACCGCACGTAGGTTTTTGCAGAGCTTGGGGTACGTGTTTGGGTTTGTTTACTGCTGCTGTGAAATGATCATTTTACTTATCCCTAAACGGGGTCAGCCGGATACTTCGCCAATATCTGGGCTAGCTCTCTGATGCTACCGCGGTGAAAGCAATCGTGAAACATACAAGCTATAGCATGTCTGGTATAACAAACGATTTCTCTGCATTCCCATGGCGGAATTTCATCCCCCTTTAAAATTGATCTGGCTAATAAAAAGCCGAGAAAGGTGGATATTGGGTACGAAATTCTTTCCTGTAGAAGTTATCGATACGCTAGCTCCACATAAGCAACTGTTCACGCTAACAGAACTTACGGTCTGTAAAACCTGTATTGCACAGTAACCTTTGTCTCTGTCATTATTATGAATGCTTGGTTGCTCCTGCATGTTAGTTCCTGTGCCATGCTACTTAAAAATGCTCCTGGTTAACTTATGTGCAGTAACTCAGATTGGTATGCTTGTGTTATTTTGGCTAGCATCAAGGCGGTAGTTTATCATTATGTTACATAACCGTAGTCGCAACAGTCAGTCTGATTAGGCTGCAGTTAGACCAGAAGTAGGTTTTGCAGAGCTTGGGGTACGTTTGTTATGGTTAATAAAAAGCCAAAAAATATTGATGCTAAATTCTTTCCGGTACAAGGTATCGATTTGTAAGCTCCACGTAAGCAATGCTTACACCGTTTGTGTGTGTTTTGCTACAAGCTCATTCAGTAGCTTGGTGTCGGAATTGTTTCATTTTGGTAGAAATGGTCAACAGGAGCTTTTAGCAAAGTTTCTTCCGGATAAGTGGGTACATGACTACATAACAGTACACCTACAGCCACATGCATGCAAGGTGAGACAGTACCAGCAAAACACTAAAATTTCGACTTACCACTCATTGACATCCTGCTAAACGATGCTGCAATGGCTCATTAGAATCCTGCTTCCATTTGGGGTCAGATTCGGGATCAACCATGTATGGTCTTACAGCAATAGATGCCGCAGTGAGCTGTCCTGAAATACCTGCCATCTTGGTTTCCTGGTTTTTCGGGCCTGCACCCTCCCCCTGAATCGAAGCGGCCAGGCAGCCAATCAGAGCAGCGTCTCATTTGCATAGCCTCCCACCCATTTCAAAACGGCTCGTGTTTCAGGGCAGCATAGACACAGAGGCCGGCACAGAGGGAAGATGTCTCACTAAGCCTAGATGCGTGTGGTTTTTTTTTTTTTGTAACTTAATTCTTAAAATTATTTTAAAGACCCATTGGACATATTTTAAACGACTAAATATAGCATAATAGGAGACCTTTAAGAAACCAGAAAAAGGTAAAAACATGCCAGTTACAACTGATATAACTGATAATTGTAACGGATTTGTGCTGCGTGCATAAAATGTTGCACGGACCACAGCAAGTTGAAGACTGGACTGGTGCAAGGATGGATTTCAGATATTTATTATGTCCAACTGCAGGGCAGTAGGCACAGATGTTGCGGACAAAACAAAAGGAACAGAGGTTCCAAACACTATGAGTAAACTGGGAGGAATACTAGAACTGAAACACAATACGGTTGCTAAGTATTATCGTAGAATAATATTATCGCAGAATTTTGAACATGTTCAAAAATTTTTAGCATCATAGGTGTTTCTCTGTGTCAGGCCCATTTTTGTAGGTTTTTCATGCAGTGCCCTACGAGGTTGTTCGACTGTGTTATGCTAGACCTACGAATTTCGTTTGATTTTTGGCATCATCTGAGGTCCTCATTATTTTTGGAATTTCCTAAGATAGACCTGTGGTCGTCCTGCATTAAATGCAGGACAGCAATACAAATGTTTTACGATTGTAGTTCCTTTCTGTGACTGTCATGAGTTAATCAAATGATTACAGTTCTGTCCTATGTCAATTGCACGGCTGTCTTTTTTGTGACATTTTCCCACAACGGTAGTACGACACATATTACGTGACCGCTACTACGCAACCTTTAAATCCTCCTCTCCCAAACGTACGTCAGTCCCTTCTAGGGATGGAACGGTTCAAGTAAAAAATCCGAACCATTTGCTAGTCACGGTTCGGGGCATGTATGTATTGTTCAGTTCAAGGCATCCGCAAAAAGAAAACTGAAACTGAACAGTTGGCGTGGATGAGTGTCTAGTGAAGCGTTTTGTAGGCAATATTTGCAAGTAGGCATGTTCGCAAGTTCAGTTCAGTCTTTTTGTGCCGAACATGCATAACATGTCCAATAGGTGGCAGTAACGCTGTTTTTTTGTTCAAGTGACACTAAACCTATTTCAATTTTTTTTTGACAATGTGTGCCATGTGTCAAGTGTTTATGTCCCTTTTGTTCTTAGCCAGAATTTTGTTTGTTGTGAACTTTTTTTGCCAAATAAATGAAAAGCATGTTGAAACTGACAATGCCTCCCCTCCTGCTGCACAAAAAACATACTGAACCAAACCAAAAACCATGACACCAAAACCGTGATACAAAGCGAACCGTGAATTTTGTAAACCGTTCCACCCCTAGTCCCTTCTGTCATGGACCTGCCAAAATCGTACAACATAAAAAAATCATATGACGTATGTGAAAGCCCCCTAAGAGCCATATGCATGCAACAATGTTATTATTGTAATTTCATAATTGTGCTGACAAGTGTTCAGTTTTGTAAATACGCTTTAAAAAGTTAAGTTATGGTCTTTTTGATTGAATGAATTAACGACTTTCTGGACTGTGTAAGTGAACCAGTAATTTGGACCAGTGATCTGTGTGGTAGATGGAGGTACTCCTCCCCTCCCCCTTCCCCATCATTCTATGTCTGTACCTGGCTAATCCACCAACCCACTTCCATTGTTATCTTTTGAATGTCCCTCCAAACCCCCACTGTAGATCATTCATTAGTTTTCCCTTCCATTTGTGTTTTTGTATCGATTCAGTTCAAACTTTACTGTAAAGAACAGCCCACCTTATGTCAAGATAAATCCCTGAGCTTCCATGTTTAGGGTCTCTTGCCATACTGGTACCAGACAGAGCCACAGACCTCAGCAGTTGGTTTTCATTTGTATTGTTCAACCACTTGTTCACAATTTTACCCGTTCAATTTACTTGAAAGAAGACTTTTGGCTTCAATTACAAGGCTTCTACAACAATTATTGGCGTAATCGGCAGGATCTCCCAACCTGGAACGGCCTACATCACCCGGCTACAGAGATCTTGGTCTAACTTGGTCTGTCGGCACAACAAAGCAACTGAGGTAAGGAATTTTTTCTTCCCCTGTTTCTCTGTGGCATAGAGTTGAAGTCCTGATTGAAAAACCATTCATAACACTGCTGATTCTGTGTTTTATACGACTGGACAACAGAAATTTCCGCCCAATTTCCTACTATACAAAGGGTCTCATGAGTCGTGCATATTGTACTTAGTAAATATTACATGGCTTGAAGTAAGTTAAGTCAAATTAGAACTAGGTAGTAAGGCATGTCAAGTGTCTTAACCGAGTGTTGAGCTGTAGCAACGCTAGACTTCAAGTAAGGTAACTCGATGAAGTGATTAGGGCAAATTTCCTTGTTTACTACATATAAAAGAACTTGGGGGTATACTTTAAGTGTTGATGGTGTCGCAGTCTCAGCGCTCGTCTTGCATTTGTGTTGTATAGTTTGTTATGTGTTTCAAGTTTTGTGCTGAATTGTCTGTTCTGGTGTTTAAACCAAGATTTACCTCATAAAAAATTGATAACAGTGGGTATGTGTTTTTGTAAGACTGAGCCCAATGTGAATATCCCAGGCTGGTTTATGCAGAACAAATATGGTGAAAATGCAAAAAGATATTTGTTTGGTGAGTTTGGACTAAGGGATATTGGCCTGAAGCTGGCTGTTTAAATAATGACAAGTTGGAAGAGGTCAAAGCAGCAGTTCATGATAAATTTAATAAACTAAATGAAAGAAAAAGGCAATCCATGCAACTTGCAATTAGGCTATGGCACAATGAAATTGATTACAGGAATGCGGTCAGAAAGAAATCAGATGCTGAAAAGCTGATTATTTCTTTGCAAGAAATGCAGGTAGCACCACTAGAAGGGTCCTCAAAATGCAAATAGAAAAATGGCCTATATCCAAACATCTTGCCTGAAAAATCAGAGGAAAGCTCAGATGAAAAAATGGCCTGAGCAAGTAGAGAAAGGCAGGCAGAGGACACTGCGGTGCATAGAGCAAGGGAATCAATAAAATGGCACATGGAAGAGAATTTTGGTATAGATGTTAAACAAGAACTTGAGGATGGCAAATTATTTGAAGCAATGGGCAATTTAACTCTTTGGTCAAACCCCTTGTTAACCCAACCATAGCTTCTAGAACTAGGCAGCAAATTTGATAGCACTGATGCGTGTTGTTCCAGTTGGTACGAGGCCAAATGACCGTGTGACCGTTTATAGGCCATAGACCCCAAGTGAGCTTTATGCCACGGTACGATTCCCTAGAGCTGACAAAGATCCAAGTGGATTTCTAAGTCAGTTAATTACTATTTTTCACTTTTATAATCCTACTCCTCAAGATGCTAAACAACTGATGTTGTTAATCTTGAAGGAGAAATTTCCAGAGGTCGAAAATGATATGAATATTCCTTATTTGGACTACTGGAATATGGCAAATACAAGTGCGGTTTGCATTGCTAATATTACTCCTGCCGTAGGAGCTTATGCGGCCAGAAATGCCTGTCTGTCTAATGTTCCAACTTGTAGACAGGAAGCAGGTGAGTTAGTGGCAGCTTTCCACCATAGATTTAAAACTGTATGGGAAGCTAATTGTGGTATGATTTAGGATCAAAGCCAAGCATTCCAGGTTAATTGTTTTGTGAATGAATTACTGCCACACCTAGCAAAACATCTCAAAATGGTAAGGTTAGATTGGGAGACATCAACCCTAGAGATTGTTCAAGCTATTGCCATAAATGTGGAGAGGCAATAGAAAGATAAAAGGAAACCAGGTGTGAAGGAAGTAGTATTGTTTTATGCGCAGCCAAGTAAAGGCAAAAGGAGTCTGATTTCAACACCCAAAACCATCAATACTGAGCTCATCAGAGTTGACCTACTTTCCAGACTTAGTCATTTTTTTAAGAAATTTGGGCAAAATTTTTTTTTAAATCAGTTAACAGAGAAGGAGCTGGATAAGCAAAGTTTTCATTGGCCCTAAAATTGGATAAGGTGTGTAAGTTGGTCATAAAAGCAAATTGTCTATCTCAATAGGAGACATGATGAAATCATTGCCTAAAATGAGCACAACTATTCACTTCATCCAGGAGTATAACAGGGTACCAGCCAATTGAGAAGGAAAAAGAGCTGGCGGGGGCGAGTAATCTACGATAGATTAGCAACACATCCAGGGGGAGAAGCAATATTCCTAGTCGCTTCATGCGACTCAAACCACAGTTAAGCACTGGCCTGAAGAGTCACAAGTCTTGCATCAATACAAGCCTTTTCTATTCTGCCTGTCTGCCTGTTTTGACCCTGTCTGTTTCTCGTTTCAATTCTTGGATTCTGCTTGTGTTCTGTTCACCTGATTCTGTGTTCTGCCTGGTTTTTGACACATTGCCTGTTTCTGCTCCTTCGTATTTTGGATTGTGATTTGGTCCTGTGTTCTGCTTTCTCTGGTTTTTCACCCTGCCCATTTTGACTTCCCTTTTTGGATCTCCCTGTCTTAAATAAACTTCAGTTTTTCTATGTGCTGTCTGTGTCATGTGCCCTTGTTTTTAAACAGTTGTATGTGCGACTACTGTCGTAAGGTGTGATTTATTATGTGTAGGTTTTATGGACTTGTGCGTTTGGACTATGAGAGACTCTTTTCCTGACTAGGGAAAAAGACTGGGAAGGTGTTGTGGCTGATCCAATTTGCACGAATGACAATGATTGCTTAATTGATTGATTGAAACGGAGTGGGGATTGGGTGCATTGGAGCGCTTCCTCTAAAAAGGGCCGTCTGATGGATGGAAAAAAAAAAACCGTCCCCTTCAGCAGGCTGCAGACAACGCAGCGGTCCATCCACAACTTAATTGGAGGATTTGAGAGTGTTGAACGCAGCCTGAAACACCCGACGTCCGCCTCCTCTTCCCACTTCCTGATTGCGATGATTGCCCCGGTCTCCTTGACTGAACTGCAAACACAGGGCCAGCCTCCGCTGCGATCGCGGCAAGTAGCACAACAATCAAATGACCGAGAAAATTGGATCAGCCACTACACCTTCCCAGTCTTTCTCCCTAGTCAGGAAAAGAGTCTCTCATAGTCCAAACGCACAAGTCCATAAAACCTACACATAATAAATCACACTTTACAACAGTAGTCACACATACAACTGTTTAAAAACAATGGCACATGACATCTGCACCTGAGTGCCTGAGTAATCATGATGAACACCAACAAGATGCCACAGGAAACTCGTGATGCTCCGTCAGCCAAGTGGACTTCAGCAATCCAGCCACAAAATTGGCGATAGTGTGAACACGGGGTAATGTGCCTGGGGATGTCGGGATATCTTTTTCTTTTTTTTTTTTTTTTTTAAATTTGGCATCTCCAATCCCACCCGAATCTGGAATGCCCAATTGGTGAACTATGTACAAAGCTTGCTCGTATACGACCCCTTGCTGCCAACTCAGGAGAGCGAAGACAGTTCACGGCTCTCCTCCGAAGCACGTGCCTGTCAGCCACTACTTCTGATACACTCATTGGTTGAATCTTCGCAAGTTCAGAACGAGGGCGGAGGATACCCGGACATGAACAGACTTAGAATCTTCCTGATGAGCGCCCGTCTGGCCAACAGGAGGCGCTTGAGCAACGAACAAAGCTATTCAGCTATTCCCCTTTACCCGGCAGTCCCTTCCCAATTTGAAACCCTGTAGCGCGATAGCCAATTGTGCGCTACTCTGAAAAAGCTGCCGACCACTGCTGGTTGGTACGACCGGGGCTCGAACCCGCGACGTGATAGTCACTTCTGCATTGCAACGCAGTGCCTTAACCGAGTGAGCTATCCGGCAGCTCATGTCGGGATATCTTGACCACTTCACTTTTCCTCATCATTATACTGTTGATCTTTTGAAAGTATATATTTCACGTACCATGCAGTTCAAGGCATACAGTGCCTCAGGGCATTTCAGTGTTTCACACAGGGGGCCCCAAATTAGTTTCTTCATACTTTGATCCATTTCTCCAAAATCATGCAGCTCGGTTTCAGTTCCCCTCTTCAGTGATGGGAAATCTAATTTTACAAAGAAAAAGTTGCCAGTGAGCAAGTTACATCCTACTGTCATTGTCAAACCCTTAAATTTCAGCAGCCTACAAACTGACTGGGGACTTTCTGATGTCCAGTCAACACTCGTGCTACCGAGGTAGTTTAATGCCAACTCTGTGGTGCCTGGTAATTGATAGATGTAATTACAGTAGATTATTCCTCTTTTGGCCTCTGGGTATTTTGTAAGTAAGATTTTCAATTTTGGTTCCAGCAAATGAGTCATTCCATATGAAATCAGCCAAATATGGAAAAAAGTTCCCAACTGACCCATTTGGAATCAGCTGATTTTATAGTACAATAACTTCAGTATATTTAATTAATCCTTGCCAAATTTCACTTTGATCTTGTGAGTATTTTTTGAGTTACTGTACAGGCTCTAAAATTACGCGGTATTACGTCAAAATTTCTCACATCATTTTTTATACCATTTTTGAGCCCTCATAACTTAATGTGTATTGGATATAGCTAAATTACATTTTCAGAATTGAAAGACAAATTGGAACACTGTTAAAAAACTGCATTTAAATCAATTGCATGCCCATTTTCGGTGTCACAGTCTTAAAGGGATAGTTCACGTTTTTTGAAGTGGGGTTGTACGAGCTACAAATTGCCACTACATACATTAGATGCAGCTGAAAGCTCTCTGATCTCCCCCAGGTGGCCGCACCAGCGCATAGTGCACGGTGGATATTTAGGCGATACACTGTTGTGAACGGTCTCAAAGTAACAGCATATTTTTGCTGCCTAAAAGAGGTCCTACCTGAAAATAATACATCACTTTAATTGTACGTTATATTACAAAAATTTACAGCGCTTCAGCTGCTTGGAAAAAAACAGTTTCTCTTGAACTAACCAACTGACGTGTTCCTCCACGCGGGCGCATCGGAGTAAACTGCACGCTGTAGCGATTAGCTGTTTCGGTCACAGTAACTGCGTTTGCATAGTCGGACGGTCGTTAAACTTGTGCAAACATTTCGAAAATGGTCCATGTGTGTTGCTTTCCTGTATGTGAAAGCAAAGCTGTATCCTGGTGCACTTACAGCCTTCACCCCATTCCTTGGCGGGATATTTGACTTTGCAGGGCTGTCAAGTTTCACACATTCAGCCTGAGTTTAAGTGGCATAGTCACGTTCCCGTGCTGTATGTCAGCAATTATTCAATCAGTGCGTTTGTAAGAGATTCTCAGGTGGAATTGAAGTCCTTGTGCATGGAGGTTTATCAGTTTCACATGCGTTACGGTGGATTTCACCACTAGTAACATGGAAATCAATTATGACTCCAGACTTCTCATGCTTTTCTTTTCTCAGGGGTTGAAAGCAATGGAATTGCATTAAAACGTTTAAAATGGTCTTATTTGATTTAACCAATTTGAACGATCGTGAAACACATGCATTGCATTGATTGAATAATTGCTGACTACGGCACGGGAACGTGAATATGCCACTAAATCTCACGCCGAATGCGTGAGAGTTGGCAGCCCTGACTTCGGCAGCTGTGGCTTGTTGCGCTCAACATGGATATTGATACGCCACCCGTATCCCAAAAAAGAGCTCCGTGTTTGCAGTATTCATCTTTCCAAAGAGGATTTTGTGAGGCCATATCCAGGGAAATCTCAACGGTGCACGCTGAAGAGCACTGCTGTACCCATGCATCAGGTAAGAGAGTGAAACACCTGTGAAAAAGTCTGATGTAACATTGCAGCACAAATTGATATCACACAGGGCCTACGCAGCCACATACTGGCCCTCATTTATCAAACGTGCGTACACCAAAAAAATGGGTGACAGAAGGCGAAACGATGAGAGACGGAAGAGAGAGGCTGAGTCAGATGGAAGACATTAGTCACAAGATGGCGTGCTGAGGGAGACGTGCTCAACAACTCCCACATAATTCAACAACAAAGTTCTGCATCACTAAACTGGAATGTAACAAGATTGAGCACTCAAAAGTTTTATTGATCGCTACTATATAAATATGAGCTCATAAAAAGAAGCAAAGCGTCCAAGGGAAATTTTAAGTTCCAGTGAAACGGACTCTGAGAATGCTACCGCCTTATCGGAAGAAGACCGTACGATGCTGAACTCCATGAACGAACGCCTGAAGGAGCTAAGTAAGCTGGATCTGCTGCAGGATGTCATAAAAGATATCGTGGCTTTGAGAACGGCAGTGGATTACAATAGCAAACTAACTGAGGACCTAAAACAAGAAAATGCAGCACTTAAAAATACGGTGAGTACACTCCTAACTCAAACAGAAAAAATGTCACTGGAGAATAAGCAAATGAAAGCTGAACTATTGGACTTGAAATGTCGAAGCATGAGAAATAATATTGTTGTCATTGGTGTGAAGGAAGAGGAAAACGAAAATTATTCCGCGACTGAAAACTTACTGAAACAATTAATGAAAAACGATCTGAAGATGTCTGATTAACAACTAGCAGAAACTGAAATCGAGAGAGCGCATAGGATTGGTTGCAAAAAGGATCCCAAGAAACCCAGACCAATAGTCGTGCGTTTTTTACATTTTAAATCAAAAATATCAGTACTTGAACGGGGGAGGGAACTTAAAGGCACAGCCTTTTCTATGTACGAACAATTCCCACCGGAGATATTAGAAAGAAGACGTGCATTGCTTCCTATTATGAAATTCAACAAAGCGCAAAACAATAAAGTGTGACTAACAGTAGATAAACTGTACATCAACAACCAACTTTTTAGAGACTCCAAAATAACAACATAGCTCTAAAGCGGATGGAGGTTTTCATTAATTATTTGGAGCTGTAGAATACCAGCAGTGAAAACCCTTGCGAGAAGCCAGGGTCTACGGCTGGAAACGCCAGTGCTGGATCTCACCAAACTCTAAATCGAGAATGCTTTGATGTAAAATGAGAATGCATGGATGGAAAGCAATGTTGGAAAGACTATAGTGAGGATATGACTGCTGACAATGTTTGCATTATCTTTTTTTTTCCCTTCTTTTGGTTTCATTACCGTTCTGTGTTGGTAGTTGTCATTTTTAGAATTATCACGTTTTCACCGGTGTATTCTTTCAGATCTTATTTTTTCACTCACCATTATGTGTATATGCAAACATGTGTATGGCACTGCGTGCGCAGGTGTATACATGGACAGGTATATTTGTATGTATGTAGATGTATGTGTATAAGCGTGTATGTATATATATAAATGTATATACATGTGTGTATGTGTATGTACAGGGTATCTGTATATCTATGTAGGTATGCATATGTATATGTGTTTGTAGATATGTGTGTATGTAGATTGCTCTATATGTGTATTTGTTTATGTATCAATATCTGTATGTATATGTTTGTATTTGTGTGTGTATAAGTTTGTGTATACATAGGGGTATGTATGTATATGTATGTATTTGTGTATAAGTATGTACATATATATTTATATGCATGCATGTATGTGTATGTTTGTATATATGCGTACTTGTATGTAGGAATGCATCTGTGTGCGTGTGCATGTGTGCGTGTGTGTGTGTGTGTGTGTGTGTGTGTGTGTGTGTGTGTGGGCGTGCATGTGGTGTGTATACATATAGACATGAGGTGTGTTTGTGAATCTATTTATATATACATGTTTATGTGTGTATGCTGATAAATTTATCTATGGAGGTATATTACGACCTCACTGCATCATAACTGTTTGAACGGTATGTGACAGAAGATGTAGTATGTGAAAACTGCGTTTTAAAAGAATGTTTATGTCACTGAAGAACTTGCATCTGGATCACCAATGAAAACAATGCTTAACTTAGCAGCAGGATACAAGTTTGTGAGATGGTGTTGAGAGATGACTCAGGTTGAATGAAGTGTGGTTTGAAATGTGGGAAGTGTAGGGAAGGAAGGCAGGGTGGGTGGGCAGAGGTAGATTGTATATCACTGCACATTGGGAAAGGGAAGACACTGGGAAGGGGGAGGGAGGTGGAGGGACAATGCATAATTTGTGCAAGACTCAACCGTTGTCATATTATGCTTTATATAATTACATTGCCCTGGTTGACCCTTTGGGTCAAAGAAGATGTTAAATGCAAATATTTAAACCAAATATGGTTGTTGGAGAACTGAGGATAGCCAGCTATAACTGTAATGGTCTTGCAGACCATAAAAAACAACAAACGATTTTCACCTGACTCAAAGACAAAGGCTACAATATTCTTTGTTTGCAAGAGACGCATTCCATACCTGCAGATGAAACAGTTTGGGAGCAAGAACAGGGGGGGACCAATTTATTTTTCCCACGGTACAAAAAGCTCAAAAGGTGTAATGACACTCTTCCAAAACAACCTGGACATTAAAATAACACTTTCTCTAACTGATTCACAGGGAAGATGGACCATCTTAACTGTATTAATTGATGGCAAGTATTTTATTAACATTAACATATATGGTCCAAATAATGACGACACTAACTTCTTTGAGATTATCCTTAATAATCTATCAGGGTTACAAGAGACAAGCGACGTCTTTATCATGGTAGGAGACTACAATACCATATAAAACCCTGCTTTAGATCGGAAAGGTAATCATAATACAAATTATCACCCGCATGCTTTTAAAGGAATTTCAGGTATTATGGATGCCATGGACCTTGAAGATATCTGGAGACTCAGAAATCCAGATCTATGCAGGTATACCTGGAGGAGACAGAATCAAGCTAGTCGTATTGACTATTTCCTGATCTCTTTCTCTTTGGTTGCGAAAGTTAAAATGTCATTAATTGAAGACAAAATAAGATCCGATCACCAACTTATAGGGCTGCACCTATCACTCACCAATTTCCCTAGAGGCCGTGGATACTGGAAATTTAATCAGAGTCTTTTAATGGATAATACTTTTATAACCAAAACAAAAGTTTTCATTACAGACTTCTTTTCAAATAATATAGGTTCAGCAGATCCTCTTATTGTGTGGGATACATTCAAATGTGCCTTTAGAGGGCATGCAATACAATAGTCTTCCTTTAAACAAAAGCAGTTTAGGGCAAAAGAGAAAAATCTAGCAAAAGAATTTGAAAAGCTTACACGAGATAATGATAACTCTGTTAATATATCTAATGATAGGTTGAACATCTTGGAAGAAAAACAGAATTAACTTGAAGAACTTTATCAAGAAAGATCAATTAATATATATTTTAAAAATAAAGCTAAATGGATGGAAAAGGGTGAAAAATGCAACAAACACTTTTTAAATCTTCAACATAGAAACGCATCTAAAAAGAACATACAAAAACTACTCACAAATAAGGGTGAAACTCTAGTGACCCCAACAGATATATTAAAAGAAGAAGAAAAATATTTTACTGAACTGTTTTCATTTCAGACTCCACCACTGCCTCTAAATGATGCAAACTGCAAAGACTTTTTCCCAAAAAACCATGTTAAGCTTTCAGACATGCAAAGAGAGTCCTGTGAAGGCCTAATATCTGAAGATGAGCTCAGACAGGCAATTAAGTCATTTCAGCCAGGAAAAACACCTGGCCTCGATGGCATACCAATTGAGGTGTATCAGACTTTTTATGATCAAATTAAAGAACCACTACTTACATGTTTTAACTACTCATATGATAAGGGTGTACTGTCTGAGACCCAACAAAGTGGTCTGATTTCGCTGCTATTAAAACAAGAAAGCAGTGGCTAATATAAAGACCCAGTTTATTTAAAAAACTGGAGACCTCTTACACTTCAGTGTTGCGATGCCAAAATACTAGCAAAATGTCTTGCCTATCGCATTAAGAATGTTTTGTCTGATATTGTTCACAATGACCAGTCTGGATTTCTACAAGGTCGAAATATTGGGGTCAATATTAGGCAGCTACTACAAATTATAGAGAACTATGAAATGTCAAAAAAAGCCGATTTAATTTTTGTTGCAGACTTCGAAAAAGCCTTTGATAAGGTTCGTCTGGATTTTATTTATAAATGCCTTGAATTTTTTAACTTTAGTGACTCTCTCATAAAATGGGTTAAAGTTATGTACAACAACCTAACATGTAAAATTATAAATCATGGTCATATTTCGGGTAATATTTCACTGTCAAGGGGAGTAAAACAGGGTTTTCCTTTATCACCTAATTTGTTTATAATGGCAATTGAAATACTTGCTATGAAGATTAGATCAAATAAAAATATCAAAGGCTTAGAAATCCAGGGGCTGCATACAAAGGTTTCTATGTATGCAGATGATACCACCTTTCTGTTGACACCTCAGTCCTTATCCTTGCAAAGCCTAACACAGGACCTGGATTGTTTTCCCTGCTTGTCAGGCTTGAAGCCAAATTATGACAAATGCACAATACTTAGGATCGGCTCTCTGAAAAACACTACATTTACCTTACGGTGTAATCTACCTATAAAGTGGAAGAATGGATCAGTTGATATGCTCAGCATTCATATTCCTGAAAACATGGATAATCTCTCAGAAGTTAATTTCAATAAAAAACTTGATAAAATAGACAAAATTTTGCAGCCATGGAGAGGGAAATATTTAACAATTTATGGTAAAATCACCTTGATTAATTCCTTAGTTGTGTCTCAATTTCCATACTCGTTTATGACATTGGGCTCTAAATTAAATAGATCAGGCGCCAGGCGCCGGGCGATAGGGGAGCGCCCGGCGCCAACGGGTGTGTCCAGGCGTATATTGCAATTTAGTGCCTGGCGTAGCCTGGCGCAAGTACTCCTCTGTCCGCCTCTGCCCCTCCTGCGGCGCAAGTGGCAAGAGGGAGGAGAAAAGGCTTAAGTGGGTTTAACACAGCCAAGTCAACTCTTCACCAATAAAATGAGCTCCTCTCCTCACCTTTGAAGTGTTGAAATAAAGAAGCCTCTGTCCTATATCTGCATGATGCGTTAATGTTGCATTTTACTTTGCTGCTTCAGGCATGTTTTCTGCACCGCTTACGTTATATTAAGCATTACGAATATGAAGCATTCTCGAATTATTACCATTAGCGAACTTGAATGGAATTTCAAAACAAAACTACGTAAGATCATTCAAATATATGAAGTTGGAATGAAATACGACGGTTGCTCATTTATTTCTTCTGCCTGCATCATTGGGAAGAGAAACGATGGATAGCGTGTTCCTATTATTACACCCTGTTGCTGCTTAAAATTTTGGGATTAACATGCATGGACCACAATGCAAGATACGTTACACATTTATTTTCAATATGTGATCTTAACTCAGTACGAGATCATAGCAATCAGGCTGTATTCCTTTCCCCCACTCTAAACGATGAAACCTAAGTGACAATAATATTAGTTTTAAGCCGCTTGCACACTGGGACGAAACGAATTTTTCGCACGACAGATTGCTTTGCTGCGTTGAACGCAGTGTCTACGTGTCCGAAAGTCTGACAGGGTTTTAATATATCTCCGTGTCCGACGGTCGGATGGTTTCAATATAACTCCGTGTCCGACAGTCGATTATTGTTTTTAATTTCTTCAAATCTACTGAATCTTTTAGATATTAAACGTGAATGTTTTGATAAGAGGGCTCAGTTCTTCAAGATGAGTACCGAGAATTTCAATCAATGTTTCTGTTTAAGCTCTGCTCAATAAAGTGAGTCGACATTGGCGCGGAACAATGTACAATGCCTGTTGAACATTAAATGCAAAATACTCCGTGTCTGACAGCCAAAAAAAAAAAAAAAAAAAAAAAAACGATTAGAACAGATTGATAATGAAATAAAGAATAAAAAGAAACATTTTAACAACAAACAGAACATCCATTTAACACTGCGATTTATTTATTCGCGGGCCATCTTTTTTGGATGTTCTGTTTGTTGGTAATATATTTTTATTCTTTATTTCATTATAAATCTGTTCTCATATCAATACTTTTACTTTTTGCTGGCTGCCGGACATGGAGTATTTTGCATTTCGCGTCGGACAGTCTTAATAGCGCATGCGATATTTAATTCACAATGTCAATGGTCATGGAATTGATTTGGTCACTGACTACAAGCACTATTTTATATCTGGTGTGGAAATAAAGCATGAATCTGCTCGATCCATCTGACTAATTTTCAAAAGAGAGACCGAATAAAGACTGTTGTCTATCTTCAACGGAAGAAAACAGACAAATAAACAGACGCGTGTATTCGCGTCTTTGCATTGACTTTGACTGTAATCAGTCGTGCGAAAAATTTGTTTCGCGTCCAGTGTGCAAGCGGCTTTACTGAGCATAGAACGCAAGCATTATATAGGCAGTTTGTGGTTGGCTGAGAAAGATGTGAAGTCGTTAGTTTGCATTACAGATTCAGCTGCGTTGATTAAGCCAGGTCGAGTTTCCATTACGCGTGCCAACCGCCTTTAATCTGACATCAGGACAATCGATATAGATACTGTAATTTATGTCCTGATTCAGATAGTTACATTAAATAGTAATTGCTGTAATTATTTATTGCATTGAAATGTGCCTGACATTCTGGAAACCTGCCTGTGAGGTTTCGGTGGCGTGTCTTATGTCGCCGGTCAGCCAAATTACCACTGCACAGAAAGTAAACCAGGTTGGAGCTGGCGAGCTTTCTGGCACCTTCAGTGGAGACTTTTTCTACGAAATTGTCACTGCGTCTTGATGAATATGTGACACCTCCCCCTACTACGCCGCCATACCCATCTCGGCGCAGGTCCGTCTACCAAATTGCCAAAGCGGCTGCGCACGGTGTTGCACCGCACGAAATTACCACTGCGCGGGCTGCACCGAATGAAATTACCACTGCGTGGGCTGCGCCACACTACGCCACGCTGCGCCCCCTGCGCTGCGCCAAGAAATTAGAGCCCATTATCTTCACCAAATGGATCATTTTTCAAACAATATGAGAAAAAAATCTTCAAATTTTTATGGAATGGTAAACCAGATAAAGTTAAGTGTGTGTACCTTTACAATGAATATGAATCAGGTGGCCTAAAATTGTTAAATCTAAGAGCTTTGAATCTCTCACTCAAAGCCTCCCTGATTCCAAAGTTTTTTAAAAACCCTAGATGGTTTTCCAGGAGACTATTAGACAATGTACACCCGATTTTTAAAAAGGGACTGTTTCCCTTTCTACAGATTAAATGCCCCCAGTCACAATTCAATAAGGAACTGGCCATTAATCTTTCCCCGTTTTTAAAGGAAGCCATGCAAAGTTGGCTGCAATTCCAATTCTATCCTCCAGAAAATACAGAGGAAATTTTGCAACAAATCATATGGTTCAATTCTAACATCTTGATTGGTAAGAAATTTATTTTTTGGAAAAAATATGTTTGATTCTGGCATTATTTTTATAAATAATATTGTAAATAATGAAGGTAAATTAATTTCTTATGAAGAGTTAATTGACATTTATGGCAAGGTTTGCCCTTTACAAAAGTTCAATCAATTGGTTGCGGCCATACCGCTAAAATGGAAAAGAAGAATTGTTAAAGGAAGTAACAAGGAGCTCGTCTGTCGACCATCTATGAAAAACTTTCAGTGGATTGAAAAAACAAGCATAAATAGAATGATATATAAGTTTCACCTTGAATCAAGAAAATCTGAGAGCCAATCCTCAATATTCTAGATTCTTGGGAGTATTTGCCAGATTTTCCGATTCCATGGAACCAGGTCTTCAATTTAATTTACAAAATAACAATAGATTCGTCAATAAGATTTTTTCAGTTTAAATTAATATATAAATTTTTGGCCACTCAAAAGATGCTTCATATTTGGGGAATTGAGGGGTCCAACTTGAGTAGATTCTGTGGCGAAGAGGTTGAGTCAGTGGAACATTTATTTTGGTACTGCCCCTGTGTAGGTCTGTTTTGGACAGGGGTTCAGAGGTGGCTGGCTTTATATTCAAGTAATTTTACACTGGATTTGCCCACCATACTTCTGGGCAGCCTAAAAAAAAGACTTTGGAAAAATAGTCAATATTATAATACTTCTTGGCAAAATTTTCATTTTTAAATCCAAATCTGTGGGCGCTTTGAGGACAGAGAGATTCAAACTATTCGTAAAACATCACAGTAAAATTGAATGTATGATGGCACACGAAAAAAGTAGGTTAAGTGTATATAAGGATAGATGGAGAGCGCTGAGAGTAGCAGAAGGATGGGAATGAAAATAAAATAAGTAAATGTGTATGAGTCCATTAATATCTATGTTTGTCTGTGTTTGTATGAATGCATATTTGCTAAAGCATGAGTATATATGTATATATATAATTATGATCAATGTATGTAATGGTGCAGGTATGCTGTTAATTCTCATTTCAATTTACTCATTTTTGTATATATTTACATTCTAATTTATGTCATTGTCCTTTTACTGTATCATCTGTATATATGGGTGTATGGTGCTGTGATGGGAGTCAAAGGATGAGTGTAGGGTGCTGTGATGGGAGTCAAAGGGTGGGTGTGGGGTCTTTTGAGAAATTTACTGTAATTGATTGAATTCAGTAGACCCCCAAAAATGGGGGGGGGGGGTGGTGGAGGGATTAGAAAAAAGAAAAAAAAATGGGTGTACGCCAAATCTCCCACAAGGATGGGCATTTATCAATCTGAACGTGAGCGAACGGTCCGCAAAAATCTCATGCCAGGTCTGACCAGGCGTATACAGATTTGAAACCAGCGAACAACATGCAGGAACGAGTGCAGCTGTCAAAATGAGTAATAAACCATATGCAGCGATGTGGACGTCATGCTGTTGTTGGTCTTGTTAGTAAAATGAATAAATAGGTTAAATAAATAAATAAATAAATCAGACACCTGTGTTGAGAAATTAATTAAACTTATATTTTGAGACAACCTGCTTGTCTGGCCAGACGGCTGACAATTACGATCAATTTGATTAAGCCCAATGCGTGGCTTGGCAGACATGCAGTGTGGTATGTCACATGCTCATCCAGTCAGATATATACTGAACAACAAAAGAAACGCAAGTTAATTAAAGGCAGACTGGAAAATAACTTTGCGCGTAATTATTTTAGACAATCAAATTTATTACTAGCGCGTGCACATTTACACTCATTTCATCAAACTTTTCTTTATTTTGGAGTCACTTTGACTGAGTAACCATAAGAGTACATTAACTAACTAGCTAATTTGTGTTTCTTTTGTTGCTCATTATATTTAGGCCTACGGACACTTTGACCGTGATCACTTTTTGACAATGGCAGATCTTCTATTGTTAGAGGAATAAACTTCTGTCCAATGCGAGAGGAACGTTTGGCACAGAGAAGATCTTCTCCGGGAAAGTGAAGAGCGGCTGCTTGTTTTGTGTGGCACCCAATAAAATGTCATGAAGTAATACTAATAAAAGTACAACAATTTTTACAATTACCCTCATGCAGCTCCGATTGAGGCGATGGGGACTCATCCGTGTCCCCACCACCTCGTATTCCCACAATGGAGGGGGAGCCCTGCTGCCACGCGCTCCTCGAATGGTGACAGCTGGAGGTTTGAGCCTGGTTGGCCTCCACCGGTCTGTGCGCTGCTGTGCCTGAGCGCCGCAACCCGTTTTTTGGCGGCGAGCTTAAAATCGGACCACTTTTTTTAACCTACATGTAAAGTGTTTGGATTGTCAATTATGTAGGCAATATAACGTGAAATATCATGGATCTATAAATTTCATTTATTAAGGCCGATGTTATTTGCACTTATACGCGTGGCCAATGCTGAATTTTTTTCTTGGCCACACTTGTAAGTGCGCCAGTTGATGACCATTCCAGTGCCGCTTATGGAAAGTAGCCTACCGCTTAAAATGAGTTTGGCCAAGAAAAAATTTTTAGCTTTGGATACACTTAGAAACAAGTGTTGCCACTAAATGTGGCCATGTCCCCCGCCAGGTCACGGAAATCGACTGGGGTCGGCGTATCACACCAATACACTTTGAAGCCAAAGACGAATGAAATCGGTCAAACCGTTATTGAGATATCGCGTTCACAACAAACGGGACGTGACGGACGGCCGGAGCTGAATACTATGTCCCCCGCTCCGCTCCCTACCACTGCGGCGGGGGACAATAAAAGTGGGCAATGGAGAAACGTGCATCTTTGCCATGCTTATAAGTGCGTCTATCGCGAATTTTGATCAATTTTTGTCCTCGGAGACACTTAAATATGTGCGCATAGTCACTTCGATTTATTAATGAATTAAATCAAACGTCTGCTGCACTCCGGTTTTCCACCTCAACGGTGTTTACCGCAGCAGCAATACTTTTCCAAACTGCAGCCTTCTGGGCTCCCTTTTATGCCCCTCTTCACCCTCTGTTAACCAAGTACCTTTCCAACTGTGTAAAAATCATTTCCCTAGGCAAATATGTTGATTATGGGCTAATATTTGGAAAAATGGTTAAAAAAAAATTTTTGACCCTTTGGCCCACCTTTCCAAAATGTAGCAGATCTGCTACATTGGGTAATAATGCGAATGGAAAAATTAAAGTGACGGACCAATCAAGTTATTCTCAAAAGTTTATTTGGCAATAAGAAACAAAACCAGCAGGGTGTCCAGGCTGTTAACCCTTTCACTTTATGTAGCAGATATGCTACGGTGGTTAATAGAGGGTTAAGGCATCCAAATAAAATTATTTTGTTTTTCTGGGACGTGATAATTTGTATTTCCTCCTCAGTGAAAGTCTTTCTTCTTTGCCGTCTTTCGAGAGTCCATGTCCGAAAGTGGGCAGGACTTTGCCTCCCGGAGCATAAATTTATAGGGGCGTGTCATGTAAATTACGATGGTTTCAGCCACCAGATTTATCAATGCCACACCAGTTCTACACTGAAATCAGCGTCGTACACACTTTTAGTAAGTCAGATGTGACACCTGGCGAACGCTGATATTTACACCAGAATCTACACCAGATCCTACGCAAGTTTGATAAATGAGGGCCACTGTGTATCTGCGATGCTGATTACAATAGGGAATTTTATTTTTGAGATGTAATTCTATGCCATTGAAATGCTGTCTCTGCCACAAACCGCTAAGAGTCTGACCCAAACAGCTGATCGCTACAGCGCGCAGTTTACTTCGATGCGTCTGCGTGGAGGAATACGTCAGTTGGTTAGTCCAAGAGCAACTGTGACTTTTCCGCGCAGCTGAAACGCTGTAAATTTTTGTTATATAGCGTACAATTAAAATGGTGTATTATTTTCAGGTAGGACCTCTTTTTGGCAGCAAAAATACGCGGTTACTTTGGGACCGTTCACAACAGTGTATCGCCTAAATCTCCACCCAGCACTATGCGCTGGTGCGGCTACCTGGGGGAGATCAGAGAGCTTTCTACTGCATCTAATGTAAGTAGTGGCAATTTGTAGCTCATACAACCCCACTTCAAAAAAAGTTAACTATCCCTTTAAGCTAAAATGTGGATTTTCTTCAGCGAGATTTGTTCTGTAACCAACTTGTTGAGATTTGTTGTGTAACTAATGGAGCTCTATGCTGACGAATGTGAAAATAATTTGACACAGAAGGAATAATGACTAGAGGATGAACCTAGTATCAAAATGTAGATCAAAATGAGATCTTTCATATGCCATAATTGATTTAATCATTAGTGTGAAAGAAATTTAGTCATAAATTGCTTATCCTTGATTGACCTAGGTTGTGGTCTGGGTCTGCGTAATTGTTAATCATTGCAATCTAACCTATACATAATGAAATGTGCTTTCTGTAACTGTGTGAGATGAGATGTGCCTATTCCCTCTGAAGCCAAGGGAACCTGCAAGGCCAGACCGTTTATCTCTGTACAGTTTGTTCCTGTGTAGCTTGCTGGACCTAGATAAGACCTAAGGAAACGTAAATCACTGCGGGGGGAGAAACTCCTTCTCCCTGCGCCGAAGAGATTCATGGAGCCAGAGTCTACGTGGGATGCGCGCACAGCTGTAATGAATCAGTCCCAAGGGGAGGGGATTATGACATTCTGCTCATACATATATTCAAGCAAAGGAGGAATTCGGTGTCTTTTGTTCTTTGTAACGGGGACCCTACATGCACGTAGTAAAGACTGAATCATATTTTTACCAGCTCTGTCTCAAGTGTTTTCTTACAGGAATACAAAGTAAAATTCCCACAACAATTTGCCTATCCAAGATGATGATATGACCCATTGAGGTTTTCCTAACACACAGTTCTTCAAGTTTTCTCTGGTGAATTACAAGAAAGCACGACACTAGTAATTATATCAGTGTAGTGTTGCTATTTAAACTTCCGCAGCTCCCATGATATTGAAGCTTGAAGTTGGTTAGAGAACAAATCTTGTTGACAAAATCCAGATTTTGGCTTAAGACTGTGACAACGAGAATGGGCATACAATTTATTTTCATGTAGTTTTTAACATTGCTCCAATATGTCTTTCAGTTCTGAAAATTTCATTGAGCTATCTCTGATACAAATGAAGTTACGAGGGCTCAAAAATGCTGGAAAAAAAGACGCAAAAATTCCAACCTACCCCCATGTAATTTTAGAGCCTGTAACTCAAAAAATATTTACAAGATGTAAGTAAAATTTGGCAAGGATTCATTAAATATACTTAAGTTACTGTTCTAGAAAAATCAGCTGATTCCGAGGGGGTCAGGTGGGAGGCACTTGTTTTTTATATGGAATGACAAAAATACAGTGAACTTACAGTTTTTAAAATCAGTGTTTTTTGAGGGTTATTCACTGGTAAAGAATGACCTATTTTCCTGTCAGTTAGAAGGGCATTGCACAGCCTTGGCAGAGAGGATTGTGGGAAAATTCCAAATGAGCAGACCAAAAGAAAAGAGTACTTTCAGGATGAACGTGATGATTGAAATTAATAAATACTCACCAGCCTCATTTTCACCAATATCTGTGGAAAAAGACATTCTACCAGCTTACCTGTTCTCTGCTGGACATCCTTCACAGTTAAGTGTACAATTTCACTGCTGTTAACTTCTCATGCTATGGAATTTTGAACTAGAGATTTCTATTATTACACAGTCTTACATAATATTTTGGCGAAGAACAATTGATTTGTCTTTGTGCTGCAATATTCTAGATTTGGAGTCAAATAATTTTCATGTAATTCCGTGCATATTCTCAGGGTTTACAAAAGGTTATTTGTATATTTTGGCCTCACCCTTTTAAAATTACAGCACATTTGATACTTAGTTGCCCAATTCAGTGCTCTATAAGGTCTAATATCTGGAACAATTTTCCACATCAGATTTGTTCTGTTCTTACCTGGTGCAGATGAAAGATGTATTAATTAGCAAGTGTCTAGGTCTATATTCTAGGTTTATGATTGGCTGTGGACTCAGCAGGCTGTGCAGATCAATTTCAACAGCTCGCTTTACAGAGGGGTGGAGTAGCCGCAAATATGCATGGATAAACCACACTTGGTTGAGCTTCTTGACCATATAAAGTTATCCTTTTCCTTACAGTGTAGGCTCTGGGCCCAAGGTTATAAAATTTTTATGAGTACAACTTTGTGCTCAACTCAGCTTTCATACTCAGCTCCAGACTCAGGCTAACATTCCCAAGGTTGTCACACTTTTGGTGTTCGTTTTAGGACTCCACTTGAGCATGAAATGTTAGCATGGTCCGGAGCAGAGCCATGTAGAGAGAGAGTCGCGTCAACTCCGTTCACTCCAATGGGCCACTTTTTTACAGCAATTGTGGGTCATGGAGTCTCTCAATAGTTCCCGGAAGTTAGTGACAAGACTAGTCCAGCAGCTGAGCTGAAGCGGAATGGACCGTTCATGATGACCTTTCAAAAGGTATGACGTTTAAAAAATTACACTGTATATTGTCAGCACATCTACAAACACGTACAGTAAAGCGTTTTACTGGATTATCCCCTGCACGATTCTAGAGATATTTAAAGTTTACGGACAACAAACTAGGCTATGATACTAGCTAGGTACAGTTATCGAGAGTTACTAGCGCTAACCATGAGCAGCAGCATACTTGTAAACTCCGTCCTCTCAGTGCCATTTCATCCAAAGATGCAAAATTAAAGGGGAAAAAATTGCTTCTTAAACGTGTTTTTTTTTTTTTCGGAGTGGGGTGGGGGAGTGAAATGTTGGAGAAGTAATGTAAATATAACATTAGACTCGTTATAGTAGTGGATGCGGTGAAGTGAGATTTTCTTTGAGAACAAGGTAGTTAACGTTAGCTGGTATAATAAAGTTAACGTTACAGAATAATGAAGAAGAAAGCCATCATTCGCTGTGATACATCGCTATTAATATTGATTGTGGGAGCTTTCTTTTTTTAACTTCTATTCAGTAAACTTAGATGTGTTCTCGTTTCAGTGTTTTAGGATTTGTGATCCTGTTGACCATTACCTGTCAATATCATGTAGCTGCTCAGCTAATTTTGGATTGATGATTAAGGGAGAGGGAGGCTGGAGGACCAAATAGAAGATTGGAAACAGAACGTATTGGCCTAATAGCAGTCACGCAGTGAGCGATGACGTAGTCTGTGCACAGTTAGTGCGAAGACGGCTTTGCCGGCATTTGTATATGAGAGCTGACCGGGCGCTACTGACGCAGGCATTTTTATAAAACATTGTCACCGTTTCCTACATTTTATATTTCGGGTTTATTGGTCATTGTTTCCACGATTCACCTTTTGCAATAAATCTATCAGCAAATTACATTGTTGAATGTGCAGGGAAAGGCCTACCTGCATTCTCACAATGTGTATTTGTTATTCCTTAAACAGAAATGTTCCGAATCCATTGTCACGTTCCCCCATCATCTGTATCATTTTCGGTATCCGTAAATGCAATTGTTCACACTGGCTGTTTACTTTATATTCATTTATTGGTTAAATATTTCAGAATTACCGCACCGCAATAACTAGCCATTCACTCTTCTGTATACTTCCGAAAAACCGAGTGGGCTGTACCACACTTTTGTAAATAGGGGAATTTCAAGCGGGTTGCAAGGGGCACAAACCATTTTAGAAGGGTGTTTCACGGGTTGTTATACATATGGGGATTTTATCTGCACATATGTTTTTGAGGTGTCTCAAAATTATTTTGTATGTTTGTTTATTTTGTGTTGGGTTAATTGATTCATTATTTGGTTGCAACTGTGTTGGTATAAATTAATTTGATTACTGTTAGAAATGGTGTTTGCCTGGGGGAGGGGCTACAGCTAGGATTAGGCTGTATTAGGCCCCATGGCGACAGTTTCAGGAAGGTCTGCTGAGAGTAAAGGTACTGTGGGTACTGTAAGTTAGCGCAGGGTCTTTGACATAGCCTGGCAACTTCTATGCCTGTTTTTTTTTGTGTTTTGTTTAGTCTTTGTTTGCCATTTTTTCCACTTGCGCACTGTAAATATTTGCACCTTTTTTAAGAAAAAAAAAAAAAAAAAAAAAAAAAAACTTTTCCTGGAGAGTTTTATCCTGTCCGTCTGCTCCGCCGTCGGTCGTCCTGCCACAATAGCCTTCTATGCTTAATTTCCAAAATGTTTGGCCTATGTGGGGAATCATACTGAATACTAAAAATATTGAGCTGTACTGTATTTCTTGTCTGAAAGACTGAAAAGAACATGATCCAACTTTATGCTAATTCCTGTCAAATCTGTAACTGATGCCACTTGCCATACTTTCTTAAACATCAGCAGCAGAAGCTGTTGATCACAACTACTTGAGTTCCATAACCTAAGTAGGGAAACAAAGACCACACCTTATCTCTCAGCACAATTTCCCATCCAAGCCTATATATGTGTGCCTAACCCTTTTCCTGTCTTTTTCTCCCCCCCCCTCTGTATTTCAGCTGAAGAGCTGCAGGCGATTCAATAAGAGCCAGAGAACTCCCTGCAATAAGACAGAGGACACTCACCCAACACCCAGAGTCTTAACTCCCTAAGCTGTGCAAGCCTTTCCCTGTCCCTTACTTTAAATAAACTGGACAATAAGCTTCCAAATCCTGTGGTCTTTGGTTGTGAAAAAGTGCAAGTGCATTGTTTGAATATGATCACCTCACAATTTTATTGTTGTAATTTTTAATGTTTTTTCAATTTCTCCTGCTGAATTGAGCCTATTTTCTTTCTCTTCTTCACGTCACTGGGGAAACCGTACATTTGTACTCAACCCCCCAGCGATTGGAGCATCCCCACGCAGCACAGCAAACCATGGTCGAGATTATATGCAAGAACAACATGGAGGAGATGGCAGAGACAAACTGCTTCACATGCTATTCACGCTTGAGTTTATTCAAGATTTCTTTTTCATGAAGTAATTTCAGTACATAAATGCAAAGTAAAAAGATATACATAAAATGTATGTGTGTAATGAGATAAATTTGTGTTTTAATGTGTCTTGTTCTGCCTGGATTTATAGTGTTTAATGAGCCCTTCCTAAAAATATTACTGTACATGCAAGCCTAGATAAATTTATACCTTCTGCATGCAAAAAGTCAATGAAAAAGTTGTTTTGAACTTATCACTAAACACCAATACATAAGTGCAGATGTACATAAAAATTGCAATTATTTCCAGTGGATTTTCTAAGATGCCACACTGAACATTATGCTGCTTTTAATAATGCAGGGACTAATTGTGCTGTCAGTTAATACTCAGTGATGGTCACCTGTCAGTCCTCCGTCCTTTCTGAAAGTCAAGAAGTTTACATAAGTCATTATTGAATTGATAACTTAGCTCCTCCATTTCCATGGGATTATTAAAACCCCAAACAAATAAAGAAATGGTAGAAAATTAAACAGAATTTTGAAACATTCCTTCCCCTCCCTCTGCATAATAAATATTAGGCTGGAATTAAACAAGCATTGTAGTCAAAAGCAAAAACAAACCGAGAATTCAACGCAATCGACAACAGGAACACGCTCTTTAAAATGACTAATTATTTTAATAATTCTAAGGCGCTAAAACTGCTCGAATACTGCAATTGAGTGCAAATGTTCAACATTCTGCCGTTAAATGTAACTTTTTCGCGGTTGTTTAACGTTGGGGTCACTTAAGTGAGACGGCAAACATTCACTCAAGCCTAAAATATGTCAACAAGGTGGAAATAACGCTATTTATTGACTAGTAATTACCGAGAATCTAGGTACGTCTCTCTCTAGCCGATTTGACATATGCATTTAAATTGGCCGCCAGCAACTTCCTGGAACGCTTCGCAGTCTCCATGAACCACGTGACGATTGAGAATTTGGGACTTTCGTTGACGCGACTCTCTCTCTACATGGCTCTGGTCCGGAGCTTGCTTAGACCCCAACTCAGGCAATTTTCATCATGAGCAGTGGCCAGAGCAAATCCATAGGCGCCATTGAAGCCTTGTGGTACCCCTGGGGACCAGCTGCATGCTGGGAAATATAATGTATGGCGTTGGTTGAGTTTGAAGAAGTGTAGTTTGGGTGTTTTGCAGCATGATCATAATAAGTTGCTGTAAAAAAGTCTGCGCAGCACTGAGTAATGCTCAGCGAAGTTTGATCTTGACATGCTTTATAACCTCGGGATATGCGCAAAACTCTGCAGAGAACAATCTCAGAGAATTGAGGTTGATTCTGAGCTGAGACTGAGGGAAGTTTTATAAACTCAGGCCCTGGCTTCAGTTTCTACAACATGTCAGTGACAGATTGTGTGTTCATGGCTTCAAACCACTTTTCACAAGGCCAGAGAAAGTCAATGCGTGACTTCACAGACTCTGACTCCATATTTTTTCTGGTCTATGATCTAACAATCTGTAGCAGGAAATCCAGTCCAGAGCAACAAATGACTCCAACTCTTACCTTCCTTTAACATGGATCAGGCTTCATTTTTTTTTTACATTTTGCACTCAGTGTGTAAGCAGAATGAGACATGCTGAATCATCCTTAGATAGTCTAATAATTGTGAGAAAGAAACAAGAGTATGTCTAAGCATACCAAGAAAATCTATCAAGTTTAAAGCTCCAAAGCTATACATAACCAAAAATGCAGTATTTAGCACTGAAGGAAACAGTAGGGTAATCAATGAGGTTCATTGAAGTAGTGACTATCGAAATGTGACAAGCAAATTCACTCACTGTTTCCACTCAATATTTGCAGGGTGGGCAATAATTTTATTATTATACTTACCATAGTTTGATAGTAAAAGGCATGCATATTTCCCATTAGGATCAAGAAGAAATGGAAAAGGCCAGTGCATTCAGCACAAGTGTTTTCCATTCCATATTACTGGGCCCAGAGCTTCACCTTTTCTTACCAAGATATCTTTCATGAATTTCTTCGTGAAGCTCTGGAACTTGGGAGATTGGAGTCCAATCACCTAACGAGAGCAGTAAATGTGAAGAATCATCAGAACCTGTCTAAATGTAAATACTTTAAATGAGTTTTGTTTCCAGAAGTGATTATTTTAAGACATGAATTAATAACAAAGTGGATGGGAAATTCCAATCAATGACGGCGAGTGAGATTCTGAATTGGCTCAAGCAATCCCAACTTGAGACAGTTCCTTGCTTTTCTTAGCAGGATCAAACCTTGCAATTTTACCAGTATTTGCATATACTAGAAATACATCATGCCAATTAATTTCAAGTTTAAATAAATATGCAGAAAAAACTACAACCTCAATTCAAGAAGAATTGGGAAAATGCATAAAATGTAAGTAAAAACAGTAAGCAGGAAATTGCAAATACTTTTTAACCAGTGTCCAATTTTAAAAAAGTAAATAGACAAGAGACAGTGCTGTGAAAAAGTATTTGCCCCCTTCCTAATTTCTTATTTTTTTGTATATTTGTCACACTTAAATGTTTCAGATCATCGAACAAATTTTAATATTAGACAAAAATAACTTGAGGAAAGAAAAAATGCAGTTTTCAAATGATGATTTCATTTATTGAGGGAAAAAGCTATCCAAACTTACCTGGCCCTATATGAAAAAGTAATTGCCTCCTAAACCTAATAACTGGTTGTGCCACCCTCGGCAACAACAACTGCAATCAAGCATTTGCCATAACTGACAATGAGTCTTTCACGTCGCTGTGGAGGAATTTTGGCCCACTCTTCTTTGCAGAATTGTTTTAATGCAGCCACGTTGGAGGGTTTTCAAGCATGAATGGCCCGTTTAAGGTCTGCCACAGCATCTCAATTGGATTTAAGTCTGGACTTTTACTAGGCCACTCCAAAACCTTCATTTTGTTTTTTTAAGCCATTCAGAGGTGGACTTGCTGGCATGTTTCGGATCGTTGTCCTACTGCATAACCCAAGTGCGCTTGAGGTCACAAACTGATGGTCGGACATTCTCCTTCAGGATTTTCTGGTAGAGAGCAGAAATCATGGTTCCATCAATTACGGCAAGTCGTCCAGGTCCAGAAGCAGCAAAGCAGCCCCAGACCATCACACTACCACCACCATGTTTGACTGTTGGTTTGATGTTCTTTTTATGAAATGCTGTGTTGGTTTTACACCAGATGTAACGGGACACACACCTTCCAAAAAGTTCAACTTTTGTATCGTCACATAGACCGTATAAAAAGATGGATGAAGCAACCGTGATGTCACGCATTGGTTTCAGCATACCATTTTGGAAGCCTCAATTTTGGCAATTTGAACAGCCGCATTTTGTCATTTTGAAACCGAATGTGATTCCTATTGGACGAGAGCGTGAATTGAAAATCCAGGGAGGAGCGAGGGGTGGATCTATGGGTGGATTTGATCGAATCTGACGAAGACCAGAGGATAGCCACGCCCCCAAATGCATATCTGGCTTTATCCTTCATTCTAGTCTATTTGGATCCATAATTTACAAAAATGAACATCATGATATATCGAAGGGGACCTGAAACTTGTGATAGATAGCATAAAATAATGTGAAAAATCAGCATTTAAAAAATCAATCAGGTGGGAAAGTAGGGTCATGTTCTCAGAGACTTCTATGGCATTGAACTTCTTTCTGCAACCACTGATGTCGCCATCTGCTGGCCATTAAATAGAATGCAATTTTAAGAGATTTCCATATTGGCCTCACTTTTCAGATCCGGGTGCTGCGTCCATCTTTTTATACATGTCTCGTCAGTCAACAGAATATTTTCCCAAAAGTCTGGGGGATCATCAAGATGTTTTTTGTCAGATGTGAGACGAGCCTTTGTGTTCTTTTTGGTCAGCAGTGGTTTTCACCTTGGAACTCTCCCATGGATGCTATTTTTTCCCAGTCTCTTTCTTATAATTGAATCATGAAGACTGACTTTACCTGAGGCAAGTGAAGCCTGCAGTTCTTTAGAAGTTGTTGTGGGTTCTTTTGTGACCTCCTGGATGAGTAGTTGATGCGCTCTTGGAGTAATTTTGGTTGGTCGCCCACTCCTCGGAAGGTTCACCACCATTCCAAGTTTTCTCCATTTGTGGATAACAGCTCTCACCGTGATTCGCCGGAGTCCCAAAGCCTTAAAACTGGCTTTGTAACCCTTTCCAGACAGATGTGAATGGCTTAGTTTCTCATCAGTTCTTCGATTTCTTTAGATGGCAACATGATGTGTTGCTTTTTGAGATCTTTTAGCCTAATTCACTTTGTCAGACAGGTTCTATTGAACTGATTTCTTTTTTTTTTCAAAACTCTGTTTATTGCAATTTCAGCACATCGTATACCACAGATACATGAGTCGTTTCATCACGTGATTTTGAAGTAAGCATACAAAAATAGTGACTGTACAATGTTTTGAGTTTATCAAAAGGTAATGTACAAAATGTGCAAGTGGATAAATGCATACACAACCCCCCCCTCCCCACCCCCCGTCTCCAAAATAATAAAATAAATCACAACAATACAAGTGTGATTAATGCTACAACTTTATGATGAATATACAAGGGCCAAAGAAGGGGGGGAAAAAAAAAACAATGATGAATGGTGAATAATTTTCCAATAAAGGACAGCCAGCTTCACTGAGGTACCCTTTGGAACTGCAAAGTGTCTACCTAGCCAAAGAAATTGTGCCATATTTAAAAAAAAACTTTGCCATAGAGCCACGTAATGTATATTTTATCTTTTCTAATTTGCTAAACAGGAGCGCATCTTTAATCCAAAACTCGTAGGATGGAGGGATGAGCGATTTCCACTCAAGCACAATCCTTCGCCTAGCTAACAAGCTCAGGAAAGCTACGAAGTCTGCTTTAATTTTTGTCAAAGCCATTGTAGGTGGAATTACCCTGAAGAGTGCCGGGTTGAGGAGGAAAGTGAGAGGTTGTGTCTCGTATAAAATTGCGAACCTGCAGGTATTGAAAAAAGTGACTATTTGGGATATGAAATTTAGAGGAAATCTGTTATAAGGAAGCGAAGATGCCCTCAATATAAAGATCGTTAAACGATTTTATGCCAAGATTGGACCAAATACTGAACGCTCCGTCTACAACTGAGGGGGGAGGCAGGATTTTTAGATATAGGGGCTTGGAGTGAAAAGATTTGCAACCCAAAATGGCGTCTGAATTGATTCCAAATTTTTAAGGATGACTTGACCAAAATATTTTTCCAGTATTCAGGACTAGGTGAACCAGTGGGGGTGTAAACTAGAGCCGCTAGTGAGGATGGTAAACAAGAGGAAGCCTCCAAGCTCAGCCTGGCCAGCGTAGTACCCGTACCATCCGCCTGACACCAGCATAGGAGAATGCGGAAATTGGCTGCCCAGTAATAAAAATTTAAATTTGGTAGGGCCATACCCCCCAACTTCCTTGGCCTCTGTAGGAATGTTTTACGAATTCAGGGGTTTTCTTATCCCAAATGAACCCTGAAATGATTGCATCAAGTTTTCGGATGAAAATAGGAATACATTGGAAAAGAAAAGAAAATTTGGGCAAAATACCCATGTTGATCGAGTTAATGCGGCCGGCCACAGAAAAGTGGAGTAATGACCATTTTTCCAAATCCTGCTGTACTTGGGTGAGGAGAGGGATGAAATTGTACCTGAAGAGATTCTTAAATTTGTCAGTAACTTTGATTCCCAAATATGTGAAGCTATCTAGAACAGTTCTAAATGGTAATGTGTGCAGTGGATACTCACGGGCTGCAGCATTTATTGGAAAAAGTTCACTTTTGCTTAAATTTAATTTATAGCCAGATATGAGACCAAACAGGTTAAGGGTGGAAAGTATATGAGCTATGGATATATTAAGCCTGGAAACAAAAAGAAGCAAGTCGTCCGCATAAAGAGACACCCTCTGTTCAATACTGTATCTCGTCACACCAGATATGTGAGGATCGGACCGAAACACAATAGCCAAGGGTTCTATGGCAAGGGCAAAGAGCAACGGGACAATGGACATCCCTGCCTCGTGCCCCTAAAGAGAGGAAAGTAATCTGAATGATTGTTATTAGTTCTAACCGAAGCGAGCGGAGAGGAATACAATAAATTAACCCAAGAAATAAATTTCTTGCCGAAGCCAAATTTTCCCAGAACGTGGAACAGGTACCCACACTCAACCCTGTCAAAAGCCTTCTCGGCGTCTAAACTGATCACTACTTCGGGATCCTTGGAGTCTGAGGAATTGTACATAACGTTGAATAAACGTCTTAACATTTGAGAAGGCATGTCTATTCTTTATAAAACCCATCTGATCAGGGGAGATAATAGATGGCACAGCCAAAAGCTTGGCCAAAATTTTATAATCAGCGTTAAGTAGTGATATTGGGCGGTCGAAGTCGCAGAGAAGGGGATCTTTACTCTTTTTCAACAGTAATAAAATAGAAGCCTGTGACAAGGATTGGGGGAGAAAGCCCGTTTCCAGTGAGTGGGTAAACATATTCATCAGGAGAGGGGCTATTTTAGCCATAAACTTACGATAAAATTTGATCGTGAACCCATCTGGCCCAGGGCACTTGGAACTCTGGAGTGCACCTGCTGCTCGCGAGATCTCTTCAATCGTTATGGATTCCTCTAACTGCCGCATGGATGCTGTGTCAACAGTAGGAATAATAAGAGTGTCAAAAAAAAGAGTTGAAAACTGAAAAATCATCTGGCTGTTCAGAAGTATACAGAGAAGAATAATACTCCGTGAATTGATCATTAATTATCTGAGGGTCGATCGTTATGTGGAATCATTTTAATATTGATTTATTTGCTTTATTATTAATTGTTTATCTTTGCTTGCTCTTTCTCATTTTCTCTTAGGCCTTAGTTGCCTGTTTCTGATAAACCTAGGCCTTGCGTAGCTGTAGCTTAACAATGCGTAATTGCTTATAGTTTATCTGGAGCCATGCGGCCCTGACAGGGCCAAGATGTTCTCCTTCTCTCCCAAGTTTATGTATTCTCAGGAAAAAGAGAACAAGGGGAGCCTGGGATGCCGAAAAGATAAGATTACTTCGGGGCCGGCTTTACGTGGGCTGCGTGCGTCTGCAACATTCCTGTTGATACCATGATGCGTAAATCAGCTCGGGGGGAGAGGAGGATATCAAGATGGACTCTAACTTATAGACAAGAAAAAAGACTCTTCTTCATCCTTGTCTTGACCTGTAACGAGATGGGACGGGATCCTTTTTCTGCAGAAAAAGTAAACTGACTTTGGCTTTGATATTAACTACTTTGTCTCTGAATTCTTTCTTGAGAAGGTAACACCAGGAATATGAGATCAAAAATTCCTACAACAGTTACACCTGTAGACGTCATAATTTTAGGAATTTGATGTGACAAGGACGTCTGACAGAGCTGATGAGAGAGTAATTTTTCTGCCTTATCCCCATGTTCGAAGTGCTTGTGCCGTGATTTAAGCAACATTTCTTCAACCTGTGCACTTGACAAATTGTCAAATTCTGTTTGTAAAGAAAGACAATCTTTATATATCATCGGAGAGGGGGACATTGCATAAATCTTGTCCAGCTGTAATATCCGGGTCGAGAGCTCAGATAGTCGTTTTTTCCTCTTTTTTCTGTCGAAGCTAACGTATGACATAATTTGTCCCCTAATGTAGGCTTTGAAGGTCTCCCGGAGAAGGCAAGGTGAGACATCTGGTGTCTCATTTGTGACTGTGAAAAAATCAATCTGAGCCGACAGGAAAGAAACAAATCTCTCGTCAGATAATAGGCGAGGGTCAAAACGCCAGGATGAACGAGAGACAGGACCTCCCCCCACTAGGTCTAAAATCAAAGGCGCGTGGCCCGATATAACAATGGCATTGTGAGAGCATGAGCGAACAAAGGGTATGAGTCTATTATCCAACAAAAAGTAGTCAATACGGGTGTTAAGTGTGGTGAACAGGCGAGAAATATGTATACTCCTTACCTGTGGAGTTGAAAAAACGCGAGGAATGTACAACAGAAAATTCATGTAGAAAGGCATGAATAATTTTGGAAGATTTAGATTGATTGCCGGGTTTATTGGAGGATCGATCCAGAGGAGCCAACCAACAGTTAAAGGGATAGTTCACTTTTTTTGAAGTGGGGTTGTATGAGTTACAAATTGCCACTACTTACATTAGATGCAGTAGAAAGCTCTCTGATCTCCTCCAGGTAGCCGCACTAGCGCATAGTGCTGGGTGGAAATTTAGGCGATACAATGTTGTGAACGGGACCAGGGAAACAGCGTATTTTTGCGGCCTAAAAGAGGTCCTACTTGAAAATAATACACCATTTCAGTTGTACGCTATATTAAAAAGAATTACAGTGCTTTACCTGCTCGGAAAAAACACAGTTGCTCTTGAACGAACCAACTGACGTAGTCCTCGCGCGGCGCATCGTAGTTAACTGCGTGCTGTAGCGGTCACAGTAAAGCTGCTTGCACACTGGACGCGAAACGAATTTTTCGCACGACAGATTACATTCAAAGTCAATGCGAAGACGCGTTGAATTACAGCGCCTTTTCCTGCTCGGAAAAAAACACAGTCGCTCTTGAACTAACCAACTGACGTATTTCATCGGAGTAAACTGCGCGCTGTAGCGATCAGCTGTTTGGGTCAGACTCTGAGCGGTTTGTGGCAGAGACAGCATTTCAATGATATAGAATTACGTCTCAAATTTAAAAAAAAATCCCTATAATAACCAGCACAGCAGATACACAGTATGTGGCTGCATAGACCCTATGCGATATCACTTGGTGCTGCAATGTTACATTAGACTTTTTCACAGGTGTTTCACTCTCTAACCTTATGCATGGGTACAGCAGTGCTCTTCAGCATGCACCGTTGAGATTTCCTTGAATGTAGCCTCACGATATCCTCTTTGGAAAAATGAATACCGCAAACACGGAGCTCTTTTAGGGATACGGATGGCGTATCAATATCCTTGTTGAGCACAACTAGCCACAGCTGCCGAAGTCCATCCCGCAGAGGAGTGCGGTGGAAGCTGTAAGTGCACCAGGATACAGCTTTGCTTTCACGTCCAGGAAAGCAACACACACAGACCATTTTCGAAATATTTGCACAAGTTTAACGACTGTCCGACCTCGCAACCACAGTTAAGCCGCTTGCACACTGGATGTGAAACGAATTTTTCGCAGGACAGATTACATTCAAAGTCAATGCGAAGACGCAAATAAACGCATTTCGCGTGTATTCGCGTCTTCGCATTGACTTTGAATGTAATCTGTCGTGCGAAAAATTTGTTTCGCGTCCAGTGTGCAAGCAGCTTTACTGTGACCGCTACAGCATGCAGTTAACTACAATGCGCCGCGCGAAGACTACGTCAGTTGGTTATTTCAAGAGCAACTGTGTTTTTTCCGAGCAGGTAAAGCACTGTAATTCTTTTTAATATAGCGTACAGCTGAAATGGTGTATTATTTTCAAGTAGGACCTCTTTTAGGCCGCGAAAATACGCTGTTTCCCTGGTCCTGTTCACAACAGTGTATCGCCTAAATTTCCACCCAGCACTATGCGCTAGTGCAGCTACCTGGAGGAGATCAGAGAGCTTTCTATTGCATCCAATGTAAGTAGTGGCAATTTGTAGCTCATACAACCCCACTTCAAAAAAAGTGAACTATCCCTTTAAAATCCCCCCCAAGGACAAGAAGGTGTGAGGACATATCTGGAAGTTTGGCGAGGAAGGTCGAAAAAAAGTTATGGTCATCCCAATTCGGAGCTTATATATTGGCGAGAATCAGTTTAGTATTATAGATGCTTCCAATCACAATAATGTATCTACTGTTAGGATCCGAAATGACACTAGAAGAACCGAATGGGACTGATTTATGAAACTGAATAGCAGTGCCTCTAGCTTTGCCGGGGAAAACAGAATGGTATAATTGACCAACCCGGCCCTTCTGCAACCTAAAGTGGTCAGAGACCTTCAAGTGAGTCTCCTGTAAAAAAGTAATCTGAGCACCAAATGCCGAAGGTGGTGGAACACCCTACCGCGTTTTATTGGCTGATTTAAACCTTTACAATTCCAACTACAAAATCTAAATGTATTTTCCAGCTGGCTGCCCTCTGAAATTAGGTTGTTGAGCCATTCATCAAAAGGCGGAAGAAAAAAGGTAAATGTAGCCCATTACATAGCATTGCATAGCATGAGAAGACCAAATGTAGTATATAAAATGGGAGACAAAAAACAAAAACAAAACTTACCCCCAAACGCTTGAGCATCTTCCCAAACAAGACGTGCGCACCCTCTTTGAAACAAACTACCGAGTACTTCCTGAAGAACATAGAAGCCCTAATAGCCTATAAGAGCTCGCAACAAGCCAAAGCAGCAACAATTTAAATGTAATACATGAAAAAGTGAAAACAAAAGCACAGCCCACCAATTTCAGGCAGTTCAGGCAAAGAATGTCAGACCAACAACACAGGTAACATAAAAGTTTGTGGGCAGTAAACGTCTCCCCTAGGGGGACAGCATGTTTCGTTGTCCTTTTGTTAAGAAAGTAAAAGGAGCAGAGCCTACCGTTAAGAGCAGGATATAGAAAATATGCTGTGATCGTATAGGCAATGCAAAGGCTAGAAGCCTACAACATCTATATAAAAAAAAAAAACATTAATGATAAAATAAAAATAATAATAAGTAATAATAAAAACAAAATAATGTAGACAAAAATAAGTAAACAAAGTAAATTTAGTTAACAGTCACCATTATCATCACCATTTTCAACATTATTATATCATTATTGTTACCAAAATTATAAAAGGAGGTTAGTTAAAGGTTGGTCTACCAATATTAATTGTCAAAGGATATACAAATCAACCATCAGAAGTTTCGATCCAATCATTCCGGATTTGGAGAGGTAGCTCTCCTCAAATTTCTATTAATAAAGTCAATTGCAGCTGCAGGATCAGTGAACTTTTTAAGAGTCCCACCTGGAAGAATGATTCTCAGCTCGGCCGGGAAGAAAAGGGCAAATTTAACGCCGGGGCAGGCGTGCAGAAGACGCTTCGCGTTCCCAAACTCTGCACGCTTTTTGACCATGGAGGGGGCAAAATCAGGCAAAACAGACAATTTCTTGCCTTGTTACAAAAGAGGGGCTGCCTCACCTGCCCGACGCAGGATCTGTTCTCTAACATGAAAGTAATGAACTCTAATAATCAAAGGTCGTGGCGGGCCTCCATCCCTAGGCCTCTCGCAAAGGACCTATGGGCACGATCCAAAAGAGGGGTTTTCTCCAGATTTAACATGTCTAGCAAAAGTTGAGAAGCGAACTCTCTGGGGCGAGAACCCTCCAGGCCCTCCGGGACACCTATCAGGCGAATATTGTTGCGTCTTGACCTGCCCTCTAAGTCCTCACATTTAGCTTGGAGCACTTTAACTTTACCTCGGAGATTGGTAACAGTGTTACTGAGGGAGGCCAAGTCATCACTACAAGTGGCAGCAGAGAGTTCAAGGTCTTTTATGACGGCACCCTGTGAGCTAACAGTAGACTGTAATACAGCCAGAGATGATTTTAACTCAGCCCTTACTGAAGTCATTTCTGAACGAAGTGTTTGGGAAAATGTGTCAATTTTTGAGTCCAGCTTATCATAAATGCCCGTTTCAGACCTTCCAGTGCTTTAGTAAACGTATCCGTGTCCAACGGGGTGCCCAGGTCCTCACAATGCACCTCCACAGTTGGTGAGTCTTCCCGTGAGGAAGAATGTTCAGGCAAGGACGAGGTTCCGCTAAGGGCCGCCTCCGTGTGGTTCTTCCTGGGCCGAGATTTGGAAGTTTCTCTTTTATCACCCATTTTCGCAAAACGCTGGGAAAATAATGACCTGACCAGTTTATTAGAAATGCTCAGTTCACAAATCAGTTGAACAGATTCAGTGTTTGTAGCATTAACCTCGTTAGCCATGAAGTTAGCTAGATAGCGAGTAATTAATGGGTAACAATAGTTAGAGGGATAGCTGGTGGGAATGGTCAGCGCCTCCTTTTAACCACTCTATTTACTCACTGACGTCTTTCGATGGCCGGGATGTGACATGGGGATCTTCCGCGAACGGAGCAGGAGAGGTCTGACCGAGCTGCATCGAAAGAAGGTTGGTAATGGGCGACTTCCAAGATGTGAACGGATAGTGTTAGCCAGCTCAGGAAAGTCCAAGGCTTCAGCAGCGGCCTGATCCAATGCTCACTCGATGGTGTCATTCCAAGGAGCGAAAAGGATCAACAAACTACTAATAATACATCTCATGGTGTTTTTTCTGTAAAATAAGGTAGAACTGTGCTTTAAATGAATTTTTTGTCACTACTCGGCGGAGCTCCAGGAAACGTGTCCTCATGCCATAACGTTCAACAGCGCCCCCCCCAATTTAACTGATTTCTTGATTCAACAAGTCTGGCAGTAATCAGGCCTGGGTATGGCTAGTGAAACTGAACTCAAGAAATGTGGTTCATCACAGTTAATTCATGACTTAACAAGGGGGGGCAATTACTTTTTCACATAGGGCCAGGTAGGTTTGGATAGCTTTTTTCCCTGAATAAATGAAATCATCATTTAAAACTGCATTTTATATTTACTTGGGTTATCTTTGTCTAATATTAAAATTTGTTTGATGATCTGAAATAATTAAGTGGGACAAATATGCAAAAAAATAAAAAATCAGGTAGGAGCAAATACTTTTCCACAGAACTGTATGTTAGGTTGTAACTCATTATCTTCATTGTTTTTAGAAAATAATACCTATTTTGAAGTGTGATGTCTGCAACAGTTTACAATGAAGTTAGGACAGGTGCATGCTCAGCACTGTGTAACATCACCTCCCCTTTCAACAACACTCTGTAGTTGTTTTGTAGCTGAGGATTCCAATTGAAGGGGTTATTTCCATATGTACTCAAGTTCATATTCATTAAAAATCAGATAACACAGCAGATCCATTCTTTCTTTGATGAGGAATACATAAGCAAATTTTGGTAAAAAAGCACTCAAGTACAAAGAAAAGAATATGTTCAGGATGAATGTGATGCATTTAAATTAATAATTACTCACCAGCCTCATTTTCACCAATATCTGTGGAAGAAAAACAATCGATCAGCTGACCTGTTCTCTGTTGGACCTGTTCAGTTATTTGTACAATTTCACTGCTGTTTACGTCTCATACTGAGGTATTCTGGAACACAGATTTCTATTAACATACAGAGTCTTGCATAATGTTTTAGTCAAGAACAGTTGATTTGTCTTAGTGCAGCATTATTCTTGAACTGTGTAAAAAAATTCTCAAGTAATTAAGTGCATATTCTCAGGGTATACTGAAGGTTAACTGTATAATTTGGCCTCACCCTTTTGAAATTACAGCACCTTCTATACCTAGTTGCCCAGTTCAGTGCTCCATAATGTCTAATATATAGAATTAATTTCATTAGGGGTGTATATGATTTTTCAGATACGCAGTGTTCATACCTTGTGCAGATGAAAGAAGTATTAATTAGCCAGATTCTAAGTCTTATCAGAAGAGATTTTGATGAACATTTAAAAATAAAACCTTGTGACAATAAAACCCCACTTTTATAAGACATTTTAAAAAGGGTAAAAGTAAAAATATAAAAGTTTAAAAAGTTTTAAAAAGCTTAAAAACTTCTAAAATTTGTTGTTAAAGCTTTTAAAATTTTGTAGTAAAAGCACACGTTCCGGCGCAACTTCCCGTCATTCTCAAGTGACCAAAAGAGTGAATGTTTGCGGAGCATAAATAGAAAAGGAGAAATGGAAAAGGGAAAAAATAGGACCAAGGGTCCTGTAGCTTACCGGAAAGTAATCTTATAGTGATGATACAAGTTATGAAAATTTCATGTGAAGTTTGACATTCGAATCATTGAAAATCAATGCAAAGGTCACTAAATAAAAGTTCACATTTATAAGACCTCCTGTTATATAATCCTAAGCTCTGAATCAGTTTTGGTGATACAAGTAATAAAAAATTCATATGTCAATTGTGAACTTTAAAGGTCACAGAAGGTAAAGAATAGGTCAGTAAATGGACTTCACATACGACTTTCTAAATGTCTCTACACAAACCTAGGCTCAATCTGTGACCATTTTTGTGATAAAAGTCATTGTAATTTCACTTTCGAGTTTGGTGAACAGTCAAGTTGAATGTCACCAAATGAAAGTTCATATGTGACTTCCAAGATTGTCAGTAACACAAACCTAGGCTCCATCTGTAACCAATTTAGTGATACAAGTCACTGAATCTTCCTGGGTCACATTTGACCTTCAAAGGTGTTAGATTTTAGTGTTCATAGCACATATAGTGATATATGGCATTCTGTTGGCAGTAATCTAGAATCTTTACAACCAGCTATTCTGTCTCGCTCTACTACTTAATCAAGGCAGTTTCAGCCCACTGCTGGGTTGATGTAGTCAAGCAGGAACACACTGATGGGTTATGTACTATTCACTGAGACAATGTCATCTGTGTTAAACCCAATGAGTTAATCAGGCACTATTGTTTCTGCACTATAGCGAAACTCCTGGGTCAGTATCCTTTGTTCACAATGAATACTTAAACCCTGTTGTATCCCAATGAAGGCAGTCAGATCATAATTACACTGGACACTGCGCTGCTCGAGACGACGAATAAACTCAGTTTCTTTTAACTGTGTTTTCTAACACCAAATCTGACTCAGTCTCTTCTCTTGAAACGCACCACAAAGTCGCGCAAGTTTTGTTTTCACGAAGAAAACAGAAGAATTCTTCAAAGGTCACCAACAGTCAAGTTGAATGTCACCAAAAAAAAGTTCATGTGTAACTTCCTTTCAATCTGTGATACAAACTTAGGCTTTATCGGTGACCTTTTTAGTGATAGAAGTCATAAAATTTTCACTCAGTCAAGTTTGACCTTCAAAGGTCAATATGAAGGTCACCAAATGAAAGTTCATATTTGACTTCCTATGTGTCTCCAATACAAACCTACACTCTATCTGTAATGATTTTGCTGATGTAAGTCATTGAAATTTCACTGTAAAGTTTGGCCATTGAAGGTCAAGTTCAAGGTCACCAAATGAAACTTCATACATGACTTCCTACATGACCACAATACAAAGCTCTATCTTTAATAGTTTTGTTAATAGAAGTCATTGAAACTTTGATACGTGAGGTTTGACCTTCAAAGGTCACCAAAGGTCAAGTTCAAGGCTATCGAAAGAAATTTCATATATGACTTTCTATGAGTGATTAATACACATATGTTCCCAATCTTCAATATTTTCAAGCCTAGAAGCCTTTGAAAATTGTAACATTTTGCTTTGACCTCAAGTTTGACCTTTCAATGTCATCTGAGGTCAACTTCAACACAATCAAGATATAAGTCATGTATGACTTCCTATATGTTTATAATAGAAACGTAATCTCTATCTGCAACCATTTTGCTTCCACAGGCCATTTTGCCCATTCTCCATAAGGCCCAAAGTTAAAGTACAGCGCCCCCACTAGATCCACTTCCGTCGATTCAATCAAAATAGCACTCGCACTGTGCATAAAGTGTATCAAGATGAGTAGACTGCCAGATTTAGAAAAAAAGTTATCGGACAGTTTTTGAGAAATAATTTTTTGAAATTTCAAGTTCTATCTTTTAACATTGTTAATATTTTCCTTGACCTCAAGTTTGACCTTTCAAAGTCATCTGAGGTCAACTTTAACATAGCCAATGTATAGGTCATATGACTTCCTATATGTCGATAATACAAACTTAATCTCTATCTGCGACATTTGGCCTCCACAGGCCATCTTGAATTTTCATAAAGTACAGCGCACCCACCAGACCCACTTCCGTCGATTCAATGACGCTTGCACTGTACATTGACGGTACTAAAGGAAGTTGATTGCCTGATTTAGAAAAAAATTTATCATGCGGTTTTTGAGAAATAATTTTTTAAATTTCTTAGTCCTTTCTTTAAAATTGGGGCTAAAATTTCAAGGGCCCATAAAACGGACAAAAATGACTCAATCGAAAATCCGAAAAAAAGTCTGGAGATATGGTCTAGTAGTATGTTACGGCAAATTTACACAAAAATTCATCAGGCCAAAAAAAAGATTAAAAATGTTCCGGACGACGGACACCGAACCACGACAATAGCTTACTGGTCCACAGGGCCAGCAAGCTAAAAAAAGGAGGGGGATGACTGTCATGTGCATGTCACGTAATGAGCTTTGCACGGATACAGTCCAATTGGATGTTTAATTTTGGTTTGAGCTCCTGAATGAAGAACATTTCAAAGATCAAATGGTCGAATTTTGATCTGCATTTCTTCAATACTGAAAACAAATGTTCAATAATCACAGATTTGGGTAATCCGTGGTGTTGAAACAGGTGCTTTCCAATGGAACTGTTTTTATGTTCAGTGATGCGTTGATGAAGATGGCTTTAAGTATAACCAACATAATCTGAATGATCACATTTAAATTTGTAAACAACGCATTGATGGTTTACAATGTCCGGCTTCTTTTCTGGCTTTGAAATCACCTGTTTGATCCTTATACTTTGGAAAATCGGTTTGATCTGTACATCGACTTTTAAACCAAGACAGAACATTTGATTCTTTACGGCATTGGCCGATTTCTGATCTTTGAAGGGTAGAAGAATGTTGGCTGTTTTCTCTTTTTCAATTTCACCCTGCTCCGTGTCATCACTCCCTTTATTCTGAAAAGTTGCGATGATTTGATTTATGGAGGAGTTCATCAAACTTCTTGGATAACACAGTTTGTGGAAAATGGATTGGAGCTTTCTGCATTCTTCACTAAAGGCTGAGGGGGGTGATGAGAGGCGATATGCACAGTGAATCATGGTTTTCAAAAGACAGACTTTATAATGCTCGTCTACATTGCCAGAGTCATTTTTGTCACAAGGTTTTATTATTAAATGTCTAAGTCTTAATTCTAGATTTATGATTTGCTTTGGAGTCTACAGGCTCTGGCACAGAGTGATTTAGTCTGGCAGAGGCATTTTTTGCAGCAAAGGCAGATCAACTGAATTCCATAAAGCCCAACGTCCCCCTAGCAGTGACACAGCGTTACCGGATTTTTAAATGTCTTCCCGTGAGCCTCTGACCCTGAATTACATAATTGCTTTCAAGCTGTTTCTGTATGAGATTGTTTGATTAATAATCACACAATCTATTCACTGAATAATCAGGACAAATATATAAGCCTGTAATTATGAAGAAAGTATTTAAAAATGACAGATTACTGAAGGGATACATTGACAATTAAATTAAAATGTTTTCAATGAATGGCAATTATCTAATTAATTAATTAGAAATGAAAATCTTAACCTTATCTGAATACCATCTTCAGCAGCGTTTACTATTGTACTTCAAGATGGAATTTTGAGAAATGTCAGTTAATTTCCGTCCCTGCAATCTCATATTGTAGCCTTCCTCTTTTGACGCAAAGCTGTATGTCTAAATTGTTAATAGCAATGCAGCTCAGGCAATTGGAAGCCAATTTGCTCAGTAAATCAATTCAATGAATTATCCGCCTCGTACTCGGAAACAGATTGAGTGTTAACCTGCATTATGGTAACGTCACTGGTTGAAGACAGAGTTTTATTTTTACATGAGCAAACTTAACACGCGGACATGAGTTAGCAAAATCACATTTATAGAAACGCTTGCTTAAGCCTCAGTCCCACTGGGGATTTTGCATCTTGCGATGTTTGGCGAATAAAAAGTGTTGCGATGGCTTGAGATTTCCTGCTATCAAAAGGGGGAAAAATGGAGCAGTTCCATTGCAAATTTGACTTGTGATTATTCTGCGAAGCTTAGGCCAATATGCTGCGGTTAGTCTGTGATACTTCGGCTACGGTCGCAGAGGATCTCTGACTAATCACCTGACCATGCCCGTGAATATTCAGCGAAGCTCGGTAATAGATTGGCAAATGTTTGCATATGCATCGGTGATGTTTGCCCAATATTCACAGATGGCTTTTCAGCATCTGCTGAGCATCCCAGAACCATTGCAGATGCATAGCCGAGCATTGCCGAGCAATCACAGATGTATCGGGGATGTCTTCTGGGTGGGGTATAAACAGAGGTGTATAGTAATGAAGGACATGTAGTTTTTTTTTTGAGTATTTGTAGTTTTTTTTTTTTTTTTTTAAACTGGGACTACATTTAAAAGATAAAAAGTATAGGCCTACTTTTACTTAATTACTTTGACACTGGCCACTTCATTACTCGTTACACATTAAAATATGAATGTAATTCCTCATTTAAGGATTATCTGGATTTGGCGTGTTCAAGAACAACGGTGCTCGGCAGGGTATCTCAACCGCTTTGCGCAGATGTAACATAACATAACATAACATAACATGAGTGGCAAGAACAGGCCATTCAGACCAACTAGGCTCGGCAGTTTTTTTTTTTTTTTTTTTTCCATTGTGAATATATCACTTCAGATACTCAAGGACTCAATGGTATCTAGCTTTAAGTCAAGCCTGCTCTTGAAAATTCCCAGAGTTTCTGCCTCAACAATATGGTCAGACAAGCTATTCCACATCGAAATTACTCTTTGGGTGAAAAAATATTTCCTAATATCAGTATTAAATTTACCCTTGGTCAACTTCCATTTGTGACCCCGAGTTCTACTAACAGAACTTGGCTGAAGGAATCCAACATAATTCACTTTGTTAATCCCTTTAACATATTTAAAGAGCTCAATCAGATCACCCCTACGTTTCCTTTTCCCAAGACTAAAAAGATTAAGGATCTTCAGCCTCTTCTCATAGCTTTCATCTTTTATACCTGGAATTAGCTTAGTGGCACATTTATGTTTTTGTTCACAGAGTGCTACACCCCCTCCTCGCCTATTGCATCTATCCTTCCTGAAGAGCTTATAATCTTCTTTATTATATTCATCTCCACCCTCTTCACTGAGCCATGTCTCTGTAATCCCAACTATGTCATAAACCTCACTAATCATAACAGCCTCAAGTTCCAGAAATTTATTTTTTATGCTTCTTGCATTTAAATAAAAACATTTCAGGTTATTACGAGTGCTCTTACCCCTTGATTTCCCATGTGCCTGCTGCTCCAAGCCCCCCACTACGCTTTGCTGCTTTAAAAATATATCATCAATAGTAACGACGTCAGCTTCCATGAGGGCAGTCTGCATTTCCCGATGTATTACACTCTCTAGCCTCCCTGTCCCCCCAAGTCCCCAGTTTAAATAACCCTGTGCTACCCTCAACCTACACTGACCCAGTGCAAAGGTACCCCCCTCCGGTTCAGGTGTAGCCCGTCCGGCTTGAACAGGTCACCCCTGTCCCAGAAGAAGTTCCAGTGCCCCATAAGCCTGTACCCCTCTTTCCTACACCAGGTTCATAGCCACGTGTTAAACCTCCAGATAAAATTCTGCTTCCCTCTGCTTGCACGTGGTACCGGTAGAATCCCGGAGAAAACTACCGTGAAGGATCTGCTCTTAAGCTTTTCAGCTAACTCTATAAATTTGTCTTGCAGAACCTCAAACCTACCCTCACCTGTGTCATCTGTCCCAACATGGACCATGACCGCTGGATGCCTCCCCGCTCTGGCCAGGAGCTTGTCCGCATGCTCCAGGAGGTCTCCTACTTGGGCACCAGGCAGGCAACACACCGTACGAGACTCCTTGTCGCCCGCACAGACTAAGCTGTCTATTCCTATAATAATTGAGTCCCCCACAATCACTTACTCTCTTTTCTGAGGGGAAGAGGCCAACAAGGTGCCCTGATGCTCATCAATCCCCCCACTCTCAGGGTCAGGGGCCAAGTCAAGTTCCTGCAAGGGCCGGAATCGGTTGGACACCACAACCACTGGAGAAGCTGTCGCTGTACGGCGTGCATGCCCTTTCCTGCGCTGATGTCCTACAGTCAACCAACTTTCTCTCCCTGCCTGTTCTGTGGTCTCCGCACACCCCTGCTTTGGCGTACACACCATTTCTCTAAACAACATACTACTCAGTTCTTCTAGGAACTCTACTGATTGCGAACTATGTTGTGCAGCCAGCTGGCCCTGAAGAACAAGGATCTTGCTCTCTAAATGCTCAATGCTTAGCTGGCTCCGGTGACAGATGAACCCACCCTGGAAATCTCTTTCCAAAAGTGCGATCATTCTGCAACGATCACACAGTTTTGGTCACATTTTGAACCCTCTACCTAATTACCTCGCTTACCTTAGATATCAAAAGAAATTTATTATTGCCAAGACAGAAGCTCAGGAACCACAATTTATTAACCTGAGAAGCCCTGAGCAGCAGTCACGATATAAACCGCGGGGAAACTATGTAAATGGATAATAAGCCTCTTTTAACAGTGGCTTAGTTTCAGTTAACAAAAATGAAGAACCAAATAAAGACAAAAACTCGATATGTAGTAAGCACTCTGATGACTAACTTGATTTTATATAATCCCAATACTATTAGTATACTAGTCTAAAAATATCACAGGGCTTAGCTCAGAATCCAGATAATCACGGACTGGCTTCTCCAGATACTGTTCTCAGATGAGAGTCTCAAATACCCAGCGATGAGGTGATGAACAGAAAATGCCAATAACCAAAACACAATCTCAGCGGTAGCTTACTTGTCTTGGGCAGCTACAACCCCCAGTAGAAACTGGAGGAGGAACAGAGCGGAGCACTCCGCTAAACCTTACCATTTAAAATTCCAACCGAACTGAATGGATGACTCAAGTAACTATTGCCCTACTAACTAAACACTAAAATCTCAGATCCCAAGTCAAAAATGCAAACAGTCACTATCTAGCTAGCTAACCACAAATACAACCAAAGGTAACCAAAAAAAAGAGTAAAGCCCCTTTGCCTTTTAATTCAAATGAACTGAATAACAAGTTGTTTACTATGTAAACTAACTAAACATGCTATCTCCCCCAACAAGCTGTCGCTAAGCACTCAAACAACCAGCTAAACTTTAACCAGCTTGTCAAGGCACCGCCAACAGAGGAAAATACAAAAATAACGTAATTTGCAATATATTAAATCAGAAAAACCCTTCGGTAAAAATGAGATGCGAAAAAGACTAAAGCCTCGATTAGCGTTAATATTTAATTTAAGCTTGGTAATGTGTTTATACGGTAAAAGAAACACCGAAGAGGACTAAAAACTCTGGTGAACATCAATATTTATTGGCTAGAAGACTGTTTGAAAGGCAAGCGACCAAATATGAAACCAACCCAGGTTATAGCCATCTAGATATCCACGTAATAGGACTAGTTTTTGTTTACTAACATTGACGCCATATTCAGACATGCGTATTAGCGTGGTTGGCAAGAACAGGAGTAAATCAATACAAGAAAGCGGGGAAGTATGGCATCCTGCAGTTGTGGAACCGATTCGGCGCTCTCTGAATATGTACAAAACCTTGACAGTACCGCAAAGACAAGATATTTCTCTAAGCTTAAGTACAACGAAGGTTTATGTAGGCTTCCGGATCCTAACGAGCTGAAAGGTTGGAGGAACGACCCTTCTTTGGGTCTGGGTCGGCTGGATCATCACTTGATATTCCTTCATCGAACATAAATTCAATATTTGTTGATCATCGTTGAGCAGTGAAAGTAATTCACAGTAGTACGTTCACCGGAGCGATTTTAAAAGGGGGCACCAATATATTTTGGGGGGTTTATAGTTTATCATTAATATTTAATATCACAAATGCATATACTGCACATTCCCTCGCCAGCTGGGGTGTCATCACTAACAAGGCTGCCGCCGTTACAGCTGCAGTAGACATTAAACTCTAAATTTTCTTGACTGGATGTACGATGGACGTTTTTACACACTCGAATGTTTCTCCGGGTACCCAAAAGTCAAGATAAGCCGAAAGTACTGATCTCAGTTCATACTGATTACGGTTGAAAACGGAATTTTTTCCAATACTAATATCCGAACTGTCACTCGCTACTGGAAAGCATAAGGAACCGATCAAATTACCCCACACAAAAAGCAAGATCATTCCCTTGCTATGACCGAATAATAAAATGCGAAAACTTAGCAAAATGTCATATTAGAAATTATGGAAAATAACTTGCGACTTACCCGACAGAAAGTGAATAGTACAAACAAGCGAGTGGGTCGACAGCACCCAGTTCTTTTGTCGAATTGAATTGATCCAAGCGGATTTTTAGGTTCTTGTTCAGGAATACGAAGGAAACGTATTCCTGAGCCCTTAACGAATCGGTTTGTGCAGTCAATTATGCTGCAACTAACTGGTATTATTACAGAAAGTGGAAGACAACTGTACTTCGCCTATTAAATCAATTGTAATGTTGATGCTCTTTGCCAACCACGCTAGTCAACAAACCCACGTGACCAGGTTTGTGACTTCATGAGAACTACTGCTATTTGATAATATTCTTAGCATTGAGAAGCTTTACTTAACTAGCTGATTATTTAGTGCTAAAGTTTATTTTACTTTGCTCCCAGGAGAACAAAACCCCAAAAACCCCAAAAAACCCCTGCTGCTTTTGTTTGACCAGATTAGCGACTTCATTTGGCTATTTGCTAACCGAGTTGTTACAAGGGGGAAAAAAAAAGGGAAAAAAAGGAAGTTTCTCCCTGCCCCTAATGTGACAAAGGTTATAGCTCGGGAGCAAACTGTCTTACCTCTTTTAATGTTTGAACTTTTATGCACAAATTATTTTCAGAAAAACCTGTTTAAACAAGTGTAAACTGCTTAAATCCCTGCGCCGCTCTCTCCGTCGCAACTCAAGCAGAATGATTACCAACAAACAGTGCTACAGCACAGCCAAGAGGTCAGCAACAGCCTAGAGGTTAGCAACAGCAGACATGGAGCTGCAAATTGATGCCTGCAGTTACAATATTCTATCACTATTTGGCAGACCCGGATCAGTTATTGAATATTCACAAGCAAACCGAGCTCGAACACGGTTTAGAATATGGACGAGTTCACTCCAGTCCCTGTTTTTCAGGAGTTGCCTGAATTTGCCCGTAGTATATATCCAGCAGTTGAAAAAAATAATATCTTGCAACAGAAAAAATCATTGTCCTCTGTAGCGACCACTTCAGCTACAGTGAGCCAATGGTATCCCAATTAGTAGTTAAGAAAAATCAGTTTTCTGAAGCAAAAATTCAACATGGTATTGATACTATGTAATTCTATTAATTATGGTCAATTATTGTGGTTTTTTAATCCGCCAATGAACTCAAAGAAGAAAAACAAATATATAAAGGAAAGACTGCCCGTTTGTTTTTTGAATACTGTATCTTTCATTCACCTGAAAATTGATTAAAGAGCGCAAGGAGAGAACAATGCGTAGTTGCTTTGCTTCTTTCTATGCGTGCTATGAAAAATACTTTGTACTTGTACTTGCACTTTTGATACTTAAGTATATTTTTTCACAAGATACTTTTGGTACTTAAGTACATTTAAGCTACTTTAAGACTTTTACTAAAGTTATTTTCTTATGGGTGACTTCAACTTTTACCAAAGTAACTTTCAGTCATGGTACTTCTACCTTTTCCAAATTATTTTTTTTCCAGTACTTTATACACCTCTGGGTATAAATATGAACATTTCCAGACACAGCCTCATTCTCTCTCTGGCAGTACCGGGTTGCACATCTACACCAACAACAGAAAATGGAAGATGCACTCGCCGAACAAAAACATATGCGATGCATTGCGAACACTTGAGATACCTTGTGATGCTTGGCCAACCGTCGATTTTTTTCGCTAGGTGTTTGTAGATGTCTTGCGATACCCCGTAATTTCCATCGCAAATACTTCGCAAGTGATCGCTATTGGCAGTGGGACTGGGGCTCCTGGCATATAAAACCGATTCAAGCGCAGCCATGAAAGAAATATACTGCTTTCTGAGCTGCAGAATTAAGACGCTTTGTAAGACATTAACATTTTATGTTACCATTAATGTGGATAGGAAAATACTTGATAATTATTGCAAGCAACAATAATGCAAGTCGAGGGGAAATGGATATGGATTGATCCTCGCAACTGAACAAATTAACTCAGTTGCTAATTAGAAAACCTAAATGGGAACGGATTTGGAGATGTAATGAGCTTTAAAGCGAGTTGAAAGTGTCCCTTAGACGGGAAGAGCAGATTTGAAGAGGTTAAACAGCCCGATGCACAGAGGGGTGGAGCAGCAGCGAATATGCGTGGGAGTGCCAATAAAAATAAGGGAATCTAAAGACCTCTGTCAGAACTAGCATAGCGAGCTACAGCTCGTATTTTGTCCAGCAATCAGGGACAGTTTGTGTCACTCATAAGGCAATGAACCTCGAGTGCCTACATGACGAGCCACCCTTGGTTGAGCTTCATGATAATACAAGGTCATCTATTTCCCTACAGCACAGGCTCTAGCTACAGTTTCTACAACATGGTAGTGACTAAGTGCTCATTCATGGCATCAAACCACTTTTCACAAGCCCAGGGAAAGTCAATGCGCAACTCGAGACGCTGACTCCATATTTTTTCCAGACTACGATCTAACGACACACACAGCATGAGAGCCAGTCCAGAGCAGAAATGACCCCAACATTGCACTTATTGCAGTGAGTGTATAAGCGGATGAGATGTGCTGAATGATCCTGAGATAGTCAGATAATTGTGAGAAAGAAGCATATGTACATTTATGTATACCAAAAATCTATCCATTTTCATGCCCAAAAGCCACAAGAAGGAAATACAGTATTTAGTACTGAGGGAAACAATTAGCGAATCAATAAGGATCATAATCCATTAGCCGAAGTAACAACTATCAAAATGTGACGAGCAAATTCACTCATTGATTCCACTCTATTCATGCAGTGTAGGCATAACTTATTTAAAAAATATTACTGTACTTCCCATAAATTGATAGTAAAAGGCTCATATTTTTCCCATTATGATCAGGAACAATGGAAAAGAGCAGTACATTCAGCACAAGTGTTTTCCATTTCATATGACTGGGCTCAGTGCTTTAGCTTTTCTTACCAGGACGTCTCCCAAACGACCTTATCTCATATTCATCATCAGACACACTGAGCTCTCGGACCTTGTGGGTTGAAGTCCATTCCTCTGAAAGGCCGATAAACGTGAACAATGGTCAGAACCTGTCTAAACGTAAATGATTTGGATGATTTTGTTTCCAGAATTGACAAGTTTAAGAAATGAATGACTGGTTCATTACAAAGTGGATGGGAAGGTCAAATCAATTACTGAGCTTGAGATTCTGAATTGCCTCAAGTTATCACAACATGAAACAGTTTCTTGCTTCTCTTCTCAGCATCTAAAAAGTATTTAGCACTGAAGGAAACAAATAGCAAATCAATGAGGATCATAATCCATTAGCCAAAGTAAAGACTATCGAAATGTGACGACCAAATTCACTCATTGATTCCACTCTATTTATGCAGTGTGGGCATAACTTATTTTTAAAATATTATTGTACTTCCCACAGTTTTATTGTTAAAGGCTCGTATTTTTCCCATTATGATCAGGAAGAATGGAAAAGAGCAGTACATTCAGCACAAGTGTTTTCCATTTCATATAACTGGGCTCAGTGCTTTAGCTTTTCTTACCAGGACGTCTCCCAAACGACTGTTTCTCAAAATCATCATCAGACACGCTGAGCTCTCGGACCTTGTGGGTTGAAGTCCATTCCTCTGAAAGGCCGGTAAACATGAACAATTGTCAGAACCTGTCTAAACGTAAATGATTTAGATGATTTTGTTTCCAGAACTGATAAGTTTAAGAAATGAATGACTGGTTCATTACAAAGTGGATGGGAAGGTCAAATCAATTACTGAGCTTGAGATTCTGAATTGCCTCGAGTTATCACAACATGAAACAGTTTCTTGCTTCTCTTCTCAGCATCAAAACAGTATTTAGCACTGAAGGAACCAATAAGGGAATCAATAAGGATCATAATCTATAAGCCAAAGTTATGACTATTTAAATGTGACAAGCAAATTCACTCATTGATTCCACTCTATAGTGAGTCATTCCATATGAACTCAGCTCAAGTGCAAGAATCTTCCACGGTCACTGACTCAGATTTGGGGTCCAAAAGGGACTAAAATGGCACTTTTGACCCTAATTTCTGGGTGCAGGTGATCAGATTATGGAAAATAAACTACCCTATCTTTATGTGCTCACACAGACCTTCAATTTGATACCCATGTCGATATGGTTGTAGCAAGTCAAGGGTTCAATCGGTAAAAAGGGCCCCAAAAAGGGTCAAATTTTAACCCCTTTCACGTGAGGCCATGACATGGGTATCAAATTGAAGGTGTAGGTGAGCACGTAAAGATAGGGTAGGTTATTTTCCATAATCTGATTGCTGATGCCCAGAAATCATGGTCAAAAGTGCCATTTTAGTCCCTTTTGGACCTCTTTTTAGTACCCCAGGTCCCAGTAAGTATGATAAAAACCGTAATGTACTTGCAAAGAACTTCAATTTGATACCCATGTTGATAAGTTCTGATGACATCAATTTTTTGACCCCTTCCTTATTTCCATTAGACCCTGAAAGGGTCTCAATTTCTGAAGTACAGGGTTTCACACGGAGAACTTTTTACATGGTGATCAGGGGGCCAACGGCTACACAATTGTACATTGAACAAGTAGACCCGGCCATAATGGAACGAAACCATTTTCTAGTGATCTTTTTGCACAGAGGAAATGGCTTATATGGTTCATTACAAAATCAATGGGAAGTTCAAATCAATGGCTGAGATTGAGGTTCAGAAGTGCCTCATTATCCCAAAATGAGACAGTTTCTTGTTTTTCTTGGCAGCATCAAAATATACTCAGTCAAAAAAGAAACTTCACACTCGTTTGGAGGTCAATAAGTTGAACATACAAGAAAATTGGTTTTAAATAATGATTTAATTCCATTCTGTACCCATTAAGGACGGTGTACCATAAAAATCATGTTCATACTGTAACCAGTTCCACCGGAAATGCTACGGAAATGTAAGAGAGTAAAAATGGTAAGTTACAACTTGATGAAAGCATGTCAATAGCGCGTATGCCCTCAATGAGCGTTCACAACTGCGACGCAACGTCTCCTAATGGATTGAATGATGCGTCTGAACACAGCCTGGGGGATGCGTCGCCATAATTGAACCAACATGGCACCAAGTTCCTGCAAATTCTGCTTGGAGGGTTCCTTACTTGACGGAGTCTTCTGCCTAACACATCCCATACTTGTTCTATGGGATTAAGGTCGGGAGACCTTGAGGGCCACTCCATGACATTGATGCCAGCATTCCTAAGAAAATTCTGCGTTAAATTGGCCGTATGAGGTCTGGCATTATCGTGTTGGAATGTCAGACCTGGGCCATGAGCTGCCATGAATGGCAAAAGCTCTGTATCCTGCAGCAGTTAGGTTTCCTTGAACGACCATCAGTCGAGAATGGGCAGGACCATTAAAGGCACCCCAAACCATAACACTACCGCCCCCAAAACAGTCCACTTCCTGCACACAACACTGGGCGTTGCGTTCACCGCGTCTCCTCCAAACTCTAACTCTCCCATCAGCGAAGTGCAAAGTGAATCTGGATTCGTCACTAAAAACGACCCTATTCCAATCACGCTGAGTCCATCTCAGATGTCGTTGTGCCCAGAGAAGCCGTTGACGTCGGTGTAACTGGGTTAAAATTGGTCCACGATATGGCCGGCGTGCATGGAGAGGAGCAGTGCGCAAAGCGATTACGTATGGTTTGGGCAGTCACACACGACCTCTAAACAATTCATTCCTAGTGGGCGTTGCGGTGAGAAATCGATTACGCAAATGGCGTAAGACGATTTGTCGGTCTTCTGCTTGTGTCGTCACACGTGGTCTACCCGAACGAGGTCGGACTGCTGTGATGCCAGTTTGTTGGAGACGTGTCCGAAGATCATGGATAGTCCGTCGACTGCATCCCATAACCCTGGCAACGTCAGTGACCGACGTTCCCGTATTCAGCATGCCAATGGCATGTTCACGTTGAATGTTTGACCGTCGTGGGATTGCAAATCAACGGATAATTGACTGTAAGAACTTGTTTTTCTGAGATGTCACTCTACTGTGCTAACGTGGGCTCAATTGCACGTGTCTCGTAAGGTCACGTGACTAGGAACACGAGGAAACGTGCTTTTACCTTGATGTATGCTCGCACGTGCTGCATGCTTGTGCACGTCGGAGTTGCTGTGTGTCATGATGTCTTTGACAACGCATTTACCCCTAATAATAATAATAATATCTCTTGTATTAAGTTTCAAGAAAATATTTAGAAATTTTGAGAGTGAAGTTTCTTTTTTGACTGAGTATTTAGCACTGAATGAAACAATCGGGCAATCAATGAGGATCATAATCTATGAGCCTAAGTTGTGACCATCAACATGTGACAAGCTAATTAACTCATTGATTCCACTCAATATATGCAAAGTAAGCATAACTCATTCTGAAAATATTATTCCATAGTTTGATAGTGAAAGCCATGCATTTATTCCATTTCAATCAAAAAGAAATGGTCAAAGAGCAACACATTCAGCTGTGTTTTTCATTCCATGTAACTGGGCTCAGTGCTTAAGCTTTTCTTACCAGGATGTGTCCCAAAACATTCTTTTTCAAGCTCTTGCTCCTGGGGGATTTGAGTTAAGTCCTCTGAAAAGGGAAAGACATGTGAAGGATCATCAGAACCTGCCTTAATGTAAATAATTTAAATGATCTTCCACGGTCACTGACTCAGATTTGGGGCCGAAAAGGGACTAAAGTGGCACTTTTGACCCTAATTTCTGGGCGCAGGTGATCAGATTATGGAAAATAAACTACTCTTTCTTTATGTGCTCACACAGACCTTCAATTTGATACCCATGTTGATATGGTTGTAGCAAGTCAAGGGTACAATTGGTAAAAAGGGTTCCAAAAAAAAAGTTAAAAGGAGAAATTATAAAAAGTTTGATGCTCAAGGCTTCCTCCATGACTTGTATAATTGTGATTTTCATCTTGTCTCTGCTATTCCTGAAACAGAGCTTGCACTTGAATTTTTCTTTTTTATATTTAACTCTGTGGCAGACAAGCATGCTCCTTGAAAATTGCTGAGAATTAAGGACAGAGTGATTTCATGGTATTCGGTGGAGCTCTCACAACTGTTCAGAGACAGGAACAAAGCGTGGGCAAAAGCTAGATCAACCCACTTACCCCAAGATTGGCTTTATTTTAGACAGCTTTGGAACAAATGCACAGTGTCCGATGGAAAGGCAAAATCTGATTTTTACTTAAAATCCCTTGCAGATGCTGGTAGAAATCCAACACAATTCTGAAAAACTGAAAAATGCTGGAAAGTTCAAGTTCTTCTCCTTCTCTTCCATCGCACGTTGTTTTAAATTCAAATTTGATTACTGGTAAAGTTGAAATAAGTAATGCTTTTAATCAGCATTTTGTCTCAGCGGGCTATCTTTTTGAGATGAAAAAAAAGTAGCAGACCCAAGTCTCTCTGAGCAGACTAATGATAAGCAGTGCACCTCTGATCTATCTACCGGTCCTGCAACCTCTTATTCGTTGAATAATAATACTGTATTTTCTTTATGTTGCATTTCAACTGAGGAAGTTCTTGCAGCGTTTAATGAAATTAATGTAAATAAGTCTACCAGGGATGACTTGATAGATCCATATCTTTTGAAACTCTCTGCCTCACTCATTGCCAAACCTCTGACTCATATATTCAATATGTCTATTATGACAAGCAACATACCAAAAGTATGGAAAACTGCTAATGTTCACCCTTTATTAAAAGGGGGAGATGCAAGTAATTTAAATAATTACCGTCCACTATCCAGGTTGTCTTGCCTGGCTAAGATTCTGGAGTCCCTAGTTAATTCTCAATTACAATCTTTTTTAACTGAAAATTGCATTTTGAATACCCAACAATCTGGTTTCAGGTCTGGGCACAGCACTGTTACTGCTACTTGTTTAGTTATAAATGACATCGTATGAGAACTAGATAACAGACAGCACTGTGCAGCCCTTTTCATTGACCTTTCTAAGGCATTTGATACTGTTGATCATGCCCTTCTTTTGAAAAGATTATCAGACATTGGCCTTGACAAATCTGCTTGCAATTGGTTTAACAACTATCTTGAGGATAGGACTCAATATATTTCATTTGAAAACGTTCAGTCTCAAAGTGCTCAAATCAGCAGAGGAGTTCCACAAGGTTCAATTCTTGGTCCTTTGTTATTCACTATCTATATTAATAATATTGGCTTATCTTTGGATCATTGTAAACTGCATTTATATGCTGACGATACCATCATTTACTCCACTGCTTCTTTAGTTCAGCAGGCCATATCTAATCTGCAGCATGATTTCAACTCTATTCAAAGATCTCTACTTGAGTTGAAGCTCATCTTAAATTAGGACAAAACCAAGTTCATGGTATTCACCAAAGCTAGAAAAAAGGACTCCCTTGATTTACATATTTGTACCCTGCAGGGTAGCCAAATTGAACATGTCCACCATTATAAATACTTGGGCATTTGGCTGGATGACAAGCTGACTTTTTACATGCATATTGAAAATTTAACCAAAAAGATAGGGCTTGTTTCAATTTTGAAAGTAAAAAGAAGATTGTGCACTCAGTAATACTCCCCATGCTTGATTATGGTGATGTGATTTATAGAAATGCATCTACTTCTGTTTTAAAACCTTTAGATTCTATTTATCATTCTGCTATTAGATTTATCACTGGTCTTGACTTCCGCACCCACCATTGTGTTTTATACAAGTCAGTAGGGTGGGGGTCATTGAAAGCTAGACGAGACTACCACTGGTTTTAATTTGTTTATAAATGTGTTTTATTGAAAATCCCTCTTTATTTAGCTAGTCTTCTTAAGTGGCGAGTGGGTTGCCATGGGACACGGTCACAGGACTCATTGGGTCTCATTCATGAAACGTTTGTAAATCTGCGAACAGATTTACACATAAAAGCCTACTCTACTAAAAACCTACTCCGGATTCAGGAACACGTGAAACTGTGTTCCGGAAACTCAGATCTGATCGTAAACACGTGTGTAGATCATGAATGCCAAACGATCGTAAATTTACAGCGCGCTCCCGGTAATCAGCTATTTGCATAAATCTCCGCCCATGAATTGCCAATAACCGCCATATAAGGAGGTGTAGATGCATCCAGTCGACCTGTCAGTCAAGGCGCAAAGAAAGAAAGAAAAAGGAATTTTTCCGAAGCGGAGATAGAAATTATTTTGGGTGAAGTGGAGTTTAGAAAAAACATTTTATTTTCATCTGTTAGCAGTGGTGTGACGGGGACAGGCAAGACGAAGGCTTGGAGGGAGGTGACAGATGCGGTTAATGTTGTCTCTGTAGTCCAGAGAACTATGTCCGAGGTGAAGCGTAAATGGTTTGACGTGAAACTAGAGGCAAAGAAACGCATAAGCCCACATCAGCCACAGGTTGAGGAGGCTCACAGTCACAACTATCAACTGCAGACGAGCGCATCCCTGGCATAATTGGGGAGACCTCTCTGTCAGGAATTATACCTGACGGAGACAGCAAAATGCCTCCACTTTTATTTTTGGAAGTGGCTATTCACCCCGCAGCGTGCTGAATTGGGGGAAAGAGATCGGCTATCTGCCCCACAAAGGGGCCGACAAGAGAAGCAGTTCTGCTATTCGCACCACGGTGGGACGGATCAGAGAAGCACTTCTGCTATTTTCCCTGCAGTTGGGCCAGTAAGAGATTTCATTTTATAATCCGCCCTGCTCTCTGATCTTTCGCGCTGAACCGCCGCGAGGCGAATAGCCTCTTCGTTGAGTTTTTTTTTTTTTTTTTTAATCATCATTCAACATGTAGAAAGAACGTGTAATCTATTGAGTCGATTCACATAGATCATTCACAAACATGAACCTAATCTGGATCTTAAACCTGCCAATTGCAAACTAATTTTACTAAATGTGTTATATTTTTAATCGTTTGTCATGTTGAGGCTATATCACGTGTTTCAAAGGCATCTGCCTATTATTTACATAACAGAGTGCAATATGAATTAAAATTGTAATTTACAATAGTGACAAGCATTATTTATATGTGTTTGTAAATGTACACAAGCGCTACACACGGTCGAAAGCATGTGTAGATTTTATTAGTAGCTACGAACAGATCTGAGCTACTAAAATGTTGATGAATGCGAGATTCACGTAAATTTACGTCTACGAACAGTTTACACACAAATTCGCTCTGCTCACGTTTCATGAATGAGACCCATTGTGTCTAACTGTTCCTCGTGTAAGAACGGAGCTTGGTAAGACAGCTTTTTATTATAATGTCCCACACACCTGGAATCAGATACAAGTCAATCTGAAACTAAATGAACTGGTTCCTTTTGGACATTTTAAAACTTTGGGCAAATCATTTTATCAAGAGAATTGTTGTTGTGTTAATTAATGTTTTCCCTTTAATAATGGCATTGTCTTGTTATAATTTTTTTCTTCTTCTTCTTGGTACTACAAATGTCCTTGTAAACTGTGTTATTTTAATTGTTTGTAATGCTGGGCCCTGCTGAAAAGGAGACATGGTCTCAGTCAGGCCCCCTGCTTAAATAAATACAAATAATAAAAAAAAATAATAAAGGGTCAAATTTTAACCCCTTTCACGTGAGGCCATGACATGGGTATCAAATTGAAGGTGTAGGTGAGCACGTAAAGATAGGGTAGGTTATTTTCCATAATCTGATCGCTGATGCCCAGAAATCATGGTCAAAAGTGCCATTTTAGTCCCTTTTGGACCTCTTTTTAGTACCCCAGGTCCCAGTAAGTATGATAAAAACCACCCTACCATAATGTACTTGCAAAGAACTTCAATTTGATACCCATGTTGGTAAGTTCTGATGACATCAATTTTTTGACCCCTTCCTTATTTCCATTAGACCCTGAAAGGGTCTTCATTTCTGAAGTAACTACAGGGTTTCACACGGAGAACTTTTTACGTGGTGATCAGGGAACCAACGGCTACACAACTGTACATTAAAAAAGTAGACCCGGCGATATTGGAACGAGACCATTTTCTAGCGGTCTTTTTGCGCACAGGCAATGGCCTATATGGTTCATTAAAAAATCAATGGGAATGGGGCGCCCCGGTGGCTCATCGGTCTAAACGCGCGTACCATAAAGGCTGTGCCCCTCCCGCAGCGACCTAGGTTCGATTCCAGCTTAGGTCATTTGCTGCATGTCTTCCCCCATTCCTCTCCCCAACCCTCCTGTCTCTCTACACTGTATAACTGTCAAATAAAGAAAAAATTACCAAAAAAAAAAAATTAATGGGAAGTTCAAATCAATGGCTGAGATTGAGGCTCTGAAGTGCCTCATGTTATCCCAACATGAGACAGTTTGTTTTTCTTGGCAGCATCAAAATAGTATTTAGCACTGAATGAAACAATCGGGTAATCAATGAGGATCATAATCTATGAGCCTAAGTTATGACCATCAACATGTGACAAGCTAATTCACTCATTTTTTCCACTCAATATATGCAGTGTAAGCATAACTTATTCTGAAAATATCATTCTATTTTCCATAGTTTGATAGTTAAAGGCCCAATATGTAATTCTCTGCGCTAGAGGCGCTTAACCAAACAATAACAAGAGGCTGAGTTTGATGACGCAATGGGATCGCGTGGAATCATGGGAGTTGTTGTCTTCATCAATTCACACGCGCCGCTGACAGCAAAATTCTCCGATGTGACTCAAACAGGAGCGTCGAAACCATGTACATGGAAGAGGTAAGGTTATATTTCTTTACTTTTTTATAACTTCATCTTATTTCATTGAAATTTTAAAAATGTAAGGGATAATGATAAGTCGGCCGTTTACAGCGCTTATGATGTGCTGCAGGTCAGAGGCTGAGATAAGGGGGGGTGGGGCGGCTCATGTTGCCCATCTTTGTAGAGAATAATAACAGATGTGAACACTCTATTGCTGAATGCAAATGCTAAAGGTAACAGATATCGAGGAAATGTGACTGTCAGCTGGCAATGTACGCTTTCAGTTGCTCCTGCCGCTATTGCTATAGCTTCCTTAGCAACGATGTGCTCGACAAACCAGCTGGCCAACGGTTATCTGTCGAGACACGCTGATAGACCAAACTGAATCGAGTATTCAAGGGAGCCGTGATCTAACTACAAGTAATGTAGCTAACGTAGCACTGACTTCTTATAATGCACAAACGATGTGCCGTACACATCAGCTTTCTGTTTGTCATGAGACAAAACAAGAAAAATGTTTTGAAGTGGAGTAACGTTACGGTTATGTTACCATCTTGGCTTAAAACTCTTTGGCAACAGCGAAGCATGTGTGCGTGGAGGGTGATTTTCTCGGTCTCGTGCACTCTTTGTGTTGGGAGTGACGTCAAATATCACGATGAAAAGAAAAAGGCCCGTGTCCCTACATTGATAATACAGATATCTCTGTCTTTGATAATCATTGAATACATCACGGATAATGTAAGTACACAACACCAAAACATATATAACATATCTATATACTTTTGTTTTTCATAGATCTTTGAATTGGGAAATTTTACATATTGGGCCTTTAAAGGAGCAGTGTGTAGAATTTAGATTGATATTTTGGCAGAAATGGAATATAACATTCATAACTACTTTTTAGTAGTGTATAATCACATGAAAACAATAATCTTTGAGTTTCATTTTGCTTAGAATAAGCCATTTAAACCTACATGGGAGCGGGTCCACCTCCGTGGGGGCCAACATCTTGCGCCGCCATTTTTTCTACAGTAGCCCAGAACGGGAAAAAAGTTAATGAATAGGCACTGACACGAGAGAGCGCCTTTCACGTTTTCCCAAGTATTGCAGCCACCGTAGGTTTTCTGAGAAAACAAATGGTCATTTGGTTGCGATCTATAATCTGACCACTAGATGGCTCTAAATCTTACACACTGATCCTTTAAAGCCACGCATTTGTTCCATTACAATCAAGAAGAAATGGTACATTCAGCACAGTGTTTTTCAATCCACGTAACCTGGCTCAGTGCTTTAGCTTTTCTTACCAGGATGTCTCCCAAAACATTCTTTTTCAAGCTCTTGGTCCTGGGGGATTTGAGTAAAGTCCTTCTTAAAGTCCCTCTTTTTGTCTCCAGAAATCATAAGTTTAACCACTAAATGAATGGTTTATTTCAAAATGGATGGGAAGTTCAAATTAATGAGGGAGAATGAGATTCTAAATTGCCTCAAGTTACTAGCGTGAAACAGTTCCTTCATTTTCTTAGCAGTGTTGAAACTAGCAATTTTATCAGTAATTGTGCATACTAGTGATGCATTATGAAAATTAATGCAAAGTTTATGAACAAGTTTTTTTAAAAAAACTAAAACCTCAATTCTCAAGGAATCAGGACAATTTGTAGCATGTAAATATCAGCACCAAGTTGTAACTTGCATTTAATCTGAGTCCAATTTTGAAAAGTACAAAGGCAAGATATGTAAGGTTTTAACTCATTAATTTCGTTTATTTTTTAAAATAAAACACAGATTTCTATTAACATACAGAGTCTTACATAATGTTTTAGTCAATACAATTGATTTGTCTTAATGCAGCATTATTCTGGAATTGTGTTCTAAAAATTCTCATGTAATTAAGTGCATTTTCTCAGGGTATACTGAAGGTTAACTGTATAATTCGGCCTCACCCTTTTGAAATTACAGCACCTTCCATACCTAGTTGCCCAGTTCAGTGCTCCATTATGTCTAATGTACAGAATTAATTTCATTAGGGTGTATATGATTTTTCAGATACGCAGTGTTCATACCTTGTGCAGATGAAAGAAGTATTAATTAGCCAGGGTCTAAGTCTTATAAGAAGAGATTTTGATGAACATTTGATAATAAAACCTTGTGACAATAAAACCCCACTTTTAAAAGACATTTTAAAAAGTAGAAAAATAAAAATATAAAAAAGTTTAAAAACCTTAAAATTTTTTTTAAAGCTTTTAAAATTTTGTAGAAGAAAACAAAGCGTTTGATGCAACTTCCCGTCATTCTCAAGTGAAATTGGAATCCAGGCCTAAAATATTCTATTACTAGGTTATTTGACATTCTGCAGAAAAGACTGCAGATCTGGACTTCACAGCTTGTATCTTGACTCTACTAGTAGTGAATTTGGAAATATACTTTGAGGACATGATCCTTTCGTCAGCCTGTTCCTAGTCACCGATAAGTGTTTTCGTTTTAAGGTGTGTGACATTCAGGAAATTTACCTGCCGATGTTTCTAACGTGTGTCTTGTGAGTTTAAGCAAGCCTTATAACTCATGATCATTAATCATTTCAGTTGTCCAAAATTTAATTGTCCTGGCTTGATATGACATTTTTACACTTGTTTTCTATGTATAACATGATGCATGTAATGGTGCTTATACAAGAATAGTTGTATTGCCAGGCTGGAATTTAATCGAGGCAAAGATGTGATTTGCATGTGTTCAAATAAGATAAACCATCAAGATGATATATTTTTAGTGTGCAGGAATTGTCCCACGGGGGACACGCGTGTGTCGACGTGTGTTACGTGCATCATCCTAAAAAGCCTGGCAATTCAGCCTTGCTTGCAGGTATATAAATTTACTTTCAGAATCATTAAATATCCATTGCACAACATAGTTGTTTGCTCTTAATTAAAAAAAAAAAAAAAAAAAAAAGTTTTTTTGCGATGTGGGCTCTCATAAGCCCTGGGGAATGAATATGTAGAATGCAGAGTCCTATCTCCAGACTACACTATGGATGGAACTTTGTGAAATAATTCTGCTTTTATTGAATATTGAATGGACGGCTGACTGATTTCGATTTCCTGATAATGCTTCAATCAATATAACCAATTTTTTGCTCTGTAAAACCTTGATACTATACAATACTAGTTCACATCTAATGATGACTATTGATAAGCACTGGCGACCACATACACGAACATGAAAGAGAGATGAACCTGTCCTTTACAAAAGGTTTATTTTTATTAGACGCATTAGTCAGAGAACCGAGTTCTATGGCCCATGGCTTAAGGTGTTCCCATGGGTAAGTTATGAGGAGGACAGCGGTAAGTTGGTTGGTTCAAATATTTGCCAATAACTAGTTCAGTGGGCCGGAAGTCATATATTAACACATTGACCGCCAGCAGTTTTTTAAAGATCTCAACCGCCACCACCAGCGTTTTTCCTGATTTTCATTGGTGGCGGCTGCCAAACAGAAAAATAACCTATGAGTTAGTGGCCTGTTTCCAATCATTGTCTTTAAAGGGACCTGTATATGATCCTTCTTTATTACATATCAGTAATGTTATAATGTTGGAAGTCCATACTCCTTATCTGTAAAGTTTCTAAACATAGGATGCAGGGTTTTGCTGTAATCCAAGAGCGTGATTCGTGAGCGTGATTTCTCCTAATTGGCTAGTCCGGGAGATCTTCACGAATCTGGGCAAGCCGTCAAGTTGTTAATACAGACTAGCTAGAGCCAGTGGCGCTGGGCTGTCCACCCTACTAGAAACTATTCTAGCTGGCACAAACCACCAGGGATCATATGTATATGCCTTAGTAAGCGTCCACTTCACAAATACAAAAAAAGAAGAACATAGATCATTTTTGAGGTGCAGTTTTGTTAACATCTCCCAAAGCTGCTTTCGTCAGTTTATTTTTTTTGGACCACCGAAAAAGGCCCAGCCTACTACTTACTTGCAAATACAAAAAGAAGAACATAGATCATTTCAGGTGCGGTTTTGTGGTAGTATCTCTACAAACATGCTCGTCCGTTTATTTTTGGGCCGCGAAAAAGCTTCGCTATTTTCCTCTTCCAAAGGGCGATGCCAGAAATCAGCGGGTGGCGCTTTTTTTGTTTGCTGGCAGCACACAGCCACGGCCAAAAGGCGTTAGCTGTTTGTGCTCAGCTTTTCACGAGCAACTTTGTCAATAAAGAGTAAATAAGCTGGATAGGCGTTTCGGCTGCTTCTCAAACATGAAGAAGTTGCATCGATCAAGCACTCGGAGCTAAGCTGTAAATGCTTGATATAACAGCAAATAATAATGTAAGTGAAGCCTAATAATATTCTGGTGGCTACTTACGCTAACGATAGTTAGCACTAACAACAACACTCAAACACAACTTTGCAAAATATCTGAAGAATAAAAGCCTGTGGATAAAGTAGCGACTAACAAATCCCTGCAAAATGAGAAGCACCAAGTTGCTTTCTGACATAAGCCTACCTAACGTGATAGCCTGTTGAATGTAACAGCACTGCAGCTAATGTATGATTACTTTTATTGTGTTTTGTGTCCTAAATACTGCAAGATTAATATCAGGGGACATTAGGCAAGTGTGAACATAAACCTCATTTTTATACTTAAAAAAAAAAAACTTTTATACTTGTTTGTAATTTGGATGCTTGGTACAACTGTTCACAGTAAAAGGAACTTTACTTTCTATGGTAAGTATCGTGGGGTAGCGTTTGTCTCTCTGTTATTTATGACTGCTTCGGTTACCAGTTACTGCATGTTAGTTCCGTGCTGTATTTACTTAAAAATGTTCCTCGTTGACTTATGCAGTAATTCTGATCGGTAATAACCGGTTGCCGGTAAGCATCATTGTGGCAATTTCATCATGCGTTGCCTGAATTGTGGTCACTACAGTTGAAGCTAACCAGAAGGGCTGTAAAAAACGTTAGACCAGACGTAGGTTTTGCAGAGCTTGGGGTGCGTGTTTGGGTGCTTGTGAAACGATTGCTCTACTTATCCATGACCGGGGTCAGCCAGATACTGCACCAGTTACCACTGTTCACGCTAATGGAACTTACGGGCTGTAAAACCTGTATTATGTTCATAACATAACCGGAGCTGTCTAGCTGTAAACACTATCATAAGGCGTACATTTTCTGCAATGAAACTGGTCATTCCGACAATAAGTAAGCCATTACCACGGGCAATTTCGAAAAGACCCGTTTTAACCTGAACTTTAGCCCTCAAATCGCCTGGCGCAGAAGCTGTTACGTTCTCCGCTAACAACACACCACAGTTAGCACTGCGGACCCAGCAGGTCATATAGTACCTAAGCAGTCGCAGTTGTTGGTCCACTTTTGCTGCTCCTCCGGTCCATGTTCCCTCTAAACTCAGACACAGTTTCGGTCTCCGGTCCCTTGGGTATATCGACGTTCTGCAAATGTGTCTGTAAGGGGTGGATTCTAGCTTTCCCTCAATCCTAGCTATAGAGTGGACTCGCCATGCTGTAGGTAGATGGCAAATTCGAGCTTGAGCTGCCAGACTTTTGCACTGCGTCCTCCACTTTACGCTGTGTTTATTAGAACAAGTTAATTTAATTAGATCTATACATGTTTCAAGCGTTTGATTGGCGGAATTTCCTTGATTCCTTAGATCAGACTAGCCAGGCAGCGTCTCAAATTTCACACTAGGGAGGCGGACCAGGAAAACTGTGTTCTGCTGAGTCCGCCCAGCTCCGCCCTCCACAGAGCTGGCCACTCAGAAGAAAGTGAGCACAGGAGGAGGAGGGAGCCATAAGCGGAGAGCAGCTGGCGTTCAGGCAGAAGACTACAATGGACTACAAATGGGGTTTTTAGAGGATTAATAGTGAAGACTAAATAAAGGACATTTAATCGGAGTACTCTAGGGGAGTCCAAAATCAAAATATAAACTTGGAAATGTAGCATAATTGGTCCCCTTTAACACATTTTCCCAATGATGTCAATAATCCATTGACAGTTAAACATGCAGCTTTATTCTCAATGCAATGTTAAGGCGAGTAAATAATAAATGCAAAAAAAAGGTTTTATTCACTTGCCGAAATGGACTACTCTTTTCTAAATCAAATGAACTTCTATGGATTATCCGCGTTAATTTGGCATGTCCTGCAAAGCGGTTAAACAAACCTGTGCTTCATGATCCTTTTAGCAAAAGTATTTCGCATCCAAATGAAGCATTTCGTTTCTTGACTTCAGCTACCTCAAAGAAGCGAGTTAGCTGTGCGTGAAGTAGCTGAATGTTATTAGAAGAATTCACCCAGTATTCATAATGTAGCAGAAAGTGACTGAGGATGAGATCACAATCATCGGTTAAAGGCATGTGTTCTACCCTCTCGGCTTTTTCTGTTCGATGGCACGCCACTGACTCCTCTGCTCCCGAAAGAGCATAAACATGGAAAAAAGGCAGATGTCTCCTAGTCTTTGGCGATCAGGCTGATTTGAAACAAAGAGGACCAGATCTCATCTTTGGTGATCAATGTGTTCAATTTGCTTAGGGAGAAAATAATACGTGAAAGTAAGACTATAGTCATGAGATTAAGTAGATGTAGCCAAGACAATACCATAGCTAGAGCTGTACTTTTCAGTATTGACATTTGAGGCTAGGGATTGAAATACGAAGGACTATATCAGTTTATCATCATTCGCAGTATATAATTCTGTTAGATTCTAGTTTTTGAATATGAAAATGATTCTTAGTTGGCATATGAGCGAGGTCACCAATAATTAATTCTTATGCTGATCCATTGTTGTAGATCATCATCTTAATAATAATAAGCATCACTGTGACAGTACATTTAGGACAAATTTTTTTTCTGACTTAACTTTACTATCTTTAACATTTATTGGAATATTTACAAGTTTCAGATTGAGACTGGGTCATCCTAGAAAATTGGTGCAGCCATGGCCTTTAGATTTTCTGTACATAACAGTTTTAGTGTGAAAGACTTTAAAAACAGTACAATCACAGCGCTCCAGACTGCGACCAAGATTTACGTTTTGCGACTTACATTCTCACATCGGTCGCGCACTGCGCGACCAACACTTCATGCACTGTGCGCCTATTCTGGGTAGCGATTCGCCTAATTATCAACCGTGACGCCATTTTTCTGTAGGTCGGTTGGTGCATTCGTCCATCAATAATCACAGATGGCTGAATTGCCATCATATAATCTGGCCTTTCGGCTGTGCTAATACATATCGATGAGAATGGCAAAGCATTGTGCGCGCGGCAAAATTGTGAAACCTTGTCTGACAATAACGATGCAAATACTCCAGAATACGCGAAATTACAAGTACACTACCTGGTCTGCTGCAGAAGTTCAATAGTCTACGTATTAAGCCTTGCCTTCGGTGAGCTAATACTGCAGATGGAGGAAGCAAATTTCATGATCTCCAAAGTATTTTTATTACCGGTTTTATTTACGCTTTCTCGTTTGTGCATTTCAAGGTAATGAAAGCACCTGGAAAGGCAGTATCGACGTTATTAGCCGAGAAAACAGTCTCGCGTCACGTGACCCGTGGGCTATTCCTGACACAGTTTTGAGTCTTGTTGATACCAGCTATGGGTGCTTGCGTCCATGTGCTACTATCCTGATGGATTAGGTTGGATGCGCACTTCCACTCTGATCTGAAGTTCCGCATGTACATGATTATTCATGCAGTATGTATGAAATCGGTGACTGGTTGGTCCGAGTGCAAGATTATTTATTTTCATTAGAGTACGATAAAGATGAGAAAACCTGCGGTTCTTATAGATTTATAGTCCGTTTTCTTTGGGGTTCGGATATTGGTTGGCTGTGGAGAATAGTATTTTGTAAATTGCAGCAAATGCTCAAAACTGATTCAAAACAACTGGTAGCGCCATCAATGTACTCCAAGCGGCGACCATAGGCTTATCAAGCGCCAATGCCTCAAATATGAGTCTGTGTCAAGACAGTGTGCGGTCCGCAAAGCAGACTGTTTTTTGGGGCTAATGCGTCAGGACATAAATCCTCGCACTCTCTATTTAATTTCCGTTACCTTGAAATGTACGGAAATCTACCGTGTGAGAATTTAAAAAAAAAAAAAAAATTAAATATTAATAATAATTTATTAATAAGCCGTCCCACTACATTCATTTCGGTGAAAAATTTCTTGAAACTAACATTTTTCATAGTTACAACGTTGATATTTTGAGTCTGGCATGAAGGATGATTACTGAATGAAGGTTTTTAATTTTGCATGTTGAAATTTTAAATAGTTTTAATCTTCAATTTAAACATGTATTCGCATAATTAGCGTTCATTTATCTGGACTATAACGTGGAAGCATTTCATTTCACAGATAAATTTTAGAAGTATTTTTAACGGATCTTTGCTGTAAAGAAAATTGATTTCCAAAATATGATGAGAAAGCCTTTGAAGTAGGCTTACTGTGTTTATAAGACCCAAATAATATATATGTGGTTGAGTCAATGTAACTTTCAACTGTGATGTTTTTGTTTTAACCACTGTATACTTTCTGTTCTGGGAACATGATTTTAGTACCTTTCATCATCCATAAAACCCAAGAGCTTCTGTTATCCCACCAAACACTGAAACTTCTGCCTGGACCCTACCTGGGTGCTTTGTGGCCTGAGACCCCCCTGACTATTTTCACAGAATTATGTCTGGGTCCAAATCACATGTCTTTCTTACATAGATACTATTTCTTTGATGCCATTAACTATAAGCTTTGGGAATGAAAGCTTACTGAATATCTCCATGTACATGAAAATTCAGCTTATGCCAGGGTAGGATTCTATAACAGTTGGGTGTCTAAGCACTACATTATTTTCCAACACCTCATAGTGGACATGATAGCTGATCATCTATGGATTGTTGAGGCTGGTCTCTGGCTGGTGAAGGTGGTCAAAAGCTGTTGGGTGATGGGCGGGTTATCATGTGAAACTGTCAAAAAATACAGCAAACCAACGGCCAGCTTTGGCTAGTGGAAGCTAGAAATTTTCAGCTAGGGAAGCCCAAAATGCAAAATTTTCAGGTTTTGTTTATGACAGTTTCACGCTAGACAGGGAAGTAGCAGAAGATAGTTCGCATGACATCCCTGTGCAGTTGGTGCAGAGAATTTGTGCAAGAAAACCGTTGTCTCATTGCTTGTGGTTTAAGTTTGAGCCCCATCTACACTCTGAACTGTCCCCTGCCTTTCATTTCTGAAACCAGAGCCACAGTGATGAGGTGTTGGTTGCCCTGAAACCACTGTGAAGAACAGGATGTTTGTGGCCATCCTGTTGGCTGTACAGAGCCAGGTTGAGCGTTGTAAAACTACGTGGTCTTCTGGAACATCCTCATTTCATTTTCGTGGCTCGTAATCTCGTGGTGTGCGATTGCTAAAATATAAACCGTTGAAATTGTTTGGAAATGGGTTTGGGTTGTTAAAATCCTATGAGCTTGAGCCATTTTTATCATTACCGTCCATTTAAAAGAATCTGTGTCATCTGGAGCTTATTTTGACACTTGCCATTCACTTTATTTTGAGGCAGATGTTGAGATCATGATATTGCCTGGGGTGGGCTGGTGTATACTGGCCCTTAAATGCTATCAGAGAATCTGATTTCCTCTTCTGTGAGAAATGGTATGTCATACAGTCATTTGTTAGTCTGAATTTCTAAAATTCGTACCACCCGAATGCCGCTGACCCCCAACCTTCCTCCCAAAATGCTAGCTCGGCTAAAAAATCCTTACCTGCAACAGAAAAAAAATTACAGTTCCGCTATATAAATATTGTTTTGAACATCATATCTCTACAATGTAAATACTGTAATTACCAGGGCTTAGAGTCTACTCATTCTAAATCATGGAAGCGTTTGTGTTTCATGTTATTTGAGTCCGCAAAAGAGCAACATCTCAGACCTCCAGACTACAGCTTGTCCTTAGATGCAACGTGGGAGGAGGATAATAAATCATGGAGTTTTCATTTTTCAGGAGTGTGGGACAATAATGATTTGAAACCGATGACTTTGATGGTTTATAATATGATGTACACTGGTAGTGCTTGATGGGGTATAGCTGCTGTTTCAGGTTGTTTTGGTGTTTGAGCTTGGCTAATTTAAGAATGCTTTGATACCTCGTTTAACAGGAAACCCACTGCACCTGAAGATGATATTTGAAGAGGCGCTGCTGTTAAAGCCTGCAAATCTATTTATACCCCCCCCCCCATGTCCTTTATACTCTAGTGACATTGGTAGGTGCAGTGTGCGTACTTCCTTACTTGGTCCCCACCCGATTCTTTCTATTTTTACATATTTGTTGCAGGTAAATCTTTGAGATCATCAAACTAATTTTACTATTAGACAAAGATAACCCAAGTCAACAGAAAATACAGTTTTTAAATGACAATTTTGTTTATTGATGGAAGAAACTATTCAACTCTACCTGGCTCTTTGTGATAAAGTAATTGTCTCCATAGTAATAAATCAACCAGTGATGGCCTAAAACAAATTTTAAGTGATAATTGGGATCCGTTTCAGTAGGCACAGGTATGATTACTGGTAGCCCCATTGAGTCTAAAAATAACTTGAGTAGAACCTGCCTGTGTGAAGTTGGCTAAAAATAGTGCATGGTGCCGTGATCTAAAAAAATTTATGAACTGATGAGAAACCAAGTTGAAGACATCTGTTAGTTTCAAAAGGGTCACTAAGCCATTTTTGAGATTTTGGGACTCCAGGGAACTATGGTGAGAGTATTTGTACTAATGGAAAACTTGAAATAGTGGTAAACCTTCCTAGGAATGGTACGACTTACCAAAATTCCTCCAAGAGTGCATCGACAACTCATCCAGGAGGTCACAGAAGAACCCTGACTAACATCTAAAGAACTGTAGGCCTCACTTGCCTCAGTTAAAGGTCAGTGTTCTGCAATTCCACAATAAGAAAGAGACTGGCCAAAAATAGCATCCTTGGGAGAGCTGCATGATGAAAACCACTGCTGACCAAAAAGAACACAAAGGCTCATCTCACATATGCCAGAAAACATCTCGATGACCTACAAGGCTTTTGGAATAATATTCTGTGGACTGATGGGTCAGAAGTTGACCATTTTGGAAGACATGGATCCCGTTACATGTGGCGTAAAGCTATCCAGCATTCCACAAATTAAGAACATCATACCAACAGTCAAACATGGTGGTGATGGTGCTGATGGTCTGGGGCTTTAACTTGCTGCTTCAGTGAGCAACACTGCACAGTGATTGCATCACCAACCTCTACCCAATCCCCTTTAGAATGTCATCAGTTTGCTTGAAGGCCTAAACCTTAAGCGCAAGTCTGGATATGTACCGGGACAATGATCTGAAGCATACAAGCTACTCCACTTTGAATGGCCTAAAAGAAACAAAATTAAGGTTTCGGAGTGGCCTAGTCAAAGCCCTGACATGAATCTGATTGAGATGCTATGGCATGATCCTGAACAGGCACAAAAACCCTCCAATTTGGTTGAATTAAATGAAATCAGTGAGCCAAAGTTCCTCCACAGCGATGTGGAAGACTTTTTGCCTGGTAATGCAAATGTTTGATTGCGGCTTATCCAGTTTTTACCCCTCGGCCAACTGTCGTCACCTGCGTGTCTGTCTGTCGTCTCTCGTCCGTCGTCCGTCCTTGACTTTGTCTGGGCCAGTACTCAGCAACTGTTGATCACAGCTTCACCAAATTTGGTATGGTAACTCTCTATGACCCATAGATAAACTGCGTCAGGTTTTTGCTGGGTTACCTTTGACCTTAAGCGCTGTGACCTTGACCTGAAAATCTTGTCCGGGTCAGTACTCTGCAACTAATGATCGCAGCTTCACCAAATTTTGTGTGGTAACTCACTATGATCCACAGATGTGCAATGTCAGGTTTTCTGCTGGATTCGACCTTTGACCTTAGCGCTGTGACCTTGACCCTGGCTGACCTCTTGGTTGTGCTGTAGCGCTGTTCGTTGATGTTCATTCTGCTTGAATTGAGACAGAGGAAGACGTGTGGGATCTAAGCTGAAGATTTACTCTTGTCCTAAGCGGAGTTTTCTGAAAATAATTAGGTCTGTTAAGGCTCCAAACAGTATTAGAATTGAACTAACAAAAAATTTGCTCGAGGTATAACCTTTAGCCGCGTAGGGCAGGAGAATCTTCCTCCTTCTTTTCCCTTTTTTTCCCCGTAAGAACTGGTGAGCAAACAGCCAATTAAGTAGCTAATCTGTGAATTGGGCTCAGCTGACCAGAGGTTTTTAGGGTTTTTTTGGGGAAGTTCAGTCTCCGGGGGGGAGCAAAAATGGAGTAAGTAAAATAAATTTAAGCAGCTAAATTTAAAAGAATAAATTCTGGCAGCTAAATAATTGTCTAACTGAGTGAATTATTGTGCTATACAAAGTAAAACAGAGTTGTTTCAAGGACTGAGGTACACTGCACGCCTGCTTTTCTTTAGCTGGTTAGCTAACGAACTATAAGTAAGCTCTCAATGCCAAGAATATATCAAATTACTGGGATATCTAACTATAACTTGATTTGGTTTCTATACTTGAGTCGCTTGCCTTTCATACAGTCACTTCTAGCCATCATGTATGTATTGCAGTTTTGGTCACTTTGTTCTCTATCCTGGCCGCATTGCATAAGCATTGCAAAGCTTGAATAATGCCTTGAGCAGGTTTTGTCTTTTTATTTTATTATCATGAAGGGCTCTTCTGATTAAACACGTACAAATTCGTTATCTTTGTATTTTTCCTCCGGTTCTTGGTGCCTTGATCAACTGATTAAGTTTGCTTCTTGTTTGAGTGTCATGACAACTGGTAGAGAGTACATTCTTATAGTTAAGCTCACTAAGTAAGCGACTTGTTTATTCGGTCCGTTTTAACTTCTAAAGGGAACCGAGGCTTTACTCTATCTCGGTTTACCCTTGGTTGTATGTTGTAGCTAATTAGCTGGGGTAGTTACTGTTTGCATTTTTTGGCTGGGGATCTGAGATTTAGTATTTAGTTAGTGGGGCTGCAGTCACTTTACAATCGTCCATTCGGTTTGGTTTGGAATTTAAGCAGGCTTTGCGGGTCGCTCCGCCTCCTCCCTCCTCCAGTTTCTCCTGGGCGTGGTAGCGATCTTTTTATCTGGGTTTCTCTTCGCCCTGTGATATTTTAGGTTAGTATATTATTAATAGTGGGACTAGATAAATTCAAGTTGGCTTATTAAGTGCTTATTATCCATAGTTTGCCTCCGTTTGGTATTTCATTTCTGTGCTTCAAATAAGCCCCTGTTAAAAGGCTTATTATCCATTCACATAGTTTCCCCCACGGTTTCTATTATGACTGCTGCCAGAGGCTTCTCAGGTTCATAAAAAAAAATAAATGAGTGGTTCCTGAGCTTCTGTCTACGGCATTAGTAATTTTTCTTTGTTATCTAGGGGTGGCGAGGTCATTAGGTAGGGGAGTTCAAAATGTATGGCCAAGCTATATGTAGCGGTTGCAGGATGATCGCACTTTTGGAAGAGATTTCAGGGTGGGTTTGTCTGTCACGGTGCCAGCTAATTAAGGCATCTGAGCAAGATCCTTGATCTTCAGGGCCAGTTAGGCTGCAGCGTGAATTACATAATCGAAATGAAGTTCCTAGAGGAACTAAGTGGTATGTCGTTTAGAGAAATGGTTTTATGCATAAGCAGGGTGGTGTAGGGAGTTCATTGAGCAGGGAGAGAAAGAAGTTGGAGTGACGGTAAGTCAGCGCAGGAAGGGCGTGCACACCGTGCTGGCGACAGCTCCTCCAGTGGTTGAGGTGTCAGCGATTCCGGCCCTTGCAGGAACTCCGAATTAGCCCCTGACCCTGAGGTAGGGGGACTGATGAGCAACAGGGCACCCTGTTGGCTCTGCCCCTCAGAAAAAGAAGTTATTGATAATTGGGGGACTCAATGCTTAGAGGAATAGACAGTTTAGTCTGTTAAGCAACCAAGCCAAAGCATCAAATCACATGAAGCAGGAGAAAAAGATGTACTTCGCCACCAATGTTACTACAATAAAAGATGGAGATAAATACGACAGAAAAATATCACTTTTACTCCAGATAACCAGATGAAAATGTATATTTTCCATTATACCAACCATGTACTGGACAACTGCTCACAGTTTAAATCAAGGACACAGGAGGACAAAAATACACTTTCTAAAGGAAAGGAATTTGTTCTGGCTGCTTAAAGTTTGGACACACAAGCAAAGACTGTAGGAGTCGTTTGATTGTCAAGGTGCCATAGAAGCATCCATCTGTCCTGCATGTGGAAAAGAATGACGAAAGGAAGAAACTGTGAGCCCTACTTACAGCAGACATGTGGACATATAGGGGCTGAGAAGAGGACCACACTGTTTTCTATTGTCGCTGTGAAAGTGAAAAGCCAAAAGCAACAAGATAGTGTACACGATGCCTTTCTTGGACCTGGGAAGTGCGGGTTTCATTCTTGTACTACTAATTTAGCAAAGAGGTTGGGAGTAACTGGCAAAGCAGAGAACATTATACTAGGACAATGGGGGTAATTAAAAATGTCAAAACTACTGTCATATCTGGACTGGAGGTATGTGGCCTTGACCAAGAGGATTTTATTGAGTTGCCATCTGTTTTAACACAAGCTACAATGCCGTGTCAAGAAGAAATATCCCACGCAAGAAGATGTTGCTAAATGGACCCCTGCTTGAGCAGCATTAAGATGCCTGCAGTGAATTCAGACGATGGATTTGCTTATTGAACCGGCGCTCCCAAAGTACTTGAAACCCATGGGAGCTTATCAACAGCCAATGTGACGGACCTTATGCAGTAAGGACAAGAGTTGGTTGGGTTATAAATGGGCCTCTTCGTGATGGAGATTCCTGGAGGTAATGTCCAAACAGGCTGTACTAAGTTGTAACTGCCAATCGATATCCAGGAGCACTTGGAGAACATATGTTAAGATAGCAGTATAATCATGACTTTAATGAAAGGACATGTGATGAACAACTGAGATGCCAAGAGGATATTAAATTCATGAACGTTTGTTAGAACACAACAGAGCTGCCAAACGACATTATTGCATTGATTTACCTTTTCAGAGCAGAAGATCCTGTTTTCCCAACAACCGCTGCATTGCATTACAAAGACTTCAAAGCTTGAAGAGGAGATTTACTAGAGACATTGCATTTAAAACGAGAATACACAGACTTCTTTGAACAACATGCTGGAGCAAGGCTATGCCGAAAGTGTACCCATGGATGAACAGGATTTAGAGGAGGGAAAAGTGTGTACATTCCCCACCATGGTGTATATCACCCACCAAAGGAAAGCTCCGGTTGTATTTGACTGTGCATGCACATATAAAGGAACATCACTTAACAGTGAACTCTGCACGGCCCAGATTTAACTAACTCACTTATCGGGGTCTCCTCCCGATTCAGAAAGAGCCTGCTGCTGTTATGGCTGATATCCATGCCATGTTCCATCAGGCTTTGGTTCCACATAAACATGTCAACTTTCTGCGCTTTTGTCTGGTGGCCTAGCTGAGATGTTAACAATGAAACCGTAGGAATACAGGATGAGAATGCATTTATTCGAGCTGTGTCTTCCGCAAACTGCTCTAATTATGCTCTGAGAAGAACTGTAGAGGACAATGCATGTGACTCACCTGATGTCATTAATACAGTTAAATGCAACTTTTATGGATGACTGTCTTTAAGTCCACAGCCACAGAAGAGGATGCAATACAACTGATACATGGACTGGCTTCACTCTGCAAAATGGGCAGGTTCAAACTTCAAAAATGGGTCACTAACAGTCGTGGAAGTGTTGGCATTAATTCCAAGTGACATCGAGCAGCAGACACAAAGGAAATGGATTTGGACCGGATCAGCTTCTAGAAAGAGCACTTGGGATGGAGTGGTGTGTTGAAGGAGACACGTTCAGCTTCAGAACTGCAGTGCAGGAGCGGCCCCATACCAGGAGGTGTATCTTTATCATGTGAGCTCTCTTTATGATCCAATTGTTATCCCAGCCAAGCATTGTTGCAGGAGCTGTGCAGGATAAACTTAAAGGGACGAGCCGATACCATCTGAGCTCTCTAAACGCTGGTCTGAACGGGCTTACATTGACCTCCAGCATATGAGTGGATTTAAAGTGGAGCGATGCATGAAGCCTCTCCAAGTTTTGAGACCCTGTAAGGCGGCGCCCAACATTTTTTCAGATGCCAAAATCAGGTTGGTTCAGGCACAGTCTCCCCTACTTGAGGCTTGAAAATACTGACAGTGTGCATATCTCATTTGTTGTAGGAAAGCTAGAGTTGCACCTTTGAAACAAGTCACCATTCTCGCCTTGAGCTTGCTGTAGCTGTGCTGGCTGTTCGCGTGGATAAGATGTTGCTGAGAGCGCCAGTTACAACTTGAAAAGTCCTTTTTTTGGACTGACAGTACTACTGTCCTCAAGTACATCTTAAATGAAACAAGACGCTTCCCACCTTTGTTTGTAACAGAGTCTCAGTCATTAGAGAAGGACAGACATGCAGCAATGGAGATATGAAACACCAAAGACAACCCTGCTGATGAAGCATCTCGGCTGGCTGACTGCTAAGGGAGTTTATGACGATGGAAAGTGGGCTGAAGGGCCCTGAGTTTTGTTCTTTTACCTGCAATTGAGTGGCCAATATTTTATTAGATTCATCTTTTAGTTTCTGTTGATGATCCAGAGGTGAAGAAGGAGCCAAGAGTTAATGTCATTGTTAAACACAGTGACACTCTCACAGATCATCTCTCATCCATTATTTTTCGTCTTGGAGGAAGCTTAGAACATCAGTGGCCTGGGTCCTAGAGCTAAAGAGAGTGTTTTCTGTTTTGAGTCGGAAAAAGGAAGGAACTTGTGGCTAGTAAAAGTGACAAAAATGGACCAGAGCTGAAAGGGTTTAAAGCCACATTTGGAAAATCCAGCTTGATCCCTGAACGCTGTGACAAAGCTGAAAGAGCAATAGTCCATTATGTACAAAGGCAAAGATTCAGCAGCGAAATTGCATCCCTAAAACAAGGCTCAAAGAATGTGTCCAAAGACAGTCCCCTGTATCGTCTTTGATCCCTTCCTGAAGATTGCACACTCAGAGTCGGTGGTCGCTTGTTCAGATCTGCACTGCCATTTTGGAAGTAAAGCATCCCAGATCCTATCTAAAGATCTGCATGTATCCCAGCTGATATTACGTCATATCCATCAACAACTTGGACATGCTGGCCACATAATCACATGCTGAACAAGTTAAGACAGAAATATTGGATCATTAATGCCAATTCTGCAGCCAGAAGAATCATCTCTGAGTGCACGTATGCAGACGACATACAGAGGAAGGCTAGGTGAGCAGAAAATGTCAGACCTGCCTAAAGAGAGAGTTTTACAGACAAAGCACTGCTTACAGATGTGGGAGGGATTATTTTGGACCACTTGATGAAAAGAGACGAACCATTCTGAAAAAGGTATGGAGTAATTTCACCTGTTTGAGTAGCCGTGCTGTGCATCTTGAAGTGGCACATTCTCTCGACACGGACTCCTGCAAAATGCTGAGAAGATTCATTTGCAGAAGAGGTCCTGTGGCAAACATAAGGTCAGACAATGGCACAAATTTTATTGGGGCAAAGAATGAACTAAAACAAGCATTGGCTGCTTTAAATCAATCAAAGATGGAGAGTACGCTTTGTCCAAGAGGGAGTAAAGTGGAGCTTCAACACACCAGCGGCCTCACATCAAGGTGGCGTCTGGGAGTGTCTGATACGCTCAGTACGAAGTGTACTTTACCTCTGTTGCAGGAGGGCCTGCAGACTCTGCTTTGTGAGGTGGAGGCAATATTCAATGATAGGCCGATCACTTAGAGTTTCAGATGATCCTAATGATTTAAAGCGCTCCCTAACCATATTCTTTTCTGTTAAAAGGGAAACCTATTTTGCCACCAGGTTTGTTTAAAGCCATCTGATTTGTACATTAAGAGAAGGTGGAGGCAAGTACAGTATATCGCCGAGCTCTTCTGGAAAAGGTGACATCAGAATATCTACTGGTGATGCAAGAAAGACAAAATGGGTGAGACTGAAGAGGAGCTTTCTCGGGAGATGTTGTCATCGTTGGGATGATGCCGAGCGCCTAAGAGGGTCCTGGATGATGGGCAGAGTTTTGAGCACACATCTGATTCCAAAGGCTTGGTCCGTTCTGTGAGGGTCCAGACTAAGACCAGCATCTTGGAGAGACCTGTTACCAAGCTCTGTCTCCTCCTTGAGGCTGTCACCTGAAAGTATCTCTCTCTCTCTCTCTCTCTCTCCTCTCAGGTATCCAAGAAGAAGTCCTGAAAGATTTTTGTAGCATAGACATAGATTAGGAAATAGCTCCCTCATGCTTATACTAAAAGTAATTGTGGGTTTCATGTTCACAATTAGGGGCTGGGTTGTTGGAGCTATTTGTGGTTTAATTTTCTTTTAGTATTAACATCCTTGGTTTTTATTTTATTTTTTTTTTGCGCTTTGTTAATGTTAAATTGGGTTTATGTTTTTTAGTATTATTTTTATTGTGTTTTCCATTATGGAAGTTTTGGTTTTGCTTTTATTTTTGAATGGGCCGTCGGGTGCCAAATTTACATATATAGGCTAAGTGGGATGGGTCTCAGAGGGCATCGTGGGCATATGATTTTTTAACCAGGGATCGGAGAGGTGCATGCTGTCTTTGCTGGCTGTATCTTGCTGACAACGGTGAATAAACCAACCCAAAACGCATTGTTTGGTATGGACTTTGAATTGTTTGCTTGACCTGGGTAAAGCCTAACCCAGACGGATTGCCAGAATGGCCATTTGATTTGTTTGATTTGTTTTTTTGTTAACGATATGGACAAATAGCCAATACAATAACTAAGGCAATTATGCTGAGTGGCTTCACGAAATAATGCTCAGAACGGATGCAATACTTGGTCATATGCACTAACTCCGCCTTGTGTTTCACAGTGAAGATAAATGTCCAGCTTTCAGTCGAAATTTTTTTTGATTAATAATACTGATCTATATAGATCAGTGATTAATACTCAGAAGAGCCGTCACTGTGAGGCATGAAGCTTGGGCGTTGAGTGAATACAAACGTTTTTTCTAGTTGTCAAGCTGTCTAATTATGGTTTATGGTCATTTCTGATTAAAGAAACGGAGCAAGGCAAATTTGGTTGATCATGAGAGTCAGAAAGCGTAATTCTATGTAATTACGCCGCGAATGACGCATAACGTTATTGGTTTGCCTCGCTTGCATAGAAGGTCCAACATTGCTCTGTCTAAACATAAGCGAAGCATTACATTCCTTTTGTTAGACTTATATGTCGGGCAATATGTATGTCACATCATGGACTTTATTGACCTCGAGTCGTGTCGGCGCAGAACTGGATTTGGGGAGCACAGACGCATCCTTTTTTTTTTCTTTTTTTAAACAACAGTTAGTCCTGCCTAGTTGTCAATAAGGAAAAGATATACAAGTTTTCAATCATAGTAATGATCCATCGGCAATTGAAGACACAGCATCTCCCCTATGCAATCTAACAGCGGAGAAATGATGGGCTAAATTCAGAACTGAAAAATAATTTACTTATAAACAGGCCTATGCTTTTGGAAAGACAAACTGCTCTGGAACTTGAGCTACTTTATCAGCACATCAGGCGATCTACCGTGCGTTCTATGATCGTTTAAATTACTGAAAGGGAGATAAAAACAGCATTGAAACGCCTTTGTGCATTTTTCAATGACGTTGATTTAAATGCACCTAAGTGCTCAGTCCGCATCGCCTGACTTTAACGGGAGAACTAGCAATGCCTGATACTGTGGAGTGTTTTTCAGAGTGAATGTATTTCTAATTTAGAAAATGATTAAGCATGTCAGGGCTAGTAATTGTTTTAAAGGGATGCTGTGTCCCCAAAATTCCAGTTCTGCATCCACACTGCCTCGAGTTTATGTGGTTCTCGCTCTTCCCTAAGATCTTTAGCACTTGGCTCTTAGGAACATGTTGCCTGCTACAAGTGTTGAGACTAGGCAGTTGCGATGGCAAACAGAAACACACTAACACATCTGTCAGAAAATATACGTTTTATTGGCAGTAAATAAAGCAAGGTTTCACAACTGAAAATGAAAGATTTGAATGTTGGCTATGTGACCCGCCACGCTTTTTTAACAGAGTTTCTACGCTTATGCCCGTTGTTGTGAAGTTATAGCTAGTTATCGGTAAGCTTAGCCAAGTCAGCGCACTCTTCTTTTTACGCAGGCAACAAACCAGACAGGCATAGCTACCAAGGTCTCCCATAGCTGCATAATGGACATTCTGGCAGGAAACGTTAATGTAAACAAATGCAGGTTAAACAGACAGCCAGCAATAGACGTTTCACAGGATCAAACGACACAGTAGACAAACAACTTACGGTAAGTTTAAAAATAGCCTAAAACTAAAACTGAATCCGAAATACTTTACGCTGCCTGAAGTTAAAATGTTCTTAAATTAATTAGGATCAAAGGTACACGCTAGTGACTTCGCTATGTAGCTGCTACCTGTTAGCCACCACTATTTTACTATCATTAACCATCGTAATCATACAAGAACTGCGCCAAAAATAACTTGCATCACTTGTCCACCGAACTTCTAAGAAACAATTACCACCACATCAGTAAAGTGAAGTGAAAGAATGCATTTAGACAAATGTCCCAGCTCCATGCAGCACTTGTCCTGTACTCTAATAACAGGGACAGATGCTAACCGAATGCAAAGGCCCGATCCGCTTTTACAGACCCGAAATGTGAGAGAGGCCTATGCAGCATGCTATCAGAAAATACTGGCAGACAATTCGCAATCTTTGGCACGAAAGCTGCACATGGGACGACTTGGACTTTCCAGCATGACAATGATCCAAAGCACAAGGTCAAGTTAACCCTCCTAATAGTTACAGAAGAGGAAGCTGAAGGTTCTGGAGGGCCATCACAGTCTCCCTGACCTCAATATCATGGTGCCGCTTTGGGGAGATCTCAAACATGCAGTTCATGCAAAACTACCAAAAGAATTTGTAGAAGCTGGAGGCATTTTGCAAAGAAGAATGGGCAGCTATACTACCTGAGAGAATTAGGGGCCTCAATGACAACTATCACAAAGGACAGCATGCTGTTATTGATACTAAAGGGGGGCAATACACAGTATTAAGAACTAAGGGTCATTTGTTCCCCTTATTGCCATGAATCCAAAAAAAAGAAATAAAAGAAATTTTTTTAACCCAGCCATTCATGTTTTTTTAAATTTTTTTTTTTTACCTATTTCACAAATTCAGCCAGGGTATGTGCACAACTGTACGTAAAGTGTTTATGCAAATCAAAGCATTTACGATTTTTCATTTCACTTTTTTTCTTCTGGATGCCAGCTGTCTGCTGGCCCTCAGTTGTACAGCCATCTTATTGACCATAAATTTTGCGCCTGGAAAACAATTGTGAGCTGAAAAAAGCAGCTTTTGCAAAAATGCAAGTGGCAATTATATGGCCATATTATGGGGTGTCAGAGTATGCAGATGATGTAGTGCATGATGCTTCAGCAGGAAAAGCCAGTCAGCATCCCCTCAATGGTCCATTGTGTTTTATAAAGCACATCATAAATTAAATCAAGAAATCATATCATAGGAAAATAAATTATTGACACAGTCAATGAGAGCAGGAATATTCCTGTAAATACATCCCAAGACCTTAAAGCACTCACCAAGATCCACAGTGTCCATGTTGAGTAAGTTCTTCAATTTAACCGTAGTGGGACGGTAGACTACCGTTGGGAAGAATAAATTCTTTGTTGACCTCACAATCTTCACAATGGAGAGAAACATCCATGCGCGTCGACTCAATGACACTGGTCTGTGAAACGAGATCACCTTGGTCATCCACCACCTTCAAAAGTGTTTCTGTCAACTTTTTAAACATTGCACTGCTGCCTCCAGGGTTCCGTTTTAAGCTGTAAAGACAATGGAATCAGAATTCAAAATCAAATATGTAATCAGAAAATGAAATATTGATCAAAACAACAAAATGCTGTGGGGAGTGCAGGAGCCTACTCAAGCAATATTACTTATCTTATTCAGCCAAATCTGACTGAATAATTTCTTCGAATGACTAATGCTTTGAACTCCATTCTCACGTGGACTTTGAACTTGTAAGGGTTTTCCCTTGCTGTCCTCCTCCCTGCTGCATTCCTCACCTCCACTTAAACAAGCAACAGGAGTGGCTCGTTGAAGTGGAGGTGAGGGCAGGGTATATAGGGTTGGCTGTTGGCAGTGATCATTGCCACTGCATTCTTTTTTAACCTGGTGTTATGTTTGGTGCTGCTCATTGTTTTAGTAGCTTTGTTCTTAGAGTTTATTTAATTAAATCTTTTGTCTTTTTACCAGCCTGGCATTTGAGACTCTTCACTTATCTTGAGGCCCATGGTCCTAGCTCCTGCCGGATTGCCGTTTGGTATCCGGCGGGTAAACAAATCCATGACAGAATTGGCTACACCCCACAGTGTGTTGAATTGGCATGGCAAGAAGTGGCACACATGAATTGAAATTCCACTTGAAACCACCACTTAATTCTGCCATAATTTATTGCAGAATTCAAATAATTAGCCTTCATCATTCATTTTTTTACACATTTTACACATTGCCATACAGTGCTGTCAAGTGACAGATGATCCTGGAGGCCTCAGGAAAAAGCTCCTTTATACAGAAATCTGTAAGATATTTTAGTGAGCTGTTACCTGGCCAATCAGGTTTTGCAGCTTATAACAAATTTAATCTTGCAGGTGTAGTTCATGTATTTCTGTTTGATGTATTTTACTGACAGTAGTCACTGAAACATCCACTTCTGTCCGCTGAACAGTGTTTTAGATCTCAAGGATAGATATTTACAGTTTTTAAGCACAAAAAGTACTCTGTGATCAATGGTAGATACTGCTCGCCATGGAATTTGCAATTGCTCAGCTCACCAGCACTAATAATCCTGTTCCAAATGAATGGTTTTACAAACCCCAATTCCAATGAAGCTGGGAAGTTATGTAAAACATGAATAAAAAGAGAATACAATGATTTGCAAATCCTTTTTGACCTACTGTATATTCAATTGAGTACACAACAAAGACAAGCTATTTAATGTTCAAACTGATAAATTTTATAGTTTTTTTTTTAATATTCACTCATTTTGAATCTGATGCCTGTAACACGTTCCAAAAAAGCTAGGACAGGGGCATGTTTACCACTGTGTTATATCACCTTTCTTTTTAACAACACTTAATAACCATTGGGGAACTGAGGACACTAATTGTAGAAGCTTTGTAAGTGGAATTCTTTGCCATTCTTGCTTGATGTACGCCTTCAGTTGCTCAACAGTCTGGGTCTCCATTGTCGTATTTTGCATTTCATAATGCGTCACACATTTTCCATGGGAGACAGGTCTGGACTGCTGGCAGGCCAGTCTATTACCCACACTCTTTTACTATGAAGCCACGCTATTGTAACACGTGCAGAATGTGGCTTGGCATTGTCTTGCTGAAATAAACAGGGACGTCCCTGAAAAAGACGTTGCTTGGATGGCAGCATATGTTGCTCCAAGTCCTTTATGTACCTATCCGCATTAATGGTGCCTTCACAGATGTGCAAGTTACCCATGCCATGGGCACTAACACATCCCCATACCATCACAGATTCTAGCTTTTGATTTTTGCGCTGATAACAATCTGGATGGTTCTTTCCTTTTTAGCCCTGACGACACGACGTTCATAATATCCAGAAGCAATTTGAAATGTGGACTCGTCAAACCACAGCACACTTTTCCACTTTGCATCAGTCCATCTCAGATGAGCTCAGGCCTAGAGAAGCCGCCGGCATTTCTGGGTGTTGTTGATATATGGCTTTCGCTTTGCATGGTAGAGTTTTAACTTGCACTTTTAGATGTAGTGACGACTGTGAACTGACAGTGGTTTTCCAAAGTGTTCCTGAGCCCACATAGGAATATCCTTTACAGAATGATGTCAGTTTTAAATGCAGTGCCACCTGAGGGGCCGATGGTCACTGGCATTCAATGTTGGTTTTCAGCCTTGGTGCTTACGTGTAGAGAATTCTCTGAATCTACTGATGATATTATGCACTTTTGATGATGAAATCCCTACATTCCTTGCATGTTGAGAAACAGTGGGCCTCATGCAGCAACATTCTCTTAAATTTCTCTTATATTTAGGGGTTCAAGCCCGTAGGGCTGAAACCCTATGGTTTTTGTGCTGGTTTATTAGGGGTTCAAGCCCGTGAGGCTGAAACCCTATTGTTTTTGTGCTGGTTTATTTTTTATTATTATTATTATTAGGGTTTCAAGCCCGTGAGGGCTGAAACCCTATTGTTTTTGTGCTGGTTTATTTTTTATTATTATTATTATTAGGGGTTCAAGCCCGTAGGGCTGAAACCCTATTGTTTTGTGCTGGTTTATTTTTATTATTATTATTATTATTATTATTATTATTTTTCTTCTTCTTTCAGAAATGTTTTCACAAATTCCGTGAGATGGTAAATGGTAGAGACCTGAAATTTTGCAGATTGGTTGGAAGTTGTGTGTAAATGCTGACCAAGGCATTTTTAACTCAGTAGGCCTGATGGTGGCGATATAATTCAAGAAAAACTGTTTTTCACTTTCAAGGACATAACTCCTACGTGGTAAGTCCGATTTACACAAAACTTGATACAGACATTCCTTGGTCTAATCTCTACATTTTTCCCATACGGATCTCTGAGGTCCGCCATATTAGATTTTCCGGAATTTTGAATTTTTTGAAAATCACATTTTTGACATCTCCTCCTAGGCCGTAGGTCCGATTCCTTCCAAATTTGCTGTGGATCATCATTGGACTAAGCTTATCAAAGATTGCATAAAGCTTGTTGAAATCTCATTTCGTTTCCAAGATATTGACCAATGAACATCCGCAGGGGCGTGGCTTAGCACATAAATGGACAAAATTCAACAACCATTAGGCCAATCACCACACTACTTGCAGAATATGTCCAGGTATGAACCAGGAACATACCTTGACAGTTTCATGCAAATCAGCCCGTAGGGGGCGCTATAAATGCAAAAAATGGGCATGGCATGACACAAATTAGACTATAAATCAGCAATTGTTTGTCCTATAGCCATAAAACTCACAGGATCTATTCATATACGTACCTGAAACATACCTTGAAAATTTCATTCAAATTGACTGATAGGGGCGCTATAAATGCAAAACAAAGCAATGTGGTATAACACAAATCAGACTATAAACCATCAACAGTTTTCCCAATCATTACAAAACTCACAGGATATGTCCACACAAGAACCTGAAACATAGCCTGAACGTTTCAATCAAATCGACCTGTAGGGGGCGCCACAAATGCACAAAATAGCCTAACATGACACAAATCAGACTATACATCATAAGTTGTTGGTCCAATCATTACACTGGCAAAATAGGTCCACATAAATACCTGCAACATACTCTTAAAAGTGCTTTTTAGTCCCCGCCGCCATGTAGCGAAGCGGAACGGGGGACATAGTATTCAGCTCCGTCCGGCCGGCCGTCATGTCCCGTTTGTTGTGAATGCGATATCTCAAGAACGGTTTGACCGATTCCATTCATCTTTGGTGTCATGGTGTACTAGGGGCGGGGGACATAGTATTCAGCTTCATCCGTCTGGTCATCCATCGGTCACGTCCCGTTTGTTGTGAACGCGAAATCTTGAGAACGCTTTGACCGATTTTATTCATCTTTGGCTTCAATGTGTATTTGTGTGATACGCCGACCCCAGTCCATTTCCGTCACCTGGCGGGGGACATGGCCACGTTTAGTGGCAACACTTGTTAATTAAGCTGTTAAAGCTTCCAACTACTAATGGTCTTTCTTGGCTTGAACCCCAGAATTGCCGCTTGCGGCTATATTTTCTCTTATGTTTTTTTGCTAAGAGAAAAAATAAGAGAAATATACTCCGGATGCACCAAACTCTCTTACCGTCCAAATCTGCTCTTACTCATGTGTGCGGAATGTTGAATCCCACTTGATTGTAAATTGGGAGCGCATGGCCGGTTGTTTTAAATTAGCATATAATTACACGCAATGAACACCATATAAGGGCAGGTGACGTGCTGTGTGCAAAGAGCCGACTGCTCGTGGCAATCTAGGGCGCTTCCACACTAGGTACGATTGTTCTGTACCGTGCCACAGTACGATTGTCCCCCCTCCCCTCTAAACCCGCTGGTCAGCTTTCACACTAATAATATCGTACCGTACCCAAGTACACTTGCATACATGTCAAAATTCCGATACAGCGAGTTGCAGTATGCACCTAGTTGGTTTTAAATGGGGAACGATTTTAAAAGGAAGCACCAATATATTTGGGGGGGTTTTATCATTGAGAAGCGGGTTTAGAATATTAATATTGAATATTAATATCTAGGCCCGGCGCTAGAACAGGGAATTGAAGGGGGGCACAGACACGTCCCTTTTAGTCCTGGCAAGTTCTCAATCATTTTTCTTTATTGATGCATTTTCCAATTATTGTAATTGGCATCTGAAGACACGGTGGGGCCCTATCTTACGTCAGAGTCCCTAAACCCGTTATTTGGGGATTTAGCATTGCGTAAGATGCGTTCCCCTGCAAAAGTTGCAATCTTGCACACCTGCCTATATCCCTAAAACACCTGCGCTACCCGTTATATTATGCATAGGCGTGGTTTGGGCGTTACACCAGTTAAACCAATCAGTGTGCCAGGTGCCATTGCCTTTAAGAGCAGGCTACGCTATCCCAAATCCTCAAACCGAAACCTTTGATAGAGAGAGGAAGGTCGCCACTGTAATGTGGGAAAAAAAAAGCCACTAGATGGCAGTATTGACATTTTTTTTGTTAAGCCCAGTCTGGAGCTAGGTTTGGGGCATGTCCTGGGCATGCCTCAGAGGGGGCTGGAAAAGAGTATGTAAGGAGAAAAATTGAGAGAGTGAAGGGTAGTAGGAGAAATTGCAAAGAGAAATTGTGGAAGGATATATTTGACCAGACCTGTCACTCTTTTCAAGACCTGTGAAGCTTTTTGTGGATTTTTGCCTGTGTTGGAGCATTTTCCTGTCCCAGGACATCGCAACACAGCAGCCCATCTCAATTACCAAGGGACTGTAAATATCTCATTTTTTTATCAATCTTGGTCAGTAGATATAGATTGTAGATTAGTTCAAAGTGTGTGTTTAATTAAATCTGTTAAAGCTTTAAAATTTTGTCTGTCATCCCTTGCTGTCCGTGACGCCATAACAAATTGGGGCCATAACACCACGTTTCTCCGAAGATGAAGTTAAATTGCTCGTGCATGAGGTCAAATCCAGACAGGGGAGGATCAAAATCCCATTTTAGAAAATACCCACAGCCAAATAAATGCCTACATTGACTGCAACCATTTACACTTTTTCTTTATAAAGCGACTTCGAGTATTTAATAAAACACTATATGAATTACATGTAATATTGCATTATTAGTAGCCTACTGATCGCACAAATTACTTACCAGGCAGGCTGCAGATGACATGACTAACGGTTGTCGCAGCTTAAGCTGCCAGCTGGTCCTCATTGCCCCTGCTACTGCTGGCACTATATCAGCGTTTGGAGTCGGCACCTGCACTTCAGCTTGCCGCCTTCTATAGTCCAGTAATAATCTATCCTCAAACTCCAGCATCATTCCATGGCATAGGGCAATGTTGTGCAGCACACAACATGCCACAAAGAAAGATGCTACTTTCTGAGGACCATACTGTAAGACCCCACCTGACCTGTCCAAGCAGCGAACTGCATTTTGAGCACGCCAAATGTTCGGCTCAATGACAACTTCGTGGCGCATGAGTGTTTTCTGTTGAAAGCGAACTCACGCACACTTGTTGGCGTAATGTATGGCACCATGCACCACGTCTAATGGATAGCCATTGTCACCCAACAGCCACCTATCCAGAGGGAGGTCCCTCTGGAAGACTGCAGGAATGACTGACTGTTCCATTATAAAAGCATCGTGGCTACCTCCAGGATGATTTGCGTTGATAGGATTGAGCTACTGGATTAAGGTTTTTCTCTCAGCACACACAGGTCCACACACGCACCCATATTCCCCCCCCCCCCCCCCACACACACACACACACACACACACACACACTCATTCCCAGCCCCTTCCCCTCACTCATACACACTCACATCAATATCTTCCCACAGCGAGGGGCACCTGGCACCTGGTCACACTTGATAATTGCTGTATTGTGCTCAGATGTATATGGGAAGGTGTTACATCCACCATTTGCCGTACCACTGATCTTATACTTAAACCCTGAGATGTGAACAGTGTGTTAGGATTCTCTGCGAATGCTATGTCGGACGATAGAATCCTCCCTTGCGCATTGTAATAAAAGCCTTTTCAATTGGAAAGCGGTCATTGGTGTGTCACTTCATCAGTCCCGACTTGATTCCACGACAGAAAACAGTCTTAACAGATGGCGACGAGGATGGGATAGGAAATATCTCCTGGTTGGACCAACGATAATCAACTTGAGGGTGAGTATTTTTATTTTACCATCCTCATTAGGTGTTCATTGCCCACACAGAAAGAACCTATATAAACATATAGGTTTTAATATAGGGCCACATATAGGTTTCGCATATATGCAACATACATAAAATTGGCCATTTTCATATATTATAGGTACATATAGGTACATATATGTACCTATGATATGTGAAAACGGCCAATTAAAACTTATGGTTTTTTTTTTATTAGGCATTTCCAATCCCATCCGAATCTGGGATATCGAACTAGGGAACTGCATACAAGTTTTTCAACTTACTCGCATATGCGGCCCCCTGTTGACGATTTAGTAGAGCGTATACAACCCACAGCTGTTAGCAAGTACTTTTTATATATCTGCTGGGCGAAATTTCGCAAGCTCAGAACGAGAGCGGAGAATAGTTAGACTTGACCATGGTTAGAATCTTATTAATTAGCACCTGTCTAGCCAACAGGACGAGCCTAGGGGAACTCTAATCTACATAACCCTTCCCAGCAGGCCCTTTGCAATTTGCATCCCTGTAGCGCATTGGCCAATTATGCTACTTCTTGAAAAAGAGCTGCTGACCACTGCTGGTTGATATAAGCCAGGGATTAAAACCTATATGTTTATATAGGTTCTTTCCGTGTGGGAATTTAAGAATCCTTGTTATTTTATCCCTGTAGGAAAAAGTCTGGGACCTTTAGTTGCTATACAAGCATCTCAGATAAAAGACAAGTGTTTGTTCATTAAAACTGTGGTCAGAAATGTAGACTCTGTCTTCAAGGCAAGGCAAGGCAAGGCAACTTTATTTGTATAGCGCATTTCATACCAAAACAGCAGTTCAATGTGCTTTACAGAAAACTGAGGCAAAGGCCTCACCAGAGCAGTCTAATGAATCATTCATCATAATACAGTTAAGTAATATTGACAGCAGAGAAGGCAAAATTTAGATCAAAAACAAGATAATAATAATAATAATAATGATAATTATAAGACAGATAAATAGAAGAGAGATATTAAAAAACAAAGTTCAGGATAAAAACAAAGGCAGATAGTGTGAGATATGTGTATACATTTATACATATATAAAAACAAATGTAAAATGTAGAAAGGAGAAATTAAAATAAAACAGGGCACGCTGCATAGAATAAATGAAGCAAATGTAAAACGGAGAAAGGAGAAATTAAAAATAAAACAGGGCACGCTGAATAAAATGAGAATTAAGAAACAGGTAGATAAAACAAATTAGGGAAAGGCATCAGCGAACAGTTTATTTTTTAATTTAGATTTAAAAATGGCAACTGAGGAGGCATTTTTAATGCTATCTGGGAGCAGGTTCCAGAGATTGGCTGCATAGTAGCTAAAAGCGGCTTCACCAGTCTTTGTCCGAGTGGGGGGCTTAGTTAAAGTAAAATTTTGTAGAGACCTAAGGGCCTTGCAGGGATGTAGCGTTGGAACATGTCTCTTAGGTACTTTGGTCCCAAACCATTTAAGGATTTAAAAGCAAGTTGCAAGGTTTTAAAATCAATTCTGTAATTAACAGGGAGCCAGTGTAAGGACCGCAGGATCGGGGAAATGTATTCTGAACTTTTTGTTTTAGTGAAAACCCTGGCCGCTGCATTCTGAATCAACTGGAGCTGTTTAATGGTGATATTAGGAAGCCCTGTAAAGAGGCCGTTGCAGTAATCAAGCCTGCTAGAAATAAAAGCATGAATGAGCTTTTCAAGATCGTTCTGTAACATGAGATCACGTAATTTCGTGATGTTCTTGAGGTGATAAAATGCTGATTTTGTTACTGCTTTAATGTGGCTGTTAAAATTCAGATCACTGTCAATGATCACGCCAAGGTTTCTGACAGAAACTTTAGCATTTAGCCCCTTGGTGTCTAGAAGGTTAGCGACCTTAAGCCTTTGTTCTTTCCGACCAAATAGAATAACTTGTGTCTTGTTTGCATTCAATTGAAGGAAGTTATGAGCCATCCACTTATTAATTTGGTCAAGGCACTGACGGAGAGATTCAACGGGAGGGAGATCATCTGGTGGCATAGCTAAATAAATCTGGGTGTCGTCTGTGTAACTGTGATAACTGATTGAGTAGTTCTTCATAATTTGTCCCAGAGGTAGCATGTAAAGGTTGAATAATAGAGGTCCTAGTATTGATCTCTGGGGGACTCCACAGGTCAGGGTTACTGGTGCTGAGGTACAGTTGCCAATAGTGACAAAAAAGCTTCTCTGCTGCAGATAGGACCTTAACGATTTGATGACCATACCGGAGAGGCCAACCCAGTGTTCAAGTCGGTATAGTAAAATATCGTGGTCAATCGTGTCGAACGCAGCACTGAGGTCCAGCAGCACGAAGACCGATGTTTTGCCTGCATCCGTATTAAGGCGGATATCATTAATAACCTTAATTAAGGCAGTTTCAGTGCTGTAATTTTCTCGGAAGCCAGACTGATAGTCATCAAAACAACCGTTTTCAGTCAGGAAAGTAGTTAGTTGGTTAAAAACTATTTTTTCGATGATTTTCCCAATTAAAGGCAGTTTAGATATGGGTCTGTAATTGTTTAGAACTGAAGCATCTAGGTTATTCTTTTTGAGCAAAGGCTTCACTGCTGCCGTTTTTAATGACTGAGGGAAAAGACCAGTCTGTAATGAAGTGTTGATAATCTGAAGTACATCACCTTTGGTGAAAGGTGAAAGACAGATTTAAAAAAGTTGGTGGGCAAGGTGTCCAGCTCTGATGTAGAGGAACTGAGCTTTTGTACAGTTTTATCTAGGATGTCAAAGTCAATCAGACTAAATTCTGACAACACGTTTGGGACTCCTCTCATTATGCTGGGTAATTCAGGCTGTATAGTTAGCTGGGACTGAGATATATGCTGTCTTATGTTATTAATTTTTTCTTTGAAAAAGGATGCAAATTCATTGCAACTACTGACTGAGAGAAGCTCAGGTGGTAGTTGTGGCGTGGGGTTTGTTAATTTCTCAACGGTGGAAAATAGCACTCGGGCATTATTCAAATTTCTATTGATGGTGTTAGAGAAGTAAAGCTGCCTTGCTTTGCAGATTTCTAAATTGTACAGGTAAAGTGTCTGTTTATGGATTTGATGGTGAATATGAAGCTTGGATTTTTGCCATTTCCTTTCAGTTTTCCTGCACTCTCTCTTTAACTGTTTAACTGTTGGATAGTTTTTCCAAGGAGCTTTCTGTTTATGAGTGACTTTTTTAAGTTTCAATGGAGCAATGCTATCCATGATTTGCATCATTTTTGAATTAAAATTGCTTACTAGCTCATTCACAGGGTCTGATAATTGACTTGGAGTTTGTCATAGAGCATGCTCAAAAAGAACTGCAGTGTTATCCGTGATGACTCTCTTACTAAAAGTCAAAGGCCTGTTATGGATATGAGGAGACATACAGACATCAATAAAAACACAAAAATTATCAGATTCAAATTCATTAACCACAGTGAAATGCTCAAATAGATGTGAGGATGAAAATGACTTTTGAAAGGCATGTTTACTTGAATTTATGTTCTTCTGTGTACTTTTATTTTGTTATTTTTGTTTTATTTTGCTACATTTAGACTAAGGACCTCTGAGCCATATTCATCTAGAAACTGCATTACAGACAAGATAGAAAACATTGCATTTGGTGGATGTAACAGTGTGATGTATAACCTTTCAGTGGATGTGTATGAGCTGTAATGATGTGAATCCAATTTTATCTAATGTGGTGAATCTGGCAGTGACTTAAACTTGAAAAAATGCTTAATTGATGAAATAAACATAATCAAACCATTTTGTTTTTATACATTTCCTTCTCTTCCACAATACACAACTCAATCTTCATAGAATGGAAATAAGTATGGTCAAGAAAAAATTGATGACCTTGTTATTGTTAATGTTTCAGGAAAAAAATGTAACAAATAGTATTAGATATTTGTGTTGATATCATAGCTTTTTGTCCCCTCTCACTTGCTATAGTTGATAATGACTGGTTTACACATTACATGCCGTTGTCACATGTCAACATGTATTTAGGATCAAATGTGATGCCAATTTCACGTGTTCACATGCGATTAATAAGTTATTGCATGAAATTCTTGTTGTTTCTGTAAGGGACTTTGGACTAATATGCAGATATCACCTTGAGAATAGAAATATGAGCTAGGCATCATGTATGACAGTTGCAAAAGTGAGATATGAGCTATACAATAGGTATGACAAACAGAACCCGCCACTGGGTATATGAGCTACATAGGAGACATATACCTTGTATGTACATATAGGGCCTATATGTGGAAATAAAGAAGCAATATAGGAGACCTATCCCCTGCAAACCGTGACCATGGTTGACCTTGGTTGACCTCGGTTCACCATGGTCAACCATGGTTAAAGCATGGTTAAAAATGGCCGACCATGGTTGAAGCATGGTTGCACCCGCTTGGGGAGTGTTTGCACCATGGTTAACCATGGTTGACCATGGTGAACCGGGGTCAACCAAGGTCAACCATGGTGTTCCATTTAACAAAAAATGTCAAAAACATGGTTTGACCAGGGTTGACCACGGTTACTTGAACCAGGGTCAACCAAGGTCACAGTTCGCAGGGGTATATGCCCTCTATAAGCACATATATGTACCTGAATTTGGCCTATATGTGGCATATAGGTTGCATATATGCGCATATATGTTCATATAGATTCTTTCCATGTGGGTGTCCTTGAGCCAATTATTAGAGTGACTCCTATTATTTTGATTAAAAAAATAAAGTGTGGAATGGGACGGTGTTGTGATTGAATCACTGATGATCTTTAGGCATATTGGCGTCGTTACCACTGAATTTTGTGGAGTTGGGTTGTACTCCCTGTAAGAGGACACATTGGTGTTATTAGTCAGTGGCCCTAGTAGAGTTGGGTTGAACTCTCGTAAGAGGACGCGGTGTGTCATTGCCTTTGAGGCATTTGGAGGTCTGGAGACCTTGATAGATTGATAGGACACAGGAGCGTCGTTGCCGGGCATTTGTTGATAGGACGCGGAAGCGTCGCAGCCATTGGGTTTTGGAGTCGGGTTGGACTCTCGCAAGAGGACTTGGTCGTTACCACTGAATTTTGTGGAGTTGGATGGTACTCCCTGTAAGAGGACACATTGGTGTCATTAGTCAGAGGCCCTAGTGGAGTTGGGTTGCATTCCCTGTCAGAGGACATTGTCGTTACCGTTGGCATTTGCATAGCCTGCTGTTAGCGAGTGCTGACGAACCTCGCTGCGGTAGTTTTAGGAAAATAGAGTTGTTCGAGGAACTGTTTGGACCGTTTTGCCATTTTTGTAAAAGGGGAGTTTGCTCTGGTAAACTTTTGAGTTGTGTGAAACTGGGCTGTGTGGCGAGCGGGAATGCTGAAGTAGAAACCTTAGTTATTTGCCAATGCCATTGAATGCGTGAAACTGCACTGATTGTTGTTTGTTTTGCTATTCCATTTTCGTACTTCGTCTGATAACTGTGTGTAAAGTCGCTGAAGCATGTGAATGTCTGCTGCGGACTTGTTATATTGTCATGCTAAGTTTGCGTGTTAGGCTGGGTTATACGAGTACATAATATACCCTGCATTGTTCATTCTAGCGATATACAGCATATATGTATGTAGATAGAAAATGATATAAATCGCGTACATATTGAGGTTCTGGTTCCGTAGGATAAGGACCGCGAACAGTGCATGAGCCCAAATACTCTTGATAGTCCATGAGCCCGAAATAGGGGACTTTATATCGTCAATGAACCCGAGATAAGGGGGTAATGATAAAATTAACCTAATAATTACTAAATTTTTAAACACACACTGCCCTACTATTCCCTTTTGACCTGATAAAGTACAAGCACATAGTTTACTTTTTACCCTTTGAACACACTTACACATGGGGACGTAGCTACCGACTAGTATAAATAATACACATAAGTGTCTGTAGTCGATACCCATAATAGATAATAAGAGTTTTAACTGTCTGAACTAAGAATGGAGAGGAAGATATTGGCCGCAGCGGTTCAGAAGGCCGCTCTGGAAGCGATTGTACCGAGATATAGTAAAGCAATTAAAGCTAATCCCCCGTTTCCTTTGAAAGCAAACGCAGATCAAACTTAAGCTGAGGCTATGAATAAATGGTGGAACAGTCGTAAAAAGGGCAGTGAGGAAAACAAGGAAGCTGTGATGTGTGTTGTCTTGAGCTATGAGAGCACTGTTTTAATGTGGCAGACACAGGATCCAAATTTAGATTTTTGGGCTAAAATAGGGCAATACATGGCGGTAGGCGATCTGCACGCGTTTGATGTATATACTCTCACTAAAGCAAAATGTCCTGAAACAGTTTGGGTATGCCTGAGTGAAACACACAAGAATTCAGCATGGGCTACGGCTATATTTGAATCCATACAAACGATGCCGGATGCTGTAAAATCATTTAAAAGAGCGATAATATCGGCTTTAGGTACCGGGTCAAATCTATATTCTACGTTTTCTGCTAGAGAACAAGGTGACGATGAACCCTTTGAAAATACATGGAGGAGAAATTCAAACTTTACTTGTCTTATGGTAATCCAGGAAATGAGCCGAGCCGAGATAGTGGTGATTTCCTTGCTGCAGTAATCGAAGGTAGCCTTCCTATGTTTAAAGACAAAGCGGAGAAAATAGGCTTTACCCCGAGAGATTATAATGACTTAATGCATGGGCTGCGCGTTTGGCCAAATGGCGTTCTGATAAGATCAAAGTGGGCAGAGAGGGACTGAGGTCGCAGGCTTGTAAAGGACATAGAAACGCTCCCATGTCACCAGCACAACCTGTCTGTAAGAATTGCCAGAGACCTGGACATGAGATGGCACAGTGCTTTAGAAGGGGAGGGGAGAAGAGAAAACCAGTGTTTGACTTGCAAGAAACCGGGACATATAGCTAGAGATTGCATTGAACGGAAGGGAAGAGACTCCTTAGACAGGATGCCGGAGATAGAAGATATGACAAAGGAAGAACTAGCCTGCTTAGTCAGATCACTTCAAACTAGCGAATAGGATTTTTCGGCCCCCATTGCCGCAATTGCCGAAGATTCATACAAAAGACCGTATCTTAAAGCGACGGTAGGGGGCGTGCCGTGTAATATCCTTGTAGATACGGGGGCATTTGTATCAATCATCAATATTCCTGGCTTACCTCTTACACGTAAAACTATAGATCTGCGAGGTTTAGGGGGCACTCTAGTCAGGGCTCGCTTAACAAAACCAGTGCTTTTTGAGACAGGAAGTCGATATTGGATGGGTAGAATGTACTATAGCACTGCGCAAGTTGAAGGAACCATAATTGGGATGGATATGTTAAACGAATAACGCTGTCAGTTAAATTTAGGGGACTCCCCATCTATGCAAATTCTCTCAGATAAAAACAGTACGGCGATACCTCTTGTATATGCCCAGGATAACAATGATGCTGTGCTCTGTGCACCCGTAGCTCCATCCCCCCCACTTCCTGGACCCCTGGAAGCATGGGCAGTTGGCAAACTTGATTGTGGATGCATGACATACCTCCCATTGTTATCACTGGTAATCCTCCCCCTCCGACAAAACCCTACCCAATAAAACCTGATGCTTTAACACCTATAAGAGAAACAATTGAGGAGTTGAAAGATAAAGGGATCATTGTTGAAACGCAGTCAAGGTGTAATTTCCCCATTTGGCCAGTTAAAAAGAGTGATCAGACGTGGTGTCTAACTGTAGACTACCAAAGCATTAATTCACATGCGGATAGGCTGACCTCGATTGTGGCTGATCCAAACACGATTCTTTCTGAGGTTCCAAGTGAACACACGGTATTTTCGGCATTCGACATTAGCAATGGATTCTTTTCAATACCAGTACATCCAGATCGCCAGTTCTGGTTTGCTTTTACATTTGAAGGCCGGCAGTTTTCCTTTACTCGTCTAAGTCAAGGTTATCATAACTCACCAATATTGTTTCACCACGCCTTATCAGATGTGCTGTCTAAACTCCCGAAAATAGAATCGAATGTAGCGCAATATGTTGATGATCCGCTTATCTCATCTCCAGACAAGGAGACCCATATACAGGACCTTGAGGTGATTTTGGAACATTTGGCTAACAATGGTGTGAAGTGCAATCCGCGGAAAGCACAAATTGCACGGGACAAGTTGATTTATTTAGGCTTTGTGGTGGCATCCTAAATTGAGTGTTAACATTCACAATTATGTTCGCAGGTGTATGACGTGTGCGCGATGCAATCCAGGACCCATCATTAAGACTAGGATAAGACAACAGCCCCGACCCACCCAACCTTTTGCTCAGCTGCAGATTGATTTTATCGGCCCCCTGCCTAACTGTGGAGGAAAAAAATACATTCTGGTCATCATTGATCATTTCACTAGATGGGTCGAAGCATTTCCTGTGGCAAATGCCGCTGCGACGGATGTCGCTCGATTGCTGCTCACCGAACTTATACCCAGATGGGGTTTGCCTTGCTACATTGACAGTGACCAGGGAACACATTTTACTGGTAAAATAATGAAGGCTGTCTGCCAGGCACTGGGTATTAAACAGAAATTTCACTGTCCTTACCACCCTCAGAGTTCAGGAATGGTTGAGAGGGCAAACCGCCCTCTGAAAAATAAACTCATGAAGCAACTGTTCTCCATTTCAAGGAAAGACTGGGTGACGCAGCTACCATCGGTTCTCCTCTCTATGAGAGCAGGACCAACTGACCCTAACTCACTTTCTCCCTTTGAAATTGCTTACAGGCCGACCCATGAGGACTCCTGGAGATCTGTGCATTGGTGGTGGTGATTTGCATGTGATGGGTGACCGTCTTGTTGAATATTGCAGACATTTGTCCCAGTGTGTCTCACAGGATCACAGGACAGAACCGGACGCAGGAGAAGACAACGTGGAAACGTGCCAGGTAGAACATGGAGACCAGGTGCTGGTGAAAACCTATTAGAAGAAGACATTAGATCCTACCTGGTCTTGACCACACACTGTCCTGCTCACAACCCCATTGGCTGCCCGGGTGACTGGGATTCCAGTGTGGATCCATATCACACGTTTGAAAAAAATATCGGGCGGAGACACAACATGGGGCACAATAATCCCCGTCTCGCCCTCTGGCTCCTGGGAGCCAGTTCTTTCGTTTTGTGTCTCAAGGCAGACACACGTTTCCGCAGTACACAAATGTGCACCAACTCGGCAGGCTGCAGCTGGACCTGGGACAACCTGCGGAGTATTAACCTGACTGGATGGGGCTCCATCCAGTGCAATAAGGACATTTGGAGGGTGACAGATTGTCATTTTTGGGGTATAATGAACCCTGGTAAATTAGTAGGAGATCTGTGTTGTAGTGTTGGTGAAGGTAATGGATCTGGTGTATTAATCTGGAAGGATCCGAGAGTGTGGGTTGACACAGGATTAGGTTAGGAAGAGGCTATTAGAGTACATGAAATGTTTAATATCAATTTGAATAAAACGGCAGCGGGACTGGAGGAAGACGGTTGCCCTACTCCGATGGCCATACATGAGTATGCCCTTAAATTGAGAGGTGAGGCCCGTGCTACATGTAGCCCTCCAGGGAAGCCCGGCACATGCCCTGTATTGTATCCTGGACCAAAAATTGGATTAGCTTCTGAAGGAGACCCTCTGCCTGCTCTAGTTGGTGTGTCAACTCAACATTCTCATTTAATTATTAAAGTGAAACACATTGTCTGGCCTAGGAATTGTTCAAATTTTACAGAATTAGAACAATCTATCCAAGCCCTGATCAATTTTATGTTACAACGGTTGCCAAAATGTTATAAATATGACGTACATAGGAAACATAGAGATCTGCTATCAGATATTGCAGGATGGGTGGGAGCCACTGGCTCAACAGTGAATGCCATTTCAATGGCTATAGAATCTAATAACCGTGATTGGGCTGACAATCTGTTAGCAACAGGCACAATATCGGTGGCAAAGGGAGGACTACTTTCTAACCAAGCTACTCGCCATCTTGCTTCTGCTATGCATGACACTCGGGAGGTGATCACTGTTTTGCTCCAGCATTTACTTGAAAATACTAAAACTTACGAAAAGATTCTAGTGGTAGAGCATGTGCATATGGAGGAGATGTGTTACAGATCTGGCATGGCATTCAGCATGGAGGTGGCAGCTCTGATAGGTGACCTGCTCGCATCACATGTACCAGGGTGGGTACGGTCTGCAGTCCTTCTGGAGGCAGAGTCAGCTCCCTGGGTGGCGGCTGGGGAGGGGTTCCTATCGATAGTCGGGGCATGTCACGATGGCGAGGACATCCGTGGTGGTGTTCTAATTCCAGTCGGGCGGAAGCCCATACTGAAAGCACAACCCATACACTCGCTTCCATTCCCATGTAACGGACATGTGTGCTGAGTGCACAATGTCAAATACATCATCACTGACAACAACAGAAACATTGCCTTTTCAGAAGACCAGTGCTCTACTGTCGGAGGCTGGGTACTATGCACAGCCTCAATTGAGTCAGGACAAGCCCTATCACATTCAGTGGGACTTGAACTACAAACACAAGTATTACCTGAATCTCCTGGAGCAAAAGCAGTGAGAACCAACACTACCACTTGGTGCGGGTTTAGGCCTTTATACTCTGGTCCAAAGCTTTGTGCAATGACTAACATTTCCTACTGCATTAACCCTACTGGCACTTCTATCACTATCGGCTCCATTCTAGTCGCTCCCGATGTCACCACTAACACTTCTGTTCCAGCCTTGGAGAGCTGGGTGCTGGACCACATTAATTATTTTGAGAGACCTCTCATGGCGGTTTCTGACAGAACTGAGAGGATGGTTAAGGAAAGCGGTGCTAGAATCAAACATGCTCTCATTTCTACTCGGGAAGCAACAGATGCTTCTCTCCGGGCTGATGAATGTTATCATACTGCAGCAAAAAAGGCAACAACTGTGACCCACTGGCTAAAAGGTACAAACATTTCTGGGAGTAGTGTCCCCTGGGGACGACTTTGGGTGGTACTATCCCAGGGTATCTGGGGACTTAGTATTGTAAGCTTTGTTTTAGTTATTTATATGTATTATAAATTAAATAGGCTAATCAGGAATGTACAGCACAGTCTAACATTTGCTAATCTGACCTGTTCCCTTGCAAATGGTGGCCTACCCGGTGTCTAAATCATGGTGGGTGGGACCTTAGCTCACCACCAATACAAAATGAGGGTATGATAGGATTGAGCTACTGGATTAAGGTTTTTCTCTCAGCACACACAGATCCACACACGCGCCCATTCCCAGCCCCCTCTCCTCGCTTACCCCAGCCCCCCCACACACACACATACACACACTCATTCCCAGCCCCCTCCCCTCACTCATACACACTCATATCAATATTCTCCGACAGTGGGGGGCACCTGGCACCTGGTCACACTTGGTAATTGCTGTATTGTGCTCAGAAGGAAGGTACATGATCAAAGGTAATATCAACATCCTGTAAGTTTGGCTGGATGTATATGGGAAGGTGTTACATCCACCATTTGCTCTACCGCTGATCTTATACTTAAACCTCGAGATGTGAACAGTGTGTTAGGATTCTCTCATAATGCTATGTCGGACGCTAGAATCCTCCCTTGCGCATTGTAATAAAAGCCTTTTCAATTGGAAAGCGGTCATTGGTGTGTCACTTCATCGGTCCCGACTTGATTCCACGACAGAAAACAGTCTTAACAGCGTATACATTCAAGATGTAACCCCATGCATCGCAAATCACCTGGACGTTGATGGAATGGGTTCCCTTACGATTCACATAGGCGCCACTGTTCAGAGCCGGAGCCCAAATCAGAACGTGTGTGCATTCGACGGCACCCAGAACCCTAGGGAACCCATATCTTGCCAGAAAATCCCGCTTTACCCTGCGTTGTCTCTTGGGTGTCACAGGGATGCTAGTGATGTACCTACTGGCATGTCGGACTACGTTGGCAGTGACTGCAGTTATAGCCGAGCTTACGGCAGATTGGGTCATGCCTCCAATTGAGCTGAGTGGGTGTTGGAATGACCCACTAGCATAGAAAAATAGGGCCACAGTAACCCTAACAGCAACGGGCAAGGCATACGGACAGCTGGCAGCGGTGTCGACATCATCTGCAACTAGGTGACATAATTCCGTCACTGCCTGACGGGAGAGGCACAGTTTTGTCACACATTCTCGTTCTGTGGGAAATAATACTTGTATTATTATAATTTTAGAATATTATATATAATATATATCATTAATATACATTATATATAATAATTATATATTATTATAAAAGCGGAAAAAATGATTGATACAAAATACAAACAATATAGACTTACCTGAAAGGCCCAGGTAGCTGGTGCGCTGGCGGTACACACGTTCTGGGCGTCTTCTATTATTTAACTGGCGATCAAGGCGATTTAGTACTATCTCTGCCATTTTCTCAGGGGTTCAACTGAGGCTAAAGCATGGTGTGTTCTTATAGGCAAGTTAATTCGGGAGGTGAGCCGCATGTGCACGTCCACGTGTGTCCAAGTGGACGCGCATTGAAGCCGCCTGGGCGCGCTCTTGTAAAAGCCCAAATGGGTAGCGGGTGGTTTGAGGACCCACTACACGCTTTCCCTAATGTGTGTGGTCAAGATAGCAATTGTAGGGAAAGCGCATAAACACGCCCACGGGCACACCTCCAGGCGCATATAAGGGAGTCGGCATAATGTATAGCGGGTAGTGTGGCCGCAAGATAGTGGAAGTAGTAGTAGTGTGGCCGTTTAGGGATAGTGGAAGCTGCTGAATGCGTAATTCACGGGTAGTGGGTAGTGGCAACGGGTAGGGCAGTGTGAAAAATAGATGCCCAGTATCTCTCCATATGCGATCTAACAGCGATGAAATCATGGGTTAAATTCAGTACAGTGGCGGAACCTAGAACTGATAACTGGGGTGCACAAAACATCCGTTTGAAACAATTATTAGTCCTGACCTGTTCTCAGTCATTTTCATGATTAACAAAAGGTTCACTCCGAGAGCAATCCACATTTAACAGGTGCTGCTTGTTCTCCCCGATTAGGTAAGATGTCAATCATTCATCTGGGCCAGCGTGTTGCTGTATTTAAATCAATGTTATTCAAAATTGCATACCCGCGCAAATAGCTTCAGCCGCATTTTTTTATAGCCTATTTAACTGCCGAGTGCCACTTTTTTTTTTTATCAACCCACACAATACCGAGAGTGAAAGGCGATATTTCATTGGAATGCGGACCAGTTCAATCAACGCAAAGCATTTGCCTATTAATTAGTAAATTTTTTTTTTTGTGCTAAATTTTGGCCAAGATTTCATCGCTGTTAGATCACGTATGGAGAGAAACCGTGTCTTCAGTTGCCAATTACGATAATTGGAAAACGCGTCAATAAAGGAAAATGATTGAGAACTAGCCAGGACTAATTAAGGGGCGTGTCTGTCCCCCCCCACCGCCCCCAATTCCCTGTTCTAACGCTGGGCCTGTTAACATCGCGACTGCATATGCTATGCGTGCCCTAGCACCCCGGTGTGTCATCTGTAACATGGATTACCACGTATTGTAGCACGAAAAATTAAACTCAAAATTTTCTTGACTGAATGCTTGGATGTTTTTACATATCCGAATCTTTCTCTCGGTACCCAAACATCAAGGTAAGCTGAAAGTGTACTTATTACATTCAATATAGGTGGATGTTGCATAGGGAATTCTTTCGCCCTTGCGTTTTTGGCCGATTATGCTGTCCACTGCCTCATACCACGAAAATTTATCTATCTCATAACTTGAGCTGCCAAACTTTTGCACCGCGTCCCGCACTTTGAAATATCGCAGCTGCATTTTCTTGTTTGTCTCGGCACTGATCTATTATTCTGTAATAACCATACGAATGTAACTACTCACAAATTATTCCATAAATCTCTGCGTGTAATATCCAGTTGTGATTGTATGTTTTCGTCTGCCAACATTTCGAGCAAGCATTGAATTTCTTTGTTTGAATGGAGATATCTTTTCGCCACTGCATTTGCTCGAACAAGAGAGCCGTAACACATAACAGTAATCTTCCGTACTCAAGTATGGTTGCATTCACATTTGGTACGAGTAGCCATTTATCTGTCTCCCAGCTATACGTCCAAGATTGGCCCGCTTTGCAAAACGATGAGCTAAACTTGGAGGAATCCACTGATGCAGCCACCTTCACCATGGGCTGCTGTGCAAGCCCAGTAGACTCCAGTAGGCCTATTTTATCACAGGAGGCTCAGGAGCAAATATTCGTGGTATGTGGGAGCGGGACCTCAGCATCTGAGCATGATATTGGCAGTGTTAGGGCAGATGAAATAAAATGGGCACCAGACTCTGTTAAACTAAAAGCATTACAGTCATGATTTAAGCCTCCTCGGGGTGGATAGCACCATCAAAAAGAAATCTATGGGAAGCAACGAAAATTCCAAAGGAATTTTTTGGTCCCCACTTTACACAGCAAAGAAGTTGATGGAGTTTTGTGTAGATTGCATGATTTTCTCATCAGGAGACTTGATATTAAGAACAAAAGGCTGACTGGAGTAATGCAAACAAAAATAGTTTTGAGGCACTTTTAATAGGCCTATTTGTTAATGGCATTACGTTAGCTTCTTTCAAGCAAATATGAGTAAATTTTTCTGTCTTGTAAAAGCGTTTCAAGTTCGATGCACTGAGCAATAATCCAATAATAATGGAAACCGAAATTGGCCCGTCATTCTGCTGATTAGTGTTATGATTCTGTATCTGTCTGTTTTTGTATTTATTATTTTTCATGTTTATTTCTTCCATTCCATTATTGCATTGCACATTGTCTCCCCTGTAATGTCTGATGTGATTTGTGTTATCATGCCAGAGCACTCCCCTGTCTGCTTGCAGACACGCTTCGGGTGATTTCGGAAGTTTTCCGGTATTTCACGAACTTCCTTCAAGTCTTGTTTTACCTTCCTTCCCGCTTTTCTGAAATTACCATATTAATTAACTGCTGGGCTGTTTAGTTAGTACTGGTAATTTTACTGTGGACTAATCCCTTTATCTGTATATAAACTAACCAACTAACATTCACGTATTTTGATTAGGTGTGTAGATATCACTGTTCACTAATATAACTAATTCTGCCCCGCTCTGCTCTGTTCTGTAACTCCGCCCCGTTTGCTTTCCCTGTACTCCGCTTTGATTACAGCTCACGCACCTCAGATGCGCTTCTCTGTCTGTCCTGGAATCTTAACTGTGCACTTAGAACTCCTTGACCGGAGCTGTTTATCTGTCATAGGCTGTCTGCGTTGATCCAGTCCGAGTTTTGGTTTTTGCCCATTGTTTGTGGTTTAGGACTTCCCCATGTGTGCTTACCTCTGTAATTAGTATTATCCAATTCACCTGTTCCCTGCATAGCATGTGACTTCCCTCTTGTCTATTTAAAGTCTTCACTGCAGTTCATTCCTTGTCAGAACGTTGATCAATTTTCATCTGTGCAGAGCTCCTCGTATGCCTTTTGTTAATTGCTTCTTCATGACTGTTTTTGCCCGACCTCGAGTTTGCCATTGCCCTTCTGTTCTTGTTTTGCCTTTTTTGGATTTTGACCCATTTTCTGTCTGACTACGTTTTCTGTTTTTGGATGCCCTGTGTATGACCTTCTGCTCTGGATTATGACTACGATTTTGGCCTGCTGCCTATGTACCGTCGCACTTCTGATTTACTGGTTTTGACCCCGGCCTGTCTAGTCGACTTTGCTTTTTGGATTTCGTTTTTGGCTTGGCAATCCTTGTGTCTTCTGGTCCTGACCCATTTTGTAATAAAGGCTTACGATTTTTGGATTATCCCTGAGTTGCGACTGGTTCCTCTGAGCGTATCATCACACTAAGTAAACTAGATATGGACTTTTTCTCACAAAAAGACATTATTGTATCCCCGGACGGAGTGCCCGGGGGTACTATGGATTAGCGGTCGTCCGCATCCGCATCCTGGCCCAGAACTACCCCTGCATGAGCGAAACGATAGAAGATAGATAATAGTGATAGAAGAATAACAGTATCAATATCATGTCAATTTTTTGCTTCAGAAAACCAATTTTTCTGAACTACCAATTTGAATACCACTGGCTCTCTATAGATGAAGTGATTGCTACAGAGGACAACGTTTTTTTTCTGTCACAAGAAAGCATTTTTTGAATTGCTGGTTAGATAGTATGGGCAAGTATATTGAGCAGTTTGCACAAGGCTAAGCTGAGGAGTTTAATTCATACAACTACTGAAAAACAGGGTTGGGACTAGGGATGCACCGAAATGAAAATTTTCAAAATCGAAAACTGAAAATGAGAAACGCTTGGCCGAAAACTGAAACACCGAAAGAAATTATTACGCCAATTTTTAGTACCATTGCATTTATGGCTATGACTGTGTACTTGCCTAACTAAAGTCAAGGCATTGCAATTGCATAATTTAATATTCATGCTTCAAAGAATAAATCAATTACAAAATTATGAAAATATTTATTTCGCACTGACATTCCAACAAAGCACAATATAAAATGAAATTATAAATAAATTGTTTTACCTGGCCCCACTCATGAATAATCTACAGGCCTATAACTGACTAGCCTATTACAGGCTGCTGAAAAATTGTAAAATTAAATTACGTGACAACACAGCAGCCCACTGATTGGTCAGAGAGAATCGTTTCTGTGAAAGACAAATCCCTTCCGCATTATCGCGAAGAATCTGGTTTCACTTGCCATCATTGAAACAGGTCTTCAAATTGTGTTTTTGAAACGTGCATTGTTTCAAGCAGCTTGATAAATATACTGTGCGTTGCCTTACCTTTCAAACAAGGTTGGGTTTGTTCACCGAAGCTGCTGCATTTATGAGATGCGTTTCTTTGCCTGTGACCCTGTTCGCAGGGAAATTAGAAGCAACGGAGTTCCCCTAACTCCCCTTGGGAAAGTTATTGTGCTGCCCCTATTTTACGAACATAGCGCAGAAAATAACTTTACGGGTGCTGATGAAGCATTTTGTTCTTAGGAAAGGTATCACAGATGAGATGACGATGGTAAAGCGATAAATTCTAATAGGGAGCGCCGGTGCGAAAAGTAACTCTGGACGAAAAAGTAACACGGCGATTTACTCACAGCCATCCGCACCGATGCGTCATACTAGGTCAGCATGTGCAGCTCGCCCCTCTCCAGAAGCGCGAACATTCTTGAGGCGTCCCAGTCTTCCTCGCGGCACAAGACCGAGAAGACTGTTTTCCACAGCGGTGAGTAAATTCAGACGAATGCTAAACTTTTTCGATTTAAAGATTGTCTTTATCGCTCCATGTGTCATATTTATGATGAAATGATCGGTGATTTAGTTCCGCAACAAATGGTGCAGTTTGAAATGTCAGAATTTCTCCACTTTGGAAGTAATCCTCGTTCAAATGTCAGGAGTCACCGTCGGGACTGAAGTAGCAACAGTTACGTTTGTCCCTCTCTGCTAATGCGGCCGCATTTTGTGTTTAAAAGCTCCATAAAAATGTGTGTTATGTTTTACCGACAGAAAATGCCCCAGAGTTAGGGTCAGAACTACCCAGAGAGGAACGTTGACCCGGAGGTTTACGCAAGGGGCCTTTTTTGATGTCCCAAGAGGCGATAGTATAAGGAGGGCAGCAGCGGTGCATGGCGTTTGTCATGTCACCCTGTTCAGGTACTGCAAGAGGAGGGCAGAGGCAAGAGGGCAGCAGACCAGGGCCCGGGGTACAGGGCTCACAACAAAGTCTTCACAGAAGAACAGGAGAAGAGACTGCAGGCATATATAAAGAGAGCAGCCGATATATATTTTGGCCTGAGTCCTAAAGAGGTGCGAGTAACACCGCAGACAGAGCTACACCACTACCGCCTTATAGCAAGCACCTCCGCTCCGGATCTGCCACGGCTCTGAGCCGGATCAGCTGGAGCCGGGGCAGATCCGGGGCAGATCCGGAGCGGAGGTGCTTGCTATATGGGAATTAACCTCTTTTTTAGGTGCGAAAGTTTGCATATGAGCTGGCCGAAAATATTGGCCTCAAAACTCCATGTTCATGGAAGAAAAACCAGATGGCAGGGAAGGATTGGCTCACCTCCTTCCTCGGCGCAAACAGAACCCTGTCCATCCGTCGACCTCAAGCCACCAGCATGTCCTGTTCCACCAGCTTCAACAAGACCAACGTGACCGCGTTTTTTAACAACCTAAAGACTGTCCTCACCCGCTATAATTTTGAGGCAAATGACATCTGGAACATGGATGAAACAGGTAAAAATTTATATTTGATGATAAATTTAAAAGCACCAGTGATTTGCACCAGCAATAATTCATTTCACTGATTATTTCAGGTACCACAACGGTTCAAGTGCCAGACAAAGTCATTGCCACCAAGGGCCAGCGCCAGGTCGGTGCTGTGACCTCCGGGAAAGAGGGACATTGACCGTTGCCTTTGCTGCCAACGCACAAGGCAACTTTGTTCCCCTACTTTATCTTCCCAAGGAAGAAGTTCCATGACCACTTCATCCGGGATGGTCCCCTGGCTCCATTGGTTCTGCCAATGGATCGGGAGATGGAGGAGACACAGATTTTTGGCCTTTTTTACAGCATTTTGCAAGACACACCAGCGTGACCCGAGTCAAAGTTGCTGCTACTCTTAGTCAATCATGCATCACACCTCTCCGTGGTAGCTATTGACTTTTGCAAGTCACAGGGCATTGTACTCCTGTCATTTCCACCCCACTGCTCCCACCGTCTTCAGCCGCTAGACCGAAGCGTTTTTGGCCCTCTGAAGCACTACATTAACAGTGCAGCAGACAATTGATGTGAATGAACCCTGGAAGAACTTTGACCATCTACAACATCCCGAGTCTTGTGGCTAAAGCTCTGCCTCAAGCTGCGACACCAAGCAGCATTTCGTCTGGGTTCGAGTGTGTACAGTATCTGGCCCTTGAATCCAGATATTTTCAGTGAGGAAGACTTTGCTCCAGCTTATGTGACCAACCGTCCTGCACCAGCACCAGCTCCATCCCCAGTGCTAGGGCCAGCTCCATCACCAGCGCCCCCTTCATCACCAGCGCCAGATCCATCGCCAGCGCATACCATCTATCCAGGTATGCTAGTGGTTCCAGGAACATCTAGTGGCACGCCAGTACAGAGGTTCAGCCCAGAAAAGCTTTGCCCATATCCAAAGGCTGGCTCGAGGAAAGAAAATAAAAGGAGAGGCCGAAAAGGTGAGCATAGTGTCATTTTTAACTCGTCTTGGTTCTCTTGCTTGTATAAAAACAAGCTGATTCTGACTATTATCTCATTGAATGTTGCAGGTCAACAGCAATACTGACCGACACCCCGGTGAAAGCTGCTTTGGAGGAGGAGAGTCGGCAGAGGGCCAGAGAAAACAGTCCTCTTCAAAACTCCCAAAGAAAAACGAGGCTTAGTGGACACACTGCAACCACAGTTACTCGGGGCAAGGATGAGGAATGTCTTGTTTGTGGGGGGAGACATTTGCCTCATCTTTGCCTGGAGAAGTGTGGGTGCGGTGCATCTTTTGTCTGCTGTGTGGTCGCATGAGGCATGCACTGAGGGTGCCACTCATTATATCTGTCACAACTGTGATGAGTAATTTCATCCCAGATAGCAAGCTCCTCCGCTCCGGATCTGCCCCGGCTCTGAGCCGGATCAGCTGGAGTCGGCACAGAGCCGGGCAGATCCGGAGCGGAGGTGCTTGCTCTCTGGGATAATTTTTATAAATAGACCTTGCACATTAAACATGTTCACGGTCACTTTTGGAACATTTGAAGCCAATTAAAATGTTTGAAACAAATGCCTGGCTGTTTTTGCTTCTGTTTTAACGAGAAATTTAAAAAAGATTCCAGGAAATTTGATCACGTTACTTTTGCCCTGCCCGTGCATTACTTTCATCCCGGCTGGATGGGTCGAAAGAAGCAATCCGCAACTTCCGTTCAACGTCAAACTATGCCGAAGTCAATATATACTGGACAAAGAAAGTTAGGGATCACCCCAAATTTTGAATTTGAAATATGTGATAGTTTGTATTTTTTTCCATATAATATTTTAATATTGAAAAGTCGGGTGATCCCTAACTTTCTTTGTCCAGTATATATGGTGATGATTTAGCACCTGATATTGACAGAGCACACACGAAAGTAGTTAATCGCTCCGAAATTTTGTTTCGGTCTGTAACGTTATCTTTTAAAATGACGTCCATGTTAAAAATGTAACTTTCGTACCAGCTCTCCCCTACTCTGCCATCTCCTGCGATTTGCGCATTTGCTACGTGTTTTGCCTTCAGTTTCAAAGTGAAATGTTTGAAATGAAATGATGCCTGAATGTCAAGCTAAGAAACAATAATGTTTTGTCATGTGTTATTTCCTTCTTTGTTATGAAGGAAAAAAGGTAAATTAATATCCTTGGTGTGTGGTGATTCCACATTTTTTTCCTAGGGGTCGCAGTAACATTATTGAATGTTGATGGTACGCAAATGCCTTGAGAATATATTGCCTTTTTCTATGAATACTCTATGCCTTTTACGGATATCATTGCTTTGCGTTTTTAGGTGGTACGTTATTTAATGTGCAACCGAATCGGACACAACACCAGCTGCTACCCTATGCATCAGGACAATGTCAAACAGAAATTACAATTAAGCACTCGCGGACTTTAGTGCCATAACGTAGTGACGGTAGTGCGCGTCCCCTGATTTAAACACATAAATATTTAACAAAATCGACGGACTAAAAGTCCAGACAGGTGTGTGCTGGCCGCGGTTTTTGCTTGAGTCATCACAACATCCTGTTTCGACCGTATTGTTTCGGTGTTCAAAGTCATTCGGCCAAAAACCGAAAATGCATTTTTTTGCCATTTTCGGCCGAAAATTTTCGGTGGCGAAAATTCGGTGCATCTCTAGTTGGGACTGAACTCGCCAATATTCTATACTGTGTTCGAGGTCGGCTTGCTGGTGAATATTCAATAGCTGGTCCGGGTGTGGTTCATTTATTCATTCACTAATTATTCTTTGTAAATTATGTAAGGCATGACAGGCTATTTGATTTGTTTATATGATTTTGTTTTTCACAAGAATAGAACAGAATGAACAAAACACACAATATGAGACAGAGTTTGAAGGACTGAGAATATTTCAAATACTTATTTCATGAAATGAACAGACTAAATACATATCCGCGTTTGCTGATGCGCTATGCAAAGAGCTATGGGGCATAGAGCTCCTGTCGCTAGCAGTGGCGGCCGGTGGACAGAGAACCATAAAGTTATCTGCGCAAATATTCCTCGTAGGTTCAGCTTATCTTGATGGTAAAGCTGGCAGACAGATGCTGATGACTTAGCGAGCCTGTATTGTAATTAGTGAAGACATGACGTTTGCTAATAAATGTTGTATTAGGCAAACACTATTTTTGCTAAGCAGTAGTTCCATTTAAGGTAGACTGCAAACAGTGGCATATCGCATTCATGAACATATGTTTCTCTTTTTAGCCTTACATTTCTATTCAAAGCTTCTTTGTGTTTGATTGTTTGCAGTGGCGACTGGTCATTAGGGGCAGGTGGGGCACAGCCCCACCTGGTGTCACCAGAAAGGACCGTAGGCAAATTACATAATTAATTCTCAAACATGATCGTATTATCTGATTAAATGTATTATCTATAAATTTAGCATTTTCCTAAATTGCATGGAATTTGTGTTTGAATTTAAGTTCATGTTTATTGGTCTCTGTTTTGCTGCTTCAGACCGATCTCCTGATCCATGTCCGCATGAATGGGTCTAGCCCCCCTTACGCAATGAAATGTTAACGATACTTGTGAAAATATAAGTACGCATGCTCAGAGTGTTGGCTGTATTAGTGGAGGTAGCACGAATTTGTTGGCATGTGGGGCTGACAGCCCCAAGCCCCACTACTGCGTCATTTCATCAGGCATCATAAACATATACGTAGACGTCGCATGAGTGGTGGAGAGGCGTGCCTACCGGGCGACCAGGGCCCTGTTCCAAAGAGCGGGTTTACAGACATAACTGGCTAAGTTAACCCAGAGTATGCGATAAACCTGGGTTTTCCGTTCCAAAATCGTCTGGCTAAATAAGTCACTATGGTAACATATGATGTGAACATAACCTAGTTGGGGTAGGTTTTATTCAGGTTTAGTTCATTTTATGTGGATAACCTAGGTTTTGTTCAGGTGAAGTTCAGGTTATGTTCGGCGATTTAAGAGCACGTTCAGCAAAGCTGCTCCTTTGACTTCTGTGACTGTCACACAATGGCGTTTCCTTTTGAAGAAGGTCCCATAGACATCGAAGCTCAAATTGTCCGTGCAATTCACCGTGAGAGGGTGATACCACCGCGGCACGATGTATTGTCATATCCTGATGATTATCTGCGGGAGCGCTACCGCTTCTCAGCGGAGTCGCTCATATATTTGAACAACCTGCTGCATCCATACATTTCAAACACCACACATCGGGGGTTTGCTTTGACATCCATCCAAACATTATGCATTGCCCTTACTTTGCTTCAGGGAGTTTTTTGTATACAGTCGGAGACGCAGAGCACATCGGAAAGGCCACCATGTGTCGCTCGGTGCGTAAAGTGTGCCTTGCGCTTAAAAGATTCTTAGGCAACTTCGTTCAAAGAGACGAACAAAAAGATGGGGATTATAGCAATATGCCTATAATATAGTATAGAGAAGTGATGCCAGGAGGAAACTTTTACCTGTTTGGACGATATTTTTATATTTAGTTTTCACTTGCAGCCACGTCCTTTTTGGGGTGGCCCGGTTACATCTAACTGAGAATAATATTTTTTATCCAATTGCAGGGAAAAAAACATAGGCCTACTAAAGAAGCCCGTAGTAGGCAATAATAGTCACTGAATTAGATCTTGCCGAGGGTAGGCTGCAATTTTGTGCTTTTCATTAGCCCTATTAATAGCCTTAAACTTACGCATTTACGCGGTCCGCAACCCTCTTGCTCGCGTGCAGTGGCGGACGCGCTGGTATTGCTTTCATTTGCGATTATTACTCGTTCTTCCTCGTAAGCCTCGAGGAGGACTTGTAATTCTGGCTCACAAAAATACGGGGCTCTGCGTTTCATCATTTCCTCAAAGGATTTCGACACTCAATTGATGATGTCCTTATATGTTCGCAGTGAACGCGCACCAGTCTTGGTTAACCAACACGGAGTTGATTGAACTAATTCATAACCGGTGTCTTGGAACCGACAGCTCGGGTTTACAAGTCGCGGGTTCAACCAAACGCCAGTTCAGACTTTCTCTCCGTGTTTATTAAACCTGCTTTCTGGAATACCCCCGATGTTAATAACTCAGGGTTTGAAGCATCAAACAATTTCTACAAATCATTACTCGCTGAATTTTCGACTGATTTCCAAGCGGTTTGATTTGTTATAAACGTAACACATTTAGCTATGATCCAGGATGCCCTGATACTCTAAAATGCCGGTTTTACTACCAAAATACAACTTCGTATTCAGAACGGTCGAGCGCTTAAACTTAAATCTACACCGAAGATGCCAGATTTTTTTGCGCTGCATATGGATGCTGACCGAGATATCGATACCAGATCCTGTGGAATTACCTTTCGCAGGTAAGATTTAACGATAGATTTTGGATGTATTTGTGGATTGTAACATTATGTTGAGAGCTACTGTAACTATTTGTCCACCAGCGAAATGCTAACGTAGCTAGGCTAGACTAGCCCTAGTCATAGAAGCTGAGGCTTTATATCAAATAAATCATAATTATAATGTATAGTTATCCGTGTATTTCTCCACACCGCCCAATTTTATTACAAACCTAACTTTTCTTATGAACGACTAACAAAGAGGACGTGACTGCATTTCAAAGCTGGTTACTAAGGCTGCCAGGTCAGATCCTAACGTTAGTATTAAGTTTACAAGATTGTTGTTGGCCCAGGTATTTTATACCGGTTGGATACAAAGAAATGCTCTTTCTTCCCACAATTTCTCTATCATTTTTGTAATATTAAAAAGGCCTGAATTAACTATCATTTTTAAATGATATTAAAAAGACTTGAAAAAATATGTTGTAGTTCATAGATATTTCTCATATCTATTTCAATAGACTGTGGCTACTCTTACGTGACTGTAATCCATTGCAGGCAGGCTATTCTTACGTGACTTTCGGTCAGGCATGCACAGAAAAAAATTGTCCTGTGTCCTGTGCGGTGTCCTGCGCGATGTCCTGCGCAGTGTCCTGTGTCATGTGCAGTGTCCTGCGCAGTGTCCTGATGTGTCATGTGTCCGGTGTCCTGCGCAGTGTC